>OX465288.1:149709219-151135469 GCA_949987695.1 Merzomyia westermanni | reverse complement strand
GAAGAAGTATTCAGGACTATAAACGAGCTAAACGCCAAGAATAATAATTAATAGTATTGTTTTAATTTTTTTAGTATTTTTTTTCTTTCATTATTAAAAATTTTTGTTTTAAATAAATAAAGGAAATTTTAGCGAAACCCGCCGTAGTTTTTCTTATAGATCTATTTCGAAAGCTACTTGACTTATCAGAAAAATGTTAACCATTAGGCTATCAGTATGATAAGTTTTTGTCAGCTGTAATCCCTGGAATTGCAAAATAATATTACAAAAGAACCGTGTTATTATATCGATTTAAAAATGTCTTCAAAATCTTCCACTAAAAATTGCTGTGATAGGATAGCTCCTTTCTCCTACTCTAATTTATCACAAAATAACAAAACTGTAATAATTGGTTACATTTTTTGAACCTATTTTTCTCTACTTTTTCACAGTTATTGGGACTATTTTTGGAAAAAAGTCGAATAATCTAACACCAAGAGCAGCTATTTGAAACATTTATATACCGCTAGCTTGTATGTATCGCGCCATTGTGAAATACAGTGTTGGCAAAAATATAGACCTAATTGAAAATGATTTTATTCGTAAAATATATTTGTTTACGTGTTTTTTATAATTTTTGTTTCAATTAAAGCGAAACCACATAAACTAAAGCTTGAAAGTTTACACAAAGTCCAGGAAAACTAATCAATGTTTGAAAAATCGACATCAAATTTTTAAACTTTTTGGGCAGAATTTCTAAAATTGAGTACCCAGACACTCTCAACACAAAAAATTCTAAAATTCAGGGAAAATTTTTTATTATTTTTAATTTTTTTCGGTATTATTGTAGAAGCACATAAATATTCACATCAACAATACTAAAAATAATAAAAAAAAAAATCTAAAGTAATCGAAACAACTTTTTTTGATTATTTTTTATTTTAATTTTTTGTCTAATCGTAATCAATTAATAATTGCCTTTTCTTGAAAAACAATTAAAATAATCAGTAGCAATTAAAAAAGCCGTCTGGGTACTTCTAACTTGCTCATTATCATACTAAAATTTAATGAGCTATAAAACTGCGTAATCAAAAATTTTCTAAAAACTCTGCCCAAAAAGTTTAAAATTTTGATGTGAATTTTTCAAAATTTGATTCACTTTTCTGGACTTTGTGTAAACTTTGAAACTTTTATTTATGTAATTTCTGTTAACGATTTTCGTATATTTTAAATGAAAATAAAACCATTTTAAGTTTTAGGTCTATCAATTTTGCCACCATTGTCTCTTTGTAAGCGTTTAAAAAGTGTAGCTTATCTACCCTAATACTACATTTGAATGGGGACAAGTAATGTAAGCTGATTTCATTAAATCTATCGATCCAATACATTGGTGTCAGGGGTACGATATGTGTTTTCTATTCTTAATACCCAAAAACAAATTGTTTCAATAAAGAAATTAAGTGTTGACAATTGAGCTTTTCTAGTGGCACTAATTGGTCTTACTTAGTAGGCATGAAGTGATGTGTGTTTAAGACACAATTAAGGGGATTAGGGAAGAGCAATAATCGTTAGAATTTGAGGTTAATAAAAAAATGTAAATGAAATGTAGAGAAAAGAATACGAAAACTTGACAGCGTTGGCACTAAAAGAATATCGAATGGGATTTAAACAAATACTCCAAATGCCATCATTTCATATTCTTTCAACAATGTACAGGGTGGCTAATGAAAGCCGCTACCAAAAAAAAATTAAATAACTTTTTTTCTATTTAATGAATCTGGTTAATTTTTTTTTTATTTTTCAGATTGACTTTTACATTTAACAAAAATGGATAACTGGGACACTGAAACAAGAATTTGGATTGTCCGCCGATATCACGCTTTGGAGTCCGTAGTTTCGGTTCAAAGAGAGTATAGGCGCACGTTTGGCGGCAATCCTCCGAGCAGATGGACCATAATAAGACTTGTAAACAATTTTGCCGAGCATGGGACAGTCAACAGAAGACCTTACCATCGAAACCCTTCAGTTCGAACGGAGGAAACAATCGCTGCTGTAGCTGCTGCCATACAAAACAATCCACGTGTTTCGACAAGAAGCTTATCTGCTCAAATGGGTGTAAGCAGACAGTCATTACAGTCAATTATGCACAAAGATTTGGACTTATTCCCATATAAAATTCAAATGGCCAACAAACTGAACGCTGCAGACTTGCCGATTCGCTTGGAATTTTGCCAGAAGATGCTTCAAATGGTGGAAGAGGATGGAAACATGTTGAACTGTCTTTTCATGTCTGACGAGGCCCATTTCGATTTAAACGGCAACATAAACAAACAAAATTGTCGAATATGGAGTGCTTCCAACCCACAGATACTCCATGAGACGGAATTGCATCCACTTCGTGTCACAGTGTGGTGTGCAGTTTCATCACGCTGCATTGTCGGGCCCTACTTCTTCGAAGAAAACGGTCACACCGTTACGGTTACTGGAGACCGTTACTTGAGCATGTTGAGAGTTTTTCTATCCAGAATTACGCCGAATGAGAATTTCTTTCAACTCTGTGTGGTTTCAGCAAGATGGTGCAGCTCCTCATATAGCCCAACCTGTTATGACAGAATTGCGACGAAAATTTCCCAATAAGCTGATATCCAGAAACTCCACATTTCGTTGGCCACCCAGGTCGCCTGACCTTACTGCACCTGACTTTTTCTTGTGGGGTTATTGCAAACAGGAAGTCTTCAAAGCAAAACCAACAAATTTGAATGAACTAAGGCAATCCATTCGAGAAACAATTGCGGCTATTCCTGTCTCAACTCTCCAAGCAGTAATGAACAACTTTTTGGTAAGATGCCGCACATGCATCGACGAGCAGGGGGGGCATTTAAATTCCATTATTTTTAAAACTAATTAAGCTATATTTAATAAAATTTAATGAGCATTAACATGAATAAAAGAAAAATGTATTCCATACACTGAAAAAAAAATTATTTGAGTTTCTTAATGTAGCAAAATTCATCAGCCACCCTGTATATGACCACGAGACAGGACTAGTGATGAAGGATTTATATAGCGTGATCTTTGCTCGTCAAGACAGGACTTTACTTATCAATAGCCTAAGGAGTCCAAATTAGCACTTGTTGGCTAGAGTGATTCCTTTTGAAGTTCTCGGCTCACATTTTTTCGCCGATCACGCTGTTTCCCAAATAGAGGAAGGAAGTCCCTCATAGTTTAAAAGGTATAACTATCAACAGTGACGTAGTAATGTACAGCTGGGGTGGATGCCTTATTAATTTTACAGTTGAAACGTCACCTTGGCCGAAATAACTTTGAACCTTAGCAATTTTCATTACGGTGGTCGTCTTTTTCACACAAAAAATATATTAGGCAAATCAAGACCATAATAATAAATTTTAGTTTTAAAGCGAAGTCTTTTTTGTTATTAGCAGCGAAGAGTAGAAGTTTATATTTAGCTGTGAATTTCTCTGAATTTAATACATTCATACATACTACATATGTATGTTTTGCAAATATACAATTCGCACTCGTCTGAAAACAATTTTTCGCAAGAAAAAATATTATATTTTATCAAAACTTAAATAAAACAAGCGTGGACTTCTAGGTTCGGAACCGAATATATACCTAGCTGTATACTTTAATATAAACACGTACATGGTTACAAAATTGGGCTTAAATTTGAAACCATTCATTGGTTTGATCAATTTTTTTAAAACTTCTTTGTAGTAAATTCCAAACCTTTTAATTACCTATATCCACCCGATGGTGGAAATAGAGGAAGAGGGAGATCACCACTCCGACGGAAGAACCAAGTAGAGACCGACCTGCCACTGGCGCGGAGCGAAGCCACTGGCGCGCTATTTTGTACGGCCAAAGCCATATAGACGGTTAACCATTGAGTACCTCTTTAATCTCCTATCCGCCTTTGATATCAGAGTATAGGGGATGACCCAATGTCTTAGAAAAACGGATGGATAATATCTTGGACTTAGAATCGGAATCAGAGACGTGTTGAAAGAATACACTATCTAAGCATATGATTCAAAAACGCTGTAAATGTATTCCTTTTTTGTTAAGATAGGGCGTTTTGGAAACTCCTGCTGAAATAAGGGGTTATTCAAAAAACATCTAAAAGAAGGCGTCTTTGATCGGGTGGTGAGATCATTGCATTCAAATTAAAAAAAAGAGGCACTGACAAGGCTAACCGTGGTGAAACTCTGATTCCAAAAATTCACAAATTTTTACTAATACCAAAGCATATTTTTGAAAAAGCATTTGTATGGGAAACAATAAGTGCCTAAAAGCATGCATAAATCCGGGATGAGCCACAAAGGAGCATGCGACCAATGCCAGTTTTGATCTCTCAGTATGGGCTGAACTGATCCCTTTGATTTGAGCATTCCCTATGAAGAGGCTAATTGGTCCCTTTCATGACCGAAAGGGTAGTGTCGGACAGATTCTCTTTGTTCTCCTACTGGTACGGTCGGACAAGTTTACTTTCAGCACCTAAAAGTAGGCTACAGAAATACCCATATGCAATTTTTATGAATGATGCTTGCTCTTTAAATTTGGCAGCAATATTTGCCTACAAGCAAAAAAAAATCAATAATGTCAATACAAACATTGTTTTCAAATTTGGCATTATCGATGTTAATTCATTCATTGTGATTAACAGCACATCGCTTGTAATAAATGTGGAGGAGCAGGTGGTGTGAAGATAGCTTCCATTTTTTTAAGCGAGTTGTAAAAATATGCTTTATAGTGATGGAAAGCATGTAGAACAACAATAACAACTCTAGAAATTAACCATGTTCAATGAACAAATTAAGAGTCACACGACCTAGGTAGCAGAGTACTTTTCTTCCTCGTCGGCATTTTTTTTGGATGCTATAACAAATTGCTTTGCATAGTTTGAAATCATTTTTTTTCAACGCGCTTGCAAAAGATTATGACCAATGTCAGAAAGTAGTCATATTAGCAATGTTTTTTGTACTCAATAAGGAAATCTTATCTTACGTGTATGAATGCCATGTTTTTAGTTCGTTGCCATATAAGGTTGTATTTTTATTCAGTGTATATTTTACATAATTCGCATAACAATTCATGATAGATAGTAAGTTTTGCATAATGCTTCAACACAAACTGGAGGGCGAAAAATATAATACCTCAGCTACTTATATAGACCAAACCTGTTAAATTTGATTATTAATTAGTAATAAATTAATAATATAATATTTTAATTGTATTAAGAAAAGGCAATTATTAATTGATTACGATTAGAAAAAACAAAAAAAATCAAAAAAATTTGTTTTGATAATTTTTTTTTTCAGTATAGTTGATGTGTATATTTATGTGCTTCTATAACAATACTGAAAAAAAAACAGAAATAATCAACACATTTTTTTGACATTTTTTTTTATGTTTTTAGTAATCGTAAAAACCATGACTTTTTTGATTATTTTTGTAATTAATTGAAAAATGATCATTAAAAATTTAAAGTAATTTTAATCAATCATTAAATGGATCCTGAAGAAAATAATTAATCAACCCGGTAATCATTACGATTGGTAATGTATATTGGAACGATTTTTCGTCATCCCTTGTCAAATTTGGTTTTGAGACAAACCGGTTTCGGCGTTGTGCCATCATCAGTGTCGATTTTCGTTCTGATCTATTGTGGTCGTTTGTCTTGTATTTATAGTAGGTAGCAGGTAACGTCAGCATGGGTGTCTGTTTGTGTACGTGTGTGCATGTGTTGTGTGTGTACATTCAGAAACGGGGGTGGTTTGCATCGATCGGTTTTTTGTGGTTGACTGAGGCAGGTAAAAGTTGGTGATTTTTGTTGTTTGACCTTTTTTGCTTGTTTGTTGTTTTTGATCTTTTGCTGTTTTGTGCTTATTTGTCGGTGCGTGTGTGTTTGTTGTACCTGAGTGGTTGCTTTGTTTTTTGTAAACCAATTTTAAAGGTTCGAATATTCGTTCGTTTATTATTCTACCGTCGAATGTTTTTTGTTTGTAGATTTCCATGTTTTCGAGTACGTTCAGACGTCTGCCTTTTGCTTGTACATGTAGGACCTTGACTGTTTTTTTGATGTTTCCGGGGGGGCATTTATTCTCCGCCATGTGATTCGCAAAGTTGGACTCTGGTATGATGGTTGGATTCCGTATCTTTTTGTTGTAATCTCTAATGTGTTCTCTGAACCTCGTTCTTACTTGTCGTCCGGTTTGTCCTATGTAACTGTGCTGGCATTCACAAGTAAGCTTGTATACACCATGGCTGCTAAATGGATCTTCTGAGTTAATTTTGGTTCTTAGCTTCCGTCCTAAATTGTTCGATGTTTTGAACGCTGTGTTGATGTTGTATTTTCTAAGGAAATTTGCTAATTTACGAGGTGTGTTCAAAAAGTATCGCGAATTTTGTGTTTTTTCAAAAATTATTTATTTATTCATGAATATCTATTTTGTCCCCTTCAAAGTAATCCCCATGAGATATTATACACTTGTGCCAACGGTTTTTCCAATCTTCGAAGCACTTCAAAAAATCATTTTTTTGTATCTTGTTCAGCTCCTCCTTCGATGCCGTCTTTATCTCGTCAAGAGAAGCGTAACGTCGTCCTTTCATGGGCCTCTTCAGTTTAGGGAACAAGAAAAAGTCACAGGGGGCCAGATCTGGGGAATACAGTGGCTGCGGCATCATTAGTGTGTTGTTTTTGGCCAAAAAGTCGCGCACAAGCAACGATGCGTGAGCAGGGGCGTTATCGTGGCCAATTTTTGTTCTTCCACAAATCCGGGCGTTTCTGGCGGATTGCTTCGCGCAAATTGCGCATAACTTGCAGGTAATATTCCTTATTGACCGTTCTTCCCTGTGGCAAGAACTCATGATGCACCACGCCCCTGCAATCGAAGAAAACTGTCAGCAAAACTTTCAAATTCGACCGAACTTGGCGCGCTTTTTTCGGTCTTGGTTCGTGCGGCAGCTTCCATTGAGATGATTGAGCTTTGGTTTCCACGTCATAACCATAAACCCACGATTCGTCACCAGTTGTGACCCTCTGGAGCAAATTTGGGTCGTCGCGGACAGAGTTTAACATCCATTAGCAATGTTCATGCGATGCTGTTTTTGGTCACAATTGAGCAATTTTGGTACGAATTTCGAGTAAAAATCGAAGACGATCCAAAACACCTGCAAGCAAAGCAGCTGTCAACAATTAACTGAACATTCAAAATGGCCGAGCTTGTCGGCATAAGTGAGAGACATGAGTACCAACATAACGCCACAAAAAAATTCGAAATTCGAATATACGTAACCAGCGAAAATTCAAAATTCGCGATACTTTTTGAACACACCTCGTATATGTTGCCCTTCCAGTATATGTCATTGTCGTCCAGGTTTGTGTACTTTCTTCTCCATTGTTTCTTTTTTGTTCTCTAAGGTCTCTCCTGAGTTTATCTACTAGTGCTTTTTTATATCCGTTGTTTGTAGCGATGTTATATATTATTCCAAGCTCTCTTCTATATGCTTCTTGTGTAAGAGGTGTTCTTTCCAATCTTTGTACTAAGTGCCTTAGCGCCGCATTTTTATGTTGTTGTGGGTGGTTCGAGGTATTATGTATTATTGTGTCGGTGGCCGTTGGTTTCCTATATATGTCGTAGTTGAATTTATTTCTAGCTTTATCAATACTTATTGCTCTTTTTCCAGGTTTTGCATAAACGCTTCCATAAGAATAGCCGATGTTGGGTTTCCCATCGCAAGTCCGTTTGTTTGTCTGTATATTTTATTGTTGAATTGAAAATAGTTTTGACGTAGTGTGGTTCTTACCGTGTTCGTGATTTGCGTACTTTTTACTTTATCTTTTGTTTTACGTAGTATTATAGAGTTTATTATGTTCAATGTCTCTGCTAGTGGTATTGATGTGTATAGATCTTTTATGTCGAAAGATACCAATTTGCTGTCCTTTGTCACTTCAACGGTCCTAAGTTTGTTTATTAGTTCAGATGTATTAGTTATGGTGTGTTCGTTGCTAAGTTCCAGTGTGTCCTTCAATACTGTTTTTAAATATTTAGATAGCTTATAGCATGGTGCCGATTTAAAATTAATGATTGGTCTCATTGGATTGCCTGGCTTGTGGATTTTTGGTAGCGCAATCAGTGGTGGAGTTGACGGGTTCATTTGGACTAATCTATATGCCGAGTTTGTATCTATTATATTTGTTGCAGTTTTTATAGCCACTTTGATTTCTTTCTGGTATTCATCCGTGGGGTTCACTCTTATTCTACGACATTCCATATCCTCGATGAGTTTTTCGGTTTTTGTTATATACTCATCTTTTTCAATTAGCACAGTTGTGTTGCCTTTGTCCGCCTTCGTTGCGACAATGTTGTTTATCCTGAGTTTATGTTGTAGGTTCTTGACTGTTTTTTGCTCCGTGTTTCTCTTCTGTCCTTCCTTTGCCTTCACTTCCTTGTTTATTATTTCTCTGCACATGTGTCTTACGTGCTCTTGTTCCTCAACTGGTATGAATGATATTGCGACCTCTGCGTCTACGATCGCCTGTTCCGTTTTTCTTTTTTCGTTTTGGTCTATAATATTGTGTTTCAGCCCCTTTTTAAGAAGTTGTTCTTCCGCTGCGGTGATGGCCACTGTCGTAAGGTTTACGAGCCTGGCATGGAAATGGTGCGGTTGTTGGTTGTTGTCCCGTTCGCGACGTCCTGTCAGCTTATCTAGTTTCCGGTTCAGCGTCCTGTATTTCTGTTGTAGTTCATGTTCGACCTCAGTCCTTATGCGCTCGAAGCATTCCATTAACGTATCGGTAGGTAATTGCTCCGCCAACCTTAAATGGATGGATAGAATTTCGGCATTTATTCCATCTTTCTTGGCGTACTGGTTTTTCAACTCATATCTTAGGAAGTCTCTTTCCGCCTTCCTAATTGTGCTCATGCTTGTACTGGTGTTTGTTTTCATTGTTATTTTTGCAAATTTTGGTGTCACATTCAATTCTATGCATTGTTTGTTAAACCAAATGTTTGCCTTCGTTGTATGCAATTTCAGTAAACGTCGTTTGTAAACTATTAGTAGACCGTTTTCGTTTAAGTTAAAAGCCTGACAAGCATTAACTGTTTTATTTTGTTTTGTTGTTTTTCCGTTTCTGAATGTACACACACAACACATGCACACACGTACACAAACAGACACCCATGCTGACGTTACCTGCTACCTACTATAAATACAAGACAAACGACCACAACAGATCAGAACGAAAATCGACACTGATGATGGCACAACGCCGAAACCGGTTTGTCTCAAAACCAAATTTGACAAGGGATGACGAAAAATCGTTCCAATATACATCAATCATTCACCCTGTCAGAAAAACAACAAAACAAAATAAAACGATTGGTAATCATTATTTAACAGGTCTGATATAAACAAAGTACATGGAGTCTATGTATGAGTTTAAAAAGGTCCTTTCCCAAATTTTTTTGAAAGACATTTATTCCAAGATTGCCATTTTATAAGGTTGGTATCTTCATTAGTATTTAGAAAACCCTTCTGGACCGGAGCTTCTTTGGTATAAAATTTCCCAGCAAGCACTGCACTATGATCATATCTGCGGCAGCTGCGCCGATTCTTTATTTGATGACAGCAAATACTTCGTATTGTCCTCGCTAATCTCAACGCCTACTTCTACCAAAGAAGCAGAACTTAACCCCCGCATATTAAAGCCAATGCTACCAATGTCATCAGCATACGCCAGCAATTGCACGCTTTTGTAGTCGATTGTACCATTGTGGTTATCTCTGCTGCTGGAAATACGAGGTGTGTTCAAAAAGTATCGCGAATTTTGTGTTTTTTCAAAAATTATTTATTTATTCATGAATATCTATTTTGTCCCCTTCAAAGTAATCCCCATGAGATATTATACACTTGTGCCAACGGTTTTCCCAATCTTCGAAGCACTTCAAAAAATCATTTTTTTGTATCTTGTTCAGCTCCTCCTTCGATGCCGTCTTTATCTCGTCAAGAGAAGCGTAACGTCATCCTTTCATGGGCCTCTTCAGTTTAGGGAACAAGAAAAAGTCACAGGGGGCCAGATCTGGGGAATACGGTGGCTGCGGCATCATTAGTGTGTTGTTTTTGGCCAAAAAGTCGCGCACAAGCAACGATGCGTGAGCAGGGGCGTTATCGTGGCCAATTTTTGTTCTTCCACAAATCCGGGCGTTTCTGGCGGATTGCTTCGCGCAAATTGCGCATAACTTGCAGGTAATATTCCTTATTGACCGTTCTTCCCTGTGGCAAGAACTCATGAAGCACCACGCCCCTGCAATCGAAGAAAACTGTCAGCAAAACTTTCACATTCGACCGAACTTGGCGCGCTTTTTTCGGTCTTGGTTCGTGCGGCAGCTTCCATTGAGGTGATTGAGCTTTGGTTTCCACGTCATAACCATAAACCCACGATTCGTCACCTGTTATGACCCTCTGGAGCAAATTTGGGTCGTGGCGGACAGAGTTTAACATCTCATTAGCAATGTTTATGCGATGCTGTTTTTGGTCACAATTAAGCAATTTTGGTACGAATTTCGCGTAAAAATCGAAGACGATCCAAAACACGTGCAAGCAAAGCAGCTGTCAACAATTAACTGAACATTCAAAATGGCCGAGCTTGTCGGCATATGTGAGAGACATGAGTACCAACATAACGCCACAAAAAATTCGAAATTCGAATATACGTAACCAGCGAAAATTCAAAATTCGCGATACTTTTTGAACACACCTCGTATCTTCTCCCATCCGGATTTCATTACAAAGCTCAGGAGCCATCTATTACAAGAGTGTGCAATTGCTGGCGTATGCCGATGATATTGTCATCATTGGTTTAAATAACCGCGCCGTAAGTTCTGCCTACTCCAAATTGGAGAAAGAGCGAAAAAAGTGGGTTTGGAGGTGAACGAGGGCAAAACGAAGTACCTTGGCACCCACACCACTGTTGGCAGCAATAATTTCGAAATAGTAAAGGACTTCGTTTACCTGGGAACCAGCCAATAAATGTTACTTTGGACTGAGTAGGCAATTGAGAAGCAAAGTCCTCTCTCGACAAACAAAAGCCACGCTCTACAAGTCGCTCATAATACCCGTCCTGCAATATGGAACAGAAGCATGGACGATGACAGCCGCAGATGAGTCGGCCCTTGGAGTATTATAGAGAAAGGTTCTTCGAAGGATTTATGGGCCCCTACGCGATACCGACGGTGTTTACCGAAGAAGATTTAATGATGAGTTGTATGGCTCTACGCAGACATCGACATTGTCCAACGAATCAAAACCCAGCGGCTACGTTGGCTTGGCCATGTAATGCGAATGGAAGAAGATGCTCCGGCCTGGAAGCTGTTCTTGTCGGAACACATCTATGGAAGCAGAGAAAGAGGAAGGCCCCCACTTCGTTGGAAAGACCAAGTGGAGAACAATCTGCGATCCCTTGGCGTCAACTGGCAAAGGTGGCGCGTTTTGTTGGAAGGTCAAAATCGTTTAGACGGTTCAGCAAACAGCTATTAAGAGCTGTTGACCCATATATGTATGTATGTATATATCCGGATTACACCTGACCAAGTGATGTTATTTCAATATAACCCTGTTTGAACCGCATCCATGAGTGGATATGCCGGCTAAACAGAGTGAAGTACTGCTACTACAACAACAACAATTAACTTTTCCAGCTTCAAGGAAAATAAATCGACAGGGAATCGCCTGGTCCGAAGCCCGAAGGAGCTGTTGGTATTGCTTAACATCATTTGGTATAGCTGTTTAAGTCTTGCAGGAAAGGACAAGATCCAATCAGCTTGTCGACTGTTAGCTTTGGTGTTCCGGACAAATCTCTAGATAGAACCTTGCATGTGGTATTACGAATTCCACAGAAAAACTTGCCAGTGACTAGTCATATTGCCGTGGCCTGTATAGTATGCTCGTAATTTTTGCTAATTTTCTGATATTATTATTTTTTTAACTAGAAAAACATAGGATTGCAAACAAGTACCACTTTGGACGTTGTAGCCAATTGAGAAGTCATCTTTCGATGAACAAAAATTATGCTACTTTTCAATATATTCCTTTTAAAAATTGGCCATCAAAATCTGCAAAATTTTTTGCCAGAGTTTCAAGAAAACTTTTAAGTACGCAATTTTGTAGACCAATCAATTTTAGTACAATATTGTGCAAGTTAGAACTCGCTCAAAAATTTCCCTGAATTTTCAGAATTTCTTTCGTCAAGGATGTTGAGTGATTTCCTCCATACAACGCATGAAGAAAAATTCATTTTGTATGGAAAAAAATACCCAACATCCTTGATAAAAAAATTCAGAAGAAATTTTTAGGTACTTCTAACTTTCAAATTATTATGTTAACTTCATTGACCTATTAAACTGCGTATTAATTTTTTTTTTTTAATTCTTCCCAAAAATATTGAAATTTTGATGTAAATTTTTAAAAGCTTAAATAATTTACCTGAACTTTGTGTAAACTTTGAAGTTTATTTTTATGTAGTTTCTGTTATGGAATACGCTATATTTTAAATAAAAATTATTAAAAACGTTCGATATCCAATTTAATTTCACTACTATTGTATTGTACACAACTGTACATACACATACATGCATCGTAATCATGGTGATATTGAGTGGCGAAAAAATCGACCCCATTCGTAACTATATAAATTAGAGATTTTAAAATCCTACACTAACAGTTTTTAACTCACCTGAGCTCCACCATTGTCTCGCTGTACTTGAAACCGTGTCAGATCCTGTTTGATTGATTCGAGCGCTTCGGCTGTGTATTTATTTTTGGGGCGACCCCTTTTTTCGCCCGCTGGATGCATTCTTGTGATATATAGCAGTCATATCACAAATAACGAACTTTTCAAAGAAAAATCACCAAAAAAAAAGAAAACTCTTTCTTTTCACATTGCACAGACTTTCTAGAATTACTTTGATACTGTTGGGTGTGTTCCCTCCAGTTGATGCTGCTCACCATACAAATCTTGCACTATAGTTTAACTACTTTATTCTCAAAACAAAACATGAACAAAAATTATTTGTTGACATGACGGCAGTTACTTTAGCCGTATTGTGATCTACTTTATTCTTAGTAGAATATTTAATCAAGATAACATGAGTTCGTATATTTTCTGAATGCGTGTAGCCGAGCAACGAAGAGGAATTTTTTTTTTCATTGTACTCTCTTTCTTCACTTTATATTTTCAATATGTAAATTCTGCGAAATGCACAAAAACATTTAATTTGCATAATGCTCCAAATCACTATAGCATATTATTATCGGTTTACTCTTTTGTTGTATAATATATTTGCACTTTTACTTTACTTATTTTTTATCAACGCGTTGGTTAACAACAATTTTACGAACAGAAGCACAGAAACAAAGTTTGTCGCATATTCTTTAAAAGGGCAGCTTATGGCATTCCGGTTGGTAGGGTCTGAAAATGGAAAGATAAAATAGAATATTTAGAAGTGTTTGTCTTCATTGTTTTGTTGTTAACACAGAGCCAACGCCAGATAGAACATAACGTTCTCTCTGCGTAGTACTTGAACTTTGACACAATGTTACCAAACCTTCACAACCCGTGTATCTTATAAATAAATAAAAAAAGCACTCCACTGATGTTTATGAAATTTTCACATTAGGTTCAAGTGGTCACTGAGTACAGCAAAAGCTATATACAGTTGTGTTCAAAATAATAGTAGCTACATTGGATAGCGGTCGAAGAAATAAAAAGAAGCTGGGTATTTTTAATAATTTTTATTTAAAATATACGAATTCCACAACAGAAACCATATAAAAAAAAAAAAAAGAAAAAAAATTCCAAAGTTTACACAAGGTTCAATTAATTAATCTTTTAAAAATTTAAATCAAATTTAAATCAAATTTAAATATTTTTGTAAGTTCAACGAGCTCGACCAGTCTGTTGCTTTCAATTTTTCCTTTAATCAATAATAATAATAATTTACTAAAAATTATTATCAGCTGGTCTTAAGCTCGTAAAACTTACAAAAATATGTGAAAACCAATAACAAAATATTTTTACGAAGAGTTTTTAGAAAATTCTTGAGTACGCAGTTTAATAGGAATTTCAATCTTAGCATCATAATATGAAATTTCCCCTGAATTTTTTTGTCAAGGATGTTGGGTATTTTTTTTCCATACAAAATAATTTTTCTTCATGTGTTGTATGGAAGAAATCACTCAAAAGCCTTGGCGAAAAAAATTTTGAAAATTCAGGGAAATTTTTGAGCGAGTTCTAGCTTACACAATATTGTACTAAAATTAATTGGTCTACAAAATTGTCTATTCAAAGCTTTTCTAGAAATTCTGCTAAAAAAATTTCCAGATTTTAATGGCCATTTTTCAAAATTTTAATTAGTTTTCCTGAACTTTGTGTAAACTTTGAAATTTCTTTTTATGTGGATTCGTTTACAGAATTCGTTATATTTCAAATGAAAATTATTAAAATTACAGCTTCGTCTTATTTCGTCCAACGATATCCATTTTAACTTCACTACTATTATATTGAACACAGCTGTATATAAATAAGATAAAAAAATTAGTTCGCTGCATATCCACAGCCGTTACATAATTTTTAGTGTGACGGAATAGACGCGTGATAGGGTGGGTGGGTAGGTAGAGGGTTAGGGAAAAGGGGGGCATAGGAGGAAGGATAGGAAGAGGCTGAGGAGAAATGGCGAAAAAATTAGAGTCAAGAATGCGAATAGGAGGGGAAAAGGAGGAAAAAACAAGCAAAGTAGGAGGAAGAGAACGGGAAAAAGTAAGGGGTTATGAAAGGAAAAGGGAGAGGAAGAATAATATGAAGAGAGGTTGCAGATGAAGAGCAAGCAAGATATGAGGACATTAGATAGTTAAATTGTTCAAAGTAAATTTTACATCTTCAATAGTAACCCAATTTTCATAATCCCGGGGCATTGTTGTACAATTTTTAAACCGACATAAAATTCTGGCAACTAAAAAAACACGTGAAGCCGGAAATATCATTTCTTATAACCAAGTTATCTAGAAAAGCATGCACTTCTGTGTAAGGTAAAATCTAGCAAATATGTCATATTATGATACTGTGACATTAGAAATATTCAATGAGGAGTTGCCTCAACCCACCATCACCGTCAATACAAACACCAACAGATGAATATCAAAGATATTGCATGAAAATGAAAATCCCTTTTCTACTATGAATTAAAAAAAAGTGATAAACGCAAAATATGCATACTTGCAACGATATTGAAGCCGCATTGAAAATCCAACAACTGACAAACTGCAACGATGAAGGAGAACCGTATGAGTGCCCCCCAAAAAGTGGTATAAGGAGATTTAAAATTACACCAGCGGTGCTGCTTGCGTTGTTTTTTCATGAAAGATGATTTCCATGGTAAAAAAAAGTGTCTGCAACTGTTATAAGATTATTTCACAACCTTCGCCAATTTAAAATTTGATAGAAACCGTGATGTGTAACATCAATATACAAAATGTTGAGCACCGCTACTAATGAAAATAAAGTTTTACTCCAAGTATTATTTTGTTATAAGGAATTATGTAAGGCTATTCACCTCCATAAGAGCCCTTTTTATAAGTAATGATGTAAACTTTATTTACCACGTCTTATAAGCTGTAGACATGAGGGTGTCTTGTAGAGAGAAATTTTGGGACTTGTTTTGGTCGAAAAATCGACTTTTCCAAAACCCGAAAATAAATTTTTTTTAAAAAAACTGTTATCGCCAACGTTTTTAGCGCATAATTTTAAGTGGGACAGGAAATATGAGACAAATTCGTTTTCATCGAAAACATTTTTGCATGTATGCTAAAAAACCCCTTAAAAAAACTGAGCCCAAAACCTATCGAAAAATCGATGGCGCGATATCGGTTAACTTTCATCCATACAAATCTACCCAGCCTAATACACATCAACAATACTGAAAAAAAAAATAATAATTAAAAAAAATCAAAATAATCAAAAGTAATCAAAACAATTTTTTTTGATTATTTTTTATTTTTTTTTTTCTTGTCGCAATCAGTTAATAATTACCTTTTTTTGAAAAACCATTAAAATAATCATTACTAGATAAATTAATTGATTACTAATTACTAATTAAATCATGGTCAGAATGAAAAGAATGCTTTATACAAATGGCATTCTTTGCAAATTTCAGGCATTTAATTATAAACCTTATGATTATATGAAATAAGCATCATATAAGGCACACATTTTTTGCAGGGTGGTCTCCGCACAACACACATCACACGAGTCAGTGTGCACAAGGCATAAGGCAGCGCTGCACATTGGATAAAAATAGAATTAGTTGCTGATAATTATTACAAAGTTTGGCATTTATGCGTTTCGCTTCTTCGTGCATTTAATATACCTTTTGCTTAAAGTACAATCAGACATGGCAAATGATAGTGCTTAGAGAAGAATTTACAGAGAATACTAGTCGCGTGCTGGTGATGCCAACGCCATACAGTAAAAGTACACCTTAGTCTCCTAAAGAGACCGGTTACAAAAGCAGAAAGTGGACGCGGTTGCGAACTAGCCAAAGCAGACAGTTTGGTAATTAACTAGAACTAGTAATGTCGTTCTTGTTACGGAACGATCCGGTACTAGCCCGATACTTGACATTGACACTACCACTAAGCCATGGCGGCCAACGACAAGTTATACTAGCATAAAAATTATGTTGAGCAAAATCAAATCAGCTTGGCCACAATTGGAAGATGTGCTTGCGACTACAAACGACTCGAAACTTCGACGGGATCAAGCAAAACGCATCTCCGTCAAGCGTGCTAAGGCCAGAATGGGGTAGTGCCCTATCGTACCGGATCCATATCCGAAAACGACTCTACACGTCGGTAACATTCCTCTTATCAATGGGGCTCAAGTTGTTTTATGCACTCAAAAATTGGGATTATTTGAGCTGAAGCAGATTATACGGGCGCTTAGGAATTTGAGGGCATCTCGCAGCCGTGCGGTAAAATATACAGTTCGGCCTGAGAAAAAAGTGAAAAAAATTTGCTGGATTAATAAGCAACAGACTGCAATTAGTTGTTTGCCTCTGCAATTAATTATTTAATACATTAATCGAGTAATAATTTCTTTTGCCATTCCTAATAATATGACACTTGCTTAAGAACGCCCTACCTCAGAATTATTTTCAAAAACGCCATATCTGAATGAAAACTCGATAGATTTTCAGCTGAAGTAGGGTTGAACCAAATTAAGAGCTGTGGCGTTCTTTAAACAGACTATGAGGTGGGTGGTTTTCAGCCTTTGCACTATACTCGTATACATAACTTCCTCCCTAGTAATTATTTTTACGCCTAAATCATTTTTTTGTAATATCAGAATATTTGCATACACAAGTTATTTTACAACTGGTCCAACTATAGTCTCAAACGAAGTGGTGTAAGTAAGTCCACAAAATTTTAGTTGGTAAACTTGAATGAATGCTCACTAGTTTGAAAATGCTGTGTCACCGCCCACATCTAAAAGGAGTTTTTAATATTGTAAAAGCTTTAACTAAAAACCCATTTAAGCTATAAGTTCGAAGATTAGCTAATATATGTATCGCTTACCTAAAGAATCTCATAAAGGATGAATGAGTCTCTTTAGTTTTTGACTATACAAACAGTTTCTTCTATAAAAAATTACCAAATTAGATGATGGGTTTTACATCGAGTTGAAAGTTGCCAAGTGTGAGTACACTCTTAGTTTTCGGCTTTGCTCTGCCCCTCTCTATTTTCAATCGCAATTTATTATCTATTATTATTTTTTACTTATTTTTCTCTGGCGATTAGGCATATGCACACATAATAAATATTTACATGCTATATTCATTAGCCGTTTGCACACCATATAAAATTGCAACTTGCACTAGCTACCAACAACAATTTAAAATGAAAATGGCACTTTAGAATTGCAGAATATTGGCAAACGTTCGTCCAACTGTGCGCACCAGAATGTCTGACTGACCACCGATGACATTAAGCGGACAATGAACAATGCCACATGACACATGAGTAAAATTAAGAAAAATAAGAATTAAAAAACCTAGAAGTGCGTGAGGAACTAAGTGATGTGAAGGTGGTTGAAAGTAGAAGTGCTTTGAAAAATAAAATAAATAGAAATTAAATAAGACTACCTTTATATCATAGCTGTTAAATATGATTAGTAATTAGTAATCAATTAATTAGACGGCTTTTTAATTGGTAATGATTATTTTAATTATTTTTCAAGAAAAGGCAATTATTAATTGATTACGATTAGAAGAAATCAAAAAAAACATCACAAAAAAATCTAATATAATCAAACAAATTTGTTTTGATTACTTTTGTTTATTTTTTTTTTTTTGATTTTTTTTCAGTATTGATGTGAATATTTATGTGCTTCTACAACAGTACTAAAATAAATCGAAAATAATAAAACATAATCAAAAAAAAAAAAATTTAAAATAAAAATCTGAAAAAATTAAAAAAAAAAAACTAAAATAATCAAAAGCAATCAAAACAATTTTTTTTTTATTATTTTTGATTTTTTTTAATAATCGTAAAAAATCATAAATTTTTATAATAAGTAATCATTATTTAGCAGGTTTGCTTTATGTAAACATATACTGTCCTAATAGGGACAGGCTTTATTATAGAGGAAACGTATTTTTCATGTAAGACAAACAAGCAGATATTTTCGTATACTTTGAATCAAAAAAGTTGTTTGTTTTTTTGTTTGTTTGAGTAGCGATAAAAAAAAACTCCCTAAAAGCCTGGTCGGCAACACTCCGAAGTGACGGTTCTTTGCCGGATATGGGTCGGTTGGCGGGAATGATTTAGTATGACCAAGGCGACCTTCTAGGTTCCAGATGGGTAATAAGAGATGAGATTTATCACATCCATAGATCAACCAACAAGTTCTCTCTTACGACAGGCATGCCTACCTCGGGGTAAAGTTGTATCCTCCTATTGCTCGATATATCGCGTGAACAACTTTTATTTTAACATAGATAAAGAAAAAAGATAAAGAGGACTTCAGAAAAATTATACTTAAAATTCTTCTCGTTTTTTAAACTTTAAACGTCTACTTTGTTATTCTACATTTTGATGAGCTTGAAAATTCTCAAGGACCGCAAATAATGATTATTTTTATTTTTGACAAAAAAACTATATCTCAATACTCCCATACATTTACACTACAATTAAAACTTTCAAAGCGCTCTACTGAAAAATTCAAAAAAATTCCTTTGGTAGCTTTCCCTTGTTGTTGTTGTTGTTGTTAACAGTGCTTCGCCCTGCCCAATGGGCTCGATCACCCTAAATTGTCATCAGGCTCTTCTAACGGAAGTCCGAGGAAACGCGCAGTTTCCACAGGGTTGGACCAGGGTGATGTAGGTGTTAGAAGAGTGGGTTCTACTGAACAGGAGAAGAGATGTTTGGTATCATGAGGGGACATACCACATGCGGGGCATGTGTTTGGTATGTTGGGGTTCAGTCTGGGTAGCTTTCCCTTATTACCACAGAACTATAACCGCTCACAATTTACGTTGCTATCTCGTAAACGACAAATTTACATTTGATATTATTTACGAAAAAAGTCTGCTTATATTTTCGGTTTTCGCATTTAAAAATTGTACATTCATACGTAAAAATGTCTTGAAAATTTTCAAAACTTTTTTATAATGAGCACAAAGTTCAGAATACAGATTTATCCGACTCTTAGAATAGAATTCTTCCATAAAAAGTAGTTAACTTTTCAAACAGTATTGGATGCGAAGTACTCAACTTAAAATGAATTTAGGGTTAGCCGTGTTCACGACTGGGTATGAAATTGGAGTACAAACTACTTTATTTTTTTACTGTATGTATAAAATATTTACCTATGTATATCGTTAAATTTTTTAATAAAAAAAAACAAAAAAAATCTGGGAAAAGATGACTTACGATTTGAGATTTTTTTACCTGTTTCTTTTCTCGATCTAGCTGGATTGCTGAAAAAATGCTGGCAACACTGGTTGTTATAAACCGAATTGGATCATTTTTCGTTTTGTGGAGGGGTGACATGACCTAGAAGGTTACACTGGTCATACCCAATCGCTACCACGACAGTAGGGCAGTACCGCAAGGGAGTACCGGAGCGTAGCGGATTCATATCCGGCCAAGGACTGTCAGTACGACAGCAGTCCCCAAAACCTTCGGGGTGTTTTCGTCGTTACAACAACAACAACAAGGGAAATGTTGAGGAACCGAAAAGAGCTGCAAAACTTAAACGAAAACAATGCTCCCTTGCACACTTTGTGTTGCTGCCATAATCCATTTGGGAGCAATAGAAAAGTACTCCAATAGTGACCAACATATGCATGTAAGTACATGTGTTTGTATGCAGCGCAGACGACATCACAATAGTGCATACCCCACACAATTATATTTATTTATATGTTTTTACAACAAAAAATTGTGTAAGCGATTATCATTATGCAGATGTCCACAAAACAATAGGAATGTGTTGCTAAACTTTTTTCAAATTGCTATTGCTAAATAATAGTGTTTTTTTCGAGTGGGAAGAGGAAAACACTACAGAATTTGAATACCATAAAGCTCCGAAACTGCGTAGGCAGTTAAGGGCCAATAAAAAATAGTGATGAAATAATAAATGTATGTGTTAGAACATCGTTTGCGGGTTAGATCAATTAGATCAAGTATAATAGTTCAAAGTCTTACAATCAGTCTTATACATACATCTAAGCCCAGCCTTTTTACATGCCCTTATCATCCTTAGGCATAAGCTTGCGTTTCAGAGAGACAGCGAGAAAAAAAGAGAGTTGAACTTTATGCCTAATCGGTAAAGCCAAAAAGATTCGAAATGTAAAGAATGTCATCAATTTCAGACTCCACTTTGATCAATAGGAAAAGTTGTACCGAAACTAAACGTTTTTTTGGTGGGTCTACTACATGCGCTGTGACTAACACACGACTTGATTATTCCACCGTACTTTGCCTCCGTGCACATTTTATTTACCTCCGCTAGCACACGAAATGCACATATTGGAATGTGAATGGAATTCGAAAAATTTTTCATCGTTTACCAACACTTGCGCACATACTAGTGCTTTGGTCGTCATTGGCGTTTGTATGTATGTAAGCCCATCAGCCGGCCAGCCTCCACCACTCAAATAGTAATTCAGCGGATGAAGACTAGTATCTAAGCATTCACACATACTTATGTTTGTATATTAGAGCGTATCTCAATGTATGGAGAAAAAGAGTTGATAATATACCCCCGTTCCAAAAAAAAATTCAAATTAATATCGATGAAAATAAAAACATTATTGTCTATATATCTATGTATGTACATACATATGAATATTTTTAAAGTAACGGATTGCACAAAAACTATTTTTGCATAAGTTTTAAGTATTTTAAGAATAGTACGTAGGTTTCTAATGCAGGATCGCCAATATATATCATTTGTATATATATATATTTAAATTAATAAATATTTATATTTTTATATAAAGAATATCTTTATTTTTGAAAGAACAAAAATTGAATAATCAATTTTCATTTTGATAAATAAAATTTAACAACAGTAAACCAAAAACAATTTTAAAAATTAATAAAGTAATATATAACGCAAGTATATAACCCTACACCTGGTACGCTTCGGTACTCCTTTGCGGCACATGCCCGACTGTGGAGCGATTTGGTATGACCAGTGCAACCTTGTAGGTCATGTCAGCTCTTAGGAAGGCACCATATCCGTAGATCAACCTTTGAGTTGCATGTCATTACCTTTTGTGCATTTTAGTCGCCTCTTACAACTGGTATGAACACAGCATATTCTAAACCCATACCAGCAGTTGCAATAGCGTTGGTCCAGAGTTCGTTGGAAGTTGGCGTTAGAAAAGTCTGCTCCTTCGAGTAGGTAAACAGATAGTTGACATTCCGTATGTCGGAGTTCAGACTGGATAGGTAAGTGTTAAATCTGTGACAGTTTTTAGATCGAAGTTGGGCCAGTGTGACTCTTATCTCCTTCGGAAGTTCGCTTTTCTTTTCTACAAAAGGTCCTGTTTGTAGATGAATCACCGCATTCACCGGCCGAGGGTTAACAAAGGAGTTTACCGACTCTGTTTGGATCTAGTTGCGGGCCTCCCGGTGCACCTTTGGATCAAACGCCGATATTGTGATGCCAAATTTCAACAAAAATTCAACAACGGATTTTCTTTAATCAGGTGCTTGTTGGGATGTAGTAGCAGTAGCGGTTGAATGAGTAGCAGAAGTGAGCAAGTTATCAACCGTTTAAGATTTTGGGTTGCGTCACAGGCAGAAGCTTGATTCTGGCGACGTAGACGTCTAATTAATGTTCGAGGACACAGCCAGAGTTCACCCGGCGAAAAAACTGTTAAAGGACGAAAGATAGCAATTTATTTGGCACAGCTCATCGACGTTGCCAATATAGTGAATTTCTCTGCGTAAGAGGCGTACTAGACACCCTCTGGGGATTTCAGGGTTAGAATATGCCCGCGATAGGTATGCCGGTCGTAAGAGACAACTAAAATCCACAAATTGTAATGACGTGCAACTTGATGATTGATCTACGGATATTATGCCTCCCATCTCTGACAACCAAGGATAGAGGATATATAAAGAACGATGCGGCTCCACCTCGTCAGCATGGATATAGCTGCGTCTATATATTGGGAGCCCTTAGACTCCGGATGGCCCGCTCCTCCTCTATTATGGTGATGGCAATGGTCACATGATTGCTTTTTACTTTATGCGTTCCCTGCCGCCGGGTCTTATTTTCTTATTAACCGGAGATTGCTGTACATATTGCCTGCTAACAGCGTTTTCGCATTTCTTTCATTTTGACTGAACCTTACCGGTGGTCGGGTTGGATGACGTTTTGACTGTGGACAATTTGCACACACCAGCAGAGGGGTTGTTATTATTATTACCGTAGCAGTGCTTCGTCCTGCTTAGTCCGCGCTTCCATTCATAGGTTGGGAGTTGACGGGCAAAACAGGGTTATCGCATTGCGCACCAACTTGAGTGCCTTGGTAACGACTTCGTTGACCCCGAAATCGGGGTCGATGTGGATTTCAGTCTCCTCTTACGACAGGCAAAGCTATCGATCAATCGAGTCGCGCCCCCTGCGGGTTAGGGGTTTAGAATAAGGCGACTAATATGCACAAAGGTAATGACGTGAAACTATGATGCCTCTCACCTCTCATTACCTAGAAGGTTCCACTGGTCATACCAAATCGCTACCACGACAGTCGGGCAGTACCGCAAGGGAGTACCGGAGCGTACCGGATTCATATTCGGCCAAGGACTGTCAGTTCGACAGCACCCCCAAAACCTTCGGGGATTGTTTTTGTCGTTACAACAACAACCTCTCATTACCCATTTTATCCTTCTTACGGAAGGAGGGGTGATATGACCTAGGTTTCACTGGTCATAAATCGCTACCACGACAGTCGGGCAGTACCGCAAGGTAGAACCGGAGCCGTACCGGGTTCAAATCCGGCCAAGGACTGTTAATTCGACAACACTTCTCAAAACCTTCGGGGAGTGTTTTTGTCGTTACCACACTTACACACCACACTTACAACAACCTCAATCGAGTTGCTGGTCTGATGGAATTAGCCTTCCTATAATGTCACTCAATTCATGATTCCTGTTGCATAAAATTCCTTGCTTTTGTCCTGGGTATCCTAAAATGTCTAGTATAACAAAAATATAGTCAGAGAAGTATAATACGTAGCACAAAACAATCAGTTAAATATCCATTTACAATTTTCTTTTGGTATGTACAAATATATACACATAACGTAATTAACAACAATGTTGTACTCATATAAATGCATCCATAGTACTTATGGACAGGCAATTATCGAGTTTCCTATCTTTATGAATATTAAGCCATCATTCAAATGTGGACGTTTGCAATTAGCATTTGTCACTAGATGCACTTGTGCACCATGCAGTTTTCTACCATATTTTATGTAAACAAACTGGCCAAAAAACGTTTATGCATGCAGTTTATCTGAATATATTGCAATTAAGCCTTTTTCACACGTGTGGAACTTTTCCAGTCGAGGCATATTTTTAAAAGAAGGCAATCAGAAGCTGGTGGACGGACACCCAGTAACATAGACACAGCCGACGAGCGCGAACACGGCACGGCACACATACCATAGCAGCGACCAAACTTATTGTAATAGATTTTATGGCATTCGCTGATATTTCCCAGGAACAAACGTACAAGAAGAGACGGGGAAGGCCGAATTCCACTGATTGCGAACGACTCGCAGAACTCGAGAAATTCACTGAAATTCCACAACTTCAAAACGAAATTACGTATTCTCACCTTATCGTAAATAACAAACAAATGTGAAACTATAAAGTTGCAGCACTATATTATATTTTTCCAATATTTTTTGTTTGATTTTTAAGCGTCTTATAGCAAAATAATAACAAAGAAAAACTTAGACCACAATGCAAGAATGATGAACAATAGACAAATGTAACGAGATGACAGTTCGTTGAGAAAAATTTTTCGGTGAAGTTTACTCGTTCGATAAGACAACTAGTTGCAGGGAAGTATTTGGTGGCAGAAAGACATGGCACTATTTCAAAGAATTTAGAAACGGTTTTGCCTTTTCACTGCTACCTAACCATCCAGGTTGGTGCCTATTCATAAACAGAATTTCAAATTTATTATGTATTTTCCAAGCGAAAATTCAGACTTCCTGATAAAAAAAAAGTTATGCCATTGGGGTAAAGCAAACAGCTGGCACCGGCAGATGACGACGTTTCAAAGAATCACAACATTTAATCGTCATAGATGTAAGTGCTGCCAAGTTTTCCCAAACTCCAATGTTGTGTGAAAGGGAAATATAAAACTATATCCGTCTCAAACAACATTGGGGTTTGGGAAAACCTGGCAGCACCATACAAAGTTATTCTATTGTGGCAATGCCATACTTTGACATTTCTTTTTGGAATTTTTACGTTTTGCTTTACAGCATGATTCAATAACTAGCAATGGCAATGTCCAAAAAGATGAGGGGTATGCAAACATCTATATATTTCAACAAATTAAAGTACTGTGACGTATTTATATAATATTGCTACACGAATTTCACAAATCAATATATTTTCTTGCTTATTTTAACAATATCAATTTGGAAATAATATATCAATAGAGAAAAATGACAACGATATGCTCAGCGATGGCATGGGATGATGTGTTTCGAAGTCCCAAAATTCTCATGATACCCGTTCTCGGACACTAGGATGCGTACCCAAGCACCTGCATCAAAGCCGCTGTTAGAACCATTGTTTACCCGTACTAGTTTGGCATCTTCTTTTGCGAATCGGAGTGGAAGACAGTGGATGAATGTACTCCGAGAGAGTGTAATGAAGGAAATCGCGTTCAGAGTTGCTTTAAAGTAAAAACTAAAACTAAAAACTGCAATTTAAACTGAAATTTACATTCTGCAGAAACTGATAAGGTGTTATAACTGCTTTATATTCAATAATTTGGGTGTTATAAGTCTTCATGTTCAATATTGCAGTATTTAAATTTGATTGTTTTATTATTGCATACAACGCACCCTATGTGGTTTGTGTGTGTGTGCAGATTCGGAGTAAGTTGCGCTACTAGTAGACATATACTATGGTTAGAACTAATACTGTTACGTAACAACTCAGCTATGATGCCTGTAGCGTCACGATGCCATTTTCCTCTAAAGTGCCATTTTTGCATTATTCCTTTACATTCTTTGGTACATATGTTGGAATATTTTTAGGCGTGTTCAGAAAACATTTTAGAGACAGCATAACTTTTTTATTGCATATTAACCATAGCATATGTCTACTAGTAGCGCAACTTACTCCGAATCTGCATACACACACAAGCTTCACAGGGTACGTTCCATGCAGAAATAAAACAATCAAAATTTAAATACTGCAATATAGAACGTGAAGACATAAAACTCACAAATTACTGAATGTGAAGCAGTACTAACACCTTATCAGTTCCCACAGAATGTAAATTTCAGTTTAAATTGAAATTTTTAGTTATACTTTTTACTTTAAAACAACTCTGAACGCGATTTCGGAGTACCTTCATCCACTACCTTCTACTCCGATTCGCAAAAGAAGATACCAAACTAGTAGGGGTAAACAATTATATTAACACTCTGCATCAATTATAATTCAGGTAATTTTTTGTTGGAGCAGTGAATATCTAAACAGTTCTACGAACGCAGCTATAAAAATATTCGAATTTCCATTAGTTAACACAGATACTGGGTATACTCTCCGTAACAGTGATATGTTTAGTAACAAGCTCTATTATTCAATTGATCGTGAAGTTATTATTTGTTCATTAATATGTGGGTTTCACGCCCATTTTCCAAAATTTTGAAGAAAGCAATATTAGGACGAAAAGGCCAATGTATTTCCCAAATTTTAGCATTCTATCTGCATAAGTCAATGAGATATAGCATGGCTATGTATTGCTACCTAATTTCCAGTAAACTTTTATACGACCATTGTCGAAAAGCGATTATATTGAATTGATGTACTTTCCCCAACAATCATTATTCTAGCGTAAATGGTTTTAAAGTTATTAACACTCGAATTTTGAAAATTTCTTTAAAAAAAAGTTCTTAATAGAATGATAAAGTCAGTACATATACCAAATCTTACCATTTTAACTGCTTCTGTCAACGGAATATAATTTTTATCATTAATTTGAAAAGGAAAAAAAGACGTAACACCCACTTTGCGCTCACTAAAAATGTGAATAAAAAAACATATGTACTTACGCCTAAATTGCTTTTGCTCTAACTTCATAACGGTGTGTTTCACAGCTACGAAACTTTGGGAGATTATGTGTGTAATAAAAAGTGTTCGATCAAAAAGCTAAAATCGAAAATCATGGGTCTTACGTCTTTTTTGCGCATAGGGCTCGATATACAGAAAAGTTCTGGGCCCTTACTCTGTAGTTCTATTCGAAAAGCTGTTCTACTCGAAAGCAAAAAGCGATTCTAATACACATAGGCACTCTGTAGTTCGTTAGAATTTACTTTAGAAAATATTCCATAATACTTTTATCATCACTGTTTCACAAATTTCAAGCGCAAAGCAAAATACAAAAACACTTTGCATAAGTCTCAAGTGCGGTATTAGGCAGCGCAGTTTTACATGTCGCGGTCATAGTATATGTCTACTAGTAGCGCAACTTACTCCGAATCTGCACACACACACAAACCACACAGGGTGAATTGTATGCAATAATAAAACAATGACATTTAAATGCTGCAATATTGAACGTGAAGACTTGAGACACCCAAATTATTGAATATAAAGCAGTTATAACACCTTATCAGTTCGTGCAGAATGTAAATTTCGGTTTAAATTAAAGTTTTTAGTTGTAGTTTTTACTTTAAAGCAACTCTGAACGCGATTTCTTTCATTACACTCTCTCGGAGTACATTCATCCACTGCCTTCCACTCCGATTCGCAAAAGAAGATGCCAAACTAGTACGGGTAAACAATGGTCGCGGTAGCGTAGTTGATAAGAATCTCGACTACCACGCGTGTGGTTGCTGGTTCCAACGTAAGTCCTTGCACAAGTAATTTTTATTTTTATTAAATAATTTTATTTTTTTAAATAATCTAATCCGAAAAATTTCTTTGGTTAAATTTTGCCAAATTTTTACCTAGAATTCTTTAATTATTTTCTGTCAACAACGATTGCTTAATTCTTTTTGCTATAAAAATTACTTCTTGATGAAAAATAGACTAATTGTTTTATTATAATCATAAGAAAATACATTTTTATGGAAATCTGTTTGCTAAATTGTTGTCGAATAGAATTTTCTAACTTTCGACTATTGTGGCATATGTTTTCGAAGTAGTGAGTACCAAATTTTCTACAATAGAAAGGGGGATAAATCAAATTCGAAGGGAACAGAATGGAACTCGAACAACGAATGCCTTCTACTCGAAAATTTCTTACAGAGTACGAATCACTCGAAAGCGAACAAAATTTGTTTCGAATATAATTACAGAGTGAGGGCCCTGGTTCGTGACTTTACTCACTCACAAGCTAATTCTGTTCCATTCTGAACATATGGGGATTTTTTTTTGTGTAATTGTATTGATTTTTTTAGATAGGGTTTACAAAGGAACTAAAAAGTTAGTGTTGGTAATACTCCCAACAGCTGAGTTTATTATTCTTATTTATTTATTTTAGGTTATTTCATCTGTCGCATACACAAATTTATTCGTTCTTCGTGTAGTAAGCTAAAACTTATTAATAACAAAACAAAATATCGGCAAACATGGGAAAAGTAATGTCAATGATAGGACGAAAGCTGAATCGTTTCAATGTAGAAAACAGAGCACATCGCATACTGGAGCGCGACAAGCCAATGCCGGCACCGAAATACGAATCAAATATTCAGGATATGCAACGGGCGCTTGATTGTAATTACGAAAACAATATCACTTCTTTTATTATCACATTAAATTCATATACTTTTCATACTTGCAGTGGATCCAGAGCTGCTTGAAAAACTGAACAAAAAAGATCCACAACTAGATGATCGACTGAAGAATGTTTATGTTACGTCAGAGGATAGCTTTGTGGGTTACATGAAAATTTGTGTTTTATGAAAGTTAATTATTAACTTTATTCTTTAACAGATTGATTATGCTGCCCAGCGTCGCTCGGATCCAAATAAACCTTTACCGTATAGTCGAAAAACTCCAGAAGATTTTGAATATGGCTACAGAGAACCAAAAAAAGTCTTACCAGGGCGATGTACACTGCGCCAAGCAATGCAATTCATTATAGATCATCAAAGTGATCCAGATTTGTGGACCAAGCAAAAAATTGCAACAGATTTCAAGCTCAAGGAGGATGTTGTTAGTCAGTAACTATAAGCTATTTATTCTCCGATTTAAAGATTTTAATATCCACTTTATTCTAGAAAATATCCTCCATTACTTTAAAAGTTTCCAAGTATACATCCCAGATAAAGGTCAAAAGGAACGTATACTCACACAAAAAATACATAAATTACTTGGGGACAAAGAGAAGTAGTTATGATAAGACGGGTTGAGATTTATTGTACCGAATTGCGATTGATGTACGGGCCCTATGAGACATTGGGGAGTCGCTTATTGTTAAGTAGAAATAATTGTTTTTTGGTCGGGATTTAAAAAACAAAACAATGAAATACCTAAAACAGCGCAAATACAGATCGATATAGAAAAGCTTTTTTTATTAACCAAAGCTAAACCACTATGTTAGGTGGGCAATTATATAAATTCAATGATTTATCTTCAGCAACTGAAATAACTTTATCATTTGATATACTATATTTTACACCCCACGCTTGATCGTTGTGTTCGGAGAAGGTGTGCATACACTTACGCTCCGCAAAATCCCAAATTTTCACAGTTGTGTCACTAGATGACGACGCAAAATGTTTGCCATCCTCTGAAAAGGAAACGCAAAGCACCCACGAAGCGTGACCGGACAATGTACCTGCGACGTCAGAATGTGTGCTAAAAACAGGAAAAGTATGTGTTATTAGCACAATAGAAGTATATAATACCAAAAAATAACAACATACACGTCATATAGCTTCATGTGCCCATCATCCGATGCAGTTAATAACATTTGTGAATTTGGCGAGAAACATAAGCTCCGCACGGACATGGCATGACCCTCGAGTGTTTGTGCTACCTTTCCAGCAGCTACATCGAATATTGTGATAATACCATCAATAGCACCACTAGCTATGTATTTGCCATCTGGACTCTGCAATATAATAACAAAAATCGAATTTTATTAGATAAAATATATTCAGTTGTAGCTTACATATGCAATGCTTAGTGTAAATTTTCCATTTTGCGGATCTAGCACCTGTTCTGCCTTTCCCGTTTCAACGCTATACATCGAAATTTTGCCATCATTAGAGCCGGATATAACATATTTATTGCAGGGCGAAAATGCCACCGTCCATAAATCTACTGGTCCGAATGAGAGTAGATGCTTTTGTTGTCCACTTTGTGAATCCCAGAAACAGAGACTAGAGTCTAAGGAACTGCTAGCGATTGCTAGATATTGAAATGTTGCATTAGCAAACAATTTTTTTATTACTTCTCAAATAACAATTACTTTTGCCGTCGGGGCTTACAGCTACAGACACAACACCTAAAGAATGTCCTCTCAGGGTGTGCTGTAGCTTAAGCTGATCATCGTCACGTATGTGCCACACTTTAACTAAATCATCCAATCCACCTGTCACTATAAAATCCGTTGGTTCCGGCTTCTTTTTTTCTTCACCAAACATAGAATCACGGCTAGCGTCTGGATCCTTTTCTTCTTCTGTTCCATTGTTATTACCTGTCTCGTCCGGTTGTATACGTCCCCATGAACATGACCAGATCTAAATATTTTATTATTTGATTTTGTTCCCATCCAAATATAAAGTTATTAGCCTACCCCATCGTCATGTGCTGCTTCTTCTTTATGTAGTAATGAAAACTGTATAAGTGAAAATACTAATTAATTTAAGTTTTAATTTCACTTGAGTTATAACTTGCCATAATTTCTTTTAGAAATGGAAATTATTAGATTTATTTTGCAAATGCAACACGCAACCGAGTAAATGCCAAATACAAACAAACTGGGAACGCAGCTGTCAAATCAATCCCTGCCATTTTAATTCATTTAAGAGAATAGTAATAGAATAGCAAGCCAACCACAGAAACTTCAAACCATGGTACAAGAAAACCATAACAACGTGACGTAACCACAACAACAACCAAAACAACGTAAACTGTGTTGGTTGCATGCCAGGCTGTAGTTGGCATGCCATGGTTGGTTCATGATTAAATAATTTTTATGGTTGTCGTCGATGACATAGCGCCTTCTTCCTCCTCATCCACACCTTATAACAAACTATCATATCTTGGTTTTTTGTTTTCATTCTTTGTTTACAGTTCTTGAAAAACCTTTGAGTTCGCTTCGTGTTTTATTTAGTTTTCATAAAAATTCGCTTTGAATTCATAGTTGAGTGCTTTGTGATAACATTTTAAGAAATTGTGTGATATATGTGTGTGTGTTATAGGTGGAAAGCTTAGAAAATAGAGGGATCTTTATTGCGCGTTCCCTCTCACATGTGCATTTTGACATAAGGGAAATACGTTGCCAAACGGTAATTACGTGTTGTTGGCAGCTCGCGGCAACCATATATAATTTAATCATGGGTTGGTTGCATGGATGAATTCCATGGTTGTCATTCGCACCTTCTGTCAGCTGTGCAAAGAGCGTTGCCACTTCGGAAATAATTTTGTCTAGTAATTTTTGTAATATTTAAGGGAATGTATTTTATACCTGTAAAACAAAAAAAAAAAAACATTCGGAAATAGGTTACCGTCAGAAAAATCGCCAAATAACAATAAACGGTAATTGTTTCCTTTAGGAGACAACTGCTAAAACACGTCCAAAAATATCGGGAGAGCTATCAAACAACGCGTTTTGACTTCGGTATCAACAATCGGAAAGCGGATTTCCAATTTTTTGTTTCAGTGAAAAGTTATTCGCAAAAAACCTAAAAATGACCCAGGTCCGATCCCAAATAGGGGGCTTGATCCAAGGTATTTATGTGCAGAACACCTTTCTGCGTAGGCGGCTTTCGGCCGCGCTTCATAAAAATAACCCTTAGCTGATCCAACACCGGCTACGCGTCCACAGTATTTCTGCGCAGAACACACTTTTTGCACTTTTCGGTACACCCTAATCTGTGATTACAACAACCACATGAAAATGACAGAAAATTTTCAACTTTGATTGCAAATATCTCTTCACTGAAACAAAAACTCGAAAATCCGTTTCCGGATTATTGTTACCGAGGTCAAAACGCGTTTTTTGATACATTTCCCGATAATTTCGGACGTGTTTTAACAGTTGTCTCCTAAAGGAAACAATTACCCAATAACCTATATTTTTTAGTAATTATGTTGTAATTTTTTTCATTTTTTTGGACACATTTTTATTTCGATTATATTTTCTGTTCAAATATTGTATTCTAAAATACATTCTACCCAAAAGAAATCTTTTCAAAATTTTATGTTCTAAATTTGCAAAGTTTTTAGCATGAGAAATTTAATTTTCTATATATCCAGGAGAATCGTTCAAATCATTCTTATTGTAATTATTAAAAATAGTGTTTAATGCTTTTAAACCCTGCATGAACTCTTCCCCGAAGGTTTTGGGGAGTGTTGTCGAATTAACAGTCCTTGGCCGGATTTGAACCCGGTACGCTCCGGTACTCCCTTGCGGTACTGCCCGACTGTCGTGGTAGCGGTTTATGACCAGTGAAACCTTCTAGGTCATCTCACCCATATAAGATAAGATGGGTAATGAGAGGTGAGAGGCATCATATCCGTTGATCAACCATGGAGTTGCACGTCACTACCTTTGTGTATATTAGTCGCCTCTTACGACCGGTATGCATACCTCGGGCATATTCTAAACCCATAACCCGTAGGGGCAACCACTGCCGCTTATTCCTCATAAACGGTACCGCCGGGAGTCGGAAAAACTTTACTTTACTTTTTTTGCACATGGATTTGGTGTTGGTGCCATTTCTAAATATACAGCTCATGTTGCTCAAAATAGATTAAAGTAAATTAATACTTTATTTATGTCAGTGCAAAAGTGCATCAATATTTTACTTACCTTGCGATTTATTTCACGAACATATAGAAAACTAGATTCAGAAATATCAATTACTTTATTCACTTTCTACATTTTTTGCGCTTGAAGTAAAAATCAGGTTCTTTTTGGTAGAAGAATGCGGTAGCTCATTTTGAAAAGGAAATGTCACAATCACAGTTTATGTCAAATGATGGCAATGGCGAGGAAGAAGAAGAAGTGGAACTACCTTTATATATTTGTACCATGCTTCAAACATTGACTTATTAACCAATGAAAACAGTAACAGCTGCTTTCCCCCATGGTGCTTTCCCTACGAGTTTTTTCCAAATCCTGTTGCGCAGAAACTTTTTTCTTTTTGGTTTTCGAGAAAGATTTATGTCATAATTTCTTTACTGACAGTTCTTTGCAAGTTTTGTAGCCCAACACTCCTTTTTATAGTGAGATTCTTTGACTATTCGAGCTTTTTTATCCGGCTTTATAGCAATTGTTTTTGAATTTTTTCCAAGTATGCAGTTTTGTAGCTCATTCAATTTGAGTATAGTGAGATACTAATCTTGAGCCGCTAAAAGAATTACCTGATCTTAGGCAATTTTTTTCTAGCCCACTTGCCCAATTATGTTTTTATATGAAAGGAAATGCGCAGGTCGGCTGGAAAAAAATTTTAATTTACAATTATAGAATTTTGATTTTGGCAGAGTTACAAACTTTCCTGGTGAAAATTTAATGGAATAGTTGCTTGAAATAAATACCATTGTATTTTTTTTTCATCCAGAAATATTTCTCAAAAATTTTCAAGAATAATTTTAAACAAGTCCCACAATGCACAAAAAATAGTCCTGAAATTTTCCCAAAACTATCCAGTATGAATAAAATCTTTTTTCGTAATTTCTGCATGCAAATATTGAAATATATGCATTTTATTTTTTTTTTTGACACAGAAAAAGTAAACGTGTTTTTTACATAGAGGGGGAAATCCATTTTTTCAATTTTATGTATGAAAAGCCTATACTTTATTTTTAAAAACATTCGCAGAAATACTTCTTGGGATATTTGCCTGGATTCATAACAAAAATGTGAGTTATATTCATTCCATTTGTTTTCATATTTATGAATATTTGAACTTTGGCAATCATATGAGAGATACATTGTACAGGTCTACAGGTAAGTTATCAATCAGCTGTTCGATCCACAGCTGTTAACACCTGATGGGGATCACCCAATTCAGAGCCGATTCAGTGCAGAGTCGTACGCGTTGGTACTAAAAAAAAAGGTTCTTGCGGATATAGAAAGCTATATAAAAAACTAGATAAATAAAATAAAATATAAATTTAAAAAAAATTGTTTTTTTTAGTATGTTATTCACACCAGAATAGTTTAAGCAAAAGTTTCAATAAGTTTTTGACAGTTTTATGGAATTTTGCAAAACATCATAAAAATGTATGTGATACTTAACAAAGCCACCATGATTGTAATTTCTCTTGCCCTCCTTTTTTACAATAAAATGGCCTGCAGTATGTTTTATTTTCTTCATTTTATTCTAAAAATATTTCGCATAATAAACAATTTTACATCTTTACACTGCAAGTTAATGGAAGAAGAACTAGCCGTGTCCCTGAGTGAGTATATCTGCCAACAAAAAGAAAGCATATAGTCATTAATTTGTCAGCTGGTTCTAGGCAGGCACGAACAGTAAAATATTGGGTTAAAAATTAAAGAAATTAAAAAAATAATAAATTTTGAGTGTAGAAACATTTATATATTTAAACAAATAATATTTAACTAACAAAAAATAAAATAAAAAATAAAAATAATAAATTGTTCGCGATCCTGGGCTCGAATACAGAATACCGAAATCATCTTAAGTCAAAAAAATTGTCTCTAATGAAAAATCTCAAATTTAGTGACTTGAGATGACTTGAGATGAGTCAGACTTGCAGAATACAGATATTAGTAACAACTTGAATCCAGGCTTGATATTCTTCACAATGCGGTTTTTCTACCAGAGGTTAATTGTGTTAAGTTTTTGGGGGTTAAATTGGATTATTTCTTGAACTGGCATGAACACGTTGAGTTGATTGAAAATAAGCTGGCGATTGTTAACGGTTTGCTTTTTAACTCTTTCGCACCTGAATTCAAATCTTTCTTATTTGAGTAACAACTGCTTTTCCGTAGCTAAATTCAAATTATATTTACCATTTGTACCGAAATAATTGAGGTAGATGTTGGGCAGAGTCCTTGGTCGGGGGGAAGGGGGGTGGTACATATGTGTACCGTCAGTGCTTCTGTGTGGTACATATTTGTAGCAACAGGTACTAAAATAGCTACTGGTACATATGTGTACCAACCGGTACGAAAGGGTTAAAGTTAGGAATAAGTTATCTACAGAAACGAAAAAATTTATATATTTCGGACTTGCTCACTGTCATATTACCAAGTGATGCAAAATTAAAAATGTTTTTAATCTTAATTTTCGTTTTCATTCCCTTGATTTATACAGCAATTTTAAAATTTTACCGGTGAAACTTATTCACCGATTGTGTATATTTCTGTTGCTTTTTAAAAATAAGTTGAAGGATTATTTACTTGTAAGAGATGGATTAATAATTGTACTATAACTCGCAATCCATTGTAAATATCATTTAAATTTCATTATCATTTTTGTTTAATCTCAAATTTCAGTTTATTTAAAATTAAATTTAATTTTAACTTAATTTAATACAACTCAAATTGTGATTTTCTTAGTTGTTAGTACATAAATTCATAAGACCTTAGGGTTGAACTAACGTAAATATTATACTACTGTATTATCCTCTTAATGTCTTTAATAAATACATATAAAAAAAAAATCTGAAAACACTAGATATACACCATAGCACGATAAAAATATTTGTTAGTGTAGCTATAATGTAATGTGTCCTCAAATCTATTACAACTTTGTTTGGGGCGATTTCTGTATTGCATTTTGGGGCCGTACATGGGGCCGTACGATACTGTCATTGCAGTCATTTCACGCGAAACGACACAGTTGACGGATTTTTTGGTGATCGGGAAGCAAAATACCAATCTTCATTGGAGAAGTATAAATAATCTAGAAATAGAAACGATGCAAGTCGTTTAATAATAGATTATACATTTTAATTGCATAAATCGAATTCATTGTGATTAAAGAAAATCACGATTTTTCAACTAAAAAATATACAAAATAGTTACGAAACAAAACGAGTGAATTGATGAAAATATACGAAAAATCAAGTGTAAGAAAATTATAAAATGTGTTGAAGGAAATGGGTTAGAAACATGGTGGTAACTAGAGAAAAGCCAAATAAAGTCAAGTGAACGTAAAGTGAAAATTAGTATTATCGTGAAATAACAAAATTTATTTGTGTTTTATTTTATTCTATAAATTGTGCATAAAAAAATCGATTACCTATCAAAATTTCAATTTCTTTTTGACAAAATCCCGTCCTCAAAACGGCGCTTGGAGTAGTGACGGGCATGTGTATGTATATATGTTAAATATTCCTGCGCACGGTGCATATTGGACAAGCGGGCACCCACTGAAGGGAAGGTTTCAGACAACAGAAGGCACAGTCGGTGCACTGCCCGTGCCTTTATTTAGCACAAAGAGTATGCATACATATCGCTTTTACAGACGACAATCTGTGCGATTCCTTGTCTTTGTTCTGAATTTATTCCTACATTAGCCAAGCCAGCTGTTGGTCCTTTGTTTATAGCATATTTTTATATGTCATAAAATATAGGAATGGATATGTAAATGCAGACACATCGTGAATAACTTTGAACATCTTAAGGTGTATGACTAACACAACGGCAGTCTGTAGTTACGAACCGGATTTGCCTTTAGTGAATGGCATTGATTAGGTTGGGCAATACATCCGTTTAAGGAGTAAAACCGACTTACCACTAATTTTTCCAACTGTGCAACTTGCAGAGAAAGCTAAATAAATAGGTTTTTAGTTGATTGATTTTTGCGTTGACAAACATGAATAAATACTTACCAAATATTACAATGTAAATGGAAAATATTAGGAAAGGAGGTGGACCAATTTATCAGTGCGCTCGTCATCTTTCCGTCTACGTACATACATACTTAAACACACAATTTTTTTTTTTTTATTACTGAAGTGATTTTTTCTTAAACAAACTAGAACCGGTTTCTTTCATTATTATTATTATTTCCATACACTTTAAGTTTCTTCCTACAACAATACTAAATTTGTGTTTTTGCAATTTTAAAACAAGTTCTCGAGTCACGCGACGACTACTAAAACAAAAAAATTACGAAAAATAGTTGTAAGAAAAGCAAATAAAGCATCTGGAAAATATAAAGTAATGTAAGTATTGTTTATAATATCTTAACTTCTTATTAATTTGTTTATAATAAAGTAGGTGCCCGATTTTCTTTGTACTTCTTATTTAAAAAATAGATTGTCCCAAATTTAGAACTCATCACTTATTTACACTGATGTTACCAGTCCTTTCTCTCTCTCTATCTCTCTATGGCGCGATATACAACAGGTATATCATCATAAACCTCCTAAGAGATTTTTGCGCCAAGCTTCTCTTCCAATTTGTGGTGAGCCGATTTGAATTTTCCCTACAAATTGGTGGGACCTACAGTTTTTTGCCGACTCCGAACGGCATCTACAAAGGAGACGAATTTTTGCTGAGAAGCCTGTCATGGCAGAAATACACTCGGAGAGTTTGCCAAACCACTGCCGAGGGGCGACCCCGTTTTGAAAAACTTTTTTCAAATCACTTTTGATGTTACCTGTACCAGGGCTCGAACCATGGACCTTCGGTGTGGTAGGCCGGCAACACTACCTTCACACCACGGCGACCAGTCCTTTGCTAGCTATGAATTCGGTACGTTGCGTTACAAGCACTTTCCGGCACCATTCCGGTATAACATTAGACGTTTAGTCTAGACAGCCAACCTATTGCAATATCCAGACAAAACACAGTTTATCGGAATAATCGATTCTATGGGGCTGTGTGGTTTGTTTGTTTGTTTGAGTAACGACAAAAACACTCCCCGAGGGTTTTGGAGAGTGTAGTCGAAAGTAACTGTCCTTTGCCGGATATGAACCCGATACTCTCCGATACATGCCCGACTGTCGCGGGATCGATTTGGTATAACCAGTGCTACCTTCTAGGTCATCTAGGTGAAAGGCATCGGTAGATCGACCATCGCGTTTCACGTCATTACCTTTGTGCATTTTTGTCGCCATTTAACTTAACAGGTATGCCTACAGGCCGATCCTGTGAAACCTTGTAGGCCAAAACACTCACAATTTTAAATGTATGTAGCCTTGTGAGCATTAATGTTATATATCCTTGTGTATAACAAGCGATGCTGCTCGAAAGATGATGAAAGAGCTTCATCGTGCTCCCCAAGAAATGTGTTGCTCGGTGCGGTGACCAGAACACTGACAATATTCATTTCTTTATTCCTCAATCTAAGCTAGTCACGCCACTTATAAAGTGTTGTTTACCTGCTCGATGGAGCAGACTCTTCCACCACTGATTGAACTTTTCTCCGACCCTGTTGAAATTGCAAGATTCCTAGTATTTCCATTAGGAGATGATGATGGGATGATGACAATACCAGGAAATAAACGTGCTGATACATATTTCGTTAACACAACAACAACAAAGTCATGCAACCCCCGTCACAGTACCTTAAAGCAGACCTGTTAATAATGATTACTAATCCTAATGATTACCGGTTTGATTAATTATTTTCTTGAGAATCTATTGAATGATTGATTACCATTACTTAACATTTTTAATAACCATTTTTATTTAAAAAAAATAATAAAAAAAATCCTAATTTTTTACGATTATTGAAAAAATAAAAAATAATCAAACAAGTTGTTTTGATTATTTTTGATTTATTTTAATATTCTTTTAGAAGCACATAAATATACACATCAACAATAAAAAAAAAAATGAGAAATCAAAAAAATAAATACTAATTAATTGATTACTAATTACTAATCAAATTTAACAGGTCTGCCAAATTTAACAGCTCATTTGAAACACATTTTATTCAAAAGAACTTTCTTTAATAGTTTAAGAACCTTAAAAAGTAAAGGTAAATGTCACACCAGCAACCATGTAATGAGCCAAATAATTACTGCCCTCACATTGGCTCATTAAAATAAATATCTACATTTATGCAAAAATATTGAACGCTAAACAATTCGAATTTTTTGGTTCAAGCAAATGCGTACCTAAAACGAAATTCAAAAATACTTCTGGACACAAACATATCGCTGTGCATAGCATTGTGAATTATGAATACCAAAGATGGCTGTTTGCAGATATGCAAAATTTATTTAATATACAAATATTCTCGTTTTTCGTTTTGCGCCGAAATGTGCCTGTGAATGTAGGTATATATGTGGGTAAAGCATGCCGAAAAGCCAGGTGCAAGCAACTGTCAATCTTTTAGTTATCGCTAAAGTCGCGGTCTCAATAAGATACGCACTTTGTCCATTCGGGTGTTGAATTTTAGGCAAACAGCCATAAAAGCAACGGAATTTTTTTTTTATTAATGATATATGTGCATTAGTCTGTGTTAAAAAAAATTTGTAAAATGAAAGTGGATTGCATGAAAATGTTAAAAAAATATTTTATTAAAGTGAGGTGTTGGTAAGTAATAAATTAAGATATAATTTTTGCGGTAGGTGAGATTTTCTGACAATAGACTAAGGCCCATGCACTATTTTCTGGAATAGAAAAAGTTTGGGCATATCAGGTTAAATTTATATATGGTTAATTGTATAAAATAATTGTAACTTGCGAGAAATTATTTTTTGGACTTTACGCTACCAAAAAATGGAAAAGATATGCACCCTAAACGTATTCAAATTATACCAATTTCGGGGTTTCAGACTCATTTTTCTCAGGAACAAGAAATTTTTGACAGCAACACATACCAATTTTTCGCATAACAAACCAGGGTTCAAAATGCTTAAGCAATATTAGCAAAAGCAACGAAAATGTGCGGATGCTGTGCTTTTAAATTTGTCTTGCTTGAAAAGGAGCATATTGGCTTTTGATTCTACCTTGAAAAAAATTAGCAGCAACAGCAGCAGCATGAAAAATGCTGAGAAGCACACGAACGCTTGCTGATACTTGCTTTTTGAAAATTAAAAAAGCAGAAACAGCCATGATACAAATATTGAGAAATTGAACTGAAATATTTTATTTTTTAGAATTTCTTACTTCAAAAAAATATAGACAAGCGTACTAACACTATGTGACCCGCGCACAATATTTGGGCCACACAAAATTTTTTTGTTAAAGATTAAGATGGAAACTGCTCATTCCCGCAACAGCCGGTTCTATCGCACCGGAATGACCCGGGTTTTTTCACCCGGCCAAGGGCTGTTATTTCAGTGTAACCCTGTCCAATCTGGGGCAGGGCGAAGCACTGTTAACAACAACAACAACAACAACATGGAAACTGCTCGTCAACCACCTCGTATTATTCAGCAGGAGGTGCCACAGGGCTATGTCCTATCCATGCTTCTGTTTAACTTCTACATTTCGAGGCTCCCCCTACCAACAAAGGGTGTCTCGATCGTCTCTTATGCTGATGACTGTACGATTATGTCTACTGGCCTGTCTGTTGATGAGCTTTTGTCTAGAATTAACACATACTTGTCATCCTTGTCCGGTTTCTTTGCCGGTTTCTCGGACTTCCGCTAGAAGAATTTGATGACAATGCTAGGAAAGATAAGTGACGATTAGGCAGGGCGATTTCCATCGTTAATACAACAACAACATGGAAACTGCTAAAGCCGCAAAACGATTAATATTGGGAAAAATCCTATTTGGAAACCAGCATTACCAACCAAAAAAGCTCCAACCTAGGGAAGAAACGGCTTTTCTTTTGCAACCCAGTGGTATTTCGGCATCTACGTTTTGGGCAGATTTGTCGAATTGACAGTCCTTGGCCGGATATGAATCCGGTATTCTCCGGTACTCCCTTGCGGTACTGCCCGACTCTCGTGGTGCTGATATGGTATGACCATTGTAGCCTTCTAGGTCATGTCATCTTTCCTTCCGTAAGGAAGGTAAAGATGGGTAGTGAGAGGTGAGAGGCGTCATATCCGTAGATCAACCATCGAGTTGTATATTAGTCGCCTCTTACGATCGGTATGCCTAGCTCGGGCATATTCTAAGCCCCTAACCCGCAGGGGCATACAACTACTGTATACTATGGAAACAACAGCAAGCTTTGCTGCTCCTGTCATTTAAAAACAACAGCTCAGTAGTAAGTTAAAAAACCATTGAACAATTGAATATAGATATTAATTTAGTAAGAGTCAAATCGGTTCAGCCGTATTTGAGTTATACATAAATAGTGTTCCTAGCACGAATTTCTTTTAAATATATACATATGTAGACTAGAGGGCCCGGCAGACTTTGTCCTGCCCAGAAATTTACCTGAATGAATCCCACTTCTCCCTCCAGCCGTTTATCATTGAGGTGTTAAAGATTGGTCTCATTTAGCTTCTTATCAATTTCCAATATCATACCATAAATACTCATTGAGATATGGAGTACGGAAAATCTGGTTTGTATGGGAGGTGCCACGTCCACATCAGACACTCGTCCGGATTGTGAATCTAAACCATCTTCGAGCCCACTTAAGTATACTAATATAGTAATTTCACCAGCATCGGTCAAGGCTTTAGTAGGAGTTTGATGACAACGGATTTGTGCACAGAAGATTTTTATATATTAAGATGTCTGCATATCGCTCTGCTGCTTGCATCATTCTTTTTATATGGACATGTTTGAGTCACCCCTAATTATTGCTTTACAGCTGCTAAAAAGTTAGATTTTTAGTCTTTTCAGCAGCAGCAATCTTCATTGCTTTTGCTTTTGAAATTTTCAATAAACAAGCAATAGCAAACTCATAGGCTGCCAAGCATGGAACATTTGCTTAATAGCAATATATCGTTTGCTTATCAGCATTTTTCATGCTACTGCTACGAAAAATCATGTGCTTTAAAAAATTTTAAGCAATTTTGAACCCTGTAACAAACTAATACATTCTCATAATAAGTCCTTTCTTTATGTCGATCAGTTCTTTAGAGAAAAGTTTTTTTTAAATAGTAGTCGCGTTTCGGCAAAATCACAAATTGGAAAATAATCTCGACATTAATCTTCTCATTTTTATTATCAATCCAAGGTCCCTTAAATACTTATCTACTTTATTATGTTTCTGCTTGAATATAAATACTTCTACATATTCCGAAAAAAAAAAATAAAATTATTGCAGAGACAAATTTTTTCTATTTTTTCAAAATTTAATGCATTCTTTGTTGCGCCCATCCTTGCTTTGATAACGATATCTTATCGTCCGCTAAATGGAACCGTTATTTCATATCGCAAAATTGTTAAGCTAGAAGGCTTGGAAGAGCGCAAAAAAGTTAGATGTGCATGAATAATTAAAATAAAAATAAATAAACATAGCAACTATAAAAGCGCATGAAGTCACCAGCATTTACTATTTATGGCACCATAACTGCCATTAGCGTTGTATGCTTTTGCATTTGCTTTTTATTGTTTGCAATATTTTTAGTTTTGTAGCAGCCTGAGACATTCGTCGTGTCATCATATTTGCTTTCGCTATATCCGAATAGAGAGTAAAATGACTGCAGTACATCAGTTACCCAACAAACAATGTGCAGATTATAAAAGACATCCAGTTATATTATGAAGTTTAAAATAATGATCCTGAAAAGAATGATCGCTGTAGAGTTTTCATCCAGTTTAACTCTCTCTTCCCTCTCCCTCTTCTTCTCTCTTCTTTCTCTATCTTCCTTACCCCTTTCTGTATTCTCTCTATTTCTTGTTTCTCTCTGTCTTTTACTTCTCTCATAATTTTTCTTCTCTCTCTGTCTACCTTTTTGTTCTCTCTCTCTCTCTTTATTCTTACTCTATATTCTCTCTCACTGTCTTTATTTTCTCTCTCTCTCTTTATTCTCTTTCTATCTCTCTCTTTATTCTCTCTCTCTCTTTATTCTCTCTCTCTCTTTATTCTCTATCTCTTTATTCTCTATCTCTTTATTCTCTCTCTCTCTTTATCCTCTTTCTCTCTCTCTCTTTTTACTCTCTCTCTGTATCTCTTTCTTCTCTACCTCATTCTCTCATTTTCTCAACAACTCTTTTTCTTCTTCTCAATTACTTCTCTCACTAACTCTTTCTCTCATTCCGTGGAGAAATTATTAGCTCGCGGCACTAGGCTGATTGACTTCACTACTTCTCGAAATATGGTCATCTGTAGTACCATGCTCCAGCATAAAAATATCTATCAAACTGGCTGGTGATTCTCTGATAAAAACCGCGAAAGTCAATTGAACATGTTGTGATCGATGGCAGGCGCATCTCCACAGACCTTGATGTGAGTACTTCCGATATGCATACGTGGCATCTTTCCCGTACAAAAACTCGAGGTAGATGATCTATACTCATACTCATTAAAACATTTACAGTGGTCGTCATCAGAAAATCGAGTTCTCCCCACAGCTGGAACTACTTGCCCAGCGATGGAACCGCACCCCATAAACACCCCCATCGAAAATAGAGACTAAGTTCTAGTTGTGCGATTTAATTCTTATCGCCCAACTCTAGCTACTACACCATAAGCAATCTTTTAATTATGATACAATTTTTAAGTATTTTGTGCATCGAATGCATTAATAATAAGAAAGTTCATAATGTCAAACTACAGCAATTTCAACCATTAATCGCTCGCGTGTATGTATGTGTGTTTGCTTATAGAGGCCTTCAACAAAGTGAATGAAGTTGTTCAGTTATAAAGCTGCTGGCTTACTATCAGATAAGCACACAGCTCCCTAATCAAGACGAGTGAATACGTTTCAAAAGCAAAGTTCATGACCGACAAAAAACTCTATAAAACATCTTATCACACTGTTCAAAGAGAAGAAACATAAAAACAGATAAATCGTATAAAGAGAAAAAAAAGTGCCTGAAATGTACAGCTCAAAAGGCTAGACTGCGTTGCTACAATGAAGACGATTATAAAAAAAGGTTTTGACTGTTTGTTAGACTGTATCGAAAACCCAAAGATTTACACTACTAATGGCCATATTTAGCTGTCTCCGAAAGCGCTTGGGCTAGTATTGAAATTCAAGGCCTTAAGAGCGGTATCCACCTCACAAGAAAGTAAAAACTCCATATAAAAAAAAGGCTCAAGAAATGCTCAAGAAAATTTCCTTGGAAAAGATTCTTGCGGCGGTATCCCTTCGAAATACGAAACTTTACTACTATTTTACCATGAAATTTCAGTACGGCAACACAGGTTTCCGCAAGAAATATATCAAGTGGCATATATTTTTTGAAGGAAACAGTAATTTGGTAATACGCCAACTGCTAAAACACGACCAAAAATATCGGGAGAGGTATCAAAAGACGCGTTTTGACCTCGGTATCAATATTCCCAAAAGCGGATAATAAAAATTATGTTTCAGTGAAAAGTTATTGACAAAAAACCTTTATTTCGTTTATTTACTTTTCGTTTGCTAAATTTTTCTTGAGAAAATTCTTGTGAGGCGGATACCGCTCTTTGAGGTTCAACGTGGTCAATAAAATGTGCCTTATCAACTCTCCTATCATCCAGAGGAAGACTACAAGTGACCAGCGTAATGCAAAAGTCTATAACTGCAGCCACGCCTGGTTCATAAGTGATTTTAGTTTTAAAGTATGCCCGAACCTCCAACCCTCACGGTGTCTGCTTGACTGGCAGAGTAGATATTTAAAGCATCACATCCACTGCATCCTTAATAAAGGGTGTTTTTTTAGGGGTATAGTACTTCGAATTGAAATAAAACACAAGAAAATCGTTTTAAGGGCCATCAATTTGGCTTTATTGGAAGGATAATTTTATGCCATTAATGTTTAAATATGATTTCGGGCATGTGGCCGCCGCGGCTGGCTCGAATAAAGCCAATTCTACAGGTCCAATTTTCAACCACTTTTTCGAGCATATGGGGCCGTATGTCGGCAATAACGCCACGAATGTTGGCTTCCAATTCCCCTAACGTTTCTGGTTTGTTGGTGTAGACGAGCGACTTCACATATCCCCAAAGAAAATAATCCAATGGTGTCAAATCACACGACCTTGGTGGCCAATTGACATGTCCATTCCGCGAAATTATGCGCTCATCGAATGTTTCCTTCAATAAATCGATTGTGACGTGCGCTGTGTGGCATGTAGCGCCGTCTTGTTGGAACCACAACTCATCCACATTCATGCCATCCAATTCGGGAACAAAATAGTCGGTTATCATGGCTCTATACCGGTCTCCATTAACGGTAGCTGCCTCTCCAGCATTATTGCGGAAGAAGTATGGCCCAATGACTCCACCAGCCCATAGAGCACACCAAACAGTCAGTTTTTGTGGATGTAATGGCGTTTCAAGGGTCTCATGTGGATTCTCTTCACTCCAAATGCGGCAATTTTGCTTGTTGACGTAGCCATTCAACCAAAAATGAGCCTCATCACTGAACAAAATTTTGCGATGAAAATCAGCATCGAAATCAATCTCATTTTCGGCCCATACACCAAAATCACGACGCATTGCATGGTCTCGCGGCTTTAATTCTTGCACAAGCTGGATCTTGTAAGGTCGCAAGCCAAGATCTTTGCGCAAAATCTTCCATAAAGTTGATGGACAAAGCTCCAATTGCTGTGCACGGTGGCGAATCGATTCATTCGGGTCCTCTTCAACACTTTGCTCTACAGCGGCAATTGTTTCTTCGGTGCGCACTGTTCGACGTCTCTGCGGATGCGTATTATCACATAGAGTAAACGTAGTGCGAAAACGATCCATGGTTAACCGAATTAATTGCTCTGATGGACGATTATGTCGACCATAAAATGGACGGAGCTCACGGTAAACTTCGCGAACTGAACCATTATTTTCGAAATAAATTTGCACGATTTGCAAGCGTTGTTCTTTTGTCAACCTGTTCATGATGAAATGGCAAACCAAACTGAACATAAATGACATTAGAGTTGCCAGATTTGACCACAAAATGCCAGTTTTATCTCTATTCGAAAAACAAACCTGTAAAAAAACACCCTGTAGCTGCATTTTACTCCATCTCACAAACTACACCTTTTCCAGATGCACTTCATAACTCCTCAAATGTACTTGAGAATAGTCAGATATACTTCAGAAAGTGTAAAATTAATTTCAGAATAGTCCGTTGAACTGTGAAAACTGTAAAATTTATTTCGGAATAAATAATTGTGGTTCAGAAACCGTAAATTGTACATCGGAAACCGTAAATTTTACTTCAGAATAATCAACAGTAGTTCAGAGTTTATGGTTTCTGAAGTACTTTTTACGGCTTCTGAAGTACAATTTGCGGGTTCTGAAGTATATTTCACAGTTTCTGAAGTACAATTGACTATTCTGAAATACATTTTACGATTTCTGAAAACCACTTTATGCTTTCTGAAGTACACTTGGAAAAGGTGTAGTTCCTTCTGATACGCCCTAATATACACACTATTCTGCTAAACGATGCTGCCTTCTGCAGTGTGACTAAGTGGTTTCATTGTGTCGAATAATTTATGAATATTAGATGACTCAGAAGCTCACAGAAGCCGCCTGATAAATGACTTTCAAACGCTTCTCTTCTCTTTCCATTCAAGTTCAACGTAACCATCACGTTAAATTTCGTCATTTAGCAACTTTATTGTGAGATTTTTTCCACCATTTATCTAGGTATAAAAATACTAAATTACACAGCTGCATTAAGCTCAATCAGATACGGGGTGCATGTTTAGCTTTTGTTATTGTTGTTGTTGTGGTTACAATTGTAAGTGAGAACGCTTTTTTCTTCACAGACCAAATGGGCTGCTAATTCTCTTGCTCGTTCATATATTCAGTTGGCGAAAATAATTAAGTATTTAGCTTTGAGCCAAGTGAGTCAAGGCCAGTCAGATTTCAGCTTTCACCCTAAGTGACCAAACCAAAGGCGTTTAGATTTTGACGCTGGCTCCCTCTTTGAATACGCATACCATACCAATGCCAATTTTTTTCTGTTCACAATTTCTGCATGACACAAATGTTAGTACTCGTTCACGTTTTCTATGCGTATTCTAGTATGACTTTGGCGCCTGTTCGTCTTGTATCTATGATGTCATGTGCGGCTCCATGTTGACGCGCCCAATTGAAAAACGGCATGAACATAAAACATTTAGCTGCACTCATTTCACTGGGCAAACATGAAAGAAATGCTTGTAAAGTGTACTTTACGTGTTGCTGACAGTCGACGAAAGAAAGGAAGTTTTATGTACAGTGAGTCACAAAAGTTAAGCACCAGACTTTTCACAATATTTGTTAGGATAAAAAATTGGTTTGTTTTTCCTTAAGGAAGCAAGGCAGACAAGGGAATTCGTAGTGTTGGTAAAGATACTGTAGTGACGTAACATGTTGATAAGGACTTCTTCTTTGATAAACGAGAACATCATATGATCGCGACGACCCGCATGATATCAATATCGCGCTTGACGTATTTATTGTCATAGTGTTTAGGGAAGGAGTCTTTGTTCCTAGAGTTGGATAACTATGGTTGGCACATCTCCCAACGAACATAGGTTGATTATATTCGGCTAGGCTCGAAATATGGCCGTCTGTAATACCAGGTTACAGCAAAAAAGGATCCATTAGGCTACTTTACACACGGTAATACATGGAAAGGTTGACATCGAGAAGTTGAGGACGATATAGAAAGCTGATAACTTCTTCACTCGGCTACCGCACTTGGATTCTAAGAGCAATGTCGAACAATGTAACTGATCGTGTTTCTAATTTCTACTACAATGGCTTATACCTACCGGAATGACTGGGGTTTTACACGTCAGTTTTTCCGCTGCTTTGGCAAAGTGAAGTGGAGAAGGACTTGTTATCCCTTTTTGTGATTCTAACTGGATTCAGCTGACCGGGAAATTTTAGTTTGCAATGATATCCGCACAGTATTTTAAATGTACTCTATGCCACTTCCTCACCCTGTCCACCTCACTCTCATCTGATGCACCACTACTTCTCTCTAGCTCTCTAGCTCTCCCTTTCTGCCTGTATCTCTAAAAAATATATTTGTATTAAGTAGTTTTTTCAGCTTCGAGTTTCCTCGATTTTTGCACGTACCGTTCCTTCTAGTTTGTGACCTACTGTAAATAAATTTGCTGCCATAGGTAATGATGCTTACTAAGCAAAAAGCTTTAATGGATTCAAAGAAAAAACATTATATTGACACACATACAATTTGTATAGGTTTTTAAAACTAAAAATGAAAATCATTTTTCTAGAAACTCTTAAAAGTTTTTCACAATAATGTCCTTTCCTCAAACAGCTTGCATCAGGTCAATGCATTTCTCTACACTAAGTTTTCAGTTGTAAAAGCTTGGTTCTTTTTTTCCAACAAGTGGACAAACTAACCTTTTAATGTGGCTTTAAATAATGGGAAGACTGCAAACAAAAGGCGTGTTCCAATCAAGAGTGATCCAGATCCAGATAGAAATGTTGCATGTAATTGCAAGAACAATGTTTTGATCATGGCATAGTAAAACAGTTAATAGCACGGCTGCCATATTGGAAATGTTAAAATGTAAACAAACCGATTGCTTGCAAGTTTGACAGTTTAGAGAAAATTAAAATGAAAAAAATCTAATCAGCTGTTGAGATGATATTACCTGTATAGGTATGCTATGGTTGCGATCTTGATATTTAGGTGGATCAATTTCGGATCCATATAGAAGCTCTGTTCGTTTAGTTTTTTGTAGTAGATCTTTTGACATCCAACCCGTATTTGCTTGGTAGCACAGACACACATATATACACGAACAACTCTCATACATCTGATCGGTATCGTTCCCGTGAGATCTTGATAGCTGATTGGACCGCAACTATAGTTCCACTAAATATAAATCTGACTGGTAATGTTGGTGAAGTTCCATTAAAAACAAAATTCACTAAAGTATAATTTTTTACTAATAATAAATATGAAGCCTCATACAAAAATTAAACATGGCAATGAAATGGAACATCACTATCAGTAAACTATGAGTGATTAACGATTTCTTAACTGCATTCAAATTGCAATGCAGTCTGCCCATGTCTGATAAATATTTCGCTTTTAGTATTTTCCTATCGTTTTTTTTATTTATTTGATGCATTGTCAAGTAGTTATTGTGAGTTCGTTTTTATTATGGAAAAGAAAAATTTCAGTGATAAGTATGTGTACATAAGTTTTAAATATTCGCATAGTTTGTACGACTACTGAAATATTTTATGATCTGAAGCATTATAAAAAGCAACTTTTTATGCACAAACGGTTGTGTTTTTTCTATTCTCAAAACACATTAAGGAAAGGCGTCCTATATAATAGCTAAATGCCTCTAATGTCTTCCAAAATTTGGATGTCTTTGACGGGCTCTGCCTCAAGCTAAAATTCAACACCAGGCCGTATGGGAATATCTGGCGTATTTGGGGTTTCAGGATTTTGCTTTTTGTGAGCTATGTAAATGAAGAAGCTGGCGAAAGGTTAATTTGATTTTGTGTGATTAATCATTTTCTTGAGAATTAATTTAATGATTGACTATCATTTCTTTAAATTTTTAATAATTATTTTCCGATTAATTAAAAAAATAATAAAAAAAATCATGCTATTTTAGGATTATAAAAAAGTCATAAATAATCAAAAAAAAAATTTGTTTTGATTACTTTTGATTATATTTGATTTTTTTCAGTATTGCTGTAAAAGCACATAAATATACACATCAACAATACTGAAAAAATCAAAAAATATCAAAAAAAAAAATATATATAAAATAGTCAAAAATAGTTTTTGATAATTTTTGATTTTTTATAATCGCAATCAATTAATATTTGCCTTTTCTTAAAAAACAATTAAAATAATCATTACCAATTAAAAAATCTGTGTGATTCGTTGATTACAAATTACTAATCAAATTTAACAGGTCTGACGTAGACTCTGCTAAGATGGAACTCAACTTAAAAGTGCTCCAGTCATGGCTTAGAGAAACGATTTGAATATATGTACCTACTCAAACGCTGACTCCATTCATTTTTAGATCCGAGACCGTCATAGTTACTTATGCCAACGCGTTGATCCCTGATAATTTCTTACATATACATAATGTGATTAAATATAGTAGCAGAACGCCAAAGTGCTAGAATTGTTATGAATACAAAGGATCAGCTAAATTTAGACGCAGAAAATAAAATTCTGTTTTGTAAATGTAATCCTTTAAAATCAGTACACATCAATGAATTAGGGCAAAGTAAGTTTGTGGGCTATAATGTAGGGTATAGAGTTTTATGTACATCACATATAGGTGCTGATAAATATACCTAAGTATTGTATGTAGGTAGGTCTATATGTTTAAAATATGTTAGAAATAACCCCTGCCAAAAACGGAAATACTCCGTTTCATATTCCATAGAATACTCCTAAAGGAGTATCAGAGTACTCCAACACATATCCTCATTCATATAAAAAAGGTGGTCCAATTTACATGGCAATGTCCTGTGATTGGATCACCTAATCCATCTCGGAGTACTCCGTTTCTTTGCTTTTGAATACTCTATAGACCACCTACGTGAGAGTACTCTCAAAATACTCCCATGGGATTACTCTATAGAGTATTCAACAGCAAAGCGAGAGCGGGAGTAGGTGGTCCTCAAAAGAACACATACTCCCTTCTCGCTTTCGTCTAGAATACTCTATAGAGTAATCTTTTGGCAGCATTTTCATAGTACTCCAACGTAGGTGCTCTATAGACTATTCAGAAGCAAAGTAAATGGTACTCCGAATAGGATTAGGTGATCCAATCACCGGACATCGCTATGTAAATTGGACCACCTTTTTTATATGAGTGAGGATAAGTGTTGGAGTACTCTGATGGTCCAACGTTTTTTACAGGGACGTCACAGCTACCGTCAGTGAAGTCACTGAGGCATAAGAATGTTCAAAATAAATGTCACTACAGATATGAGCATTTACAAAGCGCATGCATTTACTTGCTGTTAGGAATGCACAGAATCGAGGAGCCGGTTACCAAGTAATAGTGAAACTTGATATGCTAGCATTTGTGTATACGAATCGGGAACGGTTATGGCCATAGTCGTAACAGGAAGTCTGATCATATCCGGAACCTTAACAGCAAGTTTTACCAAACCCATAACCGTAACCGCGTCGAAAAAAAAAGAGTTACAGCTACGACTATGAGCTTAAGCCTTTAGTTAAGGCTTCGGTTATGGCAGTTTATCATTACGGCTGCGGCTTTATTTTTATTAATTTTAATGTTATTTTGGTAGGATTCTCCGCCATACCCCGGTTTCGACGTTACGCCCTTTTCAATGATCTTTTTTGTTATGATTTCTATTATGGTCAGGACTATTACGGTTATAGTTATGACAACAGTTGCTTCGTCTAAGTCTTCTTATCCGTCTCGTTCTCTCTTTTATATATTCACCACACTACTAGCATTATTAATTAATACTATCATTATCACCATAGTATGTTATTATTATCATGATAACTATAAATGTTCTCTTCTTCCTCCTCCGCTCCTTTTCTGTTTCGCATACTTTTTATTAAATTTGTCCCTTAACCATGTCTATTTTTCTTTTATTTTAACATTTCCTTTCTTTGCTCTTCTTTGACCTCCCCCTTTTTCTTTTTCTTATGCTCCTTTCTGTCCGTTTTTTGTTGAATATAAACTAACTTGAGCTCAAATACAGATACTATAATAAGCTTTTCCTCCCTACTTCTTTCTAATATCCTTGGGCTGAATCTGTCAATTTCCAAGAACAATTTCTTTACGTTTAGAAGCTGCTATATTTCTTTAACTTACCAAGCTATGCCGTTAAGTTTGACAAGCAAGTATTTTCCATGTTATTAAGAGAACATTCATGAAAGTTTAACGTATCATCACCTACATTATGTTGAGATTACTTAACCCGATTCTCTTGTACCCGGAATCTACAGAATCATTTTTTTTCATACTCAGAACGTTCCATCAGTATTCGCAGTATACATGGAATTGAATGCAGAAATTTGTATGTATGTATGTATGTAAAATAAAATATACATGTTTAGATACCCTGCACCAAATGCGATTAGTCTAAATGTCGCAAAGGAGGATGCGACTAATGCCAGTTCTGATCACTTTGTATGGGCTGAACTGTTCACATTTGTTTGAGCATGTCTTATGGAGCGACCAATTGTACCCAATTACTGGTACGAAATGTCTAATCCACTTTCTACCCAGCGGGTAATTTTTACTCCTATAACAAAAACTAAAATTGACTTACACCCCAATGAGTATGCTACACAAATAAAAATTTACTTATGTATATTGAATTGTAGCCAACTGAAGGCTAAAGAGATTAATCGCGGATCGCTCTCTTTAGAGATTAGTCAAACGATTTTTTGCAGGGTAAATACATATTTACATTTGTGTTTTTGTGTTGATCGGATGCAATGCAGATTTTTGTTTATATAGGAATGCATTCATACCTACATATAACGTAGGGGGGATTGCGAGTTCTAAAGGCGGACAGGTATAGCACAAGCATTAGCGCCCGAGCATACGCCAATATTTAGCAGGAGGACAGGAAACAATTAATATGTGACTGCATCTAGGCAGCTAGCTCAGTAGGTTCATTCATATGCTGAATGAAAAAAAAACATAAAACCAATCGTGGACATGCATACAAGACTTTGTACATACAGCTGTGTTCAATATAATAGTAGTGAAATTAAAATATTTGAGTACGCAGTATTATAGTTCATTCGGTTTTAGCACAATAATGGGCAAGTTTGAATCACCTTGCAAAAAATACTGTTAGCGACTTATGCCAGTTCTGATCACTTTGCGTGGGCTGAACTGTTCACATTTGTTTGAGCATGTTCTATGGAGGGACAAATTGTACCCATTTATACCCGGTACGAAAGGAGTAATCCACTTTTACCCAAACGGGCACTTTTAACTCCTATAGGTATGCTACAAAAACTAAAACTGATTTACACCCCTATGAGTATGCTACACAAATAAAAAATCACTTATGTATATTGAATTATAACCAACTGAAGGCTAAAGAGATTAATCGCGGATCGCTCTTTTTCAAGATTAGTCTCACTATTTTTTGCAGGGTAACTCAAAATGTCCCCTGAATTTTTAGAATTTTTTTGTCAAGGATGTTTAGTATTTTTTTCCATACAAAATTAATTTTTCTTCATGCTTTGTATGAAAGAAATCGCTCAACACCCTTGACGAAAAAAATTCTAAAAATGCAGGGAAATTTTTGAGCGAGTTCTGACTTGTACAATGTTGGTCTACAAAACTGCGTACTCGAAAACTTTCTTGAAATTCTGCCAAAAAATTTGAAAATTTTAATGGCCATTTTTTAAAGTTTAATTAAATTTCCTGAACTTTGTGCTAACTTTGAAATTTCCTTTTATGTGATTTCTGTTATGGAATTCGCTATATTTTTATTTAAAACACAGCTTCTATTTATTTCGTCGAACGATATCCATTTTAATTCCACTTCTATTATTTTGAACTCAGCTGTATATATGCATCCACGTGCATAATTTCAAATGTGTATAAAGCCGTTTTAGTTGAGCAAACTATGTACTAGGCTCTTGCAAGTGAAATCAGCTTTGAAATTGTTAACTCTTGTCATGACTAAGTCAGGTAATCACTTTGTCTTATTTTTCTTTTATTTTTACAGATGGATGTAGGGTGTATGCAGTTTGACGTTCTATGTAGAACATTTACTTTTAATTAAGTTTTATGAATTCTGAAAATGTGTGTAATTTCAAGTGTCCAAAAATAACTGGCTATGAACTAAGACTGTGTAACGCTGCGCCTTCACCTAATTGCGCTGATACCTATGTTGGCGTCACTGGCTAAGATGTATTCAACCCAATGGCGCCGGTAGCACCAGAAACACTATCTCAAAGGAGGCAATTATACTGATACTACGGGACTTTCAAGCAAATTAAGACTTTTCAGCAAAAATTGCAGATGCCGTTCGGAGTCGGCAAAAATCTGTAGGTCCCGCCTATTTGTAGGAAAAATTAGAAGCAGCACACCACAAATTGGTAGAGAAGTTTGGCCTTAATCTCCCCAGGAGGTATACATGGCGCCAATTATTATTATCATTATTATTTTCCAATCAATTAAACAAATAATCAAAAAAAAATCCTAAATTTTTTTCTATTATTGTTAAAATCAAAAATAACCAAAAAACGTTGTTTCGATTACTTTAGATTTTTTTTTTTTTGATTTTTTTGTTGATTATTTTTGAAATTTTTTCAGTATTGTAGAAGCACATAAATATTCACTTCAACAATACTGAAAAAATCAAAAATAATCAGAAATAATAAAAAAAATCAAAAGTAATCAAAACCACTTTTTTTAATTTTTCTTGATTTTTTTTATGATTTATTCCAATCGTAATCAATTAATAATTACCTTCCCTTGAAAAACAGTTAATATAATCCATTTGCGTTAACGCACTGCGCACCGGCTATGGCGCTGACTTCATGGTATCTACGCTAAAAAGTTGGCGCCACGACTTAGCCTTACTATAAACGGTAAGTGCACGGCATTCTTTTGTGTATGTCCACTCACTCACTCAAGCTTCTGTTTGTACAGTATCGATAGTCGCAGCCATCGAGAGTGAACGATAGTTGAGCCAACGATAGTTCCTTCCAGTGCGAATAGTTTATCATCCAATATTGATATTTTTGATAGTATGAAAAATTGATAATGCCAACGATAGCTTGCGAGCTCTATTGGGTGTGTTCGAGATAACAAGTATCAAAAGAATTCAACAGCTGTATTCTGTATTTCTATCTCATCTCAAATAACTAAATTTGAGGTTTTTCATTACAGACAATTTTTGTGACTTGAAACGATTTTGATATTCTGTACGAGAAAATCACAAGAAATTCATGCATATTTCAACTTTTAGTAGCAAATTTTTGAAACTTATTTTTTACTTTTAAATTAATTTTTAACTTTTTTACTTTTAAATTATATTTTAATTATTATTTCTTGTTTAAATTCTCTAATCTCGCTATCCGTTGGTTGTTGTTGTTATGGTAACGACAAAAACACTCCCCGAACGTTTTAGGGAGTGTTGTCGAATTAACAGTCCTTGGTCGAATTTGGACCCGGTACGCTCCGGTACTGCCTTGCGGTACTGCCCGACTGTCGTGGTAGCGATTTATGACCAGTGAAACCTTCTAGGAATGTCAACCCTCCTTCCGTAAGGAAGGATAAGATGGGTAATGAGAGGTGAGAGGTATCATATCCGTAGATCAACCATCCAGTTGCACGTCATTACCTTTGTGCATATTAGTCGCCTCTTACGACCGGTATGCCTACCTCGGGCATATTCTAAACCCCTAACTCGCAGGGGCGGTGTCCGTTGGTCGGTTATGTTACATGCATATCCCACATTTTTATGGTTTTTAAATTGCGATGCCGGAAAAAATACTGTAATGATAGTAAAAATTAAAAAAAAAAAATATTGCAATAAAAATTGCAGAAAAAATTGAAATTCCAAAAAACACTTGCTCGAATACGCAAACTTGCTGAGCGGCAAACTCAAACTAAAGAAGTATGCTCAAGTAAAGGAACACTACTCCTGAAACACAAGCTGACCAGGTGAACCATATTACAGGCGTACCAACTTTACCCTATATAAATAAAGCTTAAAGTCAAAATATTTAAAAACACATTGAAGGATCTAAACTTATCTAAACTAAAAGTGATCGATGAATGAACAATTTTATAGCAACAATAGCAATAATTCACCTTAATCGCTCTTCCGTTTACATTGTTAAAATATGTATGTATGTAAATCTTATGAAGAATCAATATCAATTAGATAACATTACTTAAATACTTACCATGACTTTAATGGAAGGTTGTCTTTACGGCGCAGCACTTCAGTTTTTTTTTGCAAATACAAAATCGACTTAAAGAAAATACAAATTAAAAGCCCTCAAGCAGCCGTATTGTGAGTAATGAACATACATTTTTTTCTGCTTAAGTTTACTCAAATTTCATTGCATTTAAAATAAGTTCCCCTCCTTTTGTGCAGCTCATTTCCCTTCTTTTTTGTCCCATTGTAACATCTCGAAACGCTTAGATATTGGGTGTCGATGACGTGCTTTTGGTAGAGCACCAACCAACACTCATTACAAGTCTTGCTCTGTTCGCGTGAATTTGTTTCTGGCCGAGTTTGCGCTAAAGTGCTTTTTTATTGTTATTGTTATTTCATTTAAAATGGTGTACTTTGTCTTTTACTACTGACACTGGCTTTGTCACTTGACTTTGTCTGTGGGATAGGATTGTATTTTGTGATTCAAGGTCAAAACGTTTTCATTATCGTATTTAAATTTCAATGGTTTAATGTAGCACAGTGCTGATATAAAAGGGGGGTTAATGATGAGTAGCCAATGTGAGAGAAGTATAAACATAAAGGTTAACGACCATGTGTTTTTATAGGGGATGATATAGTTAATGTTGAAAGATATATGTAAGTAGTTATGTACGGCTATATACGAGTTCTGTTTAATATTTAAAAGCAAACCGTTCGTGAAAATTATCAAACAGCTGGGGAATCCCATGACTTTGATAAAATACTGCGAAGTCATGAAATTTCCTAGGTGGTGGGTAATTTCAACTTATATCAAATGAACTCCGGCCCACTTTCAGTATCGTTTAAAGTGTTCCTCCCTGGTTCCAACGTTTACTTGTTAGAGTTTTCAAAAATGGATTTTTCAGCACCCGGTAAAAACAGCGAAATTAGTATTTTTTCTTATAACTATTTTGTTGACCTTTGATTTCAATGAGCGACATATTGCGGTAAAGGTGTTAATGCAGACAGAGAGACCTTTGGCCGAACTGAATCCGATACGGTCCGGTTCTTGGCATTGTTTTTCAATTCTTTGAACATAATTTTTGCTCTCTCGTGAGACCACTTTTCAATTCCTTCCCATTGAACCGTTCTTTTCATTTTCAGAAAATGTTTTCCGAGTGTTTTAGAATCGAACTTCGCTTCATTTAGTTTCCTTTATTGGCACAAGTACAGCACAAAGTTACCCCAAAGTGATGGTGAACAATAAAAATTTATTTTGCTTGATAGCTAGCTGTCATAAGTTAGAATTGGCTCTGTAATCCATCGCAACCACAACTTCTCTTTACAATAATCCGTTAAATTAGGGATCCTATCTCAAAAAAGGGAACGTTGAATTGGCACGGAGTAAGCATCTTTCGCCCTTTCTATCACATATATTACAATTATATCAAATAAATTCTAACGCTCCGAAAGAGCGTATAATAAGAGGTTTAACTTCTACAAAATGGAATTATTTGCCAAGTTATCGATTGTTAAATTACCTGATAGCAATCTTTTATCAGTGTTATCTTCTTCAAATAAACAAGTGTTTAACTAATATTGAGGCTTGATAATAATAACACTCAATAATAAGTGTGTCAATAACTTTCTATCTAATCAACACTGAAAAGGCAGTTTCATTGATTGCCACTATTTGGATATTCGATGAACATAACTGATGAGCTATATACAACAATAGGTAGAAAAGGAAGTCATCAATAACTGATGTTCCCTTGTCAAATTCTATTTGGAGACAACCCGGTTTTTGAGGCTTACGCCATTTTCAACGTAATTTTTAGTTCCGATTTTTCTCTATGGTTTTAAATTGAAATCTTGTCTTTATAGGTTGTAGGTATCGGCGAAGGTAATGGCAATTTATCTAAAGTGCACATATCTGTAACAAAATTATTTTTTGTGGGTATTTGAAAATGAAAAGAATTTTTACCGCGCGGTGGTTTGAGGTAGGTAGAAGGCAGTAATTTTAGTCTTCTGCTTTTTTTTGTGTTTGTTGGGTTTGTTGATTGTTACGTGTTTTTTTTTTTACTCTGCGGTTGAATCTTTTTAACTTGCAGATTTTCAACTACTTTGATGCTTTTATTTTCACGTAAAGTACTCTAAAGGTTTTATTGGTGTTTGCTGGGCTCGTTTTGTGTTTTTTCTTTTCACTGCTTTATGTATATGTAAAAATTTGACTTTCTTTAATTTTCACTGAGTTTATTTTATGTCCTTAATAAAATTCTTCTCTTTCAGATTTCCGTAAATTCTAAAAAATAAAGCAATACTTATTTCAAATAATAACGGTCTACCAACACAAATGATTTAGAAGTCCATAGTGTACGCTCTAACTTTATTCGAGGTGAGTGTATTTACAGCGCTTAATCCTTACTGTTTAGTGATAAGAATTGGTTTACAATTTCTTAAAACTTTTTCATAGTAAATGCCAAAATTCTCAATGTACTACTCCGGTGTTTCATTTCTAACGCAAACCAGCTTTTTTTAATTGGTAGTGTCGGCACTTGTTAGTTGAAATCAAAACTCTGTTTATCACATTAATTTTCTAGAAAACTGGGACGGTAAAAGCATGTAGAGTTTCAAATTTAGGCTAAAATTTTTAATCGTGCAAGTTTTTTTTATACATTTAGAGTTATAACAAAAATTGTTGACCAAAAAAAGAAAACGGCTTATAGCGTCCGATTCTTTTTTACAATAAGTACAAACTGCTCAAAATTTGACGGTCTTTACCTATTTATTTGAGGATATTTAATTCATTTGGATTCATTGGATAAACGCAGAAAAGTTCTTTCCCTTTCCTTTGTATTCAATATTATAAATGGCAACATTGACTGCCTAATCTTACTACAGCGGGTTAGTTTTAATATTCTGCAAAGAAGCCTCCGGAGTTACTACCCTTTTTATGGAGACAACTTCCGAACAAATTATGCTAGTAATGCACCCATTACTCGTGCACTGCGAGAATTTAATGCTTTGTTTTTATCTTCAAATCAGCTTGATTTCGCGTTATCTAAATCGAATTTTGTGAAAATTCTTAATTCTATTTGTAAGTAAGAAATTTATGTTTATCTATCACTTTTTATTTATACAAACTCTTTGGGGGTCCTATGTAAAATTGCTCTAGTCTGTAAGGTATTCTGTACTGTAGACTCAAATAAATAAACAAATAAATAAATATTTAATCCAAAATTCGTTAATCTGAACAGTCGATTGTATAGTCGCTATATGTTATGTTGCTCCGATCTGACTGGTTTTCACTAACCACATCACGCATGAAATATTTAGAAAATTTGCAAAATTGAACGTTCCTAGCCATTTAATTGTAAGAGTTATAGCCTAAAACCCGTTTATCGGATTAATCGTTTGTATGGGGGCTATGCTTTGTATTGGGTCGATCTTGCTGTTTCCGAAAAATGATTAAGTAATATATTACAAATGGCGGCCCCATACCAAACTTCAGCGACATATCTCTAAAACTGAGGGACTATTTTGCGTTCAAACATACGCACGGACAGACAGACAGACGGGCGGTGAGACGGGCATGGCTAAACCGACTCAGCTCATCGTCCTTATTATTTCAGATTGCTTATGGATGGGCCCACCTCTTCTTCTTCTCATATTTACAAACATTTCATGTTCATTAAAGGTATGAAAATCAAAAAAGATATATAACTTCCCTATTGCAGTGGGATATTGACTACTTGCCCGGATATTTTGCTTGTGTGTTATCCGATTTGCCTAATTTTTGGCAGGAGTATACTACATACTATTGAGAAACAGCTGATCAATTTTATTTGAAATATCTAGTTGAAACTACAAGCAATCGCCTTTGAAAATAGCAGAATTTTTATGCTGAAAAGTGGGCGCCGCCATGCCTACTTCCCCAAAATCCAAATAATTTCTTTGCAGTAGATGTTTGCTTAAAAAGTTTATTATGTGTGCAAGATCTTATTAATATAGCTTGAATAGAAATATCGGGTCGGGGATTTATGATTAATAATATTTCTAAAATTGACTTAATCGAAAGTGGGCGGTGCCACGCCCCTTTTAAAAAATTTCTTGAAAATTGATTTTTTGCCTGAACGTTAATGTACATACTAAATTTTATCCTTATAAGTGTATAATGTACTGAATAATAACTTAAATATTCTATATATAAAAAGTAGGCATGGTTATTATCCCATTTCGCCCATTTTAAATAGCGCTCGGAGATGAGTGTCAAGGAACCTGCATACGAAATTTCATTAAAAAATTTACTCAAGTTATCGTGTTAACAGACGGACGGACGGACATGGCTTGATCACTTTCTCTTTTCCTCCTAAACATTTTGATGTATATAATTCAATATCTATCTGGATCCGTTTATGCCGTTACATACTACAGTTAGGCGACTGAAGTTAATATACCTTGTGTGCGTAGCACTACTAGGTATAAAAACGAGAAAATAATTGATTTGCGTACTCGGTACTGTGTACTCGATTTCCATGAAAGTACCCAAGATAGCCCGAAATTACTATACGGGAACGCAAATTCTTAAAATTTTTGGATTTGTGCTGTCATCCACTTACTCCTACGAGGTAAGCCCGTTATTATTATACGGGCAGGAAAAATCCAAAAACATTGATTTCATTTATTTTGCTAAAACATTTGTCCGTACTAAGTATATATGTATGTATATATGTAAATGGCAATATGCTGCACGCAATTACATTTTGCATTCAAACTTTGGCGTTTAAAGCAAAACAGTAAATACATACCCACGTATGTAGATAGCAATTTACTTTTAATGTGCTTACCATATGTGTAGGTATAACATTAACATTTTTATATATTTCAGTATTTATTTTATATTTTTATTGTGTTTTATTTTCATTCTGCTATTTTGAGGATTTATCGATGCATCTGCAGCATCGGAGGGGAAATCAATTTACTTTTAATTGGCCTCCACATTTTCACATTGCAATCGATTGTTTCGAAGTTCGAACTTCGTTACGTTCGTCTTCGCGTTGGGCACTTGCCTTGATAGCGCTTTCACTAACTAAATCTGCTCAGTTTTACTTGAAATTGCGGTCGATTAGGTTTAAACTATTTTCGATAATTTTTTAGTACAAAAATATTAATACATTTTTTTAAATTTGAGTAATAAAAGAAATATTTTTTATAATTTAAATAATAAAAAGTATCACAAGAAATATTTATCAATAATTTCGTGCAGAATTTGTGAATAATGAAAATGATATACATAACAAAATAATAGAATTTAGTGAAGTTAAGTCTAAAAATTTGACTTCTAAGTTATGTAACGCGTACTTCTTCGAATAAAAAGAATTGTAGTTAATTTAAAAGAAATGCTTAGCTAAATTTAACAGGAAAAACTAAAATTAAACAAATTTTTTTTTTTAATTTAAAAGTAATTCTGAATATGATTACATAATTCTTTGAAATAAAGTAAAGTGAAAATAATGGATAGGTTCAACTGAACAAGAAATTCATTGTGGTCCAACCCTCTGAAAAGGGCTAGATTCATAGGACTTTCTAATTATTAAAATTCACCCAAAACACGTATAAAAAAAAAAAAAAAAAAAAAAAAAAAACAACAAAAAAAAAAAAACTATTTAAATTAAGAAACCAATTCTTTCACCTGGTGTACTTTGTGGTGAGTCGTGACAAGTTTCGCCCTTCTATCGGCACTTAAAAATTTGTTCACTTTTATGTGGGCGGTGCCATGCATATTTTATGGAATTTCGCTAAAACCATTAAGAAGATGAAAAAGTCAATAGAGCACCATATTTTAAATTGTTAAATTCATTTGGGCTTGAAGGACCGCACTACCCTGCAGGCGATAGTCCTCGACCAAAACACAGCTCACAGTCTTAATAGCCACTACGCTGTCTAAGTAAATATGAAAGCAGCGATCTTATATCTTCTCATGAAGAGCACCGATTTGCTGCTGTGGATGTCAGTTCACAAGACTGTGCATCTAGTCAACGCGTCGATTTGACGTTGAGCAGGATTGTAATGTGGTAGCAGGGACAGAACTTCTTGTGGCGTATCCTCTTCACACCCTTTTCTAGATTGGGGTCCCGCCGCACTTCGCTACGGTTTGCCGATAATTTAACCAGAGTCCCCTTGACTCTTAAACCGATAAAGGCTCCGGGAAGGACGTTGTTGAAAAAAATAAATAAATACATAATTGGTTGCGAGCAGATTAAGGCCGTGCTTTCCTACCAATTTGTGGTGTGCTGTTTCTAATTTTTCCTACAAATTGGTAGGACCCACAGTTTCTTGCCGATTCCAAACGGCATCTGCAAAGCAGATGAACTTTTGCTAAGAAGCCTTTCTTCTTCTTCTTTCTTCTTCTTTCTTTTTCTTTAAATGGTCATCTAACCGCCTGGGCGATTTTGATCGTCCAACATAGCTCGCCAGTCGTTTCTTCGTTGCGCCAACTGGCGCCAATTGGAAACACCGCGGGATCGCAAATCGGTCTCCACTTGGTCCTTCCATCGGAGTGGTGGTCTCCCTCTTCCTCTGCTTCCACCGGCAGGTGCCGATAAGAATACCTTCTGGGCTGGAGCATCTTCGCTCATTCGCACTACGTGGCCTAGCCAGCGAAGCCGCTGTGTTTTAATTCGCTGAACTATGTGGGCGTCTGCGTAAAGTTCACACAGCTCATCATTAAATCTTCTTCGGCACTCCCCGTCGCCAACGCGTTGAGGTCCACAAATCTTTCGAAGAACCTTTCTCTCGAATACTCCCAGAGCCGCCTCATCAGATGTTGTTAGTGTCCACGCTTCTGCACCATATAGCAGGACGGGTGCGATGAGTGACTTGTAGAGTGTTATTTTCGTTCGTCGAGAGAGGACTTTACTTTTCAATTGCCTACTCAGTCCGAAGTAGCATTTGTTTGCAAGAGTGATTCTTCGTCGGATTTCTAGGCTAACATTATTGTTGGTATTAATGCTGGTTCCCAGGTAAACGAAGTCCTTTACTATTTCGAAATTATTGCTGCCAACAGTGGCTTGGTTGCCAAGGCGCGAATGCGCTGACTCTTTGCATGGATGACAGAAGGTACTTCGTTTTGCCCTCGCTCACCACCAATCCCATTTTCTCCGCTTCTTTTTCTAATTTGGAGTAAGCAGAAGTTACGGCGCGGTTGTTAAGGCCAATGATATCAATATCGTCAGCATATGCCAACAGTTGCACGCTTTTATAAAATATTGTTCCAGCGCGGTTAAGCTTTGCAGCTTGTATTATTTTCTCCAGCATTAAATTAAAGAAATCGCACGATAGGGGTCACCCTGTCTGAAACCTCGTTTAGTTTCGAACGGCTCGGAGAGGTACTTCCCAATTCTGACCGAGCTGGCGGTGTTGCTCAAGGTCATTTTGCATAGCCGTATAAGTTTTGCGGGGGAAACCAAATTCAGACATAGCGGCATATAGGCAGCTCCTTTTCGTGCTATCGAAAGCGGCTTTAAAATCAACAAAGAGATGATGTGTGTCGATTCTCTTTTCACGGGTTTTTTCCAAGATTTGGCGTATTGTAAAAATATGGTCGATGGTAGATTTACCAGGTCTGAAGCCACACTGATAAGGTCCAATCAGTCTGTTCACATCAGGCTTCAGTCTTTTGCACAATACGCTTGATAGATTGGGCAGAGAACACTTAGATTCCAATCTTCAGGCATGCATTCATCCGACCAAATACTGCATAGAAGCTGATGCAAGCGCCTTACCAGCTCCTCGCCTCCGTGTTTGAATAGCTCAGCAGGCAAACCATCAGCGCCAGCTGCTTTATTGTTTTTCAATCGGGATATTGCTATTCGCACCTCATTATAGTCGGGTTGTGGAACGTCAATTCCATCATCTTCGATTGTGGGCTCGGGTTCGGCATCTTCTCTGGTTTCTTGCTCAGTTTCTCCATTTAAAAGGGCAGAGAAGTGATCCCTCCATATTCTGAGTGCTCTCTGAACATCGGTCACCAGGTCGCCGTTCTCATTCTTACAGGAATTTGCCCCGGGTTTGAAACCTTCTGTCATTCGCCGAATTTTTTGATAGAATTTTCGGGCATTATTCCCATTGGCCAGCATCTCAAGCTCCTTTATTTCACGCTTTTCTGGCTCTCTTTTTTTCGCCCGGAAAAGCCGCCTCGCTTCCCTCTTCAACTCGCGGTAGTGTTCACACACACTCCTCGTTGCATTCGATCTCACTCAATCCAATAGGTTTCAAATTTAAATACAGCAAAAAAAGTTTTTTAAATAACACATGACGGGGTTTGAGTCAGACCTGTTAAATTTGATTAGTAATCAATTAGACGGTTTTTTTTTTAATTAGAATGTACTTTATGAACTGTTTTTCAATAAAAGGCAATGATTAATTGATTACGATTAGAAAAAATCAAAAAAGTTATTTTGATTACTTTTGATTATTTTAATTTTTTTGAACTTCTTTTTGATTATGTTTGATTTTTTTCAGTATTGTTGATGTATATATTTATGTGCTTCTAAAATCAAAAATAATCACAAAAAAAAAAAAAAAAAAAACTAAAAAAAAAAAAAATCTAAAAATATTTTTTGATTATTTTTGTTTTTTTTTTTGGAATGTTTTTTTAAAATCTTAAAAAATCATAATTTTTTTTGATTATTTTTTTAATTAATTGGAAAATAATCATTACAAATTTAAGTAATGTTAGCCAATCATTAAATGGATTCTCAAGAAAATAATCAAACCGGTAATCATTACGATTAGTAATCATTATTTAACAGGTCTGGTTTGAGTGCTATATGTTATTTAGTAATTCTCTTGGAACTTTTGTTTTTTAGCAGAACTCACAAATTGTTATGCCTTTTTCCGCGACTAGATATGCGCTTGGTCTAGTGTAAACAACGAGAATTGAACTTTCTTCTTACACATTATTCGTGGGGCATTCAATGAATTGATCATGTCTTTCTTTATGTTACATTTCTATGTACATTTTTGTGTACATTCTGGTTGGTGTTGCGTGCAAGCTTGAAATACTTAAAGTTGGCAGCTTTTAGAATTTGGTCATTTTGTATTGTGAAAAGTGAAAAATTAAGGCACAGCGCGTCTAAAATTAAAAGTGTGTGAAAAGAAAAATGTCTATACAGCCAAAAATTCGATTTTCGAACTGAACTGATTGTGCGGTGGAGTGTATGAAATGAATTTCGGACGTCAAGAAAACAAAAAAAAAGAGAAAAAAAAGAGAAAAAAGAAAATTGGCCACATTACACAAGTGTCGATTGCAAATTGAACGCATTTGTATTTATTTACTATCTATACATATATGAATGTATGTAATAAAGAAATAATTGTGTAAAAAGCACATAATTACGTCTGATGGGTGTATACGCAGTGGTGGCCAAATAACTAGAAGCGGTGCACGTGTTACGGGTTTCATGATTAGTTTAACAGCAGAGCAAACATTGCCCTTCTTAAAAATTTACTTGCCTACATCTTACAAATTCAACTCTCTTCCCTCCTATCTCTCGCTTCCTATTCATTTACCGTTCACCGCAATCTCTCCCCTTTTCTTCCTCCATCCTTTGCTTTTAATTACCATATCCTATTTCCTCTTCCACGTACTTCTGCTGCCTACTTTTCTCCCTTTTTCTCCTCGTTTTCCTCTATGTTTTTCTTTTCTCTTCTTCTTCCTCTCTCCGTCAGTTTTATACCTCTACTCCTCCATATGCATCATCTCTATACCAAATAGTATAGCTTTCTTTTCCACTTTTTCCACAATTTTATACAGATTTATATATATATGATATATATTCAAATATAGAAAATTTTAACCAAATAAAGTCAGAGTTATGTCTCATTCGAGTTTTTTATTGCCTGAGGCATGGCACCGCCCACTTTTCCAAAACTATTACAGCTTGTGCTGTATCTACTAATCACATAAGCCTACTGCATGGAAATCCGTTGAGTACTTTCGACTTAAAAAAAAAACCAAAAACTACAAAAGCAAGTGGGTTTGGCAACGCACATACATATACCCAAATATCATTAATCTGATTCAAATAAATTTTGATTTACGAGTTATGATACACAGATTCTATTTTACTTTGGCAGAGAGCCGTTATAAGAATAAATTCGAACAAAATATAAATTTTATGAAAATGGGTACGTTTTTACCCAGACTTGTTAAATAATTATTACTAGTCGTAATGATTGCCGGTTTGATTAACTATTCTCTTGAGAATCCATTTAATGATTGATAACCATTACTTTCTACTTTTAATGATTATTTTCCAATTAATTAAAAAAATAATAAAAACATAAAAAATCATGATTTTTTACGGTTGTTAAAAAAAAAATAATAAAAAAAAGTATTGATTACTTTTGATTATCTTTGTGTTTTTTTAGTATTGTTGATGCTGAAAAAAATCAAAACAAAATCAAAAAAAATCAAAACATCCAAAATAATCAATAGTAATCAAGACAACTTTCTTTTGATTATTTTGGATTTTTTCTGATTTGTTTTAATTTTTTATAATCGTAATCAATTAATAATTTTCTTTTCTTAAAAAACAATTAAAATAATCATTACCAATTAAAAAATCCGCCTAATTAATTGATTACTAATTGATTACTGATTACTAATTAAATTTAACAGGTCTGTTTTTACCAAGCTTACTCTAAGGTTTTGGTAGTCATAGCTAGAAGAAGAGTTGACATATCATGACGTGCACATATTTTAGTTATAACGAGAATTTTTTTATTGGAACAAAATCTGTTAATAATACGCCTTCTTTTGATAAAAGTGTCAAGAAAACACCTCAGTAAATTTAGAAAGCGATATCTCCGAAAGCAAACATGTTAAAATAAATTTTAGGTGGACGTGCTACCATCCATGTGTGAATTGCCAATTTCTAGTTGTCCCTGTTATCGAATGTGATTATTCCTTGATTTGCATATACACTTTCATAAAAATGTGTAGTCATTTCCGACTTACTTGTTATGTAATCAAATATTATGATCTCTAAATCTCAGATGAATGGGTACATGGCGTTTCCAATTAGTGCGCCACCACTGTGTATCAATTAAATCATGCAGAAAACCTAAAAAAAGCAAAACAAAGAAAATTCTCAGTGTATACAAAAATTTCTTTCACTTTTTATCAGAGTGTTTTTTACGAAACTATTTTCGAAACTGTGTGATGTGTAGGTAATTAATTTACTAGTAAAATATTGACAAAAAACACAAAAGCAAGCAACAATTATTTTTAAACCATCGCGCAGCATGCGGCAATAGGCGACCTTTTATGGGCTGTATAGCCACGCGGATGCGAATACAACAAAAATGCGACGAGGGTAATGAACTCTTTTGCTGGCAATAACCTACAATTCAAACTACCCATCACTGGCAACTAGACAGGTATGTACTTTTTATGTACATACATACAGTTGTACAAAAGGGTACAATTTGAGAAACAGTATTAAGTTTAGTTTTGATTGCGATATATTTGATTCAAATCCCGTCGCAAGTAACCACCAACTACTTAAAAAAAAAATAACATACAATTAGGTTGACATTTGGCGGTGGTAATTTGGGTTTGCTCAAACAGGTGGAGGATCACTTGGTCTCTCTTTGTGTTTCCAAATGACACCAGTTATAGCTAGGAAGGCTGACTGGTTTGGTTTCTAACCCTGCTCAGCCGACATGTCCATTCGAAGTTGTAGCAACCGCAAAACTACTTATGAACTGCCCATTCAAAAATTGTCATCTAGATCCTCGAACTGTATTTCTTGGAAGCATGTTGGTTCAGCAGGTTGGAGTCCAGGTGGAGCCGGTGTTAGATGAGTTTCCTTGATATGGCATGTGAACGGCCTATGTGAACTAAAGGTGTATTCAATTAAGACAAAGGCAGGCTGCATTGAGATTGGAATGCAGTAAAGCTTTCTCTAAACACTCAGGGTCTACTAGTAAAATTTAACTTCTATTACCACTAACATTTGATTTTTGATTGGATTTCATTTTCATTATAAGACAAATTTGATTTTAGTAAAGTTATCCTTCCATTATCAATCAAAGTTTATGGTGAGTGCAGTTTGGCTTTCTTTACCATTAGACTTATTTTTAAAGGAACTTCATCTCCATTAGCACTCATATTAATGTTTAGTTGATATATGTCTACATAAGCGCTAACGGGAACTCAAACACATGTATGCCAGTGTGAAGGTTTGTGTTTAATGTTTCGAAATCTGAAATCCATTAAAATGGGTTTGAAGGAAATATGCGGTATTGATATTGAGTGGTGTTGTAGATGAAATTCCAGTCAAAATAAGTTTTAGTGCTCATGAAACACCACTCCAAATCAAAGTTGAATGATAATGGAAGTTCAGATTCACTAAGATAGAGTTTTGAGTGAAAATGTAAAAGCATTAGTGAAATTCATTCTACTTAACTTTTAATTTAACGGGTATTTACTGGTGTACCAGACCTGTTAAATAATGATTACTAATCGTAATGATCACAGATTTGATCAATTTTTTTCTTGAGAATCCATTCATTGATTGATTACAATTACTTTAAATTTTTATAATTATTTTCCAATTATTTAAAAAGATAATCAAAAAAAATTATTTAAAAAATCAAAAATAATTTAAAAAAATGTGGGTTCGATTACTTTTTATTTTTATATATATTTTTTTTATTATAATTAAAATTTCTTTTATTATTTTTATTTTTTTTTTATTAAATTTTTTTTTTTTGATTATTTTTTTTGATTATTTTTGATTTGTTTCAGTATTGCCGTAGAAGCACATTAAATCTACACATAAACAATACTGAAAAAAATCAAAAGAAAAAATCAAAAGTAATCAAAACAAATTTTTTTGATTTTAATTTGATTATTTTTGATATTTTTCGGTATTGTTGTCGAAGCACATTAAATATACAAATGAACAATACTGAAAAAAGCAAAAATAATAAAAAAAAAAAAGTTATCAAACCAACTTTTTTTTATTGTTTTCGATTTTTTTTTTATTTCTTTTGATTTTGTTTTATTTTTTTTTCAATTTTTTTTTCATGTTTTCTAATCTTTTCTTGAGAAACAGTTAAAATAATCATTGCCAATTAAAAACCCGTCTAATTATTTGATTACTAATTACTAAATTACTAATCAAATTTGCCATCAAAATCAAATAATGACAGCAACCTAGTAATAATCAATTTTCATCCCGATAAGTTAAAAAGATGCTGATCTAATGGCACCCACGGCTGTGTAATTAAACAAATTAAGCTGTGTGATTAATTCTGATTTAATTGTGTTCGGTTATTAGATACATACATACCTAAGTATTTTAATGACTTTGAAATGTTTGAAAACAAAACATTTTCGGCGACCTTTAAAACACATCCTAACGGCTTAAGTGAGATACAAAACCATTATACGAAAGCGCTAAACCTGATTCAAATCTATGCCTACGGTTAAGGTTTTGAAAAATGAAGCGGTTTCAGACTGTTACTGTTAGTGTTTCGATTTCATTCATAATGAAAGGTAAAATGTTACGAGACTTATGAAAACCAAATATATTAGTTTTCGGGGATCACTCTAATGTACTATTAAATATTAATAAACTATTTATTGATTGTGCCTTTAGGCTTTCTGATAAGGAATTTGCTATTTGATAGTACATGCACTCAAGTATATCTCATTCTAGCGATAAGAAAGCTAGGTAAATAATAACCAGGGTAAATACCCTACAGCTGAACAGTTTGCTTCCAATTACACTAACCTTTGGAAAAGCTGGCGTAAATGTGCTAAGTATGTAAATATTTGAAGTCATCAATTCATAATATTTACTTCGCAAGAAGTAATCTTGTGTTTTTCGGTTTTGGTAGGAAAATGAGTTGCAAGGCAGCTTAATTTTGGGCGGCTCAGTTTAATTAGGAATACTTGGATGGTCATCCAACTATTAGTCATTTACTCTTGCTCCATCCAACTTTTAGTCACTTACTCTTCCTCCAGCTTGACGGACTTCTATGCAAGAGTAAATGAAAAATATTTGGATGACCAATAAACTACTCCTAATTAAATTGAGCCGCCCAAGTTCAACTGTCTTGCAACTAATTTTTCTAACAATAACCAAACCACACAAGGTTACTTCTTACAAAGTAAATATTATGGGTTGAATCCGTCGTGCGGCGTGTAGCTTGACGGAGGTGTAGTGGCCGCCTTAATGACAGAGAGCGCGCTAAGTACAAGTATCTTTTAACTGAGATTAAATTACTGGCAGATGACTGATCAGTCGTTTACAGTATAGCCCTGTTTAATCCGGATCCACACCACCAAACACATTGTGGCTGTACAGATTCGAGAGAATTTAGCAAGGTACGCGACAGAGCGGTTCTATCCCCCTTGCTTTGTAATTTGTAGATCCCTAAACTCCCTTCCCCACCAAGAGGAGTTCCCAATGTTTCCCATACACATTAATTTACGACATACCTACTGTAAGCCCTGCATATAATATGTTCCGCTTTAATATAACTCATCTTTTTAGCTCTACGGAACAGGCTCTTCTAACACCAAACTTACTGTGAACCAACCCTACTGCCCGTTTCCTTGGACATCTGTAAGAATAGAGATTGTTAACAATTTCGGTGAAGAACAATCCGATTAGGCAGGGGGCAAGAGCACTTCTACAACAGCAACAAAAATAAAGGAGTTAATTTTTTAGGTCGGTAGAACTATTTTTTCAATCCTGGCATCTTTTTATGGTTTTTTGATTTGGTCATTAAATATAGCGGTTCACCGCAATCAGCTCCTCGGTTCTGCGAGATATTTCCAGATATTTTATAATTAACCTTTTTTATTTAATTCTAAATAGAAGATCCTATCTCCTTTTAGTTGAATGCGGTTAAGTTGGCGGGAAGGTATTTTCAGGGATTATAGCTAATAGTTAAATCTTTAATTTGGGCCATAACGCAAGAGCGCATGCGGAGCTAGCTTAAACTTGATTTCATAATCAGCATAAAAAGATGTATCAAAGGCCGCATTCTTATCTTCTGAAAGTTCTCGTCAATTTGTATGACCAACCGAGCATTTATAGGGCTGACTTTATTTGTAGGGCAAATTTGCAAAAATGGTGCACCCTACTCTGTTGTACACACATACCTAGAAATTGTTGAAGGGCAATACACCATTGTTTCATTGACATGCACACCTTTTTTCTTTCTTCTTTTGCCTACACACAGAGTGGGCTTAACATTTTGTACATTCTAATGAAAATCGCATGCACACGAAGAATTGTTTATAAAGCCCTTTTCCGGTAGCAGAGGAAACACAATTTGTCTGACACATACGAGTGCGATCAGAGCGAGTGCGCTACCGAACATGGGGAACGTGGGGGTTATGGAATATGCATAGATGATCATGCGACCCAATCGTAACATGATGTGTCAGTTGAAATTGTACAACTTTTCGTGCCACACACAAGCAGAAACAATAAAAAAATACAACAAAAACGAAATGGTGCAATGAATTTACCATATGATTTTATATTTAATTTATTGCTAACTTCGATATAAACAAATATTGCTACTTCTGGTATATTTATAGATGGATTAGCAAATAAATATAAATGTTAGGAAGACTTTTACAATTTGAATGTTTATTGATGCGTTGGCATTGCTTGGAACGGAATATCACAACCATTTGAACATCGATTTCAAATTCCAAAATTTTTATTTTGCTGCTTGAATGCATTTGTGAAAGTCACTGTATTACAGTTTACACGAAAACCAATGCAACATCCGAAAATACGATTTCGAAAGGGTCTCAATAAAAGTCCATTCATACATACATACATATATACGTACTATGGGTGCTACGGAGCTTCAGTTTCAGAGCAATGAATGATGGACAGGCAGCTCCGCAGAAACAGTGGAGGTGCTTGTAAAAACACACGTCTCAGGGTGCAGGCCCATCCAAATGGAACCATTCTTTCTGCTAATAGATGAGAGAGCTAACTACCCTACCAACAAGCAATGGATCTTGTAAACCTGTAAAATCTGTAGTGAGAAACAGTGAGTCGCGCGTAACAAAAAAAAATTTGTGAAAAAAATGGGCAAGGTTCACATTTTGTAACCATGTTGAAAATGCTTCCGTGTACGTGTGAGTGCATACTTTTAGGCACTTGTTGTTTTCCATACAAATTCGAAAAATATGCGTTGGTGTTTGTAATAATTTGTGAATTTGTGGAATCAGAGTTTCACCATGGTTGGTAGGGCTAATAGAACGCCAAAAGAGATTGAAAAGGCAATCAACAGTTTTAAAAATACCCATGCCCGGATAGAATTAACCCAGCCGTACTACAAAAACCTTCCCCCCTGTGTTAGCCTGGTTGGAATGTATTTTCAAGGCCTGTAAATCAATGGTGCTTTTTCAAAAAGTTTGGATAATCTAGGGCTGGCATCAGTGCCGCAGCGTCTCTCAAGAGAGACTTCTCTGCCTGAAATGGTACCCAAGTTGCAGGCATTTCTGTGTGGCTGCGTTCACAGTATATCTCCACAGTATTACTGTGAAGAGGACCTACCCCCTGTCTCCACTGCCTTGGCTCTGTGTTATGGACAACATTCTTCGTCAACTCAAAAAAAAAAAAAGTACTTAAAGTGGTTGCTTGGGGAAGAGTAGTTTTTTCTATGTAATTTATAGTTTTCGCGTATTTGACTGCGCCGAAAGTTTTCGATAGGTTTATTGCCAAAATAACTCATTCTGATAGCTTGCCAACGACAAGTATGGGAGTAGAGCGGTCTTTAATGTCTTGCCTACTGGCGTCGTATAAATCAATAGTCCCCAAACTATAAGACTCCCCTTGGTTAGCTCTATGTTAGACTTCCTATATTGGTTCCGATTCCATGAAAGCGAATTTGAAAAATCCGATTCCGGTTCCGGTAAATTCACTCCCGTAACATTCCTCACATGTCTATATATATACACACACAGTAGACGATATCGTCAGTTTTTATACTCTTGAGGGTAATTGCGATTCTTACAAATTCACAAACAATTGGTTCGACGAGTAGGTGTTGCAGACAATCAACAAATGTTGGAATATGTATGTACAAAATTACGCTAATACGTACTCGCAAGCCTAAAAAGGTGGGTTTTTTGGTCTTAACCGGCTAACCCACAAGAGCCAACAAATCAAAAACATATTAACGGCTGTCCAACTCGTTCATAGATCTGGCAAAATTTTGCCACACTTGTAAATGGTGCACGCGAATGATATTATTTCCATATATGTATTTTTCCTTTTGCCTACTCATACATACTTACAGTTGAGGTCAAAATGTTAGTAGTGCGAAAAACTGCAAAAATTTTGAACGGTCTAAAACTTATTACCGAGGCAACTTATGTATCACTTCATCATTGTTGCTAATTCGAAAACTGCCTTTCTTCTGATAGTATCAAATTAAATTAAAACTTCTGAGGCGGGGTTACTGCTCGGGTCTGCAATTCTTCTTTTCTGATATTAGGAGTGGCAGCCACTCCTTGTAGGATAGGCGCGTTGAGATAAGATAAAGATCCTTTGTGATACCACATAAAATTATGGTAACGTCTTTCATTACTGACCACGTTGAGTGCCAACTACGAGATAACTCGTAGATTGCGATCTTTTCTAGGACGCCAACTACGAGTTATCTCGTTTTATGTTTACTTGCCAGTTTTGTGTAGGTACGAGTTAACTCGAAATATATCAGTGCTAATATCGATGTTTGGCTTCTGGGAAAAGATAAAAAATCAAGGCTGGCTTGCATGAACAGAAAATTAATTAAAAATCGAACAAAAAACAAAATAATTATAACAAATAAACGAGATAATTCGTAAGACCTTTCTTTTGAAAAAAATACACTTTTTTTCAAATTTTGATGAAAACTATGCACTAGAAATAGAGTTTTTAATAATATAATGTGTTTAAATCGAATTGTCATTTTTGGCCAGATTTTTTAAAATTGCCGCCGCAGTCAACGTGTTAAAGAATCGTTACGTTTTAAATAATTCCACGTGAGACTCTTCTGGACGCATCATAAATTTTCGGGGAACCGAGTGGGCCAAATCCGAAGTACCTCAACCAATTTCCGACAAAATATGGAGAGATAAATATGAAGGTCCTTTCATCTCGTCGTGTTTCATGCAATTGCAGCGCGGAGCGCCACAGTTGTCCTGAATAGGACTTTAATCCAGACGCTGCTTATTCTGAAACTGTTCGCCGCAGTCGAAAGAGAAGCTCTTCTAGAGTGAGATGGAACTCGCAGGATGATACACAGATATGACGCATTTCACTTCTCACTAATACTGCTGATTATCCTTTACATTAGGTTTGATCAATAGAAAGCGAAGCGTCTATTTGAGAACAGATAGCAGCAACAAACCATACATTTCTAAAAGATTTCCTAAATATGTCAATCCATTCGTAGGAATGAAAACGCTTTTACCCAGAAGGTATACCCAACGCACCCTGAGGAAAGGAGGCGGAGAAGGTATTGCTTTCCGTTAGAGTGCCAATTTTCTTCTCTTTTCGCAACTAGAGAATAGTGCCGCTTCTCTTTGGAGCGGCCAACTAGTCTAGGCGTTTAAGCACCAACTGCTCAATGAAAGATCTTCTCCTCTGCAAGTTCTTGGGTACGATTCAAGGCATCCCCGTTCTTTAAGCTGAAATAAGACCTACATATATATCTTACATACATAAATATCTACGGTCTAGCATTTACCTAATACTTAGTTGTAAATATAAATTCTTTTCCAGCGAAAATGAAATTTAATTATACACAGTTTTGTTATTGTTATTCGATGTATCTGTTAGTTTGTTCGTGTATTTAATAGTACTTTAAACATTGTGTTAGTTTTTTTTATTTACATTTTGTTTGCATTTTCCTTTTTTATTTCAAATTTTTTGCTCCAGTAATTTTCACGCACTTATGTATTTAATGTGTACACATACCTACTAGATATGCTCATTCCGTTATCTCGTGATTTTTTTAGGTGCAGGAAATCCCGAATTTTCTTTCTTATAATGTCGGGAGTTTTAAGATTGAAAATACATACTACTAAAAACTAAATATTACAATAATAAATCATTTAAAACTAGGTCGAAAATACGTGTGACTTATTTATAAAAGTTATCTAAATTTTTTGTTGATCTGCAATAGTTTTAAATATCTTACTTTTCTTTGGCAATTGTGCTGCTTAAAGTAATACGCGTTTTTTAGCAGAAACTGTTGGTCTACCGCACCCACTATCGAATGTTTTTCATTTATTTATTCAATATTCGTTTTTTTTTTTCAAATGTAACATCTTCTTTCAACTTTGCAAAAGTGCCGTGTTCATGTCAATTTTAGGCCTGAAAAACTCAAATTTTTTTTTAGAGAATACTTTTTTTTTTGAAAAACATTAATATTGTTTTTTTTTAAATTATATTTATCAAGATGTTAAATTTTAAAATTTTATTTGATATCGCTTCTGTGTAAATACAACAAAAAACAATTAATAAATCCAATTATTTGTTGTATATTGTGAGGAAAAAAGCCTTATCTCGGTAATGTAAAATCAGGTCCCGAAATTGTAACAATACGAACAAATTAGCATCCCTGATATATACGAACTGGAAGTCTCTAAAAAAGATAGCTTTAGAGCTACACACTTTGTATCTCGTTCTGTACCGGTTATAAAAGCGATAATATAAAATACTTTGAAGTATCTAATATCCCCAGGTAATCCACTCGCCGACATATGGCACCGCCATTGACATCAATGTACGTAAAAGCGGACAGTTGAACGCATTGCTGGGGTATTGAACAGAACTACACCTTTTCCAAGTGTACTTCAGAAAGTACAAAAAATTCCTTCGAAATCGTAAAATGTATTTTAGAATTGTCAATTGTACTTCAGAAACTGCAAAATATATTTCAAAATTGTTGATTGCACTTCAGAAGCCGTAAAATATTCTTCAGGAACCGTAAATTGTACTTTAGAAACTATAAATTCTGAACTATGTATAATTGATTATTTTGAAGTACAATTTATCGTTGCTGAAGTAAAATTTACGGTTTCTGAACTAAAATTATTTATTCTAAAAATTATTGACTGTTTCTGAAGTGCAACTGACTATTCTGAAATACATTTTACTATTTCTGAAATACAATTGACTATTCTGAAATTAATTTTACAATTTCTGAATTACATCTGACTATTCTGAAGTACATTTGATGAGTTCTGAAGTACATCTGGAAAAGATGTAGTACTGCCATCAAATGGTTTAGCTCTAAATTAGTTTTAAGCTAGCGAATTGTCTGTTAGGTGTTTAAACATAGATACATTTGTAAGTCATACTTGTGTTCAAACCAGGGACAAAAAATAATGATTATTCTTCATTATTTTGACTGAAAAAATAAGTATTTAAATTTAATTATTAAAATTTCATATTAACAATTTTTATCATAAATAATAATTTTATCTCGATTTAAATATTTTTGATCACGGATAATTATTATGTTTAATTTTAATCGTTTTTACTCAAGCACAATAATAACCTCTTAATTTTTACGATTTTCCTCAGCCATAATCATAGCCCGTAGTCATAGTCAAATTAAAATAGAGGTTTATCTACTTAAACGTTATTCTAAAATAAACATCATATCATGTCTTTTATAGTCAACTTAGAATACATTTTATATCTAAGGGGAAGTTTTAATTTTAAAATGACGAAAACCTTATTTTAACATTTTAAAAACACAGTGGCCCATAATCATAGTCGTTGCTTAACACGTGTTTTAATTAAAATCTTTACTTAACTTAAAAATACATTTAAAATGTTGGTCAATCATAGTCATATTAAACAAAGAGTTAAGCTAAAAGGAAATGAAAATTTAATTGGTTGGTGGTATGAAGAAATTTGTTATGTTTTGCAAGGTCACCCTGTGTCAACTATTTTATTCACAAACCATAGTATACTATTGTACGGTATGGTATATGTCTTGGAGTAAGCGATGTCACAAGCACAACCGTAGACACAAACGTGATTTTAAAATGTTAAAATGATGTTTTCATTTTAAAATTAACACTCCGTCTTAGACATAAAATTTATTTTACGTTGACTATGACAGACATGATATGATGTTTATTTTAGAATCATGTTTAAGTAGATAAAACTCTATTTTAATTCGACTATGACTACGGGCCATTTCTGTAATTTTCATCAATTTTCCTTAATCATAATTATTATCTTCGATTGTTAGCATTTTCCGTTACGCATAATAATTATCTTATGATTTTAATTTTTTTTACTCAGGAATTATGTTTATAGCTTGATTTTTATTGCTCATGATAAAACTCAAAGTGTCATATATCCCGAACAATGAACTATAAACGGTGGAAAAGGGGTATGAAAACATGTATGCAATATGCAAAAAATCTAAATTCAATAATTACTGCCAAGCGAAAAGATAAAACTCTATAAATAATAATTATTCCTTAATCCGAAAAATATAAATTGAACAATAGTAATTAACTGCTGATTTCTATAATTTAACGTATAATGATTACCGTCCCTGGTTCCAACACTACATTGTTTGTTTATGAGTTTTCCATTGATTGACTTAAATAAAATGCGAGCATGTACATAACATTTTTTACTCTTTGATTTTTTTCTTTTAATGCAATTTTAATTTAGTTCATTGTGTAACGAAGCGCTCAAATAGATTTTTCTTAGATTTTTGAGGAATAAAACGACATGTTGTGTTCACATATATTAAATAAAAATTTCTTATAATTTTATGAAAAAAAGCAATCCACCAGCAAACATAGATTAATATATCATATTTTCAAGCCAACACGGCAGATGTGGGTCTGTCTTGTCTTCCAAATGCTAATAATAAGGCGATTTTTTTTGCAATATATATATATTTTTTTTTTTGAAACCAAACTTTGAAAGGGAAGTTTGATAATACGGTGACTTTCTTAATAAAAACTAATTTTGTCGACAGCAAACCATTTTTTTTTCAATATCATATCTTATAGTCCAGTGTTTTTTTTTAATTTCTTATTCCAAACGCTAAAATTTTTCTTCAAGTTTGTAAAGAGCAAATAATCCGAGTAGCTCAAACCTGAAGAATATGTTCGGTCGTTCTTCTTCAAATAAATATTGAGTCTGCCCAAAAGATTCTGTTCAAAGAAATCGTTGTGCTTGACACCTAGTACATCCCAAAAACTGTCCAAAGCCTTGTTGATCGTCGCAACTGTTCTTTCGTACACGTTCCCCGGAGAAACCCGGAGAAAGCGGTAGGTAGTTGCACTTAATTTTGATAACTTTTTTGAAATGTTCTAGAGATGTGCGATAAGCAAATATCAGTTTTATGGGAGGGACAACGCTTCCTTTGCAATACCTCCTACCTCCCGTCGAACTTTGTAAAATAATAGTACCAAATTTCAGTAATTTACTTTACCAGTTCCATAGATAGTCGTCCCATACTCCTTAAGCAGGGAATAAGTTGATCGAAAATGTACATATCTCCCCAATGTAATCATAATTTTTAACCAATTTTCCTAATTTCATTGACATTGCTCCCGAAATTATCATTTTCCTTTGAATTTGTACCCACTAGTTCATATACCTAAACACATTTAGGGATGTTACGAAAGTGAGTTAACCGGAACTGCAATCGGTAAATTTTTTAAATTTAATTCATATGAGTCGTAAGCGGCCAAAATCGGTTAGACGGTTAAGCGCAATTTAAAGAAGAAAGAAAGAGTCGTAATTCAGTAAACTTTTTAAAAACATTCAAGTACATAAGTCCTGCTCAATAATAGGTAACAAAAACCGAAGACCTGAAGAGGAATTAAAAGAGACTACGGCCAGGGGTGCTATATCACTTCATTTAATATTGCAATGATTCCAGGGAAAGATGCGGGATTTTACCTTAACTTAATTAGAGTAATTTCTGCAAATTCGAGCTCAGACCTCTAAAAGTAAAAAAATAAAGTTTGCTGCTTTCACACACTCACCTTCCACGATCGGGTTAAATAAGTGTTTACGAGTGAAGGTAGAACATAGTTCGACTCACAGGAAAGAATTTTTCGATCACTGCTCTAAACCAATCGAAGATTCGTGACATTCCTAATGCATATATATATTATATATATACACGCTTGCTTAATTTTTTGTCACAATATTTAATTGCAACGAAATTTTATTTACTCACTATATTAACTCATAAGCAATAAAATTAGCTTCGTTGTTGCTTATTAGCTTCAACTGAATAGATGCCGCTTGCAACATTACTCGTGTGTGCATTTCAAAAGCTTTTTGGCATACAAGGGCTCACCCTTAAGTCCAATGAATACAGAAGATCCGACATTGACTGTAGCAATCTCATGCTGAATTAGGTGAATTTCTCGGCTATTCGAGCTAATGTTGAAAATGTTTAGAAGTGTATATCCCAGACCTTGATAAGTAATTAGGCGTTTTTAATTGGTAATGATTATATTAATTGCTTTTCAAGAAAAGGCAATTATTAATTGATTACGATTAGAAAAAATAAAACAATAAATTAAAAAAAATTTTAAATAATCAAAAAAGTAATTTTGATTACTTTTGATTATTTTAAAATTTTTTTTATTTATTTTTTATTTCATTTTTTTTTTTGGATTATGTATATTATATGTAATCAAAACAACTCTTTTTGATTATTTTTTTTAAACTTTTTAAAAAAAAATTTTTTTTGATTGTTTTTGATTTTTTTAGTATTGTTGATGTGTAATCAAAACAACTTTTTTTGATTTTTTTAATAATCGTGAAAAGTCATGATTTTTTTTTGATTGAAAAATAATCATTAAAAATTGAAAGTAATCCTAATCAATCATTAAATGGACTCTCAAGAAAATAATTAATCAAACCAGTAATCATTGTTTAACAGGTCTGGTTCATCCTGAAGTGTGTGTAAAATTGATGATTAGCACCATTATTTGTAAACAATTTTGGATTTCTGTCAATTACGACTTACAATTATTAATTATATTTATTTTCTTGTTTTGTTCTAGGTGAGTTAATCTGACATGAGGCATAATTCTTGATTAAAGGTAAGAAGAAAAAAATGTTTGTCGTCGAAATACAAAAAAGCTTATTTAAGTGAATGGACCCAAAAGCATCACAAAATATTTTCCAAAACAAAGAAATGTTGATGAAACTCGATTTGAAATCCAAGCAACAATAATTTATGGGATCTAAAACAAGGCGGCCGCCGTGGTGTGAAGGTAGTGTTGCCGGCCTACCACACCGAAGGTCCATGGTTCGAGCCCTGGTACAGGTAACATCAAAAGTGATTTGAAAAAAAGTTTTTCAAAACGGGGTCGCCCCTCGGCAGTGGTTTGGCAAACTCTCCGAGTGTATTTCTGCCATGACAGGCTTCTCAGCAAAAATTCGTCTCCTTTGTAGATGCCGTTCGGAGTCGGCAAAAAACTGTAGGTCCCACCAATTTGTAGGGAAAATTCAAATCGGCACACCACAAATTGGAAGAGAAGCTTGGCGCAAAAATCTCTTAGGAGGTTTATGATGATATATCTGTTGTATATCGCGCCATAGAGATAGAAAACAAGGCAATCTGAGGCTTTGACCGCCTACGATTGGAGTTCGCAGCCTTGGTTTCACATTTTTTATTGAACCGAAATCCAGTTTGATTGGTGTATCTTGTTGTTCAAACTTAAGTGGCAACCCTCGTATAACAAATGTTGGGTTTGTGTAATTGTAATTAGAAATTGGAAAATCATGCGACAGTCGTCATGCACTGTTTTTAATTATGATTTATTCTGTGTCTTAATTTTGTTCCAATTTTGTCTTTTTTTTTTGTTTACTTTTACTCATCAAGCTCATTTACCCATTTCTCATATGATCCATGTCCATTGTGCGTGTTGACCCAAATGGAATGAGCACTAAAATTATACGTTACTCGTATTTACCATGTATGTGTTAGGGATGCCAATCCCGGGATTCTGTGCTTTTTTAGGTGCCGGGATGGGAAATATGTATGTTACTCAGAATCAAGTATGTGTGATTTATTTATGAAAATTATTGTAAAGTATTCATGAAACGAGCTCAAGGCTAAGAATACTAATTTTTCACTTTTTGAATTCTTATGAAAATTATTATTGTTTTTATTTTTTTAATAATAATTTTTAATTAATTATTAAAAGTTTTTTAATTGAATAGAGTAAGAAAAATGTTTAGAGACAATCGTCATAGCTTTTCTTATAGATCCATTTCGGAAGCTGCTAAGCTTCTTCATCAGAGAAATTTTGGCACGCATTGATAACCATTAAGCCAACAATACGCTGGTTTTGATGTCACCTAAACTCCTATTTCTATTCTTCTTTACCATATGCATGAACCACTTCTGCCATTTGACAGTTAATAGTGTGATCATGGTGGATTTTTTGACAGATCTGTTTTATCAGCAGAACTGCCTTACCGCGTGCTCTCGGTTTTGTTATTGCTTTTTTATACCAACAATTTTTGTTGATTTACGGCCTGTACATTTTCAAGTATTCATGAAACGAGCTCAAGGCCAAGAATAATAATTTTTCACTTTTTGAATTTTTATGAAAATTATTTCAGTTTTTTTGTTAAAGAGCACAATTTTTTGTTACTTAATGTAACATGATCCTTTCTAGCAACTAAAAACAAATGGTTGGTCTACCGGACCTGGTCTCGCCTTTTTTTCATTCATTTATTCAAAACAAACATGATCTAACACGGACTTTAAACATAACAAAATTGCCGTTTCCCCATGTCTAAATTTATCGGCCTGATAAATACAATTTTATCACGAAAATGGCGTTCACGAAGATGAACCATTTTAAAAACTTAAAACTTTTAAACAAAATTTTGGTTTGTTTACAGAACGACACTTAAACTTTATTTTTTAAATATGAATTTTTCGCTATACCGGTTTTATTTTTATTGCAATAGCGAACGTCACCTATAGTCGGCGCCGAAGTGCCTTTCATATCATCTCTTCTTGGTGGCAGATATCGCGACAACCGGGCGATTTTTAATTCCAAAAGAGGAAATAAACCATGTTTAACATTCAATTATTTGTTTTATATACTTTAAGGTCAGATAGTTTCCCAACTTATTTATTAAATTTGTTTCAACCTCAAATGTTAAAAAATAGCGAATACCCATTAATCCCGGTATTGCAAAATAAGATCCCGAAAATCCTGAGATCGTTAAAATGAAACAAATTGGCTTCTCTAGTACGTATGCTATTATGCCTTGCGCCTATATAAAATAATGAAATAATTCAGATAATTAAATAATTATTAAATGGAGACAAGTGTTGTGTGTTTCTTGGGTATGTAATTGAGACTTCAAAAACTCTACGGACCAACACTAATTTATCTGTTCACTAGTGTTTCTCACTTCACTAGACGTTGAAGGTTGTACAAATTAACGGGGTCACAATTCAACTGTCTTTCGAAGACAAATACCTAGATACCAAACTATCATGGAAACCTCACGTTGAGCAGCAAACTTCTAAACCTTTAGGTGGGTCGTGGCAATGCTGAAAAGTGCTTGCTATAATGTGGGATATGGGCCCGAATCGTCACAGTCGTGAATGAGCAATTCGCTACGTAAAAATGTTAATATCGGTTTATGACAGCCGTGAGCGTACAAATTTAGCGAAAATCGGAATGATAACAAACGTGAACGAGTAGATGAACGTACGTGTTGGTTGGAATTGTCAATCGAAGGCGCAACAAATTGAAGCAAAAAGCCAATATTTAATAATGTAAGCATATTAAAATTATATTTGTATATGTTTATTATTTTAACTATCTTTTTTGATAAAGGACAAACTATAATAAACTTAATTTAACGCAAAAGTACATAATGGCTCAATTTATGAGCGAACATCCCGATTTGGCCAAAAATTTGATACGAAATTGTGCGCATGGAAAAACTACTGCAAAGCGACTTTGGCAGGATCTTAACATGTGCTTCTATTGTAGTACATGTGCTCATCTTTCGTCGGCTTGTGTAATCCAATGTGCGTACCATCCACAAATACGATAACTGAAAATGGCAAAATATTAAATTACAGACATACATTTATGTTAGTTTGAATTCACCTCCAGGAATTCTAAGTTTTTCCACAAACCACTCTTTACATAATTGCGATTCATCCAGGTACTGCGGATGTTAACTTCGATATGGTGCTCTGGCACATCCCACTCGCAAGGAGCGAAGTATTGCAGCTAATTGCAGGACTGAAGGCACCGATTTAGTGACATGACACTTGAAATAAAATTTAGTGAAGACATAGTTGAACGCCTCATTATTCATCCGAAATCGTTTAATAATGCTGCAAAAGATAAGCACAGATGTTGATTGTTCTTTGTATGCATATGCATATACCGGACTTAGCATTATTTGATAGCGCCAGTGGGTTACTTTTATCTCTAAGTTGTTTGCGCACAACTTTCTCATCGTTTTCACTATCACTTGAGCTTAAATAAAACAAAAAAGTAGAATCCATTGTCTTTTTACACATTAATTTTATTTGTGACAACCTTATTTTGACATTTAAGCATCTATTGTAACTTCCAAAACTAAAGAAGAAGAAGAAAGCAATCGATAGAAAAACTGATTATTACGATTCGTTCACTTTCTGCTGCAGTAATCCGATATTCTTCACTCGCTGGTCGATTGACGTAATGTTTGATCGTACGATTGTGAATTCCTTAACGACTGTGACGATTCGGGCTGTGGCTTCCCTATGGAATTATTATCATCATCCTTGGTATAGTGGAGCAGGTCTCAATCAATATACTTGCCAAACTTACAGATTGGTTTACAGGGGCTTGTAGATGATCCGAGGCTGCATGCTTTCTTAGGAGGATGTGAAGGTATAGGTGATTTTATAACATCGGTTGGGGTGAGGTCACGACACCATTACCTCTAGTGAGAAGGTTCTTTAATGTTGAGTTCCCTGAAATTTGGCTTAATCGCAATACTGAAAACAATTGGGACCCACTACACTTTCCTCTTGAAGAGTATGCTTCAGCTAAGGTATTCGTTATTCTCGAGGTATTCGCAATTCTCGAGGCCATGTGGACTATCTGGTGGCGACAGTTGGAAAGGCAGGAGTTTACGCCTCTGCAGTGACAGTCAAGCTGCACTTACGTCGTTAGCTAGTCTTTTAACTACTTCAAGTTTCGCTAAGAGTTACTGGGACTGATCAGAAACTTGTTGAATAGTTCGCTTATTCTCGACTGGAAGGCAGCGAAAAAGTACAATGGTCGGCTGTTTAGTTCCGACAAATAAAAATCGAGGAAAAAGTGCTGGGCAAGTTTTGCGCACCTCTTCCATAGACCAAATAAGTGTGTTGAGGACTCGGTAGACTCGGAAGACGTTGTCTGTTGGTGAAAATATAAATAAACTCCACTTCTCATACCTCACTTCCCATTCCTCTTCAGGAAAATTTAAATAACATTTCACACCGTCAGAAACTGCTCGAGTACGCCAAAATAGGTTATGTGTTCAGGAGAGAGAATGTCGTGCTTGGTTAACAGACGGTCAAAATCGTCTAGACGGTTAAGCACCAATGAATAAAATTCAGCTGAAGTTGAATAGTTTTCAAACATAAATATTTGCTAGTTACGATGTAAGCCTAGCAAATACAAGGAGCTTTAAAGTAGCTTGAAAATGTTTGTGGTTAGTTGCAGTATGCTGATAAAGCCCGCATTCATTATAGTAGAATATAGCAAGTAATTCATAATTAGCGCGGATCACCATTTCATGCCGTATGACCACATTTACATAGCGGTTTCGCGGTATCATTAAATGTTGTTAGAGATCTAGCGAACATCTAATTTTAGACATTTGCTTAGGTGATGTTTGAGACCCTATATCTAAAAATGCGGATGTCAAACAGTTTTTTTGTTGATTGAGAATATGGAGGACGAAGCCAAACATAGTTCAGTAGTTGAAGACAATGCAGCCTAGAGGAAACATTGGTAATCTGATCGATTCGATTTGGCTCATATTTCGAACTTATGTGATACTGCAAAACTTTCCATGTCAGTTTTGAATATTTGTGCTCTTTGGTGAATTACATGTAATTGAAAGTATTTTTAAATATGAATAGTAATCATATTAAGTACCAATGAACCAATCTGTAAACTATTTACTTTTATACGAAGAAGTTGAAATAAAGAAAAAACCCGTCCGTAGATTGTATGTTGCATTTTAGTTCCAACGAGAAAAAAAATGCTATGGAACGTTTTACAGTATCTCCGACGATATATTAAAGAAACCTAATCCAAAAAAACCACAAAGACAAAACCAAGTTTTGCACAGCATTCGCATTTACATACGCTAATGCTTCGCTTCGTTATAATTAATGCGTCAGTTCCGTGTTTGCTAATTTGCACATTCGCTACATCCCTAAATGCAGCAACAACTTCTAATATTCTGCTCGTAAAGTGCAATACAACTACGAGTATGTCGCACCCGTTCTTTTCCAAGTTTGCAAGGAAATTATTTGCATTCAGGCGGTCGATTCACTTGTGGTCTATTGTTTTTATGCATTACTTTTCTTCTTTTTTATAGTATTTTTTATGTGAGGAAACATATTTTCTGCTCATACAAATATGAGTGTATTTCAAACTACTACGCTGCAAACCGTTTTTAAAGTGCTGTAAACCTAATCTCTAATTAGTATAATGACATCCAAAAACCAGTCAACCTATGCCTGAACATCATAGATAGCAAAGAAAAATGCATGGATGATTATCTTCATATTCTTGTTGTGCTATACAAAATTTGTTCCTAAAAATTAGCAGGTCCTACGTCTTTGGTAAAAATGCATTTGGAATCTACCCCTGTCAATGGGCTACCAAATATTGAAAAACTTTTTCCTAAGTTTTTTTGATTTTATTTGTTCAGAGCTGGAACTTATAGAATACACTCTCAATAATAGAACAGCGAAAAATGCTCAATGGTTTCGATGGCTAAAAAGGATAGAAAGCAGGTACGTAAGGGTTTGGCCGCCAATTGGCCTGAATCGAACCAATCCGGTGGTTGATAGGTACTCGTATCCTAATTCATATTCGTTGGAACCACTTTAGCTTTTAATTATGCAATTCATTTTATTGGTTATGTTTTATTTTTTTACTTTATTCTAAAGATTTAGTTTTTATTAATATTCTGTACGTTTGTATGCAGGTATAAATCAAGTTTTACCGATTGCTCGATCATAACTCCACAACAAACATTTCAGGAATGGTCATGGGATAAAAGAGGGGTGGCACCTTCCATACAAATTAGATTCTCCATGCTGCATATCTCTAGAAGTATTTACTAGGGTTCGGAAACATTCACTCTCGATCGGTCATATTCGCGAATATGAACAATAAACAAAAAATGTTGCATTCGCATGCCCGAATAAGAACGCATAAAAAAATCGACATCGTTCAAAGTAATGCATTCGTTTCTGAAGATGAATGACACAAAGAACGTTCTTACTTTGATTCGCGAATGCATTTGGGAATGATTCGTGAATGCATTCGCGAACGAGAACGATGTCGATGTTTTTATGCGTTTTTTTTTCGCGAATGCGAACGATGCGGATTTTTTTTAAGTGTTCTTATTCGCGAATGTGAGTGCAAACATTTTTTTTAATGTTCACGTTCGCGTGTGAAGTTGTAAAAGAACGTACTTGAATATTCATAAATGAATAATTCCGAACCCTGGGATTTACGTTCGACTACTGAAATTAGGCCCAGAATTATACGAGGTTAATCTCGAAAAACTAAAAAAAAGAAGGATAAGGCTAGAATGGGCTTGGCACCTTCCATGCTCATTGAATATCAGGCTATAATATGTATGCAAGTAATCATATAATGTTGTTCTGATTTATTACTCAAATTATATTAATGCTAGCTTTGTTTTTATTCTGCTAGCTTGTTCCACGCGAAACACTGTGCATTGAACCGGATCGCAGTGATTCTGAAAGTGGTTTGTAGTTCTTCTTAGTTAGTCTTAAGTTATTCTTTTAAATAATTTTGTTCTTGTGCCGTTTTCGTTTAGGTTTTCAATCGCTTCGGTGAATGCGTTGGTTGTGCTGTTTTGATAATTATCTAATGTTTAAGCATTCAGTATGTTGTATGTGGTACAGATTTTTATTTTAATAAACAAAAATATGTACAGTTCACCACAAAATGATAGCACAGTCAGCTTACGGGAAAGACGTCTGAAAGAAGTTTTGTAATAAGTTTTCACGGCGGTGGGATTCATCTTTCAAGCTTTCGAATGTGATTCTCATTTCGATGTTCCGACTATTTTTGGAGATATCAACCAAGATGTGGAGCGTTGTAACCAGCTGGAAGAAACCATTTTCAAATGTTAAAGAGCTAATTTTCGCTCCATTCACTTTGAGCTGATCAATGTCCTGTAGGCTGTTACGATGTGCCCTTCTCGAGTACCAGTTTAACCAACGTTTTTCTTTTGACTGTTTCGAGTGCTTAATGCTTTAGAACTGCCTCAGAGTTCAAAGATGCCCTTGCCTTTGCAAGCTTTTTCTCCTTGCTATGAATGTTTCTGTGATCAGTGTGTGTTGTATTCAAAAGTTTTCTGCCGCACAAAGGATCTTCTTCCGACACTTAAAAGTTAGAATAATTTTGGAACTGGTTTTCGCCATCCCTTGTCAATTTTAGTTTAGAGCCAAACCGGTTTCATAGTTGTGCCACCTTCATTTTACTGCTTTGTAGCAAACGAAAATTGCCAACACATGACCAAAATCGCCTCTGCGGGTTAGGGGTTTAGAATATGCCCGAGGTAGGCATACCGGTCGTAAGAGGCGACTAATATGCACAAAGGTAATGACATGCAACTCGATGGTTGATCAACGGATATGATGCCTCTCACCTCTCATTACCCATCTTATCCTTACTTACGGAAGAAGGGGTGACATGATCTAGAAGGTTTCACTGGTCATAAATCGCTACCACGACAGTCAGGCAGTACCGCAAGGGAGTACCGGTGGGTACCGGGTTCAAATCCGGCCAAGGACTGTTAATTCGACAACACTCCCCAAAACCTTCGGAGAGTGTTTTTGTCGTTACCCCAACAACAACATCGCTTCTTTTTGTTTTGTGGGACAGAATGTTTTGTGGCGCAATGTATCACAATTCTGGTCTCAACTTTCATAAAATGCTTCATTATAAAATAATTGGTTGTATTAATTTCGTAGGGTCCTTTACAAATCGGACGCACAATACAAAACAAATAAATTCACATTGTTGCACTTTCATTCGCTCCATCCAATTTGATTACAATTATTACTGTAGAACTGCACTTAATCTTGTCATTCACGGAAACTTCATGCCATTTAAATGAGTGAGTCATCAACCGTCGCACTAGCTGCGAAAGTAAATATTGTCGTATCACATATGTACAAACTCATGGAAATAAAGATGTTGGCATGAATGTGGTATTATGAGCTGCAACATGAAAGTCGTACTCATTTCGTTCCATGTCATTAAAATTGACCAACGTAGCGTTGACACTGACTGTTTACACGCAGGCCAACAACGTTCTCTCGGAAAATAATAAATACCAGGGTGCCCTTCAGGACCGTAGCCAACATGTTTTTCCGGAAGGGGTTCCTTTAATTGTCTTTATATTTTATAGCAGAACGAAACTAGGCATTGAAAATGGCAGAACGCCGAAACCGGTTTGTCACAAAACCAAACTTGACAAGGGATGACGGAAAATCGTTCCAACAAAAATCTTTATATTTTATTTAAACGTGTTCAAATCAAAACATTCTGATTAAAACGAAATATTTCCTACAAAAAAAAAACCAAAAGTGATATATAGTAAAAGTATAAGTCAAATACGTACATATGATTTTTATATACATTTATTTTATTAAAAGTTATTCTAAAATAGAGTAAGGGCGTCTAAATTTTTGCATCCAAATCGATTGTCACTTCTTCGGTGTCCAGTTCAAATCTTTTGCGATTACTCACACCTCTCATTACCAACCTTCTTATTCCTGACGGAAGAAGGTTGTGAGATGACTTAGAAAGTTCCATTGGTCATATCAAATAGGTCCCACGATAGTCGGGCATGTGCCGCAAGGGAATACCGAAGAGTACCGGGTTCATATCTGGAAACGGACTGTCACTTTCGACAACACTCCCCAAAAGCCTTCGTAGAGTGTTTTTGTCCCTAAAAACAACAGCAATATTCTCTCTTATTTTTTTTCGAAAACTTATTTTATTTTCTGTGATAGAGAATGTTTTTTCTTAGAAAAACTATTATAAAAACTGAAGTTGGCATGAGGTACTAATAGTTTCTATGCAAAAATTTTTTTCCCTTGCTCAATACCTCAGATGGTATGGGTAAAAACAAGTTTCGATGTTTTTACAGGGTGCTAAAAAAATTGTTTTTTGAAAACATCATGTGGTATCGATAAGAGAATTCTTTCAATTTCAAGGTTTTCTTCCGGCTTCTTTTGTAGCTTAGATCCAAAGCTTGATTCTTTTCGAAAACTTTCAAGGTGACCCTCGTAAATATATTCGTATAAACTCTGCAGCGCGTAAAAATGGAAATCTACAATGCAAGTTTTATATTTATTATATGCTCTTGATGTCATCGGAGAATTGTTCATTGTGTCAGCTAGTATATTCTATCGTTTGCTTGAAGGGGGGCGATTTAAAGCAACATAAGAGCTTGTTGAGTCAGTGAGAACAACAAAAGTAAAATCCAATCATATTTGAACTTATTGTCAGCTTACTTTATCCATTTTTTTTTTTGTATTGTTTTTTTGTTCTCCTTTGAGTGCAACATTTTTCTTATATTTCAAAGAACTTCTTATTGGAAAAAGGAAAGTTATTGTCTTTGTACAAATCTTTGTTGGTGCGCTTTTGTCTATGCCTGACTTTGACATACTTGCACATAACAGGCACTCACAGTGTTTACGAACTGGTCATGTGTGTATTTCATCTGTCTGCTGTCAATTGTGATTTTGTTTGTTTTTTCAATCAAATTTGCATTTCATCCATATATTGTTTATGTAAGATAGAAAAAAATGTGAGTAAAAATAAGGCAATTGCAATTGTTACCTGGCTAGCAACAACAATTACTAAGGAAACTTATCGATAATTATTTGTACATAGTGTATGTCAGACATAGGCAGACTGCAATTAAACTTGAATGCACTGAAAAGTACAACAACCATACACTTTGCTGTTAGTGAAATTCCATGTCCAATGTCACTAGCATTTGATTTTTGAGTGGAAATTTATTTTAATGCAACTACCCTACTTCAAATCTCATTCAATGTTGAGTAGTTTGGAACTTCACCTCAATTACCAATCAGATTTATATTTGAAAAAAAAAGAAGCAAGTTAGGAGAGGGCTGTCTACGGATATGTCGGTGTTATAACTTAAAACTCCTTTATCGGAACAATCGAGTGTATGTTAGTTGGTCCAATCTTGTTCCTTGCGCCAAACGATTATTAAATTTTAAAATGGCGGCTCCATACCAAATTTTTGACAGATATCTCCAAAACTGAGGGAATATTGCCTTCAAATAGGCAGATGGATTGACGGGCGAACATGGCTAAATCGACAAGGCTTGTTGTTCTGATAATTTCGGTATACTTCAATCCAAGGCCTGTGAAGTAATGATTAATAATCTTTATGATTGCCAGCTTGATTGATTTTGTTTTGAAAAGCCTACTAATGATTGTTTACCCATTGTTTTCGGGTTTTAATGATTATTAAAAAAAAAAGTCAACAAAAAAAAAATATAAAATAAAATCTAAAACAATCAAAAAATCAAGAAAATCCAAAAATAACCAAAAACCATAAAACATTTTTTTTTTCATTACTTTTGATTATTTTTGATTGTTTTTTCACTTTCACTTGTGTTTGATTACTTTTTGGTATAGTTGCAGACAAACACAAGCATGTGCGGCAAAATAATAAAAAATTATCAAAAAAAATCAAAAATAATTAAAAAATTTACAAAATTCAAAAATAAGCAAAACATTTTTTTGATTACTTTTGATTATTTGTGATTGTTTTATCACTTTTAATTGTTTTTTATTACTTTCGATTGTGTTTTATTACTTTTTGGTATTGTTGTAAATTGTTGTAAATAGTAAAAAAAAAATATAAAAAAAGAAATTAAAAAAAAAAAATAAAAACTCACAAACAAAAAAAAGTAGTGGAAAACAATCGTAAAGAAAATTGTGATTGGTTTTGAACACTTTTGATTATTTAAAATTTTTTTTAAATCAAAATTTTTTTTAAATTAAAATTTTTATTTTTTTTTTCAATGGTAGTCAATTAGTAATTGCTAATTTTTGAAAACAATTAAAATAGTCATTATTGATTAAAATAGCCATCCAATCAATTGATTACTCAATTCTAATGGGAATTTAAAAGGTCTGGTCGATCCCTTCTTCTTCTCATACTTACAAACATCGGACCAGAGTTGTTGTTTCATGGTCATGAAGTGTGAGTTTCCATTAATGATCATGTAGAAAAATGGCCACTAAATATAAATTTTAGTGGTAAAGGAGATAGAATTTCAGTAAAGATAATTCTGAGTTCTAACGAAAGTGAGACTCCGCTCAAAATCAACGTTGAATGAGTATGCAGGCATTTATGTTTCATTGGTAATGGAAAATGCCCATCTGTGATAGATATCTCCAAATGAAAAGTGTATTCCAATAACAGATTGTAGTGTGATCGCCTTGAAGATCCCAACTCGCTGCGCTCGTTGCACAGCTATTAACTTTATATTTATTCCTTTGCTGTTGCATTTTTTTGCATTCGCTTAATTGCGAATTGTTAGAAGTAATTGGCTACCGCTGGCGGTGTACACCTCAATCGGTGATCATCGTCATTTTTATATGACAAATATAACGTTTTGGAAATCCCAGTAAAAACAGGTTTGGTCTTAGGTAAGTGTACTGCTCAGTTTTGTGATATAATGAAGCTTTCATGTGACTTTAACTACAACCATAGATACACCTAGTCGGTGAAAGTGTAAAACAGCATAACAAGCACATGTGCAATCCAGCGTAAATAACATTTGTGCTTACAATTGTTGAAGGTTCTTACCATCAACATTCAATAACTACAACCGGTATTGATCAAACCCAAAATTGAACGAACAAAGGCGGCAAATTACAGAAAAAATCAATGTTGATCAAACGACAATTTATAGTGATTCAATACCAAAAACTATGATTGAATACTCATCACTTTTTAACCCTGATCTTAAACTATTTATGGTAGCTATTGATACTACAAACACCAAAGCATTTCCTATGTACCGATATTGTCAGCATGTCCGGGTCCGGATTCCATAAGTGTCATATAAACACCATAATTGAACAAGTAATAATAGTGTTTAATGTTGCAATATGGATTCATTGAAGCGCAATTAATGCCTACAAATGTTGACACGTCCTACACTACTAAATCAGCCGTCACCTCCACGGATGTAAGTATGATGTGTCAAACCGGAACATTCTCAAATGTATATTGATACTCTGTAGGTTTCTTAAAATGCCATTGTACTCTGTGATAATTAATTAATTGTTGGGTCATTCGTCTCAGCTCAACGAGACACAATGAATAAAGAAAATATGAAATAAATTTCCAACTGTCTACTTCTTAGCGAGCACAAAGCGCAATAAGATGGATGTCCGACATGTGGAATTGGTGGGGTATGGAGTTGGACGGGGCCAATTAGACATTTGACTAAATTAAGATTCCTTCAAGTTTACTGTCTTATAATCTGTCTGCCTGTGTGAATATACATTATCTGTATGTATGCACATTAGGGTGGGTAAATTTTTTTTCCGCTTTGGAGAATTTATAACTTATAAAGAATAGAAAAAATTTAATTTTTTAGATTGACCTCTCGATTTTTTAAATAATTCATCAAAAGAGGTAGCTCCAAGCTTAAAGGTACTCTGGAACATGTAGGGTGTCCACTCTAAAGCCAATGGTCAGAAGTTGAAAAGTTTTGATGTGTAAACATCTTTGGGCTCGGTAGGGGCTGTCCAGAAAAGTTAGGCGTCGCTGCCTGAAAGCGTGCCTCTGGCTCTGCTTGTAACCGTACCTCTGCCGGTGTCTTGCTGATGTGTAAACATCTTTGGGCTCGTGCGTGTGCATCTGCCGCTGCTTGTTGTCGTGCTTCTTGTCTGTGCCTTGTGTATAGAAATATTATTTGAAAGCTTTGCTGATAGGCATGTGACGCTATGCTTATGTGGGTGCATGTATGCAAGTGCTTTGCTGATTGTTATTATTCGGCAATCGTGCCTAAGCACGATGAATGCTATCAATCGGCAAAAGACGAGACAACTGCGTTTATCATAAATATACACAGTGTTTACAAAAACAAAACAAGTGATTATTCATGTTAAATTTGTTCGAACTCAGAATCATGACTTAATTACCATAATTAAACCATGGTTCAGAATACTCAAGAGGGTAGTTACTTAATTTGTTTTGTTTGTGTAATCTTTGTGGTCATACTTACGGATATTATATTAACTAATATAACATAAAATAAAATAAAGTAAAATAAATAAAAATAAAATAAAGTAAAATAAAGTAAAATAAAATCAAATAAAAAAAAAAAATTACCAAATAAAATAAAACAAAATAAAATTAAATGAAATTAAATTAATTAAAAAGAACTACGGTAAGTAAAGGAAAAGGAAAGGAAAGGAAAAGAAAGGAAAAGAAAGAAAAAGAAAGGAAAGAAAAGGAAAGGAAGCAAGGAAAAGAAACAATAAAATATAATACAACAAAATAAATTGAAAATAAATACTGTTGAAAAAAGAGAAAAGCAAATAAAATTAAAATATATAAAAGTAGAGAAACAACATAAAAGAGAAGAGAAAGAAGGCCAAGAAAAGAGTAGCTAATAACTAAAATAAAATGAAATTTTGTGGTTGAGAATTAACCACTGGGCGAGGTTTAATTTAATTAAATTTATGTACAGAATACACATGTTTACACATCAAACTCCACGAGAACATGGTACCCGCGTCTTTCTTTTCTATTATCTTAGTAATTTGAGTAAAATTTAAATAAAGAAAGGCGCTTTTCATTTTTATTGCAATAAAAGAGGTTTAAAATACATCACATTCCACGATTTATGGACATTTTTTACTATTTTGAACAAAAAAAAAATTTCCCATTGGTGGTATTATTTCTGCACCGACTTTTAATAACTTCACCTATTGATATAATAGCACCAGAATAGGTTTTCACTTGTGCGTAGGTGAAATAAAAAAAAACACAAAAAATAAAATAGAAAAGACAGTCTCTTACCTGCAAATGAACACCCGGAAAATGGTCTAGTGATCGACAGGCGAAGTTGAAGTGAAGTTTAGTAGCTTCCGAAATAGATCCATCCGAAAAGATATGGTGATAGTTTCTAATTCATAGTTTAATATTTGCATACCAATAAAATTAAATGAACTCATTTAAAGTCACGAATACTTGAAAAATGTACAGGCAGAAAAAACCAAAATTAAATTGTTAAGTGAACAGAAATAGGAGTTTAGGTACAAAACTATCGTTCTGATAGCCTAAAGACTAACAGAGCGTGCCAAAATTTCTCTGATGAAGAAGTGTAGCAGCTGCCGAGAAAATTTTCTTTTTGAATAAAACTTTCAATAAATAATAATAATTATTACAAAATTATAAACGATAGTAATTTTCATAAAAATTATTATTCTTGACCATGACCTCGTATATAGCTATGAATTACAAATTTCTTATCTAATAAAGTACAAATTTTACCCAAATGCTAGCAAAAAAAGATTTTCAGACCACCCTAATGTATGTATATAATTTTATGCTTACTTAAGGCCGGGCGAGTACCGCAGTATGTTGTTGACCCGATCCATTGCACACAAGTCAGTCAGTTAGGGATGGGTAACGGCGCAATTTATCATGCGCTAATATTTGTAATCTCTTAAGGCATACATATAAGATGCTTTAGTCAAATACAAAAATATCCATTAAGATAAAAAAATAGAGATGCCACGAATATTCGGTAACTATTCAGTATTCGGGCACTTTTGTAAACTACTCGGCCGAATACCGAATAGCAAATCATAAGAAAAAACAACTCAAAATATTACTCACAAATGTCTTTATTTAACCAACAAATTACCATATTAATATTTAAAATCTACCAGTGCTAAGTTATGATGAATGAAAACAATTGTTTTAGTATTTGTTGATAGCAGACTGACCCTAGTTTCACATTTTGTAAAACGAACTAGTTCGTTCGATCATTAAAGTGAATGAAATCGCCGAATATTCGTTATTCGGTATTCGCCCAATGAAGTATTCGTGGCATCTCTAAAAAAACCCAAATGAAATTCATGACCTCTTCTGCAACAATTTCAGCCATTTGGATTATAAAATATGTTAATATGGATATCACTCACGAAACGAAATGCTGCTTGTCAGCACAAATATTCAGCGCACTGCAGTGCTACTCAGGTCATTTCAACAGCTAAAATGAATAGTTCGTCTTGGCTCTGCATCAATTCGTCTCAATACTGAGATGAGTCATATTATCAACAACAACTACAATTTTTATACTACCATAGCATTGACACGTGTCATCGCTTTTATCTGTCGGCATTGTTCATCGATTTTCTCAAGAAAATTTTCCTTATAGTATAGTATTTATGTATGCAAGTACAAACATACATATATTAACTATAATTGCAAATTTAAATTTAATTATTGGATCAGTGTACTGACACTTTTGTTAGGCGGATTTTTATTCATATTAAACTGACAAAAGGTTTGAATTAACATGCATTTTCGAATATGCCGCATACCCTTAACAACGTCATGAAACTAAGCTGAATTTGGTTTCCCTACTAAACTTATACGGATATACCAAAAAAGGCCACGAGCTATACCATCAGCTCCATCTCAGAGAGTTCAGAAAGTGTTTCGGATATGGTACCTCACTTTCGGCTACTTGCTCGACGACGGCGGGATCGATTGGTTTGACCACTTGCACCTGCGCGTCACCACGTACCTTACCCTTACCTTGTTGCGGGTGTTCTAAGTCCCCTAATTCACTGGGGATCTCAGGTACCATCTACTATAAGCGCGAGGATTGGATACAGTGAAAGATTTGTGTTTTGTGCGTCATCTTGTACTTATATCAGTACCTCGCCCGGGCTTATAAGCACGTCCATTACCAAGTATTGTCAGCAATCTCTTTGAACGAAAGTCGTAGGAAACAGCGCAGCCATCACGGTTCTTTAAATTCTTTTCTAGCTTATACCTTTAGTTCATCAACAACATGTGGAGAACTTAAAAAAGGCCGTAGCGATGTCAAGCTACCCACGTCCCTGCAGCGTTGTAACAGCATTTAAACAGCTGGTTAAGCTAGTGCAGACAGCTAATCAAACAAAAGCGTCTAGGCACAATACAGCAACTCCTTGTTGCTCAAGAGAATTCAGACATGTTTACTTTCAGTATACGAGCTTCCCCGAATGAATTCAAAGCGCAAATAACTGTTTTCAAAAGTCAAATGTTTGGATCCTTAGAATATAACCAGATGGCGTACACGACATTGAAATCGGGGTTGTTAATATTCGGAATTTTCCCTTCCGAATGCGCATTAACAGACATTTGTAGAAAGCAAATACACAAATGTAAAAGGAAAATGAGTGAATAAACGAAAGTGTAGTTGATTATGGTATTTCAAAGTATATTTACTCACAAATTAAATATGTAAACCTGAAAACATACATGTCCACCAGAGATGGGCAATATAAATACCAAAAAAAATTCATATAATATGAATCTCAGTGCTTTCTTTTTTCATTATCACTCAAAATTTTATTTTAGTGAACTGCGATTGCATTATCATTCAAAGCTGATTTCAGCGGCTGTCCTATTTATATTCAGTAGAGATTTTTTGTTGGCGGCCGCCGTGGTGTGAAGGTAGTATTGCCGGCCTACCACACCGAAGGTCCATGGTTCGAGCCCTGGTACAGGTAACATCACAAGTGATTTGAAAAAAGTTTTTCAAAACGGGGTCGCCCCTTGGCAGTGGTTTGGCAAACTCTCCGAGTGTATTTCTGCCATGACAGGCTTCTCAGCAAAAATTCGTCTCCTTTGTAGATGCCGTTCGGAGTCGGCAAAAAACTGTAGGTTCCACCAATTTGTAGGGAAAATTCAAATCGGCACACCACAAATTGGAAGAGAAGCTTGGCGCAAAAATCTCTTAGGAGGTTTATGATGATATACCTGTTGTATATCGCGCCATAGAGAGAGAGAGAGATTTTTTGTTCTTCGAAATCTTAAATCAATAATATAGTTTTGAGTTGGTATTTGTGTGAGTTTCCATTACACATCCCCACTACATAAAAATTTAAGTGATAATAAAAATCCATTCCAAAGAATTTTTATTGGGAATTAATCTCCATTACAAACAACACACATGCCAGTGTTGGGCGTTAATCAATTAAATTTTTAATCGATTTATTAATTGATTAAGAAAGTAATTGCAATTAATCCATTGCAATTAAAGTAATTGTAATTAAATAAATTTATTAAAATTAATTGCAATTCAAATTTTAATTACAATGCAATTAAATTATTTAAAATTAAATTAATTACAATTGAAAAAATTCTTATTTACTTTTTAATTGTATTATAAAGCAATTAATAATAATTAACCATTTTTTACAATTACCCGGGTAATTCTTGATTGATTTCAGCCAAATATTCAGTACAATTTATCAGGGGCACAGCATTTTCACAAAGTGATATTTGAAAGAAATCAAGCAATTTTTGCCATATGTATACTCGTATAACCTACATGTTTTTGCAGTAGAACTTTGGTGCAATAAAACAACACGGTAGCCGGCTAATAATATACTAGATAGCGTCCGAGTAGCGTGTTTATTGTTTAATTTATAAAACAAATGTAATTAACAAATTGTTAATTATAGGGAAACAAAATTAATAAATTGTTAATTGCGAGCAATTAAAAATTGTTAATTGTAGAAGTTGCAATTATTAATTAATTAATTGTTAATTATTAATTGTTTTAACAATTATAATTTGCCCAACACTGGCACATGCATATATACTAGAAGATGCACAACCAAAGCACCATCGTCAATGTACAAAATCTAAGCAACAAATTGCCGGCAGCAATGCGTAGCCAAATAATTTGTTAAGGAAAACAAATTTGTACAAACAATAAGGCATCGAACGCGCTCTACGCGATAATACGCGTCTGGAACAATTGCCCCCAGGCAGAGCATAGTGAGTGCAATAAGTGTGTGAGTCTGGTTAAGTTTACAGGTAAAGCCAGTCAAAAAAAATTAACGAAAATAGTTCTATTGATGAATTAAATTCTCTATCTATCTCTATGGCGCGATATACAACAGGTATGTATATCATCATAAACCTCCTAAGAGATTTTTGCGCCAAGCTTCTCTTCCAATTTGTGGTGTGCCGATTTGAATTTTCCCTACAAATTGGTGGGACCTACAGTTTTTTGCCGACTCCGAACGGCATCTACAAAGGAGACGAATTTTTGCTGAGAAGCCTGTCATGGCAGAAATACACTCGGAGAGTTTGCCAGACCACTGCCGAGGGGCGACCCCGTTTTTGAAAAACTTTTTTCAAATTACTTTTGATGTTACCTGTACCAGGGCTCGAACCATGGACCTTCGGTGTGGTAGGCCGGCAACACTACCTTCACACCACGGCGGCCGCCCAAATTAAATTAGTCTGAGAAATTATTAGTTCTAGAAAATTTGAAGAATTTATCCATCTCAGTAATAAGTTAAGTAATTTAGTTTTACAAGAAATCTATTATATTTTAAAGAAACTATTCTTTTAAATTTGATCTATGGAATCACTGCAAGGATACTGCTTGCATAGTAGCAAGTTTCATCCAGACCGGTTAAACTTAATTAGTAATTAGTAATCAATTAATTATACGCCTCTTTTAATTGGAAATGATCATTTTAATTGTTTTTCAAGAAAATGCAATTATTAATTGATTACTATTAGAAAAAACAAACAAAAAAAAAAAATCGAAAATAATAAGAAATAATCAAAAATAGTTGTTTTGATTACTTTTGATTATTTGTATTTTTTTTAATCATTTTTTTTTTATTTTGTTCAGTATTGCTGATGTGTATATTTATGTGCTTCTACAGCAGTACTGAAAAAAATCCCAAATAATCAAAAATAACCCAAAAAAATGAAAGAAAATAATAAATATTCAAAAGTAATCAAAACAGTTTTTTTGATTATTTTTGATTTTTTTAATAATCGTAAAAAATTATGATTTTTTTTGATAATTTTTTTAATTAATTGGAAAATAACTATTAAAAATGTAAAGTAATGGTAATCAATCATTAAATGGATTCTCAAAAAAATAATTAATCCAACCGGTAATCATTACGATTTGTAATCATTATTTAACATGTCTGGTTTCATCACACCTACTGTATCATATTTAATGCATCACCCCAGTAACATACGAGTACAGCAGTCAATAAACGAGTGGTGCGATCTGACTTGCATTGCAAGTGAGGTGAGAAATTGTGATTTTTACGCGCAATGACGTGCAGCAAGTGGAAATATTGCATTAAAAGCAGCGTTGACTTGCAATTTGTAGCTTTTCCATTTCCCTGCACGTAAGCACAGCAAAAGCCGTTGAACCATGTGATCTATTTCTGTTGTACTAGAGTGCTTACGAAGTGCTTCCTTGGCATGCAGTAGCGGAACAATTCATACAGCTGCATTATTAAATAATGGCCACCTTTGATGCTGCTCCATCACTGGCTTAACGACAATTAACACAGGCACTAGACGAGAAACTGTAATAATGTGTGGTTTGAGGGATGCCTGTTATAGCATTTGAACATAGCCTAACAACTTATAAATGCTTCGAATAGGAGAAATGTTTGATTGAAAAAGCAAACCATAGAGAGATATAAGGAAGTACTCGTGATTATATTAACGATGGCTTATATACTTAAACGTTGTTGTAATGCCTTGGGGATGTTTTAGAAATATTATAAAGCTTTGAGTATTCTAATGTCATGCGGTTCTGTCGCACCTGCTAAATTGGATAATTAATTATACGCCTTTTTTAATTGGTAATGATTATTTTAATTGTTTTTCAAGAAAAGGCAATTATTAACTGATTATAATTAGAAAAAACAAAAAGTAATAAAAAAAGTTGTTTTGATTACCTTTGATTATTTTTGATTTTTTTTCAGTATTATTGATGTGAATATTTATGTGCTTCTACAATACTGAAAAAAATCAAAACTAAAATAAAAAAAATCAACAATAATCAAAAGTAATCCAAACAACTTTTTTGATTATTTTAGATTTTTTTTATTAATCGTAAAAAGTTAAAATTTTTTTTTTATTATTTTTTTAATTAATTGGAAAATAATCATTAAAAATGGAAATGGATTCTCAAGAAAGTAATTAAACAAACCGGTAATCTTTACGATTAGTAATTATTATTTAACAGGTCTGGGTTCTACCTTAGAACATTGCAGTGACAAGTGGATAAATTTCTTTCATACGAATTGCTGCTAGATGTACTCTTGGTGCACTCTTTACATATTGGTGTAGTATGCTGCAACGGCATGATTGTAAAACATTTTGTTGGCAGGAAATTTCCCTTTCACGTCTGTTTATGTACACACATTAGGGTGCTGCTTATTTTGCAAAATAAAATAAGTTCATTTTGTTTGGACCGTTCAACAAAGCGCGCCAGCCTCCTTGTAAATTTACTCTATTTAGAACTCCCACGCGATCTGAAATCGTTCACTGCTTCGGCCTTTCAACGGAATGCTCCCTGCCTTTCTGCTTTCAACGGAGGCGCGGCTAAGAATACCTTTCAAGATGGCACATTTTCTTTTCGACTGCTAAGTGAAAGATCACTCTATTTCAAATTCTTTTTCAAAAACGTCCTATATCAATATTTGTTTCAATAACGCCCTATTTCAAATTTTGATTCAAAAACGCCCTATCTCAGAATTTATTTCAACAACGCCCTATCTGAGAATTTGATTCAAAAACGCCCTATCTCAGCTAAAAATGTATTCAATTTTCGTACAGATAGGGAGTTTTTGAAACTCATTCTGAGATAGGGCGTTCTTAAACCAAATTTTGAAATAGGGTGTTATTGAAAACAATTTTGAGGTGGGTCGTTCTTCAAAGAAATTCTGAGTTTTTGAAAAATATTTTTAAATAGGGTGATCTTCCACTCACCAGTCGATTTATTCGCATAACATGACCTAGTCAAGGTAGACGCTGCATTTTAGTTTGTCTGCTTGTACAGCAGGTTATTATCCTTTTTCTGTGCTCGCTGTCGACGGCGCGTAGAGGTCAATAAAAGCAGCAGGAAAATCGTAAGATAATTTTATCAAAAAATCGAAGATTGACGGAGTATTTCAACCCCGAGGCGAGCTCTTGTAAGAAGGAACTTCCTTTTCTACACCGGCAACAGTCTACTCAACTTTCGATGAAGTTTTTGCCGTTACTCAGCCAAACCAACAAACAAGATACGAATAGCAAGTACCTAGAGGTTGAGCGAGAATTTAGTAAATTTCCTGCCAAGGGTCACTCTAATGTACGCATGACTACTTGCTTGCTGTCTCGTCCTCTTAAAAAGTTACAAGTTTTTGTGAATTTTAACTTCATAAGGTTGACCATGAATTTCCGGTGCGCCTAAACGACAAAAACGAGAGGAACCAGGTAATTACCAGTCTAACTGGATTTCAACAACACGAACTGGAGGAGAAAGTATTTATAACAGCCAGGTATGATACGCTGCATTAAAATTTTAATGCAGTAAAAACTTCACAAGCCACTCAATGTTTACTGATAGTGAAGTGCAATTTCCATTACCACTAACATTTAATAAAACTACCCTTCCATTTTCATTCAATGTGAATAAATCTGAGTGACAATTTTGTTGAAATTCCATTAAAAAAAAATTTTGAGTGCTCAATTGGTTGGGAATCTTTACTCCAAATCAAAGTTTAGTGATAATGGAAGGTTAGTTTAAATAAAATAAACTTTTTGTGTCATGAAAAAAAGAAGAAAATATAGTTGAAATTCAACCACGAATCCTTATTCTATTTGAATTATTTTCTTGTCCTTTTATTCGCCTTTCTTTTCTTTCTTTGCTGTTCCCTTCCTTCATTACACTGCGCTACAAAAACGAGCTTTAGTTTAGCTTTAAAAATCGATTCAAAGTCTTTTATACAGGCGGACAGACTTCTGACGTGTACATGAAAATCGCCGATACATGTGTATTTTTATATTTTCTCCCCTTTCCGAAAAATTATATTTGGTTCATAGACAGAATGTGTGTAACGCGGTGTTATATTTTAATTTCCTCTTATTTTTCCTTTTTACGGTTTTTCTTTCCTTTAAAATATTGTCCTTACATTTAATATTGCACTTTCTATTTTGATTACGATTAATTTAATTAAATTTTTTTATTGTGTTCTACTTTATTCTTTCCTTTCCTTTACTTTTCTTTCCTTTCCTTTCCTTTCCCTTTCTTTCCTTTACTTTCCTTTCCTTTCCTCTCCTTTCCTTTTCTTTCCTTTCCCTTCCCTTCCTTGCCCTTTCTCACCTTTCCTTTCCTTTCCTCGCCTTTCTTATATCTGATTTTATTTTATTGTATTTTTTTATTTCATGACATCCCTTACAAATCTAACCGAAAAAATACAAAAATAAAACTTACTCAGCTCCAACAGTTTTACCTTTAATAATCACCTATTTTGTTTTTGTAAAGCCTGAATGGTCAATGGGGTTTACATATTTGCTCATGTTTTTTATATTGCTTGCTTAATGCTTCCAACTCTTCGTACTCTCGGGAGAGCTGTGCACATACATCGCATGCTGGCATTGAATAAAATGCAAACAACTCCTGACATGTCTACTCACACAACAACGGCTCTATAGTGTGAACATTGGCATTTGTAGTGGTGCTATTTTCAAACTAATTTTTCTATATTTTAATTAATTTAATTAATTTTTTTTTGGTTGACGGCACTGCAGCTTATTCAGGTCTATCGATGCATATATAATTGTTTATACCTTAGATGTATAGTTTGGTCGTAAAGCGCGACAAACTTCTTAAACTTGCGCATTTATATTATAGATAAACACATCAATAAGTATACCCAAATATTCCGAACGATGAGTTGAGTCGATTTAGCCATGTCCGTCAGTCCGTATGTTTGTTTGAACAAACAGTTCCGCAGTGTAACACATAGCACCCATACAATCGATTCTTCGAATAAACGGGGTATATATCTTCCAATTGAATAGATAAGTACTTCAAATTCCGCTCAGTTTGTCTTTATTGTAAACAAGAATCGGTAAGTGAAACTCGTGATTCCAATTCATGAAAGGTCTAATGCCTTCGGCACGGCCAAACACAGTGCTCTCCTTACTTGTTTTAATTAGTTAAATTTTGTTTTAATTGATTTCATTTTATTACATTTTTGTGTTACTTTTTTTAACTTTGTGAACAACTTAATTATTGTCCTTGCTTATTCCACTGTGCATTAATTGTTATTGCTAGCGTCATTCTGCTGCAACCATAAAAGGTTCTACCGGAATTGCATTTTAGCAAATGAATGCGTCAAATTGCCATAAACGTCTGTATGTCGGATATGTACATACATTAGACCGAGCAGATTTTCAAGGCATAAAAAGTTATTTCAAGCGAATTCCTGGTTTGCACAACAACATTTTTATGCAAAATATTTGGTTTGCAATCCATTTTCTAATGTTATTAACAAAAGATGGGGGATCAAACTACTGAGTTGAAAAAACATCTAAACTATCACTTGCTCTCTATTGGATGACTCGATTGCGTCGAAACCCCCCTAGGCGTGTAAGCTTCAATGAATATTAATAGGCGCAGTTAACGACACCAATTAGGTTACCCCAAGCCGTTTTACACATATGTATAAACTTTTGTGCCCATGTACAAATGACATCTACCAAGTTATCCCCATTATTCCCATGTCAAGTGCCATTCAGCGAAAGATTACTTCTGTTGTTTTACTTTATTAACTTCATAAGTTAGACAAGCTACATAATTTTTTTTACTAGTTGTTTTGTATTTCCTAGCAAAGAACAAATAATCTTTGAGTATGTCTTATTTATTTATTTGCTTTGTTTACACACTCTGCAGCTTCCTCAGTTCAGCTCAAAACAAGAGTGCGACGAGATAAGTTACTGACCTACTTTGGGTTCAGTGAACTTTTAAAGAAAAACTAAAAGTTTGACAATAAATTCCTTTCAAAAGATTGAATAAATTTAAATTTTAAAGGTTGGAATCCATTTATGAGCTTATACAAGGCTTGCATTGATCTTTCAAATACGAATTGGCTTTAGAATATCGATTTAAGCTAACAATGATGATGGAAAAAAGTGGATTGGAGAAGTGGAAAAGTGCATTGCAGTGCCTTAGAATAAAGGGGGAGGGGTTATGATTAAATATTTACTATTGCAAGCGTTACTCAAAGAGTACGGTACTTACTCAGAACTATATATGATGAGCTAAGGCAATTTATGGTCTGTTGGTGTTTTTGTTCGGCTCGCCAGTCGTGTATTTGTATTAACCCAGATGTGCCCAATGTCTTACATGTGGGACGCCCAAATTTGTAATTGCATAGCGCGCCACATGCTTTTATGTACCGTTTATTTTGTTCAAGTTCGTATTTGTTAGTAGCTCGCGGTCGACAGTACGCTTGGTTAGTTTTTTTCTATAATTTTCGTGTTATTGAATAATAAACCTGACAGTTTTTCGTCAGAATATCGGAATATGGCGTTACGTTTGCACGGTAGGTAGAATTTTTCTTAACTAATAATTAATAAACAAAGTATTTTGTTTGTAATCAATTTTAAAACGTATAACCTAAGTGATATAGAATGCCTTGTTCATTTCTGTCATTTGTTGTTTTTGTAATATTAGCGAAAATGTGAGTGTCCTATATGTAGGACATTGGGCATATAGTATACTTCATATTTTTTCAGAATATGAAGATTTTGTGGATATAAACATATTAGCGCAAAATGCTTGGCAGATACATAAGAACTACGAGGTGTGTTCAAAAAGTATCGCGAATTTTGTGTTTTTTCAAAAATTATTTATTTATTCATGACTATCTATTTTGTCCTCTTCAAAGTAATCCCCATGAGATATTATACACTTGTGCCAACGGTTTTTCCAATCTTCGAAGCACTTCAAAAAATCATTTTTTTTTATCTTGTTCAGCTCCTCCTTCGATGCCGTCTTTATCTCGTCAAGAGAAGCGTAACGTCGTCCTTTCATGGGCCTCTTCAGTTTAGGGAACAAGAAAAAGTCACAGGGGCCCAGATCTGGGGAATACGGTGGCTGCGGCATGATTAGTGTGTTGTTTTTGGCCAAAAAGTCGCGCACAAGCAACGATGCGTGAGCAGGGGCGTTATCGTGGTGCAAAAACCAATTTTTGTTCTTCTTTGCACATCTTCTCGGCCTTCTGAGAACATTTTGTACCACCGATAAACGTTGATTCGGTCCAAGGTAGCTTCTCCGTATGCCACAGTCAACATTCGGAATGCATCCGCCCACTTAATTTCGTTTTTCACACAAAATTTGATACAGGTTCTTTGATCCATTTTTTTGAATAGGTAAAAATCGAAGACGATCCAAAACACGTGCAAGCAAAGCAGCTGTCAACAATTAACTGAACATTCAAAACGGCCGAGCTTGTCGGCATAAGTGAGAGACATGAGTACCAACATAACGCCACAAAAAATTCGAAATTCGAATATACGTAACCAGCGAAAATTGAAAATTCGCGATACGTTTTGAACACACCTCGTATAGTGGCAGAATAAACCAATTATCTTTCCGAAGAAGCATTACGACAACTTTACTCTGCCAAAATAAAAAAGATAAGGTTTACCAAAAAGGATTTTTTTCGAGAGATAGTAATTAAGAATTGCGCTTTGGCAGATTGGACCATTTTGTAATATCACAAGAGAAACAAACAATATGTGCGGCTTGTCATCAGAAAACCACAACTAGGTGCCAAAAATGCGAAGTGGGATTACACGTGAGATGTTTTCTTACATATCACACCAAATAAATTCAAACCCGGTGACAGTATGCTATGTGCCCAATGTCCTATATATAGGACGGCTCTGAAATCCATTATTTCAAATAAATTTTTATAAAACCACAACAATGTCTTTTTATTGTAATTTTGACCAAATATAACTGCAAAGTATTTTGAAAATCTTTACGTGCTTGCAATGGGCATATCTGGGTTAAACAATGTTACACTAAACAACAACAAAACTCACTCGTGTGAACGAGCAGTCGGTATTCAGCTAAACTAACCGTTATTATGTATAACAACAGCCTTTCGAACGTAAGGTTCGTTTCGTTCGGAACGTAAGGTTATCTCCCTATACAACTAGATGTGCGGTATGAGTAGTTAATGGCGAAAACCCAGATCATTTTTAAATCGTTCATCTGTAGTATAGCCAAACGTAACGTGGTTCAACTCTAATTAGGTCGATGGAAGGTTTGAAGCCATAACCTTTGCAGTCTTTCGTGTGGTACGCTACAGAGAACCTCATATGTAACATTATGAAGACTGATTCGGATATAGCCTTTATTGGGTAGAGCTCCATTAGGCTCCAATGCCTCACCTCTGTTTAAACAGTTCTTCGTGTAGTCTTTATTCTTCTGCTGATTTATTATTTTTGAGCATATTGTCATTGTCAATGCGTCATAGTCGGGTGGTGTGGCCGTTTTTTCCTTAGTCCGAAGATTTGGTATCGGACTCGAAATGAGGAAAAGTGTTCCCTCTAATGCTTGAGTACCTTTTTCGGCCTCACATTGCTTTTTGCTTAGGTTCACATAAACTTGTTGTGATTCAAAAGTCAAGGTGCTTAAATAATATTTTCAGGAGACAATAGTTTAAGCTTTTATTAAGACCAATGTATTAGGTTCTTTCGTATTTCATTTCTTCGTGTTTCTATAATTCATAATAAATTTCCTGTCCATATTCATCCTTATTTTTGGTTCCCACCATTTTCAATTAATTAGTTGCCAACTTATGTCGTACGAATTAAAGCATTAATTGCTAATTTATTAATTTTCACTTCAATGCAAATTGTTTGTTTATTTTTTGCTACGAATTTGTTTTGTGATCGCGGATTAATTTGATTTGTTTGTTTGTTTTCGTCTCATTTCTTTTTTGGTGCAAAGTTATACGCAAATATTTTTGCATTTTTTCTTTTTTGTTTTCTTTTATATTCAATTTAGCGCTGTTACTTGATTTTTGTTTACATTGCAATTATGAAACTGGTGTGAAGTTCAAAATCGTTGACGACTTTTTTAAGGCGTTTGGTCTAGGTTGAAGTAACACTTTCATTGCTTTGGTGAGTTAATTGATAATAATCAGATATATAGGTTCGATACTCAATATATTGAGTTATCTTAACATATACTTAAATTATAACAAGCCCACATCTGTAAATTACTTTTTGTGTATTTTTTAAGAATAGAGAAATACGAATTTTCGAATTTTTGTCTCAATATTTGTTCGCCGAACTTTGTTCCGCCTTAAACGCAATAAATGCGCAGATATTGGATTTTATTTTTATTAGAATGATAAATGTAAATAAAAAACCAATTCTTTTAACGATTCTTTTTTGGTCATGTATTTTGGTGCATGGGTTTTGGTCTTCAATCAAGCACCTTGTGATAGACGACATTTTTCGTTTTATTATCAGGCGCAAGAACAAATAACGCAGATGGTCTTCCGACCCGTGAGCATGCCACATATAATTGACCATGAGAAAAACATGGATTTTCTAGATTCAGACCACAAACTTTCAGTAGTTGGCCTTGTCATTTGTTAATGGTCATGTCAAAACAACGTCCATTTGCCCAATGTGAACGTTAGAATGCAAGCAGTAATCAGTGCTGCAATCGTATCGAAACGCTGCTCGATTCATAACAGTACTTGATAAATTTCTTCCTGTGCGTCGAAAATTATCTAGTTGACGAATTATCTAGACGACTACGCATTGCCAACCGAGCCGTTTCTCGGGCTGCCTCTCTTTACTCTTGTAATTGAGAAGCACGAAGTCGAACCATGCTAACGTGGCGCTCTTCACGTGCAATTTCTTGCTCTTGTTGTTGTTGTTGTTACTCACAGTGCTTCGCCCTGCCCAATTAGCTTGGTCACTCTAAATTGTCATCAGGCTCTTCTAACGGAAGTCCGAGGAAACGCGCAGTTTCCACAGGGTTGGACCAGAGTGATGTAGGTGTTAGAAGAGTGGGTTCGACTGAACAGGAGAAGAGATGTTTGGTATCATGAGGGGACATACCACATGCAGGGCATGTGTCTGGTATGTTGGGGTTCAGTCTGGATAAGTAAGAGTTTAACCTATTACAATATCCAGAGCGAAGTTATGCTAGCATGACTCTAGTCTCCCTCGGAAGTACGCGCTCCTCTTCAGCCAATTCAGGTGGCTGAGTGTTGATAACGGGATTCACAGGCCGAGATCTGAGGGATCTGTCTACCGACTCGGTGTGGAGGTCATTAAGAGCCCGTCTATGCTTCCGCAGATCAAAAGGCAAAGATGTGGTGTCGGATCTCATCGTAGTGCTTACGAAGATGTCTCATTATGTCTCTGGGAGGCGGGGCTACATCCAATAGATATCGATGTTCTTGCTCTTCTTTAGTCCTTTCATTCGCAACGTTTCGAATCCCACTTGTATTACGGTTTTTTCGTGAAAGATTTGATTGTCTTGTTGGCGAGATGATATTGTTAATGATAATATCGGCACAATACAGGACCAGATTCATTAAATAGAAAAAAAGTAATAAAATTTTTTTTTGGTAGCGGCTTTCATCAGCCACCCTGTACAGTAATAGAAACTCGAAATACACACATCAGCCGGTCAACTTCAAAATATTAAATTTTTAAAACTTTCAAAGAAGTGCCAGTAAAATGAGAATGACGAAAAACTATCTCGAAACGCAAAAAGTAAAAAGTTTCCGCTAAACAGGAATCAGTAAATACTTGCAACAAAACGGCTTTTGGATTTTTCATTGGTTAATAGCTTAAGTTTTTAGGATTTTGCTGTCGCTTTCCTATGTCAAGACCATTTGTTGTTCACTTGCAAGTTTTATTGAGTGAATTTCGCCCAGCAACCCTCTCTCCTTGCAAGTCTTTTTTGTCGCACCATGAATAAAGGAAAATTAGAATAGTCCACTTCCAGGAAAAAAAAAAGAATATTAAATATCAACAAAAGCAAAGTGCTACCAAGAAAACCCCACCATAAATAAAAAGTTTTGGAATAGGACGGTCCCTGATCCACTTCCCGGAAAAAAACAATGTTGTTGTTTTTGTGGTACCCAATCGTAAATTTTAATAAAAGTAAAGGCTAGCAATGTACCAAATTTCAAGTAAATCGCAAAATAAATAAAAAAAAAAATTTCTAATAGGTCGGCCCGGTCCACTTCTGGTTCCAAGCTACTTCCCCACCAATGTTCAGCCAAATCGGTCCAGCCGTTCTTGAGTTATAAAAAGTGCAACTAACATAACTTTCTTTTATTTATATAGAGCAAACCCCGCTCGCTTCGCTGCGTCTCAGAACTAATAATAGACTGAGTCCGATTTTCATCATTATGTCCCATACCCTTAATTACATTATTGCAGCATTCATTGTCACCTTTCGTGTGATACCCATTTGTACTAACACATTTTGGGTCACCTTGGTCCACAAATCGGTCTATATCTCCGAAACCGGTCAAGCTATCGGGACAAATAATATCTTAAATTTTAAGTTAAACGTCTAGTAATACAACGGTTCAATTCTATTCAGTAGTTTTTGAGTGATGCGCGCCCAAACATACAGACAGACAGACAAAACTTTTAAAAACAGTTGACTTGGCTTCTCTTGGTCTGATAATGATCCTTGCTATCTATTTTTCTTAAATATCTGCTAAATACAGACATCGACCTTTTACAATTTTATTATATGTAGAGATAAACATTTTTCAAAACAATGTGTCTGCAACATAATTCATAACATTACGTTGGTTGAAACTTCAGTTATTGTGTTCAACGTTCGACTATTGAGCGTTGAGTCAATTTATTAATGGCTTACAATGAACTGTAGCGCCTGCGCACGCTGCAACAACTTCTCAACTCTTCCCCATGTTAATAACAATTCATATTTTTGTGGTTTGCATTTTTTCCACGCTAACGCCGCTATCGAACATTCAAGTTGGGTGCACAATACCAATTTTATTGTTAGCCAAATTAGGCAAGTCGCCGCCACACAAATCATTATAATAATTTTTGCCGCAGTTCGATTACCTTCGAGGGTTTTGTTTTTCTGTGTTGTTGCATTTTGTCACATTTATGTGGTGACGTGCGGGTAATATTCACCTGTGCTCATTTATTTATGATCACTATAAATGGCGCATTTGCAAATGTTTCCTCGTGTTTTATATTTCTATGACATTTGCGGCCGAAATTATTGGAACACCTAGTTATGACAATTTATTAAAATTTCAGTTTGAAAAGTCAGGAAAGTTGCTTTCGATATGCTGATTTTAATATCGATAATTTCTAAAAACATATAAAACTAGGCCCCCTTCTCATCTCTTACTTTCTGTTCCTCTTCCTCTTTTCCACTCCCTCTCTTTTTCTTGCTTCCTCACTTTTTCCTTTACCTTTTTTTTTTTCCTTTTTTTTGTTTTTTTTTAGAAATGCGGGGTTTCTTGCTCTTGCCTAAGCACAAATGCTTGATTAAACTTTATTTGCTTCCTCACTTTTTCCTTTACCTTTTTTTTTTTTTTCCTTTTTTTTGTTTTTTTTTTAGAAATGCGGGGTTTCTTGCTCTTGCCCAAGCACAAATGCTTGATTAAACTTAATTTGAAAAAAATTTATTACTAACATTTCACTTAAAAAATACCTCTATATCAATTTCTGGTACTAGTGTAGTTATCACTCTTAAATTTCAATTATAAAAATCGACATAGTAGATTGGTTCTTTTGATGTTACCAAAATTAGATTATTAATTTTCTATACATACATGCATACTTTATATAGTTATTTAAAAAAAATTTTTTTCTTTTATTTGCAGATAACACATGGTTTTTCAGGAATTCGGCTGAATAATGTAAGCATTGAATATGTCTAATATTTACATGTAAAAAAAATTTGAACAGTCCGAAAACATTTCTCTGTCTGTCTGTATGTTTATGCGCACATAATTAAAATAACGTTGTATAGAATTGAATGCAATTTGCAACGTTGCATTGCTAGATGTCCAATTTAAAGTTTAGGATTCATACTTTATTTCCCCTGTACACAGTCGTGGCAATATAAGTTGGCTTAAAATATTTTAATACATATACATACGTAAAAATGCATATGGATAGTTCAAGTAAATTATGGATTTATTCGTAAAATATATATCAAGTTTAAATTTAAAATTTAATTAAATTTCCTGAACTTTGTGTAATGTATGTTTGTATCCTACAAAGCTGCATCCTCCAAAAAATTCTTTGAGTAAAATTTAAAATTTTGATAAATTTCTGGGAATTTTCGCGAATTTTGCGTGAATTTTAAAAAAAAAAATGTTTAGTTTTTGTAATAGACATTGACACATACTTTTATATAGCCTTTGTTAAAATAATTTTATTAAGGCCAAAGCGTGAGAAAATCGCAGAAAAGGACTGTGCCAATACTTATGTCCGGCACTGTATATTGCTGCTAGGTTTTTAGTTTACAATTTATGAAATATGCCCCAAGCTATTGGCGCATGTTGAGTATGAAGCAGTGCATATGTAAACAAGTATTTACGAACATCTATCTGCAATTCTAATCGCTTGCAGTTATGTACTATATACCATATGAATATACATATGTATACATGTAAATATATAAATACTAAATTGAAAAATTATTGTCTATAAAATTCATTCAAATAAGCTCAAGATGATATATATGAATGACACAAATTCTTGTTATCTCCCAGCACTGCACCTCTTTTGCATTTCAATGTGCCACATGCTATGCTAAATATACAGGGTGTCTCGACTAAGGGGAACTTTTATTGGCTTGGTCTGGAAAGTTGTAAAAATTAGTTTTTAGCATATATTCTCGTAATCATACGTTGGATATTTAGTCGTAGAGATATTGCCCGTTAATCGACAACTCTTTTTTCAAAAATGGGATCCTCCTTAACCCTAGAGTCATGTTCATTCGACAGTCAGTGGGTTCGCCCATTTTTGTTTTTTAAAATGGTCATGGCGAATATAATACGCCATATATCTGTGAAAAATAACTTGTATTTCAATTCCGTAGAGTTCGTGTACGAAGAAATTCGAAAAATATTTTATAGTGAATTATTTAACTAAACTTTAAAAAAAAATTAGTTTGTCATTACATTGGTACATAGCAGATTCGTGCCAAAACGAATCGGTTAACAAACAAAATATTCGTTCAAATAGTTTCTACCCATTGCTAAATGAAACTGCGTAAATGGGTAATAAAAATAAATCACTACTGGGTACACATATAATGATGTATATTGGAAAGATTTTCCGTCATCCCTGGTCAAATTTAGTTTTGTAACAAACCGGTTTCGGCGTTCCGTCATACTCAGTGTTTAATTTCGTTCTAAACACTGAGGACGCCGAAACCGGAAAATTGTTCCAATATACATCAACTTTCCACCCTGTCGGAAAATCAACAAAGCAAAATAAATACATATATAATATTCGGTCAACCGCACTTACACTTCCTTACTTGTTCCTTCCATGTTAACTATCGACTATTAGTTTACTATTTTTCAGTTAGCTTCCTCTTTCCTTCGACTACTTTACAATGCTTTTAGCTGACTACTTTTACATGGCGATGGCGCTAAAAAAGTGAAGGGGTTTTTCAGCTGACTATAAGCTGACTACTTTTATGTTGACTTGTAGCCAGCTTAATAATAGATATTTTTTGGTAATATTAATTCCTATACTTATTAGTTACTTAATATCTAAATTTTAATTATAATATGATTTATGTGTATCATGCATCAATTTGTGGATGTACTGCTCTCAAAACCAGACCTGTTAAATAATGATTACTAATCCTAATAATTATTCACATCAACAATACTGAAATAATCAAATCAACTTTTGTTGATTATTTTTTATTTTTGTTGTATTTTTTATTTTTATTTATTTGGATTTTTTCTAATCGCAATCAATTAATAATTGCCTTTTCTTGAAAAACAATTAAAATAATCATCACCAATTGAAAAAGCTGTCTTATTAATTGATTACTATATGACTATGAAACCAATTAATAGTTTGCTGTATAAAACTGTCTAAAAACAAAGTTTTTTTAAATAATTAGTAGCTCCCTTCGGAAGTCGTCGGCGAAACTCCGAGTATATTTCCATGAAAAAATGTTCAAAATGCAACAGCTTTAGCAGAAGCCATTATAAAATATGTGATGGAGTCATTAAAAAGTATGTAGGTCCTTATAAAATCATCTCGTACACACACATCCACACCTACATATTAATGTATAACTCTTTTCTTCCCACTTTCGCTGAAATTCGCTAAGAGTTTAATATTTAAACATATGTGAGTTTGATATGCTTTCACTGTCAGCGACTGCACCAACAACGCCATCATCATCATCATTATAGCCATGCGCGAGTATATTTTGACCTAATTCCAAGCGCTAAGAATAAATGAACATAAACAAAAGAGAGCAAAAATATTAAATTCTAGCTGAGCGCCCCACAGTACCATTTTCACGCATCGTCAGCAACGGCACTAACAACAGCAGCAGCAACATCTATGCCATTCAATTAGACATGAGCAGTCGCTAAAGTGCTTTACTCGTATGTTCTGTGCTTCGAATCTTCTTTTTCGATGTGAGAATATAATCTCTATTGTACAGGGGTTTTCAGTAAAAACTACAAAACACAAAAATATGTGCATAACAAAGTTTTTGTAAAGCAAAGAGCTTGGTTGTAAGTTCTTACATGAAATAGGACTAAGCGTTAACCCTATTTTTGTTGGAATACGACGTAAAATACATTCCGTTTGATAGGCCTATCTGATTTGACTTTTAAACTTTCAGATGGGTGGTGAGCCTAAAATGGTATCTGAAATCATTAAAGTGGCAATACTTAAGTGAGAGATTGTAACATAACCTCCGACCTGTTAAATAATGACTACTAATCGTAATAATTAACGGTTTGATTATTTATTTTTTGGGAATCCATTTATTGATTGATTACCAATTACTTTAAATTTTTAATGATTATTTTCCAATAAATTAAAAAATAATCAAAAAAAATTATGAAATTTTATGATTATTAAAAAAAGTCTAAAATAATCAAATAAAGCTGTTTGATTACTTTTGATTATTTTTGATTTTTTTCAGTATTGTTGTAGAAGCACATAAAAATACACATCAACAATACGAAAAAAAAACCTAAACTAATCAACAAAAAAAAATCCAAAAAAAAAAACCAAAATAATCAAAACAACTTTGTTTTTGATGTTTTTGATTATTTTATTTTATTTAATTTGTTTTTTATTTTTTTCAAAACAATTAAAATAATCATTACCAATTAAAAAAAACTGCCTAATTAATTTACTACTAATTACTAATAAAAATTTAACAGGTCTGCATAACCTATACACTATTGTAACATATTCTATACACAATATTTTATAGAAATGAGTAAATTCGTTTTCGAGATAAATGATGTAGAAAATGATAAATATAATATTAGTATGTGGCAACCCTAGTGGATAACCCTATAAAATACCTTTTTTAAAAATTTGAAATAGTGGCGACCCTTCAAAACCTGCAAGTGGCAGTGCTTGCGTGGGAGAAATTGAAATGTACCAATGTTCAGAAGTTCATCCAAATGGGTCAAGTCGTTTTCGAGATAGTGGCGTATATGCCAATAAATAAGTATAATGGGAGTAAGTGGCAACCCTACTTGGTAACTCTACATAGAACTTTTTTTATTGAAATACTACAACAGCATAGGTATATTATTTCATTACAACAAAATTAGATAGGTGTCAGCCCTGTAAAAATATAATAAGTTGCCGCAAGATCGCCGCATTCACAGAAATGGCTTCCGCCGCAATGCCCGTGTTCAAACACAGATACAAATTGACGTCAAGGAGTTTGTCTAAATTACGTTAAGTTGACCGCAGATTAATTTTGACATTTTTTTTTTCAAACTTCTTTTTGTATTCGAATGCGTACATATTAATAAATGCCAATAAAGTAATTGTATCAGCAGATTTTCAAAACTTATTTCTAAGAAAATAAAACAATTATCCTTATTCGAGCTAAAACACAATTTTTCATTTAAAATATTCGTTCTACGTAGTACCAAAATTTCTTAGTACATACATATGTATGTATTCAGAGAATGTCAGTACAAAACATAATCAACCAAAGCAACTCCTTCTCGTGTTTAAACAACATGAGCAACATCAAAAGAGAATTGCCGATAAAAGCAACTCCCAGTTTCTCTGTTTGGACACGAACAATCGGGACAAAGGACTGTCGACATCGGTAACAATCCCCTAAAATCGCCAATTAAACAAGAAGAAGTACTAACAGATCCACTTAGTGTCAAAACTCACATAATAAATCCTAAACTTTTGCGCCTACTGAAACCCCCTTTATGTGTATTAATAGCGCCAAGCAAAACGAACCAAGAATTTTGCTAGAATATTTTGCATTCCTTTGCCAGCAACGATTCTCTTTAAGTTGTCTTGATTATAATCAACTTAAAGGGACCTAAGCTAAAATGAAGAAATCAAATTGTTGACTCCGACTGAGAGCCGCCAATTGATTTGATCGACCTAATAGAAATGTTGTTGTGTAGCTGATTTGAATTCAATTAAAGTGCTTCCTGCTGCCACAGTAATCACTAAACATAGAGAATCACATAAACGCCATTACCTCATTCGCACAATTTTATCATTGGTCCGTTCATTGTTACACAATTTGATTTGCATTTAATCTTTGCCACAAAACTTGTTCGGTGTAAAAATAAAAATTGTTTGTGCTCATACATATTGACGTTTATAACTCTTTAACAATCTTTGGTTAATAGTGATGGAAAGCTATCGATAGTAGTCAATGTCGATATGTTACCATAAACGGACTGTGGTGTGATAGTCAGTAGCCTAGTTGTGCGCTGATTTTGGGATACGACACTTAAAAAGTCTCAATAAAAGGCATGCCTTGAAAGACGAAAAAGGCAAACATTTAAAGGACCACGATTTTAGGGTGTGTATCTGGAATGGTTAGCCACATTTAGGATCAGGTCCCGCCGCCAGCTTGATTGATGTTCTCGTTCATGCAAAGGTTTACACAGACCTATTTGATTAGTAATTAACGGCTTTTTTAATTGATAATGATTTTTTTAAGAAAAGTCAATTATTAATCGATTACGATTAGAAAAAAATAATAAAATGAGGATAATTGTAAAAAAAAATCTAAGAAATATCATCATTATGACTACTTTTGATATTTTTGTTGATATGTAATTTATGTGCTTCTACAACAATACTGCAAAAAGTAAAAAATAATTGAAAAAAAAATTTATCAAAAGTAATCAACAACTTTTTTGCAGTATTTTTGATTTTTTTTATTATTCTTTTAACCAATTGGAAAATAATCATTAAAAATAGAAAGTAATGGTAACCAATCATTAAATGGACTCTCAAGAAAATAATTAATCAAACCGGTAATAATTACGATTAGTAATCATTATTTAACAGGTCTGGGTTTACATCATCAGGCCACGGGGTAAGGCATGAATCAATCGGGTCTTGTGATGCAATCCGCACCAAAGCCATGTTTTTCAACTTAACGTTTATCAGCGGCTTCTGAAGAGACTATTATAGACTGGAACAAACATATGGTCGCTGCCGCCAACATGATATGAAAGCCGAGCTTGTGGACTTTAACGGCAGGGAGGGAGATGAAGGAGTCTTTGTTCCATGGGCGGAAAATTCATTTTCCATAATGAGATTTATTTCATTTCCATAATGAAATATCTTCTAGTGGACTAGGTTGATTGCCTTCGCCGCGGCTCGATATATGAGCATTTGTAGTGCCACGTTACAGCATAAAAAAATTATCGCCTGATCAAGAAATGAGAAATCAAATTTATCCCACAATGTCGACTCTGACACTTGTGTCAAGTAAGATACGCACTTAGCTCTGTGCAGCGACGAAAATGCTTACAGTAACGCAAGGAAAGTTTGACAGGAAGCTGTGCAGAACACAGACAGGCTTCGGCTCTCGCACCTGGTCTCTGAGAGCAAACTTCGTCCCAGCGATCCAATCCAGCAGTGGGAGCATATTTCTCACTCACTATGTACCGCCACTGAGGGAGCACACTGTAGGGCTCTAACGAGGCTCTAAGAACAACGGGCACGAGACGGAAAGTCGCTCCGCCTGTGAAAAGAAAGTTGCTGCACGGTGATGATCAAATACCGCTCATAGCATCGATAATCACAAACGTCGATTGTCACCACAATCTATAGTAGCGATAATAACGTACCATAAACTGGTTTGCCATACCTAATGTTAATATGTATTTTTTGTTTTTTTATACCTTTAATGAACATGAAATGGTATTATAACTTTGATCGGACGTTTGTAAGTATGGGAAAAAGAAGAGATATCCCATCATGATCAGGACGACGAGTTTAGTAATATCTATCGAACAAGATCCGATAAACGGATTTTGGGATATAGCTCCTGGAATTAAATAGATGAGAATGTAAAATTTTGCTCCTTTGGCACTTCTTATGAAAATCAGCTAGATTGGACTAATATAACATATACAAACAGACAAACGATTGCTCCGATAAAGGTGGTTTGGGCTATATGAATATATTTTAATTAAATAGGTGAGAACGTCAAATTCCGCACAGTTTGTACTTATTCTAAGTAAGGATTGGAAAGGTATAAAGCGTTTGGCACAGCCGAAGACAGCACGCTCCTTACTTGCTTCACTTTAACACATGCCTCTTGCTTTCTTGATCATTTTGTTGTCGAATCGTTTTTCATTCACAATTGATTGCTTAGCATTGCTGCATTAGAATTATAAATTTATTTGTTACATTAGCAATCGACTAATGGATATTCACATTGACAGAGTGAGATATTCGCACTTCGGAAGATGTCATAAGATAGATTGAAAGCAGGTGGAATCAATCACTTCTATAAGGTTTGCACGAAGAGTTGCATTGTTTTGCAAAAGTTATTCATTTGCAGGCGTGTTTTTGTTATTATTACTAGTAATTTTTGTTGTTGGGGCTACATGGAAATTAATGAGAGTAACTACCCAAGATTCATTGGACTAACATTATTGTTGTTCAGAGCTTATTTTATAGCCTGATCTGTATTATTATCGAAATCCACTGAGGTATCAATTAACCTCAATGGCAAGTAATGGATTCTTGAATAGCGAAAGTTTCTTTTAATTGACCTCAATGTGTTGATCAATGATTTTCTTCTTATCTTTTAAGAAAAGGTAGCTGATCCCATGTGGCGCCATAAGTTTTTTAGCCTTTTCAGATTTTGATACAAATATCAGGTTAATCTGTTAAATAATTTATGGGGCACTGTGCTGTACAGATCAGTGTTAGCTGTCTGATTTCATACCAAAAACTATCTATTATTGTAAAATTTAGAAATTTACTTACAAAATAGCCAAATAGTTTTTATAGAAAAAAAAAAATTTATTTTATGCTTAAAATACTTTCAACACTTAACTAATTTGTTAAATCGAGCCAAGTGGGACCGGGCAAAATACTCATATTTCAAATGAGGCAAAAGAATGCATACAGCTTCAAACAGACAAGTGATTGATTTGCTCATCCAAGTGAAAGAATATATATTATTTGTTTTTATTTAGCCTCTTAATATACATACATAAATATGCTATAAATATAGTTAAGCGGGCAAATTAGCAGTTCGCTAAACCAAATTAAATTAGGTGCCTTTAACCTACACTGAAGAGAAAAATTTTGAAATCTAAATCATTTTTTTTTTAATTCGTTTTGATTAGTAGACATACACAATTTTTTTAATGATATTTATATATTATAATTATTGAAATGTTTAATATTTTTATTAAAAACTAGCAGACCCGGCAGACGTGCCTAAAATTTGATTAGCCTAAATTTAACAAATTGCAATCTTTTCCCCTCTTCTTCATTTATTCTTATATCATCCTTTTTCCTTCTACTTTCGGTTATCCCCCACCCCCATATATCGTTGTTCTTCTTTACCCCTTTATTTTCCTCTAACACCTTCTCTACATCTTAAATCTCTATTCCTACTCCCCTTCTTCTCCAATTTCCTCTGCGGGTACTTATATGTTCATAGTTTATAGATATAGCGAATTAACTTTTTCTTGATCCTGGCACCGTTTTCTGTTTCCAATTTTTTTTTTGATATATCATTAACTTGAACCAAATAAAATCCTAGCTATGCCGAATTGCTACTTGAAATTGCCTGGAGGCTTTCAAAAAACCCATATATGGCCTGTGTCGTCCCCAGCGAACTCCTGAGCCCGCTGTGAAAGTTTTATTGAGATCAACACTAAATTTTGTACATGAATGAAGGACAATCAACACACAAAAATATGGGGGCGTGGCACCGCCCACTTTTCCAAATTTATGTAAATCTTGACTACAGGTGGCATATATCCAAATATCATTAACTTAGACCAAATACGTTGAGATTTATAACGAATTGAAAGTTTATATAGCCTGGGGGCGTGGCACCGCCCAATTTTCCAAAACTATTTATGGCCTATTTTGTACCTACCAAAGGAAGTTTCATAGAGATCGATTCTAAACTTTGGACATTAATGAAACATAAACAAACAAAACACAAAATATGTGGGAGTGGCACTTTCATGGTTCTTATGTATCTACTTCACGAAGTGATTTGCTCTTAATTAGTTAAAAAATAAAATGAAATTTAAATAATTTTTGGTTCAGCTTTTTTTATTGTGGGGACCCATGGTCTAAATTTGTCACGGGCCGCCAACGGTATACGAGGTGTGTTCAAAAAGTATCGCGAATTTTGAATTTTCGCTGGTTATGTATATTCGAATTTCGAATTTTTTGTGGCGTTATGTTGGTACTCATGTCTCTCACTTATGCCGACAAGCTCGGCCATTTTGAATGTTCAGTTAATTGTTGACAGCTGCTTTGCTTGCACGTGTTTTGGATCGTCTCGAAGAGGCCCATGAAAGGACGACGTTACGCTTCTCTTGACGAGATAAAGACGGCATCGAGGGAGGAGCTGAACAAGATACAAAAAAATGATTTTTTGAAGTGCTTCGAAGATTGGAAAAACCGTTGGCACAAGTGTATAATATCTCATGGGGATTACTTTGAAGGGGACAAAATAGATATTCATGAATAAATAAATAATTTTTGAAAAAACACAACATTCGCGATACTTTTTGAACACACCTCGTAGTTATGCCCCTGGCTATAGGCCTGCTGTGTCAAGCCATTTTTTTTATGGCTGCTTGAAAATATTACAACATAAATGAAATATATTACACAGTTTGGCAAATAAATATCATACGTTTTTGGCTATGCCGAAAGTTCGGCATTTTTATGAATTAAAATATTTTAATTCAAAATAAATATAAATTTTGGTTATATTAGATTTGTAAAAACAAAATTTAATTAAACACTTTTGGCGATTTGCCATTCGTTCAAAGTTCATTTAAGATTTTTCCATATATACTCGTATGCATAAGTACTCATAAACTCTAAAAACCGTTGAATTGGATTCTTTTAAAATGTCCCTTCTAACATATTTTTATAGACAAAGTTTGGTTAATATATAAGAAGAACCAATGGTATCATTTTCACTATAAGCCACTGTTTTTATATTACAGCGTAACATCAAAAAAGTTTAAATTGTTCCGTGATACGTTCGAATGTCTACATCTACCTTGCATTAGGATTTTACAGGTCTGCAGGGTTCATACCCTCAGATCAAGGAACACTTTCCTAAACTTTCCTATTTTAGATTTGTCAAGGGCAGTTATTAGCCTTCGTCTATAGAGATAGCAGGATTAGATGAGTCACTCTCATAGTACTCGGAAACAGAAGTGGATAGTAACAAAAAATTTTCCGCTAAGTTGGAGGCCTTTTCAGTGTAATCAAGCTGTAAGCATTGGTATTGTTTTTTATTTCAAGATTACTTGGGAAACGTATTAACCAATAAAAAGAGATAAATCATCAAATAAAGGAATTTTCCCTCATGGGAAAACTGTCAAAAACGATAAATAGGCAAAAAATTTTAACGAAATTTCAAATCTAAATTAAAAAGTTTTAATTTTTCGGTATAGTTTTCGGGGGTTTTCCTGCGACCCTTTGGGTAATTTTTCGGTATCGTTTTCCAGATTTTTTTGGGGTAATTTCGGTATTGTTTTTCGGTGTAATTTCGGAGTTATTGGTGACGTTCAAGCCTATTTGGAGACATTTTCGGAGCCGTTTCCAAACATTTTCGGGATTGTTTTTGTGGTTTTTTCAGGGTAACTTCCGGATTAAAGTGACCAAAAAAGGACCAAAAAAATAACGAATTGACCCTGAAAAAGTTCCAAACTTAATCAAGAATAGTCCCGCAAAAACCCCCAAAAACTCCGAGGACAACACCGAACTGATCCGGAAAAAGCGCCGAAAATGTCCCGAAATGACATTGAAAAAGTTTCAGAGTAACTACTAAAACAATTCCGAAATGCTGCTTAAAAAGTGGCAAAAAAACCTGTAAACTAACTCTACATTATCTCGAACTTTCAAGAAATAAACTCAGTGGATCTAAATTTATACAAAAATAACCCAAAAAGATCTTCATAAATTTTGCTCGAATAATAATGGAATACTCAATGGTTTTTCAAATTTTTTTGATTAACCAATAACATTTCACTCGTCATAAATTTTTTTTTTAATAATGAAGAACAGTTTATTTTTTATTTAAATAATTTTGTATTCAGAGTCACTCAACCCTGGGTCAAACAATTTTATCACTTTTTTCAAGGTTTAATTCTTGACTAGTATTTCTGTCCACAAAAACATTGTCCATTCCAATCAAAGTGTTAATAACACGTTACCGCCCATTTTTCGGCAACTTAAGCCTTCAGCATATCAAAAGAATGTAAAAGTTGCTAAGTGACTACGTTACCGATAAAAAGAATGTTGAAAACCATCGCAGAATAGCGGCGAAAATGTTCAAATGCAACATGCACCAGATTATTGAGGTATATAATGATTGGTTTGGCTGATTGCCAATCACATCACCAATCGGTGTGAAATTCGTAAGGCATTCTAATGCAACTTGAAAATTTAATTTGACCAAACGCTTTAGTTCCGATTAGTTATGATGGATTATGACTTCCGCTGGGACAATGCTAAAAATTTTACTAAAAATAATATTTAAATAAGACATGCTCACAATAATAGAGTTCCGCTAAGAAACATGTTGTAATTACTATTGAAATGGATGCAAAGATTGTTCGAAGCACGTTGGGGAATTTTAAGGAAAATTTCCTCGAAATAAAACATCTGCCCATAATGTTTTCCTATCGACTCGTGTTTCCAATTGACGTCAGTTGTTTCTAAAACCGAATGATATACAGTTGTGTTCAATATAATAGTAGTGAAATTAAAAATGCTGTGTTTTAATAACTTTCATTTAAAATATAGCGAATCCCATAACAGAATCCACATAAAAAGAAATTTCAAAGTTGACACCAAGTTTAGGAAAGAAAGTTAATTAGACTTTTAAAACTTTGATGTAAATATTTAAAAAAAAAATTTTGAGTATGCAGTTTTATAGCTCATTGAATTAAAGTTAGATGTAAATTTTTGCGGAATTTTTTGAATATTTTTTGTCAAGGATGTTGAGTATTTTAATTTTTCTTTATGCGTTGTATGGAAGAAATCACTCAACACCCTTGACGAAAAAAATTCTGAAACTGAAGGATAATTTTTGAGGGAGTTCTAACTTACGCAACGTTGTACTAAATTTGATTGGTCTACAAAACTGCGTACTCATTTGTCTGTATGTTCGTATGATCAAAACCCGCAGTATAGTAATTAATACGATTTTCACTGATGAATTGCTATGAGCCCACTGTAATAGTGGTGAGTTAAAATTTGAACTTTCGTATGTTAAAATTGCATAGGCCATCAAACTGCATACCCTAACACTTCTACAACTTTGAATTTCAACTTTTTAAATTTTTTTGAATACCTCACTGTTGTTTGACTTGTTGTTGTTGTAGTGGTAACGACAAAAACACTCCCCGAAGGTTTTGGGGAGTGTTGTCGAATTAACAGTCCTTGGCCGGATTTGAACCCGGTACGCTCCGGTACTCCCTTGCGGTACTGCCCGACTGTCGTGGTAGCGATTTATGACCAGTGAAACCTTCTAGGTCATGTCACCCCTCCTTCTATAAGGAAGGATAAGATGGGTAATGAGAGGTGAGAGGCATCATATCCGTAGATCAACCATCGAGTTGCACGCCATCTTTGTGCATTTTAGTCGCCTCTTACGACCGGTGTATGCCTACCTCGGGCATTTTAAACCCCTAACCCGCAGGGGCAGGACAAAATTACAAAATGTTGTTGTGTGTTTGTTTGACTTCGAGATGATTGAGCCAAAATTCTTGAAAATTTCCTAAAAACACAAAAATTTCTTTATGAGTCATGTTACAAAAATATTTTCTTATTTATGAAGAATTGAAGGCGGTGTAATTGTCCAATCTCTTTTCAAAAGATTGTTTATTGATCACAAAAAAAGTTTGATACTTATACTACAGCCCAATTATAAATAAAAATTCCTCACGGATTTTTTCCCCTCTCCCATTCCTCGTATTCTGAATAAAAATTCCTTGGGAATTTTTTCTCTTCTCCTTTTCCTCCTATTCTGAATAATGTTCGAAAATGGGAAAACCGGTTAAGGGAGAAAAGTATCTATTATGAATGTGAGTGAACGGGAGATTTCGTTGCCATTTGTGCAGAATTTTTTCACGAGCAAGACGAAAAGGAGAGCTACATAAAAATGTAAGTTAAATGTATTTAAAATGAAATAATTTTAAATTGGGTACATATATACTAAATTACATTCATATTTTACTACAATACTTGTTATTTTAGGTAAAAGTACAAATAAGCAACAAATAGAAATGCTTGTAAACATTGCATCCAGAAATGGCTCAAGGATTTCAAAGGGAAGCAAAGAGGAACGATTTTCCGTCATCCCTTGTCAAATTTGGTTTTGAGACAAATCACCAACTTTTACCTGCCTCAGGAAGCAAAGAGGTTTTGAATAGATTTTGGCGGAAAATTGAGAAGGAGCTTAATTCGGCAGGGCCACCAACGAAATGTATTGCGGAATGGAAGAAGGTATTTTGTTTGACAAAATAGTGTAGACCTATATAAAAGCTTATAAATATTCATATATTCCAGGTGTTATCTGATCAAAAGAAATACGTGCGACAAAAGGCTGCCAGTAACCTTAAGCATTCCAGAGGCACTGGTGGTGGCCCCAACCTGGAATACAAGTTCTCCGCAACAGAAAGAACCATATTTGAACTAATCGGGATGAAGGAGTCCGTGGCAGGAGTCGGCAAAATATATGGGCTGCCATCACGAAGATTAGTGCAACGCAGGGAAGATGTGAATGAGAGTGGGATGGATAATGAGGAATCGGTGAATGAGTGTATAGGAGTGAGTGTGTGTGAGGTTGTGAATGTGGATGCTGTGGTGAATGTGGATGAGGTGGTGAACGAGGTTGTGGTGGTGCATGAGTGTGAGGTTGTGAATGAGACCACAACGGATAGTGGATTTTTTGCTCCAGAAACACCAACTCCCGAAGCTTCAAGTTTTGAAAGGCCAACTTCATCGAAAAAAGCCGGATCAAAAAGACAATCCTCCGAGATTCTCCAAGAGGAATTAAGTATACAAAGGGAGCTTTGTGATACTATAAAAGGCGCAGTTGCTGATTCCAAAGAGCAGAAAGATAACCTAAAAAAAATTAACAGAGCAATGGATAGGATGTATGATTTGAAAAAAAAAAGCATTTCAAAGAAATGCAGAAGTTTAAAAAAGAGAAAATGAAGAGGCATAACTTAGCTATGGAAAACCGCATGCTTCGTCAAGTGGAAAAATGATGGTACTGAAGATCCTAGTGATGTATGTATATATGTTAATAGAATAAGTGACCTTCTGAGGTTTTAAATTTTTTTTCTTTAGTATTTAGTCATATTTGAATAACTGATTTTGATTTTTTACTTTAATTATTTACCTACCTAATTATGAAATGCTTTTTATTTTATTCTATATTAGTACTTATTGTTAATACTGTATTATTTAAACTGTATATTTAGCAATTAAATTGGCGACAATGCATTGATGCTTATAGTATTTTCAATGTGTGAAACATTAGCACCAAAAATAATGATAAGCATTGCATTGTTTAGCTAATCACAAGTACCTTTGAATTTCTTATACATTCTATAGTACAGGGTGGCTGATGAATTTTGCTACATTAAGAAACTCAAATAATTTTTTTTTCAGTGTATGGAATTCATTTTTCTTTTATTCATGTTAAAGCTCATTAAATTTTATTAAATATAGCTTAATTAGTTTTAAAAATAATGGAATTTAAATGCCCCCCCTGCTCGTCGATGCATGTGCGGCATCTTACCAAAAAGTTGTTCATTACTGCTTGGAGAGTTGAGACAGGAATAGCCGCAATTGTTTCTCGAATGGATTGCCTTAGTTCATTCAAATTTGTTGGTTTTGCTTTGAAGACTTCCTGTTTGCAATAACCCCACAAGAAAAAGTCAGGTGCAGTAAGGTCAGGCGACCTGGGTGGCCAACGGAATGTGGAGTTTCTGGATATCAGCTTATTGGGAAATTTTCGTCGCAATTCTGTCATAACAGGTTGAGGCTATATGAGGAGCTGCACCATCTTGCTGAAACCACACAGAGTTGAAAGAAATTCTCATTCGGCGTAATTCTGGATAGAAAAACTCTCTCAACATGATAATGCTTTTGAAATCTGCAAAGGCCACAAAGCATATTAAACATAGAAATACAACTGAATTAAACTACTTACGAGTACAACGATTGCGGCAGCTCAAGCGGATTCGTACTATCGGGCAACCTTCTGATACTCCTCTGTTGATGCTCCTGTACTTCTATTTCTTCATTAATTTCCTCCACCACCATATGAAAAGCAATTACTATACATTGTTTTATATATTTTTTTTACTTTATTTAATTCGTCACATTTTTAAATGTATTTTGCATTTGAATTTATTTTGCAAACAAAAAATCCACCATGAAATGTCATTTCGCAAAGCAGCTGATTTCAAAAATTCGAAATTCCCATTCCCCAATTATTTTGCTCCCTAGGAGAGGGTATAAAAAAATCCGAGAGAATAAAATTCCGCCGGGAATATTTATAATTGGGCTGATAATGAGTATTTCTATATATCTATTTCTTCAAAAATGCTACGTTTCTGAGTAATATTTCCAATGTTTTAACCACATAACATATCGACGGCGGAATGAAAGATCGCATCTTAGCATTTTGATTCAAAAAGTCTTCTGTAAAAGAGTCGAAAAATTCAACTTTTAACTTCTGCGATTGGAAACCTCCATTTACGATAGACTTCGAATAAAATAATAATAGAAGTTTTGATGATCAGTTTAGAAGTGTGATTCATTTTTGTTCATTTTTTGTATGATCTGGAATTTTTAATATTCTTTGTATCTCTCTCACCTATACCTATTATATAGTAATGTTTGCGTTTATTTTTAAACAATCAATTTTATTTCCTTTTATTAGTTATTAAAAATAAATTTTAAAATTTCGCTATGCATGCAATTATAAACAAATACCTGCGTACCTATATTTACAGCCTTAAAATCACAATTAACATCAATTTTAAATTTAAATTTCAAATTGCTGCCGGCATAAGTTTGAATCATCCAGTTTTCAAAAGTCAGCAACTCCCACACAAAATGTTTAATAATATATTGTTGTTGTCTAAAAACACATAACAACAACTTGCATCAATTTTGATAGAAAGGGAAGTTAAAGAACACTTTCATAATCATTGAAATTTTAGTACTCAGAGAATATCTTCTTTCTTTGAATGGTCATCTAACCGCCCGGGCGATTTTGACTCAGAGAATATCCATAAATAAAAAAGGAAATTAATATATCAATATACTAGACTAGTAAACCCGGTCCGCTTCTCTGCGTCTCAGAACTAATAATAGACTGAGTCCGATCATCACTATGTCCCATACCAGATAAGATTCATTTCAGGTCACCTTGGTCCACATATCGGCCGATATCTCCGAAACTGGTCGTACTGATAATACAAATGATATCTTAAATTTTAAGTTAAACTTCTAGTAATGCAAAGGTAAAAGTTCCATTCAATTCCATTCAGCAGTTTATAAGTGATGCGCGACCAAACATACAGACAGACAGACAAAAATTCTGAAAACTGTTGATTTGGCCAATATTGGCTTAATAATGGTCCCTCCTATCGATTTTTCTTAAATATCTACAATGTACAGACATCGACCTTTTACAATTTTATTGTATGTAGAGATGACCGCGGTTGTGCGAGACTTTGCCAGATGCCCAAATAAAAAAGTATTTAGAAGAGACGAAAAAATGTGTGCTATAGTTCAAAGTACACCTGCAACAATATATCGGTGAAGAAACCATTCAATTCCATGTAGTAGTTATTTAGCGATGCTTGTGCATTTTTCGTAATTACAATTTTATGATATGTAAAGATGTGAAGTAGGTAGATACTTACTTTGGTCCACTGTCATACAAATGGAGCACTTAATTTACTTTGGCTGTCGACCTCTTATCTGTACAGCGAAATATCAATTAGCAAAATCCTTTCCTAAGATCTGTGCATTCGTCATAATTCCTTTGTTTCATATTTTTAAAGATCTCAAATTAGTGCATTGTCATTTGCTGTATTGATAATATATTACCAACTCTTTAACGAGCTGAGTCAAGTTCAGCGAACTCGTTTTACTCAACATAACTACGGCAATAACTGTTTTCACCAGCGAAGGCGGACGGATGTGGATTCGAGAATGATTTTAGAGTTATAATTTGGGAAAGGGATAGTGATATTGAGAGGGAGCAGAGTGGAGAAGTGAGGTTAAGAGATATTGGGATTGAGAGCGAGGTAAATTAAGAAATACATGAAAAGGAATAGGAGTGAGATTGGGAATAACATCAGGAATGCTAATTATAATAGAAAACGGAATAAGAATTTAAATAAGAAGAAAAAGTGAAAAGTGAAAATTATTGAGAGGAAGAGGTAAATCAAGAAACATATCTCTAGGAAAGGATATAGGAATAAGAATAGCAGCTGAAAAATAAATATTAATGAGAATGAAAATAAGAATAAAAATAGGAATCAGAATAGAAATAGAAAAAGGAGTAATAATATAAATATGAAGTGAAAGAGAAAAGCAATGGGAGAATCAGGGAAAAAGATATTGTGGAAAGACAATAAAGAAGGCAAAAAAGAGAGTGTTAAGAGTTAGAGGAAGCGAGAGATACAATTAAGAAATAAGCAAGTCCATTTTCTGGCGGGGTAATGTGTGCGCGGCCTTCTAGTCTCTTCGATAAAATTATCAGAATACCTGGTCTGTTTTCTCTAACCTGCTTTCATCTCTATATATCTTTCCTCCTTTCTAATGATTGTAACTCCCGATAATACTAAAGCTTATCCCCATCACGCTTTCGCATGGACGTTTTAGATATCTCTCTCTATTTTTTATTCCGTTATCGTCTCATATGTATTTTTTCTCTCTCTATCATCGTCTTCATGTTTTCTTATCGCCTTACTTTGCTTTTTACCGTTATCCATATCTTCTTCACCTTTTTTCTGCACGCTCTTCCCATGTCGCTACTTTCTCCTCTTTCTTTCTCTTTTCATTCCCTTTCTTTTAATCAATATTCTCTTATCGATCATAACGATTTCACTTCTATGTTTTCACACTCCTAAAAACGATTTCACCCTGGGGGCTATTTGTTATAGTGGTCTGATCTTGTTCGTTCCGCAAAATGACTAATCTTACTAATATTATAAATGCGTAGGTTTGTGAGTTTGTTTGTGGGTCTTCAACGTCTAAACTACTTAACCGATCTCTACGAAGGTTTGTACACTTTTTCTCAGGACCATAGAATCGGTAACAGATTGATGCTATTCCGGAAAAGTGGACCAGGGACCGACCTATTCAGAAAAATCTTATTTATGATGCGATTTGCTTGAAATTCGGTACCGTGGTAGACCTCTCTTTTTGGTAAAATTAAGAATATTTTTTTTCTGGGAAGTGGACCAGGGACGGACCTATACAAAAAATGTTATTTATGATGCGATTTGCTTGAAATTCGGTACCGTAGTAGACCTCTCCCTATGTTAAAATTGAGAAATTTTCTTTCCGGGAAGTGGATCACGGACGGACCTATTCAAAAAAATCTTATTTACGATGCGATTTGCTTGAAATTCGGTACCGGACCTATTCAAAAAATGTTATTTATGATGCGATTTGCTTGAAATTCGGTACTTTGGTAGCCCTTTGACTTCGTTAAAATTCAGACTACCTTTTTTCCGGGAAGTGGACCAGAGACCGACCTATTCAACAAAATCTTATTTATGATGCGATTTGTTTGAAATTCGGTACCGTGGTAGACCTCTCCCTTTGTTAAAATTGAGAATATTTTTTTTCTGGGAAGTGGACCAGGGACGGACCTATTCAAAAAAATCTTATTTATGATGCGATTTGCATGAAATTCGGTACTTTGGTAGCCCTTTGACTTTGTTAAAATTCAGACTACCTTTTTTCCGGGAAGTGGACCAGAGACCGACCTATTCAACAAAATCTTATTAATTACGCGATTGGCTGATAAATAAAAATGTCTTCAGAAGAACTTTCGTTATTTTGTTATTTTCTTCGTGCGGGCGGGTAGAAGCTAGTATATTATAAAATTATACCCGGCTACCAAACTTCATCCAGATACCTCAAAAACTGAGCGACTAGTCTGAGTTCAGATTAACAGACGGTAGCAGACTTACCTTATCGTCCTTATCATTTCATTTACTTACAAAATATCGGACCAAAGTTATTAAACCGTTCCCTGTTCATGAAAGGTATAATTAAGTGAAAACCTCAATCTTCTCAGACATGCTCAAATTTGGTGCGTTGATATATGAGGGAAAATCGAATTTCATAATAATAATAATAATTTCAATTTAATTTGAGCGCCATCTATGAAAAAATGTATATTTAAAATATGTAACGTCCATATATCTGATTTCAATAGTTTTATCTTTCACAAAACCTAATTATACTATTTATTTTCCATCTTATTTCAGCATGAGTCGTCCATCACAGCAACGCACAATGCAGCAACAGCCAAAGCCGCCGAAGCAGCATCTCACAGAGCAGGAGGCCATCGCGGCCTCCGAACTCTTTGATCTCTTCTGTGTCGCAACAACAATGCGCCAAATGCTCGGTTTGCATCGTGATATGTGCGACATACTCGGATTACGGCCAGCACCAATCAACGAATTCTATCCTATGCTAAAGGCGAAAATTCGTTCATGGAAAGCGCAGGCGCTATGGAAAAAATTTGATGCGCGTGCAGCACACCGTGTATACGCAAAGGGCACGGCGTGCAATGGTACCCGTGTGCTAGTCATTGGCGCAGGCCCATGTGGTATGCGCACTGCCATTGAGGCACAATTATTGGGTGCAAAAGTGGTTGTGCTAGAGAAACGCGATCGTATAACGCGCAACAATGTATTACATCTATGGCCGTTTGTGATAACCGATCTACGTAATTTAGGTGCGAAGAAATTCTATGGCAAATTTTGTGCTGGTTCCATAGATCATATTTCGATAAGACAGCTGCAAATCATTCTAATGAAGGTGGCACTGCTGTTAGGTGTGGAGATACATGAGAATGTATCATTTGAACGAACAATAGAACCGAGTGGTGATGGATTCGGATGGCGTGCGGCTGTAACGCCAACGGATCATGTAGTTTCATATTATGAATTCGATGTTTTAATCGGAGCCGATGGTAAACGCAACACTTTGGAAGGTTTCAAACGTAAAGAGTTTCGTGGAAAGTTGGCGATTGCAATTACAGCCAATTTTATCAATAAAAAAACCGAAGCGGAGGCTAAGGCGGAAGAGATAAGCGGCGTCGCTTTTATATTTAATCAGTCATTCTTTAAGGAACTTTATGAGAAAACTGGTATAGATTTGGAGAATATCGTTTATTATAAGGATGAGACACACTATTTTGTAATGACTGCAAAGAAGCATAGTCTCATCGATAAGGGTGTAATTTTACAGGTAAGTAAACATAATACCATAGGTGTTATTGAAGTAAATCTTCGGATTGTAGTAGTTATGTATTTCGGAAGCGAGTTCCAATTATGGCGGCCAATCGAATTTGAGCAAAACTGTGTCGTGGTTAATATAAGTCTAGTCACTAAGCTATTTGTCGGATTATAAAAAGTTGGCTCAATCTTGAACACGGGTCGTGCTCTGGATTTGGGACCCGTTACGTAAAACCAGCTTCCAATGAACACAAGTTGTAAAAAACCTCGGAGGAGTAGTTTTTTTTTTGTTGATGACTACCATGGCAAACGTGTTAAGAACTACGATGGACCTGAAATGTCCGTAAATTTTTAAAGGAAAGTCTAAAACATTGGCCAGACAAGAAAGAAAGATAAGCGCAGTCGTGGGTTGGATTCGTGGTTTGACGATACTGTGCCGCCAAGAACTGTCATGCGCGGCCTTGAATGACGGGGATAGCACCAGCGTCCTGGAAGTGCGTTCTTTACGACCCCAACGGGTTAAGAGCCTAGAGTATACCCGCGATAGGTATGAGGGAGGAGCGATCGGGCAGTTAGGTATCCCTGCCGTAAGATGCAAGTAAAATTCATGATTCCAATGCACAAGGGGTCAAATAAATTGTTTCGGGCGGGTACCAGAAGATGCTAGTACCGGATTCATTCAGGAAAAAGAACCTTCAGGAGTGCTCTACTGTTACAACAAGACTGTCACATGTGAGCCTGGAAGAAGAAAATATGGCCGAAGAAACGCATGCTTTCAGATGGAACGTAAGTATGTTCTTCCCAATTCACAACAAAGACAAAGTTCTACGACTTCGCTGGTTAGGCCATAAAAACAAGATCTTCCGCCTAGGTTTTTATATCTATCGTCACCCGATTTCCGCGTTGAAGGAAGGGGAAACCCCCACTGAGATAGAAAAGAAAGGACCACCTCGCCTCCCTTGGTGTTTCCAATTGTCGTCAGTTATCACTAAAAAGGGATGACTGGCGGTTAATCGACAATGACATTAGAGTTGAAGCAAACTATATTATACTTTGAACTACTAATCAAAAGCTCTAAAAATTATTTCATATTTGCCCCCATCTCTTTAGGACTTCTCTGATCCCGCAGAATTGCTTGCGCCAGCTAACGTCAGTGCCGACAAACTGCTTGATTATGCACGCGAAGCAGCCGAATTCTCCACCAAATACCAAATGCCAAATCTCGAATTCGCTGTCAATCATTATGGTAAACCGGATGTAGCGATGTTTGATTTCACCTCCATGTTCGCTTCGGAAACGTCATGCCGTGTGATTGTACGCAACGGCTTTCGTTTGCTACAATGCTTGGTGGGTGATAGTTTACTAGAACCCTTCTGGCCAACAGGATCAGGTTGTGCGCGTGGTTTTCTTTCTAGTATGGATGCAGCGTATGCGACGAAATTGTGGTCGAATACACGTAATAGCATTATGGCCGTGGTGGCGCAACGTGAGAGCATCTATAGGTGAGTTGAAGTGAAAGAAAGTAAGAAAAAGCATGAAAATTACTACTAATCAATTCTTAGACTTCTCGGTCAGACGACGCCGGAAAATCTACAACGTGACACAGGCTCTTACACAGTTGATCCAGCATCACGTTATCCAAATTTAAATCGCACGGCTGTGAATCCATTTCAGGTTAGAACGCTTGTCGACTCCGATGATCCAAAAGTTTTTGAGCAACCGATTGCAGAAATAATCACAACGCCAGCTGAGATTCCAGCTGTATTACGTAAGCCTCGTCGTAGTACAGGTAAGGTTTTCAAAAAAAGGAAGCCATTGTGCCCTTGTAATTTGCACTCATCTACGTTAGGTTGATAGGGCCTACATGGGTACTTCTACACTTCTATCGGAAGCATTTGGCCACATGTGCCCACTCAGATTTTTCTACTTAACCTTTATACAACAACATAGGGGTTAAATATCTACATGTATTACTTTCGAAAGACTCATTAGAGAAGTTGCTTCTCGAAATATGTGACGTTTTGTCAACATTCCTGGGCACCGCAAAAGAAGTGATCAGTGTTTTTGTTGTTGTACTTCATGGCATACTGATGTTGACAATCCTTTGCGAATCCTTTATCCTCGGGTACCAGCACCTTAGTCGCCTTTTACGACAGGCATACCTTCCTGTGGCATATTCTAAGTGATCAATCGATTTGTCTTTCTCTTCATTCTGACAAGTTGTTTAAGAGCGAACTTTTGAGTACTTTTTTTTTTGTATGAGAATGGCTATAACTCCAGTGAGACTCCAATAATCTCGGATTTTCCATAGACAAATACTGGGCCTAACATTTGTCTCCAATTTTCTTCAGGATGTCACCCAATGGTTTGTTTATTCGAGTAGCGGGCACCACCATGCCCCGAAGGTTTTGTGGAGTGTTGTCAAAAGAGCAATCCTTTGTCGGATATCATTCCGGTACAGTGTTGTTGGGGCAGAACTTCGTCTTGCCTCATCGGCACGCCCATTTCCGAAATTGTCATCAATATCTTTTAACATATTCTAGGAAACCTTATAGATCCAAAAGGAGCTATGGTGAGGAACTTAAAAATATTAGTGCATGCACAACTTGCTGGAAATACATTTGGCATGTCGGGGTTTAGTTTGGAGAGGTAAAAACTTAGTCTAGACAATATCATGTTCAAAGTTGAGCCACAGTGACGCACGTCTCCGTGGGAAAGGCCTTTTATTCCACGCTCTCAACAACTCGATGGGATTATCGATATCTAAATGGTCTCAGGTTTCTTTTCAGCCTTCCTACGAGAAAAGAACTTTTCTGCCAACATTCAAGGCTGGTCGATCCTTACGAAGAAGAACCCTAACATACCAAACACATGCCCTGCATGTGGTATGTCCCCGCATGTTGTTGTTGTTGTTGTTATAACGACAAAAACACTCCCCGAAGGTTTTGGGGGCTGCTGTCGAACTGACAGTCCTTGGCCGGATATGAATCCGGTACGCTCCGGTACTCCCCTGCGGTACTGCCCGACTGTCGTGGTAGCGATTTGGTATGACCAGTGGAACCTTCTAGGTCATGTGACATGTGACTAAGAGATGGGTAATGAGAGGTGAGAGGCATCATATCCGTAGATCAACCATCGAGTTGCACGTCATTACCTTTGTGCATATTAGTCGCTCCTTACGACCGGTATGCCTACCTCGGGCATATTCTAAACCCCTAACCCGCAGGGGGATGTCCCCTCATGATACCAAACATCTCTTCTCCTGTTCAGTCGAACCCACTCTTCTAACACCTACATCACTCTGGTCCAACCCTGTGGAAACTGCGCGTTTCCTCGGACTTCCGTTAGAAGAGCCTGATAACAATTTAGAGTGATCGAGCCCATTGGGCAGGGCGAAGCACTGTTAACAACAACAACAACAAGACCTCTACGAAACTTGTCAAAGCATAGAGTTGCAGAACTGAAACATTGCTTACACCATAACTTAAATAAACATTTTAATATAAAAGAAAACTCTTTTCAGATATTGTGCCTGAAGCTTTACTACATTGGGTTCGTACTCAGCTACACATGTACGATTTTATCAATGATGTACAAGAGGCTGCCGATATACTTAAAAATGGGAAATCACTCTGCGCCTTAATTAGCCGGTAAGAAGTAACATTTAATACTCCAAATATTCTCTAATCTCTTAACTAATTTCATGCATAGTTTTCGGCCGGATTTAATCGATTATACAACAACACGTGACTTAACACCCGCAGACCGTAACGAAGTTGCCTTCAGAATATTAGAAACCGAATATCAATTGCCACGTATTACGACGGGTGAAAAATCCTTGGATCTTGAAAAGGTGGATGCACGTCAATGGTTACACTATTTAAGTCAAGTACGTGAAGTGTTTCGTGGTGAAGTGCCACATCTGAAACATCCTAAAATGGACATTACAGAACTGCGCGAGAAATATCGTCTTAATAATGCACATGCGCAACCAGACTTTTCGAAATTGTTACAACTCTCAACGAAACCAAAATATGCGAAAGCCAAAAGTCCCATTGAAGATATGGTCGATGTGCCACAAGTGGTTCATCGTCGCTCTGTCTTGGAAGAAGAACGTGCGAAGCGCATGCGTAGGCACGAACCGCAAACTGGTAGTCCGGCTGCCGGAAGCACTGCACAACAACAAGGTACATAGTTGTTAAGACCAAGTTTTTTTCTTTTTATACTTGAGCAAGATATGGTACACAATTAAATAGTTTTTTCAATAGTTCCGATTCGATTTTACCTACTTTTACTTTTTCGAAATTGCCTTTGGACAAATATTTTCGAATACAAATTTTTTTTTTGAAAATGAGAATGTGTCATTTTTGAATAAGAATACTCAATTGTAAACAAGAAAATGTCAAGTTAAAAGAGAAAAACTAAAATTATTTGCCAAAGCTTGAAATCAAATGCACTTAAGACTTCTTTGAGACTGAAAAGGAACTAGGATCGGACGGAAGCTACACCTCCTTCAGTTTATGTTCAGAAAGTTGCAATTCATATTCAGAAAATTATAATTAAAGTTTTCAATTTTCAATTAGGAATGCTACAATTCAAATTCAGAAATGCTACAAAGTTGCAATTCGATTTTCGATGTAAATTCGGAAAATTTGCAATTCGAATTTAACCTGTTACTTTCCATACAATGTACTAAGAAGTTTATGAATTTGAAATGAAAGTTCTGAGCTTGAATTGTAATTTTCTGATTATGATTTGTAACTTGTTGAATACAAAGTGAAAAAGGTGAATAGATTGAAAAATAAAAAAAAATATTTTTTAGCATTTTTCCATTTTAATATTTTTTTTTTTCAATGCAGGCCAAACAGATACACCACGACGTGCCAAAAAGAGGAGAAGCGCAGAGAAGGCTGCAAATATTGTGAGTACCACGATTGCCGTAATTAAGGAAACTATTTTTAATTACATTTTCAGACGTTGAAAAGTGATCTCGATAAAATTTCAGCTATAGAAATTGTCAAGCATAGCATAACGTAAATAAATTAAAATTGAATTGGCCATGGAAATAAGCGACCAAGTTTTTTTTTTAATTGTTAATTTTTATAAAAAAATGTTTAAAAATTTGAACACTTTTATAATTGAATTTTTTACAAATTTTGTTAAATGAACTTTTTAAAACAAAAAATTTAAATTGACTTGTTAAAAAAAATTTGGAATGCAATAATTAAGTGACCTTGGAGGTTTTAACAAATTGTTCTTTTAATTGTGTTTTTTTTTACTAATTTTAAATTGACTTGTTGAATAAAAAATTTTGGAATGCAATAATTAAATGACCTCGAAGGTTTCAACAAATTGTTCTTAGATTTTCAAAATTGTTGTCACATAAAAAAACTTTAAAACTTATTTTTACTAGAAACATACATATTTTCTACATATGTACATATATATTACAAAGTATGATCACTTTTCAAAAATGCATTTGCACTCAAAAATATCATATACATACTTACATATTTATGTAATACCTATCGAACAGAAGACAAATTTTAGATTTTTAATTTTTTTATTTTATATTTAACATTTGAGTTTTAACATTTTTGTATGTTATGTATGCATTTGAAAAGAAAAAAAAAAAATTCTGCTGTACATACTATTATGATATTATTATTTTAAAAGGTTCATATTATGCTCGATCGTCATCTTCATCAAAGTACTACATGCATCGTCATTAATGAGTTTTCAAATCCAAACTCTGAGGTATTCACCATATGCGTACTATACATATCATTGAAGTGGGCATAATTTTTTTGTATTTCCACCCATTCTACTAACCTTAGTTTTGCATACATACATACAACCATTCAAACATCCAACAACATATGTATGGCTTACCGTCAGAGTATGAAAACGAACAGAAAAATACGCGTTTCGCTTCGTTTAGTTTCTTTCCCACATTCATTATAGCCAAACAAACCGACTAGCCAAAGTAGTAACTACTTCTGAAATAGAGAGGGAGAGGTGATACATTGCAAGATCTCTCTCTACCGCAGCACTTTTCAGATCAGAGCCTTAATATCCGCTTGGCGGTCCCAGTAAGTATTGGCTTTCTTAACGGAAGTTGCACTAAATATCATCCCGTCCATGGAAACTTTGAACAGTTGCATGATTTCAGGATTAGGTGATATATTTTTGGAAATATTTCGGAATTTTTGTTAACTGACCTTGATACGAAGTGGAACCTGAGCTTTTCCGAAAAATAAAATCAACCAAGTAGAAATCAATTTGCGAATTCGCTCGACACATTTTCAAAGAGCTTTGTCTCTTTTCATACTCTACTAAGCATACTCGTTCACCGCCGGTATAAATCCATACATATCCATACTTAAAACATCGCATTTACATACATATTAATTCACACTTAAACCACCCATTTGCTAAATATTATAACCCATTTATAAGTGTTTCTTACGCATTCGAATATCCCTTTGCTGTGTGTTTAACTCCATCCCTATTGACCACCAATTGTTCAATTTTGCAAATTGCTGTTCCTTTATAATGAATCATTAGGAAGAACAACAAAAGCGACTACAAGAAATTGAAGAAAATCGCATGGAACGTCTAAGTAAGCGGCGTCAGCAACGTTACCAACAAACGCAGAACTTTTATAAAAGTTTACAAATGCTACAAGCCAATACATTGTTGCGTGAAACTGATGATCCGACAGCATTTGAAGATTACTCGTTATTCATTTATCGCCAACATGCGCCCGAATTTAATGATCGCGTAAAGGACTTGGAGCGTAAATTGCTGCATCCTGTAAGAAAGTCGTTGAAGTTTGTTTAAATGTTGCCTGCATAAATGCCAGCCTGCCTGTCGCCTGCCTGTCGCCTGCCTGTGTGTTTGTCATCGACTTTGATTGATCGCTGACGCTGTGCCTTTTAACACTTTTACAAAAGAAAATGCTGCTCCGTCAGATTGTGCTATTCTGCGTTAATTGTTGATTGCTAATTATATTGTTTTAGAATTTTTTTTAAGTGCAACTCAAGCTCCTGTCTATTACTTACTAAAAATGCTATCTTTACTTAGCTTCGGCAAATATTTATTAATCCACATATGGTTCGTTCAATAAGCTTATTCTTAAGAGTAAAAACAACAACAAATAGTACGTTCCTCGAGTCGCGGACTGGTATTGCAAGCGTTGCCGGCACTGGCAGGCTTACATCTACTATCTTGGAATCCTCTAACGATATAGACAATCATTATATGATGAATGGACTCTGAAGCATTTCGAAAAAGCGAAATCCTGAACTGTGTATATATACTGGCCATTTTTTATTCGCCTCTCAATGCTAGATAACATTTCTTTTTAGCTCGAAAATGTTTTTGAAATGAAAACAACAACAAAATAACCGCTTACAATTTTGGTTGCTATCTCGCAAAAGTTCACATTTGATTTTCAAATGAAATTAAAAATTATGGCAAATAAATTTTAATTTGCTATTTTATTCATATTCATAAGTCGCTAAGTGCTTACGAAAAAAATAGGCTACTAATTTCTCGTCTAATCAATCAGAATGACCTCGACACTTCAGTACTCCAGTTTTGATGTGTCCCGTCAGAACGCCGATCATCAGGGATAAATGAGCTCTAGTAAACTTAATGAGTTCCGCAGGATCGCTGCAATCTACCCTGAGTCAGAATAATCTACTCTCGTTGCTGAAAGTAAGCAATCCAGCTCTCGCTCAACTGGCTCGTGGCCTACCTGTTCAAGAGAAGACTGCAGGTGCTCAGCGGATGCCCCTACATCCCACCACGTCGGGTTCACAAGCACACAATCGCGCCGAAAGATGCGCGCATCAATTGCCTGCGATATTGCTTCTTCCCCGTACCCGGCTGGTGGTTATTCTTAAATATTTCAGAGGCAATCCAGTAGAGGTTACGCATCCCCAGAACACCCTCTACCGCCACACAGTTGAGCTCAGGCACATCGTTTTTCTTTATGAAGTTCTGTGCAGGCTTTTTCTTGTGACAGAATCCTTTCGACTTGGTTTATGGAGCATGTGCACTTAGATTTTTGTTCACTTATCGTTTTGACGAAAGTTTACCAATTACTCTCTTGGATTCCATAAATTGTACTTTGTCTTTTTCACCGAAGTTATGGTAGGTTAAAAGTTTTCTTTAAAGATTGTGAAACAGATGTAGTTCGTATTTCATCATAATTAATGTTTAGTAATAGCATAGTCCTGGTGATTAGTAAAGTGTTGGTTATTATTGATAGCCCGTATGCAAGTTTGTAACTTATAAATATATATGTAAATATGGAAATTTAATAGCGGTGTTTGATACATGTGGGATGGGAATCTGAACCCGGTTTCTGGAAGTCGCTTAATATAAAATAAATATTTGATATAAAAAAAACACTTATAGCCCAAAAACTAACTAATTTTTTTTGCGAGAACTCTCTTAGCTAAAATCTATTCTCGTTACCTGTCTCTGCAAGAAACGATGTCACAATTAGTTTTCGATTCGCAGAGTTACAAATTGCGTACAGTTTCTAGTCTTACGAGGCAGACGATCCTTTTTTACTTTTGACATAACATACTTTTAGGCGCACATGCTATATTTTTCGGACAATCAAAATTTGACAAAAGTATTTTCCAGATCTGGCTAAAAGTATCGATATGGGAAAGAAATTTCGTCTACAGGCTCTTTGAATCAGTTTCAATTCACGGCTTCCATTTTTTATATATCGAGATATCGAAACACACACACATTCAGTAAACAAATTTGTTTAAAAAAGGAAGACAACAAACTCGCAGAGCTTTTCAGCATACGTTTTGAAGATGGACACCACCCCTTTAAACCCATTCTATTGTCTAACTCTATCAATTGATAGCACATGTAGCATTCTGGGAAATTTTTTTAAGGAAACCAAGCTAGAAAAAACTATAATGTGTTGCTTGCAATATTTTCACGAGACACCCAACTGTATATATTATGTTCGGTTTCTGCCGAACTTGGATTTCTTTACTTGTTTTTGTTCCACTCTTGTTGTAATATTATTAGTTTTAGATATTATTAACTATTCTAGAATTCTTTTAACCATTAAAAGTTTAACTTAATTTATTGGGTTTTTGTTGGTTAATTACCTTAAACGCCATTAATGCTTGCGAGCAAATATAATTTAATAAGCGTTTTGCAGCGTGTTTTGTTTTCAATTTGTATAATTTTGACAATAGTTCTAACGTGTGTGTAGTTTTAAAATTTATGTTAAATATTTAGATTTATGTAAACATAATTTACGTTGTTCATATTTTTTTTAATTGAAAATCATAATTTTTTTCTTTCCATTTACGAAAATTCTACCAATTCCCTTTTCCCCCCCATTTATATTTTTTGATATCCTTTACCATATTTTTCCTTTTACCAACAAACAATCCCCTCCTATAATACAAACCAACTCATATCAAACAATCAATCGTTCGATCGGCCACATAACCACCCCAACCCCGCACATTTAGGATCGCAATCGGGGTGATATACCGTCAGCTATGCCCCGAAACAATCTCGATGAACCATTTAGTGATCGTATCAAATCGATGGAACAACGCATCACCTCACGCAATGCTCATGGTACCGATAAGAAACCAAAAGATTTGATGCGCGCTATTGGCAAAATCGATAGTACCGATTGGAATGTGCGCGAAATCGAAAAGAAAATCGAACAATCGAAACGAACTGAAATACATGGCCCTAAAGGGCGCGAAAAAGTGCCGAAATGGAGTAAAGAACAATTTTTGGCAAGACAAACTAAAATGGCAAAACCAACACGCCAAGAATCGGTGGAAGAGAAGTTCAAAGAAATTGATCAAACCTTAAAAAATTTGGATAAACAATTAAAGGAGGGTTCTATACTAGAAGTCGGTGAACGCGGGCGTAATAAAGTTGCGTCTATTGCTGGGCAATTTGCGAAAAAAGATGATAATAAACCCACCGATGAAAAGAATCCTAACAATCCCCCAACAAGCGGCAGTTCAGTGCCGAAATCAGTGAGTAAAATTCGCATAGAGCTGACTTTACAGGCATTTTTTTTAAAGATCTGAAAATATTTTGTAAGTTTAACGAGCTCAAGACCAGTTGATAATAATTCTACACGTAGCATAGCCTATGGGTTAGGCGGCTGCGCTTGCAATCAGAGTGAGTGGGTTCGTATTCTCCACAAGATGCTCTGAAATAGCAAAACTATACGGATTAGTCTGACGAGAAATCGTGGATTTTTTCGAAATAGTACAATAACTATAGGCTGTATATTAGGGTGGGTCGATTTTTATGGACGAAAGTTAACCGATATTCGATGAAAACGAATTTGTCTCATACTTCCTGTCCCACATTTTTGGGGTCGGACAGGGTATACATGAAAGTTTTAAAATCCAATGAAAATTTTTTTAGTAGTAGAAAAAAGTCAAAAAAAAATGAAATTTCGCAGGCTCGAAAATTATTTTTTTTGGGTATGCGTAGTGGAACTTTTTTTCCTGAGCCCAAAACCCTACCAACCATACGCAGATAAAAAAATGGATAAAACATAGGTCGCGCTATCCACAAATGAAGATAAAAAAGTGGATAGTTTTGTATGGGCGGCGTGCATGTGATTACGCATCGCACTCGCTCTCATTCTGAAACGCCATTAAGAAATAACATAGCTGCACTTCTCTAACTAAAAAATTTCCCAAAACAAACCTGACAGCACAGCAAAGGCTGCATACTTATAGGCACTGCCGGGATTGCCTTACTGTGGACTGCTATAGTCATAAATCGTTTCAAAATACCCAAAAAATTTTAAATAAATTTCCAAACCTTTTTTTTATGGTTTCATTTATTATAAAAAAGTTAATTTAATGCAGTAAATAAAATGAAACTAAATTAAGTGAAATGATACGAAAGGAAATATTACAAAAATTAGACTAGATTAAACCACATTTGAAGCTACCTGTTTCCGGACATGAGCCAGAGACCTGGTTCATCAAAATTCAAAGTGTTTTGAACGCAAATCAGTTATAACTGGACTTAGTGATATCTAGATCTCCAACAATCTGGCAACATCAAGATTCTTATCAATTTGTAATTTTAAATACATACTTTGGCAACAAATCACATAAAATCTTTAAGCTTGATAAAATAAAGAATCTGCAAGTCTTCCTCTTAGCCACCACCCTCTCTGCTTTTCAAAATTTGCCGTCCGTAAACTAAAATTCCCTCTGAATATGCGGACACCCAGTATTCATTCGAGAGTTCAGTCGTTAAAGATGATATGCTATAGAATGTCTCACTTCCTTGTGCTTTTGTTCACCTGAAACTTAAAAATGATTAGTATTATTAGTATTATAACGCTTCAGGGAATAGTACTAACTTTAGAATGTACGTTGAAGAGGCAAGCAAAACATCTGTTATGTATTTTTAAACGGATCCGTCTGAGAAGAAGAATAGCCTTAATCCAAAGTTCTTTGCCCTCGCCACTTTGAAGAGCATGATCTTGCAGATGATTGGATTTAAGGAGTTCGTTGTCAAGTAAACAAGGCAAATTCCACAAATTGCACCCAATTGCGGAATCAGACTTCTTTGGATTGTAATTATTTCCTGCAGGACTGAAAGCCACCATGTACCTACTCACAGGAACTTAAACGCAGCTTCCTGCTACTACAAACCATTTTTCTTTAAATTTAAGTATTTTTTCTGCAAAATCACGTGTATGTAAAAATTTTTTTCTACAAAACTGAAGCAATATTTTCCATTGACAGATAATTTTATTCATAGAAACAGCTGTTTTATTTCCTTTTGTAAGATTTTGTTTTTAATTATTAAAATCAAACTGTTTCAATCGCACTCATTGCAGTAGCAATATAGAAGAAAGAGAAAGATTTTTGTTTGGGAAAAGTATTCCATAAATATGCGTTGATATTGGCATGGAGGAGAAAAAAATAGAGATGTTGTAAGAATTCGATAAGAAATTGACAAAAAGTGGATAACCATGGTTGGTAGGGAACCTATCGAAAAATCGATGGCGCGATATCGGTTAATAAATCGACCCAGTCTACTGTATATGTTTGTTGCTTTCAATTTTTAGTTAATTAAATTTTAGCTAAGAATTATTATTAACTGGTCTTGAGCTCGTTAAACTTACAAAAATATGTATAAATGAACAGACCATAAAACCATCAACAAAAATAAGATCTGAAAAATATATAATAATAATAATACATTAGGGTGGACACATTTTTGTGTAAATCCTTCCCAACAGATTCGAATGCTACATAAAACTAGAAGAAGGACATTATTAGAACAGGAAAACACAACCGTATCATGATATCTAATTTCTAAGTGGAAAAACTGACGCATAAAAGAAAATTCGATGCGCGTGCGCTTTCTTTCTAGCGAAATGCTGTATCATCAGTCAGGCGCACAAACAGAAAAATCAGGACGCGCCTTTTGCCATCACCACAGGAATTGAGTAGGCCATCGAAAGAAAAGGGCTCGCAACCCTTAGGCCCTCATTGCATATCTGTGCTGATGCTGAAACAACTTGACTGTGTGGGGTTTAGCTTTATAGCGTCTATATTTACTTTGTCCCTGTCTGGCTTTGTCCTTCCTGAAATATGGAAACAGTCCAAGGATTGTTATATCGCTCGTTATCCTTTCCCCTAATACAACGTAAACCTGCGACTGGCCAACCACCTGCATGGGTTCTTTTAAGTGACCTCCTAACAGGACTCTACTCATAGCTTTGGACACAGTCAACCACGCAGCACTTCTTATGATATAGAGTAAACTTTTCATCCCTCAAGTCCCAAAAGTTGAACCGTCAATTATCCAAATCGTCTATGAGGGTTAAGAAATGGTGGCTGTGTCCTGTCCGCACATTTCGAAACTCGCAGACAACTGTGCGATAATGTTAAAGGGTGAGGCTCCCTTCATTGAAGCGCTATGCTTCAAAATCTAAGACAACCTTTTTTCGGTTTTTTACGGACTGTAAATCATTCTTAAAGCGTGCAACTGTTGGCGTATGCTGACGATTATGATACCGTTCACCTTAACAACCGCGCCGTAACTTCTGTTTACTCCAAATTATAAAAAGAAGCGGAAAAATGGATTTGGTGGTGAACGAGGGCAAAACGAAGTACCTTCTGTCATCATGCTAAGAGTCAGCGCACTCGCGCCTTGGCAACCAAGCCACTGTTGGCAGCAATAATTTCCGAAATAGTAAAGGACTTCGTTTACCTGGGAACCAGCAACAACACCAACAATAATGGTAGCCTAGAAATCCAACGAAGAATTACTCTTGCAAACAAATGCTGCTTCGGACTGAGTAGGCAATTGAGAAGTAAAGTACTCTCTCGACGAACGAAAATAACACTCTATAAGTCGCTCATCGCACCCGTCCTGCTATATGGTGGAGAAGCTTGGACACTAACAACATCTGATGAGGCGGCTCTAGGAGTATTCGAGAGAAAGGTTCTTCTAAAGATTTGTTTACCTCTACGCATTGGCGACGGCGAGTACCGAAGAAATTTAATGATGAGCTGTAAGAGTTTTACGCAGACGCCGACATAGTTCAGCGAATTAAAACACAGCGGCTTCGTTGGCTAGGCCACGTTGTTCGAATGAGCGAAGATGATCCAGCCCAGAAGGTATTTTTATCGGCACACGCTGGTGGAAGCAGAGGAAGAGGAAGACCACCACTCCGATGGAAGGACCAAGTGGAGACCGATTTGCGATCCCGCGGTGTTTCCAATTGGCGCCAGATGGCGCAACGAAGAAACGACTGGCGAGCTATGTTGGACGGTCAAAATCGCCCAGGCGGTTGGATGACCATTTAAAGAAACAGAAATAATTCTTAAGTGACTGGCTGGAGATCCGACATATGCGGTGAATAAGGACGCCATTGCCCAGCAGAATTCAATACAAATTCGAAGTGGATATAGCTTCGTAATTTCGAGGGCTGCGCTGCAAGCCGACATAAACAAAAATTTACGACTCTTTTCAATCGTTTGCTAAGTTAAGCGTCGATTTTTTCTTCAATTCTCAGTTCTTGGATGCGCAAAGAGGGCAACTAATGTGCTGACTTTTATGTACATCGAAAGTAAAACTTTGTGGTTACTTTTGTTCTTAGAAATTTATGTAGAATTCGAATATGCTGGAAACACCGCGGAAATAAGGAAAGAAAAAGATTCTAATACAAACTAATCCGCCCTAATAAACATAATTTAGCTTCAAATCTGTAATGTCGGCTCTGGTGTTCATTTGTTTCTTTTTTTTTGAATTTGTGTTTGCTTGAGTTTCATTAATTACTACGCCAGTATTTGTCTCATTATATTTGTCTAGTGGTAAATCAGTTATTCAATTTTGTTCTTTTTAATTTGCCTTCATTTCTAATTTTCAGTTTAGACAATTTAGTTCCTGCACTCTTATTTCATATATTATTTTGTATTTCTGCATTGTCTATAGGTTCTCTACGCGGTTCATTCAAAATGTGTTCCGTTCGTTTTTTAACTTTTTTTGTACATAAATCGTTACATACAACCATACATGCGCAAACCAAATTTTTTTTTCCGTCTCACTTTCACCACAAAACAAACTTTATACAGCAACAAACTAACATATATGTATTGCTTTTAAATATAAAATTTCACCAAATTTTTGCTATATTTTAATAACAAAATTAAATATAACTTTAATCAAAATTTAGAGCGCTAAAGTTGCGTTGGCTTTTAAGAAACAAGCCGCCTCCGAAAAGTGTCACTTCTGTAGGCAAATCGTATATTTAATGGAAAAAATTACTGCCGAAGATCTCATATTTCATCGTTCGTGTTTAAAGTGTCATCATTGTCATACGAATTTACGTTTAGGTGGCTATGCATTCGATCGTGATGATCCAAATGGTCGATTCTATTGCACGCAACACTTTAGGTTACCAGCGAAAGCTATACGACCTGCGGCGCGAAAGCCAGGACAAAGGGTAAGCAAAAATATGATATGTTATTATAAGTGTTGGACAGAATCAAGTTCACTAGAAGGTCGAACTATCCAAGCAGCTGATTGCTACTTTTTTTCTTAAATTTTGACAATACCCTGCAAAAATCGAATGATTGAAACTCCAATACGTATTCATGTCGATAAAATTGCGGTAATTTTTCGTATTATGTAACAGTCAAATGTAGTTGCTGTGACACCAGCGTGAGCAGTACAGCTATATATTTATCTTAGGTCAACAAATAAATGAGAAAGAGTGAGATGTAAAACCACACACACAGGAACGTGAGGAAAGACACAGTCAAAACGTCCACCGCTGCTCTTAAAAACGTTATGGGAGAAATACTGAAACTTTCAGTATGGCTGCGGGTCAGTTGACTAATAATTTTACCCGTATCGTTTTTGCAGCGTAAACATTTCGGCGCAGTACGTTTTGACAATTAACCTACGAATTACAAAAACAAAATCTATTGAAAATGTGTGAATCGATTTGTAATTCGCTTTGCTTCCATATTTAATCCGTATTTAATTCGCCTTGTTATCGATACTTTTAGTAATCTCAGAATTTTAATAACGCCAAATTTCAAAATTTGATTCAAAAACACCCTATCTCAGCTGAAACTGTATTGAATTTTTCATTTTGAGATAGTGCGTTCTTCAAACGAATTTTGAAATAGGTGAAAAATTTACGGAAAAAAGTTTCCTAGTCCGTCCAATCCATATTCACTCTTGATAAGTTCATTTGTAACGAGCTCACTTTCATTCTGAATACGCAAGGTGACTGAGCAAAAGCTCATTTCACCACAGACCTCAATTCTCGGGAGCGAGTCATCGTAATGGCCAGGGTCACTTACCGTTTGTACTACCTGACCCCTCACTAACTTTAACTACTTTCCATTTTTGGTATGTAGTTCGGTTCGGGGCGTCAAGGGCTCGGCAGTTGGAATCCATGTCTAGGTTCGTAGCCTGCAAGAAATCTAGTTCCAATGAATCGCTACCAAGTTTGCCCCAAGCCACTGCTTGCCTGCAATTGCCTCTTTATAGAGCGTAGTATAACGTTCCTTCCAATTAACTGGTTGCCTTTTACCTATTCAGACTGCATCCTGACATACCAAATGTCTGCCCGGCATGCGGCTTGTCTCCCCATGACACGAACTATCTATTCACTTGCTCAACTGAGCCGACTCTTCTAACACCAATTTCACTTTGGTCCAACCCTATTGAAGCCGCGAGGTTTCTGGGACTTCCGTTAGAAGAGCTTGATGACAATGCTAGGTAAGGAAAATTTATTTATTTTTAGATCAACAAGATTGAGGTGGTCTCGGTCACCTCGTAAAAAGTTTTCGTCGGGTTAAGCTGAGAGTTTTTTGCGGTTGCATTTACAGATCCATTCCTCTTGAATTCAGTTGTACAGATTTCCTGACAACATTGTCTCTTAGAGGCTGGTGCGCTACGCTTCATCCTCCCTCAGTAAATTTGGGTCGGCACCCTCGACCTCCCTAACAACATTGCCCAGGCCGGGACTGTGGAGACGGCGCCCTGATTTCCCAACTTTCTTTTCTCTTGAGTGCTTTGACTACTTCGGCTTCGGCATTTCCTCAAATGGTTTCGCTACGACACTGCTTACAAACTAGCGAAGTGACTTGTGTTGTGGTAAAGACCTTTCCTGCAAAATCGAAGCGGTTTCTAGGCTGCCAGAAGTGGGTACGGGTTTTTTAAATTCACTTAAGTACAGTTGACAAGCTTCCTAAAATTTGACCGTAGGTCGCTTGAATTCTATCCTACCACGGAAGGAATTTCTGTTTTGTCTGAGATTGCATAGAGGCCTAACGTCTGTCGTCCAGACTTCCTGCTAATGGAATGGATGTCTTGTTTCTAAAAAGCCTATCCCTGACTATCGAAGAGGCTCCAACATGTTCGTTTTTGTTTGGCGGATTTATCTCCCTCCCCTACTAGATCTTTTCGACACATTCCAGTTGCTTACCAGAAGCTTGGAAAAAAAGCCACAACCTTAAATATTATATGTTTTTGGTTCATAAAAATAATAAGCCGACTTTTTTTGTTTCAGAAACCAACTCAACAACAACAAGCTGCGTCTGCAGTAGCTGCTAGCGCTACAAGAGGCGCCGCCGTTGACACTGTCGCACCAGATATGCTCAAAACACCCGATAAACTTCGTGGACCAGCCGATAGTGTTGTTCAATTGGATTTATTAGATCGTGGTCAAACACCAGAACGTATTGAATTTGAGAATACTGATGCTATGTCGGATGGTGAGCCATCAGAGGAGCATATACTCGATGAACATGAATGGTCGGGACGTAATTTCCTGCCTGAGTCAAATCAAGATTCTGAATCGGACCTCTCTAGTTCCGATGACTCGGATACAGAATCAGATGCTGATATGTTTGAGGAAGCAAATGATTCACCCCTAGGTGCACAAACTCTACAATTGGCCACTGATTGGATTGGCAAACAACATTACTCTGATAGTGATGATTCAGATGACTTTTATGATACAAGTGAGGAGATTGTAGGTGAGTGTTTCATTTAAAAGCATTGTATAGCATTTTTAAATAAAAATAATGCTCAATTGCTGAGTTGTTTTTGTTGTAGCGACAGTATTTCGCTTATGCAAAACCGATACGTCCTTCTAGGAATTACCATGAATATAAGTTAGGTTGTGGTTGCGGCTCAGCATAGCTGAGAGGTACACTTAGACCGTCTGGCCCATTGTGGTGCCACTGTCTTGAGATGGAGCTCTTACTCCTTTAGATATGGACCAAGTTGGAACATTTTGACATTGCTAAGAAGAGCGAAAGATCTTCTGAGTAAATACCGTTTCCCAAGTTGCCACTTGGAGCCATCTGAATGTTTCTCTGAACTGTTTATTTAGAATACAAATATTCTACCATTCTTGTCTCTCAGGGATTCTTATGAAGAATGTGTCCCCAGATGAACATACATGTTTTGGTATGATTCCCAAGTGGTAGTCCGTACAAGTTTATTGAAAGACAGTTTGGAATAACCTCTATAGCTTTTGTGTGTACGTTGAGGCAGGTGCCCCTGTTACACGAATGGCAAGCTGACCGCTAATCCTGCAGATACTTTTGCTTTACAAATGCTGGCCACCAAACCATAACGTCGTAGAATAGGATATAGCCAGTACATTTTGTGTGGCTTAAGCATCGCCTTATACGTACGTTTGCTTAAGAGACATGGGGAGATGTAATGACGTAACAGTCTAGAATAAAACTGATGCGTCTAATGCCTGAAGCAAGTTTGAGCCTCATTCCAGTTAAGGCGGTGGTATTTTGTAGCTCCGCTTTTACATGACCAGTTCTCCATTAGTATTAATTCGGTCTGAAGTAGCTTACCTAGAGTTTGAAGGGGGGTTGCTAGCTGCCGTTGCAACTATTTCGTAAGGCAACCAGTCCTTTCCAGTTTCAAAAGCAAACTGTTAACCTAACCCTTGGGTTCCACAAGAGTACAAAATACCCCTGTTGAGTGCCTCTGGGCTTGTATAGCACTATAGAGGTATCTCTGAGCAGGATTTCACTATAATTAAGTTGCTATTAGAAGAGTTTGTTCTGGTAATAGTTGAATATATTTTTGGTGTTGTTGGGACTCATTCCGCTTGAAAGTATTTCATTAAGAATATCAGAGTTTAGTCTAAATACGTAACAGTTTAACATTAGCCAGACCGTAATTACTTGTCTCCTCGGAGAGTTAAGATAGTTTGACGTATCTTTCCATATATCGGTCATCGACTAATAAAGAATAATCATTAAATAATGAGTGCTTCGAACAGACATGTGCAGGCTGGATTATATTTTTGATGCAGTAAACACTTCAGTAACCAGTCAAGGTTTACTGATAATGAAATTCCATTTCCATTACTACTAACTTTATTTTTGAGAGAAACTTCGTTTTGAATATGAATCAACATTTTATTTTATCCTTCACATTATCGTTAGACGTTCATTTTTAGTGTTAGGTTAGTCAGAGACATAACTATTATAAGAAATATTCATAAGCCTCAAAATAGTTATTTAAATCCAATAGATATTTTTTTGAGTCTTGAAAATGATTACCCTGCAATAGAAAAAATAAAAATTTTCCTAATAATTATTGAAAGACTTTTAAAATTTTAAATTATTATTTTAATCTTTGTAAGTTAAATTTTTTTAAGTCTTCAAAGTTGTTCATTTAGAGACGGAAATTGAAAAAGCTTTTTATATAAGTGAAACTGATTATATGACCTTGTTTAACAGGTAATTAACTCTTATAAAGGACTTTCATTAGGCATATCAAGGTCTAATGTAGATACGTTTTCCTCCTCGAGTTAAGATTTTCAAGGGACGAGAGAGGAAACAAATCAAATGGCAGATATTGGTGAATACTGCGAATGGCCCATCAGTGCACCGGTCAAAGGATATCACAGCCGTCCTTCTCGGCGTATTTCATCGCGATGCTAATGAAATTGCAACTTCTTTTAATGTGTATCTGCTAGGCTCCACAACTATATTAGAGAATAGTCCATTTTTGCCATCAAGGTTTCTCTATCTTTTCACTGGGGATTGCAAAAGCGACGAAGGTGAGAATTTTATGTAACGTCACATGTAAGATTTTAGGTTGGTTAACAGTTGATAGGGTGGCGCCATCAACCTAGACGTCCAGGTTCATCTGCTTGCGCCATTTCAGGAATTGGGAGGCCGAGGATTCGCTCGACGAAAAAACTGGATAACACCTGGATGTAATCGTTTAGCTTAGAGCAAAGCTCGTAAATTTTAGGGTCCTGTTCCCTTGCCATTATCGTACAGTCGTCTGTATGGAAATGAAAGAAACCGTGGAGTATTAAATCACGCCGGTCATACCTTGTTACCGATAAGTAACGTCAATCGAAACCACCTAGGAAGGTCAAGCCATAGTCCGTCCGTTTTTTCCATCTCAGTCTAGGCCTGCCCCTTTTTTGCTGAATTCGTTTGCCGATAGGAGTATTCGAGAGAACAGTTCCCGGAAGATTTATGGCCCTACCCGTAATGCCAACGGCAAGTGTCAAGTTTAACGATAAGCTATACGAGCTTTACCCAGATATGACCATAATGCAGCGAATTAAAGACCAAAAGCTTCAAAAACTTAAAAAAATAAAAATTGTCCATAATTATTATTGAAAGACTTTTATTTTAAAAGGCTCAAGGAAAAAGTCTTTGAAGACTCGAAAAAATAATCATGGATGACTCAAAAAAATATTTTTCAGTTATAATTATTACGAGATTTATTTTTTAAATTTGTTGAAATTTCTGTGATTTTTATGAAACTCAAATTACAAATAATTATTGTTTTGGATATCTGCTTTTATTAGCACTGAAGTTTATTTTTAATGAAACTTCATTTTGTGATTTATGTTTAGTTTATATTTATTTATATAAAGGTTATTGGGTACTCGATGGATTTTAGATTTCGAAGCGTCAAGATCAACCAATTTTTATTGCTTATTATTTCATTCAGCACTCAAAATTTTTTTTAATGGAACTTGTATTGGAAACTGTCCAGCACCACATACTCGATATTATTCAAAATAATTCTCCGATTCCGGTTTAAAAATCAATTTCGGAATTATTTTTATTTTCATTTTAAAAACAAAGTTTTACAAAAATACGTAATCGTTTTTAACGGTTATGAATAAATTTAAAACATGCATATATCAACTTAATACATAACTATATATTTTAGATGACAACGGTAAAGATGATGACGATACGGAAGGCGAGGATTTCAAAAAAGCGCGTGAGAGACGTCGTGAAGAAGTACGTCTACTGCCACTACCCGCGAATTTGCCCACTGACACGGAGACTGAGGTAAACTTTGATTATTTGAAATATCAGATTTTGTAATAGTTTTTCATGCAATTTTTTTATATATTTATTCTCTCCAATCACGTACATATACATATATACATACCATAAATTGTACCATATGAAACATGACATATTACAATGGTATTGGTTTCATTATTCTGCAATTTCATAAAAAAAAAATTAATTTCCCCAATTAGATTAAATCGTTAAATAACAATAAAGAAAATGGTGACGTAGAAATGGTTGCAGCAGCAGAGATAGCTGCAGAGACATCAACTACAAATCAACATCTCGAGGCAGAAGCTGATAGAATTATAAAGTCTGAAAAATCTACTGCTGCACCAACAGCCCGTGACTTAATGCCACTCACAGCAAAAGTGGCATTTTTAGCAACACCACCACCCACCAAAGCTGATATCGAAAAAGTGGAACAAACCACAGGGAGACGTTTTAGCGCCGAAATTGAAGCAATCAATGAGAAATTGCATCGTCTTAACAACGTTGTAAAAATGAATAAGGATCTTGAAACCATAGCAAAAGAGAATTTAGTAAAGAGCGACATACTTAAGAAATTGACAATGAAAGAGAAATGGTTGGCTGACAATACTACTACCAACCCACAAACACCCCAAACAATAGCGCCAAAATCAACATTTGAAAGTCGTTTTGCATTAAATCAAGATATTTTGAAGGAACAAAAAAGTAGTAATGGTGTTAATGAAATTAAAAAGGCTGAAACGGTTTTAGAGAGCTTAAAAGCTGAACTAAATGCTAAGAAACAAAAGGAAGCATCCACTACAAATGAAACCAAACCAACTCCAACGAAACCAACTACACCCGAAGAGATTTTAGAGAGTTTGAAAGCAGAAATTAAAAGTGCAAATCTAAATCGTGCTGGTAGTCTTAAGAGACAACAACAACAAGCAAGTCCAACTAACAGTCCCACTGCTAGCAAGAAACCAAGCGCTACTGCTAGTCGTGCCAACAGTTTCAAAAACAAGCCTTCATCGAGTACTAAAGAACCGAACGAGAGTGCGTCAGTGAGTCGTACAAATAGCTTGAAACGTTCAGAGAAATTCACCTCAAAAGATGAAGTCATTGCAAATGATGGTAAAATGCAAATTCAAAATATTTTAGGGCTTGTCAAAACTTTTGAGCAACAAAACAAGAAGCCTGAGTTGCAAAAAGATGTGAATTCACTAGATGCTACCAAGTCGCACACAGATATTGGCAAATTACTTTATGACGCAGAAAGCAAATTTTCACCAAAGACTGATAAGCGTGCAATGCAGGAAAAGTTAAAAGAAATTGAAGCGAAAAGTTTCTCCGGTACAATGGACGCTATAAAATCACAAATGGTGGTGCCTACAGTAAGTGCACAAGCAAATCTCTCAGTCGATCTAACAAAATACTTTCCAGAACAAAAGCAGCAGCAATCAAATTCCGGTGCAGTCAATAAAAATCAGAAAAATCTTAAAGATGTTGATCTGGCAAAATATTTCCCCAGCAGCCCAACAGCACAAAAACGCAGCACCGTCGTTACAGTGGCGGATAAATTAAAAAAGTCACAAACGGAGCATGCGTTGACACCCACTGTGAATCAAGCTACGAAAAACGGTGCGAAAAGTGTTGCAAATAAGGATCCAGCGCCGCCCAACGGTAACAATTCACCAAAAACGCCCAAACGTCAAGCTTCTCTTGGTAACAACAAATTTAGCTTACGTGATCATCAACTAGATGGCGCTGTTGATTTGTCAAAGAAAAAGTCACCCGTTGTGGTAGCCACAACAACGGCGGCAACTGCAACAGTAACCAAAAAGGGTAATGTAAAAATCATCAAAAAAATTGTGCCTAAAAAGAAAACCGGGAGTGGCGTCACAGCCAAGAAGCTCAATTGCGCACAAGTGAAAAAATCGATTGTGCCACGTGACGATGCGGATAGTGTGCTGGATGAAATTTTGCAAGTTAACGATAAAGAAATGCATTCTCCCAGTACGGAGTATCTGCAGCTATTCAAGGAGGAGAAGTCACCTAGTGAAGATTTATCAGACAAAGTAGAGCGTATATTTCAAGAGACAGGCATTGACTTGGGTTTACCTAAAAGCGCTAAAATGGACAGTAAAAAACGATTGCTGAAAACTAAGTCCTTGGGTGAAGGTGAATTCGAGAGTCATTATGCAAAAGCGAAACAGCTAGAAGCCAACGAAGCACAGAAAACAAAGGAAGATGATGATCGGCCGTCTGGTGTGCAAGGTTTGCTTGCACGTTACGAATCGTTGAGTTCAATCAAATCTTCAGAGCAATCCTTTCAATTGCGCCGAATGGAATCGAATACTAGTAATTTGAATAAATCGCGTGAATCGCTAATATCACATGATTCCATACTATCACGTGAATCAGATACAATGAGTGATCTGGAGAAGACTATGGAATATCTGAAAACAGAGTGGCGCAATGAGGCGACAAATTTTCTGCAAAAGAAACGCGACAATTTTTATGCACAAAAACCGGCGCTCGATGAAGCAGAAGAAGAACCGGCTAAAGCGGAAGCTATCAAACAAACGAAATATGAAGAGTTACCAGCGCTATATCGTGAATCGAAAATTGCAAAATTTTTTGGTATAAAAACGCAAACGCCAGAGAAAGCTAAAACAGTTTTGAAAAAGAAATCGCCTGAGAAAAAAAATGTTACGACGAAAAACGCTGGAATAACAAAGAGCGCGACAAAGAAATCACCCTCGCCAGTTAAGGCTGCAAAAAGAGACAGTGAAATAAAAGTAAAAACGGTTACTAAACGTAAGTCGCCCTCACCTACCCCCACACCTGTAAAAAACCCAGCTAAAACCATTGATAACTCTAGCGCCTACGCTTCAAAAGAAAGTGCAAAGCCGGTAGAGCTGGCAAAGAAGTGTGCATCGCCACCTAAAAACCTAATGGAAAATTTCGAAATCAAAATGTTAATGGAAAAGGCTGGTAATGCAAGTGAGCTGTTGCCAAAAGATAAACTGCCGCGCAATGTTGAAAGCCATGCGGAGACCGAGTCAAAAAGTGTTACAAAAACGCTTATGAACGAGCCTACCACGCAAGTCGTTATAGAAAATGAAAAATCTATGCCAAGCATAGTACTACCACGCCAAAACTCCAATGCCGCAGACTTACAACAACAAGCAGGCGAAAGTCCGTTAATGAAAAGGCGTCCTCTTGTGGAGGATATACGCAATCTGCCAAAGGCCGGCTGCGATAAATCGCTCAGCAATTCACGCAGAAATTCACAAACAAGCTTAAATGCTTCGCGCCGCTGCTCAGACTCCTCATTACATGATAAACTGGAGGATGGTGCTACAGTGGCTAGTAAACTTAATGCCCCAGCTGATGCGCAGAACAAAGACAATGTACAGGAATTATACCAACATATTGTAACACGTTTCGCTGAAAAACACGACGACGCCGTACACAATTCCGGTGGAGAAGATGAGTGTGATTCGCTATGTACGTCGATTAGCAAAAGTCCCAGCGTCGCACCAACAACAATACGACCGCGTGGCTCATCGGAGGATGAAAGCATCGAAAAGTTGTTTAGTCAATTTTCAGACGAAATGCTAGTGAATGTAGAATTCGATTCAAATGATGAATTAGTGCGCATTACACCACGTGTGCCTTTGGTAAGCAAAACTGGCACGGACGATGAGGATTTTGTTGGCAGACTAGACTCATTGGAGAGGGATGAACTGCACTTAGGCAATGCAGTTGAAATTGGCGTGGAAAATTCTTTAACTAATATGCAGCAAAATAATGAAGCTAAAGTTATTTCAGCTGTGGAGACTCAACATTTTGCTTTTAATAATAATAATACTCCGTCTGCTGATGAGACTCAACAGACAACCTTGCCGCCATCTACCAGCGCGGCACCTTTAACACTAGAACGCATACAGTCACTGTTGTACATGAAGCCAACAGAAACACCTTTTCCCATTAGACCGCAACGCAGACAAAAAAGTACATCCTCTTCCAGCGAAGCTTCAGCACCCATCGCACCACAACGTATGAAACACAAATTAGCAAAATTATGTCCAGATACTATGCCGCCATCAGTGCAGGATTTAATGGAGACAGTATTTACAAAAAGTTTAACTGCCGAACTGGCAGCTAAAGATACCGTTTCATTGCATAACTTTCCACGTAACATATCAGAGGATGAGCTTGAAGATATGCGCATAAATGAGAGTATAATGAGTAGTGAGACGAGAAAAAATATCAAACAAAATGCAGCTAATGCAACTCAAGCGCGGGCTGTTGATCAACTCATCGCTTCCCAAACTGCCACTAGTGAAAATGTTAGGCAAATTGAGAAAGAAAAGGCTTTCAATGAAACTTTGACTGACGCAAAAGAGGTTGCTCCTGATACCCTTGCAGCACAGAACAATATCAGTTCATCTCATAACCTGCCTACTCCGGCTATAACAGCTGCAAACGTTACTGCAGTAAATGAAACTGCAGCCTCTAAACGTAAGCTTTCAAGATACTCTTTGAACTCACTCGATAACAAAGCGGAAATCAACTCAAATGAGGCGGTTTCACTTACAGGACTTTCACGCAGGACTTCGCTAACTGCAGCAATTGAAAAGACAAACCAAGGGGAGGACATTACAAATACAAATGAAATGTTGAACAATCAAGCAGCGAGCTCCACGAAGTGTTCGCCATTACAACAACAAAGAATATCGCCTGTTTCCAATGTAAACATTGCTCAGTCTCCCTTAATGCAATGGAGATTACAACAAAAACAAGCCTTAGCTGATGCCGAAGCTGTTGATAAGCGCGCTCTTTCGTTACCCGAAATTGATACAGAAAGTTCTTCAAAAACTCCAATAAACCAATGCCCAAAGGAAGAACTAAATGAGTTAAGTAATAATGTTCTCACGCCGCCCAATAAAGCCAACAGCAAAGAACGTTCTTTAGAATGGGATATGACTAAAATGCCAGCAAGTCCAATGCCACGTCGTAAGTTCATACACGCCGAACGTCAGGGTTTCGAGGATGCAGTAAAGTTTAAAGATGTTTCTCCAACAAGCTCAATAAAAATGCTTAATAATTTATCTTCCAATAGCAGCGACTCTGATGAGCGACGTATAATTAAAGATTTTGAAATCGAACGGCGTCAAGCATTGATACAACGTGACAAGCACTACCAAGAGCTAGAGACAAAAGAAAGAGAGAAAATAAATACAGAGCTAGATAAGAAAGAAAAAGCAAAAATTAAAGCGTTAAATGAAAATAAAAAGCAGACATCTAATTACAATAGCAGTAATAGCTCCATACGCAGTACACCACAAACCACACCGCTTAGCTCACGACGTGGCACACAAGGTAGCATAAGTACACAGCGTGAGAGTACACCGCCTAATTTCAAAAAGCTGGTTATACCCACAGAAGATGGCACTGAGGACTTGTTTACGCTTGGTTCGCGTTGTAGCTCATACGCATTTATCGAGCTCATGAGCAATGGTGAGCCAAGAATAGCGCCAATGCCGCAAAAGCTAAAAATTCCACCAAAACCATTGCCCAAGCCAGTGATTGATCCCACCGAACCCATAGCCGAAGTATTTCTAAATCGTTCATGGCCTCGGCCGGAATTGTCGCCGGAAATGTATACAAGCGAATCGCCAGATACAGTGATTGAGGTGAAACTCAACAATTCAGCAGCCAAGTCACCAACACCGGAAATATTTCGCAATCGTAAATGGCCCGATGGCAAAACAGTTTTCGCTAATGCAGACAAACGACACTCGGACAACGACGTCAACGATGATGATTTTATTACAAAAATTTCAAAAAATAGAAAAAAAATCAGAAAACTGCAATCACATTCACCACAACCAATGCGACGGAAGTTACACGTTGACGACGACGATTTTTGTGATGATGACAAATCGACATCAAAATCGATAACAGATTTACCTTCACATGAAGCTACATTAAATCGTGCGGCGCGCTCATCACGTTCAAGTGGCGAAAATTCAATAACGCATGCATCCCTGGTGAGTGTTGGCGCACCACCCATACGTCCCATGCGTCATCAACGTCCAACTGCATCGAGCCAATCCAACGAAACAATGGATGCCAGCACACGCATGCTACTAAATCGTAGTAAAAATTTACATAAACGTAAAAGTGAATTTCTCAATGAGCGCGCAGCAGAGCGGAATCCCTATCTACGCGATGGAGTTGAAACCGAGTATGACGCAGTCGAATCGTCGTCCGATGATGAGCTAGATTGTTATCGACCAAATGGTTATAAAGCCAAACAGCGTACGCGCTTTCCAACATCACGCACACTTGGACGCGCAGCCCGTTCATTGACTAAGAGTCATTATACACCCATTTATGGTAGCGATTATGGTTTGAGTAGTAGTAGCAGTAGACGTTTATATCCAACAACAACAACGTCATTAGATTTTAATCCATATTTAAGCAGCAGTGGTGGCATTGCTAGACTGAGTAATTCGCTTGGACGCAGTTTGCATTTGAACAACAACGACTACATAAGACGTAGTCCTTCACGGCAACGTGAGCGTGAACACTCCAAAGAATCGTGCGTGATAGTTTAGAAAATGATTTATATATGAATTATGTTTTGTTTGAGAGATGCATTAAATTTCTATTTAATAATAGATATTGGAGATATTAGCATCACGATGACAACAACAACAAAAACCACAACGGCAAAAAACAACGTTATACCTAACTTCGAAATAGTCCAAAGAAAAAAATAAAACCTAACCTAAAAAAATATGCAATAATAATATAATAACACTATTTAAACAGATTTTAAGCACTCGTACAAGAAAAACAAAAATTTGAAATTTGAAATCTTAAACAACAAAAGCGAAAAACTAAACAAATGAAACCAATGCCACAATATACCATTTACACAAAAAAGTACAAAGCACACATATCAAAATTTGTAATTTTTCAATATTTAAACAACACTACTTTTGTAATAAGTACAACAACAAAACATACAAACAAAACAAAATCAAACAAAAAAATAATCCCGTATGTACGACCTTCCATCGACCAACCAACATACCAACCAACGTACCAAGCAACCAACAACAACCACTCAGCCAAAAATAAAAAATCTTCTGCCCATCTTGCTCGCCTCAAATAATTAAAAAGAAATATCCTTGCATATGGTTTACAAAATTTTCGCACTCATACTATTTTCGCATTGAAACGGTTAAAAGGAATCAAATATTGGGAATTACAAAAACAAAAATAGAGAATGCTAAAATTCAAAAGAGTCAATAACGCGCGGGTACGATCTCTGAAGGTAAAAAACAAACTAATACCCTTAACCCACCAAAACAAAGTTTGCTTCGTTGTCCAAGCCGTGTGTTTCTTGCGTAACAAGTCTAACTACCTTAAAGCTAGCTGCCTTTGTTTGCGCTTGCTAGACTTGCGGCATATAAATACGTATGTACATATTCCAACAAACAAAAAATATCTCGTTTTAACCTACATAAAACCTTTTACACTTACTCACAACATAAATGGGACAGCAATGTTTTCTTGAAATTTTTCAGAATTTCTTTTGCAGCCTCTTTTCTTTTCTGTGCGGTCACACTCTGAAGAAAAAGCCTTCCTTAGAATTCCGGGGACTTCTATGATAACCTAGAATAGACATATGATCAAACTAAACATCAAAATTATGATGACGCAGGGTGAGCAAAGAAGGAGCCTTTAGTCCCAAAGTCGGAAGAGTCAGCCTCCCCAATGTAACTGCTTCTGAGAAAGGGATGTTGATTAACTTCGTCGCGGCTTGTAATATGGTCATCTGAAGCACTTGAGATGTTGGATGACTGGAAATTCTACAAAAAAATCCGGAGAATGCCGAAGCATTTGAAGGCCGTAACGAATTCTTGCATGGGCAATAATACCGACCTTTTAGCCGCAGGGAACGCCTCTCATCATTGTTAAATTGCGAGAGAGATAGTGAACCCGATACCCCAGTCGCGCACGGTAGAAAAGACGTACCATCACCCGACTATGGTAAAGTGAGGAGGGCAATATTACGTTCAGATTGTAACTATGCTCAGCACTAAACTGCCTAGGAAACTTTGGCCGAAGCGTTATCAAACCAGTCCTCATTTTTTTATAACTTACGCCGATTGAAAACACTAAGAAAGGCCAAGTCATTCTTAGCCTGTTTTTTCCAAGTTGCCTTCTCATTGTTTGTTGAAGCGGCTTTTTCCATTCTCATAACATGATCTAGCCAGCGTATATGTTGCAGTTTTATTCGCGTAACTGTGCTCAAATCTGTGTATCGTTAAAGTTTCTTCCCTACACACCATTGTCATCACGGAAGAGACAAAATATCTTTTGAAGACAGATATGAAGAGAGTCTTATGGAGCTTAATTTTTGTTCATCGTGATAGGAATTTACTTCTAAATTACCAACCCAGTCCAAAGTAACACTTGTTTACAAAAGGGATTCTCCTTGGAATTTCTCGGTTGAATTTATTTTCATTGTTAATTCTGGTTCCTAAATAGACGAGGTTCCTTAAAGTTTCGAATTTTTAGCTGCCAACATATATGTGTCTAGGTTTGATACACTCACCTTATACTCACGACTGCTGCGGAATGTCTCTTTCTGACGTCAGAACATCAATTATATAGTAAGGTTAAAATGCCTGAAACTGCGCCTCTTCTAACTGCAAACAATCCTATTGAAACTGTCAGTTTCCTAGGACTTCTGTTAAAAGGAAGTTCCAATCAGGCATCCCGAAGTATTGTCATCTAAGCTTACCGCTTCCCTTCCCGGTAAGTTGCGAATTCAGGTGTAATTTACCATTAGCATCTTTGGCTTGAATTCGGGGCTGGGTTGAGAAGTGAAGCCTTTCACTGTAGATCTTACTGTTGGTCTTACCTGGTATGCTTTATCTTCCCACTAGGTAGGACCTTCATATCTCTATCTTTAAGGAAGGCACTTTGTATGATTTCATACCTGAACTCTGTCACTGCAAATTCAAGTTATTACCAAAACAGCTGCACGAATTCAAAAAAAACCTGCTATTTGCAAAACTTTATAAAAACTGGCTGTCTTATTTTGGTTGTGAGTAACTAGAGGTGGAAAAAAAAAAATAAATAAAAAAATTGTTCACTGCACTGTTCATTAATCGGGTGTGTCAACGTTATTTGTCCTGCGCTTTTTGGTAAAATTTTTTGCTGCTTTCCAAGCTAATAGCTAACAATTTCTAATAAACAAACTAAAATCGCTTAAATAAATAAACCAACAAAAAATGTGTCAAGTGTAATGCTGTGTGCTCATTTGTGCTGTGCCTTTTTTGATCGTACCTCATTGCAGATTTTTGTGTAGTAAAAAAATGGGGTAAATCACCACTAAAAACGTTTTGCATGCCGAATCCATATGCTTACAAAAACTCACCATCTATACGTTAAAAATTGACTAAAAACTTAAAAAAAGCCATTAAAAAATTGCTGACTTATGATTGCGGCGCTTACTTACGTACTTGTTTACTGCCTAGTTTTTTTTTTTTTTTGTCATGACGATGTTATAGAACGCAACCTCCACAACTGTTTTATACATTTTTGTTGAATGCTTTTATATACACACCTTTGTATATAAATAAATAATTCAATGAATATATAAATAAGATTTTAGTAAACTAATATAAACACCATATTTTCAGGTTCAAAGCGACTCAGAGTCCTCATCTGCCAAGGAAGTTGAACTTAACTCTGCCACGGAAATATCGACAGATTCGGAATTTGATCATGATGAGATAGCGCGTGAGACTCCAAAGATTTTTATTGATGATACACACCTGAAGAAGCCAACAAAAGTGCAAGTAAGTAATCTTTTTTATATGCAGCACCTGTGTGACCAAGTTTTGCTCGGCTTTTTGCGAGGTTGGCATATATTTTAGTTTGTTGTAGCTACACTACACAGTAAAGACATTCTAGCCGTTGTTGTTGTAGATAGTTTGACTGGCTAGTCGTCACCTCCCTTGCCTAACATTGTTATAAAGCTCTTCTAACGGGAGTTCTAGAAACCTCCCGGCTTCAAAAGCGCTGAACCATAGTGAAATTGCTATTAGAACACATTCTAGCCGTGTTTAGAAAAAGGTTTAAAACAAACGGTTGGTAAATTAATTTTTTCAATTAGTTTTCGAGATAATGGTAAATGGATAATGGTAGATAAAATACCATTTGTTTGATACCCACATTGGCATATCTCCTTTGATTTTTTTTATTCAGATAGGTGGAAACTCCGTACAAATGCCAACACTTACAGCCTTGGCCAAAAGTATTAGGCACCCTATTAATTTATGAATTTTTCGTTTTAACAAGTGAAGTAATTTTATTTGTAAAACAGTGAAAAAACAAGGAATAAGTGATAACAACATTAATATTTAGTAGGTCCACCCTTCGATTTAATAACGGCAGCAATTCTCTGAGGCATGCTTCGTACGAGCTTTGCACATTTGTCTGCACTTATAGCGTGTCACTCGTTAATTAAAGCATTCTTTAGAGCACTTCTTGATGTTATACGGTGTTCCTTAATCTTTCGATTTAAAATGGCCCAAATGTGCTCAATGGGATTAAGATCTGGGGACTGTGCAGGCTAATCTAACAAAACAATGTTGTTGTCTCTAAACGAACGCATCGTAGTCGTTGATTTGTGACAAGGAGCATTGTCTTGCTAAAATTGAACTCCGTCTAAGTTAGTGTCGCCGAAAATGCGCGTTAACGATAACAAAAGAACAGTTTCTAATACATTTATGTACTTTTGACTGTCCATACGACGCTCGAAAACGAACATTTCGCCGACATCATCCGCAGCCAAGCAGCCCCAGTGGGTACCACGCAATCTGGATGATATTCTTCCCCAACCCGTCGCCCCACGAACGTCAAACTTCTTTAAATGGTCATCTAACCGCCTGGGCGATTTTGACCGTCAAACATAGCTCGCCAGTCGTTTCTTCGTTGCGCCAACTGGCGCCAATTGGAAACATCGCGGGATCGCAAATCGGTCTCCACTTGGTCCTTCCATCGGAGTGGTGGTCTCCCTCTTCCTCTGCTTCCACCGGCGGGTGCCGATAAGAATACCTTCTGGGCTGGAGCATCTTCGCTCATTCGCACTACGTGGCCTAGCCAGCGAAGCCGCTGTGTTTTAATTCGCTGAACTATGTCGGCGTCTGCGTAAAGTTCATACAGCTCATCATTAAATCTTCTTCGGTACTCGCCGTCGCCAACGCGTAGAGGTCCACAAATCTTTCGAAGAACCTTTCTCTCGAATACTCCCAGAGCCGCCTCATCAGATGTTCTTAGTGTCCACGCTTCTGCATCATATAGCAGGTCGGGTGCGATGAGTGACTTGTAGAGTGTTATTTTCGTTCGTCGAGAGAGGACTTTACTTTTCAATTGCCTACTCAGTCCGAAGTAGAATTTGTTTGCAAGAGTAATTCTTCGTCGGATTTCAAGGCTAACATTATTGTTGGTATTAATGCTGGTTCCCAGGTAAACGAAGTCCTTTACTATTTCGAAATTATTGCTGCCAACAGTGGCTTGGTTGCCAAGGCGCGAATGTGCTGACTCTTTGGATGATGACAGAAGGTACTTCGTTTTGCCCTCGTTCACCACCAATCCCATTTTCTCCGCTTCTTTTTCTAATTTGGAGTAAGCAGAAGTTACGGCGCGGTTGTTAAGGCCAATGATATCAATATCGTCAGCATATGTCAACAGTTGCACGCTTTTATAAAATATTGTGTGTGGTTTTTGCCAAGATTTGGCGTATTGTTAAAATCTGGTCGATGGTAGATTTACCAGGTCTGAAGCCACACTGATAAGGTCCAATCAGTCTGTTCACATCAGGCTTCAGTCTTTCGCACAATACGCTTGATAGGACCTTATATGCGATATTCAAAAGGCTGATTCCGCGATAGTTGGCGCAGTTTGCAGGATCGCCCTTCTTGTGGATTGGGCAGAGAACACTTAGATTCCAATCTTCAGGCATGCATTCATCCGACCAAATTCTGCATAGAAGCTGATGCATGCGCCTTACCAGCTCCTCGCCTCCGTGTTTGAATAGCTCAGCAGGCAAACCATCAGCGCCAGCTGCTTTATTGTTTTTCAATCGGGATATTGCTTGGAGAAAATAAAATAATATTGCTATTCGCACTTCATTATAGTCGGGTTGTGGAACGTCAATTCCATCATCTTCGATTGTGGGCTCGGGTTCGGCATCTTCTCTGGTTTCTTGCTCAGTTTCTCCATTTAAAAGGGCAGAGAAGTGATCCCTCCATATTCTGAGTGCTCTCTGAGCATCGGCCACCAGGTCGCCGTTCTCATTCTTACAGGAGTTTGCCCCGGGTTTAAAACCTTCTGTCATTCGCCGAATTTTTGGATAGAATTTTCGGGCATTATTCCCGTTGGCCAGCATCTCAAGCTCCTTTATTTCACGCTTTTCTGCCTCTCTTTTTTTCGCCCGGAAAAGCCGCCTCGCTTCCCTCTTCAACTCGCGGTAGTGTTCACACACACTCCTCGTTGCATTCGATCTCAGCGTTGCCTTGTAGGCTTCGTCATCGTTCATCGTAACTAAGTTCACTTTTTTTAGGTATTTCAATAAATATAAACTGTTTTTATACGATTGGTAACTTTGCACTAAAGGTTATTCACACCTTGGCTTTCTAATTTTAAATACGAAAATATTTTATGAATTTCTTAAAACTGACAAAATTTAGATTTAGCCTACCCAGGTTGCTATGACTTTCAATATTATACAATTTATTCGTTTAATTAAAAGTTAAACGCCCATTTACAAAAAGAAGCTGTAACTTTGATATCCACGTTTGAGACTACTTGTATTTTAGTGGGGTACCTAATACTTTTGGCCAAGGCTGTATATAAGAGTTCTTAAATACTTAGTAGCATTTAACTTATATAGGGTTTCTTGAATTCATATCTTGCACCTCGAATACTCCAAGGACCAACCCCATCCCTCTGCAGCAAAAAAAAAATTGTTGATAGGAACACTTTTATTGATTCCATCGTTGGAATTTTATTTATTGAACAAAACGGTGTATGCTCATTCAGCTCATCGTTAAATTTTCTTAGTTACACACGGTTGGTATCGCATTAAGATCCATATATGTTTTCCGTAGAACTTTTCTATCGAATACTCCAAGGATCCTCCCATCTTCTTTCGGCATCGTCTATGATTCCAATCCACACTTTATACATTATGTTATGTTGCTCTGGCGATTTCATTTAAGCAAGATTAACCAATCAAAAACGGGCAGGCAAATAGTCCTCTTTCCTTCCAGGGATTTGAATATCGGGTTCGTTATCTCTTTCGCAATTTAGCAATGAGGGGAGCGTTGCGGATATGGCCAATCCTAAGATGAAGTTAATCGGGTACGCAAGGATACCAGCACCTTTAAGCACCATTTGTTTCACCTTTCGGACCTTCGGGATGTGGATTTAGTGGGCTCTTACGACAGGCAATACCTTCCCGTTTTTACATCTGTAAATCAGATCTGTTAAATTTGATTAGTAATTAGTAATCAGTTAAGACAGTTTTTTTAATTCGTAATGATAATTTTAATTGTTTTTCATTAATTAATTACGATTAGAAAAAATCTAAAACAAGTTGTTGTAATAACTTTTGATTATTTTGGATTTATATGTTGATTATTTTTGATTTTTTTCAGTATTGTTGATAGAAATATTTATGTGCTTCTACAACAATACTGAAAAAAATTAAACATGAAAAATCATGATTTTTTTGATTTTTTTTTAATTAATTGGAAAACAATCATTAAAAATTGAAAGTAATTGGTAATCGATCATTAAATGGATTCTGAAGAAAATGATTAATCAAACTGGTAATCATTACAATTAGTAATCATTATTTAACAGGTCTGCTGTAAATACATTAAAATTAAGAATAATAAGTCGCAAGCACGGTTTTAGCGTCAAGTTGGGGCAGCGATCGTTTATCATACAAGGATTCCTTATCCGCGTTCTCTGTCGAGTAAACGTTACGTTGAAAAAACTCGCTCGTAAAAGTACTTAGCGGCTCTGTCCCTTTTGCGTTGTTGGCGTTGTAACCGTGAAACATTCCTCATAGGTTTGGGGAGCGTAGCGGATATGGGCAATCCTTAGATAAAATTAATCCGGTACGCAAGGCTACTAGCACCTACTGGTACTAGCCCGACTGCCGCGGGAACCATTTATTTCACCTGTCGGACCTTCGGAATGTAGAGTTAGTGACTTCCAACGACAGGCAATACCTTCCCGCTTGTATTTCTGTAAATACATTAAAATTAAGAATAACTAAACTTGCTTTTCCATATTTTAGGTTAAATCTACCGTTATTGCAACGACTGTTGGTCAGCGACATCACGTGACATCCGCAAATAATACGCACAATTTAAAAGGCAGCTATCTACAGAAGTATCAAGTAAATCCACCACAACCGCAATTCAAGCCACTTGTTCAAGTCGATCCGACGCTATTAACAAAAAATCGTGCACCTTTACAAAATCCACGTCCTGGTGACTATCTTCTCAACAAAACAGCAAGCACTGAGGGAATCGCTTCAAAGAAAAGTTTAGAACTTAAAAAACGTTATTTACTTGGTGAACAGGGCAATGGCAATAAAATACAAAAATCTGGTTCTACTTCTGTATTGGACACACGTATACGAAACTTTCAATCAAATATATCAGAGTGTCAGAAATTGTTGAATCCAGGCAATGGTATATCGCCCAGCATGAAAACATTTCTGGATCGTACAAAATTAGGTGAAAATACAAAAAATAACGATTTGCTGCGTTCAGCTACAACAAATATTTTGAATGATTTAAAAATTGAAATAACTGTACAGAAAGCTTCATCGACTGCCTCAACCGATAATGAGAAAGAAAATGTTTATGTTAATAGTAAAAATGAGTTAAACAAGGGCATGGAATATTCAGAAACAGTGAATGCAACTTTACAAGAAACACTAAACAAAAAATCACCTACAACACCAACAAATAAACACCCCGCTATTATAGAAACAATAGATTTAGTAACGCCGGAAAAAGAAAAATCAACCTCAATCATTGATTTAACCAAAGAAGATATACAAACAACAACAAAATTTGAAACAAATAATGATGAATTGAATTTACACACAATTGAAACTAATGCTGCATTGCTCACTGCCGATAGTAATAAGATTGTAGATATATCCTGTGAATCACCAGTGAAAAGCGATAATACGATTATCGAGGAAGTAACACCCGATGTTTCCAAGGATGTTAAAGCGTGTATACCAGATATACTGGGACATATAGGTCAAGTCAAAACAGAGCGCAATGCTGCTACACTACAACACACAGATGATCAGGAACTTCTTTTGAGTCATTCTTACGATGAAGAAAAAATGGATTCACCAGAAAAATTAGAGGAACAATTTGAGAATGAAACATTACAAATACAAGTGCCGAACATACCGTGGATTACACGAAAAACGGACACAATGTCATCAACAACAACGGGCTCCAGCTGCACCTCAAGCTCGTCAAGTATTGAAGATATACAACATTATATACTGGAGTCGACAACGAGTCCAGATACGCAAACCGGCGGCAATGCAATTGGTGGACATCAAGTGCCGCGCGTAGAAATACACGACACTACAGGTACACTGATGCAAATAGACAGTTTAATGATTATCGATGGCAAATATATAGGCGATCCAGAGGATTTAAAGTATATGGAAATACCGGAGGGTGTAGTTGTGCCAGAAACAGCGCTTCCTACTATTAAAACAATAGAATCTGAGGATGAAAACGAGCCTGACATGGAACCAGTTACAGCAACACCTGAGCCAATTGAATGTACAGTTATTGAAGCTGAGCGTGGAAATGATGTTACCACAGACGTTGAAACAGAAGAAACGGAAACAGATGAACAACTACCACCATTGCCAGAAAGGGGGCCACCGCTTCCAGCGCATGGACCGCCGCAAATGAATGTAAACGCAAATAACCTCAAATTTGATACCAAAAACGAAAATAAAGTGGAAAGCCTTAAAAATTTGCCATTAATTGTAGAGCAGCAAACTATGGCGCAAACAAAAGCAATCAAACCAGTTACATTAAATCTGAGCAGCACAAAAAAGTCACCAAATGCAACACCCACAACACCAACAACGTTGGCAGCTAATCATCTACGCACACCAACGTCACCACTTGTAGACAGTGATGTAACACCCACTGGCGATTTAGTTTCGCGCGGTTCAGATTCTGAAACTGAACTCACAGGCACAGGACAAGCAATGACCGAAACGGAATTATCAGACTGGACGGCAGATGATTGTATATCTGAGAATTTCGTCGATATGGAATTTGTATTAAATTCAAATAAAGGTACTATTAAACGTAACAAAAAGCAGAAGAAACGCATGTCTGCAGCTGCTAAGCTGCCAACTACAATTGAAATGTTAGGTGAAATAACTAAGACCGCACCAGTAGCTGAATTCGAAGGTATATTGAAATCGATCGATATTGATGATATCGAATTTATGGATACCGGTTCGGAAGGATCATATGCAGAACCTTATGCTGCTACCAATACAGCATTGCTGCGCAATCGTGGTTATATGGAATTTATTGAGGCAACGCCAAAAACAACTGCTGCACTTGTGTCTGCGTCAACTATAACTGGAAGTAAGGATTATAAACCGGTGCCGGCAAAACGTGGGGAAAAACTTGGTGTGGATTATATAGAACAGGGTGCTTACATTTTACTAAGCGCCAATGATCAAGAACATGATGTGCTCAAAACTCCTGTCAACGAGGAACCAGAAATGGTAGCTACGTTGTTGGAACAGTCACATGTTACTACTGGCCCGCCATCACTTATGACGCAGTCCTTAACCGATTCGAGTACATTAAACGATCTCGAAGATGATAGTCTCTTAACAACAACACGGAATTCAGAGATCCAACAGTCAACAACGAGGACGACTACAACGGAAGAGAGTGAAGCATTGACTGTGGTCACTAGTCCGCTGGATTCTTCTTCCACAAAAGCCGCTAATAATTTCGCTGTCTTAGAAAAAAGTACAGGAAAAACCACTGGTTCTACACCTAGCAGTTCAGATAAGAATCCGATAACGTCACAGTCCACCTCTACCACAACGAGCAACTCGGCTACGCCGTGGCAGAAATCAACGCCACCACTTTGTTCGTTACAAGAAAGTAACACGCAACAACAGCTGTCCAATACAACAACACCACCAAAGGCAGCACCACGTAAACCCTCAAACGAGCTATCATACGAGGAGTGCGTACGTGCATTACAGCAAAAGATTACACAAATCAGCACTGCACGCGATTCAGATGTACGCAAACAAAGACGTAAAAGTTCCAAGGGCGAAATGCCAACCGATAACGTACAAACTGTGATAGAATCAACACCATCCATTTTACAACTCACCGACTCTACTGAAATAACAACTACAAAAGAACCTATAACAACAACATCTATTATTTCAAGCAGTAGCCCTTCCACCGCAACAGTAGCACAAATCCACAAGGTACCTGAAATTCCTACATTGACCAGCAAATTAGAAGAGATAACTAAAGAGCGCACCAAACAGAAGGACCTGATACATGACCTAGTCATGGATAAATTACAATCAAAGAAACAATTAAATGCCGAAAAGCGTTTACATCGTAGTCGGCAACGCACGTTGCTCACAACTGGGTATGCAAGCGGCGGTGGTTCTAGTCTAAGTCCTACACCAAAACTTGCAGCGGCAACCACAACTGCAGATGCGAATTGTACTAATCGTGCCCACTATCATGAATCGACGGCTGCAACCATACCGCCGCCAGCCATAATTACACCATCAAAAGCAAACCCGCCACGTAGCTCGACTACCAATTTAAGCGAAAATATTCCACTGCAAAAATCATCCACTTATGTAGCAGCTTATGGTGCAACAAATGATGCACCAGCGAAACGTTCTATTGCCTATCAGCAACGGCCATTTAGTGAACACATAGATGCTGAACAATTAGATGCCTTCGAGCGTTATAAATTAACTAAAACACCTTCATTCTCTTATGAATTGCCCAGCACGACATCAAAAACTAAAGATGAGAACTTGTATAAATTTGCCACACCTCTTACACCAACACGTCATAATCGCACACAACAAAAACCATTAGTTGGCGCACAAAATAGGATAGAAAGCAACACGTTCACTACATCAACAGAAAATTTACGCACTGAAGCGCGTGCACGTGCACGTCTCAAATCGAATACTGATCTCGGTCTTAGTCCAGAAGATAAAATGCAAATAATACGTCAACGGTTGCATATGGAACACAAAGAAATCAAAGCTAATCCGGTACAAACTACAAACGCTCAAGTTGCAATTATACCAATAAAAGATGCAGAAATGAATGTACGCGATCGCCGCTTGAGTGCATCAAAAAGTGTCAACGATTTAGTTTATATAGCTAGTAAACAAGCTGAATTGGTTGCAGACGTTAATACAAATATAAAGTCAACAGGCGTCAGCACGGATTTCACATCCGATCCCAATTTGTTACTATCTTCTACATCCATACAAACGCATAGCGGTAACGCTGATAATAAAGTGGCAAAAGGAAAATCTAGTCGTAGACAAAAAGATCCAGAACGTCGCAAAAGCCTCATACAATCACTATCAAGTTTCTTTCACAAAGAGAAAAAGGAAGTTAGTGGTGGTAACAGTGGTGTAGGCTCAACTAACGCACTTGAGTCAGCACAGACAGAGCGTCCGGGTACTAGTGCGGGCACAACAGGCTCAGGTGGAGGCATTGATATGGGCGTATTTAGTCGCTTCCGTATATCACCGAAAACGAAAGAGAAGTCCAAGGTAAGTAAACGGTTTGCACTTTTTATTTTATTTTATTATATTTAAACCCATTGTGTGCCTGTATATCGTCCTTATATAACTTTATGTATATACATATGTACATACATTCGTACATACATTCGTACAAAATATGGGTGGACATTAATGGTGGAGGGCTTTTATATAATATTGTAGTTATGTCGTTACCTTAATTCACAAAAAGCTTAGCCAAGCAATTTACTATTTTAGAAGCAAAGAATATTTCATTACCTAATGACGTTTTCAAAAAAAGAAAAGAAACATTTTGCCACCCTGTAAAACCAGCGAAATTCGGTTTTTGCTAATAGCCGGTTATTGTCTGTTTTTAGGTCATTCTTATCAAACGTTAATATTTAATTTATTATAAATTTTAGTTCGAATAAAAGCTAAAGTTGGCATAATTGGTTAATGGCGTATATATATCGCTCATTGAAATCAAATAAAAACGTTTTAAGGAAAAAAAAACAAGTGCGCTGTTTTTACAGGGTGCTGAGAAAAAACGTTCCATATTTCAAATCTACAAGTACATGGGGTCCATCAGCTATTCCGGCGGAACTGCCGGCGGGTAATAATTGTAATAGATTTTTGTTATATCTATCGACTTTATCGAAATTCCGATTGAATCGATTGAATTCTATCATGATCTATTACATTTCCCCCATCGGCATTTTTATAAACTACCCAGTAAAAACCTTGCATTTTGGAAATGCGCAAGTTATTTTTTCTAATAAAATGAAAAATTGCATTGTGGGAATCCAATTCCTTGTTTAGGCGACTTGTGCAATAAGTTTTTTTTTCAGAGAAAGCATCAAAAGCCTTAAACCAGCACTAAAACTCCTACCGTCTTGTACCGATGCCCCAGTACTACCGTTAAGTATTCCGTCGGGAGGTGGTGAGCACTAGTCTCATCGTCTGTTGGTCAGCATTATTGTACTTCCATTTCAGTTCTGCGCTGGGGATCTTTTGTAAGATTTTCATTTCACTAGTTTGGAGTGTTATTGAAAGATGGTCGTTCTTGTCCAACAACAAAAAAAGTTTATAAATGTAACTTTATACGCATGAAATCAAGCGACTACATCTACTCTTTAATTTCTTCTGCTTATTTCATCTGCGGCTAGGCGGTTGGAATGGCAGTCTTCAATTTGCTCCTTCTGGTTTAGGTTACGTGGACCAGGCGGTTGGAAGTTTCTTGTTTCTAACCCGCATCTGATATACTTACGTACGTTTCCAATCAAGCTTTTTTCGCCCAATGTCTTCAATTACAAGGCAGTGCAGTGGGGAGGCCGCGTCTGCTCCTTCTGGTTTAGGTCACGTGGAACAGGCGGTTGGAAGTTCCGTGTTTCTAACCCGCATCTGATATACTTACGTACGTTTTCAATCAAGCTCTTATTCACCCAATGTCTTTAATTACAAGGCAGTGCAGTAAAGAGGCCGCGTCTCCAATCTGCGCCTTCTGGTTTAGGTCACGTGGACCATGCGGTTGGAAGTTTCGTGTTTCTAACCCGCATCTGATATACTTACGTACGTTTCCAATCAAGCTTTTATTCGCCCAATGTCTTCAATTACAAGGCAGTGCAGTGGAGAGGCCGCGTCTCCAATCTGCTCCTTCTGGTTTAGGTCACGTGGAACAGGCGGTTGGAAGTTCCGTGTTTCTAACCCGCATCTGATATACTTACGTACGTTTCCAATCAAGCTTTTATTCGCCCAATGTCTTCAATTACAAGGCAGTGCAGTAAAGAGGCCGTGTCTCCAATCTGCGCCTTTTGGTATAGGTCACCTGGACCAGGCAGTCGGAAGGGCCGTGTTTCCAACCCGCATCTGTGTCACTTATGTATGTTTCCTTCAAGCACTTACGTATGTTTCCATCAAGCACTGACGCATTCGCTTCCACTTCCGTGATATACAGTTGGAGGCAGGATCTCCAATCTGTGTTTTCAAACTGAAATTCGCTTTGATTTAGGTCAAGCAGGCTCTCCCTATTATGTCACTGTCTGACGGGTTGGAGAGGCCTTGTCTCCCATCCGTTCTTTGTTCTTCGCGTTTTTTGCTCTTAGTCTTCCCTGCTGCGCCGCAGCCGTTCCAGACTTCTTAGCCACTTCATGGTTTCTGCGATTACGTCGCACACTGCAACCCATTTTAGTTTACTTTACAGCATATGCCCAACCAGTGACTCGGGAGTGTAGTCCTCACCAACGATGCTGCGTAATTTTCTTCTAAAGCTGTTCGATTTAGGCCATTCGAAAAACACGCGATAAACATCTTCCACTGCTTCGCCTGCACAGTGGTCGCATACGTGGTTGCATCCGTGACCGCTTAAGAACTGGGTCAGATAGAAGTCTACTTGTGTCTTGTTACCCGTTTTAATATCTAGGATACAAGGGTATATTGTGAAATAAGGTAACGGTATATATGTTTGGGCGATAATATATATAAAATATGTAGATTTTAATGTATTTATTGCAAACCATCCCAATTCAATGACACATTACAATATGGATAATAAGTCTTCGGGTTTTATTTGTGTAACCCGAAAAGGGCAAAACCTAAGCATCTTTTTAAAGAGATTCTCGTTTCAGCACTTTGACGAGAAGGTATTGTCCATATTTTGATTTTAAGAGTGGAAAAAGTGAAGCATGCTTAGGGCCTCTCGTTTAATTACTAAAGCGAATTTGCTGAAACTTGCAACAAGGATTGTGGGTGTTTATTGAATTTGGATTGTTTAATTTAGTCACATGAGTGTTATAAATTTTTGCAAATTTATAAATGGAAAATTCCTAGAATTTATATATGTATATTTAATAAGGCGTATTTAAATTATTAAACATTAAGCTGAAGTGACAAGGGTGCTCTATAGTCGCAAAATTCGGTATCAACGATGTAACATATCCTAACAAGGTGAGGTTGACGACTTTGACTTAGCTTAGTTTTTGAATATGGTCATAAATCCAACTCCAGCGTTCTGAACGTGCGTGATTCATGAGCACCCACAATCGACTCGCACCATCAATTTGTGACAAATACGTTAAGCAAACGTCTATGTACAGAAGAAAGTGCAAATATTAACGCAATTAACTGCTGATGACACTACAGGATTACAGCGAGCACGGAGGATACACTGCTACTAAGTGAAATGTCGCTCCGTTTCGTACAAGAAGGAAGCTGCCCACATGGCCAACCCGCACTATAAATGGGCCTTATCGGTAAGCAAAGGAGGAAGAATGAAGGAGGAAGCTCGCACTGACTTAGAAGAAAACAGGTGGAGTACCCCTCCGGGTTAGTGGTTTAGAATATGCCCGAGGTAGGCATACCGGTCGTAAGAGGCGACTAATATGCACAAAGGTAATGACGATGTTTGATTTACGGATATGATGCCTCTCACCTCTCATTACCCATCTTATCCTGCCTTACGGGAGGAGGGGTGACATGACCTAGAAGGTTTCACTGGTCATAAATCGCTACGACGACAGTCGGGCAGTACCGCAAGGGAGTACCGGAGCGTATCGGGTTCAAATCCGGCCAAGGACTGTTAATTCGACAACACTCCTCAAAACCTTCGGGGAGTGTTTTTGTTGTTACCACAACAACAACAACAAAACAGGTGGAGGATGACTTGGTCTCACTTGAAGTTTCTAATTGACGTCAGTTTTAACGCCCAACGGGATGGCTGACATGCTTCGATACGCATCAATGAATGCATGAGTTAATACAACGAACCTCTTGAAGAAACTTTTAAGCCACTGTATTTGCAAAAATTAAGATTTTATCGCGAGTTCCATTACTATTCTCCATTCACTTCAGCTTAATGAGCACTGGTGTGTATGTGCTAGCTCTTTCTCATAAATATTTTTCTGTAATTCTATTTGTATTTTCTTATTAAAAAATAATTCTTTGTATTAATGAGAATCAATCGATTCTTTAATTTTTCCAGTCTTGCTTTGATGTCAGGAATATCGGGTTTGGTGTAAGCTTAACTTTTTTTTGGGCTTTCTATTATCTACTAAGTTTGCTTTATACTCTTACGCTGCTTAACGCTTCTATTTAATAGAAATTTATTGCTGGCCAGCTGTTTATATGCACAAAATTAACAACTTTTTTTTTTGTAGATATGTAAACTGCTTAGCCTTTTAAAATTCAAAGATTTTACTAATTAGTTATAACTATTTAATCAAATTTTTTCTTCTAAAAGTTGTCGAATTTTTTTTTTAGAATTTCGTATCCACATAAAATCAATTATGTATTAAATATACATACATATATAGTACATAGCCGGCTAAGTGAAAGATCACCCTATTTCAAAATGTTTTTCAAGCACGCCCTATATCAAAAAACTCTATTTCAGAATTTGGTTCAAAAACGCCCTATCTCAGCTAAAAATGTATTGGATTTTCGTTCAGATAGAGCGTTTTTGAAACTTATTCTGAGATAGGGCTTTCTTAAAGCAAATTTTGAAATAGGGAGTTATTGAAAAAAAATTTGAGCTGGGGCGTTCTTCAAAGAAATTCTGAGATAAGGCGTTGTTAAAAAATATTTTGAAATAGGGTGATTTTCCACTCAGGCGTCGATATGAATGTGTGCCGTGAAGATCTGGCCTATGGCATACTTCTCAGGTGTGAAGCCGCATTGAATTGATACATCCTGCGTAAGAGTTGCTGCAAGCCGTTTAACAATCATTTCCACGTGTTTCATTATTTTTGATCCGGGGTATTGCCCTTCTTATCTCCTTCTTACACATTTAAGCAATGTGAAGAATTGTTCCATCCGTGACTTAAGTACGTTGGTTACATGGTCGCCATTATTTTACCTGCAGAACGTTGCTGTATCAAGATACCTTCACTCATGCGCCATATTTTTTGTTAGACTTTTCTGACTTTATTGCTGTCAACGAATATCTTAATGCCTTAACAACTTCGAAAATTAATCCGCCCTCATTGCCTTAAAGTCTCTACTACTTACTAATTGCTTAGAGTATTTACAAACTTCTTCGAACTTAGGCTTATATCTACACTTATAAACCGCTCAGTAAAAAGAAACATTATTTTGGTAATCCGCATGTATTTCAGTTGATTAAAAAATTTGTGAATTGAATGGAAATGTTTGATCAAATTGCATAGAATTGTCTTCTAGAGAGCACGCTCACATAGATACATTAATGCATACATATCCATTTGTACATTAATACATGAATATTTGCAATGTTGAAAATTGTAAGATGTGACTTGTTTTGCCAGCAACTAAAATATCGCACATAATAAATATTATATTTACTTAAACTCATTTGCCTGATTTTATAATTGTTTTATTGTATTTAATTTGTGTTCGCAAATAGCAAACAAAATTTATTCATATGCACAAAATGTTTTCAAATGCACGTTATGTCGTTGCTCTAACAAAAGAAAAGTAATTTAACATGTTTACTTTAACGATTTTAGTTTTTATATTTAATTTTTTTTATTTTATTTTTTGTACTCTTTTTCTCTTACAGAATAAATAGGTCTTTTATTAAGCACGTGTAGTGTAAACGATAAAAAAATACATAAAATGTGCATCGAAGAGCATAAATACTTGCATATGTTTATACATAGTATATACATAGCTGTGCATATATAAATATAAGTATTTGCACTTCTGCGGCAAGCGAACAATTGCAACTATTCTTCCTTCACAATCCACATGCACTTCAATCTTCACTCCACAACACTTTACTCCATCCACTCGCTTGTGGCCACAAATTAAATACTTAGTTATGTATATATATACTCGTATCTTCCCCCAAATTCGTAAAAAATAAAATATTTTTACAAACCTATAACGAAAACTGTTAAATAATGATTACTAGTCGTAATGATTACCGGTTTGATTAATTATTTTCTTGAGAATCCATTTAATGATTGATTACCAATTACTTTCTGTTTTTAATGATTATTTTCCAATTAGTTAAAAAAATAATCAAAAAAAAATTCGCATTTTTTACGATTATTAAAAAAAATAATCAAAAAAAGTTGTTTGGATTACTTTTGATTGTTGATTTTTTTTTTATTTTTGATTTTTTCCAGTATTACTGTAGAAGCACATAAATATTCACATCAACAATACTAAAAAAAAATCAAAAATTATCAAAAATAATGAAAACAACTTTTTTTGATTACTTTTGATTTTTAAAAATTTTTTTTAATCGTAACCAATTAATAATTGCCTTTTCTTGAAAAACAATTAACATAACCGTTAGCAAATAAAAAAGCCGTCTAATTAATTGATTACTAATTACCAATCAAATTTAGCCGGTCTGCCTATAACTGAATATTTGTATGGAAATATCCTTTTAAAAGTTTATTTTTTATGCATTTCGGGGCTGTTTATAAGAAAGTTTGTTTTACTAAACATATACACTAAGTTGTATATTATTATTGTTGTGTTTATACACTTGCATATGTATAATTAGTTTGTTTATATTTTTCAATGAAAATATATTTTTTTTATTCGACATTTCGATGCTAGATATATTTGGTTCTGCTTGCCTAAACAAATTTGGCCAATTAAAAAAAAACTCAAAAATAAGCGAGCAGAAAAAATTGTAAGCGCTCACAATTTTGGTTGCTCTCTTCCAAACTCAAAGTTGTTTTTCAAAGCAAATTTTAAATTAAACAAAAAAATGTAATAGTGTTATTTTATACATAAGTCGCTTAGTGCTTACGAAAAAATATCGGCTATTAATTAGTATAAACTGATCGTGAGCTTGTGAAGCTTACAACAACAAAAATCAATAACTTTTAAGTCTTATCCCAAATTCCCCATTTTTTTGCTGCCGGCCCCTCATTTTTTTTTATTTGACACCAGCCACTGTTGGGTGGACAAGAAAATCATCAAACACGGATTTTGAGATAAGAAACTGAAGCTTAAAAATATTCTGGACATAAGCAATGTTTGTTTAACCCTAGAACACACACCCGGGTACAAATGTATCCACTTTCAACTTTGAAGTGTTGTAACTTTTGAACCGCTATACCTCTATACCGCTAACTTCGGATCTAGGAAGATTATTTAGTTTTGAGTTCAAATTCAAAATTTGAACCAGATCGGACCATTGGTTCAGGAGCTACAGCCTTCCAAACACATTATATACGTAAACACACACCCGGGATACGTTTGTACCCCAATAGTAAAAATCCTCATAATAATCAACAAAAAAACATTTTTTATATTATTTTTTTATTTGAAAAATTAAAAATATTAATTTCACACATTATATTATTGACTTTTATTATAAAAATGCATTTTATATCTAAGGAAAATCATGGCAAATAGAGCAATTTGTTGATGTGACCGAATGTTCAAGACACATTGGCTTCTTACATTTGGCGCACAGCTTTCTGGTTTTTCTACGGCGTTTTTCCTCTTGTGCGTAACATAAATAGCAAGATCCGGACACAGGTTTTGGCGTGCGCGCTGCGGCAGATGTTGATGCTGCTGTTGACACCATTGATTCCACCGGTCGGTTGAAATATGCTTCAATAGCAATTTTAGTCGAAAAATTTCGCGTCACTTGACGATTTATGGCTCTGGCTTCAATAATGGGCATACACAATGCTTCAGCCAAGCTGCGCAGGATCTGCTTACGCTTGTTGTTTGTTCTCCAAGGCAACATAGGGTTATTCAAATCGTAGACAATGTAGGCTGCCAGAGCTGTAATGTCCAACATGTTGAAGAACATCGCTAGTGGCCATCGTTTTGTTTGTCTTTGTGTTGGATATTCCGCAAACATTTGGTCCATTCGATCAACACCACCTTTGGTACGATTATAATATTCAATTATTTCAGGTTTCCCACTGTCAGCTATTTCAGCATCATTATGCATGGTCGAAAGCAAAATTACTGCTTTATTTTTTTTGGGAACATAAGAGCACATTGTCACATTATTTTTGAAGCCAAATGTCGTTGAACCAATTGTCCTGTTTTTGTTCTGCTTCATTTCTTGAGGAATATATGATTGATTTTTGTTGGAACGATTTTCCGTCATCCCTTGTCAAGTTTGGTTTTGTGACAACCCGGTTGGCGGCCGCCGTGGTGTGGAGGTAGTGTTGCCGGCCTACCACACCGAAGGTCCATGGTAACATCAAAAGTGATTTGAAAAAAAAAAAAAAAGTTTTTCAAAACGGGGTCGCCCCTCGGCAGTGGTTTGGCAAACTCTCCGAGTGTATTTCTGCCATGACAGGCTTCTCAGCAAAAATTCGTCTCCTTTGTAGATGCCGTTCGGAGTCGGCAAAAAACTGTAGGTCCCACCAATTTGTAGGGAAAATTCAAATCGGCACACCACAAATTCTGCCATTTTCAATGCCTAGTTTCGTTCTGGTCTATGTCTATCCGCTGCGTTGTTTTTATAGTCCGTGGGTGCTGTGGCAGGTAATGTCAATCTATGTGTTCGTGGTAGGTAACGTTAAAATGCATGTGTGTGTGCGCGCGGTATTGATACGTCCGAATTGTTATCTGTCCCAAGGGTTGTTTTTGTAGGTATGTAGACATACCGCTTGTTAGCTAAGCGGTAGGTTGAGGTAGGTAGAAATCGGTGATTTTTGCAGTTTGGTTCATATTTCGTTTTTGCTTGTTCATTGTTACGTGTTTGGTTGCTGTACCTGCTGGCTTGTGCTGTTTTTTGTAAACTAGTTTTAAGGGTTCAAATATTTCGTCAGAGATAGTGTTGGTTTGTTCGTTTATGATCCTGCCGTCAAATGTTTTTAACTTGTATATCTCCATGTTCTCAAGTACATTAAGCCGCCGGCCTTTTCCTTGTACGTGAAGTATTCGAGCCCTTGTTTTTATGTTAGCTGGGGTGCAGTTGTTCTCGAACATGTGGTTCGCGAAATTAGATTCTGGTATTATGGTGGGTTTTCGTGTTTTTTTGTTGTAGTCCCTGATATGCTCTCGGAATCTTGTGCTTATTTTTCTTCCTGTTTGTCCTATGTAGCTGTATTGACATTCACAAGTAAGCCTATACACTCCGTGTCTGTTGAATGGGTCATCAGAATTAGTGTCGGTTCTTAGTTTTTGTCCGACGTTGTTAGATGTTCTGAATGCTGTGTTGATGTTATATCTTTTAAAGAAGTTTGCTAATTTGTATGTCGTTTTTCCAGTGTATGTCATTGCCGTCCAAACCATTGGATTTTCCTCTACGTTTACTCTTTTTTGTGTTCCATGGCTACTTCTGAGTTTATCCACAAGTGCTTTCTTGTATCCATTATTTGCCGCTATCCTGTGTGAGCGGCGTTCTCTGAAGCCTATCCACTAAGTGCCTCAATGCTGCATTTTTGTGCTGTTGCGGATGGTGGAATATATGATTTGTTTTTGCGCAAAGTTCCAACGATCGTGAGTTTCCAGGTGAGAAGCAGTTCTGCAACTGGCAAGGTCGTAAACAAATTGTCCATTGTAATGTTTCGGCCACTTCCTTGGTATTTGGCAGACAAATCCTTCACCACTCGTTCGCCTTGGTTCGTTTCCCTACCAGTTTCTGCTTGGCCAGTATATATTTGTCCATGCAGTGGATATGCATTTGTGGCATCGCAAATCCACCAAACCTTGACACCATATTTAGCAGGTTTTGACGGTATGTACTGCGTAAACCGTGTGCGTCCACGGTAAGGAAATAATTGTTCATCAATCGTCAAGCATGAGCTGGGCTTGTAATGTGCAGCAAGATTATTGTTCATCATCGTCCACAACTCACTGATCGGTGCTGCTTTATCAGTTAGTAAGCGTGTTGCACGACTGTTTTTATCGTCAAATCTTAGGAACCGCAATATCGAACAGAAACGGTTGACTCCCATTGTGGCGCGATATAAAGGATAGTTTTTGACGCTTCATAAATCTCGAACATGTTCTCCATTGCTATGGTTCGCACCAGTCATAATAAGTATGCCAAAAAATGCATACAGCTCTGTTATTGACACAGGCGTCCATGACTTAGGAGTTGTGTTTGGATGCGCATTGTTGTAAGCATTATAAGTTTCTTTTGCTAACTTATTTGTGTGGCGCATAATTATATCAGCCATTTCAACGTTCATGAAACATTTGAATGTTTGCTCTATTGACAACATTTCAGTGCATCTAGCTGGTCCAGAACGTTCTCTTATAATATTTTGTCTGAGTACCTGACGACTTACATTTGGTTCTTTCATCCACTCAGTACCATCACGTGCAACAAATTTTTCGGCACTAGCAGGTAATTCATTATTTTCTTCTATTTCTTCTTCTTCATCGTCTTCTTCATCATCCTCATAGTCCGCATAATCAGGTAATACTTCTGCGGCACTTTGCGAAACTTCAGCATCGTCATCAGCAATTTCAATGTCATTGATTTGAATTTCTTCTTCATCTTCTGAGTCAAAGTCATAGGGAGCGTCATCGTCACAAATCTCATCAAATAAAGATTGTATATATGATTCTCGCTGTTCCTCAGTTCTTCTTCTTTAAATGGTCATCTAACCGCCTGGGCGATTTTGACCGTCCAACATAGCTCGTCAGTCGTTTCTTCGTTGCGCCAACTGGCGCCAATTGGAAACACCGCGGGATCGCAAATCGGTCTCCACTTGGTCCTTCCATCGGAGTGGTGGTCTCCCTCTTCCTCTGCTTCCACCGGCGGGTGCCGAAAAGAATACCTTCTGGGCTGGAGCATCTTCGCTCATTCGCACTACGTGGCCTAGCCAGCGAAGCCGCTGTGTTTTAATTCGCTGAACTATGTCGGCGTCTGCGTAAAGTTCATACAGCTCATCATTAAACCTTCGGTACTCGCCGTCGCCAACGCGTAGAGGTCCACAAATCTTTCGAAGAACCTTTCTCTCGAATACTCCCAGAGCCGCCTCATCAGATGTTCTTAGTGTCCACGCTTCTGCATCATATAGCAGGTCGGGTGCGATGAGTGACTTGTAGAGTGTTATTTTCGTTCGTCGAGAGAGGACTTTACTTTTCAATTGCCTACTCAGTCCGAAGTAGAATTTGTTTGCAAGAGTAATTCTTCGTCGGATTTCAAGGCTAACATTATTGTTGGTATTAATGCTGGTTCCCAGGTAAACGAAGTCCCTTACTATTTCGAAATTATTGCTGCCAACAGTGGCTTGGTTGCCAAGGCGCGAATGTGCTGACTCTTTGGATGATGACAGAAGGTACTTCGTTTTGCCCTCGTTCACCACCAATCCCATTTTCTCCGCTTCTTTTTCTAATTTGGAGTAAGCAGAAGTTACGGCGCGGTTGTTAAGGCCAATGATATCAATATCGTCAGCATATGCCAACAGTTGCACGCTTTTATAAAATATTGTGTGTCGATTCTTTTTTCACGGGTTTTTGCCAAGATTTGGCGTATTGTTAAAATCTGGTCGATGGTAGATTTACCAGGTCTGAAGCCACACTGATAAGGTCCAATCAGTCTGTTCACATCAGGCTTCAGTCTTTCGCACAATACGCTTGATAGGACCTTATATGCGATATTCAAAAGGCTGATTCCGCGATAGTTTGCGCAGTTTGCAGGATCGCCCTTCTTGTGGATTGGGCAGAGAACACTTAGATTCCAATCTTCAGGCAAGCATTCATCCGACCATATTCTGCATAGAAGCTGATGCATGCGCCTTACCAGCTCCTCGCCTCCGTGTTTGAATAGCTCAGCAGGCAAACCATCAGCGCCAGCTGCTTTATTGTTTTTCAATCGGGATATTGCGATTCGCACCTCATTATAGTCGGGTTGTGGAACGTCAATTCCATCATCTTCGATTGTGGGCTCGGGTTCGGCATCTTCTCTGGTTTCTTGCTCAGTTTCTCCATTTAAAAGGACAGAGAAGTGATCCCTCCATATTCTGAGTGCTCTCTGAACATCGGCCACCAGGTCGCCGTTCTCATTCTTACAGGAGTTTGCCCCGGGTTTAAAACCTTCTGTCATTCGCCGATTTTTTTGATAGAATTTTCGGGCATTATTCCCTTTGGCCAGCATCTCAAGCTCCTTTATTTCACGCTTTTCTGCCTCTCTTTTTTCGCCCGGAAAAGCCGCCTCGCTTCCCTCTTCAACTCGCGGTAGTGTTCACACACACTCCTCGTTGCATTCGATCTCAGCGTTGCCTTGTAGGCTTCGTCCTTTCTTTTCGTTGCAGCGCGGCACTCTTCATCATCATACCAGTTGTTTCTTCGCGTTCGCCGGAATCCAATTACTTCTTCGGCTGCGGTACGGAGTGCTCCTGAGTGATCTCACTGCTCATGCATTCCACTAGGTTGAATTGTGCTCTCGGAGAGCAGGTGTGAGAGGCGATCTGCGAAATAATTGGCGGTCTGTTGCGATTGCAGCTTTTCGACGTCCAGCTTTCCCTGCGTTTTTTGTTGCACCTGTTTTGTCGTACAGAGGCGGGTACGAATCTTGGCTGCTACTAGGTAGTGATCAGAGTCGATGTTAGGTCCTCGTATTGTGCGAACATCTAAAACGCTGGAAGCATGCCGTCCGTCTATCACAACGTGGTCGACCTGGTTGCGTGTTTTTCGATTGGGGGACAGCCATGTAGCTTGATGGATCTTCTTGTGCATAAACCTAGTGCTGGATATGACCATGTTTCGGGCACCGGCGAAGTCGATCAGCCTGAATCCATTTGGCGAAGTCTGATCGTGGAGACTGAACTTCCCGACAGTGGGGCCAAATACACCCTCCTTACCCACCCTGGCGTTAAAGTCGCCAAGCACGACTTTGATATCATGACGGGGGCAGCGCTCGTAGAATGCATCCTTTTCCACGTCGTCCTTCTCTTCCGTCGGTGCATGAGCGCAGATAAACGATATGGTGAAAAATCGTACTTTTATGCGGATTGCAGCGAGACGCTCGTTCACGGGTGTGAACGACAGTACTCGGTGACGGAGTCTCTCTCCCACCACAAATCCCACGCCGAATCTGTTGTCTTCATGCCCACTCCAGTAGATGTTACAAGGTGTTCTGATCGTATTTCCTCGCCCCGTCCATCGCATCTCTTGTATGGCGGTGATGTCAGCTTTTGCTTTCCTCAGGACCTCAACCAGCCGGGCAGCGGCACCTTCCCCATTAAGGGACCGGACATTCCAGGTACATGCCCTTATCTCATAATCCTTATTTCGTTTGCTCTCTCTCTATGGCGCGATATACAACAGGTATATCATCATAAACCTCCTAAGAGATTTTTGCGCCAAGCTTCTCTTCCAATTTGTGGTGTGCCGATTTGAGTTTTCCCTACAAATTGGTGGGACCTACAGTTTTTTGCCGACTCCGAACGGCATCTACAAAGGAGACGAATTTTTGCTGAGAAGCCTGTCATGGCAGAAATACACTCGGAGAGTTTGCCAAACCACTGCCGAGGGGCGACCCCGTTTTGCAAAACTTTTTTCAAATCACTTTTGATGTTACCTGTACCAGGGCTCGAACCATGGACCTTCGGTGTGGTAGGCCGGCAACACTACCTTCACACCACGGCGGCCGCTCGCCCATCTGAAAATATGAAATTTTTGGTGCATAAATATATAAATCAGGACTTGACTTGTTTAATAACAATAATTAGCACTATATACTTGCCTTATCTAGGCGTATTAGTTGCAATTTCTCTGCAAAACTCCTTATTAAATATTTTATACATTTTTTAACGACGCACTAACATTTCGCTCACAATACTAAAGAAGAAGATACACGAAGAAAAAGAAAATCTTAACAGAAGGATTTGTGTGTGTTAGTAATTTACAATTTTCGCTTGCATGTATTAGTGAGTGTGGTTAGGTCCGTCTAGTAGGGAATACTTGTTATATATTAAAATATACATTTCAAAAAAAAAATCATAGAAATCGGTTGAATAAGCATTAAAAAAACCGCAAAATAAGGTCCCGGGTACAAACGTATCCCGGGTGTGTGTTTACGTGGTATTTTCTGGGTGTGTGTTCTAGTTTTTTCAATAACGCAAATAAAAAAGACCATCCTCAATGTTACTACATCGCTGGGTCAGCTGGCTAACGCAGCGAAAAAGGAATTGAGCGCATCCAACTGTGTGCTGAATTGGCGATGACTGGCTTAAAATTAACACAAACGAGCAATTCGTGTTACTCGAGAATGTGACTTCTCTTTTTACTCTTCGCAGTAACAATGCCGACCCAAAATGCAACAGATTTTCCAGCTTTTTATCTCAAATACCGTATTTAAATTCTAAAATGCGGGAAGAGCATCAAAAAGCAAACTGGGCGAAATCGCACTACCTTATATTTAATCACAATATATAGTGTAGTACATACCTACATACATATGTTTACGAATGACTAAAAAAAATTATAGCAAAAAATCACATGTACAATATTACACCGGTTTCATATTTTTTTCTTCCTTAAATTCCGTTTTCTTCCGTATATTCTGCATTTTGAAAAAAATACTTTGAATTCGGATGCACCGTTTACACTTTTTTATTTCTTGTCGTTATTTTTCTATTTTGATTTTGCCAGTTCTTTTCTCATTTTGAGTAGAAAAAAGTATGATCTAAAAGTCTAATCTACATACATACGTACATTCATAGTGTAACTTTTTGAACCTTTAGCAATGTGAAAAATTCAGCATTCTTTTTACGAAAAGTACTTTAAAACACTTTAGTCAATATATTTCTGCGACTCACTGTCTATTTTAGACCGTTTCAGAAAGTATACTGTTGTTTACAAAATTGCTTAGATATATTGGACTTTTATCAATGCGCACTCCCCGCGAATGGAATCCGTCGGATATCGGAATTGGCATGAATATTTCAAAAGCCTTCACCAACGGTCCACTATGGGATATTTTGGAAAAATCCCAATATGGGTAAAGCTAGAGCTGTCAAATATAAAACCATTGGAAGGCCAATTACTTCTCAATATAATAAAATGCGACTATTGGTAAAAGTTCTAAAACGGGGTGCTCAAAAACGGATTTGAAAAATATAATTTTGTGTGTTTCTTCGTCCCACTATGAGATATTTTGGGAACTGCCCAGCTCAAATTAAATCGGTGGCTTGTCCTTTTCGACTGATTGCCATATTGTATGCAATATTAAGGTTTCGGTGCAGCCATTTTTTAACCGATTCGATCGTAATTTATCGAAATAAAATCAAGTCCAAATGACGTCCAATGAACGGCCTGACCCGATCTTTCCGTTTGATAACCTTATTATATGCAAATATTTATTATCAATCCCTGAGTCATATCTCACAGAAGAAGCAATAACTCGTTCAGGTCGTTTTCTGATTATAGCGGTACTAACGCACACAAATTTGTTATTTTCTGTAACGGTCTAATGTTTGTGCATATGCAGGTGTAAAAATGCTTAAGTGACGGAAAATAAGTGCCATTAATAGATTCTTATTATATTCTTAATAAAAATGATTTGATTTACACACAAACAAAAAAAAAATGTGCAGCATCGATATCGACTGACTAACATTTATATATGTACATATATTATAACTAAGAACGATTATGTATTTTATTACATATTTATTATTTTATTTAACAAATTTTTGTTTTTCCTGCCAATAGGCAAGTCGACAACTTTTTATTAAGTTTTGTGCATTGTGTACATACATAAGTGTGTATGTATTTTATTTATATTTTAGTTTTAATTTTACAATTGTGTTTATTAAAGATATTTTTATAAATATTATTTGTTACCACAAGGCATCTTGTTTTATGGATTGAAATTTTACGCTCATTAGACCAATAAATTGCTCAGTAAGTTTCTGAACAAACAAAAATTAATTTTAATAAATTTTCGAAAAGAATATTACAGCCATATATAGGGGGGGTGGCTGACAGTGACCCAACTAGCGCTAAAGTGACGGTGACGGCAATCTCAATGGAGTCGAAGCCGTATATTAAATTTGCGAGGGTCAATAGGCGCCAGCTCACCTCACTATGCAGGTATATCTACCCCCAACAAATGGAAACTTTGAGTAATAAAAGGAAAGTGACCGAAGATCCCCGGTTGAAGGGGCGGGACAGCTAACTTCAAAACGTTTAGTAAAAGTTTTTTTTCGAAACGCTGTCTCCATTCGTCAGTGGTCGGCAAACCTCTGAGTGTATTTTTGTATAAAAAATTATAAGCAGTACACCTCAAATTGGAAGAGCAGCTTGGCCTTAATCTCTTCCGAGACATGTCGCGCCAAATTATTACTACTTTTAAAGCTATCATATTCTAGCGTACAGCCAGAATTGTTCAAATACTAGGTTTTACTTGAAATATTAGACTTGTAGGGGCACCATATTGGCTTTTGACATTTTATAGTAAATATTGCGTCAAAGTTCCTTAAAATCATTTTTCATTTAAATTTCTTTTTTCCTGAAACTGTAAGTGTAAGTGTGCTATAGTTTAGAAAAAACACAAAGGTATATATTAGAAAACAGAAAGTTTTTGTACAATAAATTACAAATTTTTTCAAAATCACCACGAATTAAACATTTTTTTCAACTAATTTTTCTTCATTTCACGTATAAAATAAACGAAAAAATACGAGAGATGACTTTAGAAAAAATGTTCAAAACTCAACGCGATTTTTGAAGCTTAAAATTTTAATTTGTTATTTCATGGGTTACAAAACGATATTTTTAGTTTCCTGGTTTAAAGTACTTCAAAATGTTTTCTTTACAAAACTTCTTTGAGCTATGTTAAGATGATCACTAAGTTTAGAATATAAATTAATACGATTATAAATCTGCGAAAAAAAAATTCAAATTCACATGATAGTAACGCATTGATTAACACATGCAAGTTCCGAGTGTGCTATATAAGTTTCAGATAAAAATCAAATAAAAAAATTTTTCTCATAATAATTGTTTTAAAATTTTATAAATAAAATGTCAAAATAATAATTACGGATGAGTCAAAAAAATATCAGGAATAATTTCACGAAAATTCTTTGGTATATTTGTTCAAAATTTCTGTGTATTATATAAAACTCATAAAACAAATAATTATGTACGAGTATGTATTATGTTTTTGAAGCATGCAGTTTTATGTTAAAATTTTTCATTTTAAAAATTTATTCTCTGGCCATTTATTTTGTTTTTCTAGATGGTGAAAAGTTAATTTTTTATTATCTAAGCATAGTGTTTTTTTGTTGCGATATATTTCGACAGTATTCGCTAATTCTTCACTTGATAAATTAACAACACATTTGCCTCTCATATTCCTATACATTAAATGTGTAATAATACTAAAAAACCGAATATAACCTGTCTCTTTTCCACGCCGCTGTTATGATGCTGCCTAACTCAAAAATAAATGCGCACGGCTTGACATCAACACACATTTATACAAAAAAAAAAAAATAACAATTTTGAAAAAAAAAAAAATTTGAAAAAAAATATATTTATTTTTTTAAACCCAAATTAATTGAAATCAAAAATTTTTCAAACAAAACTAATAATATTAATAAAAAAAAAACAAAAAATTTGAAACCAACAAACATATTAGGATAAAGAAGGCTATATGTTTGAAGGACAGTTACATAATAAAACAAATTTATCAAATACCAACATCCATTTGAACACTACACCAACAAAGAAGTGCAATAAAAAGTCATCAGCAACAGCGCTCTCATCATCCAGCCCACAATTGTTTATCCACAGGCCGAATTATACGAATCATGATATTGATGAAGCCACACCGCCGCCCATACCGCCTTTGCCACTCAATTACCAGAGATCTGATGGTTTGTTTTACACTCATTCAACTACATATTTTTCGAAAACATTTCTCTTTTATGTATTTCTATGTACAACATATTTTCTTTCTATTTCTTGCATCTCTTCACTATATCTATAAATAATTTAAATAAAAAACGTAAATAAATAACTGTTAATTTCGTTTCTTTAAAGATGAGAGCAACGCAAGCGAGACACGTGAACAGAAGCGGCAGCGTGCCATATCGAAGGCTGTTCGACAAGCTGAGCTCAAGCGACTCCGAATCGCTCAGGAGATTCAGCGGGAGCAAGAGGAGATTGAGGTGCAGTTGCGAGAGCTAGAAGCGCGTGGCGTACTTATTGAGAAAGCATTACGTGGCGAGGAGGAACACCATGCGAGCACGTAAGTATTCTTACATACAAATATATCCATTGAGCAATGACCGTCCGTCCGTGCCCTCGACAACTTTATTAGAAATTTAAAAATTGAATTCAATTTAGTATATACGAGTATATAGTTAAAGAGAGAACCTATGCTACCATTTATCCAGTAGAGGTGCTTAACTCTTTTTTCCCGGCTCTAATTGAAGTGATATCGCTTTGGAATAATGTGATAGAAGCAGAAATTCTTACCTGCTGTGTAACTGGTGAATAAGTTTTCATATTATGTCTTCCTTTTTTCTATTGATTTCAAATTCCCGTGAGCATAATATAATTAATAAATTACAACGACAGGCACTTCGAACTGCTGGTATTGATCACGGACAACTTACTCTGAAAATTTGTGTGTAATTTAGTATACAGGGTGGCTGATGAATTTTGCTACATTAAGAAACTCAAATAATTTTTGTTTCAGTGTATGGAATTCATTTTTCTTTTATTCATGTTAAAGCTCATTAAAATTTATTAAATATAGCTTAATTAGTTTTAAAAATAATGGAATTTAAATGCCGCCCCTGCTCGTCGGTGCATGTGCGGCATCTTACCAAAAAGTTGTTCATTACTGCTTGGAGAGTTGAGACAGGAATAGCCGCAATTGTTTCTCGAATGGATTGCCTTAGTTCATTCAAATTTGTTGGTTTTGCTTTGAAGACTTCCTGCTTGCAATAACCCCACAAGAAAAAGTCAGGTGCAGTAAGGTCAGGCGACCTGGGTGGCCAACGGAATGTGGAGTTTCTGGATATCAGCTTATTGGGAAATTTTCGTCGCAATTCTGTCATAACAGGTTGGGCTATATGAGGAGCTCCACCATCTTGCTGAAACCACACAGAGTTGAAAGAAATTGTCATTCGGCGTAATTCTGGATAGAAAAACTCTCTCAACATGCTCAAGTAACGGTCTCCAGTAACCGTAACGGTGTGACCGTTTTCTTCGAAGAAGTAGGGCCCGACAATGCAGCGTGATGAAACTGCACACCACACTGTGACACGAAGTGGATGCAATTCCGTCTCATGGAGTATCTGTGGGTTGGAAGCACTCCATATTCGACAATTTTGTTTGTTTATGTTGCCGTTTAAATCGAAATGGGCCTCGTCAGACATGAAAAGACAGTTCAACATGTTTCCATCCTCTTCCACCATTTGAAGCATCTTCTGGCAAAATTCCAAGCGAATCGGCAAGTCTGCAGCGTTCAGTTTGTTGGCCATTTGAATTTTATATGGGAATAAGTCCAAATCTTTGTGCATAATTGACTGTAATGACTGTCTGCTTACACCCATTTGAGCAGATAAGCTTCTTGTCGAAACACGTGGATTGTTTTGTATGGCAGCAGCTACAGCAGCGATTGTTTCTTTCGTTCGAACTGAAGGGTTTCGATGGTAAGGTCTTCTGTTGACTGTCCCATGCTCGGCAAAATTGTTTACAAGGCTTATTATGGTCCATCTGCTCGGAGGATTGCCGCCAAACGTGCGCCTATACTCTCTTTGAACCGAAACTACGGACTCCAGTGCGTGATAGCGGCGGACAATCCAAATTCTTGTTTCAGTGTCCCAGTTATCCATTTTTGTTAAATGTAAAAGTCGATCTGCAAAATAAAAAAAGATTAACCAGATTCATTAAATAGAAAAAAAGTTATTTAATTTTTTTTTGGTAGCGGCTTTCATTAGCCACCCTGTATGGGTAGAACATCATGTATTTTAACTATCACCATACTACAGTGGTGGCAAATATTTGGGAAAAAGGTGCCAATAACAATCAGCCTCAATCACCCGTAAAATCATTGCTCCATTACTTTCATTAAACATCTTTTTATATTTTTTTTCTAAACAATTTACTTCCCTCCCCCACATACATATCAAGCTTACTCTTTTCCATATTTCTCAACTTTATCCCATCTCTCTCTCTCTCTGTTTATCTAACATTTCCTGTCCCTTTTGATTTTTACCTTTCTTATTTTCATCCCTCTTACTTTCACTTAAATTTTCCTTTTACCTCTGCCCTTCCGTTTTTTTTTTATTTTCCTTCCCCTCTTCCTCTCCATTTCTCCTTCCCTTTTCCTCTTTCACCCCTATTCTTTTTCCGTCATTCTCTCCATTTCTCTTTCTCTTTTCCTGCTTCTCTCCCATACTATTTCCTCCGTCCTCCTCCCTTTGATCCCTTATCTCTTTATATAAGGGTCATCAATACCAAATATTGGATACTACATTAAATAATTTCGGAGATCCAATGAATTCAGCTTTCTCCTAGTAATAGCACCGCTCACTCTTTCAAAGCTTTAAGAACTTTGGACGTCCATAAAGGACAAAAAAGCAAACAAACTTTTCCAAAATTGTACTCAGAGCAACTAAATAAATGTTTAATTTTTTTCACTGCATACTTCCACTTTCAGATTTGAAACATCGAACATTGGGAGCAATGACGAAAAACTATTAAAAGAGCTACTGGAAATTTGGCGGAACATCAAACAGCTTAAGTAAAAAAACTTTTCAAATTAAGAATTCAAAGAAAATTACGCTGCTAATTTTAATTATTTATTTATTTATTTTTTTTTTGAAACAGAAAACGGGATGAAGAGCTCACCATACGACAACAAGAGCTACAATTAGAGCATCGACATGCACAATTAAAAGAAGAGCTTAACTTGAGATTATCTTGCAACAGTGAGTATGAAATTGTATTAAATTCACTTAAATGGTAAATCAATACTTCCCCAGTAGAACCAGGGATCATCGTTTTATTAATCTCGGAGTACTACCTTGCGAGTATAGGATTACTCCCTATACTTCTGTGTATTACCATATAATTTCGTATACTCCCTCTTAACATTGCATGTCCTGGGAGGGTGAGTAATAGAAATACGAGGTGTGTTCAAAAAGTATCGCGAATTTTGTGTGTTTTCAAAAATTATTTATTTATTCATGAATATCTATTTTGTCCCCTTCAAAGTAATCCCCATGAGATATTATACACTTGTGCCAACGGTTTTTTCAATCTTCGAAGCACTTCAAAAAATCATTTTTTTGTATCTTGTTCAGCTCCTCCTTCGATGCCGTCTTTATCTCGTCAAGAGAAGCGTAACGTCGTCCTTTCATGGGCCTCTTCAGTTTAGGGAACAAGAAAAAGTCACAGGGGGCCAGATCTGGGGAATACGGTGGCTGCGGCATCATTAGTGTGTTGTTTTTGGCCAAAAAGTCGCGCACAAGCAACGATGCGTGAGCAGGGGCGTTATCGTGGTGCAAAAGCCAATTTTTGTTCTTCCACAAATCCGGGCGTTTCTGGCGGATTGCTTCGCGAAAATTGCGCATAACTTACAGGTAATATTCCTTATTGACCGTTCTTCCCTGTGGCAAGAACTCATGATGCACCACGCCCCTGCAATCGAAGCAAACTGTCAGCAAAACTTTCACATTCGACCGAACTTGGCGCGCTTTTTTCGGTATTGGTTCGTGCGGCAGCTTCCATTGAGATGATTGAGCTTTGGTTTCCACGTCATACCATAAACCCACGATTCGTCACCAGTTATGACCCTCTGGAGCAAATTTGGGTCGTCGCGGACAGAGTTTAACATCTCATTAGCAATGTTCATGCGATGCTGTTTTTGGTCACAATTGAGCAATTTTGGTACGAATTTCGCGGCGACCCGTCTCATGCCCAAATCATTGATAAAAATCGAATGGCACGAGCCAATCGATATGTTAAGGTCCTCAGCAACTTCTCTAACGGTGATTCGACGATTGGCCAACAGCATTTTCTCCACTTCATTAATTTTTTCGTCTCTTGTTGAAGTGCTCGGGCGTCCGGCACGCTCTTCGTCGTTCACATCTTCTCGGCCTTCTGAGAACATTTTATACCACCGATAAACGTTGCTTCGGTCCAAGGTAGCTTCTCCGTATGCCACAGTCAACATTCGGAATGCATCACACAAAATTTGATACAGGTTCTTTGATCCATTTTTTTGAATAGGTAAAAATCGAGGACGATCCAAAACACGTGCAAGCAAAGCAGCTGTCAACAATTAACTGAACATTCAAAATGGCCGAGCTTGTCGGCATAAGTGAGAGACATGAGTACCAACATAACGCCACAAAAAATTCGAAATTCGAATATACGTAACCAGCGAAAATTCAAAATTCGCGATACTTTTTGAACACACCTCGTACTTACTTTCACCTCCCAAAAAACAATAATTGAGTTTTTGTTATTACTTTTTTAAGAATCAAAATCGAGTAATGGAGGAGTTTTGGAGAGCTTTAAAAAAAAACCTCCTAGGAGAGTAATAAGGGAAACATTTCACGTTTCTCCTAAACGACCAATGAAAGATCTTTGGAGAATCATTCCTCAAGCCCAAAGTAATCGGCCCAGTGTTTTGCTCCTTCGACTATTTGGGTTTTTATTTTATATACAGTGCCGGACATAATTATTGGCATCGTCGTTTTCTACGATTTTCACAAATTTTGGCCTAAACAAAATTATTTTAACAAAGAATATATAAAAGCATGTGTCAATGTCTAATACAAGAACTATAAAAAAAAAATTGCCAAAAATCAGCAAAATGTGTCACGAACTTAAAATTAACACCTTATATATATATTCTAAAATTTAATGGTCTACAAAACTGCATACTCCAAAATTTTTTAAAACACCTGTGAAAAATATTTAAAATTTTGATAAATTTCTTGGAATTTTGCGCACATTTTTAAAACAAAATTTATAGTTCTTGTATTAGACACTGGCACATGCTTTGTATGTATAAAGTATGAGGCATAGATTAATCCTTTTTATGTCCAATTGTATACATGTGTTTACTGTGATTTAAACTTTTTTGTGTTCTACTTTTACAGAGTTGGATAAAAGCTCCGCCGATGTGGCAGCAGAAGGTGCTATACTTAATGAGATGCTAGAAATTGTTGCAAAACGCGCCGCCTTGAGACCAACACTCAACAATGATGAATCAAATGTGAGGGCAATGTATATTTTCTATTTTATAACGGCATTATGTTTTTGTTTTACTCTTTTATGTTTTTTAAAAACTTTGTTTTGAATTAGTTTTAATACCTCATTTGTTATGCAAATACTTAATTATACAAGAACTATATAAAGAAATACGTAGATGAAAGTGAAGTCGCATAGTTAAAAACCGAGAAAATTATGTTTAAAGTTGTAAATTTTCATACAAATCTTTCGCCGCTTATATACTTAACAAACATGTAGATATTCTAAAACCTTTACTGTAAAACATACATACATTTATGCATATCTTTAATGCTTTTGCAAACTCAGTGGCTTTTCGTAAATTCCATACTTGCTTTCCATTTACAGTTCTTGTACTGATCAGAGCTTCATCATAAAGGCAGACAATTTTATGAATTAAAAGCTCCCATATACGGAGCCGAATGGAAGATCACCCTAAGTTAAAATATGTTTGAAAAGGCCCTATTTCGTTTTTTTTTTAAACGACGTCCTTTTGTTATTAATTTTAAGTGGAGAGTTATTGGAAAAAAATTTGAGATAGGGCGTTTTTAAAATGATTTTGAGAAAGGATTATCTTCCACTCAGCCGTCGATATTGTCTGTGATATAAAAAAAAAGTTTTTTTTTTTATCAGCATTAGCGCTAGCCGGAATTTTATTTGATGGATCACTGCACGATTTCTGTCAAATAAATTTGGCGGTAAGCGTTAACCTGGGCTGATGAGTGATATTTATCATTGTTAACGCTATTTGCTTAAAGGTAAAGGTTAATAATTTATTTATTATTACCTCTTAAGACCTGAGCATGAATTAAATGCGATTTTAAACTTTTGTATGGTTTTTTGTACCTGAAGAAGTATTACTATAATTTGCACAAGATGCCACTATTAGTTCAAAGTTTCAATAAAATCAAGGTGTACCTGGGGTCTTAAGAGGTTAATATATAACAATGTAGAACTGATCCTAAAAACATAATTTTACCAACTACATTGTTTCGTAGTCAGAAGTGTATTTATTTGTGATGAACACCATATCTCCCGTTTTTAAAAAATGCCCTATCTCAGCTGAAAATGCATTGAATTTTGTTTTTATTGCTTGATGAGTGCATAGCAAACTAATACCTTCTCATATTGAGGCCACAATTTATGCCAACCACTGCTCTAGAGCGTTGCTTATATTTTCTATTATTTGTATGCGTTTTTAGCAAAAACGATAATTTAATACTCGTTCTTGTTCGAATTACGGAAGGTGACCCCTGGTGATATTATATAAATAGGTGCGAATTTTTCGAGCATACTGTGAATTTGTCATTCACCTTCACTTTTCTAGAATTCATAGTTAATTTCGCCCTGTTTTCTAAATAATGTTACAACACTTAAAAGAATTATTAAAAATTGCTTGGAAGTTGAATTAGAATATGGATTACATAATTAACCACAATTTATTACATACAAAACTAACCATAACATTTCTCTTTCATTATTTATAGATTTGAAACAAACGCTTTCCACGGAGTCTATGCGCCTATAAACTTTTTCATGCAATTTTAAATCTATATTACAATTAACATCATTTTAACAACTTAACCAAAAACAAAATAAAACAACAAAAAGTATAAATTAGCAATTGGGAACCGATAACCTTCAATCTATTTGTGCTTTCATAGATTGTTGTTGCTATTCGAGCCCACTAACTATTCGAGATATTCGTAAGGAACAAAAGTAGCAACTACGCATTATAAAATAACTGAATACCTACAATTCTATCTAGAGATTTACGCATGTATAGTAAATAGCAACAACATAAATTATTAAATACAAGCCAAAATTTAGCAAACAAAAAAATCTACATAACATCTTCACACAAAAACTTACAAAACAAGCTGCAAAACAGGCCTTCAAAAGAATATACAACACAGGATCAATTAAAAAATTAGCGAAAAAAAAACAAAACCTCAACACTCACAACAAAAAATATTTGCACGCAAACAAATATTTTATATTGTATGAACTAATTTTAATGAATACCAATTAAATGTAAAGATGGAATAATTTTAACACCAAATTTGTAAAAGTAAGCCCATGTAGAATGTTTCTTAATTTATAACATTTTATAAAGATGTGTATAGAAATATGTATACTATGTATGTATGTGCACAACACCAACAACGTCCTCGCCGTATTAATCGGTCACGAAAACCACTGCTGCTCAACTTGTTTAGTAATCTTTAATATTATTGTAATATGTATTTATGTATCTTTCTTTTAATTTATCTATGTACTTTTGTAATTACATGCAAATGTGTGCTTACTTTTTATCTAAATATATACATATACATATGCACATATATTGTATATCGTCGGCTAAGTGAAAGTTGACCCTATCGCGACAGCTCATTCCTAAGCACCGTGCTCCACGATTAAAGAACGCTTTCTAAAAAATATTCATGCCCATTACGGTAACCAACGAATGCTATTACCGTAACCGTCGGATATCTACTTACCGACTCACCCAGCGGATTGTGTCAAAAGATATTTGCCATTTTACTGCATTGTCAGTTTTGATGCATTTATGTTTGGAAAAAATTTATTTGAGGAAAGTCGACTCAAGTGCAATTTATTCCAACTTAAATGGAACGAAAAATAATTCAGCATTTGTCAGACGGTTTCTGAGGAATATAACACCTTACGTTTTCAAGCTGGCCGATGTAGAGTAAGTGGAATTAATAATAAAGTAGCAATACAAATGAAATTCGCAAATTTTTTGCTCCAAATTTTCGTAAGGCAATTTCGATTAAACACAAATAGGAACACATTTAAAGCCTAATTTGCACTAAAATCACTCCAGTGATTATATCGACAGCAGTCCACAAAACTTGTATTTATGCCTTCAAGTCTTAGCTGAAGGAAGTTACCAAAATGCAGTTGGCAAAGACTAAACTCTTGAAATGGCTTAGCCAACAGTTTCGAAAGTATTTTCACAACGTCTTGGTGTAATGGAAGCTAAATTGTGTTAAAATATTGGATAATTATAACGATGAATGACCATGAAAAAATGGAAGCGCGTATTTACTTTTTCAATAAGTCAAAAATTCCTGATTTTGTAATGTGAATTGTCGGTACACCTATTAGAATATCAAAGCCTTCAGTAGCAGATTCTTATCTACATTCTACAAAAGGATTTGGTTGGTTGTCCAAAAGCATTAAAATCCGTGCTCACGTTTGTCCAATAAATTGCCACAACGTCTAATTACTGTTTGGACATATTTTTTGCGACCTTCTTGTTAAGCTTTATCTGCTCAACCAACAAAGCGAACTGCTCCAGGTTTGCGTGGCGACTTCTGTTGGAAAAAAAATAATAATTTCCTCTTATTAAATTTCATCTGAATTTATTTTACTACAAAATTTTTTAAAACTTATGTCGAGTCCGAATCATGTTCAGCGGTTCGAGGTCCTACCTGTGCATCATTTTATTGCTTAAGGAGATGTTTAAACCTAAGCTAATTTAACAGGTTGCCGTAACTATTAAGAACTTTAAAACCCTATTGATCTCTAGTCGGATTAAAATGTATACGACCGCCAGTAAACAAGCGGATTGGGTTTTTAATCAATTGTGTAATTGAAGGAGCTCTAGAAACTGGGGCTTAATCAGATCCCGAGGTATTACTATTTACTCAAAAAATAAAAATTATATTGATATATCTATGACTGACTTTGCTCATTTCTTTTAAATGCTTTTAAATAAATCAATGAATAAAAAACGAGAATGTGTTTAAAAATTCAGAGAGCGGTCAGTTTGTTAAAAGCGAATTTACTTATCATCTAAATTTTGTGATTTATAAGATTGTGAATGCTCACTTTTATGAAAAGCGAAATTAATTAGATTTTAATTCATCAAAATGCGATTAGTCGGGAAATTAAACAATATTAATATGATCACTGATTAATCTCTTAATCAAATTAAGATTAATTGGAGCGATTATTAGATCATTCGCACATCCTTAGCTTGTACCAAACACCTTTTTAACTGCGCAACGGTTTGTTAGGACTTCTGTTAGAAGAGATGATGACAATTCTCGGTGTCGATTAGCTACGGCGAAGTACTGTTACAACAAGAGCTGGCCATGTCAGATTTTGGTTGCTGAAAGCCCTATTTCAGAATCTGGAACACCCGAGGTAGGATGCTGTTTCACTTTATCAGCGATATTGTCTCAAATCTGTTTGGTTAGACCCAAACCTTCAACTTTATTTACTGTGCCACAGTGTAATCAAGAAAATAACAAAGCAGTGACGCATCAAAAGTTAAATTGTCTGTACTATTTCTGTGATTTTTGTTTATTTGTTGTGCGGTTCCATAGAATAAGACGTATGCAATGTTTCCTCCAATAACTTGGAAGTATAGGAAGCGCTGATTTAGAGCTCTTCCAGTTTTACAATTGCCATTTACCTTATTTCTACGTATTTTTGTATATGGCTGCATATTTTATAATTATAACGTTATCATTTGCGATATCTCTATAATTGTGCAGACGATTTTAAATAATGATGTACAACAAAAAAATTGTATGTCCTGCTGTTCTCACTTCGATGTATGTACATGTGTATGAATTATTTATATAGTTATATTGATTTTTGTTTAACATTTTATACATGTTTAATTTTTTTGTTGTTAACATGTATGCATGTATGTGTGTATGTATATGCATGTACATTGTGTGTATGTGGTTTAAGGCTGCATCTTCTAAAACCCGCTTGAATTAAAAAAAAAAAAATTTATAAATCATAAAAAATACCTACGGCTCTCTCTCGATTTAAATGTATGTGCATATACATATTTATGTACTACATTTGTGTACATAGTATATATCGAATTTATGAAGAATGCAAAAATTACGTGAAAACAAAAAAAATCAATATTTACCTACATACATTTATTTTATTAAATAATATATATTAATTAATTTTAATAAAGTAAAATATCGTTTATTTAATATGCCGTGTTTTATTCTTAAAAAAAAAAATCCACTTTTAATAGGTAAAAATGGTATCAGTTTAGTAGTGCGTTTTCAGAACCTGGCAGTATTCGCAGGGTAATTCCGACAACAGTCTTTCGTAAGACAAAGCCACAATAGCCAATCGTCTTACAAAAGACTTTCAACTATCTTAGCCAGAGTTGAAGCTTTTAATAATCCTTTGGATAAATCGGGATGTGCTTTCATAAATTCAACAAGAATTTCAAACTGCTTCTGTTGCGTATATTTCATTTTTGATGTTTCCCTTAAAATATACAATTATTCTTAGCATGTACATAAATAAACATAAACCATAATTAAAATCACATATTTTTCGTAAAAACTTACATTTTTTGGCGGTGCGGCTGCTTTTTGTTGTAGCAAAGAAAATTCGAATTTTTAAAGTATTTGACATTTGCTTTCGCGATACAGAGTGCAGGGAGTAGAGAGGGAAAAATTGAATGCGAAAGGGAAAAGGCAAATGCGAAAATGTCAATTTTAGGTTGCGATAGCCGATTTACAGGAGTGTCATTACAGCAAATGCGAAACATTTTTCTTTCGCAAGGCAATACAGAGTAACCCCCCCTGTAAAACATACGGTTTTTTTTTGCCTGGGGTTAGCAGCTTTTCATAATTTTTTTGGAGTTACTTTCACCTCTGGTTGGTTGGAGGAAAAGTCGACTTATTTACCACACCTTTTGAATTAACCAATGAAAAAATATAAGAAAATTTAAATAATCCCAAAGCTCATGCCGTGGGATTCAAATATTTCAGAAGCTCCCGGGGCTCAATGAAATTAACCATCTCACTTCCCTATATACGAGTATTACGATATACTCCCGCCACCCACATTAGAGAAACGATACGTAGACTTGCCAGGTTCATAGATGAGTACAATACCGGGAATGCCGCGCAAAAACACCAGCTCCTACTGCACAGGACATTTGGTATTCGTCCGTGAAAACGGAAATGTCGAATTTCTGTGCGAATTCCTCCTTCCAATTCTTACCCGAATTAAAGATAATGCTTAACTTTGGATCAAAGGCTGTTCTGTGGCAATTGTACTCCATTTTGGTTATACAAGGTGGCGCAAAAGTAAGCTTCCGATGTTCAGCATATCGGTTGTGGCACGTGCAGTATGTGCTGTTGCACCGTCTTGTTGGAACCACATGTTTTCCAATCCCAATTCATCAAGTTGCGGCAAAAAGAACTCGTTAGTCACAGTAACCGTTTGGCCCCGACCGATTATTGGTCAAATAAATAGTCAGCAATATTCCGCGTTCTGGAGCAGTGTAGCGTAACATTGTTTATTAACGTGTATTTCGCATGTGTTTACTACACAAATGTCAAAACAGAACTGACTTTAGGGGCCAATCGCAAAATTTATAGCATTTTCTGATAGGAGGATTACTTTTGCGCCACCCTGTACTATAAAAGTACTTAACATTCTGCAGAATACGACAGCGACCGTATGTGAGCTCTTTCCATAGTCCCAACCTAAGTGCACCTTGGGTTGCTGTTTCCTTTATAAAGAGCTCGATCGGTGGCATGTTGCATATCACGTTCAGATCCTCTGTGAGGCATGAACTTATCGCCCCGGTGATCGTATGGTGGCATCTCAATTGGCAAGGATCGCCTATGTGACCTTCTACTACGTCGTGAGGCCGCCAATCTAAACTAACCTACAAAAAACAAAGTAAATAAGCAAGTTCCAAGAAATATACTTTTTTCTTTATTGAACTACTAGTTGAGTTTGTACATATGTATATGTAAGTATACTTTTGCCATTTATTTTTGTTTTTAACATTTTACAAACACGTATAAAGAAATTTATTTAAGCAATAAGCCTTCGTATATCTCCTTGTTTAAAGTGTATTCGAAAAAAAACGTACTGCTCGTATTATTAAGTATTTATTTTTAATATAGTAACTATAGTTTGTTCTCTGTTGTAATTTTTTTGAAAAGTGATGAACTTAGAAATAAAAACCTATTTTTCTTTTCTAATAAGTCTTCGTACAGTTAGCTTTGAAAGTATCGACAGATATGTATACTACGGCGGCCAAAGGCAGCCCACACCGTATGCTGTCCTGCGGACCAAAGTGTGATTTTAAACGATTACTGAATATAATCAAAAGAATTGTTGCTCTTACCCAGCAAACATTAAGGTTAGAAAACGAATCAAATTCCAATGTATTTTTCTAAGGTAGAAGGTTAGAGAACGGTTTGAGAAACTGTCGAGAATTATAGGATTCTCTATAAAAAGGGGACTTAGTTCTCGATATCGAGAAAAAGGTTAGTTATCTAATCGAATTCTAACTTGAAATTCTAATTGGTTTCTAATCGAATTCTAGCCTAGTTCTCTAACCTGATTTTCGATTAGATAACTTTATTAGAATTTTAATGTAAATTTACAACATTTCTCTAACGTTTGAGAGTGCGTTTGCTGAGTATTAAGGTTATTACGTACAGACATCGGCCTGTTCCAATTTCACTATGTGCTTAACAATAATTTGACCCAACTTTTATTGCCACTACAATATACAGCGGGAAAAGAATATTTTCTTGGTTTTAACTGAATACAGAAATTTAAGTTGAACATCTAGTAATAGTCGATGCAAATTGCATTCACTTCCATATAGCGGTTTTTGATTGATGCGCGTACAAAGAGACAGACAAAAATTCTAAAAACCGTTGTTTTTCATTATTACTCTAATCTAAAGACCACCAGGTGCCGTTCGCAGTCGACAAACATATTTTGCAAAAATTAGAACCAGCTCACCAAAATTAAAAGAGAATCTCGGCCTTAACCTCCTCGGAAATATATCACGCTAAATCTTTATTGTTATTATTAAGATGTTGAATGATTTCCAACAAGTGGCTTTTCGACTTTTTCTTCTTTTAAACATTTAGTTCGATTTTTTATTTATGTTTGATACTTTAATATTTTGAAAATAATATAAAAAATATCGTTTTAAAAAAGTTTCAGTAAAAACATTTACAAAAAGCTTTCATTGAAAAGTGTTTATAGGCTTACATTAATAAGCTTTTAATCAACGTGTCGTTTTGATTACAAAACGCTTTATAAACGAAAAATCAAAATTTTGTAAGCTTAATAATTATTTCAGAAAGCTTTTTAAAAATTTATTTTAAGTCTACTTTGCTTTTTGGGGTTTCTTTCGTACGTCAAGTTTGTATATATGACATTCAGCCGACTTTTCGTGACGGCATTGCCAGCACAATAACAACCGTTATCAACTACTAAAAACGGTAATGAATGAATCAAAATAATAATATTTCGTTGATTAACGAAAAGAAGAAATTATCGAAATAATTTGATAATTGCATTATCGTTTTTAGCGCAAAGAAATTATTTTTATAATTGAGTAAACGACAAGAAACTGAATCGTGGTTTTTTTCGGTAACCGATAATATCCCAGTAGAACTTGAAGCGAAATCTCCCCGAACGATGAATGAGAGAGAACTCTCTCTGACATCCTTTTAGAATAGAAAATATTTTTTTTAATTTTCTGCTCTTATGCTCCTCTTTGTAGAGGACAAGGTGAGATACCCCCAACGATGAATAAGAGAGTACTCCCCTTAACATCATTTCGGATCGTTAACAGAGATTTCTACACTCTGTGCTCCGAATATACTAATCTTGGAGCAATAGGGGAGACCTACTTTAGTTATTAATAGAATATTACTTCCTTCTAAACATTTTTGGGGCGAAAGTAGAGATTTCTCCAACTTCTAATCAAGGCTAATACCTTTTTGAGTCAGCCGAATTTTTCTGTCAACAAAAGAAAAAAGTTTCAGTCGTAGAAAATATAATATTTGATTCAGATTCGATACCATTTCAAATGGCCCATTTGTGGTTCTTGAATTTTTTTATATGATCGTTATTTGTGCCATTTTCCATAATTTATCCCTTTTTGCAGGCATTTATGAATTCCCCCTCCATTGTTTCCATTTCTTCATTTGCTTCCATAAAACGCTTGAGGCATGATTCTCCAAAGATCTTTCATTGGTCTTTTAGGAGGAATGTGAAATGTCTCCCTCATTACTTTCCTGGGAGGTTTTCTAAAATTCACCAAAACTCCCCCATTACTCTATTGCGATTCATAGAAAAGTAATAACAAAAACTTCATTATTGTTTTTTTTGGGAGGTGAAAGGGCGTTTTTCTATTACTCGCCCCCCTAGGACATGCAACGTTAAAAGGGATAAAGTTATACGTTACAAAATTATAAAGTAATACACAGAAATATAGGGAGTAATCCAATACTCAAGGGAGTACTCCGGGATTAATAAAATGATAATCCCCTGGTTCTACTGGGATTAGCTGTGTTCGGTGACAAAACTTGCAAAGAAGTGTCAGTAAAGTGAGAATGACGTAAAACTCTCTCGAAACGCAAAAAGTAAAAAGTTTTCGCCGAACAGGAGTCAGTAAAAACTTGCAAACAAAACGGCTGTTGCTTTTTTGATTGGTTAATAGCTCACATTTTTAAATTTTTGCTGTTGCTTTCCTATGTCACGATCAGCTGTTTTTCACTTGCAAGTTTTACTGAGTGAAATTCCCCCAGCAGAAACTTGCAACTCTCTCTCTCAATGAAATGTCAAAATGCGCTAGGTCGCTGCAAATGTTTTGTGTCGCCGAACACTTTTCAGTAAAAATTTTATAAAATTTTTATCCTCAGCGTTAAGATGCATCATTTCACTTAAATTTTAACAGCGAGAGTACTTGGACGTGCTTGGGTCAGCTCTTAGTTTTGACCAAATTTGAATAGTTAAAGAGTGATAATAAGTATTTTTGAGTTTGGAAGCATAGCATAGGAGTTAGCAGTTGATATCTTTGAACAGAAATCTCTTTTTGTTTTTGCGATAAACTTTCTTGGATATTTTTCATATCAATTTGATCAAGCCACGAAATTTTTCTCGAAGGTTCCAATGGCGGAGGGTGATTTTGAGGCTCTTGTGAATACCAATCTACAGAAGAGTACCAGTGAGCTTAGGGTTCATGATTTTTTGAAAAGAAAATTAGTAAGAAGACAAAAAAATAGCCAGTGGGGACACCTGTGAAAAGGTAGACCCAACAACAAAATCTACCTTGTTGGAGGATACCGTTATGGACTGTACTCTGGCAGATAACACATATGTATGTGTTGAAGATGTACCGGTCAATACCGGTACCGGCTTGGCAGGAAAAAGTGCATCACACACTCAAACAAAGGTATATAGTGGTACCGCAGTTGAAAGGACAGCCATTTTTTGGAGGGAAATTGTGACATACTTATACAGGTAAATACGAGGTGTGTTCAAAAAGTATCGCGAATTTTGTGTTTTTTCAAAAATTATTTATTTATTCATGAATATCTATTTTGTACCCTTCAAAGTAATTCCCATGAGATATTATACACTTGTGCCAACGGTTTTTCCAATCTTCGAAGCACTTCAAAAAATCATTTTTTTGTATCTTGTTCAGCTCCTCCTTCGATGCCATCTTTATCTCGTCAAGAGAAGCGTAACGTCGTCCTTTCATGGGCCTCTTCAGTTTAGGGAACAAGAAAAAGTCACAGGGGGCCAGATCTGGGAAATACGGTGGCTGCGGCATCATTAGTGTGTTGTTTTTGGCCAAAAAGTCGCGCACAAGCAACGATGCGTGAGCAGGGGCGTTATCGTGGTGCAAAAGCCAATTTTTGTTCTTCCACAAATCCGGGCGTTTCTGGCGGATTGCTTCGCGCAAATTGCGCATAACTTGCAGGTAATATTCCTTATTGACCGTTCTTCCCTGTGGCAAGAACTCATGATGCACCACGCCCCTGCAATCGAAGAAAACTGTCAGCAAAACTTTCACATTCGACCGAACTTGGCGCGCTTTTTTCGGTCTTGGTTCGTGCGGCAGCTTCCATTGAGATGATTGAGCTTTGGTTTCCACGTCATAACCATAAACCCACGATTCGTCACCAGTTATGACCCTCTGGAGCAAATTTGGGTCGTCGCGGACAGAGTTTAACATCTCATTAGCAATGTTCATGCGATGCTGTTTTTGGTCACAATTGAGCAATTTCGGTAAAAAAATAGGTAAAAATCGAAGACGATCCAAAACACGTGCAAGCAAAGCAGCTGTCAACAATTAACTGAACATTCAAAATGGTAGAGCTTGTCGGCATAAGTGAGAGACATGAGTACCAACATAACGCCACAAAAAATTCGAAATTCGAATATACGTAACCAGCGAAAATTCAAAATTCGCGATACTTTTTGAACACACCTCGTATAGTGGTACCGCAGTTGAAAGGACAGCAATTTTTTGGAGGGAAATTGTGCCATACTTACACAGGTAAATATGGCGAGCACATGTGAAAAGGTAGACCCAACAACAAAATCTACGTTGTTGGAGGATACCGTTATGGACTGTACTCAGACGGATGATACATAGTGTACGGCGGTCATATGCATGTGACGACATACATGCACATCATGAACGAATTATACAAGATTAAGCCATCAATTTTGCCGCCATATTGTGAATAAAACAGCTGACTTTTCGTGACGTATGCAGGGTTCATGTACGGCCCAATAAATTTTTGTTTATTTTGTGTGATAACACGTTTGCTTGTTCACACACAAAATACACTGCCGGAACTTATTAAATACAATTATTATCGTGATACGACATTAAGTCATAGATATTTAACAATTTTTTTGAAAGAACTACATTCACATTTGATATAGTAAGTATTTTGTACCAATGTTTACACTTTCTTTCTTGAAATGTATGGTATTTTACAGTTCTGTCAGGCAAAAAAATTACTTTTTTCTCACACATGTGACGGCTAAACCTTATCTATTTCATCCATGCATGCACATGACAATGCTAGTGTAGGTACTTATAAGCAGATAGAGAGAGAGATAGAAGCAAGTATATCTACGCTTGCTAGAGCAGTAGCTAATTCAGCGATTCAGACGTCAGAAATTCATAATTCATTAGAGGAGACAAATCCATACATCAAAGATATTTTTGTTCTTGTTGATACGTCTATGTGTAAGAGCATGACAAATGATAAGATGACAAATGGTCTAACTTTGCATAGAGAAATTAAAAATTTGCGAATTAAGGACATGGACCTTATTTATGCGTTGGAGAAAAGCTTGTATAAGTTAACTTTTACCAATATTGCCTTGGCAAACAATTTTGCGCTAAATAATAAATTATCTAAAAGGGGGTTAAAGGCTTTTATACCCAAATCAGCCATAGAGACATATGGCGTGACTAGGGGTATTCCTTTAGAATATAGTGATGATTTTATAAAAAATAATGCTATTTCTAGCATAGTATTTGGATCCGTTTGTCGGTTTACGCGTAAAGTTGGTGAAAATTAATACACTCCTACTACTACTATTAAAATAGGGCTTATTGGGAAGGAAATTCCAAATTATATTATTCTCGAATATACCAAGTTAAATTTAGATTTTTATATACCTCCTTTGAGGCAATGCTTAAATTGTGGGCGCATTCGGCACACTCAGTATGCATGTAAGTCAAAAAAGAGATGTGTTAAATGTGGTTTGAGTGTTTGTGCGGCGGACAGCTGTAGTGTCAAGTGCATTTTATGTGGGAGTTTAGATCATGTTTCGTCTGATAAGCATAAATGTCCAATCTGGTCGAGGGAGAGAGATATTAACTGCACTAGGACAGTCAGGAGGATATCGAGGGGGAAGGCTCTTAAAAAGTTCTTCCAGGAAAGAGAAAACAGTTTTTTTACATTAATGGATAATGAGGATAATTTTTCTATCTTATCCAATAAACAACAGGAGTTTAAAAACAGGGTGACGGTTGTCAACAGAAGAATGACAACAATTAGGTACAGTGTTGTAGCTGGCAGGGCTATTAGTGACAAGCAGCATAGACGGGCTATGAGAGCTGATAGGGACAGAGATAAGGGTCCTTTTTAGCCTGTGTATGATACACCTGAGTATCTGAAAGGCAAAGTCAGTGCAATGTCTGAATTAATCAAAATCACACAATCTTTGTGCTTAGAGATACAAAATAATGAGATTTTTGGTAAGGTTCAAAGTATTAAACAACATTTTGATTAGTTATCTATTGATGATGATATTATACTTATTCAGGACCTAGGGCCCTCTTCTCCATAAATCATGAGGATTTTTCAGTATAATTGTCAATCTTTCAAATCAAAGCGAACCTGGTTAATAAAAATAATTTCAATAATCGAGTCATTATGCTGTTTGATGTTTTGGAAAGATATAATAATGTCCTAGTGCTTGGCGATTTGTCTGAATCAGGCAGAGGGAAGAATTTGGTAAGAATTTTACAAGGTAAAAATTTGTGGCATATAAATGAGGGTTTAGTTACTTTTAAAAGGGATATTATGTCCAATTCTGGTTTGGTGCTAGATTTATCCTTTACCGATAGTAGGCTCTCTTTCTCATGGAAAACTTATCTTTTAAGAATTGGTGGTAGCCATCATTTTCCTATATTTATTAAGAGTAAATCTTTAACGATTAAAGTGAGAAAATTTATTTCACAAAAGAAGTTGCTGGCAGGGTTACAGGATATTGAGTTGGAACCTGAGGTTGAGGATATAAAAGGCAAGATCAAGACAGAAATTGAGCTTCTACCTTGGGAAAAACTTTTAAATTTTTAAAGACTGCCTTTTACAAGTGTAATTGGCAACCTAGTCCAGAGAATTTTGATAATCTGTTATAAATGCAACAAAAATGGTAGGTAGAAGTTAAAAATCTAAGAAACAGAACTATGATGGTAAGATGGCGCAGTTAAATGATGCTCCATTCACCAAGGATGCCTGGAATTTTGTTAAGGCTATGCGTGGCGACTTTAAGAATAATCATAAATCAGTGTGGTTAAGGGAGAATGACTTTTTATGTCATATTAAAAGTCATGGGCCGAATTACGGCATCCGTTCTGTGATCGTAAAAGGGTTTTCAAGTCACGATAACTTTGAAACTTTTTAAAAGAGTAATAATGCATAATTGAACCAACCGTTACTTCCAGCCAATTGCTCACGTATGCCATCATTCCGCATTAAGGGGTTAGAGCTATTTTGATTTAAAAATTCCCTTTCGATCACGGAACTTATAATGTGATTCGACCCCAGATTTTAGAATCATAATTTGATGCTAAATAAAAATATTGTAGTTGAAATCAGTTTGTGTATCACTTTTAAATAATTAAAAAGTATTTTTTGGGCCAAGAACAGGAATACAGCAGGTGGTTTAGATCAGGTGACATATAAAATGTTGAAGGCTCTAGGAGATCATACTTTGAATAATGTTCGTACTGCGTTCAATGATATTTTCCTTTCAAATCAAATACCAGATAGCCTCCGTAAGATCAAAATTATTCCTATTCCCAAAAGGCATAAAGACCTCGATGATTTTAGAGATTTCAGGCCGATTGGTCTAATATCTGTTGTGCTTAAGTGTATTAATTTATTTTTTTATAGTGCCCAGTCACAAAGGCATACCAGATAATGAAAAAGCAGATGTACAGCTTAAAATCCTTAAAATTGAAGTAATGTTCTTATTAGTTTAACCAAACAAGAGGCCTTAAGGATCATCAAAAATTAAATTAGAGTCTCATGGGTAGACGATTTTAAAACTTTGCGCCCAAACCAAATTTATTTGATACGACTTTTCACAATATACCAAGCCAAGTTTGGTTTAATAACTGTACGCTAGACCCTAGTCTCATTAAGGTCTTAAACAGGGTCCTCATTGGCTATACTTATGATGCTAATTATCTGTACAGAGTCAATGCCGTTAAGACTAATGTCTATAGATGTGGTTTGCATGATGGCTACTTAAATTAAACTTTTCAATGTCCCATCCTAGATAAGGCTTATGAAATTTTCGAAAATCACAATAGTTTTGCGGAGATTTTTGATCGTTTTGAAATATGTAAAATATCTTAATTGACTTATTTTGATGAAAAGATAAAGGTACAATTTTAAGTGTATCAGTTTTTACAATTATTATTATAAGTAGAAGGTATAATGGCTATATACCGTGTAAGTCGTTCGCATTGTTTGCATGTAAGACAAATCAAGACTTTTTTCTTTTGCCTTCTACAAGCAACTCTGCATTTTATGTCATCGTTTTATATTTATTGCTGCTCATCATCAAGGGCAGTGACTGGAGCATAATAGTCCACTTACCCACCGACGCACGTACGTAGTACGTGTCAGCTGATACGACCTGTCTTATGAGAGTGCCATTTAAACGAACACTCACCGACGTTCAATTTTTCCGTATACGTAGAACGTTCCGTAGAAATCAAAGAAATTTTGATTTTTTCCGTAAGAACGTGTCAGCTGATTGCTCTCTCATATGACAGCGTTGCCTATTCATACGTGTGTATGCTATGCTGGTTATGGATCGTTTGCAGTTGCTTTACAAAAATACCTCAAAATACCTTTTAAATTTTCGTAATAATGTTGAAATAACCTGAAATTACGATTAAGTTGTTGCTTTTAAATAAATTGACTGGCTATAATTCTATCTCTATGGCGCGATATACAACAGGTATATCATCATAAACCTCCTAAGAGATTTTTGCGCCAAGCTTCTCTTCCAATTTGTGGTGTGCCGATTTGAATTTTCCCTACAAATTGGTGGGACCTACAGTTTTTTGCCGACTCCGAACGGCATCTACAAAGGAGACGAATTTTTGCTGAGAAGCCTGTCATGGCAGAAATACACTCGGAGAGTTTGCCAAACCACTGCCGAGGGGCGACCCCGTTTTGAAAAACTTTTTTCAAATCACTTTTGATGTTACCTGTACCAGGGCTCGAACCATGGACCTTCGGTGTGGTAGGCCGGCAACACTACCTTCACACCACGGCGGCCGCCATGGCTATAATTATTTAATATTAATTTCGGACACTCATAAAATGAAAAATAATTGTTTCAAAAGTACACGTTTGAGTTAGCATGCATGAAAACTGATCAATGGCAACATTGTATTGAATGTAAACAACAGAAAATGGCTGATTACTCCGTTGGCGCCACGGGTATAAGATTCCCTCAAACGTGCGTACGTACGGGATACGTAAACGTGCGTTACACACGTCGGTGGGCAATTGGACTATAAGAATTATAGGGACCTGTCGGTTTTTACCAACAAACTCAGAAAAAAAAAAAGATGCATCCTTGGTATTTTCCCCATTTTGAACAAAGTGCTGTACGAAGACTTTAGTGTTACACTTTATGTGCATGTACTACTACTGAATGTACATAAGTAGATAAAAAGTATTTGTATGGCCTCTACAGATTTATTTGTTACAGTTAAGCACTAATTAAGTCTTCAAAGTAGTAGTTGACTGACTAATAGACATACGAGTACAAACATACGCTAAGCACTCTCAGCCATTTTAAAAGCCCTGGTAAAGTAGAAACGGCCATATATATAGTACATACATACATAAATATTGATAACTGATTTGCACTTGTATTTTCCATTCTTTCATCGGCAATATTCCACCTTGTCATTTATTTTTCTTTTGATGCCCATTTTGTTTTTGTTGCTTGCTCCTGCCATTAGCAATTACTTTCTTCGATATTTTTGGCACACCACTGAAGATATTATTGACATAAGAATTACTTTCGGCCTCGCCTTCTGATTGATCTCTACAGTTTGAATTGTAATTGTTTTCCTCTGGCTGGCTTAATTCAATGGCACAACGACGAGGGAACCAACCACGTATTGGCCCATTGCGTTGTAGTTTCGGATTATTGACCTCGATCTCAGGCACAATACGTTCACCAAAGAGCCAATGTTGACGCAGACGTGTTACTCTAATTATATCGCCAGGTTCGAGACGTATACGCGCCTCATCGGTACATGGCGGTGAAAGGCAAACGCGTAAACCTTGTGAGAAAATTGGTAGAAAACGACCTGTTGCTGGACGTATGCATCGAAAGGTTTTGGTACGTGCGCGCTTCTCGGCTTTTTGTGCGATTTGTTCACGCTGTAAGTGGAAGATGTACGTAATTGTTTTTATTTGTCAAACAATGTTTATATGATCAAATAATGATATAAACATGCACATTAAACTGAGTCATAAAAAAACATGTCAAATCAGAGGATGGAACTAAATTTAAAAAAAGTGGTCATAGCTATTTTATTAATTGTCAAAGGGAGTTCAGTTTATCTTTATGGTTTGGAATTTAGAAAATAATGTAGGTTATGCACGACTTCTACCCGGTATATTGACAGAGCTGCTGTATTCTAATTTCGTCAACAAAGCCTTTCCATTTTAGTCTGGCAAAAAAATGGGTTGCCAAATTGGAAAAGGATTGAATTAAAAATTTTATTTAATAAAATTTCCCGCTTTTTCCTTCGTTTCCTTTTTAGAGGTCTATAATTTCTATAGTTTTAGGACTGATCTAACTTCTTCTCTCAAACTATTGAAGTAAAAATTTAACATGCATATAGCTTTTTAGGCAAAACAGGAAATGTTTAGACAAACGTGAAATCAGAAAACCATACCAACGTTGAAAGTTTAATTACTCTGGAATGCCCCACCTGCGTAAAATTTTCATTCATAACTTTTTTGTGGGGAATTAGATTACCTATATGCATCCTCATTTTTTACACCAATGGTTTGATAGTTTTAAAGCAAAAATTAGATCAGGCTTTAAACATCTTAACTAGCAATGATAGACTTCTAAAACGAATTTCGTTAGCTTCTTCTGAATTCATAAATACAATAAAAAAGTATCTGTACATTTTCAATTTACACTATGATTTAAAAACGTTTATAAAATCCATTATTGTGTTATTTATTAGATTTTGAAATTCTAATATTTATTTGCTAAATACTTTCTAAAAGAATTTTTTTTATTGCCCGAATAATAGGAACTTTTTTTAAACTTTAAAAGTTTAGGTTACAATTATATTCTAAAAGATGAGGTTCTATGTACATATATCCTCAAAGATGAGCAGGACCCTTACTCTGTAGTTCTATTCGAAAGAAATCTTGTTCGCTTTCGAGTTATTCGTTATTCGTGTTGTAAGAAATTTTCTATTAGAACGCATTCGTTGTTCGAGTTCCATTCTGTTCCCTTCGGATTTGATTTATCCCCGTTTCGATTATAGAAAATTTGATACTCGATATTTCGAAAGCATATGCCAATTTGGTCGAAAGTTATTCGAAAACAATTAGTATTTTTTTCATCAAGAAATCATTTTTATAGCATAAAGTGGTAAGTAATCGCTGTTGGCAGAGAATAATTCAAGAATTCTAGGTAAAAAAATTCAAGAAAACCAAATTGTTATACATAGATTAGAAGTATTTATACATTAAAAAAAATAAAATTTTATCCAATAAATATAAAATAAAAAAATAATAATTACTTGTTCAAGTTCTTACGTTCGAACCTGACCACACGCGTGGTCGTCGAGATTCTTATTACTTGAGCTACCGGGACATGTAAAACTGCGCTGCCTAATACTGCACTTAAGATTTATGCAATGTATTTTTGTATTTTGCTTTGCGCTTGAAATTTGTGAAACAGTGATGCCTACTATTATGGAATATTTTCTAAAGGAAATTCTTACGAACTACAAAGTGCCTATGTGTATTAGAATCGCTTTTTGCTTTCGAGTAGTACGACCTTTCGAATAGAACTACAGAGTGAGGGCCCAGGTTTGGGGATTTTCAACCCCTTTTTTGGCAAAAGGCAGACTTAGTGATTTCAAGTCTCTCCTAATAACGCAAAATGTCTCCTCAGTAGAAGAATATGCTTTCACAAGCATCTTTAAAATAATAGTCAGCAGGGATTTTGGGTTTTACCATTTTTAAACTTTTGCAACCTTAAAATAAATTATACATGTTCAATTCATTAAAAAATTTAAAACTGCTCGAAGCTCTATTTACTCGTCAAAGTAACCAGTGGTGGAGTTCACTAACTTATAACGATGCGATTTTTCGAGATTTTAATTAACGGGTTTGTATTCTGCATCCATCGGCTGTGCTATTCACTAACTTAGCTATAACGATTCGGGGTTAAGATTCCTCATCCCGCAATAAAACGTACGCTAAGTACTCAAATGCCATTTTTTTATAATAATGTTGATATAATAGTAATATTATTTTAATTTTCGCTAAAAACTTGAAATTGTGTGTTGTTTACTTAACGACACAGCTGATCGCGAATAAACGAATATCGATAAAAAATAGTTAGTGAATACCGATATCGTTATAAATATCGTTACGACAAAATGTCGATTGCGAATGTCGTTATAGAAGTTAGTGAATTCCACCACAGGTCAGTTTTGGCTATCTTATTATGTAAATTTCTCTCTCAATAACCAAAAATCATACTGCTGCTAGACAGAAAGTTGTCGTATGTAATTAGAAAATTGTATCTAAGTAGCCACTTGTTTACCGTAAATAACATAGTAACATACCGTTAAAGTGTATTGATTGCATCCATCTATAACAGGCCACACAATACCATCACCTGCGTTTAGATACCTTCGATTGAATACTTGGCTCAAATTTTGTTTCCAACCTAAGTCGTAAGGATAGTAAAAGTCTCCTTCCTCTGGATTGCAATAACGTCTATACGTCGCCTTCTCCAAAATCCACATTTCAATACTCGTTTGATTCTTTAAAATTGATTTTAACTGAAATAATTTTAGATATATAAGTAAACATAGTCTGAAATATAGCTTGACCTTCCACTCAATCATAGATTTGTTCTCAAACGAACAAAATATAAATCAGGGTTCCACATTATGATTAACTACAGGGTGGCGCAAAAGTAATCCTCCTATCAGAAAATGCTATAAATTTTGCGATTGGCCCCTAAAGTCAGTTCTGTTTTGACATTTGTGTAGTAAACACATGCGAAATACACGTTAATAAACAATGTTACGCTACACTGCTCCAGAACGCGGAATATTGCTGACTATTTATTTGCCCAATAATCGGTCGGGGCCAAACGGTTACTTGTGAATGGTGAGCGCTACAGAGCAATGATCAACGAGTTCTTTTTGCCGCAACTTGATGAATTGGGATTGGAAAACATGTGGTTCCAACAAGACGGTGCAACAGCACGCACTGCACGTGCCACAACCGATATGCTGAACATCGGAAGCTTACTTTTGCGCCACCTTGTATTACATGAAAAGGAAACACATCATTTATTTTTCAACATTTTTAACGATACGTCCGTGCTAAGATCTATAATCACACCAATTTTCATAGATTTTGTTCAAAAATTGTGGATTTTATGGACAAAACCCCAATTATATACAATTAAACTACTAGGTTTCCCTTGTTGCCATAAATATTGAACCTTAACCGCAACTTTATTAAAGGTAACAAGGATTTTGCTGGAAATTTTTTTTTATTAAATCTAATTAACTATTTTATAAGTATGGGAACAGGAGTCGTATTTCCAAATGGGCGTCCATAGTTGGAACTTTTGATATTGCTCCTCAACAAGCACCAAAGTAACACAGAAGGACCTGGCAAAAGTGCGTAAGCTCCAGTAATATTTTTTTGTTTGCAAATGAAATAATGTTAACATGATTTCGATAAGATTGCGAAAACAAAATTAATTATAAATTGTATGCAAATCCGAAGCAAACACGCTTTGAAAGAGGGGTTGGAAATTTGCTTGGGTTATGAAACATGTATTGGGGGATTTGACTAGTGTTTCGAGTAGTGTTTGTTTTTAAACATGCTAGCGTCTGGATTGCTTTTGATGGAAACGTAGTATACAATTAAGTGGCTATCAAGTAGCCCTACCGCTATACAAGAAGTCGTTAATTAAATAATTGCATAACTTTAATGTCATGAATCAAGTTAACGATGACTAAGTTACTGATATGCCACTTTAAAGCTGTCATATCTTTCAAGAGTTTTAACTAGTATCAGCTAGGTTATGGGAATTTCTTTTCTTTTACTGTATATGTACTTGTTAGTTATATTTTTGAGTAGTAGAATAAAAGATGATGGTGTAATCAACTCATAGGTCAAAATGCACTTCAAGTAATTAACTTATTCCATACTAAGCTATAACTTGGTAGAGTTGATTAGTAACATCGAACATAACAGAGTAATCGCGACAGATTGAGTACTGAGGTACTTCTCAATTGCGTGGGGTATGGACAGACATACGAGATGCAGACCCAGTTAGTTATTTAGCAGCAATGTTGTATATGGTAGATGCCCCTGTTCTGTGTGCTCATATGTACCTATAACTTTCTAAAGTTATTGGTTGATTTATCTGGAAACTTAGTCTACTTTATTTTTGATTCATTTTATTTGTGATGTGTTTATATATTTATCTTTCATTTATGTAGCTACTTCAAACCTTAACACCAGATTGGAAGCGAAGCGAAATTGATTTGCATTGTTGTGCAGTTGTAATATATCTTAATACTTATATATTTTTAAATGTCCTACCTGAATATAAAGCAGCATGCCCAAAGCAATAACAACACCAATTGCTAATCCCACAGCTATGATGGTCATAATAATGCTGCTCATTGTAAATTGCACAGTAGCTAAATGTCTATAACCGTGTGTCATATACCAATAACGATGAACACCGCGATAAAAGGCAAATCCTAAAACTATGGACGCTTGGAGGCTGCCCAAAATAGAAAATGTAAGAAAATAGGTGAAATAAGCATGATTCGCCCAGCCAACACAATGATTTATCCACGGACAATGATGATCCATTTTTTTAACGCATCGATCGCCTAATATAAAAGTGAAATTAAAACAATATTTGATACATTCCATTTAAAATATTTAATTACATTTGCGGCAGTGATGAGAACGCGGTGCTTTATAACCCTCACAAATTTTGCAGAATTGCAATTGATTTGCTTCATCGGGATTCTGAAATAAGAATACGTTACAGAAATTATTATAACTAATGCAGGATGTAAGTGAACTTAACAGGCAAATTGGTTATCATCCAAAACCCAAAGGTATGTAACATGTTAAGTCGGTTGATAGCGATACTACCTTATCATAATGCCGCATACTTTCAGGGAACCTACTTTCGCTGTACGCCCTGGTAGAGTTATGATGATATAACAATTTGAAACAGGTCGACCTGTAGTGGAATTCACTAACTTGTATAGCGAGATTCGCAATCGACATTTTGTCGTAACGATATTTATAACGATATCGGTATTCACTAACTATTTTTTTATCGCTAAGTAAACAACACACAATTTGGGGTTATCTGTGTCGTTAATAAAAAATGGCATTTGAGTACCAATAAAACCGCGGGATGAGAAATCTCAACCCCATATCGTTATAGCTAAGTTGGTGAATAGCACAGTCGATAATGCAGGATACAAAATCGTTCCTTAAAATCTTGAAAACTCGTATCGTTATAAGTTAGTGAATTCCACCACTGACCAACAAGGTTAGGTAAAACCCAAGCCATTCCGGTATAGTAAAGTCAAAAAAACATTATAAACAAGTTGTTCTTAAAAAACTGGGTCAGTGATCGGTAACTCTATCACAAGACCCAGGTGAGCTCGATTGATTTTGTTTCGAAAATGAAAATTTCAGCTAATCGATCGCCAATCGGAGCCTGATACTCAAAGAATAGCGATGTTTGGGGCCCACATAATTTGAACATTTGGGTTAATATCGTTAAAACTTTGCTGAAATGCAGAACTAAAAAGTTTTCGAAACAAATTATTGCGGGTTATGAAAAATATATTGGATAATGGTATGGTATTTTGTGATTTTTGCTGTTGTGGCATTAACGGCATGAACACCACCCCAAGGTTTTGGTTTGAGACACTTTCCCCACTCCACCCTATGTTCTGAAACGCCTCTACCCCTACTGCATTGTTAGACGCAATTTATCGAGAAAAAAGGAAAGCGCAAATAGGAGGAAAAGCTTATTCAAAGTTAAAATATAGAGCAATTTAACTCATAAGACGTTCTGCTAAGTTAGCTGACCGTCACGCCTTTGACATTTACAACCAACTAAGTTTTACATTTAGTTTTACAAGAATGTCCGTTATCAATGTAAACAAAATTGCCACTTGCTTTGCGTGTTTAGGGTGAACATACACAAGCACATATAAAACTGGGTGTAATGGGGTTTCCTAGCAAAAAATAATAGCTATTTATTTAGAAGCCATTGTAGTCGCGTGCGAATAAGAAATAATTGTTCTCAAATTGAGATGAAAAACGTGGAAGGCGCAAACTGAGCACATATAGCGCAGGCGACACCCTTTTTTTTCTTTTTCTTCTACATTTCTATCGTGTCACTTGGGGTGGGGTCGTTGTTCCGGTACTACAAATATGTCTGCACGGAAAGGTAGCGTGCTTTGTTTTCGCTAAACTGCAACGTTTATTATGAAGTGATGAAAGGGCACAAGGCACATGATACTCTACTTTGTCCACTCGTAAATTTGAACGTAAGTACTTGGCCGCATAGACCCAGCGGGTCAGAGGCTTAGAACATACCCTCTGAAAGGCATGCCTGCCGTAAAAGGCGACTAAAATGTACAAAAGGTAATGACGTGGAACTTGATAGTAGATTTAAGAATATGATGGCTATCACCTCTCATTACCAACCTTCTTCTTCCTTGCGGAAGGAGGGAGTGGGATGACCTAGGAGGTTGCACTGTTCATACCAAATCCCTTCCAATTCCTGATAGATCCACATTAATGGAATTCCTTATTACTCACGAAATTGTATGATACCAGTTCAATCGTATGAATTGGACCCACTCCATTAAACGTCTACAAGCCCCTCAACCGTTTTTCACCGATCAAAAGGCATAATAAAAATTAAAAATACGTGGTTCTTTAGCCCTGGGAACAAGTTTCAGACCGTCCTTATATTTCACAAACTTTTACTTGACAGAAAATAAGATTCCTCGTCGTATTGTAGTACTCCATTTAGGTTGAATTTTAAAAACCCGAAGTGAAGTAATCGGTCATAAAGAGCACGTCTTTCATAAAACTTCTTGTGGAAACAAGATGAAATATTTTTAGTCTACGAACGATTGCTCGATCGTTACTATTTGGTGTTTATCGTGCAGTAGCACCTCCCGTACATTTTCAAGGGCTCCAGTTGAATAGAAAAACGTTTGTAGTACGCTAAATAAAGACATGAAAAATGTTAAAACATTTTCAAATAGCACTTCCTAATTTCCTTTGATTAAATTTGAATAAAATTCTTTCGCCAAGTACCACGAAATAATTATTTTCAACAAATCTTCTACAGATCATCCAACCTCGTTTAACGGCTAAATAAAAGAAGGGAATCGTTGTTTGAAATGTTTCGAAATATATCGGCGTGGCTTTTTATGGCTTTCACAATTAGGAGCATTTAAGGAACAGGGGCTACCTTGATTTCGTGCTTTAGTTTTCTCGCACAAATTTTTAAGTTAGCCTAAAAAATGCAATTATTTTTTTTAATGCACAACGATACTAGTACAGTACAGACTGTAAAACTATGAGCATAGTGGTGTACTTAAAATAAAAAAATATTGTGTCAAGTTGGCATATAAAATGGCATATAATTATACTTAAATATTCCATAAGCAGATAGACACAAAGGATTATCTTCAAGAAAGTGTAAATACGAGTATGTAAAAATGTTGACGTGACAGACAGGCAATTTAGTGATTTTACACAGCTTAAGTATTTTGAATGGACGGCGTGGATGGTCTGAGGCAGCTTTAGTTTGGGATACATTTGAGTATGGCATATTTTTAGGCGTAAAAATCCAGTGTGTACTCACTTCAGAATATTATATTGTACTTCACCCTGTTTACTCCGCGCAACTATTTATGGAATGGGCCGTGACGGACCAAACAGTGGTATACTGATAGTGACAATCCTTTGCTATGATATAATTTCGGTACGCTCCAACTGCTGATAGCGTTTTTGTTGACCCCAGAAACGTGGTCGATGCGGATTCTAGTCGCCTACCGAGGGTAAAATCTAGGCCCAAAACCGCTGGGGCAACTTTCTTCATTACCCCTCTAAGCAGACGCCTACAGGTATGTATTTCTAAAGCGGGTAACATTTAGCAAAATGAAGTTAACATTTTTGAGGATAAAAAAAACGAAGTTTCTGGGATTTAGATAAATGTGGTAAAAGAAAATTTGCATATGATGCCAATAACCCTCCGACTTGCGTCTTTGCAGCATCTACATATGTGAAAGTTGTACTTACTTTTGGTTTCCATTTTTTTGGCAATAAACCAGGACCGATCAATGTTGCCATGACGTAGTTAAATGTGGCTAATGAAGAGAGAAGTATAAAGAGACCTTGGTGAAGAAAGCCACCAAAAGTTGCATTTGGAGGCCACCACATTGAGTTCATGTATAATGTAGTCAATGTTATTATTTTTATTATACCTGAAATATATAGAAATACAGATAAACTATTGATAATTTGAAAATTTAAAAGGTTATTATTTGGATTAAGTTACTCTTCCCCTGCGGGTTAAGGGTTTAGAATATGCCCGATGGGACAAGAGTAATCCTCCTCGCAGATGGAGTACCTCTACCTACTTTCAACCACCCAAAAATCTTGGGCGTGACGTTTGACAACGGCGTCACCTTCGCTAGTCATGCCACCGCAATAGCCACTGGCCGGCAGCACTTCGGGGAAAAGATAAAGAAACGTTGCTTGCTACATTTATGTAAGGCTATTGGCCAACCGCTCATATAAGGTTGCACAACCTTGCTGCCCCCAACTAAAGGAAGTTCCAGTTGGATGGCTTATGTCATCTGAGGCTCACTTCCATCAAGGGGCTAAAGTGCAGACTGTTTTTACTTAACTGCCACAAAACCTAGTCATCCAAACTGTCATCTATTGGATGAAGCTCCGCCCCCTAGAGACATAAGGAAACATCTCCGTTAGCACTATGATGAGATCTGGCACCATATTACCTTGCTGTTTGCATAATCATAGGCGGGCCCTAAACGACGAATCGGTAGACAGATCCGTCAGATCTTAAGCTGTGTACTCTGAAACTGATATCCTACCACCTGAAAGAGCTTTCCTGAAGAGGAGAGCTTTCCTCCGAGGGAGACTAGTCATGCTACCACAACTTCGTTCTGGATATTGTAACAGGTTAAACTCTTACTTATCCAGACTGAACCTTACCTTACCTACCCTGCATGTGGTATGTCCCCTCATGATACTTAACATCTCATTCAATTGAACCTACTCTTATAACACCAGCATCACTCTGGTCCAACCCTGTTAAAATTGCTCGTTTCCTTGGACTTTCGTTAGAAGAGCCTGATGTCGATTCTCAGGGTGATCGTGCATACGGCGTGATATTTGTTCTGTTATTTGTTCCAGTAGAGAAAGACAATCTCCGAGGGCTTGTAAATTAAGCTCCTTGAATGTGCTCGTCGGGAAAGGAGTTTAGTTATCAAATACCCACTCAGTCAAAAGAAGCAATTGTTCGAAAGTGATTATTCGTTGGAAATCCGAGAACAATATACTGATTTTAAAAAAAAATTGGTTTTAGTGAAAAAGCGTTTCCATGGAAAAAAAGTTGTAATGTCCTTCCAATTTTGTACAATTAAAACATATTCATAAAAAATAAAACTGGCTTATAAAGCTTTATAAAATGGCATTTACACACTAAGTTTGAATTAGCTTTGAATTGAGCTCTACAAACCTTTTTTATGAATATGGCGGTTAATCTGGAAATAAAGTAACGTAGTATAAAGGTAGTAGAAAGGAAATTTCGAACCCTATTTAAAATGTTGCGCCTTGAAGTAAGCAACAGTCTGTAATGTTTTCTAGAATAAATTGAGTTCTTTCATCTTTATGCTATTGTTGTAACAGCAAAACAGTCGCCGAGGGTATGGTGGAAAAGGCGAATCGTGAGCAAGAAAAAATTACATTGTTATTGTAACAGTTTTATTAGTTTCCTGAGCTTAATGTTATCGCACGCACCCCGCATTTAATTCCTCACAGGTGGTCTAACACAGCAAAAGTATGTAGGCGTATTGGCTCCCGTATATAAAAAAAAACCATAGTTATCTAGGAATGACACCAATTCAAGATAAGTTTCCGCGTTAGGTTTCGATTTAGTTGTTCCAAAAAGAAATTTTCCACGTGGTCAAATCAAACCGAGTACAAGGTTGATATCCGACAGAGGACTCAGGCTACCCAAACAATGCATAACCTTCGCATCGTGGGCCGTTGAAACTTAGAAAATGGTCTCCAAGCGCTAAGTTGAAGATTTGGGGTTTACAGCGACAATGGTCAAATGGTGTTTCTGTTTCTGTGATTGAAAAGATTTACTTTTCGTTCTTTTTCAATTGAAGATATGTAGTTTCTTTAGAAAAATTAATCAGTTTCATGGTTATTGTTCTGTTTTCGGTTTCGTTCCTTGAAAGTAATAATAAATACCAGGAGCAGTTGGTTAACAAACTAAATACGCACTAAGATATGTACGAGTAAATAATGATATTAAAAAAATATGCCGTCTTAATAACAAATCAGCATAACATCCGGTTTAAGGTACCTCAAATTAATCTGAATGCTTGTAGATTGTAATTTGAATACAATCATGGTAATTCTATACGACAGCACGTAACTGCTAATATATGTCCAAAAATCTCGGGAAATATATCAAACGACGGGTTTTAACCTCCGTATCAATAATCCGAAAGCGGCAGTTCGATATTTTGTGTCTGTTCAGAGATATTTGCAAAGTTGAAAATTTTCTGTCATTTTCATGTGGTTGTTGTAATCACGGATTAGGCTGTACCGAAAAGTGCAAAAAGTGTGTTCTGCGCAGAAATACTGTGGATTTTTTTGAAGCGCGGCCAAAGGCCGCCTACGCAGAAAGGTGTTCTGCACATAAATACCTTGGATCAATCCCCCTATTTGGGATCGGACCTAGGCCATTTTTGGGTTTTTGCTAATAACTTTTTACTGAAAGAAATTATTTTATTTCCGCTTTCGGATTATTGATACAGAGATCAAAACGCGTCGTTTGATACTTTTCCCGAGATTTTTGTATAGAATTACCACAATCATAATTATTTTTAAATCAAACACCCCACCCTTAAAATTTTAGTGGCAGTGGTGACAATGCTCTGCACCTCCAGTTACCGTCCTGATGGTACGATCTCTCTTTTTTTTTTTGGGCATCTTACTTCAAACAGAGGAAGCACGAGTTGATAGCGATTTGTGAAAAAATGTATGTCCATCAATCTGCCATCGAGCTTTGTTCCACTACCCTTTGCGTCACCCATTCCTCTTCCATCAGACGCCGCCACAAGTCAAAAGAAAAATTTTAAGTAAGGTGCCAAAAGTAGCTTTAAACAACCGTACATTCTGCCCATATCACTGAGTAGATATTGGTCATCCACCAACATATTGAGTACTGCATATATATATGTACATATGTAATAGGACGAAAAAATTTAATATTACTTACTTAGTGCTGTGAGTGGTCCCCAATGCAAAAACCTTCGCAACTCAGACAATGTAGACGCCATCATCCACACAATATTTTCTTCCAATTACACTTTTTGTTTATATTTATTTACGCATCCAAAAACAAATACCAGTCAACAAAAATAAGAAAACTTACTCGCGGAAATGCTGCAATGCTACTACAATAGGGATGCCAAGGCCCATTAATAGAAACCGAATGCCAGAAATCGCAAATAAAAAAGTAGCGATGCCATATTACAACATATTGCATTTGTCACCAAATTTGGTCCTTTCCTAACCGGTAACACACTCTTCGGCGATTACATCCTAAATACTCTCCTGTTTGCTGTTAGTTAGCAGAGAAAATATAACAAAAAGGAATCCAAGACGACGACTAGTGAAAAACAATAACTCAAAGTCCACGAAACGGAAAGGTACTTTATTCGCGAGTTTTAATGATTGTAACAATACAATTCTTTCTTTTAGTTTGAGCATTTTAGAGACAGACAAAGGTGAATTATAAACCAACAATTTTATATCATCTACTTACACTCGCGGTTGGATGTTCTCTTTGTTATATGCTTTCTGGCTTAAGGCAGATTTAACAAAAATTATTTAACGGTGTGCGTCAATCAAAAATTTAACTCGTAATTAAAAGGAGGTGAGCAAATTTTCCATGGTTTAAAAATATTTACCATTCCGATGTGTGCAAATACAAATTAATATTGCATGTTGTCGCCCTGCGGGTTAGGGGTGTAGAATATGCCCGAGGTAGGCATATCGTTAACGTAGTGCAGCTCGATGGTTGATCTACGGATATGATGCCTTTCATTTCACATTTCCCATATTCTCCTTTCTTACGCAAGGAGGGGTGACATGACCCAGAAGGTTACACTGGTCATATCAAAGGGAGTGTTTTTGTCGTTGCAAGCAACAACAATATTGCATGTTGTATTTTTCATAATTTTTAAGGAATAATTTTTTAACATATAATAATGCTTTGGCACATAAATTCATTAGAATTCTGATAGCATGTATGTGTGTGGACGTAATCGTAGGTGTCAAAATTTTCTTGAGCGCAATGAGCTAGGTAAAATTCTGACGTCAATATTCACCATGACGCATATGAGAATTTTGCTTCGCTCTGTCAAAATGTTTCGGTAATTGTTTCCTTTAGGAGACAACTGCTAAAACACCTCGGAAATTATCGCGAAAGGTATCAAAAGACGCGTTTTGACCTCGGTAACAATAATCCGGAAGCGAATTTTAAAGTTTTTGTTTCAGTGAAGAGATATTTTCCATCAAAGTTGAAAATTTTCTGTCATTTTCATGTGCCTACGCTGAAAGGTGTTCTGCACATAGATACCTTGGATCAAGCCCCCTGTTTGGGATCGGACCCGGGTCATTTTTGGGTTTTTTGCGAATAACTTTTCACTGAAATAAAAAATTGAAAATCCGCTTCCGGATTGTTGATACCGAAGTCAAAACGCGTTGTTTGATACCTCTCCCGATATTTTCCGACGTGTTTTAGCAGTTGTCTCCTAAAGGAAACAATTCTATCTGGTGCAGTAGTTGGCTAGCAACTTGCTCCTCCTTTTGTTTGCACATTCACCTTCCTTGGGTTCCAAATATTGCATGGTTGTAATAGATTTCTGTTCAGTTAGAGCTATTTGTTTATGTGGCAGCACTGAATTTATAAATACCAATGCATTCGAGGTGAAGTTGTGGAATTCAATCGAAGCATAAAATTAGGTAAATTCCGTAATAATATTAATTAAAAAAGGGTTTAGGTACTATAAACCACTGCCTCATATACTTTATATTAACAACGTTGAAGTGTATGTAGAATAAATTAATATAAAATTCATAAAGGCTTAAACATTAGAATTGAAGGACCAAAACAAGTCGGTGGGGCCATAGTGATGGGGATTCATCAACACTTGTACGTGAAAATCCAATTGTTTACCAAGCAAAATCATCTCAATGAAACAAAAAAAAATAATTCCATAAAAATGAAGGGTTTCTTACTAAATTAAATTGCAATGCACTGTTTTGCTAAAGACACAGACTTTCTCGAGTTCTACTTTGTTGTATAGCTCTGCTTATATACTTGTTGCATTCGGTCTGCTGACGATGTGGAAACGTGTGTGTGTTCAATTAATTGGATATGCGAAGTTCAAGCGCCTCAAGATCGGTTTTCTTTTAGTAAAAGTGCTTTGATACAATTGTGGTTACGTAGTAAACTACTTCTAGGCGTTGCTGACGTATACATTTTTCGTATTCAGCATTTTCTGGAATTACACAGTGCCTAAAAATTGGTTACGAAATAATTTTTTTTTGAAATCTAGTCCTTAAGTAGGTACAAATACATACGTACAAATAAGAAACAACTAAATTAAATACACGGCTGGTTTAGGAACAAATGCAGAAAATAACTAAAACTCAGTATGTATTAAATTTTATTTGTCATTGATCGAATAATTGTCGAACACCATTGTTCTCATTGAACTCCATATTAAGGAATCCCTGGAGTTTATGCAAGAATTGCTTGTCAAGCAAAATTTAAAAACAGGACTCTTGAAGGCTGAACAAAACCTTCGGGGAGTGTTTTTGTCGTTACCACAACAACAACAAATTTTAGGCCTTAGCCTACCTCCACCTAGGCAAGCGGATCCGTCCAAAACTTCAAAATTTTACAGCTGAACTGTAACGGATTAGCTGGAAAGATCGCGGAGATAACTGACTTTATGAAGTCGCACAACATCAAAATCGCCGCGATACAATAGACAAAATTGAACACAAGATCGGACTTACGAACTTGTGATGGGCATAATGTAAATCGAAAAGACCGTTCCAGCGGTCATGGGGGTGGCCTTGTGTTCATTACACATCACTCTGTACAAGATAATCTATTTTCCCCTGACGTCGACACCAGCGACTCTACCTTAGAATGCCAAGGCATAGTAGTCCGGTCAGGCGACGCCGACCTGCAAATCATAAACATCTATATTCTCCCTGCCACGTGTTGTCCTAGAGATTATCATGCCGACATTAGTGCGTTGCTAAGGGGCCATAACCGTCTAATCTTAGGCGACTTCAACACACATCACGATCTCTGGCACTCCAACTTGCCAGCAGACAGCAGAGGACCCGTTATTGCAGACCAAATAGACAACTCAGCATTCTGTTCAGTCAATGGAGATGACCCCACCAGGGTAATTAACTTTGTCATCTGGGGACCGATGCTTACATTACTTCAGACGACCTACCCATCTTACTCTCTGTTGAACGACCGACTTCATAACGACTGTTAAATTAACATACATCAACTTCACCAAAGCGGAATGGGACCGCTTTACTGACTATACAGAGCGCTCCTTCGCTGCCTTACCCACTCCGACAGACGTACGCAAAGGTGAAAGAGAGTTGCGCAAGGTCATTGATTCAGCCTTAGGCCACTTTATTCCTGCTGGTAGAATACCATAAATTCGTCCGATTTTTCCTGCAGAAGCTTCGGCGATAGCAAGAAAACCTAACCAAGTGAGACTCATCAATCCCGCCGATCCCAGGATCAAAGACCTCATGCGGAAATTCGTAGGCTAGTCAACGAACACAAACTGACCAAGTGGAAACAACACCTCGATGCAACCTCTCTGCTGGAGTTGGCAAATTATGGTCGGCTGTTAAGGCCCTATCCAATCCGACAAAATACAATGACAAGGTCGCCATTGCATTATCCGCGCCAGTGTCAAATCGGACGCCAGGAAATGCGCGAGCTTCTTTTGCCGGCTGTTTATAATGCATCCACCTGCGGATAGGACTAAGAGAAGAGTCTTCCGACGTGCGCACAAACACAAACACTCCACCTATTGCCGTCTCAGTCACAAAGGTCTCAGTCGCAGAGGTCAAGGAAGCCATAATGAAGGCCAAACCCTCAAAATCCATCGGACCCGACGGAATCGCCATGAAGATGATCAAACACCTAGGCCACGAGGGACAGCTATTTTGCGGCTCTTTTCAACCTCTCTCTAACTACTTTCGTCATACCTGAGATATGGAAACAGGCGATTGTAGTTCCCCTACTAAAACCAGGAAATCGTCCAATATCCCTCTTTCGCCGGTTGCGAAATTACTAGAGACCATTCTGCTCCCTAAAAATGTGATTGCTGATTCCTTACCTATGTGCCTACCAAAGGGTAGTAATATGCAACTTCTAGTTAACTTAATTTGATAAGACAGTTTATATACATACATATTTACATTGTTATTTCAGCAATATGGATGACACCAAAATTAAGTCTAGCCCGAAGACTAAAGAGGCCTTAAACAAAACGAGCCCAGCAAATACGGTAAAAATTTTAAATGAACGTGCTTCAAAACGGACAAAACCAACTGCTACCTCACCAAGCACGGCTTTCAAACATGTGAAACTTTCTATAGCTAATAACAACACTAGTCCTGAAACTACCACTGACATGGACCATTATGTGCTACAAACTATTAAAGATGAAGGGAGCGGCGTTGGTGGAGAAACAATAGCTTTCGTTTTGTCTGATCCGAATGAGAAACAAAAAGACGTACAAAGTTACATCGAAGAACCAGCGGAGGAGTTACAAATCAGTGACGAAGAAGATGGGGATACTGATGAAAAAGCTGATGTGGTGGAACATGTATGTGGCAAATGTTATAAAACTTTTAGGCGATTTAGTGTGAGTAAAAACAAATTTAATTTTTTTCAAATTGTTGTATGTGCTGCCTAGCAGTATTCGGAGAGACCAAGTTCTGAAGTTACAGTTAAAGTTTAAAAAATAAGGTATATTTAAAAATTGTGCCAATTAAACGAAATAAAGGCATTCACACTTAAATAATCTACCTCCATCTGATATTTCTATACAACATGGCTTCTCCGTTCACTGTGTTTCTGGTGAAAGGTTAAGTGGCATATATATATTTCAGTTTTTAATTTTGGTGTTGTTATTATTTAAACTTTTTTGTCTTCTTTGGTTTATAATAAAATCAGGGTCTTAAAAATCATATGGAATTTTGTCGTTATGATAGCGGTTATCATTTGCGTAAAGATGAAATGCAAAAAAACCTAGGCAAGATAGAAAAGGATGCTGTTACTATGGAGAATAAAGATATTTGCTTTTGTTGTGGCGAAAGTTACGACACATTTCATGTATGTATTTATTTTTATATATTTACCTATTTATTATTATGTTATTAGTAGAGTGGCTCCACGGAGGTTGGAAGATATGATTTTCTAATGTGGTTGTTGTTGTTAACAGATTTTCTAATCCTCCTGTGCTCCTATGACAATATCGTCAAATACTGATAATTCAGCGTATATTTAAAAATACTCTGAACGTCAAGATTAAAAATTTACTGTCGCTGAAAAATCAAAACATTACATTTAATTTGTTTTGCAAAACAATATTATGGGTAGGGTTCAGAATTTGAACAGAATATGCAAAATTCACCTGTAAAGAAGTTCAAAATAAAACAAGTGAGACAGTCTAACCTCTGCTGGAACCGAAATTTAAATACCCAGCTGTGTACAAGCGGGAGTGGGTGACCTACATGTTTTATGCCGACTCCGAACGGCATCAGCTAAGGCAGATGAATTTTTACACTTGGAGTGTTGCTGACCGCCGCTGAGCGGCGAATCCGCTTTCGATGTTACCTGTCCCGTCACTTGAACCTGGGACCTTCGGTGGGGTAGGCCTATAACACTTAAATCTCCATCTATCTCAGTTATGGAAATAGAAGTTTTAAACTATATTTACTACTATATGGGCGTTATCACGCCCATTCTCTTTAGCTAAATTTTCTTACATTTTTAGTAAAATTTGGTGAAAAAGTGGACATGGTCGGATGGGGGTTTTTCTTATTTTCACTGTCCACAGCAATAATATCGTCCCATTTCTGAGTTAACCTCGTAACTCCACTTCTGGAGAAAAATGGTTTTTTGTGTGGAAATGTTTTTAAGGCTTTGGAAGTGAAAATCAGTTTAAATAAATCTTTGTAGTTTTTTGGTTTCAGTATTCAAAACTTATGTTTTTAAGTTGTTTTTTTTGATTGTTTTTGATTTTTCTTGAAAATCATAAATTATGATTCTTTTTTGATTGTTTTTTATTTCTTTATTAATCATTAAAAATCGAAAACAATGGGTAATCAATTATTAGTAGTCCTTACGGTAATTGTTTCCTTTAGGAGACAACTGCTCAAACACGTCCGAAATTATCGGGAAAGGTATCAAAAGACGCGTTTTTACCTCGGTAACAATAATCCGGAAGCGGATTTTCGAGTTTTTGTTTCAGTGAAGAGATACTTGCAATCAAAGTTGAACATTTTCTGTCATTTTCATGTGGTTGTTGTAATCACAGATTAGGGTGTACTGAAAAGTGCAAAAGTGTGTTCTGCGCAGAAATGCTTTGGACCGCGTAGCCGGTGTTGGACCGGCTACGGGTTATTTTTTTTAAGTGCGGCCGAAGGCCGCCTACGCAGGAAGGTGTCCTTCACATAAATACCTTGGATCAAGCCCCCTATTTGGGATCGGACCTGGGTCATTTTTCGGTTTTTTGCGAATAACTTTTTACTGAAACAAAAAATTGAAAATCCGCTTTCGGATTGTTGATACCGAAGTCAAAACGCGTTGTTTGATACCTCCCGATATTTTTGGACGTGTTTTAGCAGTTGTCTTCTAAAGGAAACAATTACCGTCTTTTCAAAAAAATAACAAATCAAACCCGTAATCAACACGATTAGAAATCATTACTTAGCAGGTCTGGACAAAACTATAATGCTCTGTTGTTTTTGTACGGCTGAGTATAAAAATAGCACAAGCATGTTCCTGGCAAGAGGGCGCCGATATGTATATTATGATTTATATGATGTATGCTAATATTATTGCATTATTTAGTAATATCACGACTTTTGTTTCGTCTTAGTTGGGTCATATCAATTGCCCGGATTGTCCAAAATCATTCAAATCACAAATGAGTTATGAGCGTCATATATTCATCACCCACTCTGAATTCGATGACTATTCATGCTCCATATGCAATGCGAAATTGCGTAGTGAGAATTTACTGAAATTGCATGAAGATCAGCACAAAAATCGCGGCAAGCCATTTGCATGTAAAATATGTGGAAAAGATTTTACACGTGCGTATCATCTCAAACGACATCAAAAGTACTCATCATGCTCAGGCAGTGACGCAGATTCCATGAAATGCAAAGTATGCGACAAATCATTCTTTCGTTTAGACAATTTGCGTGCACATCTACGACAACATTTAGGTACACATGTATCAAAGAAAACCGAATATAGATGTCCACAATGTAAAAACTGTTTTTACAGTTTGTCAACTTTAAAGTAAGTATAAAAATTACTTATTGCAACCTTATTTTTAGGAGGCACGATATATGCACATTCTCGGTTTAAATGATGCTTTTTTTTGTTGAATTTCCGACAAGGTGGGAAGTTAATGTACATATATTGGAACAATTTCTGTCATACCTTTTCAAACATGGTTCAAACATAAACCGGTTTCGTGTAATCTTCAGTATAGTTTCTATTTTCAGCATACATCATAAATTAAAAAATTGCACATTCGTATTAAACAATTTTACGTTATTATTTGAAAGTAAGTTATTAAATTTTTTTAGTATACACACTCGTACACATACTGGAGAGCGACCTTTCGATTGTGACTTGTGCGAAAAGAAATTTCCTTCCTTAATTGCGCTTAAGAAACATCGCCGTTACCACACTGGTGAGAAACCATACACTTGTTCTGTGGTAAGTTGAATCAACTTGAGTCTAAGATGATTTTTAAATATGCAATTTTAAAATTTCATTATTCTTACAGTGCAATCAGTCTTTTGCTGTCAAAGAGGTATTGAATCGACATATGAAACGGCATACGGGTGATCGCCCACATAGTTGTATTGAGTGCAATAAAAGTTTCATACAAGCATCTCAGCTGCGTAATCATGCGCGTACGCATATTCTACCATACGAATGTACATTATGCCATGAGAAATTTAGAAAGCCTACTCTGTGAGTTTTTCAGTGCATTTATTCGTTTATTAGCTAACTTATAATTTTTATGAACGCAATAGGCTTGAAAAACATCGAAAAACTCATGTCCATAAATGTCATGAGTGTCAGGAATTGTTTTTAACAGTGTCTGAACTGGAAGAGCATATGGTTGCTACATCTCATAAAGGTTAGTTTATTATATTTAGTATGCATGTACGTATGTACTATAACTTTTTTAAATAACGAATCGAACTACATTTTTTGGTGCAGTTAGTCTGCACAAATTCTGATATAACGCTTTTCAAATACCCTATAAAGCTTTCTTATGCTTGTTGTAAAGTCTTGCTATTGTAAACTTCAAACCAGTGTCACTTATGGCAGGAACCTACTTGTTTGTTTTATAATTTAAGAGAATTTTAGTACATTTTGGCTTAACTATTCCCTTTGTAATATATTTGAAAAATAATCTGTTGTATCTCGCAACCACAAAAGTGTTTTGTGTTTCTCAGAAAAAGACAACCAAAATTTCGATTTTGCTACCTACAATTTTGTTACTTATATGGCTATGTAATGTCCGCAATGTTATATATGATTCTCGGGTTATTTGTAAAATGGTTCTAGAAACTCCTTTACTTTCCTCTTAAAATTCACCTTACTGATATTTTATACTTGAAGATTCGTAGAACATTGCTTTTGTACATACATACATATGTAGATGACTCCCTCAGACCTTCCTCCGCTTCAAATAACGTCCGAACAGAAGTTTAGATCGCTAAAACAGAGATATCAAACTAAATTCGAGTTGTCAACGTACTGCTATCGTCAACACTAGTTTTACTAAATTTTTTACGGCCGACCAGAACGCCCGTAACGTACGGTTAAAATCTTTCAGAATGTAATTTTTTTACTTTTACTACGAAGTGAAAGCTTTCCACGGTTACTGAGAATGAAAGAGTTCAAAATATTTGCCATCACCTAGTATGTTCGATCGCACCCAAACTTAGACTTCCTTAATTGTTTTATTTAATTACGTAATCAAATACTTATAAAATATTTTTTATTTGTAATAGCGGCACTTAGGAAACGTAGAACATGCAATACACCTAAACAACCTAGAACTCGCAAAACTACAAAACGTAATCGAACCTTCTGTGCTGTATGTGATGAAGACTTTGGCACAGCTAAAAATTTGCAATTTCATATACTGAAAATACACGAAGTGGATCCTGAAGACTTTGTAAATGAAATGCCGAAAACTACTGGCAAAGTAAGAGGAAAGAGTCAACATGTATACAAAATCCAAGGTGGGGAGTCGAACGAAATTAAAATTTTAAGTGAAACTGAAGGTAATGCCGCTATTATGGCAGCTGGCAGTGTTAGCAGCAAAAAAATTTACAAGAATAGAGAAAATGGTAGTAATGGAGGTTTGGTTGTGAAGGAATTCATTGTCAGTAATGAACCTACCGGTGATGATAAAGACCGGCCAATTATACTACGCAATGAGGCTTTCACTGTTATACCTTTAGATGGAGATGGACCTATTGAAACAGTTACTGTTGCCCCTGTTGATATATCGCCTGAAGTTAAGAAAGAGCAACGTAAATCGTTGACCGAATCACTAGCAGGCGCTATAGAAAGCAATGCAAATACGACGATTGAATTGAGCGAAGAGGATAAGACGTTGAAAGAGAATGTAAGAAAACTATTAGACATGTTGGTAGACAACAAGACATTAAAGAAATTCGGCTGGCCAAGCAACACGGAAGAAAATGTAAGTTTACCAAAATTTGTATACTTTGAGCTGGCTACGTTTACGTTTATTTTAAATCAAAATATAATTGCATGTAGCGTAATTTTCCAAAAATCCAGCTTAAGATTACTTTTAATTGAAATATGTATATTTTGATAAGAATTGATAGTCTCGTTCACTAAAGAGAATTAGGGTTAATCAATTATTATACTTTAAGCTAGTTATTTAAGATTGCGAATCCAAATAATTACGTTGGTGTTAATTTTAGAAAAATCCAGTTTACGATACAATGTAAATATGTGTTTTTCTGCATGAATTTAAAATAAAAAGACGCAAGCAAATGGGCATTTTTTACGAATGGAACATTTGGAGTATAAAAATAACACTGGTCGACGGCCAAAATTTACCAGAGACGCCGTTATGAAATTCGTATGTAAAACCACCCCCTGATTTCGAAAATTGAGTTCATTTTTGATTCTATGGTACCGTTTTTGAGATATTTGCAATTTACCGTTATTCGAAAAAACCAAAAAGATGGGTCCCTTTAATTTCGTATATCTCACGAACGGGTCAAGCAATTGCAAAAGAGTTTACAGAATAGGAAAGACGATAATTTGCTATAAATGCATCATACATTGTTTTTTGCTCAACCAGATAGTTTTCGAGATATTAGCTTATCATTTCAGATTTTTGTTTTTTTTTTATGAAAAAATATGAAAAAAATTACCCTTTGCGAGGGCAGCATTCCAAAACCACAACTTTTGTTCCAGATATTTTTTCTTTACGTAAATCTCTGTTTAATTAGAAAAAAGATAAGCTATCATCGAAGAAAATCGTTGCAAAACTACGTAAGTTATAAGCGATGAAATAAAAATACCCAGGTTGCGCAATTTCAACGTATACCTCAAAACGTATGTATGGTATAAAGAAGAGTGAAATATCTAGCTATGCTCTGTTTCTATTGAGGTAAATGTTCAATTTATGAATGAAATTACCCATATTTTTAACTTTTTTTTAAATTTATTTATATTTATACTATATTCTAACAATCTTTATCTTAATTTGATTTTACTATGTAGTCGAAATAATTATGTGTTCTTCTATGACGCTTATTCAGTTTAGGATCACTTTCTCTTATGAGAAACCAGCAGTAATCACCCATCATTGCGACGTCCCAGAATCCTTGATATCGATTCTTAATTAATGTAATTTGCTGATGAAACCTTTCGCCATGTTCGTCACTTTCGTCGCCAAGATTTGCCGGAAAAAAGCTCAAATGTGAGTGGAGAAAGTGAATTTTTAAAGACATATTTACGCCTGGAAAGAAAATATTAGTTAGGTAAACAAGTTATAAAATTTTGGGAAATTAATTTAAATAATCCTTTAATATTTACCCATCGTAGTTAGGGCTTTTGTGTCTACCGAGAAAAGAAGCAACGACCTTTTCAAGGGATTCCCACGATGATGAGAGTAGTCCTTTGAATTGATTATTGTTGATCAACTTTTTTATTTGTGGTCCAACAAAGATACCTTCCTTTATCTTGGCTTGAGAAATATCTGGAAAATTTGTTTTCAAATAGTCGAATGCTTCGCCTTCTTTGTCCAAAGCCTTAACAAAGTTTTTAATGAGACCGAGCTTGATGTGTAAGGGTGGAAGTATGATTTTCTCTTTCTTGACAAGAGGGGTGTATGTGATGTTATCCACACCAACGGTAAACTCGACTCTTTCCGGCCATCCTTTCTGACGTAGTGGTCTCTACGGGCTCGGCTATCCCACTTGCAGAGGAAGCAGCAGTGCTTGGTGTAGCCACTTTGTAGACCGCATAGTATTCCAACGACTTTGAGATCAGAACATATTTTCCAATCATGCTCTTCATATTTTATAAATTTGAGTATTTTTTGCATTTCCTTGTAGGTTTCCTTTGTATTTACTGCATGTGCGATCGGGATAGAAAGCTTTTTGTTACCAATATGCAATAACACAGCCTTTAAACTCAGTTTATTGCTGTCTATGAACAATCGCCACTCTTTTGAATCATATGTTTGACCAAACTCTTTGAATAAACCAGGAATGTCATTGCAGTAGCATATACTGTCTTTCTTGGTATCGTGTTTGGAAAATGGTTCGTGACGAGTTCTAAAATATATCACCTTAACATCGGATGACACAAATTTAAATTGTTGCATACGAGAAGTGTGGATCTCGGCCTTTTCCTTGGATAGTTCCAAATCTCTTATCCAATCATTAAGTTGTGCTTGTGACAGAACGTTTCTCTCGTTTCCCATGCGAAATTCAGTACAACTTGATTCCCCGCACTCAGATATTACTGTTGACAATGGAACTGGATCCGCAACTGCCGTTGAATGTAGTACTGGTAATGTCACTGTAGGTACGCTAGCATAGGTTACTCTTCTTGATCTTCCAACGCCAAGTACTTTTGTTTGACAAATATAACACTCTATTGAATGGCAAGTAGGTTCTCTCCATATCATTGGCGTATCAAATTTTATTTGTTGTCCTGACTCCGACTGAATCAATTCTACTCGACACGATGTACACAAAGTGTTCGGTGTCCATAGTTTTTCAGCATTTTTAGGCTCAATGCCAAAATACTTGGAGTATAAAGTTTTGATATGATCTGAGAACACTCGTCGTCGCCTTATGATAGCATATTGGACACACATGAAACAGAACATATCTGGATCGTTATTACACTCAAATTCTGGCGTCCTTTTACTCATTTTATTTTCTTTAATAAATCACGGTTTTGAAATTTGACTTATGAACTGAACTATCTTCGGCTAGCCTTGCAGATGTTATGAAGTTTCAAGGCGCATTAACTCATATTTATACTCGGAACAAGAATAAAATTAAAAAAATCAAATCTTACCTAGACAGAAAGGTTCCTTTTTATACGAAGCAGGGAAAAGAAAATACTACCTGCTTTAGATGTAGGCTTTAAAAATTTTCTGTGTCTTATAATTTTGAAAATCTACCTGAATACTTACCCATAAGTGACGGAAATACATGTTTATAACTACATGCCTACAGCAGGTTTCGATCCCAAACACTCTTCCTTTCGATGCAACCACTCTACCTACTATAAAACAATTCGAGTATTAAAAGTACTATTTGATTTATTTAAAGAAAAAGTATTATCATTTGCACTTTATACCTTTAATATATGTATGTATACATACATTGAAGTTACGCAACCTGGGTATTTTTATTTCATCGCTTATAACTTACGTAGTTTTGCATCGATTTTCTTCGATGATAGCTTATCTTTTTTCTAATTAAACAGAGCTTTAGGTAAAGAAAAAATATTTTTTCATAAAAAAAAAAACAAAAATCTGAAATGATAAGCTAATATCTCGAAACCTTTCTGGTTGAGCAAAAAACAATGTATAATGCATTTATAGCAAATTTTATCGTCTCTGCGATTCTGTAAATTCTTTTGCAATTGCTTGACCCGTTCGTGAGATATACGTAATTAAAGGGAGCCATCTTTTTTCGAATAACGGTAAATTGCAAATATCGCAAAAACGGTACCATAGAATCAAAAATGAACTCAATTTTCAAAGAGAAAAAGTTGAAATTCGTGGTCCAGTGTAATTAATTACGCCAGGTTTTGGAGGGGATGAAGCTTGATTTCCCTAATGATAGCGCTTTTGGAAATAAACCAAGTTATTAGAAATCATCAGTCACTCAAGGGACCCCTGAGTAAAAGCGCCTGATCAGTTAATTTCAAAATTCTGTTAGAATTTTTTAATGCTTTTAAAATAAATTGATCCGAGAAATTACCTTTCGGATTCAATACATTTGAAAGGAATTAAAAATGTTATTTAAGTTTTATTTCAATTACATTAGAAAACAAGGAGGAAGTAGCTACGAATTTAGCTTTCCATTCTAAACTAGCTAAAATAAAAATGTGAATCGATAGTCAACTGTGGAATGTAGGTTAACTCGGCACTGTGAAAACGGCTCTAATAATGCTTTTTCGAACACTAATACTATTTAAAAACCAGAATAAAAGTGCATAATTTCTTGCAATTATAAATCCGTGGCGCCTAAAGATTTATGTCGCCCCTACTTCTATGTAAAATATTCACATCATTGAACTATTACACTATTACACTAGTAATCCTTATTGCCAAGCTCATTTTATACTTACTACATTACCTTTTCATTAATATTAACAAATTAAAGTCATTTGAAATATTTTTAGGTTTTATGCCGCGTTATTGAGAACTGTGGATACAATTTATCAAAAGATGCCGAAACATATCGTGATTATGATTATGCAACTCGTATGCGCGAATATGTTAAACTGTTGTTCACAGTAGTAATCCATAATGACTCCATAAAGGAATTGTTAAACAACTATCCCATTGATGAAGTTGTTGAATATGTGCTCGGTAATGATGATGATGAAGATGATGATGATCTTGACAACGAAGAAGAACATGAACTGATAATATCAACATAAAATCAGCACAAAATAATTAAATTCAGAAACCGTTGCCTTGGCGTATTTAAAATATAATAAGTACATAAGTAATGAAAACTAATTGTAGCGCAATTGCCTTCTAAAATCAAATATTTTGGAATATTTGGCTTTGCTTACATCAAAGTGTAATGCAAGCATCTAACATTTTTAGATTTTTGAAGTTATGTACATATTTACGTACAAATATACAAATGTTAGAACTTAAGATTATGATTAATTATATACCGGTTTTAAATGAATGCATGTATGTATGTATTTTGTTTTTTCTGTTTTTGGAATGAATATCAATTATTTTGTAAAACTGATTTTGCCGGATAAAACACATATGTATATCATATTTAGTTTATTTTCATGTAAAATTATTTATAAGCAATAAATACCAATTAAATTGAAGCTGTAACATACAAATTGGGTTTCTTTTTTAATTTTGCGCTTAAGAAATCTGCAAGTTGCAATTTTTCAGTAACCAAAACTGAAAATTCCTCGTATTCGATTTGCAAAGCCATTCATATTTTCTTATATAGAGGAATTCTCGACTTCAATAGTATTGAACGATAGAATTAAATGTATGGGAATGATGTAAATACCCTGCAGTCAAACCAACTTTACAACTAGTATATTCACCAAGCCCCACTAATCAGCCAACTGTCATATTTCCATATACCAAGCAACTGGTATTTTTAACATGGCAATATCCTACGAGATGTCAATTGTCAGATTGAAATACTAGTTTGCATATAGTATATACTAGTATCATGCTTGTCGTAAAATACCAGCTTCATAGTAGTTCAAAATGGAAGGAAATGTGCTACTAAAATTGCAGTCTAATCATGCCAGTATCATACTAGTTCGAAAAAGATAAAAGAATACTAGGCCAAATGTGGAAAAAAACCTCTAGCAGGGATTAAAATAAGAAAATGGACTTATCAATACATAATTTTCGGTGTGAAAACCCCCGATCCGGGATTGCAGAACATAAAATATCACCCCTATTGCGAGTGGCGATTAGCAATGGAATAGAAATTTTTCGATTGAATCGATCGCATTTTATTTTTGTATTGTGTAACTTGATCGAACAAAAAGTGCATATTTTTAATGTTTACTTACGATTTACTTTTTATCCATTTTATTAGAACTTTTCAAATCACATCGACACGCCAGCGATTACAAAATGGTAGTAGAAAGATGATCGATTAGGTATTCACAGTCGCTCATTAAGCGATCGGTTCGACATTCTCAATTGCTCGATTATCGCTAATCGCTTAATAGTCGATTATCTGTTCTTGTTCGAGACTCACAATAGGGGTGTATATCTTTGGAATATTTCATAAGTTGGTTGCGAATTACAATAGCATGCAATGCAAATGAAATAAACAAAAGAAATAATTACAGCTTATGTCGCTTAAACAGGTACTATGAAATTTGTAGTCGTATACTAGTATGGATTGAACTTTTTCTGACTAGTAAGATTTCAACCAGAAAATTATAGTTGTATTCTAGTATCGACTGGACTTTTTCTGACTAGTTTGATATTTCACTGCAGGGTACGATTAAGCAAAAGTATTTATTTGGTTGTCAAGAACTCTCTGAGCTTTATTTCGGTGCACTATGCCCATATCTGTGTAGAGCTCACAGAAAACATCAATCCTCGAGGAGTATTTTTCCATCAGCAAAAATGTGCTTACCGACAGAAGTCAATGGACTGCATTAATACAGTTTTTTTTTTTAAATAATAATAATAATTCCCAAACGGATTACCCACCATATCCCGCCCGACCGGCGCGAGGGGCGCATCCGCATAACGCGCGGATTATTCGTTCGTGCCGAGTCGTTGAGAGGATTTTGTTTGTTAATCGTCGAGATCTAAAACTGCTCAGCTACAAAGAAAACCTCATCAGCTAAGTAAAGTAGATATAAGATAGATTATGCATTAAGAAATAATTAGTTAACAGAATAAAATTATTGTTAGAAGTTAATACAGAAGTCAAAGAATAAAAACAATTAGCAGCTAAGTATTTAGGATAGAAAGAATTGATTTTTTTATGCTGAAAAGCGAGTCTGAAATATCAAATCTATAAGAAAGACAGTTATAATCTTGACACAAACAGCGAAAAGGCTCAGTTAACTGAAAATTGGTTCGTCACTGTTTTAAGACTAGAGGTTTAAAATGCCTTGAAGGACGAGACGGTACATTGAAGTTCACTTCACTTAGAAGAAATGGGCTGGAGAGTGAACCATTTGGCAATTTAATCATAAAAACAATTCCAAGCATTTCCCTCCGGCTAGAAAGTGTGTGAGTTTTAAACGATTCGTATAGGGTGGCAGATTATACAAGGGATCCCATTGAAAATCTCTTAAGGCAAATAGTAAAAATTGTTTTTGAACTGATTCTAGGCGATCTACATGAACCTGGTAACGCGAGTTCCAAATTATAGAACCGTATTCAAGTATCGGTCTGACTAATGTAGTGAAGAGGGCTTTAGTTACATAAGGGCCGCTAAATTCTTTAGGCCATCGTTAAACGAATGCTAGGACACCTCTAGCCTTATTGACTGTTGTGTTAATATGGCGGTTGAAACTGAGTTTATAGTCCATAGCAACCCCCAGGTCAACAAAATCATACACTTGCTCAAGACTATAATTTTCAATTGTATAGGAAGCCGGCTGAGAAATTCCACGCGAAAAACCCAGACATACTCGTACTTCTTTGATATGTGAAACTAAATTTTCTAACAGTTACGGTTTGATCTTTAACTTTAGAAGAAATATGGTACATCAAATCATCCTCGGTAGTGTCTGGATGGAACCTAGACACAAAAATAGATTTTTTGCGAGGGACCACAACCAGCTTACCAACGATTGGTTCAGACTCCATTCCAATAGTTGGAGGTTCCGAAGTTTTCCTAGTGGATATTTTTAAAGGGGCGTTCTTGGACGGTGGATTGTGAATGTGGAAAAACAATCGAATACCCAACAAGCATTTCTGTAAATGCTTTTAAAAATAATTTGAAGTAAACTTGCTACCATAAGCGATATGTTAACTTTTTCAGTTTTCATTTATTTGAAAGCTTAAAGTAAACTTTTTATAAACTTCACGAAAAAACTATTATCAAGCATTCAATTTTAAAAGTGAAATGCAAATGTTTCTAAAAATTCAGAAAAAACTATTTGTCAGTTTTTTTCTTTTCAACTTAAAAGATTTCTAATTCTTTTCAGAAAATATTTTACATGAGAATGACGACACAAAAGCAAAATTCATGGCTGCATCTTAACCACTTCCGCAATCTGCTAATAATTGGTTTAAGTTGCAGCATTCAATGTATGATTAGAACTTTTTTATTTATTTTATTGCAACAGCAAAATAATATAAAAAATATTGTTTAAATAAAGTTTCAGAAAAAATATTTATAAAACGCTTTTTTCGAAAATGGTTTATCTCTATCTCTCTATCTCTATGGCGCGATATACAACAGGTATATCATCATTAATTTTTGCGCCAAGCTTCTCTTCCAATTTGTGGTGTGCCGATTTGAATTTTCCCTACAAATTGGTGGGACCTACAGTTTTTTGCCGACTCCGAACGGCATCTACAAAGGAGACGAATTTTTGCTGAAAAGCCTGTCATGGCAGAAATACACTCGGAGAGTTTGCCAAACCACTGCCGAGGGGCGACCCCGTTTTGAAAAACTTTTTTCAAATCACTTTTGATGTTACCTGTACCAGGGCTCGAACCATGGACCTTCGGTGTGGTAGGCCGGCAACACTACCTTCACACCACGGCGGCCGCCAGACTTTACTTCACAGGATCATTTCTGTAGTCAGTCTTCATTTACTTTCATTGCAAAATGTAAGAAAATGGTTTATAGGCTTACATAAATTAGCTTTTATTCAACGTCCCGTTTTAATTACAAAACGCTTTTTTTCAAACGTTTTATAAACGAAAAATGGGATTTTCGTAAGCTTAATATTTATTTCAGAAAGCTTTTTAAAGATTCATTTCAAGTTTAACTTTGCTTGTTGGGACCATTTATGTTTAAAATCTATGTATTTCGACAAGAAACAAACAAAATTTTTTCTTATTTCGAATACTTTGCAACATAAGCTTTATATACAGCCGTGCAACTTAACAGATTTGCAACACATCTAGTGGACACCTTACTGTGCTCATCAGCTGTATAGTTGAGCAATGGAACTATAACAAGTAAGTAACCATGCCAACGTAAGGACATAACAAAGTCCACACATATGTTCATGCTGAATTCATCATAACGATGATAAGCAAAAAACAAACAACATTCCTCATTCAAAAGCGTTTTTTTGAGCAGCGCACAGCAATTTTTTATAACTATTTTACAAATTTCATATTTATACAAACAATTACTTCGTGAGTGCTAAACGCTAACAATGAGCGATTTGGATGCGTCTGTGATAAAGCGTACACAACAAACCTTGGGTAAATATGTGAAGAAACCAGCTTTAACGGAAAAGTTGTTAACAAAACCACCATTTCGATTTCTGCATGATGTATTCAATGCTGTAAGTATGTGAAAAGGTGCTAACTACAAGTGATTAACTTAATATCACTTCATTTAAGCTCATCAAAGAAACTGGTTGTTTTGTTGGTTTATATACAGCTGAAGAGTTGAATTCCGATAATATTAAAGATCGCGACGGAAAAATGGGGTTTCTGCAAAAAATGATTGACGTTATAAGTAAGTCAAAGTTGATTTGTATAAACATATGTATGTATGTTCGTATATACGTTACATTGCGCCTTATTTGTAGGTAGCCAATTATTTCCCAACAATCATTTCTGTAAATGTTTTTCAAAAGTAATTTAAAGTAAACTTGCTACAATAAGCGATATGTAAGCCTTTTTAGTTTTACTTTATTTGCAAGTTTAAAGTAAACTTTTCATAAACTTTAACAAAAAACGGTTGTAAATAATTTCAATTTAAAAGTGAAATGCAAATGTTTATAAAATTTCAGAAAAAACGATTTGTCAGTTTTTTTCTTTTCAACTTAAAATATTTCCAATTATTTTCAAACAAGATTTCATATGAAAATGACGGCGAAAAAGCAAAAATCATGGCTGCATCTTAACCACTTCCGCAAACTGGTAATAGTTCCCAACAATAATTTCTGTAAATGTTTTTCAAAATAATTTAAAGTAAACTTGCTACAATAAGCGATATGTAAGCCTTTTCAGTTTTACTTTATTTGAAAGTTTAAAGTAAACTTTTTATAAACTTTAACAAAAAACTGTTGTAAATCATTTCACATTGAAAGTTAAGTGCAAATGTTTACAAAAAATCCGGAGAAAACTATTTGTAATTTTTTTTTTTTTTCAACTTAAAAAATTTTCAATTTCTTTTCATAAGAAATTTTACATGAGAATGTGGACGAAAAAGGAAAAATCATGGCTGCATATTAACCACTTCTGCAATCTGCTGATAGTTGGTTTAAATTGCAGCATTCAATGTATGATTACAACTTATTTATTTGTTATAGTACAATAGCTAAATAATATAGAAAACATGGTTTGAATAAAGTTTACAAAAAACACTTATAAAAAGCTTTCTTTGAAATTTTTTTATAGGCCTACATTAATAAGCTTTTTTTCAACGTGTCGTTTCAATTATAAAACGTTTATTTTCAAACGAAAGCTTTTTAAAGACTTTTTTAAGTTTACTTTGCTTGTTGGGTTGTTGAACTACAAAGCACGACTCCCCCTTGAATTTTTAATAGCTAAGTTTTCTTTTCAATGGGCGATAACATATTTGAAAGGTATAGCGTTTTTTTCTAGATAGAGTTAGAATGATTTGTGTTTATCTGCCTGTGCATTCGATTTCTTGAAACTAGGACCACGACCTCAGTGACGCCTGTAGCAGCTACTACAGATGGTAAAGAAGGTGAAATACCTTCCACGTTTTTTTGGAGTCGATCAAAACCGTCTTAAAGTATGAGCTCTAATTGAGAAGATATAGTACTGGTTTAAGTTAATCGAAAACATGTCTAAGGTGAACCTTCTAAACCGGAACAAGACAAAGTGCTAGCTGATGTCATATGAAGATTCGGCGCACTTTGAAGCCCGGCTTAAAATTATGTGATCCTGAAATATCAACGAAAAATAACTCTTGCCAAGAAGTACTACTTTAAAATTCAATTCTTTTCTCGACGAAAAGAGATCATGCTCTGTAAGTCATAAGATGCCAAGGGCGTGTGATGAGCATATCTCAGCAAATTAAAGCACATCTTCTTAGTTGGCTAGGTCTTATGCGAATAAACAAACACGCTCAGACCGGAAGGTTTTCTTTTCAACACCCGACTTTGGCACCCAAGGAAAGAGAGGCCTCACTGAGTTGGAAAAACAGGAGAATGTTTTGGCCTTCTTGGTTGTTTACAATTGAAGTCAATCATTGCAAGAAAAATGAACGAAGCTGACTTTCAAAAGCCCTATGTCACAATTTGGTTTAAAATACCGGCTAACAAATACTGTTGACAGCAAATATGATGCCAGGCGAAGTAAATGTACATTAGAGCGTTTCACAAAAAAATTGTTTAACATGTGCCACCCTGGTGGCAATGTTTACTTGTTGAAAATTTCAAAAATTAAAAATTTTTTTTAGCACCATTTAAAAAAATTTGTTTTTTCCTTATTACTCTTCTATTTGACCTTTGATTTCATATATTGTTGTAATTGTTTAAACCAAGTCACGTTTTGTCTTTATACGCCATTAAGCTATTACGTACATTTTAACTTTTATTCAAATTTATTTAAAACCAACACCCTGCATTAAAAAAATTAAGAATAAAGTAAATACAGCCTTAAATATCGTTAGTCCATCATTATCTGAGTAAAACAAAATTGTCACAATCTAATATTATTTCTTAAGTACCTGGGCGACCGAGGTTTCGTTTAAAGTTATAAGCAGTGTTACGCAAATTAAAATTGTCGAAACAATTGATAACTAACAATTTATTAATTGTTAATTGCAACTTCTACAATTCACAATTTTTGCAATTAACAATTTTTAATTGTATGTAATTGCAAAAATGTACCATTAACAATTAATTAATTGCAATGCTAGCAATTAACAATTTAATAATTATTAATTGTGTTTCTCTAATTAACAATTTGTTAATTACAATTGTTTTATGAATTTAACAATAAACACGCTACCCGGACGCTATCTAGTATATTACTAGCCGGGTACCGTGGTGTTTAAATGCTACAAACTTCTACTGCAAGAACATGTAGGTTATATACGAGTATATGGCAAAAAATTGCTTTATTTCTTCCAAATATCACTTTCGTGAAAATTCTGTGCCCCTGATAAATTGTATTGAATATTTAAATGAAATCAATCAAGAATTTACCCGGGTAATTGTAAAAAATGGTTAATTATTATTATTTGCTTCATAATAGAATTAAAAAATTAATTATTAATTTTCAATTGTAATTAATTTAATATAATTTAATTGCTAAAAGCAATTAAAATTTTAATTGCAATTAGTTTTAAATCAATTTATTTATTATTTAATTGAAATTGATTTAATTGCAATTACTTTCTTAATCAATTAATAAATCGATTGAAAATTTAATTGATTAACGCCCAACATCGGTTATAAAATAAGATTAGTAAGGTGGGTCTGTCGTAAGAGGCGACTAAAATTTACTACCCGAAGGTTCGATAGATTAAAATAAATTGGTTCCGCTGCAGTCTGGCTAGTACAAGAATGTGCTGTTACCGAAGCTTACAGTTTTTTCCGTCAAAAACAACAAGCCAGAAATATTTTGTGATAAAAGCTACAATGGGGTATAGTTTGTGCTATAAATAGATATATACAAGTGCTTATCCCAAGGGCACTCACAATTTTTTTGGTAATCTCGGTTATGTTCATACATATGTATATACACAGCTAAACTCGTAAAGCTCTTTTATATACTCCTATAACCACTAAATAATCGGTAAATTCTTAACAGAAATAACATCCAATCAGCCTTTAACAGTACGGACTTCGAAGATAGTTGCCGGTCAGGAGCCAGAAAAGACCAATGAGCTCTTACAACTAATGGGCGAAGTAGTTGAAAAGAAATTGGATTGGAAAAGCGCCGTCGAACAAGTGTTAAATGGTAAGGGTCCGGAGAACATAAAAAGTTCCACAAAATCAAAGGCCCATGACAAACCAGGTGTTAAGAATAGTAAAGATAAAATGAATGAAAAATCTAAAGAGAAGGAAAATAGAACTAAAGAAGCAAAAGCTAAGGATATGAAAAAAGTGGGAAAAACAATATCACCGCCAGTGAGAACTGATAAGAATTCGAAAAGGCCCACTGAGGATAAAGAAAAAGGAAATGTTGGTAGAATAACTAAAAGTCAAATAGCTAAGGGAGCAAAGGACAAGAATGAAATAAAAGTTGAGAAAGAGAAGGTGAAAGCATCAAAGGATAAAGCAGTTTTTAAGGAAAAATCTCCTTCACCTGCGAACAAAGAAGAAGTTGGATCTGTGGAAAATGCTGGTAAAATTCCGATTTATAATTCTATTTCACTAGTAAGTGATACGATAGAAACAGAAGGTAAGATGAATGGAAACGTTTCCACTGGAAATTACCGAAGAGGTAGTACAATTTTGGAGCATGATGTATTGCCACCTCCTACCCCAACAATTTTGCAGAACGACGCCTCTTTAGATCGAGTTAAGGATATTACCCCAACAATTACCGATGCTGGAAGTCGCAAACCCTCTGCGAAACGTAAAAATTCATCAGGTAGTAAACGTCGTTCAAGTGCCACGGCATCCCAACAAGACGAAAGAAAAACACAAATACAGGAGTTGGAAAATAATATCCAAAGTGAGAACGATAACAAGAGCGAAACTATTTTGAGGAAAGCGACAAGTGGCAAATTGAGAAATATGGAGTTACAACAAGAAGAAAAACAACAACTCGCAGACAATAACATTTCAAAACCAACACAAAGTCCAATACATTTGCCAGCACCGCCACCACCAACTGCAATACCAACCGCAATACCAACCACCGCAGCTCAACCGATCCCTCATGAGGTTAGGCGTGAGTCTACATTCACACGCGAAAATTCGCGTGAAAGTAATAACAGTAATGTTACCAATAGACCGCGAACTTCGTTACGACCACCGAGCGCACGACCAGCTTCAGCACGTCCTGGTGCACCAAGAAGACGTGATCGTAATATAGAGATCGTACTGCAGCCCAATGACCAAGTTAAGTTGTCGGGTATCAATGTAAAGTTGGAAAGTTTCGGTGACTTGGATGATGATGGTGAGAATTTAGTTGTTATTGAAGATGCCAGTAGTCCTAATATTGATGATTCAGCCGAAGCGATAAAAACTCTTGATGAGTCTAATATTGAAAATAATTTGGAGCAACAAGGACATTTGGTACAACAAATACTTGAAACGCAAAAGGAATTGATGCAACAACAAAATGTGAATAGCTTGGCTGGAAAAAGTGATAATAAGGTATGTAGACTGATCAATATGATAGAGATTTGATTTTCGATTTTTAATTTTTTTGAAGTTTTGACGTTAACACCAAATTTACATTGGCGTTAACTTTTTTTACTTCACTTCAAATCGAAAACTTAAAGCACAACGAGAATCAAAAATCATGGTGAATTGACGTTTTTACTTTTCACTTCACGGTAACGCAAAACCAGAACTGACCCTCTGGTACCGGAGTGTCCGAATGTGTTCCATATTATATAACACTCCCCAAAAATTCTGGGAGTGTTTTGCAGTTACAAGAAGAACAGTCTAGGAGTGGTCTCGAAGTTTTTGAGCTAAAGATCCTACATTTTCCGAAACTAATATAAAATCAAATTTTCACAGTCCAATGCAGCTCAGGCATTGACTGACCCAACTGTCTTGTGAACGATTTTATATGACGAGGCCGAGCCTTTAGGCAACCATTTTTTATAATATTAAGTATATGTTATTATCTTTATATCTATGCACATAGTAGGGCTCCTCTTACTATTCGGATTAATCGAGTTATTCGAACACATCATTCTATTCTAATAGTGTACTGATGACGGTTACTCGACCAACCGTCCACTTTCGACTATTCGATTAACCGCATATTTTCGGTTAGTCGATTATAATGAACATGAGCAGGTTTCTGTTTATTTTTCAACTTTCTAGTGGCATTGGAATCACTGATTGCTTTGTGTTGAGTTCGTATTTTCTTTTTGTATTTATTTTTTCATTGATTTTAAATAGGGACACTGCATCTACCAATTCAAGAAATGCAATAACTTGCACATTGCATTATCTAATATTATGATGAGATTTAATGCATTACTATGTACGGCTACGAAACTTGTCAATTAAGTAACTACCACTTTTTTACACGGCCATCTTTATGTTCATCGCTAATTTTGTTGAACTAACCCTGCGATTTTAACCTTCTTGTAAAAGTAATAATTGTAAAATTAGCGTGGTGGAATAGTTTTTTTATGAAAGAAATTCACTTGTAGGTGCCTTACCCAACTTCTTCTAAGACTTATGTAGACATTTTTAAAATCAAAAATAAAAATTTATCAATATGGCAAGCAAATTTTTCATTTTTTGAGGCAACATTGAAAATTCCGTTAATAGTGTTTGAGTTTTAACAAAAGTTGAATAATCGAAGGGAAGGAAATAGTCGAGAAAGTCGTTTCTAAGCGACTATTCGAATACTACAAACCGACTAATAACCGTGCAAACGGTTACAACCGACTAGTCGATTAACCGAGTATTCGACTATGTGGACTTTTTGTAAGATCCCTAATGCGAACATATAGCAGCTATCCTACACCCCTGTTGTGAGTGTCGAACAAAAATAGATAATCGACTACTAATCGATTAGCAATTACGAGCAATTGCGAGTGTCGAGCCGATCGCTTAATGAGCTACTGTGAATACTTAATCGATCATCTTTCTACTACCATTTTGCAATCGCTGGCGTGTCGATGTGATTTGAAAAGTTCTAATAAAATAGATAAAAAGTAAATCATTAAAAAAAATTAAAAATATGTAAATAAACATAAAAAATGTGCAGTTTTTGTTCGATCAAGTTACACAATACCGAAATAAAATACGATCGTCTGAATTGAAAAAAGTCTATTCTACCGCAAATCGACACTCGCAATAGGGTTGTTAATTTAAAATTATGAGTTCAGTAAACGTATACAACAAATCGTAAACGTCAACCATGTCTGTTCAATAGCAAAAAGGCGTTCGAGTGTGTTTGAAATTGACCGTTTTCTTTATTGGTTTGACGTTTTTATAAATTATTTTCTTATTAAAGGCTTTTATTTGCTAAATATTTTTAAAAACGAATTCAACTATTTCAAAAGTTATGACAGAAAAATCTAAAACCGCTCTTTCAGCATTTTTCGTACAAACTAATTTTTATTATTGCATTTTTTTCGTGATCCAAAATTTACCCAATTAGAATTTAGAAGTCATCTTAAAGTGCAATATACTCTTGCGCTCTCAATTTTCTCCATAAGGATATGTCCCAAAATAGGATTAAATATGAGATGGGCATCATTATCTGAGTAAAAAATTGTTCCTTATATGAAAGGCTGAGAGTAAAGAGGAAAAAAAATTGCAGTAACATACACGAGATATACGTTTTCTTTTTACTCCCAGCCTTTCATATATATTATTACTAAAATATGTAGAAATATTTATAAAAAAAAGTAAGGAAAGGGCTGTCTTCGACTGTGCCGAAGACTTTATACCTTTCATAAATACGCACATAATAAGAACTAAACCTGCAAAACTTTACGTTCCTAGTTTTTTAATTGCAAAATTTATAGCCCAAAACTCATTTATCGAAACTATCGGTTGTATGGGAGCTATGCGTTGTACAGGGTGGCTGATGAAAGCCGCTACCAAAAAAATTTAAATAACTTTTTTTCTATTTAATGAATCTGGTTAATTTTTTTTTTATTTTGCAGATTGACTTTTACATTTAACAAAAATGGATAACTGAGACACTGAAACAAGAATTTGGATTGTCCGCCGCTATCACGCACTGGAGTCCGCAGTTTCGGTTCAAAGAGAGTATAGGCGCACGTTTGGCGGCAATCCTCCGAGCAGATGGACCATAATAAGACTTGTAAACAATTTTTCCGAGCATGGGAAAGTCAACAGAAGACCTTACCATCGAAACCCTTCAGTTCGAACGGAGGAAACAATCGCTGCTGTAGCTGCTGCCATACAAAACAATCCACGTGTTTCGACAAGAAGCTTATCTGCTCAAATGGGTGTAAGCAGACAGTCATTACAGTCAATTATGCACAAAGATTTGGACTTATTCCCATATAAAATTCAAATGGCCAACAAACTGAACGCTGCAGACTTGCCGATTCGCTTGGAATTTTGCCAGAAGATGCTTCAAATGGTGGAAGAGGATGGAAACATGTTGAACTGTCTTTTCATGTCTGACGAGGCCCATTTCGATTTAAACGGCAACATAAACAAACAAAATTGTCGAATATGGAGTGCTTCCAACCCACAGATACTCCATGAGACGGAATTGCATCCACTTCGTGTCACAGTGTGGTGTGCAGTTTCATCACGCTGCATTGTCGGGCCCTACTTCTTCGAAGAAAACGGTCACACCGTTACGGTTACTGGAGACCGTTACTTGAGCATGTTGAGAGAGTTTTTCTATCCAGAATTACGCCTAATGAGAATTTCTTGCAACTCTGTGTGGTTTCAGCAAGACGGTGCAGCTCCTCATATAGCCCAACCTGTTATGACAGAATTGCGACGAAAATTTCCCAATAAGCTGATATCCAGAAACTCCATATTCCGTTGGCCACCCAGGTCGCCTGACCTTACTGCACCTGACTTTTTCTTGTGGGGTTATTGCAAACAGGAAGTCTTCAAAGCAAAACCAACAAATTTGAATGAACTAAGGCAATCCATTCGAGAAACAATTGCGGCTATTCCTGTCTCAACTCTCCAAGCAGTAATGAACAACTTTTTGGTAAAATGCCGCACATGCATCGACGAGCAGGGGGGGCATTTAAATTCCATTATTTTTAAAACTAATTAAGCTATATTTAATAAAATTTAATGAGCTTTAACATGAATAAAAGAAAAATGAATTCCATACACTGAAAAAAAAATTATTTGAGTTTCTTAATGTAGCAAAATTCATCAGCCACCCTGTATTGCTGATTCCGACGAATCATTAATCTCATGCAAAATGGCGGCTCCATACCAAATTTCATCAAGATATCTCAAAAACTGAGGGACTAGTTTGCGTACAAAGAGACAGACGGACATGGATAAATCGACTCAGCTCATCGCCCTGATCATTTCGGTATACTTATTGGTGGGTATAAAAAGGTATAAAAAGTAAACGAATTTCGAAGTTTTTACAAGGTTCAAAAACAAAATATTTTATTTTTATTTTTAAAACCTTATGAGGTAAATGTTCAAACTGGATTGTTCTCCAACTTGTTTTCTCCATGTACCATAATACGCTCTAATATTCATACATTTGTTAACTTTAAGGATGTGGACTTAGGCAACAGTGCAAGCGGTCGCCAAAGCTCAGCTCGCCAAATGAATAATCTACGTGATATCATTCAAAATTTGACCAAGTCCGTAAATCCGTTTGGTAAACTAATGGATTTTATACCAGAAGATATAGATGCTATGCAATTAGAATTGACCATGTGGCGAGATACGTACACTCAAGTAGCTAACGAGCTCAGGCGTGAAAAGAGGTATGCAAATTTGATATATAATAGATTTATTTTACTATATTCTAAGTAAGCACATTAGGCGTTTGAAGGGAACAAAAGTTCGCCCGCACATTCTCTAATATGAAGTATTTTTGCAAGGCGGCTTAGAATCATTTCATTCTGAAGTATGATACACTAAGAAAACTAGATTCCAATTTATTGCCTGAGATTGACAATCAACAGTTTTACTGATTCTGGCTTATACATATTTCATGAAGCTGGCCCCAATGACTATAGATCATCTAGACAGTGTTGATGGATGACATACACGCTGAGTCGGCAGACATTCAGTCAACTGAAATAGCTGTAGAAGAGAGCGTCCTACCAAGGTAGACTCGAGGTACTCTGGCTAAACTTCGACTTGGATATTGTAACAGGTTAAGCTTATACCTATCCCGAACCCCACGCTACCCTACCAAATCTATACCCAACATGGTATGTCCGTTCATGACGCAAAACATCTTTGCAACTTTTCAACATAATCTACTCTGTTGAAGCTGACACTTTCCTTGGACTTCCGATGATGACTATTTTCAGAATAATCGGGCTTGAAGAACAATAACTAGTTGTGTTCGGTGAGGATAACATTTTTAAAAATTTTATAAAATTTTTACTGGAAAGTGTTCGGTGACACAAACCATTTGCAGCGACAGAGCGCATTTTGACATTTCATTAAGAGAGAGGTTGCAAGTTTCTGCTGGGGGAAACTCGCAAGTGAAAAACAACTGATCGTGACATAGGAAATCAACAACAAATATTTAAAAATTTGAACTATTTACCAATCAAAAAAGCAACAGCTGTTTTGCTTGCAAGTTTTTACTGACTCCTGTTCGGTGAAAACTTTTTACTTTTTGCGTTTTGAGATAGTTTTACGTCATTCTCACTTTACTGACAGTTCTTTGCAAGTGTTTGCAAGTTTTGTCACTGAACACAGCTACTATAGACCATCCACATAAGGTCAATAATAATTAATTTGCTTATGTAAATTTTCAATTAAAAGTTTTAGTTTTCCCTTTTTTCATATATTCATATTTACGGCGAACTCTAATTATGACACGGTCTAATGTGCTTTCATGGCTCATGTTCCCCACAACCAAATTATGTTTCTTTATCTGTTCTTTTATTTTGTTTTAATTAGCCTTACCGAATCGGCAACGGAACCAATGAAAAATCAACTTTTGCAAATGGAAGCGAGTATCAAAGAGTTTATGGACATGATCGATGCGAGTCGTACTAAAATACTGCAAAATTCACAGAAAATTTTAAAAATGTTAGCGGAACAGTAAATAATAGGCAGGTACAGACTAGACAATTATACATATATAAAACAAAAACTATAAAATGTACATATGAGTCTATTTTAACAGTTATAGAATAAAAACAAGTAAGTAGTCTAAGCTCGGGTGTAACCGGACATTCTATAATCGCTGTAGGTGTTGGGTACATGACTTAACAAACTTACTCAAAGGTGAGACTGCTGTAAAACGTCACACATAAGATTTGAGGGTGATTGACAGCCGGTAGCGCAATGCCATCGACGAGGAGTCTTAATTCTTGTCCCATCTATACATTCCCCTATGTTAAGTGTCGGTCGATTCAGTTGCTGAAGAAACTGGAAAGGTCGTGGAGATAGCTGTCTATCCTTGTACGGGGTTCATCGATGGAGGGGATCTTTCGCATAGCCTCAGTTGCTTAGTCGGTGGCGTAGGAAACCATGGAGAATCGATCAGAAGGACGGAATACTCAATAAGTAAAACTTAAACAAAATAGGGGTTAAGGAACGCCCGAGGGAGCTTTGATTGCTCTAGATCCTGAAGGCACGTGATTGCAGTTCAGATTTGCTGTGTAGTGGGGAGGTAGTAGTTTCACAAGTCTTCGAAACCGGCGACAAGAGAGATATCGGGCGATATGATTCTCCCATATTTGCCGGCTTCCCAAGTTTAGTATAGTGGTTTTCTGTTTCCATATCTCTGGGAAGACAGAGGTAGTGAGCGATAGTTTGAAAAGAGCCACTAAGTAGCTATGTCCTTCGTGTACAAGGTGTTTCACCATCTTCATGGCAATACCGTCGGAGCAGATGGCTTTTGAGAGGTTGGTCTTAATAATAGCTTCATTCACATCGCCTGACGAATGAACCGTCACTTGGAGGATGTAATATGAGTTGTAGGAGCTCACGCATTTTCTTTGATCCGATTTGACTATGCCATCAAAGGCTATGGAGACCTATTATTTGTATTTGGCGTGATTTAAAAACTACTTGAGTGTAGACCAAAGTTTGCCTACATTGCCTACGAGGTTGCATGTCTCAATGTGTTCATTCAAATTGGTGACTTTGTGTTGTCAACCATCCTTCGGATTTCTATTTTGAGATCTGTTGTTCGGAGGTCTGCGGGATCGATGAGTCGCAATTAATCACGATCTTAGGCCGAATAGATAACCTTGCTAAGCTCTCGTTCACATTGGTGGACGTCATGCGCAATGGGTAAGGCAAATCTCACTGTATATGTCGTAAAGCGATCACAGTCCGCTTTTATGAAGTGGATAAAAGTGCAGAATCCTGTACTATTTTTCTGCTAACACCTATCCTCTGCCATCCCCAGGCAATTTTGAATGCCAGTGGTCATGGTGTGAGTTTAAGTCGTCGAGGATCACGCACCAATATCGTGGCGGTATGTAGATGCTGATGATTTACAGGTCGACATCGTCTTGCGGGACCATTATACCATGGCATTTTAAGATGTTTTTTTCCTTGGGTCGATGGCGGAGTGGGGTGAAAGATGAACGCGAGACCACCTCTTTTCCCTCTCGAACGATCTTTTCGGTGTACTTTGTACCCATCACAAATTGGCGAGACTTACAGCTTTTGCTGAGAAGCCATCCATGGCAGAAATTCACTCGGAGAGTTTGCTAAACCACTGCCGAGGGGCGACCCCGTTGAAAAAACTTTTTCAAACCACTTTTGGTGTTACCTGTCGCAGGAGTCGAACCTTCGGTGTGGTGGGCCAGCAACACTACCCCCAAATCACGGTGTCCGTTGTTGTTGTTAAGCCTTCTAAATTCTGTTATCTTCCGGGAACTTTCCACATAGTCCGCTACAATTTAGCTGTAAAATTTAGAACTGATACAGTGGGATAAATGTAGATATACTCGTATTATTACATTATAGGCGTAAGGGACAAATGAGTTTTCCTAAATCACTGCCGATGGACTATCCCATTTTCAAAAAACTTTTTCAAACCATCTTTTAGGTTACCACCCTCCCAGTACTTCAACAACGGACTCTTCAGTATAGTAGGCCAGCACACTACCACTGTACTACGGCTGCCGCAAATTTCACTTCAACTAAAGAATTTTTTGGGGTTCCAGTAAGTACATCCAATCCTATTGCGAGTGTCGATTTGTAATAGAATATACTTTTTTCGATTGAATCGATCGCATTTTAGTTTGGTATTGTGTAACTTGATCGAATAAGAACTGCACATTTTTAATGTTTATTTACACACATATTTCCTTTTTTTATTTACTTTTCATCCATTTTATTAGCACTTTTCAAATCACATCGACACGCCAGGGACTGCAAAATGGTAGTAGAAAGATGATTGATTAAGTATTCACTGTCGCTCATTAAGCGATCGGCTTGCTCGATGATCGCTAATTCAATTTCAATTTCAATTTATTCAAAAAATATATTAGGTTGTACATTTAAGGCTTGTAGTATGTCTTTTATAGTACATCAATAGGAGGATAATTAATTCATTCATGTGAATCATTGCACAGATACATTCAATAAAAACTATTTTCCTTAAACTATTTAGCCTACACAAAATGATTGTGCTTACAAAAATAGAATTAGCTTAGAAGCAGGAGAAAGGATACATAGACATAGAAGATAGTAGAGTTGCGTTACAATTACATTTACATTTATCTATGATTATTAAAGTAGCTATGTATTACCACTTTGTAGTTAGTCGCATTCATTGCCGCCTTGATTGACTCAGGAATGGAATTCCAAAGTCTCACAGCATTGACGAAAAACAGCCTAGACGAGGACAAGTAGGAAAACTTAGGAATAACCAGGCTACGAAGTCTGCTAGACCTGGTTAACTGCAATTTCTCATAGAGGTACTTCGGACTTTTTTGCTCAATAAGATTGTATATACTCGTAAATATACAATTTCTAGCTGCAAGATAATCGAAAATGTTGCACCCGAGAATTTTGTCTCTCCATAAAGTAATGTGGTCATATCTCCTGAGACCATATACGAGGTGTGTTCAAAAAGTATCGCGAATTTTGTGTTTTTTCAAAAATTATTTATTTATTCATGAATATCTATTTTGTACCCTTCAAAGTAATCCCCATGAGATATTATACACTTGTGCCAACGGTTTTTCCAATCTTCGAAGCACTTCAAAAAATCATTTTTTTGTATCTTGTTCAGCTCCTCCTTCGATGCCGTCTTTATCTCGTCAAGAGACGCGTAACGTCTTCCTTTCATGGGCCTCTTCAGTTTAGGGAACAAGAAAAAGTCACAGGGGGCCAGATCTGGGGAATACGGTGGCTGCGGCATCATTAGTGTGTTGTTTTTGGCCAAAAAGTCGCGCACAAGCAACGATGCGTGAGCAGGGGCGTTATCGTGGTGCAAAAGCCAATTTTTGTTCTTCCACAAATCCGGGCGTTTCTGGCGGATTGCTTCGCGCAAATTGCTCATAACTTGCAGGTAATATTCCTTATTGACCGTTCTTCTCTGTGGCAAGAACTCATGATGCACCACGCCCCTGCAATCGAACAAAACTCAGCAAAACTTTCACATTCGACCGAACTTGGCGCGCTTTAATCGGTCTTGGTTCGTGCGGCAGCTTCCATTGAGATGATTGAGCTTTGGTATCCACGTCATAACCATAAACAAACGATTCGTCACCAGTTATGACCCTCTGGAGCAAATTTGGGTCGTCGCGGACAGAGTTTAACATCTCATTAGCAATGTTCATGCGATGCTGTTTTTGGTCACAATTGAGCAATCTTGGTACGAATTTCGCGTAAAAATCGAAGACGATCCAAAACACGTGCAAGCAAAGCAGCTGTCAACAATTAACTGAACATTAAAAATGGCCGAGCTTATCGGCATAAGTGAGAGACATGAGTACCAACGTAACGCCACAAAAAAATTCGAAATTCGAATATACGTAACCAGCGAAAATTCAAAATTCGCGATACTTTTTGAACACACCTCGTACATAGCGTGTGACATTATTAAAAGCTACATCTAATTTGTGTGAAGAACGAGAGTCTAGTCTGCTGTATACGAGTTCAGAATAAGTTATTTGCGGTACAATCAATTGGATGGCTAGCTTTTTACGTATCTCAAGAGGTGGGAACAAAGCAGACAGATTTAATCTACGTAAAGTGGCATATATATTACAGACAACTTTGTTAACATGATCGGAACAACTTAACGTAGAGTTTACAATGAAGCCCAGATTTTTTATACTAAATAGTCGAGTATCTATTCTTGTTCGGCACTCACTAGGGGTGCTAGTATCAATCGCACCTTTCTACTAGAGGGGAAAGCTCTTAAGATTTGAAAGTTTTACACCAGAGCTCATGTTAATCTATTAATCTGTCGTTAATCGATTAGTTGACAAATTCGACTAATTTTTCTTTCGCTGCTGCTTATGCCTTTGGTGTATTATCTAACATACTTTTCATGCTTCTCCTATTTGTACTTATTATAAATTGATTTTAAGTGGGCGAGTGAGAAAAGTTTGTATTTAAACAACTTTCACCTTACGAAAAATTTAAAAAATCGCGTACTTGATTGAGGCGAATGTATGTATGTATATCGGGTGGAAGTACTAGATTAGCTGATTGCTATTTTTTCTCGAACTTCTACTACAAAATTCGCCGCAAAAGAATTGTGACCATTTCCAATGAATGCGAAAGTGACCACTCGATTATTCCAGTGACCAAATTATCGATGGTATGCAAGAGTTCTAAGGTACCAAAACATTTAAACAAGCACGGATCTGGCGACATTGTATGCCTTACTGTAGAAGGCAGTGGAGTGTCGTGTTCATAACAAACCGTTAGCACGACAGTTCATTCTGAAGCTATCAAAAATGGAACGTATCGGATTTGTGTATACCTATCCCACAAAGGATTGGGATTGCGGCAGGACTGCCCAAAACCTTCGGACAGCATATTGCTGTGAAAACCAAAAAAATCACTTTTTTTGCCGAAATTACTACATATCAAGTGACCAAAACAGTATAGGTGCAGAACTAGCGCATTTTATCAAATATTGATAATCGCTTCTAACTGCTCCTAAAAAATTTGCAGATTCAATATCAATTGTGAACATATTTACCAATATACTCCAATCTTTTCTTGTCCTACACCCAAATATTAAAAAATTAAATGAGAAACTACTACCGAATGACCTGGTCTTACTACGTCCAAAGTCCAATTCCTTGAAGCTTTCATGAAGTATTTTTGGTGTTATAACACCAAGTTAACTCTCTTGAACCCAGCAGTTTTAATAAAATGATAAATGGGACGGCTCCAATGCCATTTCGATAAATATCACATAACTGATTCACAGAAAACGATAAATATCATAATCAGTTTATTTATTAGATATAAGTTGTCAGCAAATTTAACAAGTTGGACAAAGCCAAAGAGCCCTGTTTGATTAAGTTAATATTTATTTGTGAATCATTTCTTGTGTTGACTACGTAATAAAGATGTATGACCCATAAATAAAAAAACGACACAATTAAGTTAAATTGATTAACGGGGTGTGACAAATTATTTGTGTACTTAACAACAACAATTAATTATCAAGTCTTTTGTGGCTTAAGACGATCAAATTATTTTATTTTGGCTTGTTTGATATTTCAGAGAAAATCACAACAACTTTTACACAACCACATAAGGCGAAAGTAAAGATTTTGTCTGAAAATACGTGTTAAACCAAAATCTATAAGCATTAATTTTGGTGAAAAAATTCCATAAGCATTTACATACCAGAGCAGTGCCTCTTATATGGAATACTCTTGAAAAAATTACTGTGCAATTTAGTCAACTATAATTTTTTTTTGTTTTTTTTTTGAGTTATAATTATTATCTCCTCACATGCCAGGTTCCAATGTTGATGTGAATTCAGCATTAAGATCAGTTCCAAATGTGTATTCGCTTACTAGTACACAATGATAATACCGAAAGACTAGAATGTGTAGCAGCTTCTGTTTCTTTTTTCAATTATTACACTAAACGTGTACTTCAATTTATTTTATTAAATTTTTCATAAAGGAAAAACATCCTTCTTTATTATAAAACGACACCAAAAATTTGTTTATACTCATTCACGTGTTCATGGAGACGACATCCCAAATTGTTAAAAGTTCCGTTTGTCAAGTGAGATCCGTTACATATGTATATATGTTATTCACCGGTTCACAGTATTATGATTTTGCTAGAATTTTTTCACTTCAATTATAATTATTCAGTTCAAACATTAATTCAATTAGTTAGTTTAGCACATTTATAAGTTTAACGATAAAACTATTTTGGAGACAGCAAAAAAATATCCCTAAGGTCTAATAATTTCCCCTCAACCAAAAGTACAGTCTGTTTTTATAATTTGGTTGGGATTTAGGGATATTTTTGCTGACTCTATGCGACAACGTCTAAAAGCGAAGAAATAGTAAATTATAAATAATTTTTTTTTTCTTTTTGTTTTTTTTTTGTACGCATGTGGCGACATAGAAATAAAATAACAAAATTACAATTTTAAAAATTTTAAAATTTCTTTAAAAATCAATCGTGAACTTGTCTGCTTGTTTACTGAATTGTTGCTTTCTATTCAAAAACTTGTTTAGGCACGTAAAACATATTTTATGTAGCATCGAAATGACGAATAAAAAACGGCCTATGTAACGCATTGAACTAGAAAGCATTCCATGGGTAAACTTTGTTGTATGTTGCTGGGTGGCTTATAAAAAATTGTGTCATAAAAATCGCTCCTTGAAAAAAATTTTACATCAACAAAATGGTAAAATTACAACAAAAGCAATTTCATTGCTGACCGTAACTTCGTACCAGACCTGTTAAATTTGATTAGTAATTAGTAATCAATTAATTAGACGGGTTGTTTTAATTGGTTATGATTATTTTAATTGTTTTTCAAGAAAATGCAATTATAAATTGATTACGATTAGAAAAAAAGAATTAAAAAAAAAAGAAATATAAGAAAAACAAAAATAACCAAAAATAATCAAAAAAACAGTTGTCTTGATTACTTTAAATTTTTTTTGATTTTTTGCTGTATTGTTGATGTGTATATTTATGTGCTTCTACAGCAATACTGAAAAAAATTAAAAATAATCAAAATTAATCAAAACAACTTTTTTTGATTATTTTAGATTTTTTTAATAATCATAAAAAATAATGCTGTGTTTTATGCTTTGGTAATCAATCATTAAATGGATTCTCAAGAAAATAATTCATCAAACCGGTAATCATTACGATTATTTATCATTACTTAACAGGTCTGCTTCGTACTGCAAATAAGCATTTCCTTACCTCATATGGAAATTAAATGTACAAGGCAACGATGCCGGTAAGAATATTTTAAATCATTAATTCAAATAAAAACATTTGAGAAATTTCAGATTAAGAAAAAAAAAGACGTCGTTTATGAGACATTGCTCTTAGCATGTTCAAAGTTGAGTGAAGTTTTATAGTAAAATTAAAATTTTACCGTGAGTACCCTAATTGCTTTTAATGTAAAAATGACAATTTTCAATCATATCGAGGCATGATTTCGATTTAATCGCAAGCGACAAAAAGTAAATTTTACAGGAGGCGGGTTTTCTGTTTTTTCGTTTATCCTTTAAATGTTTGGATAAAATTTTAATGGACAACATAATATTTAACTACTACTTTCATTATGACATACAATTTTTCCTGAGTTTTTTGATTTTTAAGGGTATAATGGCGCTTGCGATAGTTTTGCAATCATGCTGAGAGGCAATAGAACAAAATATTGGCGCTTAAGATACATTTTGTATTTGTTGAGTTATATAGATATTTTCTAAGGCAAAGTTACGTAAATGAAGCTCTGCAATATCATAGGTGCCACACTGCTGAATTTACATGCTAAAACTCCTGTGGTCGAATCCTACTCAGATAACACAAAATCGAAATTCCGCATTACTGGTCAAAACAAAGTCGACACAAAGTTTTTGGTAGGCTTTTGATATAATAGTCAATCTCTTAAGTAGTTTGAAAAGCTAAGACTAACTTTAGTATTGGCTTAGTTTTCACTAGTATGGTACCGTAAATAAGTCTGTTTAACAGCAATGCCGCTTTGTTCGTAATCAAAAGGTTTTCCATAAAAAGTCCACCAACGTTTTTCTGACCAATATTAGTAGATATGTACATACCATTGTAGAACGAAAATAAATAAATTTAAAGCATTAGGAATCCACATCTTGACCTTTATACCAAAAACCATTAACGGCATGAAAAATCAAAAACCAATTGCTTAAAACATATTTAAAATCATATCAATTTTATATATGTTTTTTTTAGTGCAAAGTCCATACTTTTACCACTAGAGACATTTTGGGATCTGTAAATATTCTTCTTATTGATTGCTAATACGGCTAATCACGACTTAAAGCAAATAGCGAGGAAAATTCATTTTAAAATACAGAAAATACAGCACTTCTCCCTTATACACTGTGCTTATACTCTAGCTAACGATAAAATTGCGATCACGCAAAAGTATAAACAAAGCAAACGACAAAATTGTTTTTTTACTTTTTCTCAGAAACGGTACATAGTAGACATCTGTAAGTTTATCGGTAGTTGTAACTAGTATTCACAAGCTATTTGCAATAAAAAAAAATTTCGATAACTTGGCGCTTGCTATACAATCGCAATCAATCCTCGATATATAACTGCGAGTGCAATCAATCCATTCAAAGATACAACCAACCATTTGCGTTCTTTAGTAGAATATATTTCGAAGCTAACGCATATTTCCCGAAGGTGCGATCACTTTTATAAAAGAAAAACACTTGATTTGCTTGTCAAAAATAAAAATAATATGTTATTTAATACACTTCCACTTTAGTGTGGAAAATAATTGGAAATAATATAATATAGATTTCATATATTTTAAATTAAATCTAAACTTTAAAGTAATGCATATACATTTGAAGTATAACCAAATATATTGTTTATAAATATAGCATACAAAAAAGTGCTGCACTAATTCCATATATATTTACTGAAGAGTGTTTAACTTTTGGGTACATTGTCCGTAGTCAAAATCTGATTCTTTATAGAAAATAAATCTAATCTTAATCTAAGTGCCTCTAAAAAGCAAAAAAAAAATTATTGTTTATACCGAAAAATCAAATTAAGCAAAAAAACAATTTTCCCAATGCAATTTGTATAATAAAATCGAGTTTTCGAAATTGCTAAGAAAGCAAAGCACTTCGAATGTTTCTCTAATGTTCAGTATTATTTACTTCCTATGTAGGTATAATCAGATTTTCAGGTAGGACAAAGGAAAAAAATTCACCTAAAAATTCAACAGTCTAATGTGCATGCATAAGTATGTTTATGGATTCTTAAAAAAAGTTACAACTTATCCATATAATTAACGCCAAGTTATTTTTACTAATATTTTTATTATAAACGTTTAGGCATTATTTAAATAAAAATTTTAATATTACATATTTATACATTTTCTATTAATCAGTATTTGCTTAACTGCCATTGGCTTGGTTTGCATTAAAATTTAAGTGCAAAACATTTTAAGTGTAACTGTAGGTGTTTAAATGTAAAAGCGTTAGTGTTTTCACAATTGTTTGCACATAAACATGTAGTTTCGAAATATTTATATTTCCCAACAGTTGATTAATTTTTATTTATTTTAAATCATTTGATTTTGTTTATGCTTACGCTTACGCTCTAAATAAGACAGTAGCTGCTTCCAAGCATCAGCGACATCCGTTAAGCGACAAAAAGCGACAGATCGGGGGGGCTTATAATATACGCGTGGTTTCTATCGTAGAGGCGACTAAAATCCAGGGTAGTACCAGAAGAAGCTGGTATCATAGTGCACCAAATTCAGCGAAATATCGTTAACACAACCACAACCAGATTCATTCCAGCAAAAGAAAAATTACTCATTTTAAAAATCCAAACTGACATATGTGTACATTCAGCAAACAAGAAATTAAGTCGAGGAACAAAATCCAATTCAAATCAAAATATTATAGGGCCGGTACGGACAACGGGTAAATCGTCCTCATACTAATTGCTCACAGGGCAACATGTTGGTCAAATATGATAGATCGGTTTCTTTTTGCGCTTGGACTGATACTCTTGTTTTCATCTGAAGCGTAAGCACAAGCAGTTGTCAATTTCAAACTGCGACGAGAAGTAGAAATAGAAAATCAGAATTTTTATAATTTTATTATTTCGTCTTAAGTTTTTAAACCGCATGCATATATACATAGACGTTATGGGCTAGCTGCATTAAAATTTTAATGAGTGGTAATAGAAATGAAATTCCATTAAAAATAAACTTTGGTGATAATGAAGGTAAAACTACAGTCAAAATCAACTTTAGTGTTTGTGGAGGGCCGTTTCGCTAAAATAAAATTTCGAACGATAATGAAAAAAGAAAACAAACATTCAGCAGTTGTTTGTATTGGAATTTCATTTCAGCACTGACATAGTTATTTAATAGATATTTACCTGTCACTTTAGTGAGGGAAGGCATTAACTCATATTTTTACTATATCAAGTATATAACAGTTTTTGGTGTATAACCTCTAATACAGCTTTACTCAAAAATATTGCATTACTAAAGAAACCGACATATTTCAACAAACTTATTCCTGTTATGATTTAAAATACATTTAGTTTTTCCGTTTAGCTATCACGTAACAATTTTATAAGCTAGCGCCTTGACATAAAAAGGTAAGATTGAAGTTTTTATCATTTGTATAGTTTTAACACAGTTTTGTCAACATTTACACAAATGCCATTCCTTCATATGAGTAATAGTATGTGCAATACATAAGGAGCACGTCCATATATTCTTATTTAGTATAATTTAAAATATGTTATCTATCCTTATAAGTAGTGGTACTTTTTTATCTTCTGTCATAACATTGACCTGCATGTGTTTCGCTGAGAGAACCATACCTTAGGTATGATTCTGTAACTCCTGAAACGGGCACTTTCGTAACGCTAAACAATGAAATTGAAAATTTTCGTTAGAAAAATTGTGAAGCAATTAGATATCGTTACGAATATTCCAAAGTAACGCTTCCAATGACAAAAAAAAAAATTATGAAATGTTTAAACTAACGCGAATATCCATTTCACTGACATTCTGAAGTAAGGCGAAATGAGTTTGAGTTCGCTTTGCTATCACCTCGTATAAAATTATTTTCCATAATGTACAAAATTACTGTTTTTTGAAAATTTGCGTGCTCGTCGTGATATTTCTCTCACAAAAGATTTCTTTTCGCCTTTTTTGAACGAAAAAAGTTGAACTTTGCAGGAATGTTTATTATGTTTACATTATAATTCAAAATTTTAAATTTTTATTAAAACTAGTATTCATACTTCTATTAGCGGCATTCATAGGGTTTCGTATAATTTCCTTCTTCTTCTTTAAATAATGGTGCTACAATTCGAAAAATTCATCTTGTTGCTTTTCCAGTCGTTTTAGCGATTTTTGTACATGACGCGTTTGCGTGGTATTCAAAAGCTGCGCTGTATCCGATGTGCTACCGGAAGAGCTGTGACGCTGATGATTTTGATGACTTTGCCGATTCGTCTTGTACGAATTATTTAACTGATTGTTACGTCTTTGTTGTACGAAATCAGTGGTAACGAACAGATCGTTATCACTCTGGCTGGTAATCATTCTGTAATTAGAATAACATATTTTGATTAAGCAAACAAAACCGGTTTATATTTCCACATAAAACTGGATAATCTTACGCATAAAAATGTATCAAGTTGGATGTAATAGGGGTTGACTAACAAAATGTTCTTTAAGGGAAATTCAAGTTCTGTTTGATTTTACGTTAGAAGTTGTTTCAACAAAGTTTCTTTGGACTTCTCAAATATTTGAAACTAGCAGACCCGGCATACTTTATCCTGCCAAGTTATTCACTATCGCCCCTTCTATCTTACCTTCCCTTTCTATTTTTTTTCTCATTCAACCTCGTCCTTTCATCTTATTTTCAGCCCTACTCCTTCACCTCAAAAATACCCCTATATCCTTGCATGGTGCTAATATGTCATTTTAAAATTCGAATTTTAGAATTAAGTGCGTTGCCTTACGAAAATTTAGATTCTCTATATTTTACCAGAAAATTTGTAAACCGTTTGTTACTGTGTTAACTGTTAAGGATATGAGCAGTCCTATGGCGGTATCAATCCGGTTCTTATCGGCACCACCACCTTCTAGTACTATCCCGATTGCAGCGGGAGCGACGGCCGCCGTGGTGTGAAGGTAGTGTTGCCGGCCTACCACACCGAAAGTCCATGGTTCGAGCCCTGGTACAGGTAACATCAAAAGTGATTTGAAAAAAGTTTTTCAAAACGGGGTCGCCCCTCGGCAGTGGTTTGGCAAACTCTCCGAGTGTATTTCTGCCATGACAGGCTTCTCAGCAAAAAATTCGTCTCCTTTGTAGATGCCGTTCAGAGTCGGCAAAAAACTGTAGGTCCCACCAATTTGTAGGGAAAATTCAAATCGGCACACCACAAATTGGAAGAGAAGCTTGGCGCAAAAATCTCTTAGGAGGTTTATGATGATATACCTGTTGTATATCGCGCCATAGATAGATAGATAGATTTGTTTCAACTCTCGATGTGAATGTTTGTGGCTCCTTACGAAAGGTATACCTTACTACGTGTATATTTCAAGCCCTCATTATCTCACAGCACTTCACATAGACCGACAACAATCAGGAAATCCAGAAGTAGGGTCGGCTTTATTTCCTGTATGTGCTTGCATTCTAAATAGGGCCATCCGTAAATCTTCTGCCTTTTTCTAGAAATTGCATCTCATTTGCACAATTTGTGCCCCGCACTTTCATCCTCAGGATCACAGAAGCGACTCAGGCTGCTCGAGGAAATGCCCAGTCTATGCAAATGAGCTTGAAGCCTGCAGTGACCCGTGAGAATTCCTGTTATTATTTTAAGATTATTCTTAGATAAATTAATTATGGTCTTATAGCGCTTGCTATTGTAACCTCCCCGCATTGCCTTGGCCTGACGTAGTCCATACGTCTTCTCTCCTAAGTCTTTGGTTTATTGTATGTGGAGCAATAACAAGAAACGGCTCAGGACCGATGGGCTTAATTGCTGCCGCTTCTGTGGCTAATTCGTCCGCTCGTTCGTTACCCTCCACCCCTACGTGACCCGAAACCCAGGCCAGTTGGCCGCTATTTCACGATGCTAGACTGTTAAGCCTCACCATGCACTCAAGCACCAGTAAGGATTTTATCTCACGGGATGGAAGAGCTTTGAGTGCGGCTTGACTATCACTTAGTATGATTATTTCTAAACTTATGGCGACTACTTCCGCCTGGAAGATGCTCGTGTTTTTTCCTAGGGGTGCGGGGGCCGTAGATTCCCGCTCCAATTTTTAAGCTCCCAAGCCGATGGAGCACGATAAGACTCCTCGGTTTCAACCAGGCGTCGATCATAACTATTTTATATATTTTTCCCATCTGTACCTACTAAAAAGGGTGGCAACAGACAGAGGCTATCTGTCTTTTAAAAAAACTTAGAAACTTTATTGTTTTCTGATTTCAACATTGTGGCTAATGGCATATATCGCCAGCACAGGCGATGATTCTCTGCTTAGAAACCATCAGTTGGCGTGGAAGGCGTAGCCAAGTTATCGTAGTGTCAGTGGAGAAGCGAAGATATCTCATGTGGATCGACGGTATGCCCTTACCGATCTTACAGTCCAAACCAGTCTCGACTAGCTCGGCCACCGTTTACATGCTTGGAACCAGGGATGTTACGCAAGTAAGTTTATCGAAAACGGATTTCTCATATTTGATTTATCGAAACCGAAACGGAGGTCGGAGAAGAATACTAATATATAAACTGTATTATCTCTAACGTGAAAATATATTGACTTCATAAAAAAATTCCACTTCATTATATTTTCAATACCAAGTACTTCATATCTCTCCCTATTATTAAAACTATATAATTTTTCACTTTCTTCGAAAATTCTTAAAACTCGTCCTTGTTTGTTAAAATAAATGTATATCGCAATAACCTTGGTAAATAAAATATAAGTCGCGAATAACATTGTGATAGTCAGTCAGTATTTTCTACTAGAATTTTTGTTTTAATTAAGGTAGTAAAGTTTCTTGGTTGAATTATATAGGGATGCAAAAAACCATGACCCTTAACATATGTACACTGCCGCTCATCTGAAGAGATTTACACCAAAAGTAAGGAATTAAAGGCCATTGAACCTTCATATTTTGCGAGAAAACACTTTCGAATACAAAAAAATATCTTAACTAGCTCACATACCATTGGAAAGGACTAAAATGCACGAAGGTAATGACGTCCTTTCGTAAGGAGAAGGTTGCACTTGAAATCAATTACCACCCAACTAAGGTACTGCATTGTGGCGAACGTACGAAAAACAGTAACTTAAGATTTTTGAGGTGTTTAAAAATGAGTTTCTATTGAGTAGACCAATAAAAAAAAATTATCACTGCCCAGACGCTTTTGGTACCATACGGTGTTATATACATTTTTACGTAAATGTAATTTTGAACCTATACGGATGGGCGGCAGTGTTGCATCTAATTTCTCCATACTGGGATTCAAACTACAAAACTAATTAAATACAAACTATTATTCATTCACATTGTTAATTATATCAAATTATGATCTACATAAAGACTTATCATACACAAACTTTTCACCAATTTCTTGTTATGTATCGTATAGCATAATTTTAGGATCGCTTCGCGCAAACAAAACTTTTTCATTACCTCCATATATCAGACGTGTGTAAAATGCCAAAATTATTCAAACAGAATAATTAAACTGAATAGAAAAACAAAAATATTTAGTTCTTTGCATCGCCATATAAATTATTTAACAAAAATGCAAAATAATAAAAAATTAATAAAACTTACTCTTTCGACTTTTCCACATATTTTCGCGATTCGGAAATGGTTGAATCGATTTTACTTAAAAACTCATTTATACATTTGCGATTCTCTTCCTCCGGTGTCATGGTGACCACTGAGTCAAGCGATTTACTTTGTTTGTTACTATTGTTGCTGTGATTATTTAACGCAACATCATCTTCACTGTTTTGCACTAATAATTCGCCGGCAATTGAATATGGACGAGCTGGCAACATGGTGGATGGACGTGGATTGTATGTTGTGTCATTGTTAGACTTCGCTGATGCAGCTGCAACAAACACTCCAAGTGGATCCGCATTAGCATTGTTAGCATTTGTTGTATTCGCATTTGTATTGACGGCATTTTCTATGTTTATATTATTTTGTAGTTCAGTGCAATCGCTATTAATTTCTAATACATTATTTTCATCGGTTTTTGGATAATATGGCGATGATTTATCTACCGGCACTAATAAAAATTGTCTCAAAAATAGACTATCTGAAGCGTAGAGACGATTAGCGCGTCGTATTTGCTCCGTCTGTGAATGAACAAATGGAAACATGAAAATCGATTGGTTATTTTTTGATTTTTAAAGCTCATTAATTATAACTAAATATAGGGATATTTATATGTCATATTTAAGTAAGTTGATGGAAGGACCAAGTGGAGACCGATTTGCGATCCCGCGGTGTTTCCGATTTGCGATCCCGCGGTGTTTCCAATTGGCGCCAGTTGGCGCAACGAAGAAACGACTGGCGAGCTATGTTGGACGGTCAAAATCGCCCAGGCGGTTAGATGACCATTTAAAGAAGATTTAAGTAAGTTTATACAATACTAAATCTATGTCTCCTCTGCCTATTCTACAAGGCATATGCTACAAACTGTACCAACCTCTTCAGCATTTTTAATATCGCATGGAAGATTCTATCAAGTGTATTGTTCATACGTGAACTGACTGATTGGACCCTATCAAATCGCGGTAAAAACCCTGTGAAAAATAGTGATATTACCTCTTTGGAGATTTTAAAGCTGCCGCCATGTCAAAATTTGGTTTCTTCACAAAATTTATAAGGCTTTAAAAGTGACGTTGAGACACGGTTATATCGAGTTCAGAAAAGAACAGTCAAGATCCCGTAGAATTAAACAAGGGGTACCAAAGGCACCGGTTCTATCCCAACTTTTGTTTAACATCTACATCCCAAGGGTCTCTTTCCTACCAGAAGGATCGCTTCCTGCGAAGACGGCTGCACGATATTGGCATCTGACCTTTTCTTTGATGAGATGTGCTGTTAAATAAATAGTTATCTTCCAATTTTTCTGGGTTTTTTCGTCTCGCAGCACTGGACTCTGTCACCAACTAATTCTTTAGTCACCATATTCACGAATGGAACTGCACAAGTGAATTAAATTACACAAATAAGTCGACAGCACCAACCACCCCAAAACCAGCTGTTTTGAGCTAAGCACCGTCAATATGGTCGCCGCGCCTAGTAGAAAGATATTGGAGGAAGTTACAGGCCTGCCAGAATAGAGCACTGTTGTTGTTGTTGTTGTAGCGCTAAATTAACCTGCCTAAATATCACCTCCATTACCCAACATTGTCATCAAGCTCTTCTAACGGGAGTCCCAGAAACCTCGGGGCTTCAGCAGGGTTGGACCAAAGTGATATTGCTGTTAGAAGAGTAGGTTCAGTTGAGCCGATGAACAGATGGTTAGTGTCATGGGGAGACAGGCCGCATGCCGGGCAGACATTTGGCATGCCATAGAGCACTCAGGACTGTCACTTCCTCTTGTCACATCCCACGCCACGGGATGTCTCCTTATGACGTCAGAACATCATTTACACAACGAGGCAAAAATGCATCTCCGCCAGCAATACGACGAGATCCATGCGTGCACCGGCAGGCTTTCAACAACATCGAGATAGAGTCGGTAAACTCCTTTTTCAGTAAACACCTGTCGCTGCAGAGGAAGGCAAACTACCTAGACACTAGCCACATGGGTGGATACTGTAATAAGTTAAACTCGTAGGACACTCGAAATAAAAAAACCTAGTTATAAAATTACCGAAACATATGTACATAGTATAGCACATACTGTAGCTGAACAAATGTGTAAGCTATGATTGATAGCGGCGGCACTGGACGATCTCTGATATACATTTTAATCGACGAATTGGTTGAATCATAATGAATTAAAATCGATAGTATCTTATTGATTTGCTATTAAGAAAATTCAATTTTATTGATTAAATAATAATTCTAATTAGTGTGGCGTGCAAAGAACAGCTATCTGAGAGAAGAAAAGGTAGCCCAGGGGTGCGCAGGTAACACGAAACGGAAAGATAGCCAAATACTTTTGATAATGTTTTTGCTTTTAGGAAATACACTTGATTTGAATGCCTTTGGTTGGGTGTAAATTCTGGTTTGGGTTCAATAGCGAGGATCATCTTTCTTTGCGAGTGCATAACAAATAGCAAATTTACAAAATAATTCCGATGGAATTCTATTTTTTTGTTTCAACAGTTATGATCAATCCCAGGGTTTTCGGAATCTGATTTAGGGGTATTTTACTGTTGTTGTTGTTTGTAACGACAAAAACACTCCCCGAAGGTTTTAGGAAGTGTTGTCTGAAGTTAGTCCTTTGCCGGATATGAACCCTGTACGTTTCGTACGCACTTCGCCCTCTTGCCAGAATCATGAATGTGCTAAAATGAAAATGTTGGTAGAACAAGATTAAAAGTTTGATTTTGGCTCATTCGGTTTACATGGACTGCAAAATATTGTGGTTTCGGTGTAAGCATGATACCAGGGATTTTCGTCAAACTTAGGACCTTCAATAGCTAATACAGTAAACTTATCAACTCAAACTATTGTTCCCTCATTTCGTTCAGGACACCGACGACGGTTTGTATTATTGTGTGATCTGGCCGTGATGAGCCCAGGAATGTTGCCCTTTTCCTGGCAACTGCGTAGAATGCCAATATTAATGCAGTCTCTGCTTTGTAATGCAAAAGCGACGTTCCTTGACTTTTTTATGACAGTATTGCTTCAGGCCGAGTCCTTGCTAGGCTGTCCGCCTGCTCATTTCCTTCCACCCCTATGATACCCGGAACCCCGCCCAGCAACAATAGGTAGCTGAGCTTTGATACGCACTAGCTGACAAGCGCGGACTTTATCCCACATGACTATATTGCTTTGAGTGCGGCTTAACTGTCGCTCTGAATGGCAATGCGCTCATTGCTGTATCCGCGATGAAGGTTTAGCTCGCTCGGCACATTGGCATATAGCGTATAGTTCTGCTTGAAAAAAAACTCAGGTAGGCCCCAAGAGGCCTTGATATCTCAGCTCTGGGGCCGAATATTACGCCTCCTATCCCCTCTGGGGGTTTAGAGGAGTCAGTGTACCACATGAGTGTGTGACGGTGGTGTATGGTGTCTATTCTGGTCTAACTAGTTTTGAGTTTTTCGTGAAATACTCTTTGCTAAAAAGCTTCATTAAAGTTCATTCATGGAATGGGACGTGACTGACCAAACACAGTTATAGTGATGTTAATACTCCTTTGGCAGATACGAATCCGTTACACTCTGATACAAGCACCTTCCGGCAAACGCCCTACTGTCGTGATAGCGATTTCGTGGATTTTAGTCGCCCTCTTACGACAGGCGTATTCTAACCCCATAACCAGCAGGGTTGACACCTCTTACTTCTCCAGCACCAGAAGAAAGGTTAACAATCACCCCCAATATGCCCTCCCTGATTTCTTTTTCGAAAAATTAGCCTTGCTTAAGGTGAGTCTTATGTATGGCCATACAATATAACTTCTCAAACGGATGTCTGGGATTTTCTATATTTGTCGTTGTTATATGTGCATGTGTACCAGAACACTGTACCTTAAAGGCGGGGTTTAAATGAGTATATCGCTATGTTCATACCCAAAAGAACTCATTAGAGGGTGCAAGGACTACATTTGCAGCTTTTAAATAGTTCTTAAGGTAAAAGGTAGTTCATATTTCTTACAATTTCATAAACTATATGTTGTAATAAGCCACGTTTTTTTAAATAACATTGGACATTGTTTTTACACTTAAGATTAAAAAAAGATTTGTTGAAAATAAATTGGATTTAACAAACGCCATTCCTTCATTTTCCACTACAATTTCTCCACAGGCGACCTTTTTGCTCTTTTTTATATCCTTCGTATATGCAACTCTAATAGGAGAGCTTGCTTTGACAACTGTCAAAATCTGCCAAACCTTATATAATTAAACAATGATCCCTCCTTCCGTAAGGAAAGAGAAGATAGGTAATGAGAGGTGAGAGGCATCATATCCCTAGATCAACCATCGAGTTGCACGCCCTTACCTTTGTGCATATTAGTCGCCTCTTACGACCGATATGCCTACCTCGGGCATATTCTAAACCCCTAACCCGCAGGGATTACTGTCTCACAGTTGAGCTTGACAAAAGTTAAGAAATTCTTTGAAAATGTATCTAACTTATGTCCATATACAATTTTTTTGTATTTTTAGGATGTTTCTTTATTTAATTGAAAGTTATTTTCTTAATAGTAAAGGAAAATCAAATAGCTACCTAATATTTTTTTCAAGTTTCGAATTTTTGAGTCAGCTTTCGAATTATTTTAAGCTATGGTTTTTTGCATTCTTTTAAATGGCTCGTCTTGGGGAAGAAAGTTTGAATTATTTGACCGATGAATTTGTGAAATAATAATAGGAACATCTGAAATAATAATAGTGACATCTAATCGATCGGCGGAAATAAATGCAATCGTAACCTACTAAGATAAATAATTGTTGGTGTCGTGAGACAAATGTATGCTTGTGAACGTACCTCCTGCTCTAATATTCCTTTTGTAAATACTTAGATAAAGAGAAAGTTCATTAGTGAATTTACTTATCACATAGTATGATGACTTGAAATGGCATAATGTATGTACTTATACATATATGTAAACTCTTGGTGTCACATCATTCACGAAAAGTACAAAAACAAAAGGGATAATATGCAACCAAACAAAAAAAAGTAACTAGTCAATGTTATCTTATTTGACATTGCTATCATATTATCTAAGCAGAGATACTAGATATTAGAGTGGCCCTTATGTATTGATAAAGAATTACATAAAAGATTCTATATAATATATGGTTTATTCCGATCTTATATGTAAAATTCGTTACCACTTTCATGCGGTAAACTTTTCGTAATGTTTAATGTACTATATAAAGTTTCTAACCCGTGCCACAAATGTAAAGCCTTGTATGAGGAATGGAGGAATATCCAAAAAATTTCCCATAAGCCTTTAGAAAAAAGGATTTCATGCAAATATAGAATGAAGATTTTTTTGGCCTTTTTTTTAAAATGGAAAATAAATTTAATTTTATTCCTCTAATATACTATGTGTAGATATGTATTAAAAAGTAACTTAATATCAGCAAGTTTGTGGCACGGGTTCATGTTAGTCAATTAAGTCAATATTTGAAGAGCAGTATTTTTCGTTTTATGCAACCATTTCGCATCCGAAAAAACCTTTTTTTTTTGTATGGAACAAAGGCAGCTCTTTGGCCAGCGCTTCTTCAATTCTAACTTTGCTACTTTTTGTTTTTGTTTTTTGACAAACTGACACCACATACAGAATCGAAAACAACAAGCATTGCTTGTTTAGGAAAACTTTTTAATGTTACCTGTTTCAAGCCTACTACGGTATGGTATGCAAGCGCGCTACACACCATACTACACTGTTGTACCATTTGATAGTCGTATTTTTATCAAAATTGGTATAGCAGAGCACGAATGGTAGCTGGTAAGGCAGATATTTAGTAAATCGCGGTCAACTGACGCCAGACTAATTTTTTTTAAATCTTGAGATATAAGATTTCAAAAACCTATTAATATGAATTTATGTATTATGTGAAGTACTTCAATTCGCTGGTAATCCAATTAACTTATGTCCAAATTAATATATGTATATGTATGTTAGAGCGTCTCGCCTTACAGGCAAAAAAAAAAAGTCGGCCGTACCTCCCCTCATATGAAGTGTTTTAGAAAAACATTTAAAAAAAATTATATTTTTTTTCTGGCAACCCTAGATGTCGCCCAATTGCATTTTTCTTCATATCTTCAGCATTTATTGTCGAATTTTAAAGTGTGATACACCAATTTTTTTGTCTCAAGGAGTGGGTTTTACCTAAAAAAGCTCATTGATCTCAGGCGCCCCGTTGTGGTACCTACCCACCATATCTCAGTTGCTACCACCCTAATGTACCGATCTAATAACAGCAAATTAAAGACGGTAAAAAATCGTTAATCTTTTACGAGAAAAGTACTTCAATTAATTCAGTAGAACTCGAAATAAAACAAATCTTGTTTTTAATTGAACGCCATACATTAGATACCTTATTTTCTTTATACATTTTTCTTTATGAAGACCGTTTTTTTTATAAATTAACTGGACTATTGTTTATCTACTTTTTTCTGTTTTATGTTTTGCCCTTGACATCATAATCAATTGTCATTTAACTTGGTGCGTGTTAAAAACTGCAAAAACTTTAAAAATGCGTTTTGTTGATTTAAAAAACCAACTGCCAACTAAACGCGATATTATTAACTTCGGGTTATATCTTATCCGATGAACAACGCATGGGCCACATTTTATCTAAGCTCGAGAGCCGGCAGAAATACAGCAAGCTTGAATCCCGACAAAATTTTATGGACTAAAATTTCCGTTACAAAACAAAAAATTCACTAACAGTTTCGCGAGCGAGGAAAATAAATAAAATTTACTTTTTCTTGTATGGCTTTAGACTAAAAATAAATTGTGTTACATTTCTGGTTCTACTGATTGAATCAAAATACTTTTTTCGTAACAGATTTATAATTTTTTACGGTCTTCAATTAACTGACATTAGGTTGTTACATTAGGGTGGTAGAAACTGAGATATGGTGGGTAAGTACCACAACGGAGCGCCTGAGATCAATGAGCTTTCTTTAGGAAAAACCCACTGCTTGAGACAAAAAAATTGGTGTATCACACTTTAAAATCCGACAATAAATGCCGAAGATATGAAGAAAAATGCAATTGGGCGACATCTAGGGTTGGCAGAAAAAAGAAATAAAATTTTTTTTTAATGTTTTTCAAAAACACTTCATATGAGGGGAGGTACGGCCGACTTTTTTTTGGTGATACGCTCTAATGTATGTCCATATATTAATAAATAAAAAAAACGGGATCTGTTTCTCTGTATTCATTTTTTTAACAAATATAACTTCAGATCTAGAAAACGGTTAGAATCATTCGTGTCGAATTAATCCGGAATGCTCATGCACTAGCTCCTTCAGCTAGTAGCGATTACAGAAGCTCTTGATACACTTGCACCAATACGTAGTCATACCATTGGCGGCCGCCGTGGTGTGAAGGTAGTGTTGCCGGCCTACCACACCGAAGGTCCATGGTTCGATCCCTGGTACAGGTAACATCAAAAGTGATTTGAAAAAAGTTTTTCAAAACGGGGTCGCCCCTCGGCAGTGGTTTGGCAAACTCTCCGAGTGTATTTCTGCCATGACAGGCTTCTCAGCAAAAATTCGTCTCCTTTGTAGATGCCGTTCGGAGTCGGCAAAAAACTGTAGGTCCCACCAATTTGTAGGGAAATTATGATGATATACCTTTTGTATATCGCGCCATAGAGAGAGAGTCATACAATTATATACTAAATAAATTATTGTTTACAAAGACAAACCTACACATACACCATATTTGATTGTCGACTTTAAATAAATAATAATAATAATATACATACATACTTATATATAAAAAAAAAAGGTTACCTACCGTACATCCATATTTAAGTGCAATGCCCTGTAGTGTGTCCGTCTTCTCAACATCATGCCGTATCAGCGTCTCATTATTTCTTAAGTTTTGATTACAGCAAGTGCTACCATATTTCTTTAGGGTACGCGCTGATTCACGTATAGATTGCTTCTCGTTGAACATCGTGTAATCAGTATCATCCATATCAGGTACAATCTCATGGAACTGCAATAAAGACAGAAAAGAGGATACTTTAGAATAAACAAATTGAAAAGCTTAATCTAAATTTAAATAATAACCGATCAATTCTTTTGTTGTTGTTTTAAAGACAAAAACACTCCCCAAGGTTTTGGTGATGAAAATTAGGTAAAATGGTACCCATATTTTTCATTGTTCGATCCATAAATAAATTGCGCTTAATATGTGCATACAAACTCATTCATACATACTTAGGTACATTAGCATAGAAAGCCTTTACCTTCTCGGACATTAGCAATCTCAGCCCTTTCAAACTACCACAGACACATCTATTTGAGTCATTGAAATTTTACTTTGCAAATCAATGCACTCGAATTTTATCAGATCGCCTCTTCTGACCCGTTAAAAATGCATTTCCGTATTTTCAACTTCTACATGCCTACATATATGCATTTGTGACTATATTACTCACATATAACTCACCTCTCGCAAACTTTTATTGGTAATACTATACGACCGTACGTAACTCCTAATATACGTCCAAAAATATCGGGAAAGGTATCAAACGACGGATTTTAACCTCCGTATCAATAATCCGAAAGGAGAAATTCGATATTTTATATCTGTTCAGAGATATTTGCAATTAAAATTGAAAATTTTCTATCATTTCATGTGGTTGTTGTAATCACAGATTAAGGTGTACCGAAAAGTGAACAAATGTGTTCTGCGCAGAAATATTGTTGACCGCGTAGCCAACACCGGCTACGCGGTCAACACCGGCTACGCGGTCCACAGTATTTCTGCACAAAACACTTTGGTAATTATTTCCTTTAGGAGACAACTGCTAAAACCCATCCGAAGTTATCGGAAAAGGTATCAAAAGACGCGTTTTGACCTCGGTAACAATAATCCGAAAGCGGATTTTCGAGTTTTTGTTTCAGTGAAGATATATCTGCCATCAAAGTTGAAAATTTTCTGTCATTTTCTTGTGGTTGTTGTAATCACAGATTAGGGTGTACCGAAAAGTGAACAAATGTGTTCTGCGCGGCCGAAGGCCGCCTACGCAGAAAGGTGTTCTGCACATAAATACCTTGGATCAAGCCCCCTATTTGGGATCGGACCTGGGTAATTTTTGGGTTTTTTGCGAATAACTTTTCACTGAAACAAAAAATTGAAAATCCGCTTTCGGATTGTTGATACCGAAGTCAAAACGCGTTGTTTAATACCTCTCCCGATATTTTTGGATGTGTTTTAGCAGTTGTCGCCTAAAGGAAACAATTACCAACACTTTTTTTGCACTTTTCGGAACACCATAATTTGTGATTACAACAACCACATGAAAATGACAGAAAATTTTCAACTTTGATTGCAAATATCTCTTCACTGAAACAAAAACTCAAAAATCCGCTTCCGGATTATTGTTACCGAGGTCAAAACGCGTCTTTTCATAACTTTCCCGATAATTTCGGACTTGTTTTAGCAGTTGTCTCCTAAAGAAAACAATTACCTAGTTATTTTTTTCAAACGCGGCCAAAGGCCGCCTACGCGAAAGATGTTGTGCACATAAATACCTTGGATTAAGGCCCCTATTTGGGATCGGACCTGGGCCATTTTTTGGGTTTTTGCTAACAACTTTTCACTATAACAAATTATTTAGGTAATTCTATACGACAGCACGTAACTGCTAATATAGGTCCAAAAATATCGGGAAAGGTATCAAACGACGGGTTTTAACCTTCGTATCAATAATCCGAAAGCGGAAATTCGATATTTTATGTATGTTCAGAGATATTTGCAATCAAAGTTGAAAATTTTCTGTCATTTTCATGTGGTTGTTGTAATCACTGATTAGGGTGGACCGAAAAGTGCAAAAAGTGTGTTCTGCGCAGAAATACTGTGGACCGCGTAGCCGGTGTTGGACCGGCTAAGGGTTATTTTTTTGAAGCGCGGCCGAAGGCCGCCTACGCCGAAAGGTGTTGTGCACATAAATACCTTGGATCAAGCCCCTATTTGGGATCGGACCTAGGCAATTTTTGGGTTTTTTGCTAATAACTTTTCATTGAAACAAATTATTTAATTTCCGCTTTCGGATTATTGATACAGAGATCAAAACGCGTCGTTTGAGATCTTTCCCGAGATTTTTGGACGTGTATTAGCAGTTACGTGCTGTCGTATAGAATTACCATTATTTAATTTCCGCTTTTGGATTATTGATACAGAGATCAAAACGCGTCGTTTGATAAGTTTCCCGATATTTTTGGACGTATATTAGCAGTTACGTACGGTCGTATAGAATTACCCAATTACCAAATATGTTGCAATCAATGCACGAATCTACCAATAATAGTAAAGATTATGTACTAAATTCTTCTTTTGCAAGTGCTGCAGGAGCGCAATGAAGTTAAACGAGTTGTTGAATGATTCCAATTTCAGCTAACAAAATCTGCACAAGTCAAAGTATGTAAGTACATTTGTTTCCCATTTCACTGCATTGTAAACGTCACAGCAAAAGTAGTCGGCAAATAAAGATCTTGTGACTAACTTTGTACTACTTTAGTTTTATTTATTTTTACTAATTTATTATTTTCAACCTCAGAAAAACTGGGAATTTTGAAAAAAAAAAAATTCGCAAATACAATTAGGCTTTCTTAGCACTATGAAATTCCAATTACAAAATCTAACCATATGAGTACTGCCGACTTACCAACAGCTTTCACTTAAGTGCTGAACACAACCAATAAGGCCACGCATGATTCAGAGTTAATTTAACACTGTCTGGTTAACAGTAACCGGCACTTTATTTGACAGATAACCGACGAACATCTGTAATTAAACTTTCGATTAGCGTTCACAGATATTGAGAAAACAGCCTAAGCCTTCATTTGACGTTAACTCTGAGTTAAAAATATAAACCTTTGTTGTACAAGTGGACCGAAGACAGATACACAACAGCCGGTTGTACCATCAGGTTTGAAGGGGTACGGGTCGAGGTAATTGTCAACTACCGCTAACGTCTGTGGAAACACGTCCAAAAATATCGGGAGAGGTATCAAGAGACGCACATCGGTCTCAGACATTATAATCTGGATCCGGAGCACAGTTATTTTTAATAGCTTGCAAGATATTTGCAAGCAAACTTGGAAAAAATTAAATTTGGTTATGTCACTAAGTGCTTACGAAATAATATCCCCTATTGTTTTCGTTAAAAAATGTTAAATAGTATAAGTTAAGATTGAGAATATAAATCGAATTTATGAAACAGAAGCTTATTTTTCTTACGAAAACTTAAGTTATTTTTGCACTAAAAAACTTATTAAAGATTAACAACTACGGCTAAAAAGTGACTAATGACGAACAACTCAGATTTTCATAGACATTTATAAAGTACAAAGGAGTAGTATAAAGTAAAAAGGAGTAGTACAGCACCTTACAACATAGGTGGGCTATTATCCTTAGAGGGTCCATAACACGTTTATATCTTTTAAACCACCAATAAGATGCGTCTCTAGATACCAATATCGACATTTTTGGTGATAGTTTTAGCAGTCGGCATCTTACACAAATACTTTACTAAGAATTTATATATTTATATAAGATATTTTTACTCAAATAACTTTTAGTATAATAGGCTGTCTACACGATATATAACTGATCCTACACTTGTAATTTACTCCAGCATCCGTCCATCACCCTTAATAACTTACAGAAGTACGCCACATTTCAAGAGCGCATCATAACATCAGGTGCGTTTCTATGCGAACGCGAAATTTTGCAGGAAGTGGCATGCTTGAGCAGTAGTTGATTACCACGGTGCAAACAAAAAAGAGTAAGAGTAAGTACTAAATTGAATTTTTAAAAACCGATTGAAGTCGGTATAAATAGTTGCACAAAAAAATCTAAAATTATATAAACATATTAATAATTTGCTATTTATGTGTATACATATTTCGAAAATCAAATGAAATAACCTATTAAATCGCAATAAATCTGTAAATAGGTAATTTTCATCAAAACTGAAAAAAATTATAATGCGCAGAAAATTTAAATAGGCTTCAGTAGTGCGATTCACTACATTTAGAAAATACTATGGAACGAATTGTTAGCAAAACAATTTTGTTGTTTGCACTAACGAATGCGCAATTCACTAACTTGATCTTAACAACAACATAAAGCTAACTGTTTAAACCGATGACATGTGGCATCTCTGTCGATTTATACGGGAGTATTTCGTAAATTTTAAGTACAGAATTTGACAGCGCGTTATATGTCATGTTTAAACATATGCAAATACTTCTTAGCTTACATATTTTTTAATTTTTCCAATTTTTAAAATACTAGTATTTAAACTACATTAACAGAGACCACTTCAAGATAGAAATTGTCATTGTGAATTGCAAAATTGGTTTTAAGTTACCGCCAACAAATGTTGCGCTACAGGGATACCAAAAAGTACTAAGTTCTGTCGCGTGTTTTGTGTTTCATGCTTTTACTGTAAACGCGTTGCCAACAGCCTTTGTTATTCGTACAATCAGAGCTACCGCGCTCACAAGAAAAAAGTGGATATAAAATAAAAACAGAAAATTTACCAGATGCAGAAAAGGTTGAGATGTGAGAATATCCAATAACGAATTTAATTGGACCCTGTCAAATAGCTGGATATTCTCGTTGTTTAAACTTCTCCGTCAAATGGTCGACTTCCTTATTTTAGTATGGTAGCAACATTCTTTTTGCGGGACAGAAATCATTGTCAAAGTTTTTTGGTATTCTGCCAGCTTAATCGACGGCTAATTTTGTAACCAGTAATATAGGTGGCAATCTTTAATAACCGCGTCAAATTGCATTGTTCAAAATTTGCATAATCCTCCAGTGACGAATTTTGTAACGTTCAAAATAACCGTTGTTTAAATAAAAAAATGAATAAAATTTAAATTATGGTTCATCTATTAAGAATGTAAAAGGCGCAATTCCGACCAGTTTGATCAGACACTGAGCCGTAGTCAATATATATTTTTAAATTAAATGTTTTCTGACTAGTCTGGTTTTTTCCTGCAGGGTTTCGTATTAACTTATACAGAGCTATGCATGTTTCGTTGTTTAAATATTTACCAAGTGTTTCTCCCAAGTCTTTTGTTTTAATAGCTACACATATGTATAGAAAAACTACAATTAACAGAAGAAAACAGAGCGTGAAATCTGCGAAGGCGAGGAGGAGTAGAGTTGATTGGAAGTTAGCAAAGCCCCACGTGATATTGCTGACGAGAGCAAGTCATTTCATTTTTATTTTTTTATTTTTTTTTTATAAAGACGTTGTTCATATATTTGTATAAAATTTTGCAAAACTTTGCATAGGGTAACCTCAGTATGTTACGTACCTGACTAAAAACCACTGTTTTAAATACACGTATGCACGTGTAAACATATACAAAATCCACGTATTTTACATCTAGATAAGTACATTTTCTTGATAATAAGCATATTTTCAAGTTTACAGATGTAATTTTAGTGTCGAAAGTGAAAATAATATTTTTTTCTTGAAATAAAATAAACCTTGACCATGATAACCGCCATAAAATACAAACAGCTATAATATTTTTGAATTCGGCACGTTTTCGGTGAGTATACAGTACCTGGCCAGTTAATTAGCAACGAGAATTGTTTATTGCATATTTTAATGTTTTTTTATGTACCTATTAGGGATGTTAGAGAAGTAACTTTATGGGAAGAGTAATCTGATTTTTATACCTTTAATAAACATGAAATGATATAATATCTTTGGTCCGATGTTTGTAAGTAAAGTTCGCATTCATGAAAGTTAGGTATAGATAGCGCTCTTCTTACCAATTAATAGGCGAAGCTTTTTAAAATTATAGACGTTCTTTAACCGAGATTTTTTTCTGGGTGATTTCTAAATGGATTTTATACTCGTCAGAAAACGGCCATTGCAAAGCAAAATTTTAAGGACCTATTTCCCTCATAATTGTAAAGAGTCCGCTATTAACGCCCTAATTCTAGTGTGGTAACAACATTCTCTTTACCGGTAAATAAATAATTTGGAAACTTTTACACCCTTCTGGTATTCTGCCTCCTTAAGTTGCAGTTCAATTTCGTAACCACCAAAATAGGTGGCGTAACCGTGAAAAATTACACGTGTTTTGTAAATATTTTTGTGGACAGAAAATACGCCAAAATTTTGTACATATACTAGTTCACAAGAATTAATAAACAATATAAGCACCTTTTTGCACGAAGTTCCGTTCGCGTTTGCATTTTATTCTCTATTGCGTATTGTTTGTTTTTGACAGCATTTCCTTGTACGATAGAATAGCGGTTACATGAACTGCATTGCCGACGGTTAGACAGAGGTATTTTGACAGCGTTTAGCACATACGCTTTCTACTGATCGCTATAACGCCGACTCTAAACTGTCACAACCGGAATCGGAATCAGGAGTCTGAATTAATCAGAAGTTCTGACTTGTAGGAATCAAGTCCCTTATTTGATAAAATCTTCTACAGGGCCATAAGAAATTTATAAACCGGTCAGCAACACTGAGTTCAGAGCATTCAGAATATTCATAAATGCCTTAGGTATCTTCCGTTACCGGGATTTTTTTTGAATTCTTTAGTTTTTATTGAGAACAAGCCGACCATCCTGCCTAGATTTGGATAATTTTTCTGTATCTCTTCAAGATCGCCCTTTTCCCCTACACCTTGCATTCTTCTCCCATTATAAGTGTGCTCTCCTTTTTTCTCGTCCTTTAAATAATGAAGTAAGATATTATTTCTCTTCGTCCATAACTTACTGGTCACATACTGTATGGTAATAATATATCATTAAAATTATTACTTAAATAATGGACACATTGTTCATATCCCAAAGCATTTTCTAGTAACCATTCATACGTAAGAATACAAAAAAGTACATTAATCCCACCTTAATCAGATTTATCGCATTCTTTCCCTCATAATCTTGAATATGTCACGATCCTACTAGTATTCGTCATTATCAGTGGATTCGCGTTCACTGCAATATTTGCAAATATGTGTGTGATTTAAACTTTTTTATACTCAGTTGCCTTTAATACTGCGTTCTGCATATCGACAGCTGAGTGGATATTTCAAAATATAGTCAATTCTAAGATAGGGGATTCTGCAACCAAATTCTGAAATAGGGTGGTTTTGAAAAAATATGAAGTAGGGATTTTTCAACAATATTATGCAGTTTTCCGCTATTAACGAGTCTTGAAAGTTTATAACGTAAATACTCTTAAGCTGCAGCTTTCGCTTAACCAAAGAAGCAACATGGATGGTTTTGGAACTTATTAGATACCAAATTAAGCGAACTATTTCAGAAATGGTACCATGTCGCCAGAAGTAGTTTTGTTGCTGACGATACGTTTCTTTGTGCTAGGATGCCATGCAAAAAATTGGAGATGAATTTAGCAGCGTAACAAAAAGATCTTCGTGCCGTGTAATAAGAAGAGTTTGTGATCAGATTGCGTGACTAAGAGGCCGTTTTTATATTATTTATTATATTATTGGAAACACATTCAAACAGATTTATATAAAATAGCAAGTTTTCTGAGAGTTCTGCCTGATATGGACTACACTAATGTGAAAATACAATCTCCAGGTCAGTACAATCATTGTCTTTTATGGCTGGCAATTGCTTGACAATGTTTATGAGCGACGAGGCAGAATTGTTCCAGAATCGAAAAGAAAACCTTTCAATTAATGTATAAAAGCTTTGTAACAGCAAATTAAAATCTTGGACATTGTATCAGGCGGCCAGGATCGTCGCATGATTCACATACATTAAGAAGAGGAGATTTCGAAAATGGTCGGAGGATAATGAGCCCCTTTCACAGGTAAAAACTCAAGTTCAAGCATTGTATTGTGAGTCTCAAATAAGGGTCCACAATTATGTTGACCTTAAATGAACTGTTACACAAAATTTTTTTCAAAATGAATTGTTTCAATCAGTTGTTTTGGCTGTCCTTATATATTTGAAACAGCTGTAATTAGTTACTAGCATGTCTGACCTTGAACTTTTCATATGTCAAATTGAAATATTGCTAACACTGGGTGTAGATCGGGACGAAGATTATCTAACCAAAAATCGTAACCGTCGATAATGTGGTTCACGTATCCGCTATTCTGTCGGAAAGACTGCCGAAAAAGAGAATAAAATGAAAACGCGAAAGAAAATACGTGTAAAAAAGTGCTTACATTGTTTATTAATTCATGTTAACTAGTATGTGTACAATATGTATGCTATTTTCTGTTTACAAAAATATTTAAAAAAACATGTGCAATTCTTTACGTGACGTAACCACCTATTTTGGTAGATACGAAATTGCACTGCAACTTAAGGATGTAAAAGTTGGCAAATTATTTTGTTACCATCAGAAAGAATGTTGTTACCGCACTAGAAGTAGGGGGTAAGTGCAAAATTATCATTAAATTTTAATTTAGAAATTTTGTGAAACCGGCTGTGAGAATTTAGTGCAATATCTACATCCCATCCAAATCGGTGAAGCCTTTTCTGAGATAGTAGTGGATACATTATAATAGCTCATTTCATGTTGTAACTCAGATTAAAAAAAACATTAATTTTGTTATTGTTTTTCGGTCTGTTTACTTTACATTTCTCGTAAGTTTCACGAACTCGAGACCAGTTAATAATGATTATTTTAGTTGTAGTACTTTTCGAAACCAGCCACTATACGAGTATATCGTGATTTATATTATCCATATATAAAACGTGGTGTTTCCAGCTTGTGTCAGTTGGCAGAACGAAGAAACGACTGACGTGGCTATGGACGGCTAAACCGTTCATACGGTCAAAGCACATTTAAGTAAATAATTAAAATTGGACTTTTTCCAGTGTTGCACAAGATCAATTATCGGCACTCGAGCATAAAACAAAAACTTATTTCTTTTATTTCGACTTAAAAAAATATCCGCATCAGTGAACTAGAATTTACAAGGTTAAAAGTAAGACCCGACTAAATGCTCTGTTTCAGATTTGGTTTGCAGGTAAAAATTAAAATACTTCCATACTCGCTTAAATGGTCAGCTGCATACTCGAAGCCCAATCATTTCTTATTTCTTGTAAATAACTAAATATATGATACATCAAGATAGTAAAAATTCGCTTAGCGTATCAATAGCTCATAGATAAATGGAGTGTCTATTGTGATTGAAAATGCCTTGTCAGAAAAGCTTAATAGTCTCTAATTTAGACCGATGACTTTTTAAATAAAAAAACAGGTCTTTGGCTGAAGACCACTTGAAACATGACACTTTAGTTCTTTGTTGTTAAAATAATGTAATCAATCTTCATGAAACCTGGTGCAACCGTTTTTATACACTATTCAATTTTCGAAGTCTTATCAGAAGTGAGGAAAGATTCACAGTGTCAAGGTCATAATAGATATTTGTATAGGCAGCTGTATTAGTACACAGGGTATTATGACTGTACCCACATTACTACGGTTTATGATGGTATAAGGGAGTCGAAATAGATATAGAGTTCTAAACATCAAAGATTACTATTGAAAATTATAAAAATAAAATGGTAACCATGCCTCTATTTTCGATATCGAAAATTTCGAAAAACATGAAAATGAGATAATTCACTGATTCATCCAAAATTGTAAAATTTAGTAGCTATTTTGACTTGGGTATCATATTACTGATCGTTGTGAAATTTGGAAAATGGTCTCATATTAATACACAAATTTCGATGCAGTAACTTCAGAACATTTTCCGACAGAGTGACGAAACTTGGCAGAAGGCTTACTACTGTTGTGTATTTTATATTCTAGTATTGTATTACAACTTTAACTTTGGTATTTTATAACGGGGTATGTTCGATTCCTCAAGAAGTTTGGTTATTTTACAGAATCAGCGAAAGAAGTTCCGATTGCCCTTGCAGCTGTAAGCAGATATGAGCATAGTGCAGCGAGTTAAAAAAAAAAACCGCTATGTCCCTGAATATGGTAATCTTAAGCAAATGGACCTCAGGCGTTCCCATCGTCATTAAAGTTTAAGATGTAGAATGACTTGCTGTTTCCAAATGGGGTCTGAGGTCAAAATCCTTTTGTCGGTTAAGCGTTAAAGACGATAGTAATGCCGAGAATTGCAAAAATAAAGTATGAATTTTATTTGGAAGGAATATTTCTTTTCCGTCAGAAAAGAAGCCCAACGCCGATGGTGGTAATTTTAGTCGATACCAGCTAAAGCCGATGCCCTTCATGCGTTCGGACTGTACCCATATAAATAAACTATCTAACGTCAATTGTTTAGCTCTAAACTTATTACGTTATAATATATAATGAATTGATAATCATGTGGCCTGGATCATAAATTGTTTCTTTTTTATTAACCTTATTTTTAAATAAATACATATTTATGTATGTATAAAATCACTAGTAAAACCTGTTCGGTATCAATAGGTAAGAAATTAGTGCCTTTGTTCGCCGCGGTAGCTTATCAAGAGATAGTGAGAGGATACATACATACACATATGTATATATGTATATTTGCATCAATACAAAAGTGCATACCATTCTCGTATATTGCATAACTATTTACATAGAAACACTTTGACATACTTAATACTATGCATTTATTTAAATCTGAGTACATATATATTTATAATTTAAGAATAACATGTGTCTTAACTATGCCCTCCAAACTTAATAATCAAATAATATATACATACCTAGCATACTCAATAACAATTTCACGTGCACATCCATATGGATATAGAAGATAATATGATATATATTAAAATCAGACCTGATAAATTTGATTAGTAATTAGTAATAATTTAATTATACGGCTTTTTTAATTAATAATGTTTTTTTAATTAGTTTTTAAGAAAAGGCCATTACTAATTGATTACTATTAGAAAAAAAATTTAAAAAAATTAAAATTATAAATAATCAAAAAAATTATTTATAAAAAAAAAATCAAAAGTAATCAAAACAACTTTTTTTTGATTATTCATGATTTTTTTTGATCAAAGGTAATCAAAACCACTTTTTTTGATTATTTTTTATTTTTATTTTTTTTTTAAATCGTATTTCTTCAATTAGTTGGAAAATAATCATTAAAAATTTAAAATAATGGTAATCAATCATTAAATGGATTCTCAAGAAAATAATTAATCAAACCGGTAATCATTACGATTAGTAATCATTATTTAACAGGTCTAATTAATATACATAGACAAGAAGGTGTTTGTAAAACTTTAAAATAAATTATACTTTCATAGTCTCTAAATATCGGTTCACTGTTTACCTGGTTTATAACCCTAAACATGTTTACTAATCGGCTAATGATTTTCGAATAGTCCTTGTTTAACAGTGCTGCCAAAAATCCCCGGGAGAACTGATGTGTAGTTTATGTATGAAAATAATTTTTTTTATATGCAACATCAAATCAAAATTGTAATTTTTTTGGGCTTGTGTTACTCAAATTAGCCTAACAAGAAACTATGGGTCTACAGTTTCCAGTGTATACTTTTTTTATATTTACTTATTCAATCACCTCTATTCCGCATTTTTGACTTGGTTTGAAGTTTTCTCAGCTTGACAACTTCGGTATTATGCCTTTCGTCGAAATTTTCAATTTTGCCTATTCTACACTCATAAAAGAAAGATGGAACAGTGAAATAAGGAATACGCAAGATTATGGCGATAGTACCCAAGACGCTATCCAATACCCCGAAAATGAGCAATGTTCCGATGATCGAAAGGATATGCCTACAACCAGCAGAGCTAGCAGTCAGAGAAAGAAGAACGGAGCAGGTGAGCCTGCGTCGTTAATGAAGGAACAAAGAGACATCCAAAAACAATTTTATGCAGACACAAAACATCATTATGAAGCTGTCGATGGTAAAATGCATGAAGTGGTCACATTTACGGCGCATGAATTGATCTACATACATATGGGAGGAGTTATGCGGGGCACTGCAGTAAAGCAACTACAAGAGATGTAATAAAATCGACGCGACTATAAAAGCATGGAATTTAAGTTTTATTTATATTATTATATATACATATACTCGCATAGATGTGTATATTTAAACATCACTATTTTTTTCTGTTTGCGTTGTTTTGTTTCCATTTCAAGGCAAAGAGCTGATTTCGAAAAAGCTATCCATATTTTATCGGCGTGATAAACACATTTTTTCACAAAATTGTGTTAACCAAAATGATACGTCTAAACAATTACATAAAAAATTCCCTTAACAATACACTTCAAAAATTGGAAATTTAAAAAAAATATAGGCACCAATGATGTATATAAATTTGGGTTGTTACGAGTATTAATGAAAATATCTCCGCTGTAAATAAAAAAAAAACGTATTATTTGTTACATATATATATATTTTATAATCATATGGTTTCCCCAACAATCTCTTCACGTTTTCAACCTAAACTGATGGAGAATAGCTAATACTCAAATCCCGGATATAATCTCGAAAAATTTGCATCCCTATTTTCTATGTATTTCGGTAAATGCAATTAATACGGAGCGGATATTTATCAATGGCGACATTGTATCTCAACGAAGAGAGTGTAAAGCTTTTGTCACGTTAAGTTAAAATTTCGAAACAGCTCTATAGCCTTAAAGCGTTCTAAAACGTTTCATGAAAAGAGTTGTCCGATGTTGCGGTATTGTATTCCAATCAAGTCCATGCGGTATGGGCACCAGTGCCTCGCGAATGCCGCAGTTAGGCTTCATATGTCTTACTACTTTTATATAAGGTCACAGATATCTCATGAATCTGCAGGGCACACATATTTTACACCTATAACAATATTATCTTTGATAAGCGCCTTATTCGCACTGGATAATAGCACTGACTACAAAAACTTCGCTGTTATGCTAACTGCCTCGAGAGTCCTAGGAGTAGTAGGCGGTATTTGTTAGTGAAATTATCCTGTGAGTTGGTGATTTTGTTGCATAGATATTTCGTACCTAGATCTCAAGAGATACAGTTCAAAAACGTCTTTGTTTCAAGTTATTCCGGATTCCTTAATTCAATACAGACTGAGGTTTATAATTGATACAATAAACTTAAGACATGACACATATGTTCATCTTAAGCTTTTTTTGGTGATACGTTCTAATGTACCTAATTTGGTATCCATAGGTTTTTCATTCTCGGTTGGAATGACTTCACTAACCAAAATGCTCGAGAGTGGTAATCGTTTAGCCGACAGTTTGTGACTACCCGAAAATTGCATACCGAATAAATAAAGTCGAATAACTCGGTTAATCGATTAACGAATTAGTTCGAGCTCTAGTATAAATACACAGTTCCATGTGCCAATTCAGAAAATACCCATAAATGTACAAATTCTTGTTGAAATTTTAAGTCTCTAAATAAATATGTCTCTGCCATATGCATAGCTTAAAATAGTTTTGCGGCAATTTTTATTTATGTATTCTGATAAGAATGTGACAGTTTGTTTACGTGATAAAATTAAAATTATTGATTTAGATCGCACTATGGTTGATCCGAAAAAGACCTGGTGGAACCGTACATTAAATACCTAGGCGTAGTTTTGGAAGTAGGTTCTAGAATATATAGAAATGAGTAACTAACTGCTAGCCCTATGTGGGGCAAATCCGTTTTTTTGAACAGTCTAATGTAATCATATTTGTATTATTCTGCAATTTTCAGTTTGGACCTCACGTGATTCCGCCTTAATAACGTGTAAAATGTGCTTTCGTATAAGCATTTAAGTAATCCTCATATCTGTAAGCTATTCTTGTGCAAGCAATCAAAGCAGCAATTAAATATATTCGTTCAATGTAAAGATGATAAAATAATTAAATTTTAATTGTTAATGCACAGATGTAAACTTATTTCTACATTTGTATATATGTACATACATCGTAGCGATGAAAATTTTTTGGATTTCAACTATCCAGGGATTTTCGGGATCTACAATTCCGGAATTATTCCCATTATTATAGACTGATTCCGATTTCAACCATTATGTGTCTAAACCCTGGTGAGATCTGTAACTTAATCACATCGCTTATTGCAGTACTTATTGGCAGCTTTCGTTTGAGACATGTATTGTACTAACACATTTTGGGTCAGCCTGGTCCACATTTTGGTCGATAACTCCGAAACCAGCCGAGTTATCGAAGTTTTAAGTTAGACGTTTTATCAAATTCCATTCAGCAGTTTTTGAGGGATGCACCCCCAAACATACAGACAGAAAAAAATTCTAAAACTGTTGATTTGGATTCTATTGGCTTTATAAAGATCCTTTCTATCAATTTTTGTTGAATATGTGCCATGTAAAATTTTATTACATACTCGTATATGTAGAAATAAGACAAAATCAATCGTTTCGAATTTTGGCATGAACTTTTTTAATTAAGGGGGTTCTAAGCAATTTTTGTCAAAAATGTTTTGGTTTTTGTAAAGAACAATTTTATTTATCATGCCGGGATCCCGGAGTTGGCATCTATAATACATCTGTATATGCATATACCCAGCCAACATTTTGACGAATGTGCTACTATTTTTGCTTTGCTTCAATAACAGCCCAACATAATATAAGTGCACGCCGGAAATTTTCTGCAAAAAATGTTTCATGCAAATCCAACTTGTATGAGAGCCACATGAATTAAACGCACATGCTGAAAACCTAATACTCACCAATTTTGTTAAGTCTTCAAAAATGATTACTTAGCAATAGATAAAACAAAAATTGTTCATAATAATTATTGAAAGACTTAAAATTTTGAAAGTGAAATAATAATTATCCGAAATTTTTTTTTTAAAAAGTCTTCAAAGACTTTTATTCTGTAATTTATATTATAAAAGTCTCACAGTAATAATTATTTGTAAGATATATATTTTTTCTTCAAAGTGGTTCAATGTGAGACGGAAATTGGAAAAGGTTTTTATATAATTAGTATTTAATGATGTGCTTTAGTGAAACTGATTATATGACATTGTTTAACAGGTAATTTCTTCTTATGAAGGACTTTCATTGGGGATATCAGGGTCTAATATAGATACGTATTTCCCCTCGAGTTAAAGTATTCAAGGGACGAGATAGGAAACAAATCAAATGGCAGATATTTTTGAATACTGCGAATGGCCCGTCAGTGCACCGGTCAAAGGATGGCACAGCCGTTTTTCTCGTCGTATCTCATCGCGATGCTAATAAAATTGCATACTCACGCACCATAAGAAGACATTCCGTAGCTGTCCTGAGAGCGGTGTTCCGACAGGCCTGCAACTTCTTCTAATGTGTATCTGCTAGGCCCGGCAAATATATTAGAGAATAGTAGCTCAGGGCCGGCTGGCCGATCGGTTTGTATATTGGCAGCAAAATTTCTTTATCTTTTCCCAGGTAATAATAGACAGTGACTTAAGAATTTTGTTACGGCTTTGAACTTTGCTTGCAATCGAGACTGCATAAGCGACGAAGGTGACAATTTCATTTAACGTCACATCCAAAATTTTAGGTTGTTTGACAGTTGGTAGGGTGGCGCCATCAACCTGGATGTCTCATTCCTTGTTCACCTGCTTGTGCTACCTCAGAAATTGGTAGGCCGAGTATTTGGTAGGGGACAATGACATATTCCGCTCGACGAAAAAACTCGATAACACCTGGAGCTAATTTTCTAGTTCAAAGCAAACCTCATCGTCGTCTGCTTAGAAACAAAAGAAACCATGGCGTATCAAAGCACGCCAGTCATCCTTTGTTACCGATAAATGACGTCAATCGAAACCACCTAGGGAGGTCAGGACAGCGTCGGTCTTTTTTTTCATCCCAGTTTAGCACCCCACCCCCTTCCTTTTCTGCCGAATTCGGGTGTCGATAGGAAAGCTCTCGAGGCCGGAGCGTCTATGTCCATTCGAATAAAATGACTCAGGCAGCGGAGCCTTTGGGATTTAATTCGTTACGCTATGCTCATAACTGCGTAAAGCTCGCACAGCTTATTGTTGAATGCCCTTCGACACTTGGCATCACGGGAAGGACCATACATATTCTGCAGAAGATTTTTCTCATGCATGCTTTGGCTCAGAAATGGGCCCGGCGGTTTTCCATGGACAGTGCCGGAAGAGGATAATATGTCTCTCGGATTTTCGAGAGAAAAGTTTTGCGATGATGCAAACGGCAAGTATCGAATTTAATGTTGAAAGCTTTACGCAGATATGGCCACAATGCAGCGAATGGAGAAAGAAGATCCGGCACAAACGGTTTTCCTATCGACACCCGAATTACGCAGCAGCAGAAGGAGGAGACCTAGAATGTGATGGCAAAATCAGACGGAGGATGGCTTGACCTCCCTATGTGTGGGCTAAAATCGCCCAGGCGCTTAAGGGCCAAGAAAATCACGATTCTTAAAATTTAGTACAGTTCGACAGATATGGAAAATTTTTCTCTCAATATCAATATTCAAGGTAGGTTTGGCGCAATATTGACACCGTAGGTAATAGACGCCCTTTCTTTGCCTTTCATCCTCACGAAGCCGAGCCTGGTCCATGTTCTATTTTAAGCTGCAGCTTAGTTGGACTTTATTGGCAATGCGATTGTAAATGCCTTTGTAGAACTTGCTTATTTTACGACAAAAAAATTACAATTTTTTTTTTTAAAGACTTAAAAATATAAAAATTGTCCATAATTATTATCGAAAGACTTTTATTTTAAAAGTCTCAAAGAAAAAGTCTTTGAAGACTCAAAATTTTTAAAGTAAAATATCAAAACAATAATTACGTGTGGCTCAAAAAAATATTTCTCAGTTATAATTATTACGAAAAGATTTTTTTATATTTGTTGAAATTCCTGTGATTTTTATGAAACTCAAAATAAAAATACTGTTGGCTGGGTATATTTGCATATGATTACTTAATAATCAATGAACAGTTTAAAGACAAGTCAATTTTCCAAGTCATGCAATTCAATTAGATGGCATGGACACTTTAGTGAAACACCAAACTAGCCAGAAAAAACCTAGTTAGCAACTAAATTTTTTGTTATTATTTCAAACAATTCAAATTTTTTAGAATCCTTTGGTTCTTAGAGATGGTAAAATTCCAGTAGAACTCATTTTATAAATTTGATGTTTCCAGCGCTGCAGCTCGAATTTATGACATCTACCATTTAATATGTGTGCCTACCTTTATTTCACAATAAATACCAAAATTGAACTAGTTTTGAAGTAGTTTACAACTAGTTTGTTTCTCTGCAGAGTAGTTATACTGCTTGATCTCTGGTAATACATAGTAAGTCATTGAAGCTTTTTATAGTTCGCGGTCGAGTGCTATTTATCTCCTGTTCACAGAAATGTAGACGCGCAACTATTTATCTCAAATTTAATATATTCATCTGCCAAGGGACTATAGTTCAATTTACATACATAGGTATAATCCAAAGACTTACTTATTCACAAATCACGGAAAAGGTGTAGCACAGTCGATAGTATACGTTTCGTGTCATATTTAATTTTAATGGTGTTTTTTAGAGGTTTTGTTTTGGAAACATTTATCGTTTAATATTGAAAATTGTTTTTTTGAAATGACCTTTTTAACAAATTGAACAAATAAAAGATAAAATAAGAGAGTCTCAGCTCGGGTGAAACCGAACATTATATACTTAGCTTGGCAACAAAGTTAGAGTTATTTTTTCCTTGTTCTTCAATATCAGACAATTTTATATGCCTTTTGATTCAGTTCATCTGTGTTCCACAGCATTTATTTAATGTAGTACTTAAAACGCATCTTACTCTTTAAAATATATATATACATAGGGTGTACACACCAGTTTTCGGACACTTAACGTTTTCCTCAACTTTGACTTCGACTAATTTTCTCACTATAAACGCTACCGCGAAAAGATATACTGTTTATAATAGCATAAATATTGCTTAATAATATGACGTCTTTATAATTTAAAAATATAATGTTTTTAATATTATTAAAGTAAAAACTCAAAAAAGTTTGATTTGCTCTAGTTTCCGGACACTCGAAATTTGTATGAAATTTGCATATACACTATATTTTGTAAAGTATTTCTGAAGCATGAAGAAGGACTTTAAATACAATAAATACGTCTTAGTATTGTGAGCGAATTTTACCCTTAAAAATTTCAGTCAAACGCTTAAAAGTTTAAAAGAAAACCAGAAAAAATGTTCTCCTGCAAAATTTTATTTTTGGCAATAGCGATAAAATCAAAATACGGTTCGATATGTTAAGCTGAGATTAACTGTACAATACAACAATATCCGTCATAGAGCTTACAAAAATTTACTAACTATGCCTACAACAACAATACACTTATATGAATATAATAATTGGCGCGATATATACTCGTACCACCGAGGAGATTAGGGCCGCGCTTCTCTACCAATTTGTGGTGTCCTGCTTCTAATTTTTCCTACAAATTGTCGGGAATTACAGTTTTTGCCGACTCCGGACGGTATCTGCAAAGTAGATGATTTTTTGTTGAGAAGTCTTTCATGGTAGAAATACACTTGGAGAGTTTGCCAAACCACTGCCGAGGGGCGACTCCGTTTTGAAAAAAAAAGTTTCAAATGTTTTTTTAGCTGTGCCATGGCTCGAAACTTGGACCTTCGGTGTGGTAGGCAGCAACACTACCGCCACACCACGTCAGCCGCCGTGAATATACCCCAACGATAAGGCAGAAATGAACGATATCTGGCGTATTTTGCAAACAAAACTGTAATAAGTCATATAAGCAAGTATGCCCAGCACATTTTGTTGATTCTAATGGCCTTGAGATGTCAGTTGTTGTCCGGGAGTAAATTCTTTACTTCAAGAGTTTAGACGTCGGTCGGGGGTCGGTAAATCGATCGAGTTCATAATATTGATGCGGATATAATTCCGAGAAATTTAAGACCGAGGCTATCGTTGTTGCCAGTTTGATGACGACTTCGAACGAATAAATTTTTCGCTAAGAATACGCTTAGAATATGTGTTGCCCGGTATAGAAAGCACTATAACAGGGAGGAAGTGCGCTACTACCTGCCTGAGTTCAAATGAGTACATAATCTAATCCAGAACAACAACGATATGTCTCTAGGGCAAGACAGACCACAGCTTTAAGACACACTTTAATAACTTTCAAAATTACCTAAACTGTTAAGCACTTATGAATGAAACATTTTGCTTTTCGAATTTCAGCCACTGACCAAACTTTAAAATGCAATAATTCGCTTAGCACTTTATCCGTTTTTGCATAAATTCAAGCAAAATGGGAACTCTGTTGCCAACTTACGTTAAAACTAATAACGGGGTCTATCAACTATTCCGACGGAACTGACGACGGGGAAAATGTAATAAATAGATCATGAGAGAATTCAATCGATTTAAGCTCAAGTTATTGGTGCGTTATCGGTAACCTTATAAAACAGCTGATTTGACCAACCTTATTAGAAACAATGCAATCGATGCGATGCATCCAAAAGCTTCAAATTTCGTATTAAAACCTATTATTTACAGCCTTGACATCGAATTTGTTTTGTAACCCAAATCGCCAGTCAACATGTTGTTTTATTACTTGAGAAATTCAAATTTAGCAAAAGTGACGTAAAATCGCAATAAAGCTATTTAACAAAATTACATAAGAACGATTTTAGAACTATCTAAATGCTGGGATTAAGCACAAACTATGTATGTTTTTATTGTTGTTTATAAAATTTTAAAAATTACTTTTTTCGCATGCAAATTTTGTTTTACATAGATACCTACATTAGGGTGTTTAATTTTCAGGTGACTTTTTTTCCATAACATGAGCTGGGCAGCACTTTAATTCACTGTACTGGAAGCCTTTACACCTTCTACCGACACTGCCAACCGTTTTCGAGCTATACTCGTACATCAGGACAATTCTGGTGAGAGACTGATCTTTGTTTATTGAGAGAGGACTTTACTTCTTGGTTTCCCACTCAGTTCAAAGTAAGACGAGGTCCTTCACATTGCCAATTTTCCATCTGGACAGGTTCGCCTATTCATTTTTTGATGACAGCGAATACCTCGTTTCGCCCTCTTCCAGCGCTAGACACAGTTTAAGTTTGGCAGGGTAGTCAAATGTGAAAGTGTAGTTGCAGGCAGTCTTACCAGGTCGGAAGAGTCACTGAAATAAGCTCTACTCAGCTGGTTGAATATAGGCGTAGATACACCATCGAGTTGCACGGAATTGCCTTTGTGCATTTTAGTTGCATCTTACGACCGGTATGCCTATCTCGGGCAGGCCCGGCGAGAGAGGCGACAACCGTGGCGATTGCCGAGGGGCCCGGAAGCTTTAGGGGGGACGGACATGGCCTAGCAGTATTTGGAGGATTTTAACCAGCTTTAAAAGATACATACTACTTTACATACATATTTGTTTGCTGCAAAAAACTGGTTTTAAAATTTAAGCGTTTGTCTTAACCATATCACTAAACTGAAATCATAAGAATCCAATCAAATATTATCGGTTTAATCGTATTGCTTTTTTATTTTTTTAATAAGGGACAAATGTACATAAGAATGAACCCCTAACTCACAGGGGTTTGATGCATAATGTTTACCAACTCTTCACCTTCGCTCATCTAACAGGGCGGGGGGTCGTCCGTCGTCAAACTATTACAAAAAGTACAAGTAAGAAAACTTGATAAACCGAAAAATTATTACTCGTGGACATTTTTTTAAGCTAGCAAGCCCGGCAAGAAGGTTGGGTTTCCTGGATTTGAAGAATTCTGTCAACTCCCTCTTCTTTTTTCTCATCCTCTGACCTATTTCTTCATCCTCTTGCCTATCCTCTTTCCCATTTCTCTCCCTCTACTTTTTCCTTTCACTTTCCCTCTTCCGCTCACTTTTCTTCCCTCCCGCTTACATCATCTTCATTTATATTTAATTTAAATTTGTATTGTAAGAGAATTGTCACGCCCTCTACCATTATACTTCACTTTATGGCGTTTTTTAGTAATTATCTGTCGCCAATAACATCTGGAGGTTTTTTGTTATGTTCCACTAGAACTTCGACTTTCTTACTTGTTGGATTATGAAAAAGCTTACAAAGCATGGAATTGATTATCTTTCAGTGATTTATACATATATACACACACATATAGAAATAAATAAAAAGCAGCTTAATCGATATTTATAAAGTCAGCCATAAAACGTCCAACCATATATTAACTCAACACCTTAAGTTAGGGTGTTAGCAAATATTTAGGGTTGGTACTGATGCTATTACTTATAAGAGATATAATATTAAGAATGTTTTAAACAGAACTGAGATTCCTTCAAAATATTCCAATATGAATTTTACTTAAAGGTTTGAAATTAAATTAGAGCTGGAAAAGCAATTAATGTTTTAAGTCACTGCCAATTCTATGAAACGAAATGTGAAAGAAAAAGCGACAAGAAAAGCCGTTAACAAAAATGCATATTTAAAAAAAAAATATATCAAAAAATCTTGGAAATTCGGACAAACTTAACTTAACGAGTTTTTCACTTTCACCATCTAACTTAACTAAGTCACAACTTAGTCAGCCTGCCAGCTGACTTATTCTCGACTAAGTCAGTGTTGCTGTCGTTCAAAACCTAAATGTCAGTAATGCTCCTAATTTATTTTGTACAATGTCCCAGCCGGAAAATTCGTCAAACATGACTTTAACGCCGTATGCGTAAATGCATGTGAACGCTTGTTTTCTAGCATGCAACCATAACGAAACTCGTTTTCAATTAAGCGCTAAATTTAGTACCTTCCAACTAAAGAGAAATGGGTGTAAGATCAATACATTCCTTCGTGTATGGCCATACATGGCCATTTCGCACTGGGGTATTGGGATGCGCAGAGTTGTCTGGTATGAAAAAATACTACTATGCATAAAACAGCTGATCGGGTTGTTGTGTTCACAATTATTTAAGTCGCTCAGTTGGTGAAACCCAAAATTAAGTTAGTCTCGAATCTGTGCTAACTTAAGTCACGACTTAGTTTTAGTCTTAGTCGCGTTGGTGAAACCGGCCCTTAGAGATTTATGTTTTGACAATGGTAATCATTCTACAACATTTCCTAACAAACTTGAAAACAAGTAAGAAAGTTTAAGGGCCGGTTTCACCAACGCGACTAAGACTAAAACTAAGTCGTGACTTAAGTTAGCATAGATTCGCGATCAGCGTTAAGTAAACAACACACAATTTGGGGTTGTTATCTGTGTCGTTAAATAAACAACACATAATTTGAAGTTTTTAGCGAAAATTAATATAATATTACTACAAGGTGGCGCAAAAGTAAGCTTCCGATGTTCAGCATATCGGTTGTGGCACGTGCAGTGTGTGCTGTTGCACCGTCTTGTTGGAACCACATGTTTTCCAATCCCAATTCATCAAGTTGCGGCAAAAAGAACTCGTTGATCATTGCTCTGTAGCGCTCACCATTCACAGTAACCGTTTGGCCCCGACCGATTATTGGTCAAATAAATAGTCAGCAATATTCCGCGTTCTGGAGCAGTGTAGCGTAACATTGTTTATTAACGTGTATTTCGCATGTGTTTACTACACAAATGTCAAAACAGAACTGACTTTAGGGGCCAATCGCAAAATTTATAGCATTTTCTGATAGGAGGATTACTTTTGCGCCACCCTGTATAATATCAATATTATTATCAAAAAAATGGTATTTGAGTACTTAGCGGACGTTTTATCGCGGGATGAGAAATATCAACCCCGAATCCTTATAGCTAAGTTAGGGTAGAAATTCGTTGCAGGGTACAAATTCGTTAATTAAATCTCGAAAAAATCGGATCGTTATAAGTTAGTGAATTCCGCCACAGATGTAGATTTTGCGTGTTTTCATGGCCACAATTTCCACAACAATAATATTTGTCATTCTATCTTTAACGGTTTTGAAGTTATTAGCAGTCGAAATTATTAAATTGCACATTTACGCCATAATTCAAGTGTAACAACATTCCTTGTATCGGCAATAATTTGCCAACATGTGGTTTGTTTTGTAAATATTGTAAATATTACTGTGGACACCAAATATCTCAAATTTTGTACACGTTTCTGCAAGTTTCAGGGAAACTTTTTTCGTAAATATTCAATTAAAACACATTGATTTAGGAACTTCATATGTCGGTCTACGAACCAAAATGTATGTAGGTATTTATATGAGTATGCCGCCCTGCGCTCACCTGTATAGTTGGGGCATGGGGTAATTCACTACTGCTTGTAATTTTTTCTGTTAATAATCAATTAAAACACAGCATCCGCTTTTATTCGCCGTTGGATATTCCCATTTTTTAACCTTCTCTGCCTTGAGTAATGATACGCAATGGTTATTCCTGTGGGAAGTTTTATCAGTAATGGTTACACCACTTCAGCGGTTGACGTATGTTGATGCGTCATAAAATCTTATACATAAGTACGTCTATATATATTCTTATGTATGTATAGATATATATATATGTATGTACATACATATGTATGTTAAAAAAAATATTTGCATGGCATTTGAAACTATTTCAAAATGATCATATTTCATATAAATATGTATGCGCTACTGCATACAGGAGAACACTTAGAGATGGGCAGGGGCTGGCTACGGAATAACATGTCAAACAAATACTGTTTAGCGCCGCTTAGATGTTATAGGATTCAAACGAGTACGAAAGAACAACTGGTATGATGAAGAATGTCGCGTATCTCGAAGGTCGTATCATGGTGAATTTGGCAAGATTTTTTGGTTTTTAACGTTCTTTCACTAATATCCCACCACAGTTCTCGTTCTTGTTGCAGGGAAGCATAGAGCATACTAGCACCTACGGATCGACTTATTCGATCTCCAAAATAAGTTTAAAGTGAAATAAAGCTACCGATTGGCAGTTGGATGTGAAATTCATCATAATCTTTAGATCATCGAACCAGTTGTAGATCACTATCCTTTCAGGCACAGCACCTCAGCGGTGGCATGGCACAACGAAATTTGGTACAAACGGTGATAGTTTATTGCGAAAATGCCGGAAATCGGTTGAGAATTATGCCATTTTTGAATAAAAAAAAATTCTGAGAATTTATCTTTAACGGTATTCTTATGTAATCACTAGCAGACCTGCCAAACGTTGTCCTGCAGGAAAATTAACTTGGCTACATTTGGCAAACTGTACACACTTCCCTTCCCATTTCTCGCTTCCTCTACATTTACCCCTCAATCTCCTTCTTCTTTATCTTCCTCTTTCTATTACTTTCTCTCCCCCTTAAACACTTCTTTACCGTCTTTATTTTTCGCTTTCACTTCTTCTACTGTTCATATTCCCTTTTGTTCTTCTTCTTTCTTGTTTTGCGATTTTCTTATTAACTGTCTTCTCCAGGATTTGTCGTGTCATGAAGTTTCGGCGTTCTGGCATCTTCATTAACTTCGCCTTCGAATCGAACTCAAATGATGAAGAGATGACGGAAAATCATACCAGTCTACATGAACTTTCCACCCTGTCAACAAACCAAAACGAATCAATAAAAAGTAAAATCAAAAAAAGAACTTCAGCGAAATCAGGAATTTGGAAAAGCGATATACTTGAAAAATGTGTGCCTATGTGTATTTTATATTCAGCCCAATTCTAAATAAAAATTCCAAACGAATTTTTTCTCCTCTCCCATTCCTCTTATTCTGAATTAAAAATCTTTGGCAGTTCTTTCACTTCTCCCTTTCCTCTAATTCTGCATAATGTTCGAAAAAGGGAAAACCAGTTAATGGAGAAAACTAGATATTATTAATGTGAGAAAAGGGGAGATTCCGCTGCTATTTTTAAGGAGCTAAACTGAAAAGAGCGCTGGTCAAAATTAAAATGTCCTTGTATTTTTTTAGGAAAAAAATTAATTGGTGCAAGTAAGTATGTATTAAAATAAAATAACATTGTATTATTGTATCTAAAATACATATTTAGATCGAAAAAAAACATAAACCAAAGGTAGGCCTGTTAGTAGACTTGATGAAAGGTCATCATGAAATTGGATTCTGGAGTGTGTAATGTAAGGAGTTATGGGCTTATTTCTTCTATAATACTTTTTAAATCTGCAAAAGACAGAAAATAAATGAGATACACAAACAAAAATTGTATTTGTACTATTGCGTAATCTTCTCCTCATAATCCTGTATTTATTTTCTTATGACTCTTATTCATTTGAATTTCCACCACTAACGTATGAAAAGCAATACTAAAGGTTATTTTATATTTATTCTCTTAATTTAAAACGAATTCTTCACAATATTTACACTTTTAAATTTCTTTAGCAAATTTAGAAAACCTCTTAGGCCATGCCAATTGCCAAAACAGCTGATTTCGAAAACTCGACATTCCTCTTCTCCAATTATTCTTCTCCCTAGGAGAACATAATTGGAGGAATTTTTCCGCGGAAACAAGAAAATCCGAGGGGAAAATGATTCCGATAGAATATTTAGTGCTGATTAAGTAATGGGGAGGAAAACGGAAAGAGATAAGAGGAAAAAGAAGAGGTCTAGGAAGCCCCTGTCTATATCACAACTCCCGATACTAATTTTAGTCAGAAAAGAACGGGATTGGACCTAATCATTATTTACAAGGCTTGGTTTAATATTGTTATCAAATGTTTTCTAATTGTCTGGTCAATGGTACATTTACCCTATAAGCACGTGTGCAGTGACGTTAAACTTACCTGAGAATGTAGTTTCCAATCTTTATAAGCTTTTACAATATAATCCATTTTTCTGTACTTTTTGTTTACCACTTATTTATTTAAACCACACTGTATTGGATTTCTTGTGCTGTAACTAAATATGTTTGTATGTATGTAAATATACAATATATAACACAACAATAAACTTTTAGTAGGTAACGATCTGAATCACGATCGTCTTTCACTTCTTAACACTTCCAACTTTAGGCCGACTTTCTCAGCTGATTTTTTTTTAGTAAACACATATAAAGTTATATATATATATGTATGTATATGCATACATACACACACAAATGCAACGGCTGTAAATGATTTATTGATTCGGTTACAATCTTTGATCTTTCACACCAACGATTTCTTTTTTTCTTTTGTGTTCTCAAAGATGATTGGCAAGAGATATGTTAAATTTGGTTTGTGTTTTTATTTTATTTGAAAGGTGAACGACTTGGGCTGGAGAAATTAACGGTTGTTTACGGACGTGCATTCACCAATGTTATAGAACTATGTGAACATCATCGAGCACGAAGGGGGTTTACGTGCTGCAAATTATTATTCTGCATGGGAATTCACCATTTCAATGGAAATGACACGTATTTGAGTGTGCCAAACCACGGACGCTCGAGCACACCATGAGAAACTGTTTGAATACATTAAATAATCTTTTATTGTGTTAAGCCGAATGTTGATGTTTAGCAACTAATTACACAAATTTAAAGCTTTCAAGTGTTTTCAGGGTTGCCGATTTTTGTATTTGTTTTTATTTCTTTTAATTTTTAATTTAAATATATTTAAATATGGTTTTGTAATATGCGTTTCAACTGTATTAACGAGATTTTGCTTATCAAAAGTTACATTTAAGAATCGTTTCTTCAAGTAATTTATTCTATAATTAACTGATCGTCAACTAGTATGCGCGCTAGATCACTTTTAATGGATTTCATGTACAAACAAATGCGGTTGCTTACTCTCGTGTAACCGGTGCGCGTAGCAACAAATACAAGTATTTAAACATTTTTTTTATTTATTTATTTTTTTGATATATGCGTTAAAATACCCGATGTTTGTATTCTTATTTTTCGCCGTATTAAATTTTCTGTGAGATTGTTTGTTGACTAGTAAAATCCGGCTTTTGAGCCAAAATTCAAAGCAAAATAATTATTCGACCGTTCGTTAACTAATTGCCTTACCGACGCGACATACTTAATGACGTCTGCTCCGGCACTCTGTGACTATATACTTATGTAGGTACTTAAACAACACGTGAAAAAAGATGAAAAAGGCAACAAAAAATTTTGCCGTATACGGTATTTGGTTAGTCAGTTAGTAAGTGATCGAATAGTTATGGAACAAGAGTCTCGTATCGACGATCTTATGTAGATATATATGCAAGTATTGATTTCGCAGCGCGCACAACTAAATTCGTTTCGTGTTTGATACCGACTGACTACCACTTTACTGATGGCAAGTGACTAGCGACTTTCTGCTGACGGTCGTCTACCTACAGCTGTTCCAGCTGGCGCCCCAATGAAACACCTACTTAGTATGGTGCGTATCAGCGTTTGTTTGGCTTTGTGTGATGATGCAGACAACGACGAACCAAGGTACAGTGGGATATTTTAGCTGACTAATATTAATACAATATGTGTTGCTTATTCAATATGAACGAGAAAGATTACATGTTTTTTTTTTGAAAATTTTGAAATGTTTATAGTTTCGAAAAAGAAGATACTCGTATATGAAACATAATATGTCTATGATATGTCTCCGCAGAGAAGCTCGGCCTTCATCTCCATGGGGGGCATATTATTATTATCATTAAGTCAGTAGAAGCAGTTTATAAAAGGAAAAACAATTCTGATTGTATGATGTCCTGTACCGAGTCTAAACAATAAACCGAGAATCGGATCACTAACTCTTGACCACCAAGATCCCAGAACGCAACTACCAACAATAATGTCAGCCTAGAAATGCAACAAAGAAACAAGGTTTACGCAAATATATGTATAGTAGAGGGAGCACCAGTTCAGCAATTTCAAAGCTCTTCAGTAAAATTGCGAATCGGTTCCTAACAAAATATACACATTTCGTTTCTCTTTTTGTACCGTTCCTAAACGCGATAGTTAAAAAAACTTTGAAGTATCGGATATCTATCCACTTCGTTGGAAGAATGAACTGGACAATGCTTTTAATTTCTCTCCACTGGCGAAACGAAGTAACAACTGACAGCGAAACCCATTTAAATATCACATTTCTGATAATACTCGTACATTGAAAATTAAAATAAGTTCCGTTCGGCATTTCACACACTGTGCGGTGTGAAGACGGAGAGCGTTATACCCGAACTCATATACAAGTTTTTGTATATTTGCAATACATACATACACGATCCATTCATTTAGTTATATATTAGTCACATGTATATATGTATGTATATCTGTACACATTCAGGTGTGTGCAAGTGGGCGCATTTGCCGCAAGATTGACAAAATCGTTGAATATCAGCCAAGGAACGGCCCAAAGTAGTTGGCAAATTTTTGTAGGTGTGACATGTTTGACTCCTTCCTCAACCCAACTTATTGGTGTGTGTGCGTAAGTTTTAATTAATGTTCGCTGCAAAGAAAATCAGCAAGATCATTTGAGTCTTTGTTTTAGCCAAAGTTCAACACAAACAAGTTGAGGGCCACGTTGTGCTCTTTTAATTGCGGTTGTTACCTTTGTTGTATATGTGTTTGTTAACGCTAGTAACATTTTGGCTGCGATTAATCTATTTTGTTTGGTATATTAAAGGCGTTTGTGATTGTGGAGGGTAAGGGAAGTTTTTGCGCTTTTGCAGTTCCCCATCATTCACCATACGTATATACATATTTCACTGTATTGTATGAGCATACACTGAGCTCAAAATATTTGTTTAATTACCGTCTCTGATGTTTAAAATATAATATAAAAACCGAATGTGTGTTGTTGTATTTTAATTGCAAAAATAGATTTAAGAGTGATCACTTCAGTTTACAAATATCACTTTTTTTCAAATAAGAGAATTGTGGTATTTTGGACTTACCCACATATTTACCTAGGTATAGTGGGGCATAGTCATAGGGCCGGTTTCACCAGCTCGACTTAACTTAGTTAAGTCGAGTCTTTCACTTTTTCAGTTTCACCATCTAACTTAACTAAGTCACAACTTAGTCAGCCTGCCAGCTGACTTATTCTCGACTAAGTCAGTGTTGCTGTCGTTCAAAACCTAAATGTCAGTAATGCTCCTAATTTTTTTGTACAATGTCCCAGCCGGAAAGTTCGTCAAGCATGACTTGAACGCCGTATGCGTAGATGCATGTGAACGCTTGTTTTCTAGCATGCAACCATTACGAAACTATTGTTTTCAATTAGGCACTAAATTTAGTACCTTCCAACTAAAGAGAAATGGGTGAAAAGTCAATACATTCCTTCGTGTATGGTCATACATGCCCATTTCGCACTGGGGTATTGGGATGCGCAGAGTTGTCTGGTATGAAAAAATACTACTATGCATAAAACAGCTGATCGGGTTGTTGTGTTCACAATTATTTAAGTCGCTCAGTTGGTGAAACCCAAAATTAAGTTAGTCTCGAATCTGTGCTAACTTGAGTCACGGCTTAGTTTTAGTCTTAGTCGCGTTGGTGAAACCGGCCCATAGTCATAGTTAAGTATGACTTAAATTTAGATGAAGCTTTTTTGACAGATTGCCCATATAAAACTGTGTCAAATAGCTACAACTAAATTTAAGTCATACTTAACTTTGACTATGACCAGAGTTCGGAATTTTATGTTTTTTTAATATTCTAAAAATATGAAAAAGGTATGTAAAAAATATCCAAAATTTATGAACGTAAGAAACTATAGGAAGATTTTTTGCTTTTGTTTTTTTAACATCAATTTGAGCCAGGATATCGCTTAGCCACCGGGAAGACTAATTACTGTTTTCGACCGGAAAAAAGGTTGTCAGGCCCAATGACGTTGTGAAATTTATATTGGGGCGAAATCAAAGGGTTTCCTTACCAATCCTGACATTTTAAGGTTAGGGTAGGTTAAGGTGGCGGCCTCTCTGCACATCCGAGAGGCACACTTATGCCAAATGGTATATTGTGATAAAACTGAATAAAGGCTAAGTCCCATCCTCCTCCGCAGAATGTCTCCGATCCACTAAACTAAATATGAAGCACTTATTTAGGCACTTCGACCGAGTTCTAGCCAGTGCGCGACAACTGCAGAGGAAGTGTTCCACTCTTTCTAATTTTCCTCGTCCCTCCAGCTACCACGGACCGTTGACCTTGTATTCCTTTTAGACAATGTCCCGTGAGTGCCCCAATCAAGGGGACTAAGGATAAGTAATGGGGTAAGTATGGACTCGGTATCCTTCCCACAGATGCGGGCTCACGTTTGGCTGGACAACTCATATGTGGTTTCCAATGTCTATCTAGAATTAGCTTTTCCTCGAATTCCCGTAGGAGCCAGTGCTTGGTCGTAGCAATTCTCTTCCTATGGTTCTGTTTGCTTTTAATTCACCTCCGCTTGCTCTGTGGCCTTCCTTGCCGTCTCATCGGCACCATAGTTTTCAGGCATGGCACTGTGGCCTGGGACCCATATTACTGTTGTGGAGCATATCGCATCCAGTTCATTAAGCGATTGGCTCCAGGCGAGTGCTACCTTCGACGTAGTGTTGCTACCCTGAAGAGCTTTGATCGCTGCTTAACTGTCGCAGTATATTGACACGGTTCTGCAGTTTTTAGAGAGCAGCCACCTCAACTTCCTCGGTAGTCTAATGCCTAAGGAGAGTTATAGATCCCCCGATTAGACACGGCTACCCACCTTGAAGTTAAGCTTAGAGCCATCCGTGAAAATGCATGTTGACCGTGGGTTTAGAATATGGACGGCCTTCCATTCGTGGCTCTCAGGGATTCTAGTAGAGAACTTGTTGTCCGAATCAGAAAAGGTTGGTGTAGTGTAGTCTACAACTTGCAGATTTCTCTGTATGGTGTCCAGGATGCTTGCATTTCCAAATCTGGTGTCGCTCTAGCGCTGAACGACATTCAGTCGGACTGCGCTATAGCTTGCTTGGAGCTTTCCATACAGGTTAACCGGAAGTAGGTGGCGCATAACCTCCAAAGCTTTTGTGGGCGTGGATGGAAGTGCCCGCGTTATAATCACTGCCGCCGACCGCTGTACTCTGCTCTTCCTGCCTATGCTATTGCTTCTCTCAAGCGCAGGCCACCACACAGCAATATCATAGAAGAGGATGGGTCTTATTACCGCGGTGTACAGCCAGGGCTGCTTTGGATGCATATATTGCCTTCTTGGATATGTCCTCAATATGCTAGTTCCAGTTGAGGCATAGGCAATGACTTTGCCGCCGGTATTTTCAAGCTTCAGAAGTACGGTGTTAACTTTTATGTTCCACAATAGAGGCGATGGGACCCCTGATTATGGAATGCCCCTGGATGCATATCGCACTATTGAGGCCTGTTGTTGTGGTTGTGGTAACGACAAAAACACTCCCCGAAGATTTTGGCGAGTGGTGTCGAATTAACAGTCCTTGGCCGGATTTGAACCCGGTACGCTCCGGTATTGCCCTCCTTCCGTAAGGAAAGATAAGATGGGTAATGAGAGGTTAGAGGCATCATATCCGTAGATCAACCATCGAGTTGCACGTCATTACCTTTGTGCATATTAACATTAATCCCTTTTTCCTCGCAATATAGGAGTCATATCCATGGGTAAGTGTTTTTACAGACCCGCGTTACTCGTGACCGACTGGTTGACTGCTTTGTATGTTTGTATGCCTATTTCTGTATCTCTTCTCCAAGAAGAGCCAGCTGATGATTTAAAGACGTATCCAGGCTTTGAGCTTGAGTGACAGTCGTGGTAGCGCGCGGCATCTAATATTTTAGGATGTGGGACAGTATCGGCAACGACGTGTATGTATATAAGTTCTATTACTTGGTCTTTCACGTGCTGGCCAAGGCATGCCCTTTGTAGAAGTCATTGGCCAACCACAGGTTTGCTTTGAACTAAGGGGGAAGAATGTTCCCAGAATGACGGACTCTAAATGTGAATCCTTACTTCTTGGCCTATCTCTAAACTGTTGCTGAGTGCTCGCTATAGGGATGTTTCGCGGTTGTTTGTCTTGCATTTTTTTTAATAACAACCACTCGACCTTGGTACCCACCCAATAAACTCAATGGATTTCGGTCCGACAGATCGGGGAGTCCGAATTCTCAGGCGAGTTATTTATCCCTAGAAAACTGCCAAATTTTTCTTGGATCGTTAGTGATTTCATCTGATCGGCATACCTAGGCTTTAGATTCTTCGAGAAAAAAGCCAAGCCCGGAGGCGAAAGTATGTAGTTCTAAGTGAAAAGATTGCAAGGATGATAAAAATATTTAAAATATAAATATATACAAAAAATGTGTCAATATGTAAAACATACTAGCGATATATTAAATCATTGCTTTACATAACCAGCATAGAACTTGGCCCGGTGTTTCTATGATGTCGAATAAAAATATGCACTTGCATATAATTCCGAGCTCTGACTATGACTATGCGCCAGTACGTTTAAACCTATAGGTCACTCGGAAATCTCGTGTCTTAACCAAGAACGTAAAACTTAAACCTTTAACGCGACGAATAGTGGGAAACAGTAACCATTAATTCGAGGGTGGGTAATTCACCACTGCAGATGTTTGCTTTTAATTCGCGATTTTTAAAGCTAATAACACAGTCATCGTGTACTAGTACACAGGGTATTATAGGTTTGTCCATATAACGGTGATTTGTAACGGTACTATATAACGAATGTAGATATAGAGTTCCATATATCAGACGAATCTATTAAGACATGTCCGTCCGTCCGTGAGTCAAAATTGGAGATATTTGAATGAAATTTGGCACACAGGTTGCTTTCCGGCCAAGGTTGCTATTTAAAATGGGCGAAATCGAACTATAACCATGCCCCTTTTTTGATACCGAAAATTTTGAAAAACGTTTAAAATGAAATAATTCAATAATAAAAGCAACTACAATAATGAAATTTGGTAGGTTTTACTAAATTTTTGGAAAAAGGGCGTGGCACAGCCCACATATGAGTGAACAAATTTTCAAACTTCGCCTGTTGATAATTTTAGAACAGTTCATGCTAGAATAACGAAATTTGATAAGAGGCATACCATTGTTGTAATACATACACTTATAGAAAATAACCGAAATCGCTTTTCGACCACGCCTACTTTTTCATTAAAGTTATTTGAAATTTAGGTAGCAATACTTAACTGCCCATATCTCATTGACTGATATAGGTACATTGATATAACTTGGCAGCTACATCGGTTTTCTTATTCTTTATACGATTTTCGCCAAATTTTGGAGAGTTGGGTGGCATCGCCCGTTTTTGAGTCAAGCAATTTTCAAATTCGACTGTCCATAACTTCAGAACCGTATAAAATAGAACTACGAAGCTTGATACGAGGTATACTATGCACATATGTAGTACGTCCAATGAGCAAAACGGGTAGACGACCACGCCCACCTTTGTACTAAAGTTTTCTAAGAGGTAGGTAGGAAAACAGAATTTGGTAGTTACAATGACCTGGTGATCTTATAAATGATTTTTTTTTAATTTTGGAAAATGGGCGCGGCGCCGCCCACATATGAATGAAATTTAGTACCGCTCACCTTTTCCAAAATTTTTATATAAAATATCAATACCAGAGGACCCCTGAACCAACTGTGAAAGTATCATAAAGATCGGTGATGAAGTGTGGACATCAATAAGCGAAAAATAACACGCAATAATATCGTGCCACCACCAACTTATCTGAAATTGTGTAAATATTGACACATACCTCCAAATATCATTAATTTAAACCAAGTACATTCATAGTTATGAATAAATGGAATTTTGTATAGCATGGGGGCGTGGCATAGCAAACTTATTATTATGTTTAACTTATGCTGTAACCAGTGAACCCGAGAATATACTGTGAAAATTTCATAAAGATCGGTTGAGTACTTTGGGAAAGCTGCTATAACAAAGAGTTTTACAAACCGAGTTTAGTTTTTAGAATTTTCTTCTAAAGTCATCTTCCGTATGTATGTATGTATATGTCCATATAAAAAAGGGCTTTCTTGCGTTATATTCGTGGTGTTTTTCTTCTGGGGGAAGTGCTTGTGGATGGTTCCCTGCTGGTCCTGAAAATACTCTTCCCAAACCATTTAGATGTTACATGTCGCGGGATTTGAGCCTGGGTCCTCCGGTATCTTATGCCATCTTATGACACGGGATACAAATGCCATATATATAATAAAAGGTTGGCCCTTCCGCCACTAGCTTAACCTTAAGATCCGTGGCAATAAGAGAAGAAAGCCAACTCAAGATATGACAAAATTAAGATATTACCAGAATTGTGTTCTCCGTACACACATCTCTGATCACACAAATTTACACAGCATTTGCTCAAAAATTGTGGATTTTATAGACAAAAAACCATATCTCAATTCAATGCATTTACACTACTGAACTTTCCTTCACTACTTACTTTCCTTCTTTACCTTATTACCACAGATATGTTGTTGGGTGTGAACGAAAAATGCTTTCACATTCCATTTTTTCAAAAGTTAAACTTCTAGTTATCACATCTACGGTGCTAGACTTGTTTTCTTTTATTTATTTCACGTTTTTTTTATCTCTCTAATTTAAAAAATTTTTATAAGTTAAATATTGAAATTTTTCTTAATAATTTTTTTGTTTCTATATTAACTAATTAACTTAAATATGATTTTTAGAACAGAGGCAAATACAATTTAAATAGTGTTGTATGAAACGGAATAATTTGTAGAGCATGTCAACGGTGGATGGACTACACGTATTCACCAACAAAACGCCGTTAAACCAAACAAAAAATTTAAATGTTTTCCTAAATTACTGAAATTTTAAGAAAAAAAATTTATTTACAAAGCACGGTAAACAACAAAAAAAATCTGTTGAGAACAAAATTATTAACTAAACAAAAATCAATGGGATATAAGAAAATAGTTTTAAAAATACATATATAAAAGAAACGGTATTTGTAAACATTAGCGTTCACTACACGTTTATTACTAACGAAATTTCGTAGGAAAGCACTTATGGGTAGAATTTTATAAAAGGAAGTTTCTGCTGGGGGAATTTCACTCAGTAAAACTTGCAAGTGAAAAACAGCTGATCGTGACATAGGAAAGCAACAACAAAAATTTAACAATTTGCGCCATTAACCAATAAAAAAAACAAATGCAAGTTTTGCTTGTAAGTTTTTGCTGACTCCTGTTGGGTGAAAACTTTTTACTTTTGACGTTTCGATAGAGTTTTACGTCATACTCGCTTTACTGACACTTTGCAAGTTTTGTCACCGAACGCAACTGGTGAATAATTGGTGATGGCGCAATAATCTTTAAGGTACTATGTATTCAATTTAGATGTATTAGGGTATATACAAATTTAAAAGAGGTTCTAATATAAGTATTTTTTATAGAATATATTAGTCAACTTAATGAATATCTGCAGAGGAATCACCTCATATTCCGCTAGAAAATATGTAGTATATACATATGTACATACCTAGCGTGTACATTGCTGATACAAATGGTTCTTTCCGTTGATAACATTAAAATGAGAACATAGTAAATCAATGATAAAAATTCCTATTTTTCTATCGCGGTTAAATTTATTTTTATTTTATTCTGCTTTTATGTATTTGTCATTATTCGGAAAAACAAAATATAGACAGGTGCGTCATATAACATTGCAACAATAATCGAGAATGGGGTATTGCATATACATACATAAAAGCATATTTATATAGTTGTCGCATAGACAAATTTATGAAGTTAACATTCTTAACTCTAACCGGCAATTTATTTGACAGACCAGTAATTTTGTACCTGGAATCTTCCGATAGTCATAACCGTTGGCAATGCAGTTTATGTAACCGCGATTCTATCGTACATGGCAACAACAAACATGCGCAATAGAGAATAAAATGCAAACGCGAACGAAACTTCGTGTAAGAAAGTGCTTATATTGCACGGTGCGCCAGAAACGATCCTTACCTCGAAGTCGGAGTACAGTATATTTGGCTTATCGCCGGAGAAAATTGATTTGATTTTGTTGATTTTTGGCGATTTTTTTTTGTAAGGTGATTTGGTTTTATTTTTATTAAAATAGGTAAACAAAATCAGGTTTTAGCGCAGTTTTGGAGGCGAGTTGGTCAAAAAATAGAGGAAAACAGTATTCTCTCAATGGAATTGAATTAAGAAAAGCTTGCAGAGTATGACTTCAAAAGTTGTCAGGAGGCAACTTGCTCCGTTTTTTTGTTAGGGGGGAGTCCGCCTGTCCCTCTTAAAGAACCTGTAAGTCACCTAAACTATATTTCTGAGTATAGGAGGTTTCGGACTCTTCTACGTACAATCCTAATCTGCTATTAAAATTTTTAGATTAGGAATAGTTCTCCCACAATCTGGACTAAAAGTTCGGATGGCCTATTTTTTGGCCCTCTATAACTCATCAATTTGATCAAATTTGTGTGTTTAAGTTTAAGTTAAGGACGTTTTGCTATCCCCGCTTCACTGCTGATTATTAGGATCTGATTTTTTTGCATTACTTTTTCCGAAAATCGACTTTTCGGTCATTTTTGTACCTCCATATGTAGGCACGTAAATGTGATATTAGTATTTACGGAAGAGAATATGATAGCCCAAACCAATGTCGAAAAATGATGTGTCAATTACTAAAGAGAAGTGAGGGAGCTTTAGGTAGATAGACCATATGCAACTCTTCCAAATAAAAATTCAAAAGTAGAATTTTTTTTTTTTTAGCTAAAAAAATTTTGAAATGGCTAAATAAAAAGGCAGTTGATAATATGACTCCAATAAGTGTTATTATATTAAACATTTTATTTAAATAATGCAATCAATTAAATATGCAAACGGTTGTATGCGCAAGTCGCCCTTTGCAGCTTTTCGAATTATAACGGGTGATTGCTTGCAACTTTGTGATGCTCCCAACCTTTCTGAAAGTCATGATGTACTGACTTGTTTACCACAACCCAACCTTATCCAAAAAACGACTACTTAACAAATTCATTTATCTAGGATGGTGTATGCTTTATCATGTCAAAGTTTTCGATCATTTTAAAAGATACACACAATAATTTGGTAATATTAATTAAAATCCGATAAAACTACATTTAAATATGAGTAAGGCCAGGGCCTCTCTCAAGACGAATACCGGTTTAAAGTTTGTTTATTATGCCTCAATGAAAAAAACAGGACGTTTCCCTTAAAGGGCAAATTGAAATACATTTTTGAAGAAGTGTAGCACATGCAGAAAAAAAACCTATGGGGCGAAGAAAAACTATAACGAAAAACCAGAATTACCAATATTATCGGAGTTTTTAAAAAGGCAAGCCAGATCTAAAACCGGTACCGATGAATTATGTCATTGCAAAATCTGTGAAATAGCTCGAAGTACAGCTGTTAATGTATCACCGATAACAAATGATCAAAGACCTTCTGGTACGTATTGAAAATCAATGAGTTCACCTTACTGAGGAAAGAATGTGTTACTTAACACTTTTTGTATTTTAGGTGATTTGAAAACTAAAAAGCTTGTTGAAACCCGCTGTGTTAAGTGTTGGTAAAGGAGAACCTCACTGGTGTAATGAAACGTCACAATTGCAGGTAGTAGCCTCCCTCGTAGAAAATGTGCCTTCAAAACAGCAAAATCAGTTAGTTTCGAAAATTTTAAGGGGCAAAATAGGTGGCACTAAAAGCTCCTCTTTAAAATTTTCTCAAACTTGCGGTGGACGGCCACTAAAAGTCAAGCTGGGCAAGGAAAAAAAACCTTTACAAAGACCTTTACTTTACGGATCTGAGCCTCAGTAACAGAAAGTTATTTGGGATGGCGTCTTCCTTACGTATTGCTTCTGATTGCAGAAATATAGAAATTGGTTTGAAATCGAAAGTTGCAAAAGAGACTCATCGTGTGGCCGATTTTTTTAGTTATAAAGAGTTTTCGTTCATACGAAAACTGGCTAAAACTTCTTCAAATGCAGTTGAATCAGTGGTATATTGCACAGATGTTTTGCAATTTATTTCATTTATAAAAAGTCAAAGGCAAAACGAGCTATCAGCTTGTTCTGAATATAGAACTGTCGGAAATACATTGGAAAATTACAAAGCATGGATTAAAGCGGGGGCTTTAATGGCTGATGCAAAACATTACAAAGATTGCGTGAATAAACCCCTGATTATTATGTCTAAAGATAAAAAATTTCTTGAGATAATTCCTCCGCCGGAACTTCAATTAATGATCGGAATTGTATACTCAAACATGATGAAAGAATGTAAAAACGAAGCTTTAGCGTGGGCAGATGCTTGCCATGTTCAGCGCGAAAGGACTTATGGGAGTCCAATCTTTAAAGGAAACTCATACAAACAACTTTTGAATAAAGTCGACATTCGCCGTTCGTACCGCAACATTGCCATCTTAAAATATGTAAAAGTATTCGACGACTTCAAAGAAGTAGTCCACTCATGCTTTGGAACTAATTTAGACTCGAATTACACGTTTTGCTTAAAATCTTTTAAAACAAGTTACTTGTTTCTAGAAACCCCTATTACTCCGAAAGTTCACGTGGTATTCTTTCATGTCAAACAGTTTTGCAAATTAAAAGAAATTCGTCTAGGATTCTTCAGTGAGCAAGCCATGGAGTCAGTACATCATGACTTTCAAGAATTACTCTTACAAACAAATGCTACTTCGTACTGAGTAAGCAATTGAAAAGTAAAGTCATCTCTCGACGAACGAAAATAACACTCTATAAGTCACTCGTCGCACCCGTCCTGCTATATGGTGCAGAAGCGTGGACACTAACAACATCTGATGAGGCGGCTCTGGGAGTATTCGAGCCAAAGGTTCTTCGCAAGATTTGTGGACCTCTACGCGTTGGCGACTTCGAGTACCGAAGAAGATTTAATGATGAGCTTTATGAACTTTACGCAGACGCCGACATAGTTCAGCGAATTAAAATACAGCGGCTTCGCTGGCTAGGCCACGTAGTAGTGCGAACGAGCGAAGATGCTCCAGCCCAGAAGAGGAAGAGGGAGACCACCACTCCGATGGAAGGACCAAGTGGAGACCGATTTGCGATTCCGCGGTGTTTCCAATTGGCGCCAATTGGCGCAACGAAGAAACGATTGGCGAGCTATGTTGGACGGTGAAAATCGCCCAGGCGGTTAGATGACTATTTAAAGAAGATAGAATATAATAACACTTATTGGAGTCATATTATAAACTGGGTTTTTATTTAGCCATTTCAAAATTTTTTTAGTTTTAAAATAAAAAAAAATTTCTACTTATGAATTTTTATTTGGAAGAATTGCATATGGTCTATCTACCTAAAGCTACCTCACTTCTCTTTAGTAATTGACACATAATTTTTCGACATTGGCCAGTAAAGAAAAATGTTTGGGCTATCATATTCTCTTCCGTAAATACTCATATCACATTTACCTGCCAACATATGGAGGTACAATAATGACCGAAAAGTCGATTTTCGGAAAAAGTAATACAAAAAAAATGAGATGCTAATAATCAGCAGTGAAGAGGGGATAGCAAAACATCCTTGGGTGATAAAAATAAATGCTGTGAGTTTCATGTTCTACTACTTGAACATACAAACTTGTTCAAATTGCTGAGTTATAGGAGGTCAAAAAATAGGCCATCCGAGCTTTTGGTCCAGATTGTGGGAGAACTATTCCTAATCTAAAAATTCTAATAGCAGATTAGGATTGTACGTAGAAGACTCCGACAACTCCTATACTCAGAAATATATGCAACAGGTTTTGTAAGACTCCCCCCTAACAACTCCCTCCTCACAACTTTCGAAGTCATAATCTGCAAGCTTTCCTTAATTCAATCCCATTGAGAGAATACTATTTTCCTCTATTTTTTGACCAACTCGCCTCCAAAACTGCTCTAAAACCTGATTTTGTTTACCTATTTTAATAAAAATAAAACCAAGTCACCTTAAAAAAAAAAATGGCCAAAAATCAACGGTAACCCCTGGGTACTCAAAATTTGCACTTTGTTATGCCGAAACTAACCGTTCTATAAAACTGCATCCTCGAAAAATGTCTTCTTCTTCTTTTAAATTTTCCTTGGCATCACGGGGCGATAAGTAACAAAAATGCATTTTCAACTGCATTTTACAAGAGTAAGTGACATGATATGGTAAACGTAAAACATATGCGGGATGCGTCACCAAAATCTGGAAGGAAATGTAGTTTTCCGAGACAGTGCAAAAAAACGCGATTATTTCGCAATTTTCTCAAAAACGGCTCCGGCGTTTTATTTGCGTTACATCAATTCATTTAGCGTACATTCTCATAAAGTAAAGGCAAATATACTGTACTCCGACTTCGAGGTAAAGATCGTTTCTGGCGCACCGTGATTGTTTATTAATTCTTGTGAACTAGTATGTGTACTAAACTTTGCGGTATTTTCTGTCCACAAAAATATTTACAAAACACGTGCAATTTTTCGCGGTTATGAGACGTTACCGCCTATTTTTGTGGTTACGAAATTGAACTGCAACTTAAGGCGGCAGAATACCAAAAGGGTGGCAAAGTTTCCAAACTATTTATTTGCCGGTAAAACGAATGTTGTTACCACACTAGAATTAGGGCGTAAGTGTGTTGATCTGCTACCCTGCTAAAAACGGAAATACTCCAGTACATCATCCAAAGAATGCTCCTTAAGAAGTATCAGAGTACTCCAAAACTTATCCTCATTCATATATAAAAAGGTGGTCCAATTTACATGGCGATGTCCGCAATTGAACCACCTAATACATCTCGGAGTACTCCATTTATTTGCTTTTGAATACTCCATAGAGTACCTACGTGAGAGTACTCTCAAAATGCTCTCAAAGGATTACGCCATGGAGTATTCAACACCAAAGCGAGAGAGGGATTAGGTGCTCCTCAAAAGTAAGTTTAAAGAACCTTTACCAGTTGACATCGTGTATCGATCCTAGCGAACCAAACCCCGCACTTGAAAAGTACTTCTCTAGAAGAGCTAATGTGCATCGATTCTCTTATCATAGGTCTTCTCTAGGATTTAATGCATCATAAAGATCAGGTCGAATTTACCAGGTCTCAAGACTGATAAGGTGCATTCAGTCAGTAGTACCTTATATGCCATAATTGATTTAACTGTAGTTGACACCTTCCATAATACGCCGAGTAGAATTTTCTTTAAAAAGCACTAAAAGCAACCACTTTTGATTTCCGAATAATCGCGAGATTTTTGCTTTTCTGCTCATAGCTGGATACTCTTTATATTCCGAATGAATTGCACTCAAGTGAAAATTAACTATAATAATAACTGGGAGATATACCTCCCAGAAGAGTATGCCGAAAGGCATCCACCAATGCAGGTACATTTTTTCGATATCGATATAAATACTTTTCGGGTAGAAATAAGTAAAATCAAGAATGATTTTGGAGAAGAAGCGAATAAAGAACTTTCTGGTTTTGTGATTAACTTGTTATCACTGCCACATAGTTCTGCAGCAGCTGAAAGAAAATTTTCCAAATTAGCTTAAGTAATGATGCTGAAGCAATTAATAGTATCATGCTTGCTAAAGAGTTGTATGTATATTGTTTAAGTACATATATTTAGTTGAAGAGTTTCAAAGAGTTTTTGTGGATTTTACTTTTCAAAACTCCATCTTAACTGCAATACTTTTATGTTATTTTATATACTTTTGTACGTACCTTTAATTTCAAATAAACCTGTATGTAATCGTTTTTATAAAATGGTAGTTTTTTTGGTAATTTATTTTTTAATTTTTCGTTTCTTCTTTTTTATTGATGTGGTTTACACCTCGAGGGTTGACTCAGAGGCCAATACATAACCATTACACGTATAACCACCGTTATGCTAAATTGTAATTTGTTATGTTTGAAGCCCTTGAATACATGGTAATAGGGTGCGTTTCATTTTGTTTGTTTGAACACTCTAATTAAGATCGGTGATTGAATGTTGTTCACAGTGCATAGGCAGCAAGTGAATACTTCCAGTGGATTTTGGATAAGAGGAGTACTGACAAGAGTTTCGTGCCGAAAATGTGTTAATTTAATTATCATTCAACAATAGTATGTTTAACATTTTCTGAGTCTGAAAAAAATTGTCACAGTAAGTGTAAATCACAGGAGGCCAGATAAGCCAAATAAGAAATGTAAATACGCTTATTTCACAAATTTTCAAGATTTCTGTCCAAAAATTGTCATTTGACTTAACCGAAAATACATACATAAATAAATTTTGAAGAATAATTTGAGAATATTTTATACATTTAATTGCTTCCCCACAAAATATTATAAAAAAGACAAATGCTAAATGCACTGAGTCAGTTTTTGGTGTACACCCCTGCGGGTTGGGGGCTTAGAATAAGCCCAAGGTAGGCATACCGGTCGCAAGAGGCCACTAAAATGCACAAAAGTAATGACGTGCAACTCGATAACAAATCGCTACCGCGATAGTTCGGGCATGTACCGCAAGGGAGTATCGCACCATACCGGTTTCATATCCGGCAAAGGACTGTCACTTGCGACAACACTCCTCAAAACCTTCAGGAGGTATTTTTGTAGTTAAAAACAACAAGCAACCTTCCTATGCACATTGTTTGTGAATAAATGAATTCAAAGTTATCTAAGTGCTTCCTATTTTAGTTAGTTACTACCAGTTTGGAATAAACTGTTTCTGAAGCATTTTGCCACAGGACTTAAACGTGAGACCTTCCGTATGGTTGACAAGCACACCAGCCATTATAAAATGCAGCTGCCAGTTTTGCTGTCTGGTTGAGCCAGTGAACCCAATAAAATTATATCTCTTCGCATATTTGACGACTTACAAAATTTTAGCACCAAGCACATTAACTCGTGACGCTAGGTGCTAAAAGTTTCTTAAAACTTGATTTGAGAAGGATTGGGTTTGGTTGAAGAGAAAAGAAGCATCTTGGAATATATTCCACCTGTGCTATCCGAGATTAAGTTGGCCGATATACTGGTAAAAGGAGATAAAGACAGGGGTACCGAAGACCACGTTTGATTCCAAGAATAAGAATCTGGAGTAGAAAAAATAACTAAAAAACTTTTGCAACATTTTGTTAAGCAAAAAACGCACATATTTTTTAACGAATTAGCAATTTATTAGGTATTTGTTTCCTTTAGGAGACAACTGCTAAAAACCGTCCAAAAATATCGGGACAGGTATCAAACAAGGCGTTTTGACTTCGATATCAACAATCCGAAAGCGGATTTTAAATTTTTTGTTTCAGTGAAAAGTTATTCTCAAAAAACCCAAAAATGACCTAGGTCCCATGCCAAATAGGGGGCTTGACCAAGGTATTTATCTGCAGAACACCTTTCTGCGTAGGCGGCCTTCGGCCGCGCTTCAACAAAATAACACTTAGCCGGTCCAACACCAGCTACGCGGTCTACAGTATTTCTGCGCAGAACACTTTTCGGTACACCCTAATCTGTGATTACAACAACCACATGAAAATGAAAATTTTCAACTTTGATTGCAAATATCTTTTCACTGAAACAAAAACTCGAAAATCCGCTTCCGAATTATTGTTATCGAGGTCAAAACGCGTCTTTTGATACCTTTCCCAACGTGGCTTAGCAGTGGTCTCCTAAAGGAAACAATTACTCAATATACTATTTAAAGGCAATGCATTATGTTGCACTTCAAATGAACACCTTTCTGAACAGGCGGCACAGTGCGTATATGTAAACATTACCAAAAAATTTAAGATTACCAAAAAGTTGAGCTGGCAGCTTTATACGTTTTCTCGACAGATGGCGCACAGCTGCTGTCAAGATTTTGAAGTTTGTATTGCATTTTCGATTCGCCTTGGCCATATGGTGAAAATTAAAAATTATCTGATTTTCTACCAATATCCTAAGAAGAAAATTGCTCATTTTGAAACGTAATATTATTAGTAGATATTGAACTTTGCGGATCATGACTTATCAACTGTACAGAAATACAACACTAGGAAATACTTTACAAGAAAGTCTCGACGAGCTTATTCAGGCAAGCAGATTTTATAAGCAAATTCTATATAGGCATTGATCAATATTTTGACCGTAATTTTAATTATGTTTCTGTTTACTTAGTATGGACACATTACACCCACTTTGGCTTTTAAAGTACTCTTGCAATTTGATAAATGCATCAATACGGCGCTTAATCAACGGGTCAAGGCTCGCGTTACCTTCAAGGCAAACAAATTGAATACGTACCGGTTCTGTGACAACGTATGGACGCTTATGTTGAACGAAGTGGAATTTAGGGAGGTGCACGAATTTGCCAAAGTAGATAAAGTAAAAATTGTGGCTTGTGATGGAAAGAGTGGCGAATTTAATTCATAATGTTGAACTAATCTTTGTCAGAGTGTTCTATATATCTACATACCTACATTTAAATATGATGTGTTAATGAAATGCTGAACATAATGTAGTATTTATCAAACTTTTGATGACCACGGGAAAGGGATTTTAATTTTTTTTTAATCTAGCGAAGTAATGTATGTATGCAACACAAGAACTAAACCGTATTATAATAAACTATTAATAACAATTATAAAATTGTACATCTAACTTGTACCATTTCTTTACGAAACTTATACTGTCACGACCGCGGCCATCCAACCCAGGCATTGACGACGGAAGTTTGGAACCGTCTGACCAATTGCTTGTACTTTGTTAGCACCGCTTATTTATCTTTTGAGCTTGTACAGCCAGCCAATGAAGATTTTGTTGGGACTTTGTACTTTGGAGCAACGGTGGAGCCCGTTACCATTATGGCGCAGTGAATCGTCTGAATAGGAGACACCCTCTGAGTGAGGAGGAGCATCGAGAGGGCTAAGGCACTTTCCTTGTATACGCCTTTCGCAGTTTGGCGCTATAATAAAGGAGTAGAACTGTTTTCAATGTCTCCACTACCCTTTAGTTAAATGATATCGGTCGATACGGCTCCCATTCTTTATCTGGTTCTCAGACTTTAGTCAGCCAAGCGTATAACCTTAAACATACACCCATTGCCATCAACATCACAGAGGTTGTCGAGGTAGTCTAAAATTGTTTTGTTTGTTAATTGAACATTCCCACAACATCCGGTTCTACGTACCGGAATGACTCGGATTTTTACATCCGACCAAGGGCTGTTATTTCGACACTACCCTGTCCAACCTGCCACCTTTTCCACTAATATTGTCATCCTCCGAGCAGCTCCTTGCAGCAGGGCTGTTCAAAACTCTCCTGTTCCGGGCCGGGGTCGAATCCAACCCGGGTCCAGGAGAATGGATCTGCTGCGTCTGCTGGAAGAAGATCTACACTGCGTCCAATGCAATTCTTGCAAAAGATGGTTGCACAAAACCAGGTGCTCCGGGCTAAATCCCTCCACACACAGGCCAACTAGTTTCTACAAAACTTTCGTGGCCCCTTGCTGTTAACGCCCTAGGACGTCCCGTGGCCAACGACGATCCAGTATCGCACCGTCACAAGCTTTTGAAATAGTCTCCACGACTATTAGCACTAATAACCCCCAGCAAGTAGTGTGTAACACACGCTGCCGCTCACGCCCACAGGCGCCAACACCTCACACAGCCGCTCACAGCTACTTTCTACGTAGCACCTCTGTTTCATGCCGAGCCACAGCCTACCCCCCTCCCACTTTCAACCTCCCCTTCTTCTTCCAGCACTAGCACAAATGTAAGTCAAAGCCACCAGCTCCTGGTCCTTTACACCAAGTGCTCTGTTTGTCGGCTGAGACTATATACACCTGCGACATCAGTCAAATGCAATTCTTGACTTGGCCTGTGTCACCTGCGTATATGTTCTCAACTTGGAAACAGGAACCTATGGACTGATACGTACGTTGCACCATGTTGCCGAGCTACGCAACCTACAACGTGGACCAATTCGCCACCTTCTGGTGCTTCGGATCCCTTGTCTTCTAGAGTGCGACGCAGTGTGCGACCCAGCCTGCTTCCACCAAGGCATACGCACCAGTCCCTGACTCCCAGCGTGAATATTTCTCCCCCTTCGCACTTTCGCGTCCTACAGCTAAACTGCAACGGCCTAACCGGGAAAGTTAGTGAAATAGTGAACTTCATGAAGCGACAGAATATCAAGATCGCTGCCATTCAGGAGACGAAGTTAAACGCCCGATCAAATCTTCGGACTTGTGACGGCTACAACAGCCACCGACGTGACCGAGAGAGAGGACTTCATTCCCACAACAGCCGGTTCTACGTACCGGAATGACTCGGATTTTTACATCCGACCAAGGGCTGTTATTTCGACTCTACCCTGTCTGACCTGTCACCTTTTCCACTAATACTGCCATCCTCCGTGTCTAAGCTTTATGGAGGGCGAGTAGTTTTTTTGAGTTATTTTTTTGTATATTATTTTATTATTTGTTCAGAGAGTAGAACGGGGGGTGCGGAGCACATGTTGCATAAGGGGCAACCTTTGAGTAATAATTATTTAATTATTTTATTTATATATTATGATTTGTTCTATATAGAAGTGGGGTGCGTTGCACCTGTTACACCTTGTATTTATTAATTGGGGGCGAGCACTGTTGGCTCTGAGGCATTGCACGGGATTGGCTTCCTCATTTCCGTTGTGAAAAACCCCGATTTGGGATCGGAAAGCATAAACTATATCTTTCGAATATTTCATTAGCTGATTGCGAATTTCATGCAATACAAATGAAATAAATGAAAGAAATGACTACAGCTTATGTCGCTTAAACATACTCCCCCCCTAGACGGCTTAGTCGTCTAGTGAGATTCATAAGTCGCCGGTTCGAATCCGGCTCGAAGGACCATGTCTAAGCTTTATGGAGGGCGAGTAGTTTTTTTGAGTTATTTTTTTGTATATTATTTTATTATTTGTTCAGAGAGTAGAACGGGGGGTGCGGAGCACATGTTGCATAAGGGGCAACCTTTGAGTAATATTTATTTAATTATTTTATTTATATATTATGATTTGTTCTATATAGAAGTGGGGTGCGTTGCACCTGTTACACCTTGTATTTATTAATTGGGGGCGAGCACTGTTGGCTCTGAGGCATTGCACGGGATTGACTTCCTCATTTCCGTTGTGAAAAACCCCGATTTGGGATCGGAAAGCATAAACTATATCTTTCGAATATTTCATTAGCTGATTGCGAATTTCATGCAATACAAATGAAATAAATGAAAGAAATGACTACAGCTTATGTCGCTTAAACACTCCGAGCAGCTCCTTGCAGCAGGGCTGCTCAAAACTCTCCTGCTCCGGGCTGGGGTTGAATCCAACCCGGGTCCAGGAGAATGGATCTGCTGCGTCTGCTGGAAGAAGATTTACGTTAAGCGTTCACATTCCGTCCAATGTAATTCTTGTAAAAGATGGCTGCACAAAACCAGGTGCTCCGGGCTAAATCCCTCCACACATAGGCCTCCTAGTTTCTACAAAACTTTCGTGGCCCCTTGCTGCTCACGCCCTAGGACGTCCCGTGGCCAACGACGATCTAGTATCGCACCGTCACAAGCTTCTGAAATAGTCTCCACGACTAATAGCACCAATAACGCCCAGCAAGCAATGTGTAACACCCGCTGCCGCTCACGCCCACAGGCGCCAACACCTCACACAGCCGCTCACAGCTACTTCTTACGTAGCACCTCTGTCTCAGATGTGAGCAATGCCGAGCGACAGCCCACCCCCCTCCCACTTTCAACTTCCCCTTCTTCTTCCAGCACTAGCACAAATGTAAGTCAAAGCCACCAGCTCCTGGTCCCTTACACCTTGTGCTCTGTTTGTCGGCTGAGACTATATACACCTGCGACATCAGTCAAATGCAATTCCTGCCATGGCCTGTGTCACTTGCTTATATGTTCTCAACTTGGAAACAGGAACCTATGGACTGATACGTACGTTGCACCATGTTGTCGAGCTACGCAACCTACAACGTCGACCGATTCGCCACCTTCTGGTGCCCCGGATCCCTCGTCTTCTAGAGTGCTACCCAGCCTGCTTCCACCAAGGCATACGCACCAGTCCCTGACCCCCAGCGTGAACACTTCTCCCCCTTCGCACTTTCGCGTCGTACAGTTAAACTGCAACGGCTTAAACGGGAAAGTGAGTGAAATAGTGAACTTCATGAAGCGACAGAACATCAAGATCGCTGCCATTCAGGAGACGAAGTTAAACGCCCGATCAAATCTTCGGAGTTGTGACGGCTATAACATCCACCGACGTGATCGAGAAAGAGGTCTTGGGGGCGGTCTCGCCTTCATCACACACCAATCCGTGCAATATCGTCCATTTGAGCCCGACGTCGACCCGAGGGACAACCTCCTGGAACGTCAAGGAATGGTTGTCCGGACAGGCGACGTCGACCTTGAAATCATTAACATTTATATACCTCCTGCCACCTGCTGTCCGAGAGATTACCACCCTGACATCAGTGCGTTACTCAGAGGCGATAATCGTGTAATCCTCGGAGACTTCAACGCACACCACGATCTGTGGCACTCAAGCCTACAGGTCAATGGTAGGGGACAGGAATTGGCTGAACAAATAGACGATTCGACGTTTTGCACTGTGAACGGGGACGCCCCCACGAGAGTTGCGGTAAATTGTTCCAGTTCGCCAGACCTCACAATTGTCAGCGCAGGTCTCATAAACTGCGTTGAATGGCGACCAATGCTTACTCTTGCATCTGACCATTTGCCGATAATCCTCTCAATCGATCGCCCCAATGACTTCGTTACCTCTGAGAAGCGCACCTTCACTAACTTCAGTAAAGCTGACTGGGTTGGTTTTCTTAATTTCACTGAGAGCACCTTCGCTGCTCTTCCCATCCCGTCTGACGTACGAGAAGGGGAAAAAGCGTTTCGCCTGGTCATAGCTTCAGCCTCCAATCAATATATTCCGTCAGGTAGAATTAAGGAGATACGTCCGTACTTCCCCGCAGAGGCAGCGGCCCTGGCTAATGAACGTGACCACGTGCGACGCTTGAACCCTACGGATCAAATTCAAGATCTCAATGCGGAAATCAGACGACTAGTTGATCATCACAAACGCGCCAAGTGGGAGGAGCACCTAAGGACCTGTAACCTCTCTGCTGGTGTTGGAAAACTATGGTCCACTGTAAAATCCTTGTCTAAACCGACCAAACCGAACGACAAAATATCCATCACCTTTGGTGATAAGGTACAGTCGAAACCAAAGAGATGCGCGAGCGCTTTCTGCCGGCAATTTGTACTGCATCCTCCGGTTGACAAGGAAATCAGGCGCGCCATCAGGGAAGCGCACAAACGCAAAAACAACCAAGCGCCCATTGCCATCACCACCACAGAGGTTCAGGAGGCCATACGGGGTTCCAAAAACTCCAAATCTATTGGCCCAGACGGTATATCCATGCTGATGCTAAAACATCTCGGTGATGAGGGAGTAAGGTACCTAATAACCGTCTTCAATCTGTCCATGAACCTTTGTCATTCCAGAAAGATGGAAACAGGCAAAGGTGGTGCCACTACTAAAGCCCGGCAAGCCGGCCAACGTGGGGGAGTCATATCGACCGATATCACTCCTCTCGCCAGTAGTGAAGACCCTGGAGACGGTCTTGCTCCCTTATTATACCGCTAACTTGCGATTAGCCGAGCATCAGCATGGATTCGGCAAAATGCATAGCACTACCACCGCGCTAGACGCCATCACCACACAGATATGTATCGGTCTCAACCAATCTCGCCCAAATGACAGGACCGTGCTAGTTGCGCTGGATCTGTCGAAAGCTTTTGACACTGTTAATCATGCACAACTCATTAACGATCTGGAGGATTCAAACCTTCCCCCCTGTCTAAAGCGTTGGACCGCTAACTATCTGAGTGGCCGGCAGTCATCGGTTTAATTTAGAGGCGAAAGATCAAAACCACGTATAATTAAGCAGGGGGTGCCACAGGGTGGTGTCCTATCCCCGCTTCTGTTTAATTACTACATATCGAGGCTCCCTTCCCCACCAGAAGGCGTCTCGATCGTCTCCTACGCCGATGACTGCACGATCCTGGCGACTGGACCCTCCGTCGATGAGCTCTGCTCGAGAATTAATTCCTACCTTCCAACCCTTTCCAGTTTCTTCGCTGCACGGAACCTGACATTGTCACCGACCAAATCCTCGGCCACCTTATTTACGACGTGGACAGCGCAGGCGAACATGGAATTAGACGTCTACGTCGACGGCATTAAGCTTCCGACTGTCACACACCCCAAAATCTTAGGGGTCACGTTTGATAACATGTTCAAATACGGTGCTCATGTAGCCGCGATTGCCACCAAAGTACAAAGCCGTAACAAAATCCTCAAGTCACTAGCTGGCAGTACTTGGGGGAAAGACAAAGAAACGTTACTGGCAACGTACAAGGCAATCGGCCAGCCGGTTCTGAGCTACGCGGCGCCAATATGGTCGCCGGGGTTAGCAGATACACATTGGAGGAGGTTGCAGGCCTGCCAAAACACCGCACTCAGAACTGCCACGGGGTGCCTCCTTATGTCTCCTGAGCACCATCTTCATAATGAGGCAAAAATGCTCGATGTCAAAGAGCACTGTGAGATGTTGACCAGACAATTCCTGTTCAACTGCCATAAACCGCAGCACCCGAACAGGAACCTGCTCAACGAAAATCCGCCTCCCAGGAGAATAAGGAGTCACCTCCGTAAGCACTATGACGATCCAAAGGTGCACCGACGGGCCGTCTACCTCATCCACACGGAGTCAGTATACTCCTTTGTCAGGTCTCGTCCAGTGAATGCAGTCCTACAGGCACAAGCCCCACCTGTTGCCGACGAGGAACGCGAACTGCCCAGGGAGGCAAGAGTCACGCTGGCTCAACTTCGTTCTGGATACTGTAACAGACTAAACTCTTACCTATCCAGACTGAACCCTGACATGCCAAATGTCTGCCCGGGATGCCGCGTGTCTCCCCACGATACTAACCATGTGTTCATCTGCTCAGCTGAGACCACTCTTCTAACACCAATTTCACTCTGGTCCACCCCTGTTGAAGCCGCGAGGTTTCTTGGACTTCCGTTAGAAGAGCCTGATGACAGTGTTGGATGAGGGGTGACATCCTAGGCAGGTTAAGTAGTCGCTACTACAACAACAACAGGTAGGTTTTTTACCCGGCCAAGGGCTGTTATTTCAGTGTAACCCTGTCTTATCTGTCTCATCCCACCCTTAAATTGTCATCCTCGGAGCAAACCCTTGTAGCGGGGTTGCTCCATTGTCTCTTGTTACGGGCCGGGGTCGAACCCAACCCTGGACCAAGAAAATGTATGTTAAACGGTCGCATTCTGTTCAATGCGCCAAGTGTAAGAGATGGATGCTTAGGGCTTAAGCCTGCCATCCACAGACCCCGTACTTTCTTTAGTACTTTTGAGGCACCATGCTGTGCACACCTAAGGGCGTACCGCGGTACACGGCGCTCTAGCGCACCCCCACCGCACTGCCAGGACCACCACGTCCTCGTACCTTTCACTACATGCACTGTTTGTCGGCAAAGATTATATACGCCTACGACATCGGTCAAGTGCAACAATTGCCTTGGCCTATGTCACACCCTTATGTGCTCTGAACGGATTAGCTGGAAAGATCGCGGAGATAACTGACTTTATGAAGTCGCACAACATAAAAATCTCCGCGATACAGGGGACAAAATTAAACACAAGATCGGACTTATGAACCTGTGATGGGTATAATGTACATCGAAAAGACCGTCCCAGCGGGCATGGGGGTGGCCTTGCGTTCATTACACATCACTCTGTACAATAGAATCTATTTTCCCCTGACGTCGACCCCAGGGACTCTACCTTAGAATGCCAAGGCATAGTAGTCCGGTCAGGCGACGTCGAGCTGCAAATTATAAACATCTACATACCCCCTGCCATGTGTTGTCCGAGAGATTATCATCCCGACATTAGTGCGTTGCTAAGGGGCGATAAACGTCTAATCCTAGGCGACTTCAACGCACATCACGATCTCTGGCACTCCAACTTGCCAGCAGACAGTAGAGGGCACGCAATTGCAGATCACATAGACAACTCAGCATTCTGTAAAGTCAATGAAGATGCACCACCAGGGTGGCAGGCAACTGCCACAGTTCGCCAGACATCTCCATTACGAGCGCGGGCCTAATTAACTTCGTCAACTGGCGACCGATTCTTATATTAGCTTCAGACCACCTACCCATCTTACTCTCCGTTGAACGACCGACCGACTTCATAACCGATAAACTGGCATACATTAACTTCACCAAAGGGGACTGTGACCGCTTTACGGACTATACAGAGCGCTCCTTCGCTGCCTTACCCGCACCGACAGACGTACACAAAGGTGAAAGAGAGTTTCGCAAGGTCATCGGTTTAGCCTCAGGCCACTTCATTCCTGCTGGTAGAATACCAGAAATTCGTCCGAATTTCCCTGCGGAAGCTGCGGCGTGACCAAGTGAGACTCATCAACCCCGCAGATCCCAGAATCAAAGATCTCAATGCAGAAATTCGTAGTACAGTCAATGAACACAATATGACCAAATGGAAACAACACCTTGAGGCATGCAACCTCTCCGGCGGAGTAGGCAAATTATGGTCAACCGTCAAGGCCCTATCCAATCCTACCAAATACAATGACTAGGTCGCCATTGCATTCGGCGACAGCGTCAAATCGGACGCCATGAAATGCGCGAGCTTTTTTTGCCGGCTGTTTATAATGCATCCACCTGCTGATAGGACTAAGAGAAGAGCCGTCCGACGTGCGCACAAATACAAACACTCCATTGCGACCATTGGCGTATCAGTCGCAGAGGTCAAGGAAGCCATAAATAAGGCCAAACCCTCAGAATCCATCGGGCTCGACAGAATCACCATGCAGAGGATTAAACACCTAGTCCACGAGGGACAGAGTTGTCTAGCTGCTCTTTTTAACCTCTCTCTAACTACTTTCGTCATACCTGAGATATGGAAACAGGCGATTGTAGTTCCCCTACTAAAACCAGGGGAGCCGGCGAACTAAGGAGATTCTTATCGTCCGATATCCCTCCTTTCGCCGGTCGCGAAATTGCTAGAGTCCATTCTGCTTCCTTACTTCGTTACAAATCTAAAATTGGCCGATCATCAACATGGTTTTCGCAAAAATCACAGCACGACATCCGCTTTGAACGCCATTACAACGCAGATTAACAACGGTTTGAATCAACATCCACCAAACCATAGGACGGTTCTCGTGGCACTTGATCTGTCAAATGCATTTGACACGGTCAATCACGGCACTCTCCTCCGAGATCTGGATGACACACCGCTCCCTGCCGGCCTTAAGAGGTGGACCGCTAATTACCTCAATGGTCGACAGGCAACAGTCAAATTCAGGACCAAGAAATCTAGACCACGAAGAATAAAACAAGGGGTGCCGCAAGGTGGTGTTCTCTCCCCGCTTTTGTTTAGTTTCTATATTTCGGATTCCGGACAACGGCCTCACCCTCGCTGGTCATGCCACTGCAATAGCTTCAAAGGTACAGAGCCGCAATAAGATACTCAAGTCACTCGCCGGCAGTACTCGGGGGAAAGATAAAGAAAAATTGGCTTGCTACATATAAAGCTTTTGCCCGACCGGCTATTGACTATGTTGCGCCCATATGGTCGCCCAACCTCGCTGACACCAACTGGAAATTGCAAGTTTGCCAAAACACCGCCATCATAACTGTTACGGGATGTCTGCTTATGTCATCTCACCTCCATCAAGAGGCTAAATTGCTCAATGTTCAAGAGCACGCAGAACTCTTAAGTAGACAGTTTCTTCTGAAGTGTCATAAACCCACTCATCCAAATCGACATCTATTGAATGAAGCCCCGCCCCCCCCCCCCCCCCGAGACATAAGGAACCATAGGCGGGATCTAAATGACCGCCACACTGAGTCGGTAGACAGATCCCTCAGATTTCGGCCTGTGAATCCCGTTATCAATACTCAACCACCTGAATTGGCTGAAGGGGAGCGTGTTCTTCCGAGGGAGACTAGAGTCATGCTAGCACAACTTCGTTCTGGATATTGTAATAGATTAAACTCTACTTAACCCCACCATACAAAAGACATGCCCTGCATGTGGTATGTCCCCTCATGATACCATACATCTCTTCTCCTGTTCAATCGAACCTACTCTTCTAACACCTACATCACTCTGGTCCGACCCTGTAGAAACTGCGCGCTTCCTCGGACTTCCGTTAGAAGAGTCTGATGACAACAATAACAACAACAGTACCCCAAAACCTTCGGGGAGGGTTTTTGACGTTACAACAACAACAACACTCGAGCTATTATATAAAGACGCTAATACCTGAGAGTACCGGATTGATATCAAGAATGGACTGTTATTACGAAAAGACTACCCAAACCCTTCGGGGAGTGTTTTTGTCTTTAATGAAACAAAAATCAAATCCAAAGAAACCGGGAAGCCTTCAACAACATCCACACAGAGTTGAAGAATTAATCAATTTTCCTACACTGTGGCCCTGTTAATTTCAAAAATATTTTGGTGAATAGAAAAGCGAGTTGATTTTAACCGAAAACTCGTTTCTGTGGCAGTCGGAACGAAAAAATCCACTACTATATGTTTTAACCTCTAATCTACGTATCTATTGTACTGAACCAAAGCCTAAAATCCTATTTTGGAATATAGTTCTAGATCTTACTTTATCTTTAGAAAATGCTCAGCTTCACTAGTATACTGGAATCCTCTTCACCACATGTATCGGAGACGAATCAAAATTCTCTCTCATTCCCACAACAGCCGGTTCTATCGCACCGGAATGACCCGGGTTTTTTCACCCGGCCAAGGGCTTTTATTTCAGTGTAACCCTGTCCAATCTGGGGCAGGGCGAAGCACTGTTAACAACAACAACAATCAAAATTCTCTCACCCCTGCGGGGGGTTAGAATATGCCCGAGGTAGGTATGCGAAAGAAGCGACTAAAATCCACAAAAGATAATGACGTGCAACTTGATGGTTGATCAGCGGATATGATGCCTCACCTCTAATTATCAACCTTCTTCTTCCTTCCAAAACTTTCGGGGAGTGTTTTTGTAGCTAAAAACAAAAACAATCAAAATTCTCATCCGGCTTACGTAATATTTAAAAGGCATAGTTTTTGTTTTCAATCGTTAATGATACTGTGACCAAATCTTAAGAAATAGTCGATTTTTTGCTAAGCACTTAGCGCTTTATGAATGAAATAAGAAAATTTAATTTTGAAAAAATTTTAAATTATCTTTGAAAATCAAATTGGAACAATTTGAACTTTTCGCTTTTAAGATAGAAAATATGATTGTGAGCGCTTGAAAAAGCCTTCGAAATTGCAAAAGCTTAGATAACTAAAAATTCCCCTCTTGGGGAAGCACAGATTTTAGAGCACAAAAACGCTGAGGGAGGTGTATTGCATGTCCATTTTGAATGGGTGCGTTATCAATTATTTATTGACATTGACATCAGCACCCTCAGTACTCGCGCCATAAGATCAGCTTACTCTACGCTTTTGGGGCAGCGAGTAGCGAAGATTTCATGTGCAGCAGATTCTTCCCTCCTCATCTTTCCTCTTCCCTCGCTTTTTCTCTTTCATGTCGTTATTCTCTTGTTCTCTCCTTCCCTCTTTATAGCCTTAACCCTATCATGATTAAAAAATATATAAAGGTTAAACATTTAAATTAAATTTAAGCCTTTTACGGGCAGGTAGAGTGGTAACATACATACCAAAGATTTGACAGCGGAAATAGTAAAGGGCTTCGTTTTCCTGGAAACTAGCATTAGAATCCCAGAATCACTCTTGCAAAAACAAGTGCTGCTTCCGACTGGCCCAGAAGTTATTCAGACGGAAGCAACGACTGGCGCCATTTAAAGAATTTAAAAAGTTAGTGTTTGGAAAACAAATAACACAGACCTACTGAATGTACATAAAAAATGTCATCAAAATGATGACTTCAGGTTTCAAGTCGGCATGACCAGTATCGACGAAAAGTTATGAAAGAAGTATTTCTCTTCATTTCTAAACTGCGAGGAGGGAATTGAACGCATAAAACGTTCTAAAAGATTATCAGTGCAGCTTCTGACACAGTAAGTCATATATCAACCAGATCTTTACCATACGCCAATCAAGTAGAAGACTCATGAAAAGGGAATAGACCCACACCATCTCTGAATTGGATAAATAGGCGAAAACGGAGTATAATTAATTTGCTAGTTAGTTAGTGTAGCAGTACTTCGCTCTGATTAGACGGCACATCCATTCGTGGAATGGGACGTGAATAGCCAAATAGGATTATACTGATATTGACAGTCCTTTGACGGATATGAATCCGGTCCGCTCTGGTGAATAGAATCTTGTGGTACTGGTTTCTTTGGCCCCCTAACCGAGATCGATGTGGATTTTAGTAGCCTCTTACGACAGGCATACCTACCTCAGGCATAGTCCAGTCCCATTTATAAATTGGGACCCACAACAGCCACTTTGTGCTGCCTACCCTACAATACAGCTGACCTTCACATGAGCCGTCATTTGAAAGGAAGCGCTGAAGGGGCATCAGGGCGTAGAACCTATCAACAGCGTCTTGTAGGGTACGCAATGTACATAAAAGCAAGAGGCAAAGATAATTTGCCATAATTATCTCATCATGCCTGACCATGGAAGATATTCATTAGATTTGGTTCCATTTTACAAGACGGTTCAATTCATAATTTTCATCAAATCGCTGGTGATGTCAATACTACGAAAGCGGAAATTAAACACCCTTTATCTGATATTGCAACAACCACATGAACATTTGCAACTTTAATGTCAAATATTACTTAATAAAAATAAAAAATTTAATTTCCGCCTTTGGATTGTTTATACCGATATTAGATTTTTCAAGAGAAAAGTTTTTCGTAGAAAGGTGGAGGCCTCCACTATCCTGGAAAAAAGGTGTTGGCTGACTTGCGCTCCCATGGTGTGTGCATCAATAAATGATGGGAAAGGAAGTACTTTATACTTAGGCACATTCCAAGCGTCAACTCCAATATGAAACTACTGGATCAAATGATACGACAATTTTTAAGGGGTACTCCACAGTGATACAAATTGATCTCATGATCCGAAGATTTTTGCAGGGTAAGTATGGCCGTTAAACCACTCATACAAATTCCTGTTGTTTTACTTTGTCTGGACGGTCTTATCTGTAGATGAAAGCAAAAACTTAGTCTAAAATTGCCAAAACAAACAAACATTGATTAGTACATTCAATACCGAAATATTTTTTGCAATCCCGCGATTTAGGCATTGGAAAAATATGAAATTAAAAGAACAAAAGGAATACTTAGGGCCACTTTCACGAAAGCCGGTTAAGCCTAATCGGCGTTTAACTTGACAGCTAACCGTACAAAATACGTCAATTAAACCCTGGTTTGTTGTATTTCAAAATACCATCATAAAATTTCACAACTACATTTCCATAGAATGACCACACTTCGATAGCCGTTTCGTAGGGGGCAAAAAGTGTTTGTCAAACCCCCCTTGCAACTAGAAATAACTTAAATTAACTGCCCTATTCTGGGGCAGCTTGTCATCGTGACTACGGACAATCCCTACTAGACAGGTACCAGTTAAATTGTTGATCAGATAACCTTTCGGCCTGACTTGCGTTTGCGTTATTTTTCTCAATTAGTTTCTGAAGAGCAGTGTGTCAAATCTAACCGTGTGTTTGCTATCCGTGTGCACAGGTACAGTATACGGCATCCCTTCCTGCGCATGTAAAACCACATCTGTCTGCACTCTTCACTCTCATTATCCATAATGAAAAGTTGGTTTAGCGCTAACAGTCAGGTATAATGCAAATGCAAGCCACCGCTGATGGTTATGAGTACGGCAAACATGCGCCAGGCCTAATGGTCATATTTAGCTAACAATGAAAAGACAATTGTTTGTATTATTAGATTTGGCTTTTAATGTTTAATATTATTTAAAATTACCCAATTTTCATGTTAACAATAGTCAATAAGATCTATAAATACATACATATTCATATCACTAAACATTTACAAAATATAATTTCACTCCATTTGCCGCAAGTTGAAAATTAATTTGCTCGTCCACCTGAAAATTTGAAATTTTCGGTGCATAAATATATAAACCAGGACTTGACTTTTTTAATAACAATAATTAGCACTATATACTTGCCTTAGCTAGGCGTATTAGTTGCAATTTCTCTGCAAAACTCCTTATTAAATATTTTATAAATTTTTTAACGCCGCACTAACATTTCACTCACAATACCAAAGAAGAAGATACACAAAGAAAAAGAAAAACTTGACAGAAGGTTTTGTGTGTGTTAGTAATTTACAATTTTCGCTTTCATGTATTAGTGAGTGTGGTTAGGTCCGTCTACTAGGGGAATACCCTGAATATTTTTCGTACAAAAAATCTCCTATTGAAAATTCGGGATTCCGCGATTGAATGTCCTAGAATACATAATTCTAAGAAAAAGTCAGCACATGGGCGTACCCATAACCTATTCTGTAAGGCGGCTAAAATCCACAAGGAATAATGACTAGCAACTTGAAGGTTAAACTACGGACATGATGTCTCTAATTACCAATATTATATTTCCTTGTGGAAGGAGGGAGGGGAGGAGCAGGAGATGACCTAGGAGGTCCCCTGCCTAATCATCGTTGCACTGGTCATATAAGATCTTTCCCGCGGCAATCGGGCTAGTACCGCAAGGTGCTACTACCGGTTCCATGACCAGCAAAGGACTGTCAACATCGACAACACTCCCAGAACCTTCGGCTAGTGTTTTTGTCGCTACACAAACAAACAAACTAAAATACACGATCCGCAAGATAGCCGGATCAAAGAAAAAAGGCTCTCGAGGCGATAGTGGCGTAAGAACTTGAGAGTACCATATCTAGGAATGACTGTCCCCATCGGCAACAGACCTCTAAAACTTCAAGAGTATTTTTCCGTCACAAACAACAGTAACATGTAGGGAACGGAGATTCCATAAAAAAGTGAAACAAAAGTGCGTGAGAAACGGGAGCTCCAGCTAAGTCATTTGTAGTGGTTTTGTCATCTATTGTAATAGTTTAATTGTCCAGGTGATATTTGTCAAAATGTCTTTTCAAAAGACGAAAGAGAGGTCGACAGTTATTGACGTGGTTTAGGCCCACCTAACAGTATCCTAACGCCCCGCCTTACCCACATTCACTACACACGCGATATATGTACATACACATGCATGTATAGCTGGGTACAATACCTATATCACGTTTCAACTTGCATACATATTTTTAGACATGTGGGCACACTTAAGCAAATATGTGCATTAGGGTGTTTCATATTTAGAAATTTTTTTCTTTGTCCTACATGAAAATACGATTTCTTAACTTATAAATAAAAAAAACCTAATAAGTTTTATGGCATACGTACATATATAAGTATAGGAAAGTGGGCGGACCCACTCCCCCATATATAATTTCAATTCGTCATAGCTCCTAAAATATTTGGTTCAGGTTAATGATATTGTGGCGATTATTCTCAAGCATGTACCATCCCTAACTCAATAACACTCCCACCACTAGTTAACACAACCGAGATAACGATGGCTACGCTTATGCATGCAAGCGTATAACTAGGAAGAGGAAGAGAGATGGCGCGAGTGTTTGCGAATACGATGCAAAGAGGAGATGCTAATAAATAAGACCGACCCTTCCAGAACACGAAAAGCGAACAACCAAGAAAGTTCTCGGTGCGTAGGCAAGCACCCTGTTGGACTATATAAGGCCCGTCAAGCGTTCAATAGTGAACTACTGTAAAGTTATCAAACTCTTAAAATTGTTTTGCGTTTATTACTAGTAAATAAAACTAGCTATTACTTACATTATCTGTGCGTGTGTTTATTCGACTTTATAGTGATCGAACCCAGGATTGATAATCAAGGAATCATCGAATTCGTCACAATATGTTTACATAGTTGCTCTATATATCGATCTGTATACAGTGTTGGAAAAGCGGCCGATGCCTCGACCCCTACGGGAAAATCCCTAAATACGATATATCACCACTAACTAATATTTGATATGGAGATACTTTATATGAAGGTATAGGAGTGGGTAGGGATGGGTTAAATTAAGAATGAGATAGGGATAGGAAAAAAAAACAGAAAGACGATATTAAAGAGGAAAAGAAGGAAGACACTAGACATCCAAACAGACATCTGTTGGACGAAGATCTGCCACTGACAAAGGGGGCATCCCCGTAAACACTATAACGTGATCTAGCATCACATATCTCAGCCGTTTGAACCACGAAACCGTAGGCGGGCTTAAACGGTACCACAACGAGGCGGTTTCGTCCTGTAAGCCCCGTTATTAACATTCCACCAACTGAAATAGTTGAAGAGGAAACCGTCCTTTCCAGGGAGACTAGTTTCACTCTGGCCCAACTTCGATCCGGATATTGTAACAAGTTAAACTCTTACCTAACCACACCATGAGAGCGAATAGAGTTATTTTTGGAAAGCAGGCAAGTAGATGTTTGGGCAGGACAACATATGCCGGGTCTGCCAGTTGAAAGAGGTTAGCCGGTGGGGTACTTAAATTTTTTCACTTAACTTTTTTTCTATAAAAAATATCATTTGCGGTTACGACAAAGAAAAAGCTTCACTCTAAAGTTAAACATCCTAATGTACATATATACATAGGCAACCACTAATCCATATTCAATCTACTCTTAGCAAGTAAAAAAAGTGCAAGTTCTTTTCACTTTAATAGCACTGATATGTAGCACATATCTGTTCTATTTAAATTTTTTTATTTGCCGGGGTGAAGTGTTTTGATGAAACCGGTTTGAGGTGGTTTTAATATTTTCGAAATTTTTTGTTTAGATTAGTTATAGCTACAGTACAATCCGGTTATAAGGGACCGCGACAAAGTTTCCCTTAGAACCGAGTGTCCATCTAATTAGAATACAAAATTTTGATGTAAAAGATAACGTTCAAGATTATTTATAAAATAAATACGGTTTTTACTATATTTCGAAGAAAATTAAAAATTTTGGGTCAATTCCTTATTGGTAAGAAGACAGATTTCGACCTCATGAGTTATGAGTTCATATAAGCAATGAGCTTTTTTAAGTATTATAGATTATTAAGTATTATATGTTAAAGAAACGAATTTAAATTTGATTGAGTTCGGGAACTCCAGCACTCTCATTCCTTTATTTTTAATTTTATCCATTTTTTGTCTATTATAAGCAGAGTCCATAGTACACAGGGTCCATATTCACAGAGTTTATTCAAATGTTGGAGCTGGGACTTGACAAGTAGGTACATAATAGGAGAGTTTCCATCTTGAGCGGGTCCATTATAAGTGGATTACACTGTACTTCCTATCTTGTCTCTAGTAACATACAGTTACTATGTCCGCATACATATAAACTTACAGGCATGTCCACGCGCCAACGGAAGAAGGGCGACGCTGATAAGGGCTGTTCCCATGCAAGCTTGGAAAGTGCATACGACAATTGTGAACCATTTCCCAATCTAAAGATACTGATTTCATCATGAAAACATTCACGAAAACAAAAGTCGAAACCAATTCACTCACATTGATGGCAGACATTACTGGATGTATGCACTTTTCGACTAGGCCCATTATTTTGTGACAGTCAACATACAAAGAGAGGTGAAAAATATATAACGGACTCTAGGGGCCCCAAGGCCAGAAGGAGAGGATAAGAGGACGTGTTCTGTGTTTGATCGAGTACACCCTAACATGCTAGACAATTATCCGATGAAGGAGTACAAACAAAAGGAAAATTGACGTCGAATATTCACCCCTATTGTGAGTGTCGACCAAGAATAGATGACCCCTGCGGGTTAGGGGTTTAGAATATGCCCGAGGTAGGCATACCGGTCGTAAGAGGCGACTAAAATGCACAAAGGTAATGACGTGCAACTCGATGGTTGATTTACGGATATGATGCCTCTCACCTCTCATTACCCATCTATCCTTCCTTACGGAAGGAGGGGTGACATGACCTAGAAGGTTCCACTGGTCATACCAAATCGCTACCACGACAGTCGGGCAGTACCGCAAGGGAGTGCCGGAGCGTACCGGGTTCATATCCGGCCAAGGACTGTCAGTTCGACAGCACCCCCCAAAACCTTCGGGGAGTGTTTTTGTCGTTACAACAACAACAACAACAACCAAGAATAGATAATCGACTATTAAGCGATTAGCGATCATCGAGCAATTGCGAGTGTCGAACCGATCGCTTAATGAGCGACTGTGAATACCTGGTCGATCATCTTTCTACTACCATTTTGCAGTCGCTAGCAGGCTTGCCAATTTGGCGACTTTTTACAAACTTTTGCGACCAAATTATCAAAATTGGCGATGGCGACTATCCAAATATTATGAACCTTCAATAAATTTTTAGGTATAATTTGTTTTTTTTAAGCATAACTCTGTTTTCATCCTTTATCTACACCTTGCCAATACATGTTAAGAGAAAATGAAGTAGAGAGCAAAAGAGAGTTTGAAGCAGACCCATATTTACGCAGGATCATTATTCGCATCATCTATTAATAGGCGTGTTCCAATCAGGAGTTATCCGGATCCAGATAGACATTTTGCATGTAAATGCAACATCAACGTTGTGATCTTAACATTTATCTGGATCAATTTCGGATCCGTATAGAAACTCTATTCGTTTAGTTGTTTGTAGTCGTTTTTTTGACAGCCAACCCTTATTTGCTTGGTAGCACAGACACACATATCTACACAAACAACTCTCATACAACTGATCCGCTTCGTTCCCGTGAGATCTTGATCGTGATACTGATCTGGATAGCTGATTGGAACACAGCTAATATGTGCGTAGGCATACATACTAAGGTTGGGTATTGGCGCCAATTTCCTGACGACTGTGTCAACGATGTATTTAGCGATGAAACCCACTTTTGTCAACACCAGGGATACAAATACTTTGATGAAAAATGTTGACAATGACTTAGTGTACTGTCTTCCTGAGAAAGCAAATTTTAACATATAAAGCGAAAAGTTCATCGGTCAAGAATCCCATTGGTGATGAAATGGTGCTTGAGAGGAAAGCTTTTGGTAATTCTATACGACAGCACGTAACTGCTAATATAAGTCCAAAAATCTTGGGGAACGTATCAAACGACTTATCCGTATCAATAATCCGAAAGCGGAAATTCGATATTTTATGTCTGTTCAGAGATATTTGCAATTAAAGTTGAAAATTTTCTGGCATTTTCATGCGGTTGTTGTAATCACAGTTTAGGGTGTACCGAAAAGTGTAGAAATGTGTTCTGCGCAGAAATTCTGTGGACCGCGTAGCCGGTGTTGGACGCGGGCCATTTTTGGGTTTTTTGCTAATAACTTTTCACCGAAACAAATTATTTAATTTCCGCTTTCGGATTATTGATACGGAGATCAAAACGCATCGTTTGATACCTTTCCCGATATTTTTAGACGTATATTAGCAGTTACGTGCTGTCGTATAGAATTATCAAGCTTTTGAATATATTAAAACCCTTTGAAAAAATTGTAAGAAAATTCAGATTTTTTTTCCAAAAATTTGAATTAAATATAAGTGCTGAAAAAGCTTTGAGTAGAATTGAAAATCAGTGGAATAAGTTACTGGTAGTTAACTGGACTAATGTTCCGAATGGGTTAACTAGCCATCAGAGCAGCTCCGAGGGAGGTAATTCAGCGGTAAGTTCTATAGGTTTAGTTTTGATGGAAATTTTGTTGGCGACATGTGAGTAAAGCGTTGTTGGATGCCTCTCCCGATATTTTTGGACGTGTTTAAGCAGTTGTCTCCTAAAGGAAACAGTTACCAAAATAAAATTGAAAATATGAAATCAACATTAAAAGTATGCAATTTTTGTTCGATCAAGTTACACAATACCAAAATAAAATGCGATCGATTCAATCGAAAAATGTCTATTCTTCTGCAAATCGACACTCGCAATAGGGGTGATTGTGTCTGTAAGAAGCTTAAGATCCGGACTTCTATCTATTTACCGGAACGACTCGGTTTTTGTATGAACATGGGCTGTTATTCCATTGTAAATGTTTTAATCAGCATTCATGAGGATGTCCTGACTATGTGGGGCATGGAAGTGAGCTTGGTCTGCTGGTACCAAAATTAGTAGTTTTAAAACGGATTTAGACCGTTAATTTGATCTCATGAACTTATTCTACCTTTGACTTCAATATATTTCAAGAAAGCGTCGCCAAATACGACACCCCCACTATCGGTTTTACAGACAGATCATAAGCAACATTAATGTGTTTCCGTTATAAACAATCCTTCCCTGAGGAAATGACCAGTGTGAATATGGTGCAACTTCGATCTAGTTTCCGTAATGGGTTAAGCTTTTACTCCAGACCCGGTCTATGGTGTCTCCTTGTGAAATAAACGAACTTTTTAGCTACTCAACCGAGCATATTCATTATGGTCCCACCCTGTTGATACATCCAGTTTTTGTCACTTCCGTTAGAAGAGCCCAGAAATGTTTGTTAAATAGAGTAAATAATTCCTACATCAACATATATTGTTACAACACACTCACACACTTTACATTCAGAAGCGAAATAAACTAAAAACTGTTCTATATTGATACTTTCGTGTTTTTATTAATATAATTACATATATCTGCCGCTTAGTTTATTGCATTCAAAACTAAGGCAAAATTTACACATATTTGCCTAAATAACCATATTGTGTTTATATTTCACTAATTTCTGTTATCAGTGCCTGCATTATTACTTGTTCTTATGGTATAAACAACACCCTGAGCCATACATTGCTTATCTATGAATGAGTTTATACAAATTCAATAATGTTTTAATAATATCATACATATCCTATCGTTTATTTTTCTTTATTAGCTATATGGTATCACATAAGTTGAGCGAAATCCATAATATAATACTGCGATCGTTTGTGAACCTCAGCACGCAGAACATTGCCACCAAAACCAATAACGTTATTAGCAGGTGGAGCAGCCTCTAAATCAGTCGCACCATCCCCAATCATGGTTATTATTGCATTAGGATTAAGACGTTTAATTATTGATACAGCTTCCGCCTTACCGCCACTTTTTGATGTAGGTTGGGTAGTATCAAAATTTGCATAGTCTCCGTTAAAAAAAAACATAAGTTTATTTGCAAATATATGATCTCTGGGTATGCCCAGTTCATCGGCTATAGGGTCAATAAGACAATGGAAGCCTCCAGAGATTAAATAAATATTCTTGCCTTCAGTTTGCAATTTATTCACAAAAGCGCGTATATTCTTCGTTAGCGTACATGGGCGTTGTGTTAGAAAATCTATTATTTGCTTTTGATTTGGTTTAATTATATTAAGTCTGATATTTAAAGCATCTTGAAATGACATCGTTCCACCCATAGCTTCTTTTGTCACACGTGCAACTTCGGAACCTTTGCCGCAAAAATCAGCTAACTCGTCGATGCCTTCCTCGCATATAACTGTAGAATCAACATCAAAACAAACTATGTCTGATTGTTTAACTATCTTAGCGGCGCATTCGGGATTTTTGCTTGATTTCAATATTTCGCTGTTGGTTACTGTTGCCAAGGTTCTACTTGTTGATGTTTTTGCAGTAGAATTTAATTGATTGTTATCAGTGTATGGAAAGTTTGTATTGGACGTTACTAAAGTAGATTGAGTTGCGCCTGTGAATGTGTCATTTAATAGGCTACTGCTTCTAGCTACACGTACTGATCCCATAGTCATGCGATTCATTGTATTTTGTAAACTTGATCTTGTTCACTGAATGCCGTTTGTGATGCGCTTGGCGACTAGTGTTGATCGGCTGCCTTGTGTGACGTTATTAATGCACTCTTTAGTACAATTTGTTTACGCTGGTGTAGCAAATTTTCAGTTTTTACCAAATATCACTGAAATCATGCCACGCACTTTAGATTTTGTTGATTTCAGATACGTGATAATTAGACGTAGATATTCTTTCCAAGTTGGTGGTCCAAATAATTACCATCTATGAACAAATACAAAAATTTATGTTAGGTGTTTATGGCGGAATACTACGCTGGCAAGTGAAATTAAATTTAGCCTTCAATTCTTAAATAGTTTGCAAAATGCAAGATTTCCTAATCAACTAATTGCTTCCAATCAAAAATTCCAGTACTAGATACGTTTAATTGTCGAATCGGAATTGCTCAAAGTCGCCCAAGCTAATAATTTTCCTGTACCTTTATACATAAATGAACATAATTAGTTGCGACATACGTTTCGTGATCGTAACCAGTTTTAAGCCACAATAACTTTTACAATTTTCAACTTGTTAAAAGAGTAATAATGCATAACTGAACCAAAGGGGACTTCCAGCCAATTACTCACGTATGACGTCATTCCAAATTACATGTCTAGAGCTATTGTGATGTAAAAATTCGCTTTCGATCACGGAACGTATAACGTAATTCGTCCCAAGTAGCCCGATTCTGTAACTTTTAACCACTCGCCCCGCGTTAAGCTTATTGCCAAATTTTGGCGTTTGTTCTGAACGAAAATGCGATTCTGTTACTTAACTCCGCTAAACAGCTGACTCTTGATGGTGATACAATATGGCAATACTTCTCTTTTCGCCGTATTTTGCACTAAATTACATGCAAAAAGCTCAAAACTCATTTTTTTACTTTTTCCAAACGCTAAAACACTTGAAAATATATTAACGCTATTGTTAACCTCGAAAATAATTCGCGACTCTTTTCGTGTGGTTAAAACTTAGTGAATAGGGAAAAGCGTTAAAAATGGTGTTAAGCGAAGTTAACGCTAACACCTGATTACAGAATCGGGCTACTGGGTTCGATAACTATAAAGTCAAATAAACGCACGCACAGATATTGTAACTAATAGCTAGCTTTATTTACTAGTAATAAACGCAAAACAAATTTAAGAGTTTGGTAACTTTACAGTAGCTCCCTGAACAACACTTGTAAAGAAACTGATCAACCTGCCTTGTTTGGTCACGGCTTATATAGTCGGACAGGGTGCTTGCCCACGCACCGAGAATTTTCTTGGTTGACATCTCCTCTTTGCCTTGTATTTGTGAACACTCGCGCCATCTCTCTTCCTCTTGCTAGGTACACGCTTGCATGCATAAGAGTAGCCATCGTCATCTCTGTTGTGTTTAACTAGTGGTGGGAGTTTTATTGAGTTAGGGTTGGTGGTTGGCCCTCCACCTAAGTCTGATCGTCCCGAGCAGACACATTGCCGGAACCAAACGCAGCTAGCCTTTCCAAATGGACCACCTTCATCTTATTCCTTGGCCTTCCCATAGTTCGGATGCGATATACCATATCGTTGACCCGTATGGGCCTTCCCAGTTACATTGTAGTTTTGGGGACAAACCTTTCCCACGCTGTGGGTTGTATAGCAGCACTAAATCTCCTTCTATAAAACCTTCCGAATTTATTGCTTTGTCGTACCTGGCCCTCATGTTATCGCTCATGATCTTAGTCCGTTGTCTCACAAGGTCGTGAATTTCTCTCATTTCTTCTTCCAATACGCTAGTAGATTTCCGAGCATTTGCTACTGCATCAGCGTTTATCCCAAACTTCAAGGTAGCTGGCAATCGAGGATCAATCCCGAAAATTACCTTTGCAGGAGTCTGACCAGTGGGTCATGTACTACAAAGCGATATGCCATTAGGAATAAGGAGATGTGAGTATCTCAATCCTTCTGGAATTTATCCACTACTTTCCTCAGGTGCTCTTTCAAGGTTCTATTGAATCGTTCCACCATTCCATCTGACTGAGGATGCAGTGCAGTTGTTCGAGTTTTCCGAATGCCCATTAAATGCTTTAAGGCCCGGTTTTTCAGTACAAGTTCAACTCAATTTGTCAGTTAAACTAAGCTTAAACTTGTTAGGCAGTTTTTCAGTCAACTTTAAACGAAGTTTAAACGTAGTTTAAGAGGCCAATTTGGCAGGGTTAAACTCTATTTAACCTGCCAGCTGTTTGCATATTTGATGGTTTTGGTTGTGAAACAATAAACTGAACGCATTAAAAAAGGACGATATTTTTATGTTTAATTAAATACTAGATATATCATCTGACGAAAGTGATTATAGTGATGTAGAAATTAGCGAAATCCTAACTATTGCAATACTGAGGAGAAGCAATGGCGTTTAATATGTAAACAAATGTTATCTGTTGCCGTATCTAGATAAAAAAAACCAATGTTGCCGTATAAAGAGCAAATCTTAAAAGCGGCCTTAAACTCTCACTGGAAAACCGCTCTGCAGTTTAACTGGAGTTTAAATTTATGCCGAGTTTAAGCAAACTTAGTTTAAACTGAGCTTAACCAAGGACTGAAAAACCGGGCCTAAGTGTGGAAAACCAGGTCACATAGCACATTATTGCGGCACTGGCTCCAGTAACCCCATCAATTCAGGTGGAGGAAAACGTAAAGCTGAAGGAGATGAGCGAATCTCCCGCAACTGAATGCCCCATAATCTCTGTCTCACAGATCGGAAGGAAAGCTAGTAATGTTACTGTTGTTGCATATGTGGATGGAAGAGAGCACTTACTAACTGTGGGTACAGGCGCATCGCATTCCATAATTCGATCTGATTTAGTCAACAAGGAGGTGAGACCATTGCATGGAGCAACGTTACGTACGGCCACTGGTGAGGACACCCATGTCCTAGGAGAAGTAACATGTCAAATCGCAATTGGGAACGTGGCCGTTCTAAACAGTTTTATAGTAGCAGATATTGTTGACGAAATCGTAGTTGGTGTGGACTTCTTAAGCGAGCAAGGCATCAAGATCGACATGCACAACAGGATTATGAATTACCAGAACATGGATGTGCCATTAAATTTTGGTTACGAAAACAAATACGTTAGTAAGCGAGTGCTTGTGAAGGAGAGCCAACAAATTCCACCGAAGTCGGAAGCAATCATATGGGCAAAGATTGATGGAGATTATGGGACAAACAAGTTGTAGGTTGTCGAGGCAGCAAACAAATCAAGGACGAACATATTAGTAGGAAAAACCCTGGCCATGATAAAACAAGATGGACGTGTACCGGTAAGAGTACTTAATGAGTTCAAATCGCCGATTAAACTTTCCAAAGGAGCAATATTGAGACAATGCCAAGAGGTCGAGGTAGTTATCAATTGTGAAAAGCTTCAGGAAAATGATTCTACCATCAAGATTGATCTTTCACATGATATCACGTCGTGGACGGCAGATTATCAGAAAAAGGCAAAGGAACTTCTATCAAAGTACTCGAGCATATTTCACAAGGATGGTTCCAAACCAGGTCGGACCAAAGTTTTGAAGCATCAAATTGATACGGGTGATGCAAGACCAATCCGCCAAGCTCCTCGTAGCATTCCATTGGCCAAACGACCAGTGGTAAGAGAACTTGTACAGGAAATGAGTGATAGCGGCGTGATCGAACCATCACCTAGTCCATGGAGCTCACCAGTGTACTAGTGAAAAAGGACGAAAAAATGAGGTTCTGTGTGGATTACCGGAAGTTGAACGACGTAACTAAGAAAGCCAGTCATCCATTGCCAAGAATCGATGACATTCTGGACTCGTTATCTGGCGCGAAATGGTTTTCCACACTGGACTCGAAAAGCGGCTACTGGCAAGTGGAAGTAAAGGATGAAGATAAAGAGAAGACGGCCTTCAGCGTTGGAGAAGGGCTTTGGCAATTTACGGTAACGTCTTTCGGGCTATGCACTGCTCCAGCTACTTTTGAGAGACTCGTGGATCAGATACTAAAAGGATTGCACTGGCAAACATGTTTCGTGTACCTCGACGACATCATCGTCCTGGGAAAAAGCTTTGAGGAACACCTAAAGGACTTGGAGGAAGTTTTCGAAAGAATAGCTGGTGGTGCACTGCTAAGGAAAATATCGAAGCCGTAAAGGATTGGCCAAGACCGAGAAATTTTCATGAGTTACGGAGCTTCCTTGTGCACGTATTAACGCCGATTGCCAGCTTAGCTAGTAGTATCCATGACCTTACCAGGAAAAATATGAGTTTTGAATGGAAGAAGGGACAGGAGGTGGCTTTTCAAACATTTAAGGAACGACTATGCACTGCCCCGATGTTAGCATATCCAATTCCAGGTTCAACGTTTGTTCTGGATACAGATGCGAATGGTTAGTATATAGGAGGTGTTTTGTCCCAGATTGTCGATTGACAGGAGAAGGTAGTGTCATACTATAGCCGAACAATTGGGAAGCCTGAAAGGAACTATTGTGTAACACGGCGAGAATTGTTGGCATTGGTAGAGTTCGTTAAGCATTTCCACAAGTATCTCTATGGGCAGCGATTCCACGTCAGGACGGACCATGCAGCGTTGAAATGGCTCTTACAATTCCGTAATCCGGAAGGTCAATTGGCACGGTGGATAGAGCGACTGCAAAGTTATGACTTTTCCATAGATCATCGCAAAGGTAGCACACACGGAAATGCTGATGCAATGTCAGGAAGACCATGTAACTTGGAATGCAAGCATTGTTCGAAAGCTGAGGTCAAGTAAGGCATTATAGGTGTGCGGCTCATGACTATAACATCTACGGAGAAATGGAACATGGATCAATAAAGGAGGTATCAGCACGAAGATCCAGATTTTAGACGTGTGATGCAAGGAATCGAACGAAACGAGCGACCATCAAGAAAGGAGATGTCAGCAGAAAGTCCTGTTGCCAAGTCATATTGGGCACAGTGGAATAGTTTGCAATTAGAATCCGGTTGTTTGCATCGAATATGGGGAAGTGAGGGTGGTCAATGTATTTGAAAGCTGATAGTTGTCCTAAGGAAGAAAATCCCTGATGTAGTCAATGAATTACATAACGGTCCAAGCGGAGGTCATCTTGGAGTCACCAAGACCTTGGAGAAAGTCAAGCAAAGATTCTATTGGGTTGGTTGCCGTCAATCGGTCGCGGAGTGGATTGCCAACTGTGAAGTATGCATCAAAGCTAAAGGACCGGAATCAAGGACCCATGGCCAAATGAAACAGTACAACTCAGGTGCGTCATTTGAGAGGATAGCCATGGATGTAGCTGGTCCATTTCCTACTAGCAAACTCGGAAACAAATATGTACTGGTAGTTATGGACTATTTCAGCAAATGGCCAGAAGTGTACCCTATTCCAAATCAAGAGGCAGAAACCATAGCAGAAGTGTTTACTAACAATTGGGTAGCTCGGTTTGGTGCACCGATGGAGATACATTCTGACCAAGGCAGAAATTTCGAATCAGCTGTGTTCCAGGAAATGTGCAAGACATTGGGCATTCGGAAAACTCGAACAACTGCACTACATCCTCAGTCAGATGGCATGGTGGAACGATTCAATAGAACATTGGAAGAGCACCTGAGGAAAGTAGTGGATAAATTCCAGAAGGATTGGGATACTCACATCTCCTTATTCCTAATGGCATATCGCTCTGCAGTACATGAAACAACTGGTCAGACTCCTGCAAAGGTAATTTTGGGGAATGATCTTCGATTGCCAGCTGACTTAAAGTTTTGGATAAACGCTGATGCAGGAGTGAATGCTCGGAAATCTACTAGCGTATTGGAAGAAGAAATGAGAGAAATTCACGACCTTGTGAGAAAACGGACTAAGATCATGAGCGATAAAATGAAGGCCAGGTACGACAAAGCAATAAATTCGGAAGGTTTTATAGAAGGAGATTTAGTGCTGCTATACAACCCACAGCGTAGGAAAGGTTTGTCCCCAAAACTACGATGTAACTGGGAAGGCCCATACAAAGTCATAAAACGGATCAACGATGTAGTATATCGCATACAAACTATGGGAAGGCCAGGAATAAGATGAAAGTGGTCCATTTAGAAAGGCTAGCTGCGTTTGGTTCCGGCAATGTGTCTGATCGGGACGATCAGACTTAGGTGGAGGGCAGTGTGGCGATTATTCTCAAGCATGTACCATCCCTAACTCAATAACACTCCCACCACTAGTTAACACAACCGAGATAACGATGGCTACGCTTATGCATGCAAGCGTATAACTAGGAAGAGGAAGAGAGATGGCGCGAGTGTTTGCGAATACGATGCAAAGAGGAGATGCTAATAAATAAGACCGACCCTTCCAGAACACGAAAAGCGAACAACCAAGAAAGTTCTCGGTGCGTAGGCAAGCACCCTGTTGGACTATATAAGGCGGTGACCAAGCAAGGCAGGTTGATCAGTTTATTTTCAAGCGTTCAATAGTGAACTACTGTAAAGTTATCAAACTCTTAAAATTGTTTTGCGTTTATTACTAGTAAATAAAACTAGCTATTACTTACATTATCTGTGCGTGTGTTTATTCGACTTTATAGTGATCGAACCCAGGATTGATAATCAAGGAATCATCGAATTCGTCACAAATTTTTTGAGAGAAATCGATCCCAAAAAAGTATCGATTGGAAAGTACTCGATAACTACTTGTATCGCTCTTACTTATGAGCGGGATGTAAAATCCATGAACATTTGCAAATTGGGCTATTCTTAGTGAACATGTTCATAGAGAAAGCAAAATGGGTAAATGTTTGGCTGTATTAAACCTAGTGTTAGCTAACACTTTTTGTGTGTTTAGCTGTCGCGAATTATTTGTGAGGTGTTAACAATAGCGTTTATATATTTGCAAAAGTTTTAGCGTTTAGAAAAAGTAAAAAAATTAGTTTTGAGTTTTTTGCATGCAATTTAGTGCAAAATACGGCGAAAAGATAAGTATTGCCATATTTTATCACCATCAAGAGTCAGCTGTTTAGCGGCGTTAAAGGAGAGTTACAGAATCGCATTTTCGTTAAGAACAAACGCCGAAATTTGGCGATAAGCTTAAAGATGCCTGGCGAAACGCAAGCAAATGCTGCTGTAGCCATAGCAACGGGTGGTTGTGTGCGTAATCGGGTGATTGTCGCTTGCCCGGCCACCATACAAGCATAAAGCATCAAGCGCCATTTGTATTGAAAATTCGTAGCGTGCGGACGTTAACATGTCATCGGATGACGGTTTTATTGCTTGTAACTGCAGTTGTTTTGGCGGAAAAAAAGAAAAAAAATTGTGGATGAAAAGTTTGTATGCAAAACGTAAACAGTTTACGCATGAGAACCTCTTAAAAGAGTTAAAGCATCATGCACTCGTAGGTTTCAATAAACCGCAACGTAAAATCTTTTTCTTCCGCAAGCTTGCTCATTTCACGTTCTCACAAAACTAACACACTAATGCTTGTCAATCACCTTGGCAACGATCAAATAGACCAGCTGTCAAGCGAAAAAATCTAAAATTTTTGATTTTCATCAACGAAAGCCGACAACAAGTACGTGTGAGCACGACTACTCGTCGTTCGCGCCGATTACGCACACAACCACCCGTTGCTATGGCTACAGCAGCATATGCTTGCGTGTCGCCAGGCAGCTTAATGGTTGGCGAGTGGTTAAAAGTTACAGAATCGACCTACAGGAAGCTATCGCTGACGGCAAGTTCGATACTGGGTTCACGTACTCGATACCTTCACTCTACTTGAGCCGAGTACTCGACTATATACTCATATTTACTAGTATCGGAACATAACTAAAAAGAACAATTATCCAATGCACATTTTGCATTTTAGTCTAATATCCTCTTTTTATATTACTGAAGTATAAAAAATGCTATCATTAATAACCCCAATGAGGACGATGCTGAATTGTCGGCAAAGCGTTGACACTTTAAGAAAACTTCATACAACAGCATTATGTGAAGCCGCTCGTAAAGGCACCAGAGAAAAGGCTCGTAAGAAGAAAGTAAAAGTTGAAGTAAAGAAAGTAGGGTTCATTCCACACAACCAAAGGGAAAAAAGGTATAATACGGAATTATAGTTTTAAATAATGTTTGTTATTTAAATACATCACTTTTTAGAGTAAATTTACAACGTGAAAACTTGCACTTTGATGACTCGTGGAAGCAAATCCCCAAAGATAATGTTTATATACTGAAATATTACCGCTGGCCAGTATACACTGTAGCGGAAGCTATACAATGTCATCAGGAAACACATCATCCTACTATATATAATGTACCCAATGCCGCACTTAATGTCCACATTGAATTAGATATGCGAGCGGAAAAGAAAAATCGTTTTTTAGATAACTTCCAGCGGATGGCGTTGATTCCACATAAATTTGATCACGGCGAGGAACGTAAAATTCTCGTTTTTACAAAAGGAAATGTATGTTTAATGTTTCTTTAGATTTAGAATTGCTTTATACCCAGCACTCTAGGTCAAAGGTTTAAGAAACTATCCAAATTTATATTACTAGTATAGTATCATCCGACAGATGCTTTGCGAGAAGATTACAATTTGATTAGCTACAACACTAATCAATGAACATTCCCTTAACGATAATGTAATTCGAAAACATTTTATAGGTAAAGTGTGTAAATGGATCGAAAGATTTAGTTATAGAATTAGAGATTTTTGGAATTAGGCAAAAGTTGAGTTTTCCACTTTGTAAACAACGAGCACGCGAAATCAAAAAACATGTAAGTAAGTTCATATTTGTATTCACTAAAGTTCGCATAGGGGTTAGATAACAAAGTTTATGGTTATCAATTTTTTAATAAATTGCTGCGCACGTGTAAGTCCAAAATGCGTTCCAATGCTAAGACATTTTCCATAACTATAAAACCTGGACCCTTATTGCCGTAGACGTTCCGTGATCGAGGTCCATTTTAGGTACTTATTTACAAAACATGTGTTAAGGATGAGTGTACGGGTGGAATTTACTTCACCTTTTATTATAAACACATGCAGACATCTTATTTTTAAAACTTTTTTTTTTTTAATATTGCAGGAACAAATTACTGAAGCGCGTGAAGCTGGTGCTACACTTGTGGGTGGCATAGAACTCATTAAGGATATAACAAATGGAGAACTGCTGTTGACCGATTACCAATATATTATAGCTCATCCAAACATACTACCAGAGCTTGTGGCATTGCGGGGTTTAATGAAACGTAAATTTCCTAATCCCAGAAGTGAAACTCTAGGCCCAAACCTGCCCGAAATGATTCAGCGTTTTTCAAATGGTATTAGTTATACTGCAACGAAAGACGAACATCAACAAGATTATGGTTTAATCACGGCTTGTATTGGCACATTAGATATGGAAAGCAGTAAGCTAGAAGATAATTTGCGTTATCTACTAAAAGATGTGGATTCCACACGTCCGAAACGTGTTGGTGAACGCTATATAAAAAGAGTTCTTCTTAAGAGTCCGCCAAGTAGTGAACGTCTTAAAATCGATCCCTATCAGTATATATCAGAGTTCTACGAAAAGGATGTCAAAGCAAAAACAAATGAGAATGATGTCAATGAAGAACCTAGTGTAGAGCGGGAAGCTGTTGTGGCTCAATGAATTGAAAATATTTCACAAATTTTAATGGTTTCGAAATAAAATAATTATAAGAATGACTTAGGATTTCTCTTACAAACTATCAGTTTATTAGCAAGTCGACATCGGTATGTCTGTAATGTTGAATTGACCTAAAATGCTAGTTTGGTCCTTCAAATGAATATATATTACCCCTAGGGCAGTGGTACACACATACATACACATAACAACAAAAGCAACTACCTTTACGTGGACTAGGTTTATAGTATAGTACTCCATTCAGTTAGAAAAGGTATTTGAAAATTCAATTATTGCTAAGCCTTCTGCGTTGAACTGCTACGCTCATGTTGACGCTGCATTTCCAATTGCTTAACGCGTGTATAAGCAGCACTGGCCAATAAAACTGTCACATTTGATGCCCACCACAAAGCTGATTTTGTGTCATTGTACCATTGTGTTGCTATGACTGTTTGTGCGCATGCTTTAGCTGTGCCGGATATATTGTGCGTTAAAGGTGATGTTACCTGTAATGAGTATGGGATTAGAGGTATATGTAAGTAGCAGAGGGCTAAAAAATTAAGCTACCTTTATTTGTAAAACTGTGACAAAACCAATAGCAAAGCCACATAAGCCACCAATAATCATAGCGCTAATAAACCAAGGTGCGAAAATATCTTTATAACCTATTATTTCACTGACTTCGCCATTAATTATGATCAATGGAAGAAAAAAGAAGCTAGAGTAAACATTATTGTAGTAGCTTAATAACAAAACTTCTTGTTGGACGTGAACTAAAGATTTTTTAGTTTGTATTGAATACCAAGCCAATGTGAGAGAGCCCAAAAGTCCATAGATAGTACCGCGTAGTGAGAACTGCGCGGTTAAGCTTTCCTGATCAACACCTAATAAAAAACCCAGCACCACAAAAACGCAGCAAATTATAGCTTTAGGACTAGTTTTCTGTCGCAGCAAAATGTAAGTGAGTATTACATTGAAAACTGTTGTTAAGGATCGACCAACATAATAAAAAGCCACACCTACATATTTGAGGCATAAATTATTTGTAGCCACCATCAAGGTAAACAGAATGGAAAGCGGCAAAATCTAATGGTAAATAGTAAACAAAATAAGATTTCGATATTGTGGTGTAGGTTAAGAATTAGAGGGATTACCTTGCGAAATATATGTACATCAAAGGGATTACCATCTGGAAATGTAATAATACTAGGGTATCGTCGCCCAAGGATACTCAAAAATGCACACAAAATCGCTGTGAGGAAGCATTGAAACCAACATACAAATAGCGGTGCATTTAAATTAATTGTATCACTACTGAGTAGCAATTTATTCATGAATACTGTGCATATAGACACAGTCCTGTAAATATATAACACATTAATCAATAAATGGAAGCGACTTTTACGGGATAATTTACCAATAAAGTGCTACGACAAAAAACACCTTGAGGTATTGGTTTACTAAACGGTTGTGTTCCGCCATACTTGTGTACATATTGCCGTTTCGCCCTCTTTCACTTTACTTTAATAATACGCCCCTTCATAAATGATTAATAAAAGTAGAAAAATTATAACTTAGAATAAGTTCTTTGATAAACGAGTTTTTTGCGTTTTTTGTTTTGGATCCATATTAACAAAGTAGGCTCAAGAAAAATCGTTATTGACAACAGGAACGATTTGAGGATGCCGAATTCTCGATTAAATCTTTTCGATTGTTTTCACTGGATTGCTAACTTTTAATTGCATTGAATGCTAGAGTCATGATCCAACTAGAACAGGCGGAGCAGCTCGACACACATAAAAACACCAAAAATTTCCATGTATTTTGTTTTTGTAATTTGTGAGTTTAACGTCAAAATCGTACTGAGAAATGAGTGTAATGTCAAAATTCGAGCCAAAAGTAAAAATCAGCTGGTCTATTAACACGACCTGTATTATTGGATCATGGCTAGAATTTTGGCAATTTCGGTTAATTAAATGACGTGCAACTCGACGGTTGATCTAAAGATATGAGAGCTCTCACCACTCATTACCTATCTTATCCTTCCTTATGGAAGGAGGGGTAACATGACCTAGAAGGTTTCACTGGTCATAAATCGCTACCACGACAGTCGGGCAGTACCGGAGCGTACATGGTTCATATCCGGTCAAGGACTGTTAATTCGACAACACTCCCCAAAGCCTTCGGGGAGTGTTTTTGTCGTTACCACAAAAACAACAACAACCGGTACGCCTACGACGGGCATATTCTAAACTGCTAACCCGCAGGGGTTGTACTTTCATTCTAGAATACTGCAGTGTTCCATGGTAATTTACCAGCATTTACTCTTTGCCTGTTATTCGTAAGTACTGGTTCTATCTCTCTTTCCCCTGCTTACAAGCATATTGTAGTCTTCGCTATCTCTGTTGTATTACCTAGGTATGGGAGTGTTGAGTTAGGGATGGTACGTACTTGAAAACAATCGCTACTACAAGTTCGCTACATCGATTAGTTTGTAACAAGACCATCTATTTCACAAAACCAAAACAAAACAATTTAGATTAAAAATGTCCGATCCTAATTCAGATGATCAAGATTGGTTCGATAAAGACGAATATGAGATATTGCAAAGCTTTCAATCAACAAGTAAACGTGCATCTGCCGGCGCAACAGTTGAAGTAGAATATATTCATGGGCGATCAGCTACAGGTTGGTACGGGACTGATGCAAACACACTGCACAAAACTGAAAACAAACTTGAGGTGCAAGGTGATTCAAGGGATTGTGAGGCGTTATTCCTTGCGGTAATTATATACGACAGCACGTAACTGCTAATATACGTCCAAAAATCTCGGGAAAGGTATTAAACGACGCGTTTTGATCTCTGTATCAATAATCCGAAAGCGGAAATTAAATAATTTGTTTCAGTGAAAAGTTATTAGCAAAACACCCAAAAATGGCCTAGGTCCAATCCCAAATAGCGGGCCTGATCTAAGGTATTTATCTGCATAACACTTTTCTGCGTAGGCGGGTCCGATCCCAAATAGGGGGCTTGATCCAAGGTATCTTTCTGCGTAGGCGGCCTTCGGCCGCGCTTCAAAAAAAGGTAATTGTTTCCTTTAGGAGACAACTGCTAAAACACGTCCGAAATTATCGGAAAAGGTATCAAAAGACACGTTTTGACCTCGGTATTAATAATCCGGAAGCGAATTTTCGAGTTTTTGTTTCAGTGAAGAGATATTTGCCATCAAAGTTGAAAATTTTCGGTTATTTTCATGTGGTTGTTGTAATCACAAATTAGGGTGGATCGAAAAGTGCAAAAAGAGTGTTCTGCGCAGAAATACTGTGGACCGCGTAGCCGGTGTTATTTTTTTGGGTAATTGTTTCCTTTAGGAGACAACTGCTAAAACACGTCCAAAAATGTCGGGAGAGGTATCAAACAACGCGTTTTGACTTCGGTATCAACAATCCGAAAGCGGATTTTAAATTTTTTGTTTCAGTGAAAAGTTATTCGCAAAAAACCCAAAAATTACCCGGGTCCGATCCCAAATAGGGGGCTTGATCCAAGGTATCTATGTGCAGAACACCTTTGAAGCGCGGCCGAAGGCCGCCTACGCAGAAAGATACCTTGGATCAAGCCCCCTATTTGGGATCGGACCCGGGTCATTTTTGGGTTTTTTGCGAATAACTTTTCACTGAAACAAAAAATTTAAAATCCGCTTCCGGATTGTTGATACCGAAGTCAAGACGCGTTGTTTGATACCTCTCCCGATATTATTATACGTGTTTTAGCAGTTGTCTCCTAAAGGAAACAATTACCAAATAACCCTTAGCCGGTCCAACACCGGCTACACGGTCCACAATATTTCTGCGCAGAACACATTTCTGCATTTTTCGGTACACCCTAATCTGTGATTACAACAACCACATGAAAATTACAGAAAATTTTCAACTTTAATTGCAAATATCTCTGAACAGACATAAAATATCGAATTTCCCCTTTCGGATTATTGATACGGAGATTAAAACCCGTCGTTTGATATATTTCCCGAGATTTTTGGACGTATATTAGCAGTTACGTACGATCGTATAGAATTACCAATAAAAGTTTGAAATTACGGGAATGCATAAAATTCCAGTGCATTGATTTGCAAAGTAAAATTTCAATGGCTGAAATAGATGTGTCTGTGGTAGTTTGAAAGGGCTGCGATTGCTAATGTCCGAGAAGGTAAAGGCAGATTCTTTGATAAAATACAAAATAAACATCCTAAATTACAAAAAATAAGATTATTTCTCTTATTATTTATTATCCTTTCGTTACAGATGAATATCTTCAGCAAAAGAGACTTGAAGTTTCCACTGAGCTCTCTTTAATAGACAATGTTGACCAAGCCAAAAGGCTTACAACAGCAACACTTCGTAAAGTAAAAAATATGGAGTTATTGGATCTGTTTTTGTTTGTTACAACAAGTGAACCTAGTTTCTTTATTGGTCAAATAACAGCCAGTGATGGGTTGGAGCGAACTATTTTATACCTGCGAATATGGTCTCGTCTTTTTGAACTGGAGTTGCATAATTTTCATAAGGAATTTTTTGAAAGACTTTCACAAAATCTAGAATTCCTAGAACAAATACAGGTTGTTGCTGTAAAACTGTTTCGAAAAAGCTACAAAACAATATGGAAAAATGAGGAAGAGATCGACCTAATTTTATACGATATAAAGTTTTTAATATTACGCTTACACAAAGCACAACTCATATCGTATAAAGTATTAGATGTAATTACGAATATAAGAAAATGCATAAAAGATAGTGATTGCCCCGATATTTTAAACTTAAACTCGTGCAAGCAGTTAGTAGGTGAATTAGATAGAATATTGAGCGCTGGTGAAGTGCAACTTAGCACAAAAATTGAAGTGGGTATTATGTGTATATGCATACATATGTAACAGTTGTAAAAGTTTTTTTTTAAATTACAAAGTTAGAATTTCTTTACAGATATATCCATCCCTTAATGAACTGGTCACAACTTCCAGCTTGGCCACCAAAGAAAATAATTGTTTGCAAAATACTGAATTAACTGAGAATGATGGTACAAAATATATTGAGGAACAAAAACATATACTTCGTGATGATTTCATAACACCTTTACGCGAATTTGTTTGCCAAATAATAAACAATGAAAATCCACTAGGGCTATACGTGGGCGTACGCATAGTGCTTAACAAAGATTTTATAAACGCCAGACGACACGAAATGCTTTTCATAGACTTGACCGCCTGTCGGCATACTAACGATGACGTACTAACGTTGGAAAAGAGTATAACAGCAATAAAAACGGGATCTTTACTTGTTTTTTCAACATCAAGAGGTTTTGAAAATCTGATTTTGGCTACGGTAACTTATACTGATCTGGAACTACTTAGCAAAGGATATGTAGGTTAAACTTTGCTTACAGTTTTTAATACATTTGTAATCGCATTAATAATTACTTTAAGATTGGTATTGAAATCGTACGCCAGTATAATATTGGAAATGTGTATGATCAACAATTCTTAATGTTTGAATCACCAGCCTTTTTTGAAGCATATAATAATGTATACAACTATTTTGATACGCATGAAGATGGAGAGCTGCCCATGAAACGTTACATAGTAGATGGTGAGGTAAATATGATTCAAATCCTCTCATACATTTATAAAGACATCTATAACACACACTACGTAAATATATAATTTGCAGAAAGATGTTCCCCCACCAAACTACTTGAATCCAGATTTGTTATATACACTTGATGGTGAATCATTTAAGGTGTTAAGCGCTTCTAACCAAAGTAAATTGAAAAAACTACCACTTAACCCATCGCAATGGACTGCATATACTGAAGCTTTGACAAAAGAATTTTGTTTAATACAAGGACCACCTGGTACCGGAAAAACTCATCTTTCCGTACATTTAGTGCGTACTCTTATTGCGAATGCTAAAACGCCCTTAGTTTTGATTACTTATACAAATGATTCACTGGACAAATTTTTATTGAAATTGTCTGCTTATACCACTAAAATTTTACGTTTTGGCAGCCAAACACGCTTACCCGAAATTGCCAAATTCAATATAAATTTTGAAACCAAAACCAAAGAAACTATTAATCCTGATCTTAAGCGTCTATACTATAAAATTAATGAGGAATTTAAAACAAAATTTCAAACTGTGCAAAAAATGCATGACAAATTTGATGGCAGCGAGGATTCCTATCAACATTTGCTAAATGCACAACACGATGTTAGTGCTGTTGCGGAAAAATTAAAAAGCATACGACTGATATTTCAATTTTATGCAGCAAAAAAAGCTGATGTGGTAGCTATGACCTCGACTTGTGCTGCTAAATCGAATTTTTTATTATGTTTACTTCAATGTAAAATTGGTATGATATTTGTGAAGTTCCAAAATACTGTTGTCCAGTTTTTTTTTTACCAAAATTTATTATTTCTACTATTTTTATTAAAATACTTATTTTCAGTGGTTTTCGACGAGGCCGCCGAAATTTTGGAACCACACATTTTGGCCTGTTTGACACCATATACCGAACATGTAATTATGATTGGGGATCACATGCAACTGCAGCCATATACCTCCAGCTACCATCATAGCCGCACTAACCATTTAAACATTTCTTTATTTGAACGCTTATTTGTTAACAATTTAAAAGGATCCACTCTTCATATACAATATCGTATGCGACCTAATATTGCTGATCTGATTTATCCGACGTTCTACGAACAACTAAAGAATGATGAGAGTGTAGAAAATTATGCAAATATTCGTTATATGTGCAAGAATGTATACTTTTTTCAGCATACCAAATATGAAGATCAGACGTCGGTAAGTAAATGTGAAAAACGAATGATCAGTCCATATCTAAGAGTTTATAGGATACATCAAGAATATTTTAACTTATTCGCCATTAAACTCTTATTATTTTCAGTATGAATGTTCAGTATTTAACATTTTCGAGGTGAACGAAGTTATCAACTTGGCAAGGCACTTAGTCGAAACAGCTGAATATACCTTTGAGGATATTGTAATTCTAAGTCCATATGCAAAGCAAGTCGAATACCTAAAGAAACAGGTATCTTACAAAATTTCAATGTTTCTGTTTGATTTTTATATTGTAACTTCATTTGATTATAGGCACAAATAATCAAATCAATCAGCAAATTAACTATTGTCACAGTGGATAGCTTTCAGGGCCTAGAAGCCAACATAGTACTATTGTCTTTAGTCCGCAGTAATTCCAGAGGAGAAATTGGATTTCTGCGAGAGAAGAATCGAATTTGTGTGGCTCTTTCGCGTGCTAAGCATGGCATGTATATTATTGGAAATATGTCATTGCTGGCAAAATGTAGTGAAACATGGCGTGCAATTGAGCTGAAATTGAAAACTCAAAGTGCGATTGGCAACGGGTTTCCGTTAAGCAAAAATGAATAAAATTGTTGGACTTTTCCTTTGTTTATTCACGTGTTACTAGTTAATCTTTTGGTACATGGGTATCGTATAAACCTTAAGGAATTGCTTACTTGAAGCGTAAGAGTATTTTCTTGATTTCTACTTTTTGATCATAGAAAACCTTATAAAATTTCGACTCATTCTCTCTTGCCAGTAAATTGTTACATATTTATGATGATATAACAAAATTAAAAATTAACAATTGTGGTATTCATGGCATGTAACAGTTATAACTTTTCTTTAAAAAAATCTTCTAAACACTGGTTTACAGCCAAAAATCACCGTTATGAAATTCATATGTAAAACCAACCCCTGTTTCCGAAAATCGAGATTATTTTTGATTCTATGTTAACGTTTTTGAGATATTTACGATTTACAACTATATAAACAAAAGGTGTCTCTGCTTGTTGTTGTTGTTGTTAACAGTGCTTCGCCCTGCCCCAGATTGGACAGGATTACACTGAAATAACAGCCCTTGGCCGGGTGAAAAAACCCGGGTCATTCCGGTGCGATAGAACCGGCTGTTGTGGGAATGTGTGTGAATGTGTCTCTGCTTAATCATGTATACCTCATGAACAAATTAGGCAATTGCAAAACCGTTCATAAAATATAAAACCTAATAAAATTTGCTGTAAACAGTGCATACACTACTTCTCGCTGGGCTTTGTAGTTTCTGAGAAAATTATTAATCATTACGGGTTTTTATCTTTTTTTATGGAAAAATACAAAAAGAAAAAATGGACTTTGCGAGGTAGGATCTCAAAACTATAAATTTTTTTCAAGATATTTTTCTTCAGCGTTAAGCTTTGTTTTATTAGAAAAAAAGCTATCATCCAAGAAAATCGATGGATTAATACAAAAGTTATAAGAGAATCAATATATATAACCATAAATTAAGAGCCTTACAAGCATTTAGACGATAAACTGTAAATCTATTTATAAGAATATATTTTTTTAACAATGTGTATAAGTTTTGTCTTAACTTTATGATCTTGTTTTAGACTTGAAATAGTTACGTGGTTTATTTTGAAGCTTATTTAGGTTAGGATCGGTTTCTTTTATAAGAAACCAACAGTAGTCACCCATAATTGCGACATCCCAGAATCCTAGATACTGACTCTCAATTAATTTAATTTGCTGATGAAAGCTTTCGCCACGCTTGTCACTTTCTTACCATTCCGGTAAAAAACTAAATGGCACTGCAGAAAAAGAATTTTTAAACACATATTTACGCCTGGAAAGAAAATAAAAAAGTGAATTAGATAAATAAGTCAGAAATTTGTATGTAATTCTCGTATATATGTTTTTTATTGACCAATTTTCGCATAATTCTTGATTCAAGTCGGTTACTATCATCTCGTAGCTATGACTTTGCTAAAAAAAAATTCAAAAGAATCACTTAACTGGCAACACTAGATCTTTGAATTGCTTATTGTTAAGCATCCTTTTTATTTGCGGTCCAACAAAAATACCTTCTTTTATTTTGGATTTTAAAATGTCTGGGACAATTTTTTTCAAATGATAGAAGACCGTTTTTAATAAAGCCGAGCTTGATGTGTAAGGGGGTAGACTTATTTTTTCTTTCTTTACAAGAGGGAGTATTTGATGTTATCCACTCTGTTCGACCATTCCATTTCCTTGAGGATGATAAGCAGAAGTTATATGATGACTACAAAGTAATCTAATTAACTCTGAATATAATTTTGATGTGAATTGGCTAACTTGATCAGTGTTATTTTCAATGGAACTCCAAAACGAGACATACATATATTCTTTGAAAACTTTGTTCGCAATTGTTATTACTGAAATATCTTTAAGTGCACAAACCTTTGGCCAACGAGTAAATCTATCAATTATTGTTAAAAATAACGATGCCCTTTTGAAAAAGGTATTGGGACTTTTGCTTATAGGAGATTTAGTGTGACGATAAACCTTGGATTTTCAACAATTTAGACATTGTTTTGACCAAGTATCAATATCTTTATTCATATTAGGCCAATAACAATATATAACTGTAAGACGGCGTGTATCTCTTGTGCAGGACGTGCAGTTCCATGCAACATGTCAAATACTGCCTTTTGCAACTTACTAGTTATAAATGGTCTGGGATTTTCTCCCGAAAACTTACACCAAATATTAAAATTTGAAATGGGAATATTTATTAATTGAGAATCAGATACAGTTTGGTTTGCCACTATCATTTTGCTGCTCAGTGTGAAAATTTTGAAATTCAGATCTTCACAAAAATACAAAGTACAGATCTTATAGATATAAATATTAAAACGTATTTTTAAATTAGAATAAACAATCCTACAGATGTACTCGTATGTACGCCTGCTTGCGATTAACTGATTACGTTAAAATTTATTTCTGAGTACATAAGTTGAATACATACGTACACGTACCTAACGCTAGTTAATAGCTTAATGATTGAAGTAGTTCTGGAAAGTCTGCTATCGACCAGATCTTCACGATATTGAAACCTGCCAATGTAACTGGTCTGATATATGGCTCCGAGTTATGCACCGAGTAGAAAAGATATGAGATGGCTCCACGACTAAGCGAGAGAAAAATTCCCCGGAAAATTTATGGTCCTTCCCGTGATGGCAGTGGCGGCTATCAAAGACAATTTTACGTTGAGCTGAATGAATCATGATCAAAGTGCAGCGAATTAAACCTTAGTGTGTGTCTGGATTGGTCATGTTATTCGAATGGACAAATACTTCGCGATCCAAAAACTCTTTCGCTCATGTATATCGAATACGATACAAGCCGTACGATCAGCTCATTTGTTGATCAAATTGTAGATTTTTTTATCCCACACGAGGTCTGTTTAGCAATTCATAATGCGGTAATTGTTTCCTTTAGGAGACAACTGCTAAACCACGTCCAAAAATATCAGGAGAGGTATCAAACAACGCGTTTTTAGTTAGGTATCAACAATCCGAAAGCGGATTTTCAATTTTTTGTTTCAGTGAAAAGTTATTCGCAAAAAGCCCAAAAATGACCCAGGTCCGATCCCAAATAGGGGGATTGATCCGGTCCAACACCGGCTACACGGTCCACAGTATTTCTGCGCAGAACACACTTTTTGCACTTTTCGATCCACCCTAATCTGTGATTACAACAACCACATGAAAATGACAGAAAATTTTCAACTTTGATGGCAAATATCTCTTCACTGAAACAAAAACTCGAAAATTCGCTTCCGGATTATTGTTACCGAGGTCAAAACGCGTATTTTGATGCCTTTCACGATAATTTCGGACGTGTTTTAGCAGTTGTCTCCTAAAGGAAACAATTACCCATAATGCCATGCAGTAATTGCACCAATGGCATGATGTTTGCTGATAGAATTTTTGAAAGTTTGCAAAGAAGTTTAAGATATTAGTTGTGTTCGGTGAGGATCATAGTACAAGGTGGCGCAAAAGTAAGCTTCCGATGTTCAGCATATCGGTTGTCGCACGTGCAGTGTGCGCTGTTGCGCCGTCTTGTTGGAACCACATGTTTTCCAATCCCAATTCATCAAGTTGCGGCAAAAAGAACTCGTTGATCATTGCTCTGTAGCGCTCACCATTCACAGTAACCGTTTGGCCCCGACCGATTATTGGTCAAATAAATAGTCAGCAATATTCCGCGTTCTGGAGCAGTGTAGCGTAACATTGTTTATTAACGTGCATTTCGCATGTGTTTACTACACAAATGTCAATACAGAACTGACTTTAGGGGCCAATCGCAAAATTTATAGCATTTTCTGATAGGAGGATTACTTTTGCGCCATCCTGTATATGTCTACTGTATGTACAAGGTGGCGCAAAAGTAAGCTTGCGATGTTCAGCATATCGGTTGTGGCATGTGCAGTGTGTGCTGTTGCACCGTCTTGTTGGAACCACATGTTTTCCAATCCCAATTCATCAAGTTGCGGCAAAAAGAACTCGTTGATCATTGCTCTGTAGCGCTCACCATTCACAGTAACCGTTTGGCCCCGACCGATTATTGGTCAAATAAATAGTCAGAAATATTCCGCGTTCTGGAGCAGTGTAGCGTAACATTGTTTATTAACGTGTATTTCGCATGTGTTTACTACACAAATGTCAAAACAGAACTGACTTTAGGGGCCAATCGCAAAATTTATAGCATTTTCTGATAGGAGGAATACTTTTGCGCCACCCTGTATATGTACTGGTAAACAATGGTGAGGATAAAATTTTTACTGGAAAGTGTTCGGTGACACAAAACATTTGCAGCGACAGAGCGCATTTTGACATTTCATTGAAAGAGAGAGTTGCAAAAAAAGCTGATAGTGACATAGGCAAGCAACAACAAAAATTTTAAAAATTGAACTATTAACCAATCAAAATAGCAACAGCTGTTTCCTGTTCGGCAAAAATTTTTTACTTTTGGCGTTTCGAGAGAGTTTTATGCCATTCTTACTTTACTGACAGTTCTTTGCAAGTGTTTTCAAGTTTTGTCACCAAACATAGCTTTTTGCGCAAATACCCTACAAGCACACTGACAGTCAGTGCTGTCATTCTAACTATTAGGGATTTGCATCATGTTCTTAAAGCGAATAGCAAAAAATTATGTCAAGAACCCTGTACGTGTGAGTACGGTATGTTCCTTTGTTATTGCCCACGTAGCTTCGACATGTCCAATTCGTGTTCTTTCCCTTGGTTCTTTGTGGGTGTTGGCAACAAAGGACACCCGTGTGCTACGAAACAAACATACTAGTATGAAAGTATCAGCATTGGCACATCAATTATCATCACTGTCAATAAAAAGTGTGAGTGTAAATAAATCAGCGTTTCTTGTAGGGTAGCTTCCATGTAAAAGTTCATACCATGATCCAATAATACAGGTCGTGTTAATAGACCAGCTGATTTTTACTTTTGGCTCGAATTTTGACATTACACTCAATTTTCAGTACGATTTTGACATTAAACTCACGAATTACAAAAACAAAATACATGGAAAATGTTCGTGTGTTTGTCGAGCTGCTACGACCTGTTGTAGTTGGATCATGGTCCATACAATAACGCTTACAAACAAACTCTCAAAAACGTTGTTTTCCTTTTCAATTTCTGTGTTGGAAAAACTTTTTTCAAATTCGTCGCCTGAGCTAGAAAATAACTTACTCCTCTTTTGCCTTTGACCGTCTAAAATAGTTTTGCACTTAATTTTTGTCTGAAATCGTTAAATCGTCATCAACGTATTGTGACGAGTTCGATGATTCCTTGATTATCAATCTTGGCTTCGATCACTATAAAGTCAAATAAACACACGCACAGATATTGTAACTAATAGCTAGTTTTATTTACTAGTAATAAACGCAAAACAATTTTGAGAGTTTGGTAACTTTACAGTAGTTCACTGAACAACGCTTGAAAATAAACTGATCCCCCTGCCTTGCTTGTCACTGCCTTATATAGTCCAACAGGGTGCTTGCCTACGCACCGAGAACTTTCTTGGTTGTTCGCTTTTCGTGTTCTGGAAGGGTCGGTGTTATTTATTGGCATCTCCTCTTTGCATCGTATTCGCAAATACTCGCGCCAACTCTCTTCCTCTTCCTAGTTATACGCTTGCATGCATAAGCGTAGCCATCGTTATCTCGGTTGTGTTAACTAGTGGTGGGAGTGTTATTGAGTTAGGGATGGTACATGCTTGAGAATAATCGCCACAGTATTGTTAATTTTTTTGGCGCATATGGTAGAAGTGTTGCATTTTAAAACGCTTGATCCTTTGTGGTTATGCTTGTCATGCAATCGCAGTTTACGCATCATGATACGGAACAAAGCCAAAATAATTTTTTTAAAGAACTCTTTAATGTTTTATACTGAGCCATATTTAAACAAAAATAATATTATGCCTTAGAATTATTTAGCTGATTCATGCATAAATAATAGTTTATTACAAATTTTAATATTTTTTTTTGAAATTTGACTTAAAATATGTAATGTATCAATCAGATGTACTAAATAAATGTATTTATGATTGATTTTTTTTTTATTACAATCAAATTTTGTTTAACTAAAATTATTAAAAGCCACACTATTACATAACAATTCTAGTTTTTATTTAATGATTTGTTTTATATATCACTCTCCCTAACATATTTGCTTTCATGTCACATGTTATGACTTATTATACACTTTATGCTTATGTTCTTCTAGTGTATAAAAATACATCATGTATGTATACTTGTCTATTGGCGACACACTTTTGCGTAAGTCGTCTATTTGTATTATGTATTGATTTTTTTTAAATTTATTTATTCATTGTTATTATTGCTATTTTTCGTTATGTTGTTGTGTTTTTTATAACAATTTTTATTTAGCATTTGTTGCATATGTTGTTACGTGTAAAAAACTGAAATTTTGTTATGATTGTATGTACATATGTATGTATTTATGTAAGCATACTAGAGAACGAGCTAGGAATGGACGTTTTAAAAAATTAGAGTGACGAGTGACGAAAAAATAACAAATAAAATTTAAATTTTTATTCAAGCTTTTGACTATGTGCACATAGATATAATTAGGCAATTCACAATGTCTCTTATAGTCTTATGTAGTATTTCTTTTAATACAACTCTTGTTATTGTGAGTTGTATGTCATGTTGTTTTTGTTGTTGTGGTAAAGACAAAAACACTCCCCGAAGGTTTTGGGGAGTGTTGTCGAATTAACAGTCCTTGGCCGGATTTGAACCCGGTACGCTCCGGGCCTTCTAGTTCATGTAATGAGACATGAGAGGCATCATATACGTAAATCAACCATCGAGTTGCACGTCACCTTTGTGCATATTAATCGCCTCTTACGACCGGTATGCCTACCTCGGGCATATTTTAAACCCCTAGCCCGCAGGGGCGTTGGATGCAAGTTGGGGACCATTGCTGGAAAAATAAGGCTTTTGGCGGGATTCCTTCAATGTTTTTGGGATAGTTTTAGGAATCATATTGTGACTTTTTCAGGGTAACTTCGGGACATATGCTGAATTGTGTTGTGGGCTTTATCGGGTCATTTCGGTGTTGTTTTTAGGACTATTTTGGAATCATAACGAGACTTTTTTAGAGTAAAAAAAAAATTCCCACAAAGATCCCTAAATTAATTCAAATATGGACCAAAAAAAGTCTTAACGTAATCCATCACTCAATTACGAAATGGTGCCGAAAAAATCCCAAAATTATCCCTAAAACTTTCCGAAATCACCCTGAAAACTACCAAGTAGTCCCTAAGTAGCCTTATTTTGAAATTGAATCAAATAAACTCAGTGCATCTCAATTTATACAGAAATAACGCGTTATATCTATATGCACATAAGGGTATAATTTTGGTATATCTCGATGTTTTTCATTTTCAAAAGCTTGAACAAAAATTGAAATTTAATTTTTTGTTACAAATTTTTTGAATAACCAATAATATATCACTCATCACTCAAATTTTTTTGAATAACAAATAAAATTAAAATTTTTTATTTTAAAACCCTGGAACGAGCACGCATCGATTTTGTTAACGGTCGCTGACCAGCGCACATTTTTCAAAGGTGCCAAGTAATAAGCAATCAATAAGTTTTGTTAATTTTTTTTTAACTACAAAATTTTTAAAATGTGCGTGCGTGACATATTAGGGAGACAATTAATTGGGCGCTTTGTTAATCAAAATTTTATTAATTTAGACAGAAAATCATCATTGATTATGGAAAATAATTACTCTCTTGATTATTAAAATTTTGATTATTCGCTAGCTAATTTATTTAATTATTCAGAAAGCTTTATTAGCACAGTCTGAATAATCAGAAAATTCAATTGCGTAATCATTTTTGCATTCACAAAACTCATCGAAAATAGAATTTATGAAGTTAGGCAAGCATCTGCTCATTTTATATTACTTAAGGGTTTTAATAGCTAATAAGCAAATAGTAATTACTTAGGTTCTGATCTGATTGAACAAAAAGTGATTAATTTATATTTTTGATTTTTCTGAAAAATTATTAATAAATTTTTTTTAACTCGAACAACTACATATCTATTTTGTTGTTGACTGAAGCCGAAACTCGATCGTTCTCTAAAGCATTGCTTGTAATAATCCTGTTAATTTTACCTGTTTGGTTAGACGTGCTTATTTGTGAATTTCTATGTATAATGTTTCGATATATATGTATTATGATAATTTTATATTTTTATGCTTTACAACTATTTTTGTTTACCTATTTAGCTCCTACACATGTTTGTATGTATGTGGTAGTTTAAAATAAATATACAAAAACAACTAGTTTTTAAATTTTAAAGTTTCAAAATAACATTACTAAATAATTAAAATTTGTTTGCACAAAAAAAATCAGAATTAGCGAAACATTTGCTGTAAGAATATGAAATTTGTATTAATGATAATGTATCTAGGGCTGCAAATGCACCGATACCGTGCTTTTTTTTTAGGTATTTTCGGGTTTGGAAACATGTCGAATTTTTATTTTATTTCTTTTCTTAAATTTTTTGTGGATGCGCAATATTTTTGAACGGTTTAATTTTTTGTTTACGTTTACGTTTCGTGTTTAGAAGCAAACCCTATTTGAAACCAGATCGTTAAATAATGATTACTAATCGTAATGATTACCGTTTTGATTAATTTTTTTCTTGAGAATCCATTTAATAATTGATTACCATTACTTTCAATTTTTAATGATTATTTTCCAGATAGTTAAAATATAATAATCAAAAAAATCATGATTTTTTATAGTTATTTAATAAAATAAAATAAAAAAGTTGTTTTGATTACTTTGGATTTTTTTTGTTTTTTTTTTAAATCTTATTTTCCAATATTGTTGTAGAAGAACATAAATACACACATCAACATGCTGAAAAAAATCAAAAATAATCCAAAAAATCAAAAGTAATCAAAATAACTTATTTTTTTTTTTTTATAATTGTAAGCAATTAATGATTGCCTTTTCTCGAAAAACAATTAAAATAATCATTACCAATTAAAAAAGCCGTCCAATTAATTGATTATTGAAACCCTCGTCAAATCTCACACACATTTTATAACCTAAACAATTTTTAAAAATTTTTTCGAGGTATGTTTGCATACATTTTAATATTAAAGGATGGCAATAATGTGCGCTTACATCTTAATTTCCTTTTTGGTTTTACATTTTATTTGAAATCATGTTAAAATTGCTTTCAGTTTGTCAAAATTGTGCCAGTAGGTTCGGCGAGAAAACTTCCTTGAATTGTAAGTAAAGAGAGAATTGCGTATAACTCTCTCGAAAGCGGAAAAACTTTTTGCCGAACAGGAATTTGTAAAAACTTGCAAGCAAAATGGACGTTACTGTTTCCATTGTTACTATTTCTATTGAAGGGTTTGTTGTTGTTTTGTCAAATCCCAAATCACGAACAAAGCTAGTGTTGACAATTAAAATTATTTTAAAATACTTTTTTATTTCAAAAAATTAAATTCGTAAATTTTTTGGTACGCCACTGTATCTATGCTCGAAATTAGTTTTTAATTTAGGTGAAATCATGGCATACCTATGCAGTCAATATAATCTCATCGGCTGATTATATTTTTTTAATTTTAATTTTCTCTAAACCGTTAAACTTGCTTGCAATCAGTTTGACTTTTTAGAGATGGCGTGGGTGAAATTGACAAAAAAGTAAACAAAAATTTTACAGACACGATTTCGACTGCTGAGTGGAACATCACCCTATTTCAAAATATTTTTCAAAAACGCCCTATATCAGAATTTGTTTGAATTACACTCTATTTCAAAATTTGATTTAAAAACGCCCTATATCAGAATTTTTTTCAACAACGCCCTATCTCATTTGATTCAAAAACGCTCTATCTCAGCTAAAATTGTATTGAATTTTCGTTCAGATAGGACGTTTTTGAAACTTATTCTGATGTAGGGCCTTCTTTAACCAAATTTTAAAATAGGGCGTTATTGAAAAAAATTTTGAAGTGGAGCGTTCTCCAAAGAAACTCTGAGATAGGACGTTTTTGAAAAATATTTTGAAATAGGGTGATCTTCCACTCAGCCGTCGATTTGATATTTGTTTGAGAAACTGAGCTAATTTTGATTCGTATAAATCTATTTGAATAGAAATTTTCCACACTTCAAATATGTACATATATCTTTTTGGTTAATTACGCGATTTTGATGAAAAAAAACGGGTTCGCACACGCCCTTAGTTACAGGCTGTCGAGCAGTAAATATTCATTTCTTAGCTTCCGAGGTCCGGGTTTAAACAGACAAACAGGCAGACAAATATTCTAAAAGTGGTTTGGATGAACTTTACAACATTCCCTACGTTACCTTCAGTGATTTTTTCTAAGAAATATTCAATGTACAGATACGACTTTTTTAGAGTGGCATTATAGTATATATTTATTTGCATTTTTTTAAATGTTACAACAAAAAATTAATTAATAAGGATTTTATTGATCGCCCTGTTAAACACAAACCCCCATATTCATAAAAAAATAAAATTGGTATAAAGCGTTTTTAAATGACATTTCCATAAATATTTTCAATTATAAGAGCTTTATAAACCTTTTTTATTTGTTATGAATATGAAGGAAAGTTTTTACACAAAAGTATAAACACATTTTTTTCAAGATGCTCTATTTAAGGATTACATAAAAACGTCCCTTGGCAATTCAAAAAAGTTTGCTTCAAAAATTTATAACATTTCAAAAACCATTTAGACTATGTTACTAGTATTAATAAAAAGCCTTTCGTTTAAAACAAACAAAAATCCAATTATTTGTTATAAATTTTAAGGTAAGATAGTTTTTCAAACAATTTCTTCAAAATCGCGGGATGCGGCGATATAAAATTAGATTCGGGGAAATCCCGTTATTGCAAACATCCAAAAAGTTGGAATTCCTAACTGTGTTACATACATTAGGGTGTTTAAAAGATAATTATTCTTTTGAAACACTCTGAAAAGTTGCGCATGGATACAACCAGATTTTTTGTTGAACAAATTTTCGATTACTACTACAATTATAGAAATTGTAATTTTAAAAAGGATTATACGTGTCTTGGATCGCAGGTGCAGATTACGGAATCGGAATGCTGGTTCTAAATATTGTGAGCACTGTAATTTTATTTTAAAATTACGATTATTCTTATATAACAGTGGTTCGGTTTAGTAATGCATCATTTGCATGATAAGCCGAACTTTTAAAAATGCAAATATGGCAGTGATCAAGCTTTGCTCATGATATTCATCAAAGAAGTTTGAACTTGCCATGGATATGTATTAAAATGATTCAACCAGCTAACGAAACCAAACAATTTTGTCACTGCCAAGAATCTATTGCTATATTCCTTTACTTCGTTTAATCGAAATGCATATCGATATTATTCACACCACTTCTTGCAGAAATTTTCAAATTGATTTCTTTAGAGTATCCAACTTTTGGGCAGATTTTCTTCTGTTTTTTGCATAATTCGAAAATTACCAAATCACTTTTATATATTGTAGTGGTCATATATCGAAAAAACACAGATGTTTTTTGAACAGCCGAAATTTGTAGTCTGCGCTCGGATGAATTTTAACATTAAAGTTAGCTGCACTATTTTGATAATTTTACTTTTGTTTATAAATAGCTTTTAAAAATATATTCACATTTTTCTAAAATTTATTGGAACGGACATTTTCAAACGTTTACGAAAACTTCACTTTTTAGAGGCATTTTCAAACCTGTCTGAATTTTATAATGCTTAAACGAGATACATAGAACTCCTCGTCGGATTTTGCCAAAGGCGAATTCATTACAGGTGGCGTTGGTAACATATATGTATTGAACTTTTTTTATTTTCAGTCGAAAGGGTAATGTCAAACGCAGCCAAATTCAAGGCGAATTCGAGTTTTAGCAATGGCGCCCAAAGCAAATCAATAAGGCGAATTTGGATTTTGACAGCTCGCATCCGATTTACAAAAACAAAATACATGGGAAATTTACATATATGTTCCCGCGGCCACCTGTATAAATTCGCCTTGATTTTGCCTTTGACAGGAAAGTTACGGCATAGGGATTGCGTAAAAGTGAAAATGAATCGACTCAAGTGTTTGAATTCGAACTGTCAAAGCAATGATTGTGGCATGTCTTTGCTTCAACGCGTTTTTGTGAAAGTCGAAGTCGGTCGTAAAGTTTTGTGTCTTCAGCCTAAAGGCCGACTTACATAAAACCATAAACTTAAGACTTTTACTTTGGCAGAAAAGTTACACAAAGTTTGTGGCACGTAAAGCGAAGCAAAATGTTGAGCTATTCTTAACTTATGGCTCTCGTATCTGTCAAAGCTTAAGTTAAAGATTCAAAGTTCTATGTATTCCAGCCATTAATGATTTCCTCTAACAAATTGACAGGAGACTGAAAACATTCAAAACCAAGCCGAATTCAGTAGAAGGTGGCACTATCCAATCAGCTGATATGCATTTTTTTCTTGATTTCTGACACTACAAATTTCACCGCAGCACGATTTTGACATTAGACCTACGAATTACAAAAACAAAACACATGGAAAATGTGTATGTGTATGTTAGCAATTCGCCTTACTTCCACTTTATATTAAATTCGCCTTGTTCAAAACTTTACAATAAAATTTCAGGGAGGCGCCCTAATCACAGAGGGAAAATTCGTAAATATCCATAAAATTAAATTTCAAAGCCGCTTCAATGGATTTTTGATTTGAAACCCTTAGAATCAGTTAACAAAAAAAGTACAGCGCTTGCATGTATGTACGTTTGAATGTAAAGAAAATCCTTTAAAGCTTCCAAATCTTAAAATTAAAATGAGTTTAAATAGAATTTAGTGTGAGTTTCCATTAATGCATACAAATCTTCACTAAATAAAAACCTGAGTGGTAAGTGAGATGAATTTTCACTCAAAATCTAGGTTGAATCATAAAATAAAAATTTGAGTGATTATGAAAATCAAATTCCACTCGAAAAAATAGTCTTAGTGATATAAGAAATGGGATTTCACTATCACTAAACCTTGAGTGGTTAGTAAAGTGCATTAAAATATCATAAAACGCTTGCGGAGAGAGGAAGTTGCAAGTGCCTGCTGGGGAAATTTCACTCAGTAAGATTTGGAAATGGAAAACAGCTGATCATGATAAAACAAAACAACAACAAAATCTTCAAACAAATTCCTATTCGACGGAAACTTTTCACATTTTGAGTTTTAGAGAGACTCAGCTACTTGCAAGTTTTCTCGCCGTACGCACTTAGTGCCAAATGCCGTATTTAATAAAGCATTGACAGATGTCACATCTAACACCTATTCAAAAACGTTATGCTCCGGATGTTTTGTCTTAAATGAATGATGCTGATGTATTTGGTAAATAACAAATCTTTATTCCTATATCATGTTAAATTAAATTAAAAAGAAAACAGCAAGGGTATAAAGTTAATTATATCTACAAAATAAAGCAACTTTACGTACATCATACATACTTAGGTATAAGAAAAAAATGCGAAAAATTTTAATATATGTGGTGTGTAAAATTAGAAAGTTCTACTTCAAACTTAAAATTAGGCTCAATTAAAATTATGTTTATTATAAACGATAAAGACAATCGTCAAGTCAAGTTTTTTGAAATAATAAGCGTGAAGCCAGTAAGTAGGGATATATGTATGTACCTAATGGAGTGAAAATTCGCCAGAGGAATTCTGCATAAAATGTATGGTAAATGATTTTTGAAATGAAAATCCGATTTATTTGAAGCAAAGGTAACGGTGCCCGACAGGAGTGCGAATTGAGTTGCTACAAAAAAGTTGCGGATTCAAGTGAAAAAATGTAGAAACGTGCTTTTATTGATTATTGATTATTGCTTTGCTTTACATTGCTTAGTTGAATCAAAACAAACAAACCGAATCAATTTCATTAACCTTCGAAAACCATTCGCTGGATACCGCAATAGTCACAAATATTGAGAAAGTATTGTGGTATAGAAACTGGAATAAGTTTATTTATTTGGTTTACATTCTTACGTATAGCCGTTTCCTTTTCGTAATTTGTCTACTTGCGTAATAAATTGTTTGAACATAAAAATAAGCAATAAAAAAAATTATAATCTTGGTTGCTATCTTACACGCGACAAAAGTTCTCATTTGATTTTTAAAGAAAATTTAAAATTTTTATAAAAAATTAAAATTTGTTATTTTATTCATAAATCGCTTGAGTGCTTACGAAAAAAAAATCGGCTTATATGCATATCCTTAAACGAATTTTTTGAAAAACTCATTGATTTTGTGGCGAGACATCTAGTCGACCAAATTTTTAACTAATTTATCTCCAAACTTACTGAATTGCTTGTCCTGAAACCTGCAGTTCTACGCGACCAGGGGGGGTTACTCTGTATCGCGACGCGAAAGAAATTTCTTTCGCATTTGAAAAAAATGTATGTAATTTGACAGCTTTCGAATAGCATTTGCTTTCGCATTGCTCCTGTTTTCAATCACTACCAGCGCTGTGATCATGCCATACAGTGCACCTTTTTTGCAGACTCCACTTCACCACCCTGTTATTCGATGAAATTTTGCATATTGCGGCTTAAAGCCTGGTGCATGCAGTACTGGTTTGAAGCCCTACAAATCGTCATAGACTAAAGAAAATCAGTACTGCTAATGTTGTTTTTGATGTTAAAACAGAAAAATAATTTTTCAAAACTCCTCTGACAAATTAACAAACGATGGAATATATGAAGATAGGGAGTAGTTTAAATAGAAAATGAGACGCATATGCAAAAGCAAACCAGTTTAAAATTAGGTAAAATTTAGGTGAAACCAACACAAACGTATTTACACCAGTGGCAAAAATTATAGAAACACAACTGCGGTATTCACATATTTATTAATTTAAAAGATGCATATTTCAAACAGATAACTTGTTAACAAGACTTACGTTATTACTATTATTACATATGTATGCTTTTATTTTCTCTTTAGCGAAATCAATGTGAATTCAAATCATTTTTTATAAAAAAATATAAAGCTTTTAAGTACAATTTTTTGCTAATCAATTTTCGATTTTTGAACTAAAATTTTGAATCAAGGCTACAGCGTATTCTTCTTTATAATATATACGTTAGGATATTTCATTTTCTCTTTTTCCTACATGGAAAACTAGTGCCTTATCTATATAAAATATATAAAAATAAAATTTTGTGAGAACAAAACAGCCAATCTACTGGCCAGATTTCTCTAATTCAAACTTTAAAATGACTTATTCGTGCCTCACAAGGATATAGGGGTATTTTAAAGTGAAAAGTATGTTTAAAGTATATGTAAATAACAAACATGTATTACTAAAATATTATTGTTATTAATAATTGCAAACAAAAATGTAAAATCAATCAATTTTAAGATATAGTGTGGGAAGAGATACTATGTAAATTCCTAACCAATGCATACAATTTTTGAGTTTTCTCCCCTTTTTTGATATTTTTATTTTATACCTTCCGTGACGTACAACAGCTGTACAACCATTTAATTCAAAACCAGTTTTGTATGGAATATCTAAATTTTGAATGAGCTATAAAGCACTCAGGATTTATTGTATTTCATATTTTTCTCAGACTGTCATTTAGGCCAAAGAAAAAAGATCAGCTCAAAATGAAGCACCCTATAATATATATATAAATACATTTCAAGTTTAATAAATTTCTAACTTTTTACAATTATTCTTTGGAATGAATCAAATGCTCAAAAAAAAAAAAAAATTAACGCTTAATTCTTTGGTGTTTCTATTACTTTTGCTACCAGTGTATCTATATTAGGGCAGGCCAATTTATCATAGGCACTGTTTCGGCAACTGGATTGTTTTACAATTAATTCTGCAGAGGCTGCTGTGTGAAAGATCATCCTATATAAGCATACAAATTTCAAAACTGTCTCACATTAAAATTTTTTCTCTTTCAAAAATACTTTTTCTCAATTCAAATTCACAATAGTTAGAGTGTTTTTGAAACAAATTTTAAAATTAAACATTGTTGCAAAAAATGCTGAGATATGTTGTTTTAGAAAACAATTTTAAAAGAAATATTCTGAGACGCTGTTATCAAAATGGTAAGTACGACAGTAGGGGGAACTTCCACTCAGCCAGCAAAATAAAGAACTGGTTACAAAATTTGTTTCAATTATTTTTAATTTCAGTTTACCATTAATGATTTCAATATAAATTGAATTGTGGATCGATAACTGAAATTAAAAAGTTTTAGTTTGAACCCTATTTAAAGGGTATGTTTACTGAAACTAAGGCATTTATTTCAACTCAGAACAAGTCGACCTGCCCGAAAGTTCTTCCATAGGTACATATATATGTCTCAAACACTTTTTTTTATCCCAAAAGAGAAACAAATATTAAACTAAAGAGATAAGAAAACATTAATTTCGAAACGAAGTTTTTTTAATGAAATGATTATGAAGTCACTTTATAAAGCAAAACCAATATCTAGTTAGTACTTTATAACGTCATTATGCACTATAACCTTGCACTTACTTATGTATTAGGGTGATTCCATTTATACATTTTTCTTCGAAACAATTTCAGGGACACTTTTTGAATGATGATTTGATGTCGACTCAGACTGAGTGAGTTGAAAGTATTTAGTGAAACCTACAAGTATTCAAAATTTGTAATCTTTTTTATGATTAAGATTCATGACGTAAGCGAAAATGTATAAACTACCAGAGAAGGAAAAACATAAAGAAGTTCCAAAAATGATTGTAAGTGTAAGCCAAAGTGGTGGTAGGTAATTTACCACAGCAACTTCCTAGAAAGAACTATGTTTTAACTGAACACTTTAGGTCCATTAATGTTGAATTGTACCGGAACAGGTATATGGGCAAAGTAATAGAAAGTGAAAGTCAACGTCTAACGGGTTCAAAGGAAAATGCTTCCTGTGGTGAATTACCTACCAGTGAATTTATTTTTTACTCGTACCATTCGTCGCTTTGAACATTCGCTGGTACTACAAATATGTGTGTGTGTCAAAACTAGGATGTTGGTAAGTAAATTTTAATAAATAGAAATTTTAATGCGGAATTGCACTAAAAATAAAAAGTGAGTAATATTGACTTTTTTCCACTATGACTCATAATTTTATTAACATTTACTTAAATTATCATTCAAAGGTTTATTTTGAGTGCATTTTCTTTTTCATTAGCACTAAAATTCCTTTTTAGTGACATTTCAACTAGATCCGGGAGTCTTCATGAATGCCAATGCAGACACATAACCACTTAACACATATCTGAATATCAATAGAAATGAAGTTTCATTAAAAACTAGTTTTAGTGCTAATGAAAACGAATATCTACTCAAAATACACACATGTATCAATCAAGATTATAGTAATGACTGATGAAGCGTACCTTAATTGAGCAATCTTAGAAAAAGTGTGCAATCACGATTACAGAGAATATAATCGTAGAAGCAATCGATTTCACGCGAGAAAGATTACGATAACAAAACAGTCACGATTAAAGAAAACGCAATTCCAAATTTATTTTATTTAGATTACTATGGCTGGAATCGTGTTTATTACGAAATAATTATCATTGATAGTTGTAATCGAAATCATGTAACCGTAGTTCAAAAATTGGGTTACGTTATATTCGCTTTTGATTTATTTACTTTAATGTGAGATAGCTTTATCAAAAATACTAAAATCGATCAATTTGTTGTTACACCAAAGTTGAGGTTAGGTTTTAAAACTTTTGAGCTTGTTTCGAAGAAAAAACAAAAACTACTGGAATCGTTTATGTATGTGTGTATAACAAGGATGTGGGTAAATATATAGTGTAGATAGGAGAGGGAGCGCATACGAGTTATCGGTGGTTGGAAAGGATCAAGTTAAGCTAAGTAGAGGATGATTAGGTAAATGTACATAGAACTATATATTTACTAGATTTACAAACTTAAAATATGTATGTATACATGTAAATATTTTTTTATTTGCTGTGTTTGTTTTCCTATTACGTTCATGATGTTTGAGTCCTTGTTAGTGTTGGCATATTAAGTTTTTGTTTATTATTTGTATTATCAAACTTTATCATGCTTTCATTCAAGCTTTTTATTTTGTTTGTTTGAGATGGTGCAGTTATATATGCATGTATGTATGTATTTGTATGAGAGTGTGCGCATGGCTATTATTATAGTAAGGCACAGTGCACTAAATTTTTATTTCCACTAATGCAAGAATTTGTTGATAGTGAAAATATTTACCACTATCACTAAAAAATTGAGTAACAGTGGTATGCGAAATGCATTAAAAATTTAGTGCCTTATGCGCAACTATGGCTATTATGCATGTTTTGTAGTAAAATATGAATTACTTAGTCTTTGAGTTTGTATGTTTTTGTTTGTTTGTTTTTTGTTTGTTGCTGTGTTGCTCACTAAGTTATGTTTTGTATTTTTAATTTAAATTTTTGCTCTTTTTTGTGTGGTCTTTATGCGGCGTTTAGCACAGTCATTTCACCAACCGGCTCTAACCCCATTAAGCACAGAATCGCCTACTTTTGATAAATTCCTAGTTCTCACTTTCAACATTCCTTACTATTTGAGATTAAGCGTTATCTTCAAGCTAATTCCGCAACTTGTGCGACATTTGAGAAATTGGTGAAAGTCCAATATTAAGAAGTGTTTTTGTGTTGGGAACACTATAATGTTAAAAATTTCAAATGCCTTTCACAAACCTTCGAAGTTAATTCCCAATAGCACCTCAATAGTGGAATTACAGGATTTTCGCTGACTGACAAGTTGATAAATCGTTGTCAACAATTTCTTAACTGCATCTCAATTGCCGCACAACAGAGGAATTACCTTGGAGATAAAGCTTAATCTCAAGTAGTAAGGAATGCTGCAACTCAGCTTGAGAAGTAAGTATTTATCAATTGGAGAATACATTTTTCTATGCTTATTGGGGCCCTACTCTACAGCAACAGCTCTACTACAATTGTGTATGTGTATGTATGTATATGTTCTTATTGCTGTTGTTGTTGCTTTTTGTATTTATTTAATTGGCCGATTTTTATTGCTACCGTCGATTGATTAGGCCATTTGGTGGCGCTTGTTGTCCCGCTGTATGCATTAGTTCCAATTCGACCAGTAACGGAAAATGATCCGATGGTATATGCGGATGCGGACAGCCAACAACTTTGTTGTCACGCAACCAATCATTCGAGATGGGACCCAATAAACCCAATGGCACCATGCCAGTTTTCGTATAGAAAATATAATCGATGATACCTTTAAAATCGAAAGTATAATTTGTATGTGGCATTATGTCTTCACTGTAAGCGGAGGCCAATTTAAAGGAATGCGTAAATTCGGTAGTATCATTGCAGAGTAAACGTTGTAAACATGATTTATACCCCATATCCTTGAAATCTTGATGATCCATTGCTACGCGTCCTTTGCCAAGGAATTCAATAACACCAGAGTCTGGTAACGAATTGAAATCTCCACAAAGTAATAGCTGTACACTATTCGTGTCATTCTTATGGCCCGGCCTAAAGCTATGACTCACTTCATCGATTATTGATTTGAGTTCATTGCTCAGCATCATTGTTTGTATGAGTTTGACATCGCAAAATTCGGGATCCCAGTGTATATGCGCCGTGCAAACAAGCAATGGTTGTGTTACTTGTGTCACTTCGGTCATTGGATCCCATGCATTGTCCTTTACTTTCAGCAAAGCTGCCAAGCCAATATTATCTTTAGGCATAACACGATTCAACATGTTATCAGAGCCTTCAGCATTAGCCATAGCCAACTGATTGAATTCGATTAAATGTTCCTTGATTAGCGTAAATCTATTTAGGGTGAGACAAATTTAGAGAAACGCGTTAATTTTTAATTACTTCTTTTGATAAAGCTACATAAATTAGTACATCTCCCAAAAATCTAAACAGCTGACTGCTTACTGACGATGCTTTAAGCTCGGAAGTGTAACTGGTAAAGCGAGATGTGCAGAGCCATAGATTAAGGAGAGTCCTTTGCTGAAAATTAAAGCCTTCTGGTACTCCTGAGCTTTTTTCCCGTCGAACCTTCAGGTCTATGCCCGCTAGCCTGTGGGATGAAAAATAGTAGCCATCAATGTCAACCGGGGGAAGATTTAGCATTATATTCAGTGCCATTGTGGGAGTCTCGAGTCGTGTGAACAGCTCAGCTAATACGACCAAATTAATTATTTGACAGTTTCCATCAATATAGCCAAGAAAATAGTGTTCAATGCTCCCAATGTCCCACATCATACAGCCAATTAAGCAGCATTGAAGGAAATACCCAGCGCCTACCAATGGCTCCCTGACAGAAGTACAGGACATCTGTGGCGTTCTTGATTCTGCAATTCAACTTCAATGACAGATTGCTGTAAAGTATAAAACCGAGGAACTTCCCTGCAACTCCAGATTGAGGAGCAGGACGACGATGATACAGATGAGGGCAAACAGCACACGCCTCTTTTGTGTGCCCCTTTTCAAATTTCTCTGACACACAGCTCCTCCGCACTCCAAAGTGACAGTTATACCCTTCAGTAGTTTGGGAAAAAACTCAACCAGTGAATTCGACTCGCAATACTGTTAGGACCCTCTTATTACAACCGGTAGGACAATATTGAAAGCTCTGCGTTCGAGTGACTCATTTATCGATTTGACAACCTATTTGAATGGAATGTATAGCGATCTTTTCTCTTCTTCGATTAATGTTTCTTCTAAAAACGAGCTTTAGCGAAACTATGCGATTTTCATGTTACTTAAATATTTATTATTTACTTGTTGTAACGGTGGACCTCTCAAATATTGCAAGCTACTGGGGTGGACACCCGTATTATGTCAACAATAGTATAACAATTAAATTGTGATTTGGTTTTATTTTTCTTCCAAAGAAGACTTCGTTTTCTTCTTAACTAAATTCTACAAACTATTCCGCCCAGCACCTCTTCCGGAACTTTTAAACTGGCACCCCTAAGCAGACAATGAAAAGAGTGTATTTATACTATGGCCGATTTTATACTTACTTTGCAGCTCGAAAGAAAATAGCGCAGCCATCCACAAATTTACGTTCCATTTCCGACATTGTCTTGGCACGTGACTTTGGCGAGAATATGCCCTCATAGCCATCACCTTTCAGTTCTGGCAGAAAGAAATTGTAAAACTGATCTGTCTCGATTTCTTGCAGACTAATTATATCCGCCGAATAGTGACGGATTTCGTCAAGTATTGCCTTTTTCCTATACTCCCAACTCAGAGCCCATGACGGACAATATCCATACATTTGCCGTGTGGCATATTTGTCACACAAAACATTGTAACACATAACAGTAAATATACCTATGGACAAAAGAAAAACGCATTTTAATGGTATTGAGATAATTTGAAAAATGATAAGTACTTACATGCCGGTCTTGATTTGTTCGGTTTAGCTAGCGGTATCCATGGGCGCTGCGGTGGAGGTGTAATGGAAACTGTAAATAAAATAAAGATAATTGGTTAATTACTAATTTGCTACAGCCAAACATATTATTTGAGTAGGCAGTTTTTGTATGCTTGATAAGGCCCTATTTCAGAATTTGGGTAAAGAACTCCCTAGAACTAGAATACCCATTTGAAAATTGGAGTCAAAAACGCTCTTTCTCAGCTGAATATGTATTAAATTTTCGTTCAAATGGAGCGTTCTTAAAACCAATTCTTAGGTAGGGCGTTTTAGAAAAATCAATATTTTGAAAAAGGATGATCTTCCTCAGTCTAATTTGTGTAGACAAATTAGGTTCATAATCCGGGGCAAGTATTAACAAAATTCTTTAAAAAAATTTTTAAAAACCCGTTTGTGCTCCTCGGCGATGGCTGGCGACCCTCCGCGTGAAGTTTCTACCATGGATTTGTAGTCTGCTGCTTCTAATTTTTTCCTAGAAATTGGCGGGACCTACACGTTTTGTGCCCAAGCCGAACGGCGCACAGTGGTCGGAATGAAAATTCTAGGTGAACAAAATTATTTCTTACGTCCAAATGGTCACAAATGTCCTTTCCAACTAGTTTTCGGTTGCTGATATGGAATTGGTTGCTAGGTTCAAAAAATTTCAGGGTTTTGTGTCATGAAGTGCAGAAAATTATTTCAAGTATTTTTATCTGAGTTAGAAATACATATGTAAAATTACTGAATGGTAAGTTACACATTTTATTAGGTATAATTAAAAATAATATATATATTAATATAACTTTTAGGTCCAAATTCACATTTTATTTTATTTGAGAACAAGGAAAGATAATGAAAAAAAAAATCAAAAAAAAAATAATCATACCATAGATCCATTATATAAACTAAAAGATCTGGCAAAGTAAGAAAAAGTAATGCTTAAGATTTAGTACACGTTTAGTACATATATTTCTTGATTGGGAAAAATAATTTTCTTTTTGGACGGGTGTGGCACTAAATTTTTTTTTTCATACTTACTTAAATTGATATTTTGACTGACCTAATTGAACAATTTATAAGCTTCTAATGACCTTAATACAAAATCTCAATTCTCACAATAGTTCGAAAAAGAAAAAAATAGTTCCACTAAAACTCTGGCCTGCTACGCAAAGATTATTCAAACTCTTTGCTTTAAGAAAAAATTATATATGTAAGGTAGGCAACTTTTGAAGACGCGTAAATACCAGGTAGAGTCATAGAATGAGTTACGGATTGGACAGTATTGTCACTGGACATTCTATAATAGTTGGGCGACAGAATTAGGCCGGTTTTCTAAGTTCGAGTTTGAGACTTTTGTCCACCTTGAAATCTCATTCCGACCACTGTGCGGCGTCTGCTTGAGTCAGTAAGATCAATTATTCAACAGTTAATTTTTTTGGTTAAGATAAATCGATTTATGGAAAATCGATTTTTTATCAATCGATTTTTTTATCAATCGATTTTTTATACGAAAAATGCCTCTTCGATGTATTAGTAAAAATATTTTATGAACATCATTTTAGTTAATAGCACAGTTAATCATAGTTGGAAACATTGCCATCATTCAATCTTTTTGGGCAGAGTTATTAAAATGTGCAAGTAAATTTTTAGATTTTTTTGTATCGAGGATGTTGGGTATTTTCTTCCTACAACGCATGAACATAATTAAATTTTCCCATGAAATTGTAAACTTAAAAACTTTTATTTATGTGGTATCTGTTATAGATATCGCGATATTTTAAATGAAAAATATTAAAATTACTAAATAAATATATTTTACGAATAAAACCTTTTTTTAATTTTGGCTCAATTTCCTCGCACATCGCTACAATTTTGATCGATACAATAATCAATCCAAAAAAAATCGATTATTTATTCACAACCATATCTAAAGTTGCTTTTTGTTGAAAGAAATATACTCAGAGAGGATGGCGCATACAACAGATCTGGGCGACCTTGTTTCGAAATCTTTTTCATGTCACACCTCCAGTGAAACGTGAGCCTGGGACTTTACCCACCACGCTTGCATACTATCATTTGTGTGAATGTGTTACAGATCTTATTAGATGTACAAAAAATTTATAGTTTCGCATTTCACTTTCTTTGATATAATTAGGTAGCCGAAATTTGAAAGGTTACGATACGTAAGTACGTATGTATGTATGCAGGTATTTAGTTAAATTCGCTTTACTTCCACTAAACACGAAAGAGATTGCCCATGGAATTTATAATGAGTTTGCACCTGTACACAAGCAAACAAACAAACATATGTTGTGTAAATATGTATTTTATCATATTTTACTTATTATTCTCTGTGCAAATTGCACAAAATTGTTGAGAGAATTAATTAAGACCGGCAATGTTGTAAACACAACAATAACAACACTTTTTAAGTTGCACTGAATTTACTAATATGAAAGTGATTACGGGTGGTGTATGCATGGCCGTATTACGAAAGAGGGCCAATGTTACATTGATTTCAGCAGACTACTGACGAGCTAAAATTAAAATATGACCTTGGCGAATAATATCCTAATTACAGGTTTTCAGAAAAATATTTTAAAGACATGGTAGCTCTTCGTCAGTGGTGCTGGGTACTTTTGCCATGTCGAGCTTCTCAAATAAAATTCATCTGCTTTACCAGATAACGTTCGAAGACATCCTACCAATTTGTAGGAGGAAATCTAAATTAAGATAAATTGGGACATGGTAACTTCGAGGATAAATTGTGAAAAAACCTCGACCAGACATTTACTTATAACGGCCCCACTAGTTCGTACACTTCAAAGTATGAATTGCTTAATACGGCCGTGGGTGTATGCGGTGATTAGCTGCGTGCGCCAATGAGAGATTGCAAGTGCGACGGTGAAAGTGACCCACAAATTACTTCCGTGTGTAAGTAATAAAACAAAAACGTTGGTGGGAGGTGAATTTTATTTAATAAATTGGTTTTTACATTCAATTCGCAGTTGCTATGAGGCGAAGTGCCACCTTATTTTATAGTTTATTATTGTATTTTAAATAATTTTATTGTTTTGTTCCTTAAAGAGAGGGGGTGCGAAGCAGACAAGTTAGTGTTATGAAAGCTAAAATATACATAAAATTAAAATTGGCTCAAGTGCTCGTGCGGGAATTTCCTTGCACACTCTCTCACCCTAATCCGTGAATTGAGAAACATTAAGATTGTTTGATAGGCAAATAAAGCAATTTCAAAGTTTGAAGATCAGGAGGATCAACTTTCTACAAAATGGTTTTCTTCTCCTAGTTTCAGTTTTTTTTTCAGAAACGGTATATCATTGACCGGACTTGAAACCGCCTAGAATATTTTCAAAAACACGATATAACAACGGAGATCTTCAACATTCTTCTTCCCTTTTAAATATTTAACAAAAAAATGTTCACACTTCTCGCGTTTTCATGTATAATCAAATTAATTTCCAGTTTGCTTTATACATATTTGGAAAATTTTTTCGACATAATTTCAGTAAAACAGGCAACACATCAGCTGCGTATTAAGTGAAAAATATGCAGCAGAGTTGCTGTGCGGCCTAGTAAGGGGTGCACTAACGTATCGTAACGCTTTCAATAATGACAAAAAAAAGAAAAGAGAAATACTAAAATGTTTTGCCAAACTTTCATATAATAACAAAATTCATATCGGCCATAAAATTTCAAAAGTTAATTACATCAATTTTCAGGGTTATTTAAAAGACATTAAAAATGAAAAGCAACAACAAAATATATTAACGGAAGCAATGCTTGTGCTTGCGAAAAGGTAAAATACAACGAGGGAGTTAAAATTAAACGAAATACAAATTCGTAAAAAGTGAAAGTTCTCCCTGCCGCAATATTCGCGCACAGCACAACAGCATTGGGTCGTGTCAATTTGATGGAAAAAGTGAAAGTTTTATTCCCACTGTTACCGGTAATATTGTAGTAGGCATATTTCGTTACTAATAAAAAGGTAACCAATTGCTTTATCGCGATTCTCGGATACACGGCAACACTGTCAATAACAATAAATGCTGAATAGAGTTGAAATGTAACGGCTTAAGAAGATATACAAGGCTGTTATCTTGAAATTCTAAAGATGAATAGAAAAATCGTTGTGACCCTGTCGATATGTCCCTGCGTCCCTATGCGCACACGATCGATTAAATAAAAATGTAAATATTTAAAAGTTGGTGTATAGACCACGATTGAAAATGGGCGAAATCGAATGAAAACCATGCCCTTCTTTTCGATATCGAAAATTTTATATAACCGTAATTTATTCGCTCAAACCCGACAAGATGATTTTGGTCGTCAGTCATCAATTTTTAAGTCCCCCTCCAACTTTTTTTCATGTTGTTGTTGTTGTGGTAACGACAAAAACACTCCCCGAAGGTTTTGGGGAGTGTTGTCGAATTAACAGTCCTTGGCCGAATTTGAACCCGGTAGTCTCCGGTACTCCCTTGCGGTACTGCCCGACTGTCGTGGTATCGATTTATGACCAGTGAAACCTTCTAGGCCATGTCACCCCTCCTTCCGTAAGGAAGGATAAGATGAGTAATGAGAGGTGAGAGGCATCATATCCCTAGATCAACCAACGAGTTGCACGTCATTACCTTTGTGCATACTGGTCGCCTCTTACGACCGGTATGCCTACCTCGGGCATATTGTAAACCCCTAACCCGCAGGGGGTTTTTTCATTTTAGTCGGGGCCTCCACATTCCTCTGCTGTCGAGCTTTTTTGTCCAGTCGCATAACATGACCTAGCCAACGAAGATTTTGCGCTTTAATCAGACCTGTTAAATTTGATTAGTAATTATGTAATATTTGCAGAGCTACCACAAGTTGTATGGTACACTGGCGGCTCGAACACTAGAAGACACCGGTACGCTAATCTTTTTCGCTAAAAACTATATGTCCACACAACTTGGATAGTACCTGCCCATATTTCGGGTTAACAGGTATACTCACTGCAGACTCAAAAGTCACGCATTTAAACGAGTCATCTGCTTCAACAGTCACTGCCACTTCTTCATTTCGAGTGTTTCCACTATGAGATGAGCAAGTAAGACTAATTTTCAATTTGTGTATTTCAAATGCTGGCTGGGTTGTTGATTAAGAGACCAAAGTGAAATACGCACGCAACCACAACAACACAACATCAGCTGACCGAATAATTGTTAGCGGATCTATTTATGGACTTGTTGGATTTATGTTTATGTTTGTACTTGTGTTGCTCCTTTTCCACCACTTCGCTTTTTGCTAACTTTTGTGTCTCGCTCCATTAGGTGTCTGATCGACTGTGTTATTGCATTGCGCTGGACGCCGGTCGATCGAAAAAGAAAGTGAATTTACCACTTCGTTGCTGTCATCTCCTACGTCTATGTTTACGTATAGCAAGCGTGTTCGCCAACCATATTTAGATACTACAATGCAGTGAAACTCCAAACTAGTTAAGTAATATACCATATACAACTAGAATTTTCTGATTGGTATTGAACTAGGCCAAAAAATCCCAAACTTGTACCAGTAAAATTTCAAAGTTAAGTAGACTACTGAAATGTCCAGAGTTGATGCAACCTCTTCATTTCAGAAGATATTGCCCGCTGACTAATGAAAGCGCGTCATTATCTACAAATTGAACCATTTTGCAGAATGCCAAGTTACGTAATTCAAAAGTTAAACTAAAAGCGGGCAGCATTTGTTTTATTACTGTATGTGGATTTAGTATATTAAATGGTTTAGTAGTTAGCTACTAGTTAGGTATAGCAGTCAGTCGGACTTCACCCCATGGGATCTCCCTTGTGAGCTGAATACTTAACCACGTTGCCCATGATTGAAGTAAATTAATTGGTTTATTTTGAACTAGTACGAGACTGGTATATTCCTAATCAAAATCTGACAACCAACATCTGGTAGGTTATCCCCATGTTAGCAATACCAATTGCTTGTCCGAAAACAAAAATACAGTTAGCTGACTAATTGGCTTGTGATTCATACCAGTTATGAGGTAGTTTACAACTAGTTGGTTTGACGGCAGGGTACATAAATGTGTATGTCTGTATGTATCTTACGATTATTTATGCATATTGGATTTTGATTTTTTGGTTTCAATCGGACCTGTTAAATAATGATTAATAATCGTAATGATTGCCGGTTTGATTAATTACTTTCTTGATAATCCATTTAATGATTGATTACAACACTTTCAATTTTTAATGATTATTTTGCAATTAATTAAAAAAAAGTATTTATTTAGCAATTAATTAAAAAAATAATCAAAAATAATCAAAAAAGTTGCAATTAATTAAAAAAATAATCCAAAAAGTTGTTTTGATTCTTTTGATTATTTTTATTTTATATTTTTTTCAGTATTGTTGCAGAAGCAGATAAATATACACATCATCAATACTGAAAAAATCGAAAATAATCAAAAAAAATCAACACTTTATTTTTAAATATTTATATATATTTTTTTTTAATTATTTTTGATTTTTTTTTGTTGATATTTTATAATCGTAATGAATTCATAGTTGATTTTTCTTGAAAAACAACTAAAACTAGCTGGACCCGTGCGCTCCTTGCGCAAAAAAAAAACAAAAATGGTTTTAAACCTTTTATTAGTCCAGGTCCAGGATTTTCCAAACCTTTTTCTCAAATTATAAAAAAAGATTTTCAGTTACACTGGTTGTGAGACCCTAAAAAATTATACAAATATGCGCAAACAGCTATTTGAAATTCCACCACTTATATTACATTCACATTGAGCCATGAACTGGAGTTGATTGACAACATCAATATGAATTAACTCAAAAAATGTCCCTTTAACTCGAGTTTATGACCTAATGTGAACGCAGTCTTATTCACTTATTTTAGCAATGTTCAAGTGTAGATGGCGCACTGTTCAGTCTTAGCATTCAAATGTAGATGTCGCGAGGCATGTGAATGTCAGTCACAATAGCGTCAAATTGATTTTTTTGTGCATTCACAATCGTTTATTTTAAAGAATTCATTTTTATAAAATACGCTTAAACAAAAGCACTCCGCTAGTTAAAACATGGTTTCGCATGTAGAGCTAACCCCCACCTTTAAAACGATACGTTATTTATTAATATTGGTTCCAAATGAGAGCAGAAAATTAGGAAATAACACAAAAAGACCTTACAGAAATAATATATATGATAATCATTACCAAATAAAAAAGACGTCTAATTAATTGATTACTAATTACTAATAAAATTTAACACGTCTGGTATTCCTCTATCTCTGCATCTACCTATATGTACACGGCTAAAAATTTGAGCTTAAATTTTAAGCCATTCGTCAATTTAATCAAATTTTCAAACGTTTTTGTAAAAAATTCCAAACCTTCAATTACCTACACCAATTTTCAATCTATTGCGAATTAGATTTAAAACTCATTTATCTCTAAAAGTTTTTTCGAGTCAATGAGTTATTCTCATTACAATTTTGTCCGCGCCGTAGCTAAGTGGGTAGAGCAGACGACTATGATGCGGGAGCGCCGTTTTCTCAATGTCCGGTTAGTTCTGATAGACAGTTTAATTCACAAAAGTTCCTCGGTTATCTGTCAAACAAAGTGCCGGTTAGCGTACACCGGATATTGAGAAAACGGCCCTTAATGTTTGGTTTAACCCGATAGCAGATTTTATTGCTTGTCCTCTATTGACGAGAAATTTGGCAAGAATATCAACGGGCTCATTAACAAAATAGGCTCTCAAACAAACCTAGAATACAATGTTAAACATTAAACCCCATTAAATTTGCAAGAAGTACAATTCACACACACTCTAAACATTTCTGTATTTCCTCTTTGTATACAGTTGCAGACCAGACTAGTTCGTTTTAGGACATTAATTATTTTGACTAACTGGATGTTGCACTGCACCGATGTAGAATAATGTCCATGGCATTGTCATACTGCTTGTAAGCTGAATGCATTTGGCCAACAAAGTTACCAATGAAATAAAGCGTGGCCAATGGAATCGTTACTTGGGGTTGGTGAGGTACACGTTCACTGATTGTTATTGCTACTATGACTGCATTGTTTCGCCCCACTGTGGAACCAACCAGTTTAACTGCATTTTTATGCACATTTTCATTTACACGCGAAACCGTTGACTTGCTAAAAGTTGAGTTGCTTGATGCATCGTACTGCCATTTATATCAAACATAAATGCAGTAGCGACAGCGGCGGTGGTGGCGCCGCACCGGTTTGACTGGCGTGCAGGTTGGGTGAAACGATTGAAAGCTGTATCACATCATCATAAATGCTATAGTTCCAATTGACGACAACATCAACATGCATAAATGCAAACTGATCAGTAATTAAAGCGATGAATGTGAATACCAATAATAACGCGCGTTCCCAAGACCGTATAACACCCGGTTCATATACGCCCAAGAACTGCCAATTTGGTGAAAAAGAGTTTTTCCAAATTATTTTTATGGCTCTTCTCCAGTTTTCGGTGCAATTTGATCTGAAGTAGGCTTTCCAAACTTCAGCCGCACTTACAGGACCCTATTCTGCGAGTATTTACGCGGTTTGCGACATTTCCTATGGATTGGACAGAGCACATAATTTGTGTCCTTAAGAGGGAAATATGTATATTAGGGTGGGTAGATTTGTATGGACGAAAGTTAACCGATATCGCGCCATCGATTTTTCGATAGGTTTTGGGCACAGGAAAAAAAATTTCAACTACGCATACCCAAAAAAATAAATTTCGCGCCTGCGACATTTTATTTTTTTGAGCTTTTTCGACTTTGATTTTTAAGGTTTTTTTCATGAGCTACTAAAAAGATGTTCATTTCCGACCCAAAAATGTCCACTAAAAACGTTGGCTATAACAGCTATTTGGGACTTGTTTTGGTCGAAAAATCGACTTTTCCAAAACCCGAAAATAAAATTTTTTTCAAAAACCTGTTATCGCCAACGTTTTTGGGTCGGAAATGAAAATTTGAAAATCAAATGAAAATTTTTTTAGTAGGTCATGAAAAAAACCTTAAAAATCAAAGTCGAAAAAAGTCAAAAAATGAAATTTCGCAGGCTCGAAATTTATTTTTTTGGGTATGCGTAGTGGAACTTTTTTTCCTGAGCCCAAAACCTATCGAAAAGCGATGGAGCGATATCGGTTAATAAATCGACCCAGTCTAATGTATATCCCCGAATATCCAAAAAAGTGTCACCAATGTGAACAGTCCTTAACCGGAAATGGCCTTTATGTTACGAGCTCACTGTCTTGGGCGAATTTCTTTGCCCTATCACATCTTGGGGTTTATCATCTCCTTTTGTAAATGCAATGAATGCCCTGAACGAGGTTATGTTAGGATGTCTGCCCTACGCTTAAAAGCATATCAGCACACTTACGCCAGTTGGTCTATGTGACACCACTTTTTCGGGATTTGGTCATCCATGCTTTCCATGCGCATGAAGTTGAAACATCTTGTTTGTTTGACATAGCGTAGTAACACCTAGACTTCCGCAGAGCAAATGTCTGCTATGCAGCCGAAGAAACATTTACTTTCGGAAACGATGGTTTCTTCCGGCTGGAGCAGGGCAGTGACAAATGAAGTGTTTAATACTGCATATGTCAACCACAACCCTGCAGCGGTGGCAAAAGTCATTGCGGGGAGTTTTATACGTTCTGCGTGTATATTAATGAGTGCAACTAGCAAGCTGAGAGACACTAGTTTTGACCGGATGAGGACACAGTTTTCCTTTTATTATTATTGGACCAGATCACCCTGCAAGTGGACTCCTGTGACCATCTGAAATTTGCCTGTTCAATGAGATTAATATTAATTATAGGAATATGGATAAGACGAATAGGAGAAAGGTAAAATGAGAAAAAGAAATGAAAGGTGAAATAAAGAAGGGAGGGAGTGAAGCAAGTAAACTTTTAGGCAGGACAATATCTGCCGGGTCTGGTGTTTTAAGAAATGCTACCTTCACTTCATCTTTTCATTCGTCGACAACTTCAGCACTTGGGCTCTCAAGTGTATAGCATTGTATTACAATGCTTTGTGAGAAAATATTTTGATTTGCATATCACAGATATCATTTGTTAGAGCTAGTATTCATGCGCTCTGTCACCCAGTCCATATATGTATGTATGTATATATACCTATTTATATAAGTACTTGCATATCTATGGATTCATAAACGCAAAGTAATCATACCTCCCACACTGGCATTGTCGTCAAAACTCTGCAGCACACAATCATATTGCGCAGGTGTGTTGTAATCTTCAGTTGACTAGTAGTGGATATTATTGCCTGGTTTTTATGTTTTCTGCTGTTATGAGTAGTAAATGTGACTTCGAAGCAGAGCAGTAAGCCACATACTAAAAAATATATACCTTATATAAGGCTTATTTAATTTAGTAGAATGGCTTACCGAATGGCGAGTCCTATCTTTGCTCGCACATTCTTAGGGCCGTTTACTCAATGTCTGATTAGCCGCTTAATCAGGACTTTATCAGAGGTTGGCCCAAAAACCATTTACTCAATGCCTGATTAGCAACAATTCGCTGATTATCTCCTGATAAAAGTTATCAGAGGAAAAAAAAAAAAAAGTGACAGTTGAAAGTAAAAACCTCATTTTGTGGCAAATTGTTTTGCTGACAAACTCTGATAGTAAAAGAATTTAAAAATTTAATAATATCCATATAAAGAAATATCACAATCGAAATTTGTAGGCCAAAATGGTTCGATTTGAAATTGTGAACAAGAGCAGCTGTCACTTTTTATGCGTTCACAATGCAACTTTTATAAATTTTTCCCAAAAACGTTCACAATGACCAATTTTATCATGATCACTTATTCAGACTTTTGTGTAAACCAATGTCATTATAAGCCAAGCCATGATTAGGCTATCATAATGATAAAGTTTATCATAACCAGACATTGAGTTTTTCATTCTATTTACTTCTAATATTTTTTTCAAACAGAAATGTCAGAATTGTTGTTTTTGATTTATTTCTCACTGTGTTGAACGTATTGCCACTATCATGACGGCCATAATATGATGATTACAGTGTACTTCATTGTCGCTTTTATTTCTACAACGCAAAGTTACGCGCGCCATATGGCGGCACTGCTTTTGAGGAAACCAAAGCTTAAGCAAACGTGACAAACAAAATGGCATGTCTGGTATAAAGACTTGATTAAGGTTGTATTGTTTATCTTTTAAACAGTGAGGCTGCAAGCACTTATAACAACACAATCTTATAACTTAAACCCGAATCACTCTGGTGTTGCCATATGGCAACGCGAAAGAAAGGTGTTTCCAAATTACTATCAAAATCAAAATCATGTAGTGAAAGCTTTTAAGGGCGCTACTCTCCGGACGTTGAATCGAACCTAACAGCTTTTTAGTTTACACATAAGATTTGGATTAAATTTAGTATGTAGAAAGTGATTTTGTCACCGAGGATGATTTTATGGGTTTGCCACCTATTTCATTTTCTAATTCAAGTGATATATGCTAATATTTCTATTGAACTGTCCCATCAAAAAACAATTTCCACTCCAATCAAGATCTTCTATCGCCCAAATAATCTGCCATATAAAGCTTTCAAATTTGATTGTGAGCTTAAGAATTATTTATAAATATGTTTCAGAAATCGGGTACATTTTCTATCAGCATGGTCAACAACATTAAATAATACATAAAATCGGTAATTGTTTCGTATGCAAATCGGTTTATAAATATGAAAGTTGTAGCCAATTTAGCAACTGTTGTTTTTTATGCAGTATATTGGCACTGTACTTTGAGATACAAAATAGGGTTATGTTTGTATATACATATATTATTTCGATATCTGCCTAATCTTGGTCCTTTAGTTTAAAATGATCTAATAATAAGGTTTATTGGTCAAAGGAGCAAACTGCTCTACCGCAGAAACCTTTGCCTATGTTCCGAATTTAAAGCCGGAAGATGTTCTATTACATCTTAAGACCTTGAAAGAGTCATTCAAATACGGACCTGATTTAATACCGACATGCTTTCTCAAAAAGTGTGCTGAACACGTATTCCAACCACTGACCGATTTGTTTAATCTTTCTTTACAGTGTGGCGTTTTCCCGACTCCATGGAAAGATTATTTTCTCATACTTCTCTATAAAAGCGGGAGTAAGTCGTCTATAGAAAACTACCGTGGAATAGCAAAGCTCTCCGCTGTTCCCAAATTATTTGAAGCTATCATTACTAATCACCTAACATTTTCTATCTCAACACTGATTGCAGATTCTCATCATGGATTTTGTAAGGGTAAATCGACCACAACAAATTTACTTGAATTTACCACCCACGTGTCGAATGGATTTAGAGACAATCTTCACACTGACGTTATTTACACAGATTTTAGTAAGGCATTTGACAAAGTTTGCCACTCTTTACTCATTCACAAATTGGATCTTGTTGACTTTCAACCTGGTCTCACGCGTTGGATCTCCTCCTATCTCTGTGGTAGAATGCAAAGAGTCATTTTAAAAAATTCCGTTTCTAACACCATTGATGTATCCTCTGGTGTTCCTTAGGGCAGTCATCTGGGTCCGGTTCTGTTTTTGATTTTTATAAACGATATCTGTACTACAATAAGACATTCAAAAATCTTAATGTATGCTGACGACGTAAAACTGTTTAAGTCATATTCGTCGATGGAAGAACGTTATTTCCTTCAAATGGATTTAGACTACTTAGTTACTTGGTGTAAAGTAAACTATATATCGCTCAATGTTGCTAAATGTAAATTCGTGTGTTTTTCACGTCGGTATTTACAACCAGCTTTTTATACAATTAACAACCACAATCTTGAACATGTAAATGGTTTTGTCGACTTGGGTGTAACGATGAGCTGCAAACTTAGTTTCAGCCCTCGAATTGAGGCTACTGCCAACAAGGCTAGAGGTGTATTAGATTTTGTGAAAAGGTGGCCAAAGAATTTAGCGACCTTTATGTTACTTAGACTCTTTTTACTACATTAGTTAGACCGATACTAGAATAGGGCTCGATTGTATGGAATCCGCGTATCAAGTTAATGTAGATAAGCTAGAATCAATTCAAAAACAATTCCTACTTTTTACCCTGAAAAATTTTCAATGGGATTCGTTGTATAGTCTTCCACCTTATACTAGTCGGTTAAAAATTATCGATCTCCCAACCCTTGCAAGTCGTAGGGAAATGCTAGACGTAATATTTATGGTCAGACTATTAAACGGATATATTTCAAGTTCATTTCTTTTAAACGAACTTAACTTTAATATACCGTCCCGAGCTTCAAGACATTTCAAACCTATTCTTCTGAAGCAATGCAGGACCAATTTTTAATTACACGAACCTTATCAGTGATTGTGCGAAAACTATAACTCTCATTCAGGTAAATTTGATATTTCTGGCTCGCTTTTTATAATAAAAAAAAAAACTGTTCTCTCCTCTCTTAACAAATGATTTATATGTGTTTATGTAACTTAATCTCTTATGCATGCACCTTACTCAGCTGATGAAAATTTTTCTTTAGCTGAGCAGTTTGAGATCTCGACGCTTAACAAACATCCGCCTTGCAAACACTCGGCAAATTTGATCCGCGCGTAATGCGGATGCGCCCCTCGTGTCGGTTGGACGGGATGGTGGGTAATCCGTTGGGCTTATTATTATTATCGCTTACACTATTTTTTGTTGGTAAATAAGTATTCACTATCGTGGTAACAGCCGCCAATATAAATTTTTGTTGTTGCTTTTTCCACTGTAGAGCTGTTTATGTGATTTTTCCACTCAAAGCGATGATTGTCGTAGGCGACACTTTCGGATGATCCACTTTCACTGAGGCTCGGCTCTACACGCTTCAGTGGCAAGTTGAATTGGTGCTGTTCCGTTTCAAGTATGTTATTGTTGTTGTTTTTGTTGAATTTGCTATTTTTTGAATGCTTTGATTGTCTTCAAAAATGCTTATTTTTAGTAAATAATAATAGAAAATTGCTGCGTAAATTGGCGGAACTATTTACCTTCAAATGCCAAATAAAGATAATGGGCTAATCTGGGCAAATGAAGTGCGCTTTCATCAGGGCAATCGCTGCAGGGTGTTATGACTTGGATTTCTAACATGGTATAGCGGATATACCCGTGACAGGAACCGTAAAAATATGTACTTTAGAAGAAGCTTTTCAAAAGGGGTTTACCCTTCGGCAGTGCTTGGCAAACCCCCCAGAGTGCACTTCTGCCATAAAAATGTATACGCCTGAGTTTTAGGTAGTCGACATAAAAACTGTTGTTCTTGTAGCCGAATAACACTATCCGGATGTGACGGATATGGGCCGTCCATTGTCGGAATGAATACATACGCCCAGGGAACGATTTGTTTGATTGTGGATATTCGGCGCTTCTTACGACAGGTATACCCACCGCGGGTATGTTATAGGAACCCAACTAGATGGGATTCATAACAATTGTGGGTTTAGCCACTTTGTAGCACGCCACAAATAGGAAGGGATACTCGGCCTTAGTCACCTTCGATGTACATATCGTCAAACTATTATTCCTATTATTGTCTTAGGTCAATCGCAACCGCCTAACCTTCGTAGTCGACTTCATCACCGGAGATCGCCTTCGCTGCTCTTCCCATTCCAATGATAGATTACTAGCTCGCTTCTATCGACCATAGGAAACCCGGAAATTTAACCGGGAATTCGTCGAAATGATGTCGCGAAATTGACCATAGAACGTGATTAGGTGCGGCATTTCGGTCATGGCGACTCCCAAATAAAAAATGTCAATGCGGAAATCAGAAGGCTGATATATTCGAATAAACTTCTCAAGTGAAAGAATCACCTTAAGTCCTGCAAACTCTCTGCTGGTGTTGGCAAGTTATGGTCAAGCTGTAAAATACATGTTAAGTTTGTAAATGAATATTCAAAACACCGGAGGATTAAATGAGGTGCATAATTCCCGCTGGGAGTACTCGAAAGAAAGGGGTTTCGAAAGATTTTTACGTGTTGGCGAAGAAGATTTAATGAGTTCAGCGAACTAAAACACAACGGCTTCGCTGGCTAGGCCACGTTGTGTGAATGAACGAAGATGCTTCAGCCTAGAAGGTATTCTTATCAGCACCCGGAAGCAAAGGAAGAGGGAGACCACCACTCCTATGAAAGGACCAAGTGGAGACCGATTTGCGATCCCGGTGTCTCAAGTTGGCTCAACGAATAAATGACTGGCTAGCTATGTTGGACTCCGAACGGCATCTACAAAGGAGACGAATTTTTGCTGAGAAGCCTGTCATGGCAGAAATACACTCGGAGAGTGTAAGAAAGAAGAATCTCCGCTACTGTTTAATATCTATATTTCGAAGCTCCCTTCTCCACCAAAAGATGTTACCCTTTCATTGATGCGCTATGTTCCTAAAACAGCGATTGTACCCCGAGCTTATACGGATTTTGCACGCTCCAATGGATATCAGAGTTCAAAGCAGTAAACCCTAACAAAGCGTTCACATGAATGGACATGTAATAGTATAACTTTGGTCGGAAGTTTTGAAACATGAGAAGAAGAGATGAACAAATATACCAAAATTATCAGGCCATGAGCCCTGTTGATTTAAGCTTAGCCATCCGTCTGTTTAAGGGCAAAATAATCTGTCAGTTTGGGGTGTCTGGTTAAAATTTGCTATAGGGCCACCATTTTATTATATACTAGAAAATCCGGCCATGCTTCGCTGCATCTCAGAACTTAAAACACACTGAATACGATTTGATTTATTGCATCTCGGAAACCAGTTGAGATATGGAACTTAATCACACCGTTTAGTGCTGAACTCCTTAGAACCTTTCGTTTGATACCCATATTGGACTAACATATTTTTGGTCACATATTGGTCGATAACTCCGAATCCGACGGAGTTATCGAAATAAGGAATCGGAATAAAATTGTAAGTTGGACGTCTAGTAATACACTGGCCCAAGTTGTACTCGATTCCAAGCAGCAGTTTTTGAGTGATGCACACCCAAACATAGAGACAAAAATTATAAAAACTGTTGTTTTGGATTCTATTCCCTCAACAACGATAAATCCCATACATTTTTCTTGAATATCTGCAATGTATAGACATCGACCTGTCGGAACCAACAAGATCGTGCCAAAATAACATATAGCCCCCATATAATCGATTGTTCCGATAAACGGGTTTTCGGCTTTAACTCTTGGAATTCAAACAGCTAGGAAGGTTGGACTAATTAAAACCCCTATTATGGTTGTCAATATTAACTAAAACCATATTGATGTGCACAAATTGGCAATGCTAATGCAGTTGCTGGTTCGTACGTATCAATATTGTTTTTGTCAATATTGACAACCATAATAGTGGTGGTTGTTATATTACCTCCATATAGTATTTAAATCTCAATTAAATAATCAAATACAGTTTGCAGCTCTTGTAAATAAGGATCGGACAGTAAAACTCTAGCAAACCAGGATTGCGTAGTGAAGTATTGATTCAAAGTTTTAATTCAACCGGCCTATGTCTTGTATTAAGCAATTAAATCTTCAATATTTTGATTATCTGAATATGTGTTAAGGGTACAAAAAACTGTTTATATGGTCGTAAAATACAAGTAGGGCAATTACGGCAACTGTCCAGTCTACTTAAAATCATGGAAAATGTTAAACAAAAATGTTATCAAAGCACGCATCAGAAAATAAAAAACACAAAAAATTAAATAAACAACAATAAAAAAGTGTAAACGGAACCATTAACAAACTAATGTAATAAAACCTGCTGTGACGAACAAAGGAAGCAACGTAAATAACAAACGCAAGAAAATAACAGTTAAAGTGTTTCGTAATCGAAAAAGCAGTTATCATACATTATTCGAACTTTAACTCGGACACAAAAACTGACACAAATAACGGAAACAGTGCATCATGTAATGCTATTTATAACTGATTTACCTTTATATGTTTGTATCTATATGGTTGTTTTTGTTATTGTATCAGCTTACTGCATAAAACTTTATATGTTCAAGGAAATACACAAAAAATAGTATGACTAATCAGTAATCCAAAATGAAGAAACGTTTTTCTTTTTGGTTTTTATACAACCCAAAAAAAAATCGTAAAACGGCAGGTAGCGAACATTAGATGCTCTAACAAATAAAAGATGGAGTTATGTTTTCCTTGATATAAGCCATGCATATAAAAAGCATTATAAAATCTTTTTTGATTGGGTTCATCTGTGTTTCAGAACAGGAATTCAATTAATTACGCGAAAGCCGGAAGGTTTTTAACCCGGGCCAAGCTCCTGTAAAAATGAGAACGGTGACCTGGTAACCGATGTTAAGAAAGTACTAAGATTATGGAGAGAATACTTTTCTTTCCTTTTAAGAGAAATCAAGCAAGAACCCAGAGAGGAAACACGACTCAAAGAACGAGGATGATGGAATTGATACTCCACAACCCGACTATGACGAGGTGCGAACAGCAATATCTCGATTGAAAACCAATACGGTGGCTAGGAACTGGTAAATAGCATGTATAAGCTTCTGTGAAGAATATGGTCGCATGAATTCAGTCCTGAAGTTTGGAATCGCAGAATCAGCCTTTTAAATGACTGAATGAAGCCTGAAGTTAACATACTGATTGGACGTTATCAGAGTGATTTGACACCTGGCAAAACCACTACCGACCAGATCTTTACAATGCGCCAAATCTTGAAAACAAAAAAACACGTGAGAAAAGAATTGATACACATTACCACTTTGTCGACTTTAAAGTCGCTATCGATAGCTCGAAAAATGATATTTTGACAACACCAACAGAGCGGTTACATCGTGCAAGAAAGTTACTGTAACCACTCTTATAGTGCAGTTGACAGCCCACTTGCAACCTTTTTAACATAACGGAAAATGTGTTCTTACATTGTCAGTTGGCTTGAGTAAGCCCCTCATAGTTTCAACCTCATTACAATTTCGTTGATTCGTTACCACATTACGGTGACACTGACTAGAATAATATATTCGGTGCGTCGTATGATGCCATTTGGCAGTAAAGTTCAAAGTTAAGTAGAGCTACCGCTTAACTTAACTCACATGCAGCCCATTCACTTCGGGGACAATATGGCATATAAAAGCGTCAGAAATGGGTCAGTTATTGTTCTTTATTGTTTTTGTTGTCTTACAACATTCTTAGTTGTATTGTTATGTTTATAAATATGAATGAATCCGCAGGCCAAACCCAGTTCAAGCTAAATGTGGCACAGTTCTAAGAGTCAGAATTTGGTTTACCTAAATTTATTATGAGCGCGCATAAAAAGCAGTTTAGTTTTTTATGAAAAGAAATTTGTAAACAAATAAATTCATACCCAACAAGCAAAGTAAGCTTAAAATAAATTTTTAAAAAGCTTTAAATATTAATCTGATCTTTTTAAATATTAATCTTACAAAATTCTAATATTTTCTTTATAAAACGTTTGAAAATAAGCGTTTTATAATCAAAACGGACCGATAGTAAGCTTATTAATATAAGCCTAGAAAAATTTTTTTTATAATTTTTTTTATAAATTCAAGTATTTTTTATAAATGTTTTTCTGTAAATTTATTCAAATGATATTTTTTTATATTATTTAGCAATTGCAATAAAATAAAAAATAAACCAATTAATAGCAGATTCAGACCTGTTAAATAATTTTTGCTAATCGTAATGATTACCGGTTTAATTATTTTCTCGAGAGTTCTATTTAAAGATTTATTACCATTACTTTAAATTTTTAATGATTATTTTCCAATGAATTAAAAAAATAGTCAAAAAAATAATGATTTTTTACGATTATTAAGAAAAATCAAAAATAATCAAAAAAAAGTTACTTTGATTACTTTTGATTATTTATTTTTTGTTTCAGTATTGTTGTAGACGCACATATACAATACTGAAACAAATCAAAAATAATAAAAAAAATTTTAAATAATTAAAAAAAAATTTTAAATAATCAAAAGTAACAACTTTTTTTTATTATTATTTTTGATTTTTCCTGGTTTTTTAAAATTTGTTTTACTGGTAATCAATTAATTATTGCCTTTTCTTGAAAAACAATTAAAATAATCACTACCGATTGAAAAAGCCCTCTAATTATTTGATTACTAATTACTAATCAAATTTAACAGGTCTGAGCAGATTGCGGAAGTGGTTAAGATGCAGCCATACATTTTGATTTTTGCTTGTCATTCTTATGTAAAATCTTTTATGAAAAGAATTTGAAATATTTTATGTTCAAAAGAAAAAAAACTGGTAAATAGTTTTTTCTGCATTCTTTGTAAACTTTACAGTTTTAAAGTGAAAAGATTTATAAATGTTCGTTCTCACTTTTTGTTTTAAACTTTCAAATAAATTAAAACTGAAAGAGCTTACGTATCGCTTATTGTAGCACGTTCACTTTAAGTAGTTTTGTATGAGCTTGTAAAGGGTGTTTTTTTTACAGGTTTGTTTTTCGAATAGAGATAAAACTGGCATTTTGTGGTCAAATCTGGAAACTCTAATGTCATTTATGTTCAGTTTGGTTTGCCATTTCATCATGAACAGGTTGACAAAAGAACAACGCTTGCAAATCGTGCAAATTTATTTCGAAAATAATGGTTCAGTTCGCGAAGTTTACCGTGAGCTCCGTCCATTTTATGGTCGACATAATCGTCCATCAGGGCAATTAATTCGGTTAACCATGGATCGTTTTCGCACTACGTTTACTCTATGTGATAATACGCATCCGCAGAGACGTCGAACAGTGCGCACCGAAGAAACAATTGCCGCTGTAGAGCAAAGTGTTGAAGAGGACCCGAATGAATCGATTCGCCACCGTGCACAGCAATTGGAGCTTTGTCCATCAACTTTATGGAAGATTTTGCGCAAAGATCTTGGCTTGCGACCTTACAAGATCCAGCTTGTGCAAGAATAAAAGCCGCGAGACCATGCAATGCGTCGTGATTTTGGTGTATGGGCCGAAAATGAGATTGATTTCGATGCTGATTTTCATCGCAAAATTTTGTTCAGTGATGAGGCTCATTTTTGGTTGAATGGCTACGTCAACAAGCAAAATTGCCGCATTTGGAGTGAAGAGAATCCACATGAGACCCTTGAAACGCCATTACATCCACAAAAACTGACTGTTTGGTGTGCTCTATGGGCTGGTGGAGTCATTGGGCCATACTTCTTCCGCAATAATGCTGGAGAGGCAGCTACCGTTAATGGAGACCGGTATAGAGCCATGATAACCGACTATTTTGTTCCCGAATTGGATGGCATGAATGTGGATGAGTTGTGGTTCCAACAAGACGGCGCTACATGCCACACAGCGCACGTCACAATCGATTTATTGAAGGAAACATTCGATGAGCGCATAATTTCGCGGAATGGACCTGTCAATTGGCCACCAAGGTCGTGTGATTTGACACCATTGGATTATTTTCTTTGGGGATATGTGAAGTCGCTCGTCTACACCAACAAACCAGAAACGTTAGGGGAATTGGAAGCCAACATTCGTGGCGTTATTGCCGACATACGGCCCCATATGCTCGAAAAAGTGGTTGAAAATTGGACCTGTAGAATTGGCTTTATTCGAGCCAGCCGCGGCGGCCACATGCCCGAAATCATATTTAATCATTAATGACATAAAATTATCCTTCCAATAAAGCCAAATTGATGGACCTTAAAACGATTTTCTTGTGTTTTATTTCAATTCGAAGTTCTATACCCCTAAAAAAAACACCCTTTATGTGTAAGTAAGTCTGTTAAATTCATAACCATACTTTTTTTTGAAACCCATTTAACGAACACGCTTATTATGGACTTCAAAGTCCTATGAATAAACCTGCATGTGTTTGTTTATGCCACATATGCGATGAGTGCCCAAAGTGCTTAACCGAAAGGTTTTGCTCAGACTTATGACACACAAGATTTAGATTTTTCGCAAAGCTTTTCGCTATCGAAAACTCCAAGCGCCATCCCATCATCATCTTTCCACACTTTTCATGATACCGAGACGTGCATCATGACTGGTTCATGCTACACCGAAACCCAAGCTTTTATTATTATTATGTGTCTTCAGAACTCTGCACCAGAGCCGATGCATGCTCTTCCAAAACTTTTGGATGTGCAGATATGGACCAGCCAAAACAGTCTAAAGTTGCAAGGGTATGATCACGAATGATTAAAATTAGTTCAATATTTTTTGTGCGTTCTTGAACGTGATGAATTTCTCCTTTCCTTATATACCATATACATACTACTAAAGTTTCCATAACTCTCCACACTCAAATGTTACTTTCCTCTTTCGCTATAGTTGGCACGCAATCTGCAGAAAATAGTGCACCTACGTGGGTGGTTTCATACTCAGATTATTATTTTTTCTTGAAAATCGAATTCTTACATATAAAATTTTTTTAACAGGTTGATATCTGTACATTGCAAATATTTTAGAAAAATCGTTACTAAGCCAATAGAAGCCAAGCCAACAGTTTTTAGAATTTTTGTCTATCTGTCTGTATGTTTGATCGCGCATCACTCAAAAACTGCTCAATGGAATTGAATGGAACTTTTACTGTTACATTATAAGACGTTTAAGATATCATTAGCTCGACCCGCTTATAGATATCGAACAATATGTGGACCTAAGTGATCCAAAATGTGTTTAGTACAATATGGCTATCAAACGAAAGGTGATAATGAGTGCTGCAATAAACGATGTAAGTAAGTTCCATGTCTTATCTGGTATGGGATATAATGATTAAAATTGGACTCAGTCTATTATTAGTTCTGAGACGGGTTTACTAGTAGAAAATAAAAAACCATTAAATTACAGAAAAATTATAAAATAGTGCTTAACAGGCTGATCTATGTTATATTATACCTTCTCCATACAAATTGTATGGAGAAATTTTTCGATATTAAAATTTGTAGAAAAGTTTTTTGGTCGTGTTATTTGTTTTAAACGGAAAAATGTATCCTATATATCAAGGTAGAGCTCCAGCAATACGCCGGTGAAGAAAACGTTCAATTGCATGTGGTAATTTTTTAGGGATGCGCATACAAACATACATAGTGACAAACAAGCAGGGAATCAAATATTTCTTTGTCATTAATGGTTCCTAAACCTTAAGTTGTGCATCTCGTATTACTTCGGCTAAAATTGCATTCAATTCTATTCAGCGGTTTTGGCGTGATTCGCGATCATACCGACAACAATTCCAAAAACTTTTGTTTTGCTTACTTGGATAACTCTTAGGAAGAGCTTCTCCTCCAAGATGACTTACAACTGCGAAGACAGAATTTTCGCTGAGAGGTTTTTAATGACAGAATTACTCTTGAAGAGTTGGTGAGACGAGACCGAAAATCGTGAGTGTGAGGTGCTTGAGAGGTTTGCTGACAGGAATGCTGCCTAAAACTTCTAACAAAATATCTGCTGGATGGCGCCAGGTTTTTGAGGCCGAGGCGAATTTCTTCAGATAGAATAATGTCGAACTGGTAACCGAAGTACAGATCATACTCAAGTTATCGAATCCGATACCCAATGCCTGAGATAGAAAAAATCGGCGAGCTATTCAAACGAGGAGGAGAAAAGTTGTTAAAAAAAACATATACAAATCGTATGCAGAATATGGTCGGGCAAGTGTGTTCTGCACAAAGAAATGCCGGAAATAGCTTAAACTACCGCGGAATTAGCCTCCATAAAATGGCATATAAGTTTGTAACTATCGTATTGTGCGAAATACTGTCGAAATATTGTCGGACTTTAACAGTGCTGCTTCAGACCTTGAAAGTTCTAAAACAAAACTCATCTAAAAGACTTACACAGCATAGATACAGGTTTAAAACAATTTCATATATTCGAAACCAAGGTTTAACAGTGAAAATAATTTCATTGCAGCTTTGGACCGAGTAGACAATTGAGAGATACAAGTCCTCCCCTGACACACACAAAATCAGTGTCAGAAGAAGATGTGATGGCTATTGGAGATGTATGGTCCGTCGTTCCCGTGATGCGTCATGTATAGGAGGTTTTCCTATCGACACCCCAATAAACTGATGAGTGGGTAGGCTCTGCCTGAGATGGAAAAAACTAACACCAAGTGTCCAAAGAGGCGACTGAAATGAACCACCCAAAGGTTCGAGGAGCCCAACATATCGTTTCCGCAAGCATTCTGGCCGGTAGAAGTACTTAGCGTATAACTTTCGGGGAGTATTTTGTGGTAACAATGAGCAACATGTAAAAAAATAGGTGTAAGATGACTTGACCAGTTTCGTGTTTCCAAACGGCGTGCTAAAAAGTGATGACTGATGTGATTTGATACGCAAAAAATTGCCCAGACGTCGAACAAGTGAATATGAAGAAGATCCATTACTCATTGGATGCTCACAAACCATATGCATAGGAACAAATGCACACACCCAGTAGAACCAGGGATCATCGTTTTATTAATCCCGGAGTACTCCCTTGAGAGTATTGGATTACTCCCTGTTACTCCCTATACTTCTGTGTATTACCATATACCTCCAAAAAAAAAACAGGAATGAAGTTTTAGTTATTACTTTTTTAGAAGACGTCCCAGGAGAGTAATGAGGGAGACATTTCATATTCCTCCAAAACACCAACGAAAGTTCTTTGTAGAATCATGCCTCAATCCTTCTAAGGAAGCAAATAAAAAAAAGGAAGCAATGTAAATTCCTCACATACTAACAAAAAGGGATAAATTATGGAAAATGGCACAAATAACATTCAGGCGGGAGTAGAAGTTGGAGAAATCTCTACTTTCGCAAAAATATATAGAAGGGAGTAATTCTTTATTAGTAACTAAAAGAGGTCTCCCCTATTGCTCCAAGATTAGTAAACTCGGAGCACAGAGTGTAGAAATTTCTGTTATCGTTCCGAAAGGATGCTAAGGGGAGTACACTCTTGTTCATCGCCTGGGGATTATCTCTCCTTTTCCTCCACAAAGAGTAAAAAAAAAGCAGAAAACGAAAAAAATTATCTTCTATTGTTCCAAAAGGATGTCAAAGGGAGCACTCTCTTATTCATCGCTTGAGGAGATCTCGCTTCAAGTTCTACTGGGTATGTACTTTAGACTGGGTCCAAACAACAACATTCTTGAAAATTATATTGACATTATTTTTCAGAATGGAGAACAAATTCAAATTAGTAATAAGTAATCAATTAATTAGAAGGCTTTTTAAATTGGTGTTGATTATTTTAATTGTTTTTCAAGAAAAGGCAATTATTAGTTAATTACAATTAGAAAAAATTTAAAATAATCAAAAACAATCAAAATGATAAAAAAAGTTGTTTTGATTACTTTTTATATAATTTTTTTTTTGTTTTGTTCAGTATTGTATATTTATGTGCTTCTACAACAATACTGAAAAAATCAAAAAAGATCTAAACTAGGTAAAAATATTCAAAAGCAATCAAACCCACTTTTTTTAATTATTTTTGATTTTTAAAAATTTTTTTTAATAATCGTAAAAAATCCTTAGCATTAAATGGATTCTCAGGAAGGTATTTAATCAAACCGGTAATCGTTACTATTAGTAATCATTATTTAACAGGTCTGTTTTTAATATTAGGTTCTAGAGATCCATCATTGCTACTCTGGATTTTATAGCTAAATTGTTTTAATTTTTTAAAAGTTTTACGCCAAAAATACCTCTAAAAATAAGATCTGTACCTTTTACGTTACTTTTTTTGCTACTCTTAAAAATTATATAAATATAAAGACCCAGCCAATACTCTTGCCTAAATTTAGCTTAACATAAGATATAAGCCAAAAATACAAAACTCTCACTTTCAATTCCTTACTTTCGTCAGTATTATCAGCCTATCTTGCCCGAATTCTGAATATATATTTTATAAATTTGTGAGGCTGAATTTACTCAACGAAATCCCACAACTGAAATTGTGCTAATTGAATTGAAATGGCAATAAACATAAGAGTATGCAAACATATTTGCATAATGAAAGATACGAGTACATACTAGTTTGTAAGCCATAAAGAAGAACAAAAAAACGAGATATTTGCAAACAAATTTCCATTTCAATGGACAAGTTGTAAGAAATCTTCATTGCCGTGCGGGCTTACGAACCAAATGAAAACAAAAACAACTTACTAACTATGTATTGAAGTAACTCCAACAAGTCAAACTACCGGCAAAACAAGTAGTGGACCGGAAAAAAGCAAAACAATAGCTATGCTGCGAAGATAGAACTGCACAAACTTCTAACAAGCTTTAGCGAGGAGCAAAGAGAGGTATGAAAAATGCTAACAATGTTACCATAAACAAAAAAAGAACAATGGTTGCGGTAGCTGGTTTAAGAGCCGATACATTTAAAACAAAAAAAAAATTTTAGTTCGCTTTGCCATTAGAAGTAACGTAATTCTGCGCGGTAGCAGGAGTAAATTTACGACTCTCCATAAATACTTATGCTAGTATTGAGCATATTATCGAAGAATGTACAGAACTTGCTAAGAAATAAGCTACATCTCTCATACCCGTAACGTACCAATATATAAACACAATTTTCTGACTAGTATTGAACTAGGCCAAAAAAGAGTAAACTAGGGCCAGTGAAAAAATCCGAGTAGAGCTTTTTACTATATTAATTTTGCTGTTTGCCGGCACTACGGACCAAATGCAATACCTCTGCCATGTTATCCGAATACTTATTAGGGAGACCAATCTGGGGATCCAGTGAATCTGATTTTAGGAACGAAAATCTCGTTATTGTTTCTTGTGTGTTTTACTTATGAAATTTTTTGATTTATTTGTAATATTTTTGAATATTTTAATTTTCTTTGTTGATTGTGTTACTTGAAAGGAACATGAGCTTCTCTAAAAACTAACCAGTGTTTAATGCTCCCTCTATCGAAAATTTCCATTTATTTATTCAATATTAGATTTTTTCACAATTTTTTAAAACAATTTAAAAAAAGTTTTGTTTCTTTTATTAATTAAATAAATAAATAATAGAATTAACTTTCGTTTCAAATAAAAACAAAGAAAATCATATTAAAAATGCAATTATCAGTTATAAAAAAAAAAATAGTAATTGGCGCGATATACGAGTATACCTCCGAGGAGATTAAGGGCGAGCTTCTCTACCAATTTGTGGTGTGCTGCTTCTAATTTTTCCTACAAATTGGCGGGACCTATAGTTTTTTGCCGATTCTGAACGGCATGCATTTTTGCTGAGAAGCCTTCCATGGCAGAAATACGCTCGGAGAGTTTGCCAAACCACTGCCGAGGGGCGACCCCGTTTTGAAAAAACTTTTTCAAACCTTTTTTAATGCTACCTGTACCATCTGTACCACCTGTACGGTTTTTATGGTATCTGAATGGTTTGGCAATCAAGCTTACAGTCTTATTATTTTATATCACGCGACCTTTTATTGTGGTCTTCTTAATGGCTGAAAATTGCCACGTTCCTCCCCGCCACTTGATTGAGCTAACATTTGTTAGGCTATTTTGAACTACACCTTTTCCAAGTGTACTTCAGACAGCATAAAGTGTTCTTCACAAATCGTAAAATGTATTTCGGAATAGTCAGTTGCACTTCAGAAGCTGTAAAATATTTTTCAGAATAAAAAGTTGTACTTCAGAAACTGTAAAATATACTTCGGAAACGGTAAAATGTACTTCAGAAACCGTAAATTGTACGTCAGAATAATCAGTTTTACTTTAGAAACCATAAATTCTGAACTTTAATTGATTATTCTGAAGTACAGTTTATCGCGTCTGAAGTACAATTTGCGGTTTCTGAACTACAATTATTTATTTTAAAAATTATTTTATGGTTTCTGAAATACAATTGAATATTCTTAAATTAATTTTACATTTTCAGAAGTACATCTGACTATTCTTAAGTACATTTGATGAGTTGTGAAGTCCATCTGGAAAAGGTGTAGCTCAAAACTAGTATATTGATTATGGAAGAAAAAGGAAGTTAGCGGCCATTAGTTGGCTGGACTGTAGGGTATATATGAGAGACATAAGCGATTACAAATAAATGACCCAATTGTCTACTAACCCACTCACTCTTCAATTGATTTACACAAGAGTACGCAAAACCTACGAGGGATACAAAATCAAAGAAAGGAAGAGGTGTTTCTTAAGACTTGTTGTATGTATATTTTATAGCCTACATAACCCATACAGTGACTACATACGTACTAAGTATTGCAATGGCACACACTTTTTGTATTTTTGATGTTGAACCAACCACATACATACCACAGCCGAAAGCTTTGAAAACTACTTTGCACTATAAGACTATGACGAACTGAGGTTAGTAATATTCCAGTTCAAAAGCAGCAACGCTCTATCAGAGGATTATGGCGCCTAATTATTATTATTATATTACCTTATTTTACAAAGCTCTGTTTAGACCTAAAAAGAAGAACAACAATACTTTGTTGTGGGTCCATTAAAAACCAAATTGCGTACAGAGTTGAAAACCGTACCTTACCTTTAACCGACTGTTTAAGTAATAATGGCTAGTAATTAAAAGAGATTTGCCTGCAAGCTTCGTGAATATGAAAGTAAAGCAAGATAGCGTTAGGAAGCGAACTGCTGAATGACATTATTAGAATTTTTGGGATTGAAAATTGGCAAAATACAAAGGGTACGAGGTTTAGACGAAAAATACTGAAAATCTTCCCATCGTCCCAACAACTCTTACAACGGCTTCAGTAATACCGCAATCACGGTCGACTTGTACATATTTCCTCTTAAGGATAATACATTTCAATAACCTTTCTCCGCCCATTTCGACCTAACAGCAAGCTGAGTACGGTTGCCTTTCTTCTCATACTTGCTTCAATGTGTTAACTCCTAGTACCTGGACGATCGAGCTTTTTTCGAGGTTGCCATATAATTCTGTTTGTTGTAGATACTCGTTAATAAAGATATGCTTGTCGTCTTTATATATAATTCTACTTACCAAGCATGTGTATTAACTAATTCGTTCATTTAGTTCTAGAGATAATGGCGGATATCGAAAAAATATATACACAAGGCTATGTGGTAGCCCTATCTAGAAATTGTTCGATAAATTCCATTCGTTTTGAATTTTGAGATTTGCGAGATAATGGGGTCAAGTGATATTCCTAGGTGGTAGCTCTACCTGGAAATGTTTGAAATTTTAAATAGTTGGCAATTTTGTAAACATCTCCTAGTGGCAACGTTTAAGTAGGGGATATCTAATTTCATTGCAAAATAACCAGAAAGGTGGCAACCCCATAAAAGCGTTTCCGAGATGTATGGCGTTCTTTATTCGAAAGAACCTGCTTCTTTATACCAGTTCTGCCATGCGCAGATAAGTCGCAGTCTGTTCCCAGAGCTAGCTGTTGCAGGGATCGGTAGCAGTGCAGTACCATATGGAACTAATCGAGAAGACGGCAATTAAGATAAAAATATCACTTTTGGACTCTATACCCCATTGGCGCGACTATTGCAATTTGAAACAAAGGACAGGATATTCAACATTAGCCTCCCTCAGGTTAGTTCTAAGAGCTGATACAAATCATTCTGCACTTTTTAAGCAACGTATTAAGGGTTGATGTCTCTCAAGGCATGCCATCTCAACAAGACGAAATTTTTTCTTGGAATTGTTGCAGCTGTACACGATAGTCGAACGGAACACCGTAAGCTCCACAGGAAATGTAATGGACGGGCAGGGTGGTGCCTATTACAGTGGCCAGACAAGGAAGAAACAAAAGCGAAGTTTTTCACTATTCCGAAAAGCGTGGTGAAAGGCAGTTTCAATTCTGCTGCTGATTTAACTTAAAGTTATTGCTTTAATTAAGCTAAACGTGCTCTTGGGACCATTGTGTCGTAAGATTTCATGAGCTCAAAAAGAATAAATAATAAGTATTTCTAATAACTAAGATGATTATATGGAAGGCTGGGAGTAAAAAGTAAACTTATTTTTTATGTAAGTAAAACATTTTATAAGTTTTCTTTTTACTCACATGAAAAACAAGTTTACTTTTTGCCCCCAACCTTTCATATGTAGTTTGTTATTTTTTTGCTTTTTAAATGGAATAATTCAAACAGGAACAAACATTTACAGACTTTCTAAAGTTTATTTCAGAAATAACTCCTCGACCCAGTGGCGACCCCGAATTATAATCGCAGTAGCCTACCATAGCCTAAGGTAATAACAACGATATAATGCCGAGGGGTTTAAGGTCGAGCTTCTCTTCCAAATTGTAGTGTCTTGCTCCTAATTTTTCCCTACGTTTCAGGCCGACTCGAACGGTATCTGCTAAGACAAGATGAATTTTCGCTAAGATATATACAGCTGTGTTCAAAATAATAGTAGTGCAATTAAATTGGATATCTTTCGACGAAATAAAAAGAAGCCGCGTTTTTAATAATTTTTTCCTGAAATATAGCGAATTCCATAAGAGAAACCACATAAAATAACATTTAAAAATTTACACAAAGTATAGGAAATTTAATTAAAAAAAAAATAAGTAAGGAAAGGGCTGTCTTCGACTGTGCTGAAGACTTTATACCTTTCATGAATAGGCATCATAGTTTTAAGTGTCTGATCCCTACTCATAATTAGTACAAACACTGCAAACTGTTAATTTATCGAAAAAATTGATTGCATGGGGGTTATATGTTATATTGGTCCGATCAGAGCGATTTTTACTACATACATTACATATATAATATGTACTAAAACTGCAAAAGTATACATTCCTAGCTTTTTAATTGCAACATTTATAGCCCAAAGCCCGTTAATCGGAACAATCGATTGTATGGGAGCTATGCGTTGTATTGCTCCGATTTTGCTGATTCCGACGTATGATTAATCTCATGCAAAATGGCGGCTCCATCCCAAATTTTATTAAGATATCTCAAAAACTGAGGGACTAGTTTGCGTACAAACAGACAGACGGACATACGGACATGACTAAATCGACTCAGCTCATCGCCCTGATCATTTCGGTATACTTATTGGTGGGTATATCTCTTTTTCTTCTCATACTTACAAACATCGGACCAAAGTTATAATACCATTTCATGCTCATGAAAGGTTTAATAATAATTGGCGCGATATATACCTCCTAGGGAGATTAAGGCCGATCTTCTCTACCAAGTTGTAGTGTGCTGCTTCTAATTTTTCCTACAAATTGGCGGGACCTATAGTTTTTTGCCGATTCCGAACGGCATCTACAAAGCAGATGAATTTTTGCTGAGAAGCCTTCCATGGCAGAAATACACTCGGAGAGTTTGCCAAACCACTGCCGAGGGGCGACCCCGTTGTGAAAAAACCTTTTCAAACCACTTTTGAACCTTGGACCTTCGGTGTGGTAGGCCAGCAACACTACCGCCCCGAGAGAGAGGTGTGGGACGAAGAGGACATTTGGTGCAGAAGTCTAGTGAACATGTTCGCGGACGGGTCCAAAGTTGATGAGAAGGCCGGGGCGGGGTCTTCTGCGAAGAGCTTGGCATAAGCCATACATTGAGGCTGACCGATCATTGCAGCGTCTTCCAAACGGAGGTGGCTGCTATTAAGGTTGCAATTTAATGTCTACTCGGATAGCCAAGCGGCTTTAAGAGCACTGAGATCGGCTACAGTGCGATCGAGGGTTGTCAAGGAGTGCTTGACCTTGCTTTCTGTGGCTTCGAAACATTTTACAATTAAGATCATCTGGGTGCCGGGGCACATGGACATTCCTGGTAACTGCAGAGCAGATATCCTTGCCCGATAGGGCACGTGCGAGCCCGATTTATGGGATTCCGTTGGCTACGTGCGGTCTGCTCCTGGACAGATTGGTCTTGGATCAGCTAAGCAAGCGCTGGGCTGACACAACCTCCTGTCAGGTATCGAGGTCCTTCTTGCCAGCAATTAACTTTAAGCGGTCGGCTGAGCTATTAGGATTTACCAAGACACATCTGTCTATGGTGATTGGAGTGCTGGCTGGTCTCTGTCCGATGGGGTTGCACGTGGTACGGCTGAGCATCTAGAAAACCCTACCTGTGTCAGCTGCATGGAGGATGGCGAGGTTGAAACACCAATTCACTTTATGTTAAGTTGCCCAGCTATTGCCAGGACGAGGCGTAAATACTTCGGTCGAGATGTACTTGATTATCCGGAAGAGCTCTCCGTGATTGAAGTGAACCTCATCCGGAACTAAATCGCTGCCACGTAGCGGTTCGTAAATAAATAAATACGTCGGTATTCGGTCACCGTTAGCCAACGTGGTAGCACAACGGACAGTTAAAATGTCCAAGTGGATTGACCTTTGGTCAATCGCCACCGTTCCTAACCTAACCTATTTATTCTACCAAAGTGTTCATTACTTTTTCAACTTCTGAGGAAAACTTAATAAAACGCATATTATATATATTTATGTTTGCAGCAATTGTTCATAACAATAATGATACTTTTTTTTATTTATTTAATAAATATTATTTATCATTTCATATACAAATATTTACTTACAGTATAAATACAATTGGTAAAAGATTTTTAAAATGTTTCATAGAATATTCGTAACAAAATATGAGTTTGTACAATTGTCAATTATTTTAAAACAAAAATATTACTACAAAGGACTTAAACATTAAAAATGGTATTGAATACAATAATAAATAATGATTACATATATTTAATAAACCAAATAAATAGTTTCGCTCGTATTTGAGTAAATTTATTATTTGCGCATAAACTAACAGAAAAGGCTTAATTCTAAAATCAAAAGTGGTTTCTTAACAGTAGTGTCGTTCGTATTACCGGCTAAATTTCTAGGTACATTAACTAATTTTATTAAAAAAAAGGTGCTAAAAAATTATTTTTCCAGTGAAAACACAATCCAACTTTGATAGCAAATAACCTTTAAGAAATCAAATAACATGTAAGGAAACGTATCTAACAAAAAAAAAAAGGAAATCTGAACTTTTTTGTAATATGTTTTATGAGAGAATGAGTCTTATTCTTGAAACAATTTATATAAGAGTTACCTAGTTACCAAATTGAGACCACAAATTTCGAATGAATAAAAACATCAGCAAGGGCTGTAGAAAACTTATACGTACTAGCATACCCACTAGATGACACTAGAGAATGCTCGGCACTACTATAAGTAGATAATCCTCAAAATATTGAATATATGAAACATTATAGGACATCTTCAACAATGCTTTAGTTCTTATAAGTTACATGCGTCATAAGTATGAAAAGATTATATAACAGGAGGAGATTATAGCGAATTTTTATAGGTAGTTACTAACTACCAGTTAGAATATATTTTGAACATTTATTAACCATAAAAACTTAAAATTCCAAACAGTGTCCAAAGTGTGGTAGAAAATTATCCTCTACCTTACACTGTTTGCAATTATTGTTTTATTGATTTATGCTGTAATAAATACATTTCACGATTTCAGATTCGCGCTGAATGGTTGACAATCTTTTTTCTTGGATCATATAACGAAATAACAGTTTTAATAAGCAACAGAAAAAAGAAAATTTGTTTTGACTTTATATCGCATCGCTAAGAGAAATTACGGCCATCATAGTATATGTGCTAGCAATAAAACTAACTACAGTCAATTCATTTGCAAGTATTTTTTTGAGTTTACCAACTAACGCTTAATAACTTTACTCACAGTGTCTAAAGCGTGTAATAAGGGTGGCCCATCTAGCACTTTTTATACCTTTCATGAACATGAAATGGTATTATAACTTTGGTCCGATGTTTGTAAGTATGAGAAGAAGGGCGATGAGCTGAGTCGATTTAGCCATGTCCGTATGTCCGTCTGCCTGTTTGAACGCAAACTAGTCCCTCAGTTTTAGAGATATCTCGATGAAATTTGGTATGGGCCGCCATTTTGTAATATATTAATAATTTGTCGGAAACCAACAAGATCGGACATATACAACACATAGCTCCCATACAATCGATTGTTCCTATAAACGGGTTTCGGGCTATAACTCTTGCAATTGAAAAGCTAGGAACGTAAAATTTTACAGTTTTGGTACATATTATATACCCAATGCATCTAGTAAAAATTTGCCAGATCGGACCAACATAACATATAGCTCCCATACAATCGATTGTTCCTATAAACAGGTTTTGACCTATACATCTTGCAATTAAAAAGCTAGGAACTTAACATTTTGCAGGTTTCATGCATTTGATATACGTAACGAGGCTCGTGAAAATCAGCCAGATCGGACCAATATAACATATAGCTCCCATATAATCGATAGTTCCGATAAATAGGTTTTGCAGAGTTTGTACATTTTGTAAGTAAGGATGCGTATCCATGAAAGGTATAAAGCCTTCGGCACAGCCGAAGACAGCGCTTTCCTTACTTGTTTTTATATATGTTTAAATAAGGTTTAAACATGTTATTCAAGCCTACAGTTAATTTAGTTCCAGAGATATGGCATTTAGAATTTTTTTGGAGGCACTTTTTAAACATACTATAAAAAGGTGGGCGTGGCCATCAACCTATTATATTCTTTTTTAAACAGAAACAGTTGTATTTAGAAGAGAAATACAAGGTGGCGCAAAAGTAAGCTTCCGATGTTCAGCATATCGGTTGTGGCACGTGCAGTGTGTGCTGTTGCACCGTCTTGTTGGAACCACATGTTTTTCAATCCCAATTCATCAAGATGCGGCAAAAAGAACTCGTTGATCATTGCTCTGTAGCGCTCACCATTCACACCGTTTGGCCCCGACCGATTATTGGTCAAATAAATAGTCAGCAATATTCCGCGTTCTGGAGCAGTGTAGCGTAACATTGTTTATTAACGTGTATTTCGCATGTGTTTATAGCATTTTCTGATAGGAGGATTACTTTTGCGCCACCCTGTATGTATAATTTTGTTATGATACGTAATTTTTTCTTCGGTTTATAATGAAATTTTGTGAAATGCTGAGTCAAAAAAGGAGGCGGTGGCATGCCCCCTTCCAATTATTTTTTACTTATTGCCCTCATCGCTGTATGATACCAAATTAATTAACATAGCCATTTAGGTTTATTGAAATTTTTGAACCTTCTTTTATAATAAGATTTTCGTGTTTTTAGAAATTTTCGATTTATAACAAGTGGGCGTAGTTATTATCCGATTTAGAAAACATATAAATAGCAAATGGAGCTCGATTTGCGTTCCTGAGGTGTTTGCAGTTGGTTTAAGACACAGCTTAGTGAAAAAAGTCTAGTTGGATCACCCTTTACAATCGTGATTGTATGTGTTGTAGTTGCAACTATGATTTCTCTGGGCTTTTATGCGTTGGTTGTCTTTGGTCTATTGATATTGAATAAAATAGAAACTTGGCTTTGTTGCCGCTGTGATCGTCGTCATAATTGAATGGAAAAAAGGCGAATCTACAACTTAGTATTGCGGTGCAAAATGTGTGTGTGCGTCTGTTGTATGCACAGAGACTGCGCGAAATACTTTGATCAAATGCAGATTGGAGTTGTGCATTTTCCTCGCACCAATGCAACGGATGAAGAATGGCAGTTAGAAACTAAAGCAGTTTCTCTACAAAACTTACACTCCTGTTATTGCACACATATTTATATGCATTAGAGATGTTACGAATGTGGAGTTTTAGACATCAGCAAACTTTTGTATATTTTTCAGCAATCGTTCCGGGTTCATTCAAGCATTCCGAATTTTGACGGGTGAAAGAAGAATAGGAAAGTGAAAATGAAAGAAAAATCAAGTGGTACCAGCAAGAAGAGGAAGAGAAGAATATATGTAAGAGGAACAAAAGATGGCAGAAGAAGAAGAGGGGAGGAGGAGGGAAAACTTGAGATGATTAGCGGAGAGAGTACACAATTTTTATATGCAGGCAAGTGAGCGTACAAACGAGGCCTTTTATGTTACCCACTCAATAGGTAAGGGATCGCATCAATGAAAAGAATTGGTGCTACCTGCCGTTGAAATCGAGATATTAGTTTTAGGATAACATTTCAATAAAATAAATATGCAAAGTTTTTCGACTTTTTTCTTTTCTATAAACTTTTAGCAAAGCATTCGTATTCGCAATAGCTTGGTTTTGCTTTTTGTTAATAATAATGCAAATATTCGAAGCACCCCTTATATACATTTATATTTATTAAGATTAAGTACTCGCAAACTTTGATTGTGAAAGTAAGGGAAAATAAAAGTATTTTACTAAAAAAAAAATTAAGAAAAATTGTGTGAAATTATTTTTATATATCAGAAGGATTTGCAAAATATTATGAGTAGCTACATACATATGTAAAGGCTTACGAACAAAAGTAACAGTCTAATAGCATAAATTCCAATACAGCTAAATATGAAGATTTCTTATCCTCTTAACTTAATATACGAGTATATGTACTTCATTATACCAAAATTGTTAGTAATTTAATTTACTGTGTTACTGCTAGCATTTACGAAACTGATATAAATTCTAATTTAGGAACGCAATAAATAACTCAGTTTTTTACCAACCTTTAATAATCTATGAGCAAATGTATTTCAGAAAAGCTCAAATATATTTCAGATATTCTCTCTGCTTTTGAGAACCTTAATTTTATTTCAGAAAAATTCAAATGCATTTGAAAAAAAAAAATTACTGTTTCGGTTCCTAACTAAATTCTATCTTAGCAACTTAATCTAAATATTTAGGCCCTTAGTCAGAAACAAGTTAAAGTAATGTTTTCCCAAATTTTTTTTTCCTCCGTTTTATAGAGTGACTAAGGTTACGGGCCATAATGAAAAATACATTAAAATTACATAATTATATAAGCCCCAAACAAATTCTTAATCTGCTTATTAAAGTTTATGCACAAATAACAATCTTTAGGAAATAGCATACCTTTCCGTTAAACTATACCATAACCTTAATGCACTTTAATGTTTATAACTAACGTGAAATACAATAGTTACACGTTCGTGAAAATTCGTAGATCTTATATATACTCGTATATATATCGGAGATTAATTTAAAATCCAACCCAAGCCTTTCGCTATTACTTTCAAAAATAAAATGCAAAAAAATTAAATTTTTCTAACCTATGCACGTTTAAAAAAGTGTCCTTATCGATACACACCACTTCAACTCGGAACTAACTCGTTTTTATGGGATTAACTTGAGTATTAACATATACTACACCTTTTCGGAAAAGATCAAATGTATTTTAGAAAATGAAGGGCAAAGTTATTTCAGAAAGCCTAATAAGAATATCAGATATTCCAATAGTATTTCGACGGCTGAGTGGAAGATCACGCCGTCTTGGAAATCGGTTCTCTAAAACGTCAGAACAGCACAGCACATGTTAAAATGTAAACAAACTGATAGCAAGCAAGTTTGGCAGTTTAGAGAGAATTAAAATGAATAAAATCGAATCAGCTGTTGAGATGATATTACCTATATAGGTATGCCATGAGAAAAGCTAAAATGTATTTCAAAATTGTGCTAAGTGAACTTGAAAAAAGGACAAGCGTATTTTAGAAAATGTTACAATAATTTCAGAAAACCATAAATGTGTTCAGAAGGTCGAAAAGGTATTTCAGAAAAACTCCATGGAATTTCATTAAAGTTCGCTACTTCTCAACATTTTCTACAAGTTTCTTTTCTGAAATACAAATAACTAAAATATAGATTTGTTTTGAAATACATTTGTTCTTTTAGCTGGAAAAGGTGTAGTGTATTTTTTATTTATAATTTTTTTAAGCTTTCTTAGTATCAAAATATAGTTTTTTTCTAATTTACTCTGCCACGGCAAGCATTGGGAGTCAACGGATTTCATAAATAGGAACCGTTATTTTTTTTTTCGAACGGTCGAATGGTCGAAAAGTAACTTGTACGAATGTAATTAGCACTGCAAATTCTATAACTATATTTGCGTTTTCAAAAGAAACCAAAACGAAACGATTAAATAATAATAAATAAAATTAAATAATTATAATGAAATAATTATTACTTATTATCAGGCCAAATCCTCATAATACAGAGTGCGCCTAACTACCTGCTACGAGTACGCAGGCCACTTAAGCTTACAGAAAGGCAATTCAATCTTAACTTTTATAAATTTAACAAATATAGCTCAAATAACAATGCTGATGTTAGCGCTAATTACGTGTCGTTTCTCCAGTCACTCGAGAGTCATCAACGTTACATCCATGTCATGCCATATAATAAACATATGACATGTATGTATGTATGTATGTTGTATATATGATAATCCATTCAACTTAAATCCAGTCACCAATTGGAGTTGCTCATAAATTTACATGTCGTGACGCCATGGTGCAATGGTCCGTTGGCCGTTTCGGTTGGTGGTTGGGTGGTTGCTTGTTTCTCTTGTGCGGTTCTTTGTTTGTGTACTACGTGCAGACGAACTTTCGTAAGCTTTGTTAATTCATTTGCTTATGTTTTTGTTTGCTCGGATCAGTGGATGTTGTTGGTGTTGTTGACGTGGTTTTTGGTTTGGGTGAGTTTAAAGAAAGTGAAAGTTTTACTTTGCTTTTATGTGATTGCATTAACAAACTGTCTGACTGACAGACGGTGTTGATTTCAACTGTTACTCTCTGCGTATTGATTTACTTGTCTTCTTTAATTCACTCCTATTTTAACTTTTTTGTTTCTTTGTGATTTTGGGGCTTGTTTTGTTTTTAGTTTTCATTTTACTTGTTTTTTCTTTTTTGAGGCAGCTAGGCACTTTTGCTGTTTTTGATAATTTATTTTTTTTGCTTTCATAGCTGGTTGTAGTCGTGGGGACCATCCGCATTTTGTTTCTTTCGTTTGTTTTTGGGATACCTCGGGTGCTTAGCTTTTGTTTTTTTTAGTATTTTTTTGTTGTTGCGGCTGGTATTGCTGTTCTGTAGCGCATGTTTGGTTTTTGTTGAGCTTTTAATATAGCGATTTTTTTCTTTTATTTATAGGTTTTCAATTGCTTTTTTAAGTTTTAACTTATTTTTGTGTGTACTATACATTATTGCATTGTGCTTTATTTGTTAGTTTCTTTTTCTCCGCTGTTTGTTACCACGTTGTTGTTTTTTTGATATGACTTTTATTTCTCTTTTGCTGTAAAATTGGTGTTATAACTCTTCGCCTTGCCTTGTTTTGTTTATTGGTTTAACAACAACAAACGGAAACAGGAAAAAAATGATGTTCAATCGTTGCGGAAACATACAAAAAGACGATTCACCGCTACACCAAAAAGCACGATATTTTGTTTGTGTTTGGCGAAACGCTTTCATTTTCTTGCTCATTTTAAGTGTATTTCTTGTTTCCTGTATTTATTTAGCCCTGCAACAGTTTTCACTCACTTGTTGCGTAATCGCATTTTTTACTGTTAAAACTGACGTAGCTATGTATGTAGTACATGGGTCAAAGTGATTTCGAGTGAAGTGAGCGTGTTCGACGAACCAAACAAAAAAAGCGAATGTGCGCTGTTATACGAATGTTGACACAGTTTGCAATTGGCTAATATCGCGCTTAATGAGTTCACACGTGTAATGAATTTAAAAAAAAAAAGAAATGGGCGTGGTTACATAATCAGCGGTTAACGTATGTAAATTGCTTTCACTTAATGGAACGCTTCAACTTTCAGTTTTCTTACAATTCCTAGTTGTTGCACTGAATCCTACTCAGTAATTTTTTGTCATCGAAGTTAACTAACGTCTGCAAAAAGCTGTTCCAGATTGAAATGATTGCAATATTATTTAGTTTAAAGTGGCGGCAAATTAGCCATCATCCGGTGGTTGTGATACGGAGACAGAAACAAACATGTAAATGCAACAAAAACGATTACAGCCAGATTGATCCAGAGAGATGTATGGTTCAATTTGTGACCTAGATAATTTTGGTAGTTTGCCATCTTGTGATAAACAAAAATTTTCCAGTAATATGTAAATGTTGCTGGTGCGCCATAATTCACATGTTTATACGCGGAAATTTTAAATGGGGTGCTTTTGGATTTTTTGCTAAACGCATTAAAATTTTATGAAGTTGTGTTTTTTTCCATAAACGCGAGATATGTTATTGATTTAATTTTATGTATTACCGTTACAAGGGCGCTGACCGAAGTGTTTCCGTGAGAATTGAGCGGGCTACGGCGCTGCATAACCCACCGGATGACGGCTATTAAGTTATAATCGAACCCACGCGCTTAAACTGAATCTTGTAACTTCATGCCCAGCTGACGTTGCAGATCCGGTTATACTTCTGAACTTCGAATGCAGCATGCTTTAAAGGGGATGCAAAAATCGCCAATGAAATTGACAGTAGCCGCTTAAATAGCTATGCTTGTATCCCAATTAAAAATATTCGGCTTTCACGCAACCTCTGAATATGTTGTTAGTCCCTCCAACATTACTGGTTCTGCCTTCTTCAGATCTAACGTTTTTGTAACTGTTTTACTTAAGCAATGTTCGAAAGTTGTGGGCCACACTAAATCGAAACAATTATTAATAAATTGTTGCTTGTGTTGTTGTTGCTGTTCGTTAAGTTGTGGCTGTTGTTGCATATCCTTTTCGCTTTCAATATTATTATTAACATCAGCTTGCAGCTGTCGTGGTGATATTTCGCTGCTAGATGCTGCTGTTGTACCACTTTTGGCTTCCGTTACAGGCAACGTGCCTAACTCATGCTCAACACACGCCGCAATGGCCATATTGCCGTTATTATTCATAACCAAAGCATTTTTTGACGCAACATCGCCAAATATAAAATTCAAATTTTCAAATTTAAAAATCAATTCATCACAATTTTTAATAGCGGCGCTTTCGATGCCACTATCATTGGAGAAATCACTGCTGCAACGCGAATATGCGCGCAGCGAGCGTGTTGTTGCTGCTCCAGCAGCAAGTTCGTTATGCATTTCGCTACCACATGTCTCGATGAGTGTACGCGAAATCTCCTTAATGCTCTCGCTCAACAAAGCATCGGCAGTTACATGCAGCATTGGTGGCAGACACTTTTCGGCGCTGGTGCTATCATACAACTGCGCCGTTTTAACTGTTTGACAAACTAACGGCGGTGAACTCAAACCAGTACCAACTTCAAGAAGTGGTGTTAAAGTAGCCGATAAATTGTTGTATGAATTTTGACAAAAAAAGTCATCGGCTAAATTTATGCCACTTAATATATCACCATAGCCGGAGTCATGCGAGTCATTCGAATCACTTAAGCAACCATTTGTAGCAAGCTTCATGCCATCGCGATTGTTATCTTGGGTATGCCGCTGGGAGCCAATGACACCCACGCGTTCAACTCGTGAGGGCGTTGTTGCTGTTGGCATCTGTGTGTCATCTATTAGCAGTGCCGATAAACTGGAAGAGGATGACGATGCTGTCTCGGAAGAGCTGGTATGTGTTGAAGCAGACGAAGTGCTAGACGCTGACGATGAATGTGTGCCTATAGATGCTGCTGATGAATCGGATAGTGAACGTCTTAGCGGATAATCCCAAATCGAACGCAAAGGATCACAATTGCGACAAAAACAAACAGCAAGATTATCTTGTGAGTCGACGCATTGTTTAGTGCTCGCCTGTTTAAGACAGATACTGGTTGCGTTTAGGCAATTAGGCTGCAAAAAGCTGCCATCGAGTTGAAATGGATTTGTGCTGAATGGGCGTGAGCTGCTGGCATTTTCCGTTAAATGTTGGGTGCCACTATAGATATCGATAAATTTATTAAAATTGTTGTTAGAGTTCTCTTGCTGATACAAATATTGCGTATTATGTTGTTGTAGTACTAGCTGACGCTTTTGCTCTGGTTTTGGTAATAGCTGCGACTGTTGCGCTAACTGCCGACTTTTGTCGGATTCTACAACGCTAGACGTAGCGAGTGCATCCAACTTCAAAAGGACACCATTGCTCGTTGACTTTCGATCCTTCTTGCGGCGTTTCCGTGGTTTAATTATACGCGGCAAAACCGTTTCACCACACTCGTCTACATTTTCTTTTGACATCTCCACGGACGGTGAGTGTTCTTGTGTTGCTAAGTGAGCCGTATTATCTCTGCTGCTGCGTATACTTAAAGCGGCCGGTGCTGAGCGTTGATGTCGTAAGGGAGTACGTGCAGGTGACTCAGTTTTAGACCTAACCACTTTCCCAGTTGGAGTAGTTGTAAAGGTAGCAACCGAAGAAGTCGAGTTTCTGGATTGTTGGGGATCGTGCCCATTATTTGGCATTGACCATTTGGATGAAGCAGTAGCAGTTTGTGCATCTTGCTGGCTATGAAGTAACAAGGGCACACCTTGAGCGTGTGCAGCCAACTGAGAAATATGCGTACAACTGGTAGTATTCGTATTACGTGTCATATAAAGCCCAGCAGCAGCTGGTAGTTTTTGTAGAGCAACTGGCGAGTGAGACAGTTTGCGTTGTATGCGTTGACGTTGTGCCGCTGCCAGGTGTGCAGTGGCATTTGAAATGAGTGGTATACCAGCACATTCGTTGATACGCTGTTGGTTAACTAACGTCGAAGTCGTTGAAGAGTGTTGTTTGGGATAATTGGATGGATGCAATAGATTTGCTATTGTTGATGTTGCTGAAGAGCTTTGGCTTTCCGGTGGAGGTAGCGGCCTCATATGCATATTTGGAAAACCATTAAAATTATGTACGAAACTATTTGGTGGTGCGAGTTGTGGTGGCTGCTGTTGTTTCAGATGCTGTAGTTTACCGTTGTGCTGATTGTATTTCAGCTGTTGAGGTTGTGAATGCGTGGGCATGAGTGCGGGTGGCGACATCTGAAGCTGCTGTTGTTTATGTGGCCCGAACTGTGCTGACTGTTGCCGTCCAATCTGAACATTTTTATTTGTTGGATATTGTGCGGCATTGTAGACATTTTGTTGTTGTGTCAGCCAAGGAAACGCAGTTGCTGGCTGGAAAAATTGTTGCTGCTGTTGTTGTAGATGGTGGCGGTGATGATTGTTATGTGCGTGCTGATGCTGTTTTTGTGGATGAAAGTGATGCGGTGTATAGTTTTGTTGTTGTTGTGTTAGTTGATTTGATTGTGAGTGTAGCTGCGGCGCCGCTGCCAAGGCATATGAGGTGTGCAAGTTACGTGTGGGTGCAGCTTTTGTAGCGTTTTCTAGCGTACAACAGCCGCTATTGGCATTAGGTCGCATAATCCTTTGCTTCTACAAAAGAAGGTCTGAAGTGTTTATTAGTCAGTTTGCGAGGTTTTTTAAAGCGTAATTGCAACAAGCGCATCGCCAGGGGTGGGAAACAAATTTTTAGTTTTCTTTATTTTATTTTTTTTATGGTTTCGGTATTTCATGAGCTCTATAAAACTGGTTTTTGTTTAAATGCGGTTTTTTAATTTTTAATGTAAGCTTTTCTGACTTTTTGAAAATTTTTGTGTTTTTCACTACAAAGTTTTTTAAATCAATTCAATTTACAAAAACATATTTTTTATTATCTTTATATTTAGCGTTTTTAATTGAAAATTGTTATTTTTGTTTTTACTTTAATTGTTTTAAATTTTTTGTGTTTGTTTTCACTAGCTCTAATTTTTTTTCAGTTGTTAAATTTTTGAGTGTACTTTTTTAATTTTTTGTTGCACAAGAAGATGTTATTAGTTCTTAAATTTTTTTTTTAGCTTTTTATATATTGTAGAAATTGTTTTAAATTTTTAAACTTTTAATGCAATATTTTTTTTCACTTTTTGTAAATTTTTGTGTTTGCTTTCAGTACAAAAAGTTTTTGGAATCAATTGAATTTACAAAAACATTAGTTTTGTGATTTCTAGTTTAAAATTTTTTTTTTGCCTTTGCAATTTTGTGTTTTGTTTGTGTTCACTAGCAAAACTACTTTTTAGATTGTAATTTTTTGTATGTATTTTTAAATAATTTTTTGAATAAATATATTTAAAAAAAAAAACTATTTGTTTATCTGTGGATTTAAAATTTTCTTTTTTTTTTCTAATTTTGATTCTTTTTTTCGTTTTGATTTTTTAAATCCTTTTTTTAATTTTTTTCTTTTTCTTTTCTCTTTTTAATTTTCTTAATCCTCTTTTTAATTTTTTTTTACTCTTTTTCAATTTGTTTTTCGTTTTGTAAATGCCCTCGTGCTCTCAAGGTTCAACAGCAAAAGCAATTAAGTGCATTTGTAATAAGTACTTACGAGCGTCGAACGCACATAGTAAAACCAGCAACAACACACAGCGCTACATTGATTTGCAGTAATTTTATGCTTTACTTTTTTTTTGTTGATTTAATTACATTGGCCTACACAATTGTTAGCATATTTTTCGCCACAAATTAGTTTAGAGCTTTATTTAGTTAAAAACGAGACATGCCATGTGCTAACAACCAAAAATCGAAAAGCGAAAACAAACAAAAAAAAAAACCACAAACAGTCAGCGGTGGCACAATTTCCACAATTACGAAATCTACACTGCGCAATCGTATAGTGATCACTTATTTTTAACTGTTTCGGTTTTTTTTCAACAATTAAGGTAAAGTTAAAGTGCACACAAAGAAGGCGTCAACATTTGAATGCATTAAAAGTCGAGTGAGAGAGCGATTTTGTTGCAAGATTTCTTATAAACCACGAATGATTTGATTTTGTATTATTTTATTGTTTTTTTTTTTTTTAATATCCATTTAAAGTTTCACCAAAAACACTTTCGTCTTTACACGCACAACAAAAATGTGCTTATCACGCTACAAGTCATCAAATTTCTCCGCTAACAACAACCTTTTTCGGACAAAACTCGTCGCAGACTAAGCAATGAGTTTCAAAGATCTTTGTGTTGCGAGCAGCCATGGTCGATTGATAGTTTTAGTGGCACCGCTGCAGTACGCTGCTACCAACCTAAAGTTTCAGTCGATACGAGCACAATATTACCAAATTGTGGCGCAACTTGCAGCTGGAAAAAGCTAATAATATTTTACAACAACAACAACAAAAAGCATAAAAAACTCTGCAAACCTGTAAAGTCGAAGAATGGCTATGTGCTGAGCATTGAAGCACAAAAATTCAAGCTCTCATTTCGCTCAGCGCGCTCAAAGCTTTTAACGATCTTGTACTAGTGCTTTAATTTTTTCCACTTTTGTGGGCATTGACTTCTTCTGCAAAGCTAAAAAAAATATTCCAACCCACTGCAATAAGTAGCACGCACCACTTGTTTGTGCATGACAGCGTCAGAGCAAAAACGACGAGCCTACTAGTTAGTGAGTAGTAATTTTAGTGGTTTCTGATACTGAGTGACTTGTATGCTTGTCTGTTTTGATCTGAGCTCGTCATAAGCAAGTAGGCTCTGTGGTAAAGTCTTCGCCGTTGTGCTAAAGTCCACTAGAAGCTTTTTTCGTGTCGAGGTCATGTTCAATACAATGGATTATAAAGACGGGTTTAATTCACTCATGCGCACAAAATACTATGAAAATGTAGTCGTTGGATGGTTCTTCTTACAAATGCTTCATTGCACAGATCTGCTCTATGTAAGCTTTTAAGCTAAAGCTGACTTATTTGCAGATGTGCTTACTTATATATATACATACATACACATCCAGAATCTTACTAAGGGGAGCAGTGTTTTGGATTTTTGGCCATTTTTGCAGTTGTGTAACAAAGCGCCCCAGTCATCGCCTTTTGAAGATAACTGACGCCACCAATTGCAAAGACCTGGCGAGACGAAGGCAGGCCAGTTTTTTCAACTAGATGGGGGCCTCCCCTTTCTTCTGGACTAGAGCTTTTGTTCATTGGCATAACATGGCCAGCCAGCGAAGACGTTGTGTCTCCCTATATTGATATCTGCATAAAGCTCGTATAACTAGCTAAATTTCCTTCAATAAACAGCGTTAGCTTCGGGGGGACCAAAATAAATTTACCGAAGAATTTTTTTCCGCAGCGCCATCCTATCGTCTTTCAATATCACTAATTGAGATTCCTAGCCTTACATCAAGGCATTAAAACTAAAATGTATACATCTTGGTTATGATGATCTTTTACCGTCGATAGAGAAATTTATTCTCAGTTGAACTTCACGGCTGACATTATTTTTGGTGTTCGAACATCAGCTTGCTCAAATTTAAAAAAAAAATTCCTGACCCTCCACATACCTTGCTTATTCTTTTTCACCTTCCTCTATTTCTTTCTCCCCTTCTATCTCTTACCCTTCCTTATCTACCTTCTTTTCCCACCCTCTTTTCACTTTAACTTTTCTTTTACCTTTCCCTTTTCTCTTTATCTTGCCTTGCTATTGTTGTTGTCGTTAATACATACATGCGCCTTGAGCTGCATCTTTTGTCAAACGTGACATTGAAGATTTTAGAGCGGTCGTCAATCGGTAGCTTAATGTTGTGATTCCTCCAGAGCTAGAAGGAGCATGTCGTGATTGACTGTGTTAAAATTATTTGACAAGTCAAGTGCTACAAGAACGGGGGTGTGTTGATTCAGCCCAATATGTAATTTCTAAGTTTATGCAACTAGCAGAACTCTTGGGAAAGAAATTTGATGCTTCCCACTCCATCTTAAGCTAATAGGTAGAAGGTAGTTTCTCACTTTGGTTTGACGTCTCAAAAATGGTAAAAGTTTGGTTGGAAGTTTGTTTAGCGAGATCCCCTAATGAAATTCCTTTTTAAAAACCACGGGTATTCGTTGCCTTTTTGAAATTGCTCCAACTTACGTAGTCTAGATGTCTTAAATTTTATAACCCCGGTGGAAAACTCGTATTTAGTTAGTCGATGCAACAACAGACATTTGTATGTTTATATGTGCATACGTACCTATATAAACTTTCTCTTTTCACTGTTCCTACGCAACCAGTAACACCCATAAATACAGCAACTATGTAAATCAATGTGCAGAAAAATGAATGGGCAAAGGTGCGATGCAATGCAAAAACAAAAACCTGCCCGCAGCAGCAAACTTACAACTACGTGCTGTCCATATAGTCTACCAATCAACAATTGCGTCAAGGTATAAGTGGAAACATTTTCCACGAGTGGCTGACTACCGCCAGTGGCACCTTTCTATGGTGATCACTACAATTGATGATGGCTGGTTTGTATCAACAACATTCAACAATGAATGTAGACAGTAATTGTGCTTTACAATCTCGATGTTGTTGTTTTTGGATTGCGCATTACCAAAGAAAAGTGTTCATGAAATAATGAATTTTGCAAAATCAACGACAACAATAAATAGATGTACATTAGATTAGGTTGTTCCCCATACAAATAAAGTTGCAACAGTCTGCCGCTAAATTTGAGGCTTATGTTGAGAGGGTTCAAAATGCTTTTTTTTATCATACCGTTGTTATTTGACTACCGATTTATAAAATAAATGATTTAGTTTTTATTAGTTCTGTGAATGGTCCAGATATTTTAGAGTTTTGAGATAAGAAGCTGGAAACTTTTACGCCTTTACTTTGGCATTCTATAAATTCCCTCAAAACTAACCTAAAATCTTGTAGATGCATCTATAGATATTCGAGGTCAAAGGTGAGAATCATATTTCGCTGATAACTGGCTTCCTAAAGATTACCTGAGTTTTGCGATCTTTACGAAGTTGTAAGCGACATAATTAATTTGTCTGGTGCACTGACTCATACGATCGCGAAAAGCGAACCCCTGCAGGTTAGATGCCTCTCACCTACCTCATTACCCAACTTCTCCTGGCATGGCATAGAAAGTTGCACTGGTCATACCAAATCGCTACCACGACAGTCGGACATGTACCGCAAGAGAATACCGGAGCGTACCGGGTTCATATCCGGCAAAGTACTGCCACTTTCCACAACACTCCTCAAAACCTTAGGGGATTGTTTTTGTAGTTACAAAACAAAAACAAACAAACAAACGGGATAACTTTCATCTACTTTTTTCTTCATATATGGCGATACGCCCTTCTGAAAGCTTCTGGTTTGATTTTTTGTCCGAATATGTTTTGATAAAAATATTTTATTTCGGAACTATTTTCCGTCATAATTTTGTCTTCATTGTGCTTGTCTGTGTTTTATTTTTAGCCAACCTTCCGGTCTTATTATTAATATTGTAGCAGTACTTCGCCTTAGTCAGCGCATTCATTCATGAAATGGGACGCAACGGATACAACTTCTTTTCCGGTCAGACACTAATAAATGCAGAGGGGCCAGATCGAACAGCATCTCCATCGCCGCACACGATTTTGGATTTTCGTGCTTGATTTCCTAACTGTACTTGAGCCTACTCTGATCGCTCATGCGCGCTTACTAACATAAACTTCATTCAGGCCTATCAAGCATCATATAGTTATCTTTTCTTTCCTATTTCTATTAAAAAAAACGCTTAAATTACGATTACAGCTCCTGCCATGAAAAGCTTCTAAGCAAATATTTAGTTTGCAGGATTAACTCAAAAGTTACCCACCATAACTTGGAAAAGAAGGTCAGCCCAAATTTTCTACAAGGTATATCGCGCCAGATTATAACTATAATTTTTAATTTGAATCATCAACTTACCCGACAAATTGTCCAACATATATGTCAAAAGTTTCTGGGTGCCATTTGGCTCATTATAGATGGATAAAAACTCTTTTTGTAATGGATTTCCCATTAAACCTAGGACGTGCAAATGAAATAGTTTTCCTATTTCATAGGGCAGTACTCGCAAGTAATTGTTGTTTAACAAAAGTTCCCTGAAAATAGAAACGAAGATTTTGGGTTATTACTTTTTTTATAATGGATAATAATGGTAATAATAGAAATAAGCGAGTGAGTTAGAGGTTTGAGGCCTCAGATGCCGGTGATAATAAACTCGACCGTTTTAAATAGCTGCAACTATTAAATTTCTAACGTTGAATTTAAACTGATTATATTAGCACTTTTAAGTAATATAATTCTCTGATAATTTTCTGATCGAACTCTAAACCAACCTGAGCTTCGTTCTAGGAACATAAGGACATATAATTCTAATTTAAAAGTTAATGTTACTCTAATTTTGGTGACTAAGATTTGATGGACGTAAATTTTTAAATTACCTTAGTTTTCTTTTCTAAGCTAAGAGTTAATGTGATTTATATCTTACCTTAACTGTATCAATTCGCCCAGTTCAGCTGGCAAGCTGCGTAGTTTATTGCTTGATACGTCTAATGTACGCAAATTGGAAAGAATTCCAATGTCGGCAGGTAAACGTAACAGCTGATTGTCATTAAGATACAATGCTGTTAAGTGCTCGAACTCCCATAAGGATGGGCTGATGTTGCGAACGCAGCCTGAAATATAATTTTATAAATTTATAGTGTCAATATACATACGATCTAAATTAACTAAAGAATGCTTTTGTAGTCTGATTTGTTTTCTGCCTTTTAATGGCTTCCTAGCCTCTGTATTCGTGGTGGGAATATGCAAGTCATAGTTTTTCAGTTTGTGCGCCTATGTAATGGCTCGACGCACCGACCTGTCGGTCGATAGATCTAGTATAACGAGGTCGCATATCCAACATTAAGTTAAGTCGGATTGGAATTAAGTAATTTAACTGTTAAGCATAATTGGTAACATCAGCAAGGAGACTGCAGAGCTTAGGTGCCACTTGGACGATCTTCCGGTATAAAGGTACCCGAGGGCGAACCGATAATTTTGTGGAGCTCTCGACTCCCTTCTACTACGTCAGACACAATTCTAAGGGCAGAATATGATGAATTTACGTTTCAATGCAGAGGGGTAGTTTCTTAGACCAGCCCTGACGATGAAAATGTTTGCCGAACTGTGTCAATTTCCTACAACCAGTGTGAAGAGAACGGAGCAATAAAGCTGCTACAGTCATGCTAGTAGCAGAAGGTGATATCACCAGAGTGTACCGCATTAATTCCGGCACAGGACTGTCCATATCTGCGACACTCCACAAACCTACGGGAATGTTTGTAGGGTTACAACAACGAGGATCTTGTCGGAACACAACATTTTTCGAGGAGGAAGCGGAAAATTAAACAAGGTTGTACTGAATAAACAGTGATTGGTCGGGTAAGCCCCCGTCAATCCGGTACGTCGAACCGGCTGGAAATACTTTCGTGGACAGTATTATCTGATACCCTGTGCATTTTTACGTTTGCGTATGGTGGAACCTTTGGATTTACATACCTGTTATCTCAATGCCAGACCAAGAGGACTTCTTGCCAGCTGCCACGTCTTCTGCAGACATGAAAATTTGCTGCCGTCTGTTAGCGCTCTCGTATTTCTCCTTATTACGAGACATTTTGTACAAATTTCCTATATAACAAAAATAATAATAATTAGTTTAATAGTTCTCTTAGTCGAATAGTTGGTATTTTCTTGCAAAAAAATTAAACAAAACTGGATGACAACAAAATCACAAATCGATTAGGCACGCGTAGTTAATTCATTGTGTTTAATGCAAATGTGAAACAAATAAAAGTTTAAACATTTTTGGGTAGGTAAGGTAAAGATTTGAGTATGCAATGATAACGCTGAAAATCGATTTGAAAATTTCGCGTGTGTGCATAGGAAAGTATAATTGCAATGATATATCAATTTTTTGGTAATTTTTTTTTTATTGTAAATGTTGTAAAATTATAACCTTTCATAATAACCGCCTGATGATAAGCGTCTCTGCAAAATATTAATAAAGTTTTAATTAATATTAATTTCATTGTTATGATTTATGTAATAGTTGTTAGCAAATAAACAAGGAAATAATGCAAATAAAAATAGAGAAACAATAATAACAAAATATAGGGAATGAACACTGTAGCCATGTTACATAAAAGAGCACCATGCATAATATGCGGTGGCTTATACAAAGGTCGGAATGAGCTATGTGTTTAGATATTGGATGTGCAACTCGATGGTTGATTTACGGATATGTTGTTGTTTTTGTTTGTAACGACAAAACCATCCCCGAAGGTTTTGGGGTGTGTTGTCGGATTGACAGTCCTTGGCCGGATATGAACCCTGTATGCTCCGGTACTAGCTTGCGGTACTGCCCGACTGTCGTGGTAGCAATTTGGTATGACCAGTGGTCATGTCACCCCTACTTTATTAAGGAAGGAGAAGATGGGTAATGAGAGGCATCATATCCGTAGATCAAATATCGAGTTGCACGCCAGGACCCTTGTGCATTTTAGTCGGCCCATCGCCGATAATCTCTGGAACAAATGTAGCAATAAAGCGCTGTCAACAACAACAATAACTGCTACTATATCAACAATGAGATTTTTCATTCCTGAACGTAACCATCGACCGCCCACTACTAACATAATTGGCAGTCCTTTTTAGGCTTGGTGGGAGTCCCTGCCCGTTGGGGGGTTATAATATCCCCGACGTACATATGCAATCCAATAAATGTTCCTTTGGACTGAGTAGGCAAGTGAAGACCAAATCCCTCTTTCCACGAACACAAACCAGGCTCTACAAGTCGCTCATAATACCCGTCCTGCAATATTCAGCAGAAGCATGGACGATGACAACCGCAGATGAGTCGGCCCTTGGAGTATTCGAAAAAAAGGTCCTTCAAAGAGTTTATGGACCTCTACGCGACGCAGACGGTGTTTACCAAACAAGATTTAATGATGAGTTGTATTGTTAAAACCCAGCGGCACCGTTGGCATGGCCATGTAATGCGAATGGAAGATGGGGCCCCCACTCGGTTGGAAAAACCTAGTGGAGAACGATATGCGATCCCTTGGCGTTTCTAATTGGCGTCAACTGGCAAAGGAAAGATCAGGTGGACGCGCTTTGTTGGAAGGTCAAAATCGTTTAGGAGAACAGCTATTATGGGCTGTTGAACTAAATATGTATGTATGGCATACCTGTCGAGACTAGAATGCAATGATCATTATCCATATCATCTATTCTTACGGAAGGATCGTTACCATGAAGTAGAAGGTCCCAAAACCTTCCCGCTACAGTCGGGCAAATATCGCAAGGTGCTAGTACAGGAGCATACCGGGCCCCAACCCGGTAAAGGACTATTAGCTCGGCAACACTCCCCAGGACCTTCGTGTGAAGCTGTGCATTTTTCGTAAACCATGTTGAAGTTTCGAAATTTCAATCACAGTGCCCTATAATAACAAAATTGATTTTGAATTAGAAAATAGTCTAGTTTGATCACAAAATCTGCAATATGCAGGGCACCAAATCGGTGCTTGTTTTTCCAATACTCTGCGCCCGCGCAAGGAACCGCCTTAGGTTTACTCGTTTACCGCTCAATATGTTTAAATGAATGAGATAAACTAGTGCGCGCTGAGAAGTAAGTGCGTACAATGACAGCATAATAGGCGAGCGGGGAGCGTAAAAAATAAACCTACAGCCAAATTGCAGCGACGTAGACAAAATTGATGGTAAATTAAATGAGGGAAAGCGGGGAAAACAAAAACCAATTAACCTGCCTGCATTCACTTTTACCCAATGTTTTTGCACTTCTGCGCTAGCCAATGCGTACGATCAGGATCTGAATGCAAACACGGCCTCTGTTGCTGCTCCCAACTGCGTTGATATTGCTTGTATTGTTTGCCACGGAATCTAACGCTTCCACTGCTGCTTGCTTACCCCAGCTTACCGATTCTCCTTTTTGGTATATTATCAATGCTGATCCTTTCCTTATAACTTTATTTTCGCATTGAAATAGATAAATTTTGTGGACCGATAGAAACCAAGGACGTTGGAGGGCTATGACATGAAATTAATGTCGGTGAAATTGGAGCGCCCTTTTCCGTTTTGTTAAACTGCTTTTACACTTGATTACTTTACTTGATTATTGTTGTATTCTGTTTAAATTAAAATTTCTATTGCATTTTACATTTCGATTGGAACACGAACGTAAATATATTAGTTCTATTTATTTTTCAAGTGAAAATGTTTGCGTTTTTGCTAAATAACCACACTTCTTTCTTATTTCGGTTCTTCGTTTTCAGTTTTCATTCTCGGCTTTTCTGCATTCACATAACATTCGTAGTTGTGTTGTTGAGAAAATTGTTTTGTATACATTGGTGAGTTTTGTTGTTGATTTTGGCGCCAGGTGCTACCAGTTGTAAGTCAAATCACTTTTCACTTTTTGAACACGCAACTGTTGAGTAATACGTTGACCACAAGTTGCTGAGGATACTACTCGTCTCATTAGTTAAGTGGTCGGCAGTCGTCTGTGGAGTTCAGATTAAACATCACGCTGCTCTTTACTCCAGCAGAGTGTGTGACGATTGGCCAAAAATGTCAAACAGACAAAGGTTTCGGGGAGTGTTGTTGACGTTGAAAGTTCTATGCCAGACCCGGCACGCTACGGTACTAGTCCGACTGTCGCGCGAACGATTTAATATGACAGCGTGGAATCTTCTACATCATTTCACTCCCTCCTAACGTAAGGGAGGAGAAGATTGGTAATAAGAGGTAGAGGTATCACATCCGTAAATCACCATCACATTGCACATGTTGTTGTTGTTGTTGTTGTAACGACAAAAACACTCCCCGAAGGTTTTGGGGAGTGCTGTCGAACTGACAGTCCTTGGCCGGATATGAATCCGTTACGCTCCGGTACTCCCTTGCGGTACTGCCCGACTGTCGTGGTAGCGATTTATGACCAGTGGAACCTTCTAGGTCATTGCACATCTTTACGCTCAGCTAAACATACCTTTGGGGTCCAGTGTGACCGCTTTGAAGTTTAAAGTGTCCACTGAAAATTTACCCAGTGGGGTGTCCAAAGACTCTGCATGATGACAGAGGGTACTTCGTTTTGCCCTCTTTCACCTTCAACACCACTATTTTCCCCTTCTTTCTTCTTTCTCGAATTTGGAGTAGAAAGAACTTCCGCAGCGGTTATTTGAGCCAAGGATGTCAATGTCATCGGCATACGCCAGCAATTGTACACTCTTGTAATAGATGGTTCCTGAGCGGTGTAGTTCTGCGGCTTGTATTATTATCTTCAGAATAAAATTAAACAAATCGCACGATAGGGGCTCACCCTGTCTGAAACCTCGTTTAGTTTCGAAAAGCTCGGATATGTCCTTTCCGATTCTAACTGAGCTGGTGGTGTTGCTCAAGTAATTTTGAACAGCCGTATACGTTTTTGTTCCTTTTCGCGATGTCGAAGGAGGCAGGGACGTCGCAACCTGGGGGAAAACAAAGAGGACGATGGCCTTCTATGTGATATTAAGGAAGCTGATCCGGCGATAATTGGTGCAGATTATAGGATCTCATTTCTTGTGGATTGGGCAGAGGACAGTTAGATTCCAATCGGCAGGCATGTATTCTGCCGATCATATTCAGCTCCTCGTCGCCCCGGATTAGAGGTTTAGAATATGCCCGAGGTTTACTAGTCGTAAGAGGCGACTAAAATCCATATCGAACGGGGTCACCGAAATCGCTACCACCACAGTCGGGCTGGTGCCCTAAGGTGCTTGTACCGGATTTATATCTGGCAAAGCACTGCCAGGATCAGTATAACCTTGTTTGTTTCATCACATTCCATCACATGAGTGGATGTGCCGAATAAGCTGGACAAAGTAATGCTACAATAATAATAATACAGGACGGCCATTTCGACAACAAATGAGGTACGGCCGAGTTGAGTCGTTTTTTTTCGCTGGTTACGTATTGTGACGAATTCGATGATTCCTTAATAATCAATCCTGGGTTCGATCACTATAAAGTCAAATAAACACACGCACAGATATTGTAACTAATAGCTAGTTTTATTTACTAGTAATAAACGCAAAACAATTTTGAGAGTTTGGTAACTTTACATTAGTTCACTGAACAACGCTTGAAAATAAACTGATCCCCCTGCCTCTTCCTAGTTATACGCTTGCATGCATAAGCGTAGCCATCGTTATCTCGGTTGTGTTAACTAGTGGTGGGAGTGTTATTGAGTTAGGGATGGTACATGCTTGAGAATAATCGCCACACTGCCCTCCACCTAAGTCTGATCGTCGCGATCAGACACATTGCCGGAACCAAACGCAGCTAGCCTTTCCAAATGGACCACCTTCATCTTATTCCTTGGCCTTCCCATAGTTTGTATGCGATATACCACATCGTTGATCAGTTTTATGACTTTGTATGGGGCTTCCCAGTTACATTGTAGTTTTGGGGACAAACCTTTCTTACGCTGTGGGTTGTATAGCAGCACTAAATCTCCTTCTATAAAACCTTCCGAATTTATTGCTTTGTCGTACCTGGCCTTCATCTTATCGCTCATGATCTTAGTCCGTTGTCTCACAAGGTCGTGAATTTCTCTAACTTCTTCTTCCAATACGCTTGTAGATTTCCGAGCATTTACTCCTGCATCAGCGTTTATCCCAAACTTCAAGTCAGCTGGCAATCGAAGATCATTCCCGAAAATTACCTTTGCAGGAGTCTGACCAGTTGTTTCATGTACTGCAGAGCGATATGCCATTAGGAATAAGGAGATGTGAGTATCCCAATCCTTCTGGAACTTATCCACTACTTTCTTCAGGTGATCTTCCAAGGTTCTATTGAATCGTTCCACCATGCCATCTGACTGAGGATGTAGTGCAGTTGTTCGAGTTTTCCGAATGCCCAATGTCTTGCACATTTCCTGGAACACAGCTGATTCGAAATTTCTGCCTTGGTCAGAATGTATATCCATTGGTGCACCAAACCTAGCTACCCAATTGTTAGTAAACACTTCTGCTATGGTTTCTGCCTCTTGATTTGGAATAGGGTACACTTCTGGCCACTTGCTGAAATAGTCCATAACTACCAGGACATATTTGTTTTCGAGTTTGCTAGTAGGAAATGGACCAGCTACATCCATGGCTATCCTCTCAAATGGCGCACCTGAGTTATACTGTTTCATTTGGCCATGGCTCCTTGATTTCGGTCCTTTAGCTTTGATGCATACTTCACAGTTGGCAATCCACTCCGCGACCGATTGACGGCAACCAACCCAATAGAATCTTTGCTTGACTTTCTCCAAGGTTTTGGTGACTCCAAGATGAGCTCCGCTTGGACCGTTATGTAATTCATTGAGTACATCAGGGATTTTCTTCCTTGGGACGACTATCAGCTTTCGAACACATTGACCATCCTCACTCTCCCATATTCGATGCAAACAACCGGATTCTAATTGCAAACTATTCCACTGTGCCCAATATGACTTGGCAACAGGACTTTCTGCTGACATCTCCTCTCTTGATGGTCGCTCGTTTCGTTCGATTCCTTGCATTACACGTGTAAGATTTGGATCTTCGTGCTGAAACCTCCTTAATTGATCCATGTCCCATTCGTCCGTAGATGTTATAGTCATGAGCCGCACATCTATAATATCTTCCTTGGCCTCAGCTTTGGAACAATGCTTGCATTCCAAGTTACATGGTCTTCGTGACATTGCATCAGCATTTCCGTGGGTGCTACCTTTGCGTGCTCTATCGAAAAGTCATAACTTTGCAGTCGCTCTATCCACCGTGCCAATTGATCTTCCGGATTACGGAACTGTAAGAGCCATTTCAAAGCTGCGTGGTCTGGCCTGACATGGAATCGCTGCCCATAGAGATACTTGTGGAAATGCTTAACGCACTCTACCAATGCCAACAGTTCTCTCCGGGTTACACAATAGTTCCTTTCAGGCTTCCCAATTGTTCGGCTATAGTATGCAATTACCTTCTCCTGTCCATCAACAATCTGGGACAAAACACCTCCTATAGCATAACCACTCGCATCTGTATCCAGAATAAACTTTGAACCTGGAATTGGATATGCTAACATCGGGGCAGTGCATAGTCGTTCCTTCAATGTTTGAAAAGCCACCTCCTGTTCCTTCTTCCATTCAAAACTCATATTCTTCCTTGTAAGGTCATGGAGACTACTAGCTACGCTGGCAAAATTTGGTACAAATCGGCGATAATACGTGCACAAGAAAGCTCCGTAACCCATGCAAATTTCTCGGTCTTGGCCAATCCTTTACGGCTTCGATCTTTTCCTTAGCAGTGCAGATTCCCTCCGTAGTTACCTTGTGACCCGAATAACTTACTTCCTTTTTAAACAAGGAACACTTCTTGGCACTTAGTTTCAGACCAGCACCAGCTATTCTTTGGAAAACTTCCTCCAAGTTCTTTAGGTGTTCCTCAAAGCTTTTTCCCAGCACGATGATGTCGTCGAGGTACACCAAACATGTTTGCCAGTGCAATCCTTTTAGTATCTGGTCCATGAGTCTCTCAAAAGTAGCTGGAGCATTGCATAGTCCGAAGGGCATTACCGTAAATTGCCAAAGCCCTTCTCCAACGCTGAAAGCCGTCTTCTCTTTATCTTCATCCTTTACCTCCACTTGCCAGTAGCCGCTTTTCAAGTCCAGTGTGGAAAACCATTTCGTGCCAGATAACGAGTCCAGAGTATCGTCGATTCTTGGCAATGGATAACTGTCCTTCTTCGTTACGTCGTTCAATTTCCGGTAATCCACACAGAACCTCATTTTTCCATCTTTCTTTTTCACTAGTACTACCGGTGAGCTCCATGGACTAGCTGATGGTTCGATCACGCCGCTGTCACTCATTTCCTGTATAATTTCTCTAACTACTTGGCGTTTGGCCAATGGAATACTACGAGGAGCTTGGCGGATGGGCCTTGCATCACCAGTATCAATTTGATGCTTCACAACTTTGGTCCGACCTGGTTTAGAACCATCCTTGTCAAATATGGTCGAGTACTTTGATAGAAGTTCCTTTGCCTTTTTCTGATGATCTTTTTCGAGGCCTGCCGTCCACGACGTGATATCATCTGAAAGATTAATCTTGATCGTAGAATCATTTTCCTGAAGCTGTTCGCAATTGATAACTACCTCGACCTCTTGGCATTGTCCCAATATTGCTCCTTTGGAAAGTTTAATCGGCGATTTGAACTCATTAAGTACTCTTACCGGTACACGTCCATCTTGGTTTGTCATGGCCAGGGTTTTTCCTACTAATATGTTCGTCGTTGATTTGTTTGCTGCCTCGACAACCCACAACTTGTTTGTCCCATAATCTCCATCAATCTTTGCCCATATGATTGCTTCCGACTTGGGTGGAATTTGTTGGGTCTCCTCTACAAGAACTCGCTTACTAACGTATTTGTTTTCGTAACCAAAATTTAATGGCACATCCATGTTCTGGTAATTCATAATCCTGTTTTGCATGTCGATCTTGATGCCTTGCTCGCTTAAGAAGTCCACACCAAGTATGATTTCGTCAACAATATCTGCTACTATAAAACTTGTAGAACGGCCACGTTCCCAATTGCGATTTCACATGTTACTTCTCCTAGGACATGGGTGTCCTCACCAGTGGCCGTACGTAACTTTGCTCCATGCAATGGTCTCACCTCCTTGTTGACTAAATCAGATCGAATTATGGAATGCGATGCGCCTGTATCCACAGTTAGTAAGTGCTCTTTTCCATCCACATATGCACCAACAGTAACATTACTAGCTTTCCTTCCGATCTGTGAGACAGAGATTATGGGGCATTCAGTTGCGGGAGCCAGTCCACGCCCCTTTCGGCTGGCTCTATTTAGTTTAACGACTGATTTGGTTGGGAAATTTGCTCGTCTCCTTCAGCTTTGCGTTTTCGTCCACCTGAATTGCTGGGGTTACTGGAGCCAGTGCCGCAATAACGTGCTATGTGACCCGATTTTCCGCACTTAAAGCATTTAATGGTACTATCACTTTTTTTCTGTACTCCGTTCAACGCTTCCAAAATTTTGACAACCCAAGCCGGAGTTTCCACTTCTACACAATGAGCCTTGTATGCAGGTTTACTCAAAAGTGAGGCTGTTTCCTGCGTCGGAGCATGCGATACCGTTTCAGCGAATGTCCTTTTGGGGTTTGCATATGTGGCCCGCTTCGTCTCCACATCGCGTATTCCATTTATAAAACTTTGGATTTTTACCCTCTCAGTATACTCCATGGGTGCGTCCGCATTTGCTAGATGGGCCAACCTCTCGATGTCCGATGCAAATTCCTGCAAAGTCTGCAAAGTTCAATGACATCCTGGCTTCCTGCTCTTCCAGCTTTGCAGAGATCTGCGATAACACCTGTGCTGAACTTTGTGATGATATTTCGGAAATACGTGCCTCCAACTTGGATGTAATACGTCCATCTTGTTCTTCCAGCTGAGATGCCATGTGTGTCTTCTGTTCTTCCAGCTGAGATGCCATGTGTGTCTTCTGTTCTTCCAGCTGAGATGCCATGTTTGTCTTCTGTTCTTCCAGCTGAGATACTATACAAGTTTTCTGTTCTTCCATTTTAGTCGACATCTGAGTTAATACAGCCAATATCATGTTTGTGTCCACGGTTGCTACTGGATTCGGAGACTCCTTTTTTCTTCCATTTTCGTCGATGTCTCCTCCACAAGATGGAAAACATGGTCATCAACGTTGATACCATCCGCTTCCATAGCCTCCCGTAATCCTGACTGTAGCTCGGACTTATTACCTGTAGTGTTTAGTCCGCGTTGTTCCAACTCATTTTTGAGTTGCTGAATCTGCAATTCATTCATCTTAGCCATGTCCTTGTTATCCTTGAAATCACTGGTATTTATTTAACAATACCGCTTCTGCCACCAAATGTGACGAATTCGATGATTCCTTAATTATCAATCCTGGGTTTGATCACTATAAAGTCAAATAAACACACGCACAGATATTGTAACTAATAGCTAGTTTTATTTACTAGTAAGAAACGCAAAACAATTTTGAGAGTTTGGTAACTTTACAGTAGTTCACTGAACAACGCTTGAAAATAAACTGATCCCCCTGCCTTGCTTGTCACTGCCTTATATAGTCCAACAGGGTGCTTGCCTACGCACCGAGAACTTTCTTGGTTGTTCGCTTTTCGTGTTCTGGAAGGGTCGGTGTTATTTATTGGCATCTCCTCTTTGCATCGTATTCGCAAACACTCGCGCCATCTCTTTTCCTCTTCCTAGTTATACGCTTGCATGCATAAGCGTAGCCATCGTTATCTCGGTTGTGTTAACTAGTGGTGGGAGTATTATTGAGTTAGGGATGGTACATGCTTGAGAATAATCGCCACAGTATATTCGAATTTCGAATTTTTTGTGGCGTTATGTTGATACTCATGTCTCTCACTTATGCCGACAAGCTCGGCCATTTTGAATGTTCAGTTAATTGTTGACAGCTGCTTTGCTTGCACGTGTTTTGGATCGTCTTCGATTTTTACCTATTCAAAAAAATGGATCAAAGAACCTGTATCAAATTTTGTGTGAAAAACAAAATTAAGTGCGCGGATGCATTCCGAATGTTGACTGTGACATACGGAGAAGCTACCTTGGACCGAAGCGACGTTTATCGGTGGTACAAAATGTTCTCAGAAGGCCGAGAAGATGTGAACGACGAAGAGCGTGCCGGACGCCCGAGCACTAAAACAACAGACGAAAAAATTAATGAAGTGGATGAAATAGATAAGGTTTAGCCGTCACATGTGAGAAAAAAGTAATTTTTTTGCGTGACGTATGCGGTGTGTTGTCGCCCTGACAGAGCTGTCAAATACCATACATTTCAAGAAAGAAAGTGTAAACATTGGTACAAAATACTAACTATATCAAATGTAAATGCATTTCTTTAAAAAAAGTTTTCAAATATCTATGATTTAATGTCGTATCACGATAATTATTGTATTAAATAAGTTCCGGCAGTGTATTTTTGGAAATATTTACTCGTTTTGATTGAGGTCCTCAGCCGTGTACCAGTGCGAATTTGTATGTAACCATTGGTACAAAATACTATATCAAATGTGAATGTATTTATTTAAAAAAAATTGTTAAATATCTATGATTTAATGTCATATCACGATAATTATTGTATTAAATAAGTTCCGGCAGTGTAGTTTTGGAAATATTTACAAAATAAACAAATATTGATTGGGTCGTACATGAACCCTGCATACGTCACAAAAAGTCAACTGTTTTATTCACAATATGGCGGCAAAATTGATGGCTTAATCTTGTATAATTCGTTCATGGGAGAAAATGGTATTGGCCAATCGTCGAGTCACCGTTAGAGAAGTTGATGAGGACCTTAACATATCGATTGGCTCGTGCCATTCGATTTTTATCAATGATTTGGGCATGTTGTTGTTGTTGTTGTAGCGACTACTTAACCTGTCCAGGGTGTCACCCCCAACCAACATTGTCATCAGGCTCTTCTAACGGAAGTCCAAGAAACCTCGCGGCTTCAACAGGGGTGGACCAGAGTGAGATTGGAGTTAGAAGAGTGGGCTCGGTTGAGCAGAGGAACAGATGGTTAGTATCGTGGGGAGACACGCCGCATGCCGGGCAGACATTTGGCATGTCGGGGTTCAGTCTGGATAAGTAAGAGTTTAGTCTGTTACAATATCCAGAGCGAAGTTGAGCCAGCGTGACTCTTGTCTCCCTAGGCAGTTCGCGTTCCTCGACGGCAACAGGTGGAGCTTGTGCCTGTAGGACCACATTCCCACAACAGCCGGTTCTACGTACCGGAATGACTCGGATTTTTACATCCGACCAAGGGCTGTTATTTCGACTCTACCCTGTCTAACCTGTCACCTTTTTCACATGATTTGGGCATGAGACGGGTCGCCGCGAAATTCGTACCAAAATTGCTCAATTGTGACCAAAAACAGCATCGCATGTTGTTGTTGTTGTTGTTGTTGTTAACAGTGCTTCGCCCTGCCCAATGGGCTCGATCACTCTAAATTGTCATCAGGCTCTTCTAACGGAAGTCCGAGGAAACGCGCAGTTTCCACAGGGTTGGACCAGAGTGATGTGGGTGTTAGAAGAGTGGGTTCAACTGAACAGGAAAAGAGATGTATGGTATCATGAGGGGTCATACCACATGAAGGGCATGTATTTGGTATGTTGGGGTTCAGTCTGGATAAGTAAGAGTTTAACCTATTACAATATCCAGAGCGAAGTTGTGCTAGTATGACTCTAGTCTCCCTCGGAAGTACACGCTCCTCTTCAGCCAATTCAGGTGGTTGAGTATTAATAACGGGATTCACAGGCCGAGATCTGAGGGATCTGTCTACAGACTCAGTGTGGAGGTCATTTAGAGTCCGTCTATGGTTCCGCAGATTAAACGGCAAAGAGATATGATGCCGGATCTCATCGTAATGCTTACGGAGATAGACATCTTATGTCTCTGGGGGGCGGTGATACATCCAAAAGATGTCGGTTTGGATGACTAGGTTTATGACAGTTCAGAAGGAACTGTCTACTCAAGAGTTCCGCGTGCTCTTGAACATTGAGCAATTTTGCCTCTTGATGGAGGTGAGACTCAGATGACATAAGCAGTCATCCCGTAGCAGTTCTGATGGCGGTGTTTTGGCAGACTTGCAATTTCCTCCAGTTGGTGTCAGAAAGGTTGGGCGACCATATAGGCGCAGCATAGTCAATAACCGGCCGGCCAATACCCTTATATGTAGCAAGCAATGTTTCTTTGTCTTTTCCCCAAGTACTGGCGGCCAGTGACTTGAGGATCTTATTGCGGCTCTGTACCTTTGAGGCTATTGCGGTGGCATGACCAGCGAAGGTGAGGCCGTTGTCAAATGTCACACCCAAGATTTTTGGGTGGTTGACAGTAGGTAGAGGTACTCCATCTACTTGGACATTTAACTCTTGCCCCATCTGCGCATTCCATGTAGTAAACAGGGTCGCCGCAGATTTAGTCGGAGACAGGGTCAGATTACGCTCGGTGAAGAACCTGGAAAGGTCATGGAGGTAACTGTTGATTCTAATACAGAGTTCATCAATGGAAGGAGGAGAGTGGCGTGATTGACCGTGTCAAATGCATTTGACAGATCAAGTGCCACAAGAACCGTCCTATGGTTTGGTGGATGTTGATTCAAACCGTTGTTAATCTGCGTTGTAATGGCGTTCAAAGCGGATGTCGTGCTGTGATTTTTGCGAAAACCATGTTGATGATCGGCCAATTTTAGATTTGTAACGAAGTAAGGAAGCAGAATGGACTCTAGCAATTTCGCTACCGGCGAAAGGAGGGATATCGGACGATAAGACTCTCCTAGGTTCGCCGGCTTCCCTGGTTTCAATAGGGGAATTACAATCGCTTGTTTCCATATCTAAGGTATAACGAAGGTAGTTAGAGAGAGATTGAAGAGAGCCGCTAAATAATTCTGTCCTTCATGGCCAAGGTGTTTGATCATCTTCATGGCAATTCCGTCGGGTCCAATGGATTTTGAGGGTTTGGCCTTCATTATGGCTTCCTTAACCTCTGCGACTGAGACGGCAATGGGGGCAGTAGAGTGTTTGTGTTTGCGCGCACGTCGGAAGGCTCTTCTCTTAGTCCTATCCGCAGGAGGATGCATTATAAACAGCCGGCAAAAGGAGCTCGCGCATTTCCTGGCGTCCGATTTGACACTGTCGCCGAAAGCAATGCCGACCTTGTCTTTGTGTTTGGTCGGATTGGATAGGGCCTTGACAGTCGACCATAATTTGCCGACTCCGCCGGAGAGGTTGCATGTCTCAAGGTGTTGTTTCCACTTGGTCAGCTTGTGTTCGTTGACAATCCTACGGATTTCCGCATTGAGATCTTTTATTCTGGGATCTGCGGGATTGATAAGTCTCACTTGATCACGTTCTCTTGCCATCGCCGCAGCTTCTGCCGGGAAATTCGGACGAATTTCTGGTATTCTGCCAGCAGGAATAAAGCGGCATGAGGCTGAATCTATGATCTTGCGAAACTCTCTTTCGCCTTTGCGTACGTCCGTTGGAGTGGGTAAGGCAGCGAAGGAGCGCTCTGTATATTCAGTAAAGCGGTGCCAATCCGCTTTGGTGAAGTTGATGTATGTTATTTTATCAGTCGTTGTGAAGTCGGTCCGTCGTTCAACAGAGAGTAAGATGGGTAGGTGGTCTAAAGCTAATGTAAGCATCGGTCGCCAGATGACAGAGTTAATAAGGCCAGCGCTCGTTATGGAGATGTCTGGCGAACTGTGACAGTTACCTGCCACCCTGGTGGGGGTATCTCCATTGACTGTACAGAATGCTAGTTATCTATTTGGTCTGCAATTGCGTGTCCTCTGCTGTCTGCTGGCAAGTTGGAGTGCCAGAGATCGTGATGCGCGTTGAAGTCGCCTAGGATTAGACGGTTATCGCCCCTTAGCAACGCACTAATGTCGGGATGATAATCTCTAGGACAACACGTGACAGGAGGAATATAGATGTTTATGATTTGCAGGTCGGCGTCTCCTGACCGGACTGCTATGCCTTGGCATTCTAAGGTAGAGTCCCTGGGGTCGACGTCAGGGGAAAATAGATTGTATTGTACAGAGTGATGTGAGGGTGGGGCCGTGTGCAGAAGTCCCCGCAAGTGGGGAAAGTTTCTGATCGCCATTCACCTGGGAATGGCCAGAGCGATTCTTTTGCATGCGGTTCAAGCAGCTCACTACTTCCGGGATTTGCGCCCAAGTATCCTCTGGGTAACCACCGAACACCCGTTTGGTGGTGAGCTAAACGTGAGAAGGCGACAACCTGGTAAGGCCACTCCGACATAATCGGTTTAAGGGCTTGCTGGGGGGGGTTCAAACAGCAGCGTCTGATCACCAGGTGGTGCGGCTGCAAGCGGGCGTCTGTCTTGGATCAAGCGGCTCGCTATACAAACATGTAATAGAATTCAACCTCCCGTGAAACGGGTTGTGCGTTGGGTTTGGACCCAACACATAAAACAACGTTCCAATGAAATTCAACAACAAAGCCTCGGATATGAGAACCCCTTTTTTAGATGACAACACCCGCAAACGAAATAAGGATTATGAGATAAGGGCATGTACCTGGAATGTCCGGTCCCTTAATGGGGAAGGTGCCGCTGCCCGGCTGGTTGAGGTCCTGAGGAAAGCAAAAACTGATATCACCGCCATACAAGAGATGCGATGGACGGGGCGAGGAAACACGATCAAAACACCTTGCAACATCTACTGGAGTGGGCATGAAGACAAGCGCATATTCGGCGTGGGATTTGTGTTGGGAGAGAGACTCCGTCACCGAGTACTGTCGTTCACACCCGTGAACGAGCGTCTCGTTGCAATCCGCATAAAAGTACGATTTTTCACCATATCGTTTATCTGCGCTCATGCACCGACGGAAGAGAAGGACGACGTGGAAAAGGATGCATTCTACGAGCGCCTGGAAGAAGCATACGAGCGCTGCCCCCGTCATGATATCAAAGTCGTGCTTGGCGACTTTAACGCCAGGGTGGGTAAGGAGGGCGTATTTGGCCCCACTGTCGGGAAGTCCAGTCTCCACGATCAGACTTCGCCAAATGGATTCAGGCTGATCGACTTCGCCGGTGCCCGAAACATGGTCATATCCAGCACTAGGTTTATGCACAAGAAGATCCATCAGGCTACATGGCTGTCCCCCGATCGAAAAACACGCAACCAGATCGACCACGTTGTGATAAACGGACGGCATGCTTCCAGCGTTTTAGATGTTCGCACAATACGAGGACCTAACATCGACTCTGATCACTACCTAGTAGCAGCCAAGATTCGTACCCGCCTCTGTACGACAAAACAGGTGCAACAAAAAACCCAGGGAAAGCTGGACGTCGAAAAGCTGCAATCGCAACAGACCGCCAATTATTTCGCAGATCGCCTCACACCTGCTCTCCGAGAGCACAATTCAACCTAGTGGAATGCATGAGCAGTGGGATCATATCTCAGGAGCACTCCGTACCGCAGCCGAAGAAGTAATTGGATTCCGGCGAACGCGAAGAAACAACTGGTATGATGATGAAGAGTGCCGCGCTGCAACGAAAAGAAAGGACGAAGCCTACAAGGCAACGCTGAGATCGAATGCAACGAGGAGTGTGTGTGAACACTACTGCGAGTTGAAGAGGGAAGCGAGGCGGCTTTTCCGGGAGAAAAAAAGAGAGGCAGAAAAGCGTGAAATAAGGGAGCTTGAGATGCTGGCCAACGGGAATAATGCCCGAAAATTCTATCAAAAAATTCGGCGAATGACAGAAGGTTTCAAACCCGGGGCAAACTCCTGTAAGAATGAGAACGGCGACCTGGTGACCGATGTTCAGAGAACACTCAGAATATGGAGGGATCACTTCTCTGCCCTTTTAAATGGAGAAACTGAGCAAGAAACCAGAGAAGTTGCCGAACCCGAACCCACAATCGAAGATGATGGAATTGACGTTCCACAACCCGACTATAATGAGGTGCGAATAGCAATATCCCGATTGAAAAACAATAAAGCAGCTGGCGCTGATGGTTTGCCTGCTGAGCTATTCAAACACGGAGGCGAGGAGCTGGTAAGGCGCATGCATCAGCTTCTATGCAGAATTTGGTCGGATTAATGCATGCCTGAAGATTGGAATCTAAGTGTTCTCTGCCCAATCCACAAGAAGGGCGATCCTGCAAACTGCGCCAACTATCGCGGAATCAGCCTTTTGAATATCGCATATAAGGTCCTATCAAGCGAATTGTGCGAAAGACTGAAGCCTGACGTGAAGAGACTGATTGGACCTTATCAGTGTGGATTCAGACCTGGTAAATCTACCATCGACCAGATTTTTACAATACGCCAAATCTTGGAAAAAACCCCGTGAAAAAAAAATCGACACGCATCATCTCTTTGCTGATTTTAAAGCCGCTTTCGATAGCACGAAAAGGAGCTGCCTATATGCCGCTATGTCTGAATTTGGTTTCCCCGCAAAACTTATACGGCTATGCAAAATGACCTTGAGCAACACCGCCAGCTCGGTCAGAATTGGGAAGTACCTCTCCGAGCCGTTCGAAACTAAACGAGGTTTCAGACAGGGTGACCCCCTATCGTGCGATTTCTTTAATTTAATGCTGGAGAAAATAATACAAGCTGCAGAACTTAACCGCGCTGGAACAATATTTTATAAAAGCGTGCAACTGTTGGCATATGCTGACGATATTGATATCATTGGCCTTAACAACCGCGCTGTAACTTCTGCTTACTCGAAATTAGAAAAAGAAGCGGAAAAAATGGGTTTGGTGGTGAACGAGGGCAAAACGAAGTACCTTCTGTCATCATGCAAAGAGTCAGCGCATTCGCGCCTTGGCAACCAAGCCACTGTTGGCAGCAATCATTTCGAAATAGTAAAGGACTTCGTTTACCTGGGAACCAGCATTAATACCAACAATAATGTTAGCCTAGAAATCCGACGAAGAATCACTCTTGCAAACAAATGCTACTTCGGATTGAGTAGGCAATTGAAAAGTAAAGTCCTCTCTCGACGAACGAAAATAACATTCTACAAGTCACTCATCGCACCCGTCCTGCTATATGGTGCTGAAGCGTGGACACTAACAACATCTGATGAGGCGGCTCTGGGAGTATTCGAGAGAAAGGTTCTTCGAAAGATTTGTGGACCTCTACGCGTTGGCGACGGCGAGTACCGAAGAAGATTTAATGATGAGCTGTATGAACTTTACGCAGACGCCGACATAGTTCAGCGAATTAAAACACAGCGGCTTCGCTGGCTAGGCCACGTTGTGCGAATGAGCGAAAATGCTTCAGCCCAGAAGGTATTCTTATCGGTACCCGCCGGTGGCAGCAGAGGAAGATGGAGACCACCACTCCGATGGAAGGACCAAGTGGAGACCGATTTGCGATCCCGCGGTGTTTCCAATTGGCGCCAGTTGCCGCAACGAAGAAACGACTGGCGAGCTATGTTGGACAGTCAAAATCGCCCAGGCGGTTAGATGACCATTTAAAGAAGAAGAAGAAGATGTGTAATGAACGCAAGGCCACCCCCAAGACCGCTGGGACGGTCTTTACGATGTACATTATACCCATCACAAGTTCGTAAGTCCGATCTCGTGTTCAGTTTTGTCTCTTGTATCGCGGCGATTTTGATGTTGTGCGTCTTCATAAAGTCAGTTATCTCCGCGATCTTTCCAGCTAATCCGTTACAGTTCAGCTGCAGAATTTTGAAGTGTGTAGGAGGGGAGACAGGGGCCATACCAGGCGTGAGGGACGGATGCGTTTGCCTAGGTGGAGGTAGGCTAAGGCCTAAACTATGTCGCAGTCTAGAGATGACAGCGCCATGGCCGATGTTGTCTGGCGTGGAGGGCGGCTGTGTACTGCAAAATGGGGCTATGAACGAATCCGTCCAAAGGTTGCCGTTTGCGAGCCCAGAGCACATAAGGGTGTAACACAGGCCAAGGCAATTGTTGCACTTGACCGATGTCGCAGGCGTATACAATCTTTGCCGACAAACGGTGCACGTAGTGAAAGGTACTAGGAGGTGGTGTTCCTGACCCACGTGCAGGCATTAGGGGCAGAGACAGAGGGGACTGACGCTCGGCGATGCTCATATCTGACCTATTCCGGAGGGGATAGGAGTGTTGAGCGGCCGTGGGAGATGGAGACGCTGGTGTGCGTGAGCGACAGTCAGGAGTGGGTGAGGCAGGGATGGCGCGGTGCTGCCAGTCGTATAGACTGAGCAACTATTGTGACTATTGGAAGTAGTTAGAAGCGGTAAGGGAGTGCCGCGGCGACTACCGCGGGACGTCCTTGGACGTGTACAGCAAGGTGCCTCAAAAGTACTAAAGAAAGTACGGGGTCTGTGGATGGCAGGTGTAAGCCCTGAACATCCAGATTTATTTAACCATCTCTTACACGCTTAATATAAATTTTCTTCCAGCAAACACAGCAGATCCAGTATCTTGGTCCAGGGTTTGGTTCGACCCCAGCCCGTAACAAGAGACAATGGAGCAACCCAGCTGCAAGGGTTTGCTCCGAGGATGACAATTTAAGGGTGGGACGGGACAGATTGGACAGGGTTACACTGAAATAACAGCCCTTGGCCGGGTGAAAAAACCCGGGTCATTCCGGTGCGATAGAACCGGCTGTTGTGGGAATGACAGCATCGCATGAACATTGCTAATGAGAAGTTAAACTCTGTCCGCGACGACCCAAATTCGCTCCAGAGGGTCATAACTGGTGACGAATCGTGGGTTTATGGTTATGACGTAGAAACCAAAGCTCAATCATCTCAATGGAAGCTGCCGCACGAACCAAGACCGAAAAAAGCGCGCCAAGTTCGGTCGAATGTGAAAGTTTTGCTGACCGTTTTCTTCGATTGCAGGGGCGTGGTGCATCATGAGTTCTTGCCACAGGGAAGAACGGTCAATAAGGAATATTACCTGCAAGTTATGCGCAATTTGCGCGAAGCAATCCGCCAGAAACGCCCGGATTTGTGGAAGAACAAAAATTGGCTTTTGCACCACGATAACGCCCCTGCTCACGCATCGTTGCTTGTGCGCGACTTTTTGGCCAAAAACAACACACTAATGATGCCGCAGCCACCGTATTCCCCAGATCTGGCCCCCTATGACTTTTTCTTGTTCCCTAAACTGAAGAGGCCCATGAAAGGACGACGTTACGCTTCTCTTGACGAGATAAAGACGGCATCGAAGGAGGAGCTGAACAAGGTACAAAAAAATGATTTTTTGAAGTGCTTCGAAGATTGGAAAACCCGTTGGCACAAGTGTATAATATCTCATGGGGATTACTTTGAAGGGGACAAAATAGATATTCATGAATAAATAAATAATTTTTGAAAAACACAAAATTCGCGATACTTTTTGAACACAACTCGTATATCCCATTTTTTGTTAGTAAGTACATTCATATGTATTTATGCACTTAAATTTATTTATTTTTAAATTTTGCTTGGCTTAAGATACAATAAATTTGATATCTCTGAATTTAAAATTCTATATTTTACGTTATATAAAACGATCTACAAATGTACATATACATACATATCCTGTTTCACGATTTGATCTTAAAATAAATTTAAAACAAAGTTAATATTTTTTTTATATAAAAACATATAACCAGCAATCTTTGCAAATATAACATAAAATATTTAAACATAATATATATTATAAATAGATATTTACATCTCTAACGTGAAATATGTTTTGTTTTCATAATTAAAAATTGCATTTATAATAAAATCAAACTTTGAAGGGCATTCGTCGTTGGATTATTTTTTATGATATTTACATTACAATGGAAACCGTAATTAGAACTGATGAAATCCGTACTGTTCAATGAACAGCGAATCCGTGTGTTAGTTGGAATTATCACCAACCTCACTAATAGTAATTGTCATCTTTTCCTCATCACCAGTACTATCGATCTCATCATCCATTTCGTCATCATCAAGCTCTTCATCCCCATAACTATCGCTAGTACCATCCTCATCGTCATCATCATCAGCCGATTGTTCCATAATTTCATTGTTTGTTGCCATTTGCATAATAATACTGTTCGGACCATTTGCTCCCGCAGAACTTGTAGTAAGACCTGAACTCGCCGCAATGGCTGCCGCAACGTTAGACGCCGTTGAACTTGGTAATTCAATTGTTACAATTCCATTGGCTGTTATACTTTTCGGGTCATTTGTTTGGACAACACCATCTGATATGACATTTCCGTTCTCTGGCACTCTTTGAATATTCGCTTTATCATCCTGCTTTTGATTTACTTCGATTAAATCAAGTGGTAAACGTACCTTAAAATGTGTTTTAATATGTTTTGATAGATGATCGCTACGCATAAATTTCTTATTACATTCACGGCATTGAAAACGCTTTTCACCAGTATGAGTACGCCTGTGACGCTGTAATTCATCAGAACGTGTAAAACGTTTTCCACAAAATAGCCAAGAACATACAAATGGTCTCTCCCCGGTGTGCCATCGTAAATGGGCACGTAAATGTGACGTTTTTCCATATACTTTGTTACAACCTGGTATATGGCAAATATGTTGCCTTTTGCGATCAGCATGCTTTTCTCCTTTACAGTTTGGGCAAGTGCAAGCGACACGTTTCAGGCGTGGCTTCATTTCGAGATTATTTCCCGTCATATTAAGAATGGCATTCGTATTAAGACCAACAATGTTGCTGATATTACTGTTATTAGCAGGTACATTGCTGCCGGCACAAACATCATTGACATTAATGTTTACATTTACAGATGTTGTGGTGGTCGCTGGTACTATTCCAGTTGGAACATTTGAATTTATTTGCTGTTGATGGGATTGCGCATGCTGTTGCAACTGTTGTGCTAGTGAAGCGGGTGTTGTTGCGATTGTGATTTGTGTTCCACTCCCGCTAGAAGTTACTGTCGTGTTAGGATTATGTTGTGTGGTTAAGCCACTCAAAGTCGCTATTGTTGGCGGTGCTTGAGTCTTTAGCATTGTGGCGGTACGTGTTTGATTGGTTGGTGTGATGGTGAAACTATGTGTTTGTGGGACGGCTGTAATTTGTATAGATGCTGGCAAATTTGTAGGTAATGCTGTATTATCGCTTACTAATTGTGTTTGCGGCTGATGACTTGGTTGTTGCTGATGTTGCGATTGTATTTGTGGCAAATTGACAGTCATATTATGCGGTACTAGCCATTTTATTTGTTGTGGTGTTTGACTGGGATCTGGCGGTTCTTGTTTTATGTTTGTTATAAGCGTGTGTTGCTGGACTTGAGAAGGTGGACTTTGGGGCTCCTGCTTTGGTTGTACCAAGTTCGTACTGGTGGGCGACGTTGTTGTTGTGCCTGTTTGAGGAGGAAGAGATGTTTGTACGGTATTAGGACCCGCACTTGAATTAGCTTGCAGTTGCTGCACCTGTTGCTGCTGTTGTTGCTGCTGCTGTTGTAGTTGTTGTTGCAGTTGTTGGGGCAAAATTACATGTTGAAAACTTCCTTGTAATTGATGTGGCAGATGATTTGCCTGGATTATTTGTACCTGCCCCAATCCTGGTATGTTATGTATGGGCATCGCCTGAAGACCAGGCAATTGCTGTAGTTGTATAAGGTTGGTAGTGTTGTTTGGAATACTTGGGGCCGTTGAATTTCGAAGTTGTTGAAGCTGTTGCGCCGGTATAACTGTTAGCTGTTGGCCTTGTGCATTCGTTATAGTGATTGGCTGGTTTGTTGGCAATTGTAAACCAGATTCCGATGCTGCATTTAGCGCTTGTAAAATTTGCTGTTGTTGTTGCTGAGCGACCTATAAACGATATGAAATTTTTTTAAAATTTTATAAATATTCAACCAATTTCAAATTTACCTGGTGTTGTTGCTGTTGTTGAGCATTAACTGCAGCTTGCGCGGCGGCTGCAGCAGCGGCCACCGCCTGCTGTTGCTGTTGTTGACTACTTGATGATGATTGCTGTTGAGGATGTTGAATATGTATAATATTGGCGTTTTGTGGTAGTTGTGGATATTGCATCGCATTCATCGGCGCCAACTGCACCTGTTGTATTTGCCCATTAGGTGTTACAATTTGGGCAATTTGTGAAAACTGTGGAATAATTTGCATTTGTGTTGGCGGCAAAGTCGCCGACATTGGCAGTGCTTGAGCGGCGGGTATCAGATTATGCAGTCCAGCTGCATTTAGTTGATGTAAGGGTATATGCACTGTTTGATATATGGTTTGGCCGCCAGCGGTCTGTATGGGAACTTGCACGGCAACTGTCTGCTGTAAGGATGGTGCAGTTTGTTGTTGCAATGCCGCATGTGGAAATTGTATGAATTGCGGAACAGGTGCTGTAGATGCGTTCGAGTTGTTAGCGGATGCCGCGGGTCTAATTTGCACATTCTGTAGGGTTTGCCCATTTTCCAGCTTGATTGTGCCATTACCTAATAGCTGATTTAAATTTCCTAGTAAACCATTTGATGCTGCCACGGAGGTTGGTATTTGAATATTAGTACCAGGTATTGTTATAGTACTAGGTAAAGTTGTTTGAGTAACACTTTGTTGCGCTTGTGTTGTACTTGCAGGCGCTTGTGTCGAACATGTGCTGCCGCTATTGGAGGCACTTGCGCTGCTAGTGTTATTCGTGGCTTGAGACTGAATTTGTTGTTGTAAAACTTGTTGTTGTTGCTGCTGCTGTTGCACTTGTTGCTGTTGTTGTTGCACGGCAGCAGCATTTACAATAGGTACTTGTATATTTGTGCCAGGTATATTGAAGAACATTTGTTCAGTCGTTGCAACGCCTGGTGGCAATTGCATTGCTTGCCCTAACCCATGTATAAATTGCGTAGCAGGTTGCAATTGCATTCCAGTGGAAGTGGGATTTGCAGTCGGCGCTCTTACTATCTGTCCATTGGGAGTTATGAATGCTTGTTGACCATTAAAATTTATTGGCTGCCCAGCTGTTGCTAACTGTGCAGCATTCAAGTTTGGAATAAATATGGCTTCTTGTCCATCAATAGTTACCGTTTGCATTGGCTGCACAATTTGGAACATATTTTGTGTTGGAATAGCTTGCGCCTGCTGTTGTGCATTAGTAGCGTTCTGCACAAATTGCTGTGGCAATTGTTGCAAATTAATAATTTGTTGCAATGGTACATTGTTGTGGCTGCCACCACCAGCTATACCGGGCGCTGTGGGTGTTGTATTAACGAAAGTGGCTTTTACCTGGGCACTGGGTGCTGCCGTTGCTTGATGTTGTACAGTTTGCGTGGTAGATGCTGACCCGGCCTGGCTGGCACTGGTATTTGCATTGGCATTCACGGTTGTGCCTCCAAGTGCACTGTTTTTATATTGTATCATTCTGGAACACTGAAATTTGATGGATGGGAACTAAAAGTTTCTTCTGTATTCACCACTGACTATGCAATTCTTTTCACTAATCCCAACTTCTTGTTTGACCACTTTTCTAAACATGTACCCCACGCAGGTTGTTTTTTTGCAGTTGAGTAAAGTCCATTCCTCATCACTTAACTATCCTTAATTGTTATAAATAATTCTTAGCACAATCTATACTTTTGCAACTGAAAATTTTAAATTTTCTTATGAATTGTTTATTTCAATAGACATTTCTACCAGGCAGCCATTATGGAAAAATAATTTTGCAAGTGCTTCCTAACTCGCATAATGTCAATTGATTTAAGTGATGCCAATTCAATTAAAAAAAAGCAAATACAGGATCCGGAGTAATTTAAAAAAAACTCATGCAGTCGGCGGTATCAATAATAATGCTTATTTAAGCTGAAGCGTATCCTTAACGTAAGAGAAAAACCATCGGTAAGGTTACTTCACGGATAAGGAATTACGATACAGCACCAATCATCGATTGCATTGTTTCTCATAAGGTTGGCCACATCAGCTGTTTTATAAGGTTACCGATAACGCACCAATAACTTGAGCTTTAGCTGTATATGTGCGGTACAAATGGGTTCATAACTCTTCTTTCAAGCCATTTGTTTCGAAGCCGAATATTATCAAATGTATGTCTGAGCATGCTTACATTGATGCATCTTATATAGCTTGCTTCACATTGACTAAGCGGGATGCTGATATCAGCACCCTGTTTCGGATTTCTTTTAAGGTGCGTGTGCTTTCAACTCTACAGCAAATTCTTTAATCCTTAGTTGTGGCTAGTTAATGTCATCGTCAAACCTTTTAAATTTTTTCCGAAAATGCTAGAAAATCCTCGCCCCTGCGCGTTGGTGGTTAAGAATATGCCCGAGGGAGGCATACCGGCCGTAAGAGGCGACTAATAAGCACAAAGGTAATGACGTGTAACTCGATGGTTTATCTACGGATATGATGCCTCTCACCTCTCAGTACCCAACTTATCCTTCCTTACAGAAGGAGGGGTGACATGACCTACAAGGTTTCACTGGCCATATATCGCTACCACGACAGTCGAACAGTACCGCAAGGGAGTACCGGAGCGTACCGGGTTCAAATCCAGCCTAGGACTGTTAATTCGACAACAACAACCTGGTTAAAACCAGACAATTCTGAGATTTTCTGCAGCAATTATGTTGTTTATCGGCGTGATCGGGAATCTAGAGCAAGCGTTGTGCTTATAGTTGTTGATTGACGTCTTTCATCCTGCGGGTTAGGGGTTAGAATATGCCCGAGGTAGGCATACCGGTCGTAAGAGGCGACTAATATGCACAAAGGTAATGACGTGCAACTCGATGGTTGATCTACGGATATGATGCCTCTCACCTCTCATTACCCATCTCTCCTTCCTTACTGTAGGAGGGGTGACATGACCTAGAAGGTTCGGCTGGTCATACGAAATCGCTACCACGACAGTCGGGCAGTACCGCAAGGGAGCACCGGAGCGTACCGGATTCATATCCGGCAAAGGACTGTCAGTTCGACAGCACTCCCCAAAACCTTCGGGAAGTGTTTTTGTCGTTACAACAACATCCGAATTGCTAGTCTTCGACGACATATTCGATAAAGGATTTATAGCAGTGAAGCTCTCAATTTCGTTTTTGCTTATTTGTTTCCTGTTCATACATACCGCTTCAATCGGATATGCATGTCTAGAATTGTCATAACTATGTCATTAGTAATCTGCACTCTCAGTTGCGTGATACCGATCGCATTTTAGTTCTTGGAGATTTTAATATACCTTCAGTTGGTTGGGTCAGCATAATTGATTCTAACTCTCTCACTCCCACTACACAACATAATTTTATCAACTCCTTGTTAGACATATCTCTTGTACAGATCAACAATTCACCTAACTGTGGGACTCAGTGGGTGCGGCTCTTAACCAAATTTGTTCGTTATCTGTTCCTGAAGATCCCCTACATCCTACGCTAGAGATAGCATTAGATATCCTTCAACCCTTGGGGCTTGGTCCACCGATGGGAAAACATCGATCCCGATGTTTCCGTAAAGCAAGTTTCACTAAGCTCAATGAGTCGTTTGCTGCCTACGACTGGTCGAATCTTTATGCTTGTAACGACATCGAGTCAGCAACCTCTATATTCTACACTGCTCTGAGTGGTTTATTCGATAGGTGTGTTCCTCTTCACTTTACTAGGGTTGGGACGAATAAACTGCTTTGGTTCTCAAAGACAGCTTGTGAGACTCAGAAATATAAAAACTAAGCTTTATAAACGCTTTAAGAGATCAGGAACATCTGCCGATTACATAAAATATTAAGTTGCTCGCTCTAACCTTCTGTTCCTAAATCAACAGTACTATAAGGGTTACTTTACGGATTACAAAAATCCGTTTTTCAATAACCCAAAAAGGTTTTATAGTTTTGTGAATTCAAAGAGAAAAACCTCTGTTTTTGAGAAAAATATTGTGCTTCAAAGCCTTATCGAATTGAAACATACTTATTCCCCAGGTCCTGATGGTGTTCCGAGTTCCGTACTGAAGTATTGCGATGTAAATTTATCTGAGTCAATTTTAAAATTGTTTAAGCTATCCCTTGACTCTGCGCGGCATTTTTTATAACAATTTGGAAGCAATCGTTTATTATACCAAACATTAGGTTGAATACTAAGCTTTCAGTTATTTCTAAAACCTTTGAACAAATAATCACACCAACTTCAATACCTTTGTACTTCTGTAATATCACCATGCCATCGTGCATCGAAGGTCAACCACAACCAACTTACTCAAGTTAACCTCATTTTTTATGGACGGATTTTTAAATGGTGAACAAACGGACGTGATTTACACGAATTTTAGCAAAGCCTTCGACTCTGTCAACCATGAACTCTTAATTCATAAATTTGACTTATTAGGTTTTCCGAAGCACTTATTAATATGGAATGAAAACTATCTTATAAATAGGACTCAGCAGGTTTTGTTTAAAAACACTATTTCTAAGTCGATTGATGTAGCCTCTGGTGGGCCTCTGGGTCCTTTACTTTTTACCCTGTTCATCAATGATCTACCACAAATTAGTTCTCACTCCCGAACTCTTATGTATGCGGATGATGTAAAACTCTATTTCTCATTTCTGCCGTCGGAACCATCCAGTTGGGATCTCCTTTAGGCCGACTTGGACTCATTTCAGGGCTAAATGCAAGCTTATGACTTTCCACTGAGTGACCCCTGTTTTGGCTTCTTATTCACTAAACTGTACCCGTTTGGAGTGCTAAAATGATTTATATGGTTGACGCAGATGACATACGAGTAGCGTCTTTTTCTTCCTCATCTACACCTTACTTATGTCAAACTATCATATCTTTGTTTTCTGTTTACATTCTTTGTTTAGAGTTCATGGAAAAGCTATTGAGATCGCTTAGTGTTTTATTTGTTTTTAATAAAAATTCGCTGTGAATTGATATTTAACGATTGCTTTGTGATAACATTTTAAGAAATTTTGTGATTTATGTGTGTGGGTTATAGGTGGAAAGCTTGCGCGTTCCTTCTCACATGTGCATTTTGACATAAGGATGAAACGACGCCAAACGGTAATTTAGTGTTGTGGGCCGATTGCGTCAACCATATATTTTTGAACCATGCCCGTTCATGGTGTTCTTTTTGATCCTAAACTAAGTTTAAATATGCACATTCCCCCCATGGGTTTGTTAAAAGGTGGGCTAAGGAATTTGATGTACGTATCTCACAAAAGTCCTTTACACATAGCTGGCCCGTCCAATACTTGAGTATTGCTCGTGTGCTTGGTGTCCTGTGTATCAAGATCATATAAAGCGGATTGAGTCAGTACAAGAGTAGTTCTTGATTTTTGCTTTGCGGGCTCTTAATTGGAACCCAAATATTCACCTGCCCCCATAGAGAAATAGCCTTCTTTTCATTAGTTTATCTTCTCTGGAAAGTCGAACAATTTTACTAGGCGTAATGTTTCTCCATAAGCCAATTATCGGCCAAATTGATTCTTCTGATATTATTAGCTGATTGAATCTTTATGTTTTATGCTAGGTCGTCCAGGAACTATGTGCCTTTTCAATTACCCATTTGTCGTCAAAACTTTGCCAAAAACAATCCTATGAATGTCTGGTGTTCGTACTACAACGACTTATATAACGTTATCAGCCTTGAATGTTCTTTTGCATCTTTCCATAATGCAATCCTGGCATGTCTTCTAATTGCCGATCGACATACGAGATAGGGTCGACCCGTTGTTTGTGTTGCTTGTATCGATCGAATGAGCGGACGGGTTGGAGACACGGCCTCTCCAATCGTCAAGTTTGTCCCAAATACATCTACGAACAAAGTTAAATAAATAAATCGACCGAGCGAGGGGGGGGTGGATTGGAGACACGGCCTCTCCAACCATCCAGTTAGTTATCCAGGTTTCTAATACACAATTTTAAATTAATAAGTCGACGGAATGAGAGGGTGGATTGGAAACACGCCATCTCCAGCCATCCAGTAAGTTATCAAGATCTCCTAGCACAACTATAAATGAACACATCAGCTGAATGCGAGGGTGGATTGGAGACACGGCCTCTCCAACCATTTCAGTCGTTATTATATTTGTCAGTCACATAAGCTCTCCGAGAGCCTAGTGGAATGTATGAGCAGTGGGATCATATCTATAGGAACAACTGGTATGATGATGAAGAGTGCTGCGCTGCAACAAAAAGAAAGGACGAAGCCTAGACGGCAACGCTGAGATCGAATGAAACGAGGAGTGGGTATGAACACTACCGCGAGCTGAAGAAAGAGGCGAGGCGTCTTTTTCGGGCGAAAACAAGAGAAACAGAGAAGTGTGATATAAATGAGCTTGAGATGCTGGCCGCCCGAAAATTCTATCAAAAAATTCGGCGAATGAGAGAAGGTTTTAAACCCGGGGCAAACTCCTGTAAGAATAAAAACGGCGACCTGGTCCGATGTTTAGAGATCACTTAGAATATGGAGGGATCACTTCTTTGCTCTTTTAAACGGAGAAACTGAGCAAGAACCCAGAGAAGACGCCGAAACCGAGCCCACAATCAACGATGATGGAATTGGCGTTCGAAAACCCGGCTATAAAGAGGTGCGAATAGCAATATCCCGATTGAAAAACAATAAAGCAGCTGGCGCTGATGGCTTGCCTGCTGAGCTATTCAAACACGGAGGCTAGGAGCTGGTAAGGCTCATGCATCAGTTTCTATGCAGAATATGGTCGGATGAATGCATGCCTGAAGATTGGAATCTAAATGTTCTCTGCCCAATCCACAAGAAGGGCGATCCTGCAAACTGCGCCAACTATCGCGGAATCAGCCTTTTGAATATCGCATATAAGGTCCTATCAAGCGAATTGTGCGAAAGACTGAAGCCTGACGTGAAGAGACTGATTGGACCTTATCAGTGTGGCTTCAGAGCTGGTAAATCTACCATCGACCAAAAACCCGTGAGAAAAGAATCGGCACACACCATATCTTTGTTGATTTTAAAGCCGCTTTCGATAGCACGAAAAGGAGCTGCCTATATGCCGCTATGTCTGAATTTGGTTTCCCCGCAAAACTTATACGGCTATGCAAAATGACCTTGAGCAACACCACCAGCTCAATCAGAATTGAGAAGGACCTCTCCGAGCCGTTCGAAACTAAACGACGTTTCAGTCAGAGTGACCCCCTATCGTGCGATTTCTTTAGTTTAATGCTGGAGAAAATAATACAAGCTGCAGAGCTTAACCGCGCTGGAACAATATTTTATAAAAGCGTGCAACTGTTGGCATATGCTGACGATATTGATATCATTGGCCTTAACAACCGCGCTGTAACTTCTGCTTACTCGAAATTAGAAAAAGAAGCGGGAAAAATGGGTTTGGTGGTGAACGAGGGCAAAACGAAGTACCTTCTGTCATCATGCAAAGAGTCAGCGCATTCACGTCTTGGCAACCAAACCACTGTTGGCAGCAATAATTTCGAAATAGTAAAGGACTTCGTTTACCTGGAAACCAGCATTAACACCAACAATAATGTTAGCCTAGAAATCTCACGAAGAATTACTCTTGCAAACAAATGCTACTTCGGACTGAGTAGGCAATTGAAAAGTAAAGTCCTCTCTCGACGAACGAAAATAACACTCTACGAATGAGCGAAAATGCTTCAGCCCAGAAGGTATTCTTATCGGTACCCGCCGGTGGAAGCAGAGGAAGAAGGAGACCCCCACTCCGATGGAAGGACCAAGTGGGACCTATTTGCGATCCCGCGGTGTTTCCAATTGGTGCCAGTTGGCGCAACGAAGAAACGACTGGCGAGCTGTGTGGGACGGGCAAAATCGCCTGGACGGTTAGATGACCATTTAAAGAAGAAGTCTGTAAGATTTGATCAATCTGTTAGGGCCACTTTCATAAAGGCCGGTTAAGCCTAATCGGCGATTAATTTGACAGCTAACCGTACAAAGTACGTCAATTAAACTCCGGTTAGCAGTTACCGGCTTTTATGAAAGCGGCCCTTAGACTGTTAAGTTTGCTTTGTTAATTGTACTTTTGTTGTATATTTACAATACTATCTTCACTTAGTTGACCGCTTTGTGTTAGTGTCGCCTTAAAATAAAATAAAAAGAGAGTTATTAATGGTCAAAGTTCATATTAACGGTTTTTTTAAAATCAAAATTTTTTCGAAAATTAATGAACGAATTTCCAAAAGTTTAGTATCATTGGATAGGTAATTTGACTTCTCTTATTTGATATACGGTTTGTATAACTATCCGGTTTAGTTTTGTAAAAATTAAAATTTTGAATTGAAAGTGTTCTGCGCAGAAGTACTGTGGATCGCCTAACCGGAGTGGGATCGGCTAAGTGTTATTTTTTTAAAGCGCGACCGAGGCCGCCTGCGCAAAGAGGTAGAGAGTGGATCGCTTAAGCTCAAGTTATTGGTGCTTTATCGGTAAGCTTATACAGCAACTGATTCAACGAACCTTATGAGAAACAACGCAGTCGATTATTGGTGCTATATCGTAATACTCTATCCGTTAAGTAACCTTGCCGACCAATTGCATTTTGGCTTTTCTCTTACGTAAGAATACGACGATAGCGATATGCCAACGGAACCAATGTTTTGAGCTTTAGTCGGTGTTAAATGGGTTCAGGGTCACGAAAACTTTAGCTAAAATATCGTGAATATTGTTGATGTCACTATCGTTAATTGTTAAATACTTTGTAAGAAGACGACTGTTGAAGACTATTATATATCAAATGAAAGCAAAAAAAAGAATATTCCCTATTTAGTTATAGCATTTTGTTTTAAAGGTAACAAGGCAATTTAAGAAAAAAATAAGTTAAGCATTCTGTACACAAAAACTATGGATCACACCCGAGATTTAGGATCGACCTAGGGAAATTTTTTGGTTTTTAGCAAATATATTAGAAAATAATTAAAATATCTGATTCGGATTCTCCTTAATGGAACCGAAACGCGTCTTTCGATACCTACGAGTATATCTTCATTTTTGGACGAATTTTGGCACTCGGTGGCGTTCGTTGGCAATTATCACAAATTAATAAAAAAACGGCCCGTCTCAGAATTTCGCCTTTGAATTGTTTTCAATAACTCCCGTTTGCTTCAAAAACGCCCTGTATCTTCAACCAAATTTTGAAATAGTTCGTTATTGAAAAAAAATTTAAGTAGGGGGTTCTTAAACAAAATCTAAGATAGGGCGTTTGTTTAAAAATATTTAGAAATAGGACGATATTCCACTCGGCCGTCGGAATATTTTCATCATATTTTTCAAAGAATCCTTGCACCTCTACCATACATAAACGCATAGCGTGAATTTTCTGCCAAAAATTTCTCATCTGCATTTTACTTGTATGAGAGCCACCACTTTTGTGTTTAAGTAATTTCTAATAAATTTTTTTTATGTTAACGAATTGTATACAAATGAATTAAAAACGAGTACCAAATATTATAATTACACAAATTTCAATTACTGTATACATAAAACCATTAATCTTTCGACCAGCAGCAACGCATGCACTTTGATTTCGGTTGATCAAATATTTGCGTGCAGACTTCTGGACGTATGCAAGCGCTGTGCGTTTGTATCAAAGATAAAGTTTGTATATAGTTAATATAAACTTTGTAGGTATCTTGAGAGGTGTGTTTTTATTAAAGGCCATGTCTGATATGGCTTTGGTTGCGCGTTGCGTGACATTTTATTTTTGACTGCTAAAATAAAATGTACGTTTAAAACAATATGCATCATAAACGTTTTTTAACGCGCTTCAAAGCAGGAACTTGACCAAGTCCTATCTTTTTGCGTGCGTTGCCATTTTGATTTTGTTCATTTATCCTTCATTTAATGAAACTTTTAAAACTAAAGGAGTCAATCAGGGGCCTTTGACCATATTTACACAAACTAAGTACATTGTAACACATTTTTTTGAAACGCACTTAAATAAAGAATGTGCTTGCACGCTTCATTGTGACATACCATTCTCGTTTTTTGCTTTTCTACCAAAGTTTTAAATGTCAAGCGACGCGACAAAGTTTTATCAGACATCACCACAAGGTTTCGTTTCAATTAATAGAGCATTTACCAGTCACTGCTCTTATAGGGTACTTAATCCTTCTGCAGCACCCTGTGCTCAACACGGTCATTCGTTGATTCGTGACGTTTGTTAAGCAAATGTCATTATTTTTCACAGCTGTGATATGTTTGGAAAATGATAATTATTTGTTTTCACATGTAATTACAAAACTAATTAGTCGCCGGCACCAGAATCAATTCGAGATAGCTTTTAAAACGACACAATTTCGTTAATGTGCAATGTTCCGACTACGCCGGCGGTATACATTAATTTTATGCGGCATTTGTACTGGGGTGCTGCTGCTGCTCTATTTGTTAATAAACTTTTCCGCACCTGCGGCACAAGATAAACGGGTATTTCTTTTTTAAATTCTATCGATAATTTTTATATTTTATCACAATTTTCTAATAGCCAAATTATGGAGTGCTTGTATCTAAGTTACAAATACTTGAGGATGGATTACATCGTCATGGACAAGAGATGAAACATTTGAAAAATCGTTTAGATCAGCAATGGCAGGAAAACAATGAAAAGTATCGTGATCCAAACTACCAACCACAACAACAAGTACGGGAAATTTTGGAAAAGCCCGCATTTGCAGAACTGGAGCAATGCAGTTTTGACTTTCAGCAAGTGCCACAGCCAGATGTGCAGGTTGATAACATGAACATTTAAATATAAAAAAAAAATTGATTTGTAATGTTATTTGAACAATCCTTAGATGTTGGACATGTACAGCGAGTGGTCGTTTGCAGATGTTGATGGTGGCGTATGGAAACAGGGTTGGAATATTAAGTATGATCCAATACGCTTTAACGACCACAATAAATTAAAGGTCTTTGTTGTGCCACACTCTCATAATGACCCAGGTAATATTGAATACTAAGGCAAGTATACGATTTAATTTCATTTTATTATGATAGGTTGGGTGAAAACATTTGATGATTACTATGAACACGACACGAAACGTATACTCTCGAATGCATTGCGGCATTTGCGTGAAAACCCAGACATGACGTTTATCTGGGCCGAGATATCATACTTTTCACGATTTTATGAAGATCTTGGACAGCATAATAAATTCGAAATGAAAAAGTATTTAACGATCACATAAGCAGTACAATCAATTCAAAACCCTATCTTTTACATAGGCTAATACAAAATCATCAGCTTGAATTTGTTACCGGTGGTTGGGTTATGCCAGATGAAGCCAATTCTCATTGGTTAAGTATTTTGTTACAGCTTACTGAGGGACAAACATGGCTTAAGCGAAATTTTAATGTTACGCCAATATCCTCTTGGTCGATCGATCCGTTCGGACACAGCCCAACTTTGCCTTATATTTTGAAAAAATCCGGGTTTCAGAATCTTCTTATACAGCGTACCCATTACTCTGTGAAAAAAGAATTAGCATTGAAACGACAATTGGAGTTCTATTGGCGACAGTTATGGGGTATTTTATTTACCATTCATATTATACTATAATCTTTCATTACCATTCGTTTCATCACCTAGACAATTCAGGCAGCACAAGCCTTTTCACACATATGATGCCATTCTATTCCTATGATATTCCACATACTTGCGGTCCGGATCCGAAAATTTGTTGCCAATTTGATTTCAAACGCATGCATGAATTTGGACTTTCCTGCCCTTGGCGTGTACCGCCACAGCCGATTACGGCACACAATGTTGCGGAACGGTAAATATAATGTCAGCTGGCAAATTGTAGTAGTTTAATTACAAATTTTTTTATATTTTGAAAATCTTTAGCGCTGAAATGCTTGTCGATCAGTGGAAGAAGAAAGCCGAGTTATATCGCACCAATGCGCTTCTAATACCATTGGGCGACGATTTTCGTTTTAGTCAAAGTACTGAATGGGATGCGCAACGTGTCAATTATGAATCACTTTTTGAACACATTAATTCGGAGCATCGGCATTTCGTCGAAGCCAAATTCGGTACATTACAGCAGTACTTCGATGCTGTCCATCAAGAACAGCATGCGCTTAAACGTGAATTCCCCACATTAAGTGGGGACTTTTTCACCTATGCTGATCGTGCTGACAACTATTGGTCAGGCTATTACACCTCACGCCCATATTATAAACGTTTGGATCGTGTTCTTCTACATTATGTACGTGCTGCTGAAATGTTGTATGCATGGCGTTCATGGGATACTGCTGCAAAATTTGATGACATGTTACAAAATGCGCGTCGTGAATTATCATTGTTTCAACATCATGATGGTATAACAGGCACTGCTAAGACACATGTAGTGGCTGACTATGCGCGACGTATGTTGGATGCTGTATCCGCTTGTCAGTTTGTGATGCAACAAGCCGTTTATAGACTACTTACTAAGCCATCGGTATGTAATGCACAAATTACTTTACTCGTATTGCACTTTAATTATAAATTCCCCATGCCTTAGATTTACATTGCCGATTACAAATTTCATTATTTCAATCTGGATGATTCGCGTTGGCCCGGTCCTAGCGATAGTCGCACGACTATAATTTTAGGGGAAGAATTGCCTATTAAACACATTGTACTGCACAATTCTTTGCCGCGTTGGCGTGAAGAGTTAGTCGAGTTTTACGTGTCAGGTCCATACATGGGTGTACAAGATTTTCATGGTAATCCAGTGGAGGCACAAATTACTCCAGTGTGGTCGTGGCACCGCCACATACCCTCAAACACCATAACACCACAAGCATCTACAACAAAGTATCGACTATTATTCAAAGCAAATGTTCCACCCTTAGGTTTGGCTACATATATAATACAAGCGCAGAAAAATGACCATAAGTAACTCTACATGACCAGCATCGTGCAAGTAAATACATTTCTCAAATTTATATTTCCATTTTCTTTCTAGACATACTACACACGCAACAAATCTCATCTTGACAACAACCCCAATATCGATCAGCTTAGGCAATTATCCATATGAGGTGAAATTTGGTGAGCATCGTCCAATTTCGTTGCATGTTTCCGGTGGTCCTACTGTTGCATTTAGCGGTGATGGGCTTTTAAAATCAATACAAATTGATCCACATATACCACATACGCCTATTAAATTGAAATTCTATAGATACAGTGGTGATACATCTGGTGCTTACCTCTTTATGCCACATGGGCCGGCGACGCCATTAGTAGATATGGGACCACCTACAGTACTAGTAAGTGAAGGTCCACTTGAAGCTAGTGTAACCGTTGGACTGCCATTTGTGGTACATCAAACAATTCTGCGTGGTGGTGCACCTGAAATACAAAATCTAGTAGATATAGGACGTATGGATAATACTGAAATTGCTATGCGTTTTTTAACTAACATTGAAAGTGGTGATATATTTTATACTGATCTCAATGGATTACAGGTTTTTATATGCTTTCATTATTTATAATTAAAAGAGTGCTTTAACCCATTTTTTCTGCATTGATTACAGATGATTAAGCGTCGCCGTTTATCTAAACTGCCACTTCAAGCTAATTATTACCCAATACCAACAACTGCGTATATTGAAGACAATGCGCTACGTTTGACATTGCTCACTGGACAACCTTTGGGTGGCTCATCACTTAATCGCGGTGAATTGGAAATAATGCAAGATCGTCGTTTAACACATGACGATGAACGTGGTCTGGGACAAGGCGTTTTAGACAATCAACCTGTTTTGCATATATTTAGGATTGTTTTGGAACGTATAGATACTTGTCTAATGCTCTCGGAAACTCATCCGTCGGGTGCTCTAACTCCAACTGCACACTTGGCTTCGCAAATGTTGTTGCATCCCTTGGATAAATTCATTTTTATTGAAAATAATTGGTTAGGTGTGCAAGCATCGTTTGGCGAACGACGCAGTGGTGTAGGTGAAGATACGTCAATTGCGGTTTTAAGAAATTTGCCGTCAACTATAATGAAAATACCTATTGCGCGTGATCGTACTTCAAGGGAGCCATTACTTAATACTGGAGTTATTGTACATCGTACGCTATTATTGCAATGTCGTGCAGCTGATCAGCAAACAAGCTTCGTAAGTGCTAATAATAAAAAGAAAATATAGTTTGTACAATTAATATACTATTTTCAACTTTCAGATTAACTTGAGTAAATTGCTAATGTTGGACATTATCACTGGTGTTTACAACACAAGTCTAACTTTCCTACTCCCAACGCAAAGACTGGATAATATTGAAGTAATCAATCTTTGCCCTTTAGATACGCAGGCTTACATATTCCAGCATCAATAAGGCTGAACATCTCGAACAATATATTTTTCCTGACCAATTCACTCATAATTTAAGTTTTAATTTAGTGACAAAGAAACACGAATCTCCCATCAATTAAGCGTACCATATATATTTTGTTTGTAATACGTTTTTAATGCATTTTCCTTTTATTGCTTTAATATTTTAATTAAACATTTTTTTTGTTAATGTTTGTGATAAAAGTAATATTTGGTGGACATAACCTTCTTGTAACCTAGAAAATTCCCGACGGCATGTATTTATTTTGATGCATATTTGTATGTATGTATGTACATAAGTTTGCCTTTTATTGGCTGAATATTTGTCGAATATTTATTTATAAATAATAGCACTAGTAGTAACGAATTTGAATAAAAGGATAATACAAAAGCGTAAATTTGGTTGTACATTTGGCGAAGTGAATATATGCGGGATGCGACTGATGGAGGAGAATTTCCTTTCGCGGTGTGATAAAAACATAAGATCACATCTGAGGAAAGCTTCCAATGTTTGCTACTCAAGGAGTGACTTTCAAACATTACACATGCGCGAACTTAAATAGAGATATCTACTTTTTAACCGCGAAAATATATGAAGTGGAGTGAAGATTGTGGCTTCCGATGACGATGTGGTGATTATGATCTCCGGCGCCTTCCCTTCCGTGATGAGTGAAATCATGAAAACAATGTTAGAAATACTAAGTAAATGGTCATAAAGGAAGTACAAGGCACCAATTTTCGAACAACCTAGATAGATAAAAATTAAACTTTTACTAGAAATTTAATATGCTACAAAACTAGATGCAGCTACTTTTTTTTATTCAATATTTTGGTAGTTTTTAAGAAAAAATGAGATCAGTTCCAAAAAATGTAAGCTGACTGAACGATAGGCATCTAAACATATATATTAAGGTCTATACCTTTTTCAGTCGCCATTCTGAAAAGTATTATCAATGTAATTTGAAAAAAAAAAAAAAATTATAATTTGCTTGGTCCGTCTAATACATATGCAAAGTGCTAAATAAAAACTAGTTCGATAGTAACTAGATTTTCACTAGTTGAAAACCGGCAGTTGAGTAATCAATGCAAGATTCTTTTTGAAAAATAACATTCTTCTTACAATGTATTTTAACGAAAGACATTCCACTTTTCTGTTCGAGTTTTCATTTTATATTTGACAATAAATATCTGTAGTAAAAAACTATTAAATTGAACTTTTTTAAGTTTTATGTGTGACATACCCCTATTAAGTAATGATAATTAACATAATGATTCCCGATTTAAATGTTTATTTTCTTGAAAAACCATTTAATGGTTAATCACCATTGATTTTAATTATTATTATTTTCCAATTGCTTAAAAACAAGTTAAAAAAATGATTTTTACTGTTGTTGAAACAAAATTTTGAAACTAATCAAAAATAATAAGAAGTAATGATATTGAAAGTTTTTTTGATTATTACTTTTGATGATTTTGGGTTAGTTTTTATTTTTCTCGATTATCCACCTATCTACTGACATAAAAATAAAAAAAAGTAATTTTAGAAGTTTCACGAACATACACAGTATTGCTCGAGACATAAGCAAAATTTGTTCAAGGAAGCCGCCTAACAACACTATACGAGTATATGTACATATTTTTATGAGTTTTTAATAATTTTCATATAAATCATCATATCATCATAGAAACCACATAAAAAAATTTCAAAGCTTACACAAAGCTTAGGACAGCTAATCCAACTTTGAAAAACTTCCATGAAAACTTTAAACTTTTTTTTTGGTACAGTTTTTAGCAACATTTTTGAGTACGCAGTTTTCTAGCCCAAACAATTTGAGTGAACTAGCTCAAAAATGTTACTGAGTTTTCAAAATTTTTTTGAAGAGAGTATAAAAAAATGTTTCCATGCCTTGTATAGAAAACTTACTTAACACCATAGTGGAATGTACAAACAAATTTTAGTAAAAAACTTAATGACGAACTTTAATTTTTTTGATTTTGAAAAATCGAAAATTTTCTAAAATTAGAAATTTGAACATTTTTTTTTTAAATATTTTTTTTTTATACTTTTAAGATCCGCTTTCTTAAGTAAACTTTATAATTTATCTGCCTGGTAAATAAAAATGCTTTATACAAAAAATGTTTTTATAGGACAGATACATATTGAAGTTTATTTGACAAAACGGTCCAAGTATCATCTTTAAAAGTGCCAAAGCTTATTTTTTTAACTTCAGTAGTTTCCGAAATATTGAAAAAATTAACTTCACAAAACAGGAAATAGAAGCAGAAAGTGACACTTTAAAGTTGCATATCTTTAAAAATAAATTAAAGATTTAAAAAAAAATTATTTTTTTAGCAGAACTTTGTTTTATGATAAAAGAAAACTCTTCACCAAATTTTATTTAAATCAGAATGGGTCAATTCCAACTATACGACGATTTGGCGTGGAAAGCCCCATACAGTATTGTTAGCGGATTACTTGAGAAAAGCTGCATATGTTTCGAGCAATACTGTATATATTCATTAAACTTTTACAATAACTTTTTTTTTATTTTTATGTCAGTAAATAGGTCTAATCGAATACTTCTCTGACTAAAACTAAAGCTGTCAAAAACTAATTTCAACTCTTTTTTTATTCTCAGTAGTGAGATAACCGAGTACTGATCGATTTCCTGTAACCTCTAATATTAACTAATATTAATTGATGCTTTCTGAAGACAATTCAAATAATAATAATAATTTGACTCGGTACATATGCCTCCGAGAAGGTTAAGGCCACACATCTCTTCTAACTTTTCCTACAAATTGGCGGGACCTGTAGTTGTATGCCGACACCGAACGGCATTTGCTAACACAGATAAGTTTTTGCTGAGCTTTTCCTTGGCAAATATACACTCGGAGGGTTGCCGACGAGTATCGAGGGGCGACCCCGTTTTGATAAAAAAAAACTTTTCTTAACATTTTTCGGGACTTAACCCCTAGACCTTCAATTAGGCAGGTCAGCAAACTAGCACCACACCACAGGAGCTGCCACCTCACATAAAACTATGGAGCTAAATGTTACCTACATATATACATATATAGGTCCTTAAAAGCTGTTTGTTTAACCGTCTAAACGATTTAGACCTTCCAAAAAAGTGCGCCAAATGACTCTATCCTATGCCAGTTGACGCCAATTAGAAACGCCAAGGGATGACAGATCGTTCTCCACTTGGTCTTTCCAAAGCAGTGGAGTGTGGGCTTCCCTCTTCCTCTGCTTCCATAGGTGGGTTCCGACAAGAATACCTTCCGGGCCGGATCATCTTCTTCCATTCGCATTACATGGTCAAGCCAACGTAGTCGCTGGGTTTTAATTCGTTGGACAGTGTCGGTGCCAGCGTAGAGCTCTTACAGCTCGTCATTAAATTTTCTTCCGTAAACACCGTCGGCTTCTAGTAGAGCTCCATAAATCCTTCGAAAAACCTTACTCTCGCTGCCATCATCATGCCATCGTCCATGTTTCTGCGCCATATTGCAGGACGGGTATTATGAGCGACTTGTAGAGCGTGTTTTTTGTTCGCACGATAGGAGGTCAACCTTTACAAAACTTCGTTTAGTTTGGAACGGTTGGGAGAGGTCCTTACCGATTCTCACTGAGCTGGTGGTGTTGCTTAACGTCATTTTGCATAACCGTATAAGTTTTTGCTGGCAAACCAAATTCCTTTTTGCGCTGTCGGAGGCGGCTTTAAATTCAACAAAGAGGTGATGTGGGTCGATTCTTTTCTCATGGGGGTTTTCCAAGATTTGGAGCAAAGTGAAAATCTGGTCGATGGTTGATGTACCAGGTCTGAAGCCGCACTGATAAGGTCCCATCAGTTTGTCAACGGTGGGCTTAAGTCTTTCTCACAATACGCTTGATAGGCCCTTTATGCGATATTAAGGAGGCTGATCCCGTAATTGGTGCATTGGTTCTTCTCTGTGTAGTTGCTCGGTTTCTGCATTTATGAGCGTAGAGAAGTATTTCCTCCTTAATCTAAACACTCTCTGTATATTGCTTACTAGGTCGACATTTTTTTCCTTACACTTGTTCTTCCCGGTCTTAAATCCATCCGTCATTTGACGGATTTTTGGGTAAAAATTTCGGGCATTGTTCTTGCTGGCTAGTAGGAGCTAAATGTTAAGTTTTATAAAAAATATAAAGGTTGTTCATCAAAGAATTAGGTTGGCAATTAAAAAAAAAATATATACAGAAAAGATATTGCTTCAATACTATCGTTGTACAGGGTTAAATCGTGCTATAGTCAATATATCGTTGCTGTTGTTATTAGCAGTAATTCGGCCTTCCTAATTGGTAAGATCACTCTGAGAATCGTCATCAATCTCTTCTAACGAAAGTCCAAGGAAACGTACAGTTTCAACAAGGTTGGACCAGAGTGATATTGGTGTTAGAAGAATAGCTTCAATTGAACAGGAAAAGAGATGCTAAGTATCATGAGGGGACATACCACATGCAGGGCACGTATTTGGTAGGTGGGGCTCAGTCTGGATAAGTAAGAGTTTAACCTGTTACAATATCCAGAACGAAGTTGTGTTAGCATGACTCTAGTCTCCTTCGGAAGAACGCGCTCGTCATCAGCTATTTCAGGTGGTTGGATGTGAATTACGGTGTTCACAGGCCGACATCTGAGGCACCTGTCTATGTACTCGGTATAGAGGTTTAAATGATTCTTCTCAATATATCGTCTTTTAGTCTGGTTCGGAACCAACGAAATTGTTCCAATAAAAATTTAATTTAGTTCGAAACTATAGAAAAGGTTACAGGCAAGTAAAAGAGCTTGAGGATGCACCAGTAGTGGTTCCACATGCACTAGAATCACACCAGTGCAGAACTGCAGGTTTTCTCCACAGGGATGTAGCACATGTTGGGTTGGCTGCTGGCATAATCACACACACATACAGGGTGGCTGATGAATTTTGCTACATTAGGAAACTCAAATAATTTTTTTTCAGTGTATGGAATTCATTTTTCTTTTATTCATGTTAAAGCTCATTAAATTTTATTAAATATAGCTTAATTAGTTTTAAAAATAATGGAATTTAAATGCCCCCCCTGCTCGTCGATGCATGTGCGGCATCTTACCAAAAAGTTGTTCATTACTGCTTGGAGAGTTGAGACAGGAATAGCCGCAATTGTTTCTCGCATGGATTGCCTTAGTTCATTCAAATTTGTTGGTTTTGCTTTGAAGACTTCCTGTTTGCAATAACCCCACAAGAAAAAGTCAGGTGCAGTAAGGTCAGGCGACCTGGGTGGCCAACGGAATGTGGAGTTTCTGGATATCAGCTTATTGGGAAATTTTCGTCGCAATTCTGTCATAACAGGTTGGGCTATATGAGGAGCTGCACCATTTTGCTGAAACCACACAGAGTTGAAAGAAATTCTCATTCGGCGTAATTCTGGATAGAAAAACTCTCTCAACATGCTCAAGTAACGGTCTCCAGTAACCGTAACGGTGTGACCGTTTTCTTCGAAGAAGTAGGGCCCGACAATGCAGCGTGATGAAACTGCACACCACACTGTGACACGAAGTGGATGCAATTCCGTCTCATGGAGTATCTGTGGGTTGGAAGCACTCCATATTCGACAATTTTGTTTGTTTATGTTGCCGTTTAAATCGAAATGGGCCTCGTCAGACATGAAAAGACAGTTCAACATGTTTCCATCCTCTTCCACCATTTGAAGCATCTTCTGGCAAAATTCCAAGCGAATCGGCAAGTCTGCAGCGTTCAGTTTGTTGGCCATTTGAATTTTATATGGGAATAAGTCCAAATCTTTGTGCATAATTGACTGTAATGACTGTCTGCTTACACCCATTTGAGCAGATAAGCTTCTTGTCGAAACACGTGGATTGTTTTGTATGGCAGCAGCTACAGCAGCGATTGTTTCCTCCGTTCGAACTGAAGGGTTTCGATGGTAAGGTCTTCTGTTGACTGTCCCATGCTCGGCAAAATTGTTTACAAGTCTTATTATGGTCCATCTGCTCGGAGGATTGCCGCCAAACGTGCGCCTATACTCTCTTTGAACCGAAACTACGGACTCCAGTGCGTGATAGTGGCGGACAATCCAAATTCTTGTTTCAGTGTCCCAGTTATCCATTTTTGTTAAACGTAAAAGTCAATCTGCAAAATAAAAAAAAAGTTAACCAGATTCATTAAATAGAAAAAAAGTTATTTAATTTTTTTTTGGTAGCGGCTTTCATCAGCCACCCTGTATGTACATATATATGTATGTAAATCCATGGCATGTAGTTGTTACGCTCTTGACATGAAAAAATACAAATTCCAAGATGAGAGCTTCCGACCGGTTCTAAAAACTTTTAAGATTAACACATACACCAACAACAAGTGCAGAGAGTGTGTTCATGAGAGCGATTTAGAAAAAACCGATTTTTAAAGCAGCTAGATGTGCATACTCTTAAATGGAAGTATATTTGTAGGCGTTTGTGCGTGTGCGATTTGTTGCTCGAACTGTGAGTAGCTGAAACTGATAGATGCTACATAGTACGTGTGCTCGCTCATAGTAAAAGGGCTTTCGTGAAAGCTTTACAAAATGCTTACTAGAAAATACATTCAAACATTGAATAAGAGTACTGTTAGATATTTTGTATTGTAAGAGCATAACGTGTTGAGAGCGCGCGTATCGGTATTGGGTAGTGAAGTGCTTTGAGATTGTGGAAACATCATAAAAGTTTGGTTTGCGTACCGATGTTGACTCGCCATCACTTTCGATTTAATCGTATTCGTAAGCGTACGTCTTATTCTGTCTCTCTGGTTTTTTTAGTATAAATTTAAACAAAATATCATTTTATAAAAATATTACTAGAATACACAATTCTCTGTTATGTTTTTGGGAAATAAACATAGATGTCTTTTAGCTAAAAGTAGTACATAGATACTTCTATATCATGTAAAACCTACATATGCTGCACATTTGTACATATGTATCTCTATTTTGTAATCGATTGTGTGCTGGTGTTAAGCAATTTATTGGTTACAATTAACAATGTTTCCATTTTTTTTTTTGATTTTCTCAACAATTACGGTAACGGTTACATATGAAAGCAAAGTGAAGTGGTTTTCAAAATTTAAGTTTACAAAAAAGCGTGCATTAACTGAACTAAGGAATAGAAAGAGGAGAAGGAAAAAACAAAAAAAAACAAAAAGTATAATAAGAAGAGCTTATGTGATATATGAAATGGAAACAAATGAAATGGAAACAAATGAAAATTTAATTCAATAAATGAAAAATATTCGTTTTGGAAATCAAACAAACAGCTGTCGTGCTACCGTGAAAAAAAAAAGATTTTATCTACATAAAAATATGTGTATACAAAAGAGTTACAATACATATGTATATATAGTTTATACATGCATAAATGCTATGTGGTGGAATAAAAACCGATAACAAGAATATTAATCATCAAGAATATAAATTAAAAAACAAGCAATATCTAGATATGTTTGCACATACGCACATAAATAGGTTCATACAAACAAGTACATACATATGTGCATACCAGCCATATGTAATATTTGATGTGATTACTCTTCGCCTATAAATATGTACATTAGGGTGTTTCGTTTAAAATTTTTTTTTTTTTAATTTGTTCTACGCGAAAATTTGAATTCTTTTGTAAAATAAAAAAATATGAAATCAAAAACAAATTTCTTGGTGCTTTTGGCAGGAGCACAGTGGTCAAGGAAGCCATGTTTTACACAAAAGAATTAGAGAGCGTGCCTGATCATATTATTTTTGTAGTACTACTGAATACGCATAAGTTAACAAATGTAAAGTTAAGCTGTCAATAAGACGTCAATTACTTGACAAATAAGAAAGTCCTTTTGAAAATGTCTCGGATTAGGTTCTTAGACGGTGCTGTTGACAAATTGTATGTCAAATTAAAAATTTGAAATTTGAAAGCTGTGAGATGGACTGCGATTTCCACTAAAAATAAATTTTTTTTTTAATTTTAAGGTCATGTGAATTTGTCAACAATGCAAGGAGTCCTCGTTCTACTTTATTAATCAAAAAAGTGATTTAAAATGATGTTTGGGGTCGTTTCTTCTTGCTTGAACACAGTACTAGGCTTTAATAAAAAAAAACACAGATAACAATAAATTTCCATAACTACCAAAACTCTCACGAATGTGAACCTGTAACAACTAAATTTCATGAAACTTCATACATTTTTTAAAATGTTGAACTCTAGATTGAGTTCATTGTTACGAATTTTTGAAAATTAAATTTATTGTTATTTATTATTATCTTATAAATGATAAATATAGAATAAACTACATTAATTTGTTATATTATTTGAAACGGTTGCTAAAGTAAAGCTTCTCAGATGGCGTTCGGAATCGATATAATCACAAAGATCCTTCGAATTTGTTGTAAACAATTTGATGCAGTACTCCACGAATTGGAAGAACAGCTTGGTCTTAACGTGCTTCGATGCATATCGCGCCAAATGATTATTACTAAGAGCTTTACAGGGTTGGAACATTCAAAATTTTGATTTTTCCTTACAAAATTTGATTTTTCCGCCGATATCGACATCAACAACTTTTTTTTAATTATTATAGAGATTTATTAGTACAAAAAAGCTCATACGAGCAAATGCCATCCGACAGAAAGTTTTCGAGTTATATACAAGGTGGCGGAAAAGTAAGCTTCCGATGTTCAGCATATCGGTTGTGGCACGTGCAGTGTGTGCTGTTGCACCGTCTTGTTGGAACCACATGTTTTCCAATTCCAATTCATCAAGTTGCGGCAAAAAGAACTCGTTGATCATTGCTCTGTACCGCTCACTATTCACAGTAACCGTTTGGCCCCGACCGATTATTGGTCAAATAAATAGTCAGCAATATTCCGCGTTCTGGAGCAGTGAGGCGTAACATTGTTTATTAAAGTGTATTTCGCATGTGTTTACTACACAAATGTCAAAACAGAACTGACTTTAGGGGCCAATCGCAAAATTTATAGCATTTTCTGATAGGAGGATTACTTTTGCGCAGTAACCGTTTTTCACCGACCGATTATTGGTCAAATAAATAGTCAGCAATATTCCGCGTTCTGGAGCAGTGTGGCGTAACATTGTTTATTAAAGTGTATTTCGCATGTGTTTACTACACAAATGTCAAAACAGAACTGACTTTAGGGGCCAATCGCATTATAGCATTTTCTGATAGGAGGATTACTTTTGCGCCACCTTGTACATATGCAATTGGAAAGAGACATGTTAATCATGCAATGTCATATCCAATGGCGTAGTTTCAAAATTTTTGAGACTGTTTTAAAGATTGCATGCAATACAATTGCTGTTTAATTATTCATGAAACGAGCTCAAGGCCAAGAATAATAATTTTTCACTTTTGGATATTTATGAAAATTATTATTGTTTTTATTTATTAATAATCATTTTAATTAACTATTAAAAGTTTTTTGGATTGAATAGAGTAGGAAAAATGTTTAGAGACAACTGCCATAGCTTTTCTTATAGATCAATTTCGGAAGCTGCTAGACTTCACTCATCAGAGAAATTTTGGCACGCATTGCTAACCATTAAGCTAACAATACGCTGGTTTTGATGTCATCTAAACTCCTAGTTCTATTCATCTTTTTACCATATGCATGAACCACTTCCGCCATTTGACAGTTAGCAGTGTGATCATGATGGATTTTTGACAGCTCTGTTTTATCATAAGAACTGCCTTTCCGTGTGCTCTCGGTTTTTGTTATTGCTTTTTTTTTTAGTTTTTTATACCAACAATTTTTGTTGATTTACGGCCTGTACATTTTCAAGTATTCATGAAACGAGCTCAAGGCCAAGAATAATAATTTTTCACTTTTGGATATTTATGAAAATTATTATTGTTTTTATTTATTAATAATCATTTTAATTAGTTATTAAAAATTGTTGGTATAAAAAAAAAAGCAATAACAAAAACCGAGAGCACACGGAAAGGCAGTTCTTATGATAAAACACAGCTGTCAAAAATCCATCATGATCACACTGCTAACTGTCAAATGGCGAAAGTGGTTCATGCATATGGTAAAAAGATGAATAGAACTAGGAGTTTAGATGACATCAAAACCAGCGTATTGTTAGCTTAATGGTTAGCAATGCGTGCCAAAATTTCTCTGATGAGTGAAGTCTAGCAGCTTCCGAAATGGATCTATAAGAAAAGCTATTGCAGTTGTCTCTAAACATTTTTCCTACTCTATTCAATCCAAAAAACTTTTAATAATTAATTAAAATGATTATTAATAAATAAAAACAATAATAATTTTCATAAATATCCAAAAGTGAAAAATTATTATTCTTGGCCTTGAGCTCGTTTCATGAATACTTGAAAATGTACAGGCCGTAAATCAACAAAAATTGTTGGTATAAAAAAAAAAAGCAATTGCTGTTTAATTTAAAAAATTTTAATATCAAAACATGGTATTGAAGCAAAAGTTTAAATTTCCGAATGTAATTTTCATGAAAAATAAGATTTTTTCTATTGAGCTAAGCCTGTAAATTTTTTAAATTTCATACGTTTTTTTATAATATATGCATAAGAAAGCACATTTTGAGGTGGGACAAGTAATAAAAAAAAATTCATCTGAAAAAGGAACACCCTAATGTACATATAGTCAAAACGAGAAATCACAATTAAAATGAATTGCCTGTATATTATGCTGTGGCAAATTTATTTATTCATTAATTAGTAGATAGTGGATCTAGATTTGTATGCTATTTTCCTCAATAATCAATAAAAAGTGAGATGTTCATATAATTTGGGATGCCACGGCGTACGTAGATCACACATCATCCCTCCCTTTTGTAGCACATGAGGATTCAAAGAGAGCAAGAAATAAAGAAATAGTTCATCTATAGAAACTAATCATGCAATTTTTTTTTGTATCACTGCCACCTGCTAATTAACAGTTGTATCAACTTTATATTTATCAACATGGTTAAGATAATAATTATCATAACGAGCTTTATCATCTACGTCATAATCTTAACTTGTTATTAGTCTCGTCACCCTATTCTCTACTATTCATTCTATCTAATTCATCGTCACATACTTTTCTTATTTGTTCTTCTGCTCTTTTTCATGTACCTTTTACTTATCGCTTCCCTTCTTTTTCATATTTTCGTCGTGATCTAGGTCTAGAGTGTGCTTGGTGCGACTTTGCAACGAGGCATGTAAAATTCATAATATCCGGGACTTCCCACATGTAGGAAAAACATTGACTATGTGCTTTAGTCAGGATAGTTAAGAGCTTATGGAGATCGAAGCATTCCATTTAAACCAATCAGCAGTCCGAGTTGCCACATTATCTGCCTCCCAAGATTTTGTATGCAGTACGAAGCTTCCCTGCAAAAATGCGATTCGTCTAGGCTGACTCCGGAATCAGTCGCAAAGGAGCATGCAATCAATGCCAGTTTTTATCTCTTTGCATGGGTTGAACATGCCCAAACATATCACATGAAGAGACTACTTATGCCCTTTTATGCCCAAACGGGTAGTGTCGGACAGATTCCCATTGTTTCCTTGGGGGCACAGTCGGACAAGTCTACTTTATACACCATTAAGTAGGCTACCCAAATTAAAAGGGACCTATCCCAATTATTCCGTTACAGTCATAGTTGGGATCAATTATAGCCCATGGTAGACGAAAGGTATTGACCACGGATCACTCTCTTTAGAGATTAGTAGCACGATTTTCGCAGGATTATTTCCTCTGGCTCAAAATGTATATAATGATAATTGGGTAATGGTCATATTGGTGAATACATTTGTCTGTTTGCGCAATGACTTGCTGGTTTCAGATTTGGTCCGATTCACCATAAGATGCAGGAAAAATTTTTGGTTGAACAAGCTTGTTTTGCCGGAATTACTACAATAAGCTGCGGTACTACCACGTTCTGGTACAGCCAAGGGAGCGATTTGTTTGACCCTTCGAGGCTTTGTGTCAGGGTATATAACCTGCTGGGTCTTTTGTTGGATTAGAAAGAGCCTTAAAAACAATGCCAGCAGAAAGGTTGTTTTTTTTTTAAGTTTTTCATGGTAGTAAAAACTATTTTTTGGCATTACGAAAAAATGGGTTGCTCCGTTTTGGGCTAAACTTTTAATAATTAATTAAATGATTATTAAAAAATAAAAAACAATAATAATTTTCATAAATTCAAAATGTGAAAAATTATTATTCTTGGCCTTGAGCTCGTTTCATGAATAAATCTAGTCTTTTAAGACTGTTAAAAATACATTTTTCGTATCACCTTAATGTGCCTATGGATATACGATCATGCAAATACCCTCAGACATGCAAATAAACAGACCGATGCTTACGCTCTTTTGTAACTACAAACTTGCATGTTCTTGAAGCGCTAGCTGAATTTACCTGCGAGCTCACCTAACACTACAAAGCTCTGTCCAAATTAGTTGCACATTTCAATCGATTGTAGGTCGACATATTGCTCCTCAAAGGTGAAGTAATGGGCAATGCGTGCTGGGTTAATTTGTTTGTTACTTGGTTTTGCTCTTAAAAGCGGATGAGCAGTTCCAGTGACTGTGGATGTAACGTGAATAAGCACAATTTAGCATTTTCAAAAGTATATTTTAAGCGTAAGCCTATGAATCTATAATTATGTGGGTACATACAGTGGCGGACATAAGTGTACATACAGTCGTTTTATGCGATTTTCACAAATTTTGGCCTTAATAAAATTATTTTTACAAAGCTTGGGTAAAAACACCAGGTCTAATACAACAACTATAAATTTTGTTTTAAATTTACAAATTTTTTTCTTGAAGGCTTCTGCATTTTCCTTCATACAAGTTTATGAACGCAGTTTTTTTTTATGAAAGAAAATACTTTAGCTCGTCGAAAAAAAAATTGCCAAAAATCAGCAAAATGTGTCACGAACTTAAGATTAACACAGTATTATACTAAAATTTAATGACCTGCAAAACTTCATACTCTAAAAAACTCTGAAAATTCTATGAAAAAAGTGGAAAATCTTGCTAAAATTTCTTGGAATTTTCGTGAATTTTGCGTACATTTTTAAAACAAAATTTATAGTTCTTGTAATAGAAACTGACACATGCTTTTATATAGTCTTTGTTAAAATAATTTTATTAAGGCCAAAATTTGTGAAAATCGCAAAAACGACTGTATGTACAATTATGTCCGCCACTGTATGTATTAAAAAAAGCTGTATTTAATACATAGAAACAACAACAAAAACTGCTACGTTGTACACTGAAACATTCGTCGGTGATCGTTGGTTTGGAGACTGTTATGCCATTCGAAACAACTCGCAAAGAGGTTGCCCCGTGAGCTATGCTATGCATACATACCTGCAAACATATGCTCTCACATACACACACATGCATATATTGAGCTATCTGTGTACTCATTAAATATGCATACTTTGCTCACAACTTTCGTTTCAATGCCAAATGCTTAAAAGTGCCCACCAAGGCACATTTTTTAATTACATAAATACGAGTGAGTGTGAGTGCTTGCGGAGGTATTTTTGGTATTGTTGTTGTTGTTGTTGATGCTGTCCGCCAAGTTATTTGTTGTCTGTTGCTGTGTTATCATTATTATGACGTTTTTGTTGCAGCAGTTCGGAGTAAGTCACTTGCTTAGCTCCAAGGTGGTTACGTAAAACTCACATAGGCATATGTGTACATTAGGGTGTTTATTTTTTAGGTAATTTTTTTTCTTAGTCCTACTTTATTATGATTTTTTGTAGAAAAAAAAAATACATGTAACTGTTTAGAAAAATGTGTTCTCAGGTATTATACCCAGAATATGAAAAAAGTTCTACAGAGCCAATGCTGCTCGATCTATAGTTTTTGTGTTGAAGAGCTGGAAAGCAATATGTTAATCATTTATAACTCATGCAAACTCAAATGCAATGATTATAGTTCGGGTCACATGAAAAAAAACGCCAAAAATTATGCACTATAATATTTATAAATACTACCAGTGCCGAGATTACGAGCAGGATTTTTTCCTAAAGTCGAGGCTACAGGATTTGTCTGGTTAATTTCAATGAATAAAGTAATAATAAAATAGCACACCTGCTTTGTTATTCAATTTGTATGAGAAGCGGAAATTTTGAATGAGCTAAGAACTTCGAGAAATTTTTTTAAATAGCAAAATTTATTTTCTTCGAGAAATCAGGTCGCACAAAATAAAAACAATTTATATTGATGATTTTTAGCGACCTTTTTTGTTCTGACCTTTTCCTATTCGTGCCGGCTCAAAGTCTAAAAACGCAATTGAAAACTGTTTTTTAATATTAAAGACCCTAATGCATGTACACATGTAGATTGAAGTAATAAAAAAAATTTCATCCACGATAAGTCTTTAAATTTCATATTTTGATTCAAAAGTTGGTGAACCGGAAATTTGCCTCAATGTGAACTGAAAATTTCCAAATTCTAAATTTCGTAATGAGGGAGAGGAACTACGACAATCCCCTTATCTGAATAAACAGTTGTATGGGTATATATTATACATATACGAGTATATAACCAATCTTGATGATTTTATTACCTTAACAATTTTAAGCTCTCAAAATGAAGGAGTAATGACGAAACTCCTCTTATCTGAACAATCAGCCGTATGGGGGATATATGTTCTTGTACTCGGATTTTATATGCTCCGACATATATTTAATAAAACCCAAAAATATATCTTTTTACCAGTTTTGATGTAGAAATTTATCTAGAAATGGAGACACTAGTTTGTGTTCAAAAGCTAGATGGACGGACATGGCTTAATCGATCGTAACTTGACGTGCATGTGCCACGGGCTGAGCCTTTTGTTTGTAAAGTTTTGTCTTTACTGGTTTAATAGGGCTTTTGGCCAAGATGGTAAATATATATAACTGATTTGTTAAAATGAATTAAGCTTTGGACATAGAACCAGACATTGAGATTTGGCTTACCGTAAGCCCTTAAGCATTTTTTATTCATACCTCTACCTAACATTCTTACAAACCAGACCTGTTAAACAATGATTACTAGTCGTAATGATTACGGGTTTGATATTTTTTTTTTGAGAATCCATTTAATGTTTGATTACCATTACTAAAAAGTTTAAATTACTTCTTCTTGCCGGCAGGAAGAAGTAATTAGAAAACAGAAAGGTCGCAAAAACGAATAAAACTTTTAATGATTATTTTTCAATTTATTAAAAAATCATGTTTTTTTACTATTATTAAAATCAAAAAAAAAAAAGTAGTTTTGATTACATTTGAATATTTTTGATTTTTTTCAGTATTGTTGTACAAACATATAAATAAATATACACATCAACAATACTGAAGAAAGTCATAAATAATAAAAATATAATAAAAAAAAATATAAAATTATCAAAAATAGTCAAAAGTAATCAAAACAACTTTTTTTGGATTTTTTGTTTAATTTTTCTAATCGTAATCAATTTATAATTTCCTTTTCTTGAAAAACAATTAAAATAATCATTGCCAATTAAAAAAGCCGTCCAATCAATTGTTTACTAATTACTAATCAAATTTAACTGGCATGTTACATACTTATTTGAAAACCCAAAACTATGTTCAGAATGCAGAAAAAAAATACTTAGTTGCGTATAAATTACGGTCTTCCCAAAGATAGTAAATGTATTGGCGCCTAAAAAAATGCAACGTGAATTAAGCCAACATTTATTGCTTATTGTTGCGATTGAGGTGAAAATAGCTTAAGTCTAAACATAGCTTTACTAAAACTGATGTTAACTGAATTTATGTCAATTTCAAATTAGAAAATTGCAAGGCTTAACGGAGGTGAGGAAGGTTTTATAAATTTTCAAAGCACTCTAATGCACGTATGTATAGAAAATCTATATTAATTTACGTACATAAAAGGTAAACAAATAAAATTAGAAGTGGTTCAAAAGCGAGTAGTCAGGATTTAGTATTAATTGGGTTGCATAACCCCGTTTTAAGCACAACTCGTGCTTTAGTAACCGGGAGCATATAAAAAACCCTAGTGGTATTCCTTTCTCTCTATCTTCATTTCGCTGACTTTTAATGCGTCTTATAAGTAGTTAAACAGCTTGACGACCTTTAGCTCAATTCCACCACCGAAAGATTTTTATCTGCCACATGAGATATTGCATCCAAGTCCCATTGAAGCTAGGTGGTTACTAATAAAAAGTCAATATCCTATGGATACGCTTGTTAATATAGATATTTTCCTCCTATCCAGACTAAGATCGTCTTTCCATGTATAAAGGCCTGTGAGTATTCATATACATATAAGTCAATATAACTTTTGCTTGCTTAGCGTTATCGCAAAGCAGCTTTAGTGCTGCAAACAATAGAACAATGCAGATAACATCCCTCTGATTTCCTTTGCACTGTCCAAGTACAGGCATGCAAACAAAAAAATCAAAAGAAAAAAAAAGAAACCATAGGCTGCTAATTGATTTAGAACTGCTGCATGAAATCAATTTTCATTTTAGCAGTCAAAAGAGTGGGAATATTATTCAATTGAAGCATGTTTTTTGGCTTCATCTAAGTACTAAGGGTATTCCCCTTGATACGCAGCAATTGAAAAATATCTTCCTAAATGCCGCTACATCACCACCATATCAAATATGTTGTGTGTATTTTTAAATGACCACTTAGGTATGTATATGTATTTGTATATGTACATATTTATGTTTGTATATATGTACTTTTGCATATAGCGTCTATGTAAATGTGCATGCATACTTATGATTACAATGGAATAATTACTTGGCTAGGTCATTTTCTAGTTGGGTCAATGGAAATCAGCAATGGCTTTCTCTGTACGGAGCATGCGCTTTCGAGTATAACGATATATATTCCAATGGAACGGGATATATTCCAATGGTTAAATGTCAAGCTAGGAAATGAATAAATGCAAATATATAAACTTAAAGGCTTGCACGTACAGTAAGTGGGGTATTCCTTTTCAAATCGGACGGAAATAGAAAAAAACAATTAATAGGGGATAAGGAGGAGGATTTCATATCTTTCATGAATACGAATCACGATTTTCAAATTCCAAATGTGATGTTTGAATAATCAATGGAAAGAGCTATAGCCCAAGCCACATTTATCAGAGCAATCGATATAATAGAGGCTATATATTGATATTTGTGACCACCGTGATGTGGCGATAGTATTGCTGGCTTCCCACACCGAAGGTCCAAGGTTCGAGTCCTGGGAAAGATAACATCTAAAAGTGATTGATCTGACGTTTTCGGTTCCTACATATATCTCAAAAACTGTTTGACTACTTTGAGTTCAAACAGATGGACTAAAGAACAGACGAACGTGGTTAAAACGACTTAGCTGACGTTTAGATAATTTCCGTGGACTTATTGATGGGTCCTTCTCTTACTTACAAACAACAGATCAAAGTTCATGTTCATGAAAAGTAATAAATAGGCTCGTTACTTTTCTCTGACAGCCAAGCAGCTATTCGGTTACAAGGGTCAGCAACTATAAAATCGGGTTTGGTTGGTCAATATTTCATCAGATGCATTGTAACATAGAGGGCAGTGTTTTTGTCGTTAAAAACAACAACAACAAGAGAGGAAATGATATGAAGTAGATCCACTCTTGTTGTCTCTTTGAACCCCTGGATCTTATTAGCTTCAGTATCACCCTGTTTAACTCTAATTAATCAGTGCCAATTCAGGCTAAACTGGGCAAAGTACTGCTGCTACTATAACAAAAGGCTGGCGAGTCTCTTCTATATTTAAATCCAACGGCATAGTGGGACAAGATAATGAGATTGATAATTAGTGTCATGTGGGGACACACCACCATTAGACAGGTTAGACACATCGCTGATAGACCATGCTTTGAAAATATTGGCATTTAGCATGTATGGTTAAGAGTTTAAACTATTACAATATTAAGACCGAACTTGAGCCAATGTAACTCAGGTATAAATGTAGGTCTTCAAATATTCTCTATCAGATTTGAAGTTAAGTCGTACAACTTCGATCAATTCTAATGTTCTTATACTGTACACTTTTCAACTTAAATGGTGTGTACGCCATTTCGAGGTTTTGACCCTGGCATTTTGTGGTTGCGTTTTAATATTTAAATTCCCAATCTTGGTTATAATAATAATAATAATAATTCCCAACGGATTACCCACCATATCCCGCCCGACCGGCGCGAGGGGCGCATCCGCATAACGCGCGGATTATTCGTTCGTGCCGAGTCGTTGAAAGGCTTTGGTTTGTTAATCGTCGAGATCTAAAACTGCTCAGCTACAGAGAAAACCTCACCAGCTAAGTAAAGTAGATATAGGATAGATTATACATTAAGAAATAACTAGTTAACAGAATAAAATTATTGTTAAAAGTTAAAATAGAAGTCAAAGAATAAAAAACAATTAGTAGCTATGCATTTAGGACAGAAAGGATTGATTTTTTTATGCTGAAAAGCGAGTCTGAAATATCAAATCTACCAGAAAGAGAGTTATAATCTTGACACAAACAGCGAAAAGGCTCATTTAACTGAAAATTGGTTCGGCACTGTTTTAAGACTAGAGGTTTAAAATGCCTTGAAGGACGAGACGGTACATTGAAGTTCACTTCACTTAGAAGAAATGGGCTGGATAGTGAACCATTTAGCAATTTAATCATAAAAATAATTCCAAGAATTTCCCTCCGACTAGAAAGTGTGTGTAGATTAATGAGTTTTAAACGATTCGTATAGGGTGGCAGATTGTACGAGGGATCCCAATGAAAATCTCTTAAGGCAAATAGTAAAAATTGTTTTTGAACTGATTCAAGGCGATCTACATGAACCTGGTAACGCGGGTTCCAAATTATAGAACCATATTCAAGTATCGGTCTGACTAATGTAGTGAAGAGGGCTTTAGTTACATAAGGGTCGCTAAATTCTTTAGACCATCGTTTAACGAATGCTAGGACACCTCTAGCCTTATTGACTGTTGTATTAATATGGCGGTTGAAACTGAGTTTATAGTCCATAGTAACCCCCAGGTCAACAAAATCATACACTTGCTCAAGACTATAATTTTTAATTGTATAGGAAGCCGGCTGAGAAATTCCACGCGAAAAACCCATGTGCTTACATTTTTTAAGGTTAAGTGGCATATAATTTAAATCGCACCAAGTAACTAGTGCATCTAGATCTGATTGTAGCTTATTTCTATCTTCAAATGACGCGAATGACATGAAAAGCTTTACGTCGTCGGCATACATTAACATTTTTGAAAATTTTATTATTGTAGAAATATCATTTATAAACAACAAGAACAGAATCGGGCCAAGATGGCTTCCTTGAGGAACCCCCGAAGAGACATAAATGACATCGGATACTAAATTTTTGAACATTACTCTTTGTGTCCTGTCACTAAGGTAAGAAGAGATCCAGCGATTGAGACCCGGCTGGAAGCCCAACTGATCGAGTTTATGAATAAGTAATGAGTGGCACACTTTGTCAAAAGCTTTGCTGAAATCCGTATAAATAACGTCGGTTTGCAGATTTTTTCTAAAGCCATTTGAGACATGACTGGTAAACTCAAGTAAATTCGTAACTGTGGACTTTCCCTTACTGAACCCGTGTTGGCAGTCAGCTATCAAAGTAGAGATCGGACCCGTAAGTTGATTTGTAACAATAGCTTCAAACACTTTTGGGATGGCAGAAAGCTTTGCGATGCCACGATAGTTCTCTATAGAAGACCTACTCCCGCTTTTATGCAGCGGTAGAAGAAACGATTCTTTCCACGCAGTTGGAAAAACACCACACTTTAGTGATAGATTGAACAAATTGGTAAGGGGTTGGTAAATATGGTTCGCACACTTTTTCAAGAAACATGTAGGAATCCTATCAGGACCATATTTAAAAGATTCTTTTAAGGTTTTAAGGTAAATTAGAACTTTTTTGGCGCATATAATTGGTGAATTAATTGAATTTGTCCCGTGTAGCTTATAGGGATAGTTTTGAAAGTTTGAATTGGTGACAGCAGAATAGTTAGAAGTGAAAAATTGAGCAAAAAAATTTGCGATACATTGATTATCGCTAGATATAATGTCTTGATATTTCATGGCTGAGGGAAACCCTGATACTTTACGTTTAGAATTTACGAAACCATAAAATGACTTAGGATTGAGAATAATGTCTCTTTTCGTTTTAGAGATATAAGCTTTATAGCACTTCTTATTTAAATCCATGTACTTCTGACGTAGAATGGAATACAGCAGGTAATGTTTATTTAATCCGGACTTCTTATATAAATTAAATGATCGCGTTTTCCTATTTTTAAGAGCCTTAAGCTCTTTAGTAAACCAAGCTTGCGTAGGATGATCATAAGTTACTTTACGTTTAGGAATAAACTTCTCAAATAGGCAGTAAATAGTGTGATTGAAATGTGAGACGTTTAGATCGATATCACAACCAAATTCACCAAATTACATCATGGGACCTTTAAGGCGAGGACGTGACTTGGGGTTTGCTGGCCTTATCTCTTTCATAGATTTCTGACTTTGTTTTTATCGACTTGTACCCAAAGTACACAAAGTATCGATAGTAAACATGGACTTATGTACATATGTATGTACTTTGATACATAAGTATGTATGTGTCAAAGCTTAAACAAACGTACAAATGCATAAAGAGCATAAACAAAAGTCTTGTGCGCACATAAGTACACTGGAAAAGTGAACACGCATTGCCTTCACCCTGCTCCACTGCTCCATAACCCAACCGTAAATACATCAAAGCCCAACTACGTCATCGAAAAGTGTGTCAAAGCAGCAAGACTTCTGCGCTCGGTGGTTGCAGTGGCAGAAGCACCAACCAAACTAAGCAACAATGGACGTACTACTTACATAGGCAGCTACACACTTGTGTCTAAATTTGTGTACTAAATATATACATAGTCACAGTGTTATATATGTACATATAAGTGTGTTTATATATTTTTATACCCAGCAGGAAATCAAAACCCAATTTTTAATCGAGGAAGCATGCATCTAATACCTGCTTGTCCTGAACGCCGAACATGTATGATGGACATGTTGGTCAGGTCTACTTTCCACCCCTATAAGTATGCTACATACAAAAAAAAAGAAAGGAAAGGGCTGTCTTCGACTGTGCCGAAGACTTTATACCTTTCATGAAAACGCATCACGGTTTTCAGTGTCCGATCCTTACTTAAAATTAGTACAAACCCTGCAAAACTGGTAATTTAAATATATATAGCCCAACCCCATTTATCGGAATAATCGATTGTATGGGAGCTATGCGTTGTATTGGTCCGATCATGCTGGTTCCGACAAATGATTAATGCTTTACAAAATGGCTGCTTCTTACTAAATTTCATGGATATATCTTTAAACTGAGGGACTAGTTTGCGTTCAAACAGACATACGGAAAGACGGACGGACAGACGGACATGGCTAAATCAGCTCAACTCATCCCCCTGATCATTTCGGTATACTTATTGGTGGGTCTATCTCTTATTCTTCTGATACTTACAAACATCGGACCAAAGTTATAATACCATTTCATGTTCATGAAACAGTGTTCCTGCTAGTGAGTCTATTTCTGCAATTAGAGGAAATATTACTGGAAGCAGCATACCACAAATTGGAAGAGAAGACCTTCCTTAATTTCCTCCCAAATTATTATTATTGTTATCATCCAAAACTAACGAAAGATGGCAACAAACCCCAGGGTGTCAGATATCCAAGAAAATCTGGCCAAAAAGGGATCCCAAGAGATCTCGACAAATTTACACCCTAAGAAGGGCTGATATTTCCAAGTTAATAGGAACACTAAGGCACGTAGAGAGGCTAGGTGTCCCCTATCGTCGTTGCTGTAGGAGCTGCAAAGACGACGAAGAGGAATAAACTGTAGAACACCTCATCTGTAACTGTCCCGCACTTAGCCGCGCCAGACGGCGTTGCCTGGGAGTTCCCTTCCTGGATAACATTCGTCAAATTGCGGAGTATGTCATCAAGGACTTGATGGCCTTCATTAAGTCTTCAAATTGGTTCGAAGAGAAGGTGTAACGGTGTCTTTATGTGTTATCACAACGGGCCTTCTGATACAGGCCTAAGTGTGCCCTTGTGTGCAGCCACTTCAACCTAACCTATTATCCAACTGTCGAAACTATCACTACCTTTAGAGACTAGACGCAACATTTTTTCCGGAGCATAGTGCATGAGGACTAAACTAAAATAAAATCTCCGCATAAATTCAGAATACGACAAAAAAAATATAGGGATTGATACATATACATAGTTAAGGTGTGTATTAGAGTTGTGTAGTTCTCGAACGGAATAATTCGTTGAAATGTTTTCAAGCTCGTTCAGTCAAAGTAGTAGTTCAAGTGCCCATGTGGAAATAAGCAATAACAACCAAGGGCGAAGAAAAATTGCATTAGCAACCAAACTAAATATTGGGTTGGAAAAACCGCTTATGTGATTCATAAAATTGACAGTGGCTCTTATGACCACAATAACTTTTGCTCACCGAGCGGGGAATATACACAAGCTCCCTAGCTGATTTTGAATATTTGTATAGAATTCGATAAGTATTTTGATCTCTTTTCCCCACCCCTCCCAAAAAAAAAACATCGTTATATTTATTTAATCACTACAGTTTGTTTTATCCAGCATTTGTTCCAAAATCTCTACTGTACTATTTTCCTGGGCACTAGTTCCGTCTAGTTTGAATTAAAGTAGTATTTTATCTGAGTACTTTGGTCTTCCACTACAGGGTTCATGTGTACATAATATGCCAGAGTGCTTTATGTGTGAGTACTTAAACCGCAAAACTCTCTTTGGAACAATTTATGGAGAACATGTGTGTGTGTTTGCGTTGTTTAGAATGTTTCTTATCTTGTGTGGCAGATGTTTTTGTTGTGCTTTACTCACCCAGCCTATTGGCGACAGTGAAAATCAATATTAGATTGTGATTTTTCCTTTTTCTACAACTCTCTTGCGAATTTTCTTTTATTATTCAATGAGAAACCTCAAACATTTTTCTCTTTGTAAATTCTCTTCAAAATGTTTGATTCTATGATTTTATTAAGTGATTATGAGCATGCATCTCATTCTTTTATTGTATAATGTCTGATTTTGGCGTTTCTTTATTTTGACATTTGCTTCGTTGAGACTATAAAAAAAGAAAAACATTGCACATGTACACAAATATTTATATACACGTGCCTATGTGTGCATGTAGAATTTGTACATCGAAGCTTTCAAACATTCATTGAAACGCTTAGACCACCATAGCCAGTCATTCCATACGTGTACTAGAAGAATTTATTTGTTGTTGTTTAAATTATGTCATGTATTCTTTCGTTATATATTCTTATGAAAAGTTAAAAGTAGGTATCCTTATATATACATGGGTATTAGGATGACCGTCATTCTCAACTTTTTAGTGAGTTGCTGCAATCATCTTACAATTTTAATATTTTTTTTTTAACAGATTAGGGTTCAAAAACGGTGTTTTAATAGATCCACTGCTATTTTTGCCCTTTAAACCAAACCAATAACGATTATTGTTATTATGAAATTCAAAACCGAACCGTATACCACTTTAAAAATGATTTAGCTACCCCACAAACATTCTCGGTGTGCTCATAATTTAGGAGTTCGATATGAGTCCTAAATATATATACGAAACGTATGAACCTTAGAAATACGATCATACAGGAGTCTTTTATGACTCCGATGTGGTGCGCCTTATACGGAGAGTGTTTATTCAACAGAGCAACTTTGGAGCAGATATATGTATATGTTTTTGAAAAAAAAAAAAAAAATTTTTCGATTAAAAATTTTTATAAAATGTCTTTTGCTGTTTCTGACACATGTGTATACATTTTCGTGGACGCCATCTCAAGTCATCTGTAACGGAAAATTGTGTTCCATAAAATTTTGACTGTATCGATATACAGTACCAAGGTATTGGTGGTTTTCGGTGTAGTTTTTTTTTTGAGACACATAGGAACTATACACAGATGAAGCTTTCAAGGGTTTTCTCAGCCTCAGACAACATTTGCCAAACCACATGCCTGAATTTCAGCTCCAAAAATTATCTCTTAAGGGCTCCAAGCGAGCAGATTGTAAGGGACATAAATCACTCCGAAACGCTTCGTATAGGAGGCGTTTTGGAGCCCAATATGTGTCGAATATGAGGTAAAAAGGTATCATACATGAGTTCTATTCAAGCTCATATGATATACGAAATTCGGCTCATATCGAACGACCATCCCAAGAAGGGGAACACCCTCATTTTGGACTCACAAATGAGTTCATAAAGAGCGTAAACGCTCCAATTTGGGACTCCTTCTGACTCATTTATGACTCCTTTGGTTTGCTGGGTAGGTTCGAAACTGACAACATCAGTTGCAATATCATCCTTGTTGCTCTCATTTTCCAAAATGTAATATTGACATATAGTCTCTCATAAGGCTTTCTTCGCACAACACTATAATATGATAAGCTTATGAGCGTAAGAAGGGGGCTAGGGAGGGCGAAAATGTTGCAGACTTGTCAAAGATCATGACAACACAATAATTTGATACATAAGCTCATGCGCATATCCCAGGTAAGGCTAGGTTTATCAAACATCGATGACGTACCTCTAAGGGCCAATATAATAATTTGATAAGTTCAAGTGTAATATAACCTAGGGTAATATAGGGTTATAGTTTAAAACACGCTTAATAGTAAATCGAACTAAAAATTTTAAAAACAAATATAGTTTAAGAGACTTAAAACACACTTTATTGATATATTAAACCAAGAGACAGTCTCGTTAATCTCCTACGCCGACCACTGAGCTATTATGACTCTAGGTCAGCAGTTGTCTCCATAACCTTTCTAACTTTTTCACCGAAAGAAATTTTCCATTATCTCCGACTAAATCGACGCGGACACTTTTTACGACGTAGATGAGACAAATAATCAATACCCACTTTGATGGTGTTATGCTACCTACTCCCAACCACCCTAAAATATTGGGTGTGATGATAATGTCGTCTGAGGTTCACTTCAATCAAGAGACGAAAATGCTTAGTGTCAGATACCACGCGGAATTATTAAACCTACAGTTTTTACTGAACTGCCATAAGCCTAGACATTCAAACCGACATCTATTGGATGAAGATCCGCTACCCAGCGACAGAACGAGGCATCTCCGCTCTAAATTACTTCAACTTGCAATCTCACGATACCAAATACATGCCCTGCATGTGTGTTCCATAAAACCTACTCTTCTAACATTAACCTCGGTCTGGTACAATCCATTTGAAACTGGCACTTTCCTTGAATTTCCGTCATAGGAATTTGATGACGGTTCTCCCAATGATTGTGACCATTAGACAACAACAACAAGAGATTAAGCAGCAAACACATTTCAATCAGAAAAGAACTAAACATTTAAGAACTATAAAATATACAAAGTGTTGAAATATTTAAGCAAGCCTTGGGTTACACTCAACAACAATAGTTGGTCCGAAGGATCTGCCTACCTACAAGTGATTGATTAGCTGATCTTAGGTCTCAATGTCTCAAAACATACTTTCTTGATGACTGGGACCTGCATTTCGAAGTCTTTGTTCTGGTCGAGTATCACAACCTTTGGGACAAAACACGAATACTTCACAAAATCTGCGTCCACAAGGAGGTTCCACTTTCTTTGTGATTGAATTTGGAATATAAATTTTTCTTGAAAATCGATTTAAAACTGGACAATTTAGCGAAAGTATATCGAGTTCTTCTAAATTTTGCGAAAAGTTCAAAAAGGGTGAAGAAAATTATTTTGTGTTAGATGTTTTTGTTGGGAATCAAGCAATTAATGCAATAAACTGATCGAATTACATATACACAACAAAGGTGCCAGTTGTTATTGTAAGAATCCCTTTTGGCGGGGGCGTATGAGTAACCTATTGAGTTCAAAAATTATGGCTGACTTCTTAAACGTCGCCTACCACTTACGCTTAATATTTTTGGTCTATTTTGAACTAGTTTAACACTGCTATAGAAAAGCAATGTCAAAAATACCAATTGCTTATATGGAAAAAAGACAGTTGTGTTTGGTGTACAGCTGTGTTCAATATAAAAGTAGTGAAATTAAAATGGATATCGTTTGGCGAAGTAAGAAAAGGCTGTGATTGGAATAAATTTCATTTAAAATAAAACGAATTCCATAACAGAAACCACATAAAAAGGGATTTCAAAGTTTACACAAAGTTCAGGAAAGTTAATTAAACTTTAAAAAATGGCCATCAAAATCTTAAAATTTTTTTTTCAGAATTTTTAGAAAATTTTTGAGTGAGCAGTTTAGTAGATCAATAAATTTTAGTGCAAGGTAAAGGGTTAGAATTTTTTTCATCAAGGTTGTTAAAGAAAAATCAATTTTGTATGGAAAAAAGTTCCCAACATCCTTGATCAAAAAAAAATTCTAAAAGTTTAGAGGTACTTACTTGCACATTATTATGCTGAAATTGAATGAGCTATATATAAATTTCCTAAAAGGTCTTCCCAAAAATACTCGTATTAGAAAATTGTGATAAATTTCTAAAAGTTTAATTAACTTTCTTGTGTAAACTTTACAATTTCTTTTTATGTCGTTTCTGTTATGGAATACGCTTTATTTTAAATGGAAACTATTAGAAACACAGCTTCTTTTTATTTCTTTGAACGATATCAAATTTAATTTCACTACTATTGTATTGAACAAAACTGTATATACTAGTTTTAAAGTAGTTTGCAATTAGTTTATTTCACTGCAGGGACATTTCATTAATCAGGTTGGCAACATCGCATAACAAACATACATAACATATCCCCGTAAATACTTTCATTCAAAATCACACCACCAATATTGTTGTTTAGGCTTAACACTCGTTTCACTTTTTGTCATTTCTAGAGCTTTGAGTTTCAGAAATGCATGATGACTTCGATAAGGATTTCCGACAAATTATTTGCATGGCACCAACTCCCGTATTCATGCAGCTAAAATCATCGTCCCAGTTTGCGCAGTTTATGTACAGAGGGTTAAAACAAAAGCTCCAGCGATAAATGAAGTGATGAATTTACGGGATATTCAAAGTTTCTCTTTTTTAGCCCAACATACAATTTTTATTTCATTATGGCTCTCAAAACTAAAAATATTTTAATCACATAAAAACGGGCTTCTGGCCGAATTAGCATAGACTTAGAATTAACTTGACTTGACTTAGTTTACAAAAGAACTGAGAGTCGATTACTAAACGATTCATCTTTTTGAACTTATTTTTATTTGACGGATTGCTTTCTAATTGCCATATGAAATTCCTTAATATAAAAATTTATTATGCTTTACAATATATGAAGGAATTTTATTAAAAATATTGAAAAAAGTTATAAGGTAGCACGGTCTCACGTCTCTCTTTGAACTTAGAAACTTAAATATAAATAAAAAAATTTGTTTTTGTTAGATGTAGGATTTTGAAGTCAAGTTAAGTCTAGGATAATTCGACCATTAATATTTAAAATTTTTTTTTTTTAAATTAACCACATATTTTCAACCATTTAAGTTTTTTAAACTCTCAGCGCTGACACCCGTTATTTATGTATTTGTGTATTCTAGGACACATGAATTTTATTAAAAAAAAAGAACCATCAACAAAAACACTTCTCATCACATCCATTATGTACATAAATTAACTTCACAATTTCTATCTTCACCAGATTTTCAAGCTCAAATCGAATTTACCTACCATCAACCAACATCAGTCAAATCAATTTTGAAAGTATTTAATTTGTGCCCGCTGGCATCTCCATTGATAACTTACGGAAACATATGTACGTACAGTAATAGCAATGTATTTAAATTAGATATCATATTAAAATTTGTTTATATTTTATGAACGCTCGATATATCTGTAACAATAAACACCAACAGCCAAACTCAATATAGGACAAAAATGAGATATTACCAGCATTGTATTCTCCGCATTTTATTTATTATTATTAAAAAAACCATATCTCCGTTCCATACATTTACACTACAATTTAAACTTGCAAAGCGCTCTACTGAAAAATTCAAAACAATTACTTTGGTTTTTTTTACTTATTGCGACAGATATTTAATGCTTCGCAAATAGCCATCAAATCATTGAAACACTTTAATTCACTGACTTGCATCTCATGAAGAATCTTTGCGTCGAACTTTCTCATCGTTTATATACAAATTGAGCCAAATTCCTCAGATCAACCTTAGGCAAAGTAGAAAACTATGTCGTGCCCACTACATATAGAACGCATCATGGAGAAAGGCTAAATCATCCATTCGTTGGGGCTGCACCGCCTAGGCGCTTTCAGTCATGACCTAAAATATCCATAAGACAAAGAGAAGGTGTGTCAATATCTATGCTTATACGTCCTCTACACGATTTGACGTGAGCTTGAAGATGGTACACCTACTAGATTTGAAGTTCCACTGATACAGTCCAATGAACCTAACAATTATGGACTTTAGTCTTCCACACAATACGCTTGCAGCAACACCAAAAGCGATATGAATCAGGCTAATTCCGCGAAGTTGTTGCTGTTTGTAATAGCCTAAAACTAAGGTGAGTGTTAGCGGTATGAACAGTGGATTGCCGGCTATGAACCTGGTGCATGACTGTTTAGCGCAGGAATGGTTTGTTTGACCCCTTCGAATCTCCAGATCGCCGATTTAGTTGCTCTTATGATTGGCATACCTTAATACGGCTATGTTACATGCCAACTAACCCGCGGCAATAGGGGCGCCTTGATAATTTCTTGGCCAAGGTCATGTTTATTCAATCAGTAAGCATGCTCACGTCTGGCCTCAAGGCCTTTTGCAAGCGTTTTACCAATTTTTTTCCATGTTTGAACAGCTCGTAGGGCAAGCCATATTTTCCTGGAAGTTTATTGGTTTTAAGCTGGGATTCAGCCACACTCGTTACGTCATAGTCGGGAAGTGGAACGCAGGTTTCATTGACCGGGCTTGAGGTATAGTGAGCTAGAAGTACAAGGTTTTCACTTTAATTTAATAAGTCTTAAAAAATATACTTTTTTTTTTAATTGGGATTTTCGTAATTTTTTTGGGGGCAAAGGGTTCATCTAAACTCATATTTTTTTAACAAAAGCATCTAATCACACAAAATACTTACACAGCTTCGCCAGCTTGGGTGCCTTTGAATAAATCTTTAAAACTTTTCATTAAATTGGCTTCCTTCAACAAAAAAATATTGCAATTTTCCACTTATTAACCTTATTAGGCTTATTTTCGTTAGAAGCTCGATAATTTCAATTCAATTATCTGCTTACTTAGTCATGGTACGGTGCTGCTAATCTTTAACCTAATTATAAAACATTGTGGAAAATGTGCTTCACGCTTGCAATATTTTTTGAAAAGAGATGTTTATGTTCTTTTCTTTCTTTTCTTTTCGTTTATATATTTTCTATTCTTTAATTTGTATGCTTGTATTTCGTGTTTTTACTTGCCTCCACAGTGGCAGAGATTATAGTTGCCAAAGCTTTAGCTTTTTAGACATTTTGCATTAACTGATGTTTGCTGCTCTTTTGCTAAACTTTTCTCAAATCACAAACTTTTACAAGTTACAAAGGAAAATTCCATTGAGAGCAGATGAGATGGCCGACGCAGCGTATACAAAACAGAGAATTTTAAAGCGCATGTAAAACGTGCGAGAGAGCGTGAGTGAGTGCGAGATTTGCACTGCAATGAGAAAGTGTGTGGCGTAGAGCTTTGAATTTGTTGTAATTTTTTTAAAATTTTTTTTTACATATTTTGCGATTTGGCGGATTCACCTCTGCACAGGCATGCTTGGATATGTAAAAACCTACTGCCCTAATAAGCCACAGGAAAACAACAAAGCTAAAATGGTGTAAAGTTGGCAAACATACATTCATATTTACAAATGCATATGAATGAGATACAAGTATGTCCGTAAATGTATGTAGGCTTGTTATTGTTTATATGTAATTGCAAACACTTCTGTTAGCATAGATTCATAGAATATAATTTGATGTAGGGCTGTAATGGGGGGACAAGAGTGGACAACTTTTTTGAAATGTACGAAAATGTTTGGAGCAAGGAACGGAAATGAATGGAAGAGTAGGTGGGTGCACAAGAGAGTGGGCTTATGCATGTGAAGACATGTAAGAACATATCGTCGGTGACAAAGGCAAAACCGCGTAAACTACATTTGTGGAAAAAACTTTCATAGGCCCCTGTCATTAAGATCTATTCGTTTATTTTCAAGAGAACCATATGTTGGTTTGGAAAATAATTAAAAGAATCGATCTTGATGCAAAGTTTTTCCATAAAGTCATTATTCGTCTTAGTTTTCGAGATAATGGTGGATACCTAAGAAATATATACAAAAAGTGTTGCCCTGTTGTTTTTCTCAGCTCTCTCGCTCAGGCTTATTTGTTCACTTCACAAAATAGTTTCGAATGATTACTCAGGTCAAGACCTATAGGCCCGTAGTCGTAGTCAAATTAAGATAGAGTTTTATCTACTTAAACATGACTCTAAAATAAACATCAATTCATGTCTGTCATAGTCAACTTAAAATACATTTTATGTCTAAGACGGGGTTTTAATTTTAAAATAACGAAAATGTCATTTTAACATTTTACTGACGTTGCTTACTCCAAGACATATAGTAAGTAAACTATGGTTTGTGAATAAAATAGTTGACACAGGGTGACCTTGCAAAACATAAAACATTTCTTTATACCACCAACCAATTAAATTTTTTTTCCTAAGAGGATCCTGTTACATTACATTCTAGCTAAGCTCTTTGTTAATTATGACTATGATTGACCAACATTTTAAATGTCTTTTTAAGTTAAGTTAACATTTTAATTAAAACGCGTGTTAAGCCGCGACTATGATTACGGGCCATAGTTTTGAGAGGGTGACAAGAGGGTATAATTTTTTCTAGAAAAGAACACGTCATCAGTTTTAGCGGGAATAACGCTTACAAATCTTATGCATGCCTTTCAATGCATGCCTTATGCGCCATTCTTGTATATTTTGCCCCAATTTGTTACCACTAAGGATGCTTTTATGGTGTTGTCACTTATCTGATTTTTTTTTATTGAATTAAGATATGCCAATACCGCTATCAAACGAGAGGTAGTACTTTACGTGGTATTTCAACTAAAACATTCTAGGTGGTCTTACTACTTAAGGTTGACACATAATTCGATTCTATTTATTTTTTTGGCATAAGTATTTTTTACAGAAGTGCCACCTATTTGAAATTTTTAAAAATTGAGTGAGATATGGCAATATGGTTATCAATAAAATTTAAAAAATCCCCAATGGAATATTACTTCAACGGGGCCGCCGTGATATGGTAGTAGTGTTGCTGGTCTTCCACACCGAAGGTCACAGGTTTAAGTGACGTGACAGGTAATACAAAAAGGTTAAGAAAACGGGGTCGCCCTCGGAAGTGATTGGCTACCCTCAGAGTGTATTTCTGTATATGAAAAAGCTTCTCAGTAAAAATTCATCTGCATTCGCGACAATCGGGCATGTACCGCAAAGGAGTACCCAAGCGTATCGGGTTCATACACAGCTAAGGACCGCCAAATCGGCCGCACTCCCTAGAACCTTCGGGCAGCATGTTTATCGAGACTCAAACAAACAAACAAAGGAAGAGAAGAAGGTGAAGAAGAGATAGAGGAAGAAGTAAAGAGGGAGTAAAGGAATGTTAGTATAAAATAAATAGGAATATAATAAAACAGTTTAAAGGAAGGGAAGAAAGTTGATAATTAGGATGGAAAGAAGAAGAACAGGGAAACAAGTAGGAAAGGTAGATACCGGAATAATAGAAAGAGGAACTGAACAATGAGTAGGAGAGAAACATTTTTCAAGCTTTGGAAAATAAATTTTCAGACAAAAGGACGTAGACCCACAACGTTTTGGGAATTGAAAATAAATATAGTTAGTAGGGTGGGTCGATTTGTATGGACGAAAGTTAACCGATATCGCGCCATCGATTTTTCGATAGGTTTTGGGCTCAGGAAAAAAGTTACACTACGCATACCCAAAAAAAATAATTTTCGAGCCTGCGAAATTTCATTGTTTTGACTTTTTTCGACTTTGATTTTTAAGGTTTTTTTCATGACCTACTAAAAAAATTTTCGTTTGATTTTAAGATTTTCATGTATACCCTGTCCGACCCAAAAATGTCCGCTAAAAACGTTGGCGATAACAGTTTTTTGAAAAAAAAAAAAATTTTTTTGGGTTTTGGGAGTGTTTTGGTCAAAAAATTGACCCTTTCGCCATTTTTTTTAAGGGTTTTTTTGGGTATGCGTAGTGCAACTTTTTTTTTCTGAGCCCAAAACCTATCGAAAAATCGATGGCGCGATATCGGTAAATAAATCGACCCAGTATAATAGTCCAAAAAAACTCACTTTGAATGAGAGAAAAGCGAAGCATATAAGGTGGTGGTGGAAAAAGAGAGGCTTTTTTAAAAAATTGGTTTCAGGAAAACTGAAAAGCTGAGTCAAAACTGTATCGATTTCAATGATCAATTATAAACGATTGCCTGCATAATCCTTGTTTACTTTTAAAGTTTTCTTTACCGAATTTCAGGGCAACTGTTATTTTTAATAGTCTATTTTCAAATGTGAAATTTCACTTCCCGGATCGTTTGGAAAACGGTGCAGCTTCCGCAAATCTTGGTAGTTTTTCCTAATATTATTACCGGGGCCTTATATTACACTAAATTTTATAATTCCATTAGAAAAATCGCAGCTGCTTTTTTGGGACACCCTAATGTATACATACAGACATATGTTTGTCAGCTTGCAATACTTACATATTTTTTTTAGTTTGCCATAACATTTTTGAATGTGCAAAACCTCGTAACAAGCTTTGCAAATACTGCTTAAGTGACAACACTATTTTTAAGTATTTTTTTTTTTAATTTTAAGACGATTAGTTACTAATTTGTAACCCACAAATGCTTATCAGATTCAATGCTTCGCATATTTCTGCTAACTAACTAAACCGAAATAAATAGATCTTAACTTAAAATGTTGCTAATACAGCTTCGCATAAGTCAGTTATGCGCTTTTGCACATTCACAGAGGCCATGAGCGCATGGATGTGGAAAACATGCGCACCTCTAGGAGGCCCGATTGACCATATAGTATCCATTGCAGTGAGGTTTTTTTTTGGGTTGCTTGGCATACGAGTGACTTTTCTCGCTGTCGGCGAGGCGCGAGTATGCCTAAAATCAATGCACGATTCTAGGTAAACTCACAAAAGAAACAAAGAAAAAAAACGAACGCGTATGAATGTTAAACGAAAGGAAAAACGTTTCTTAGGTGCGCTGTGCGAACTGTGTGGAATATAGAAACTGGCACATAACGGTAACAGCAACGAGCGACTAACGACACTGATAACGGCAAATGCGATAGTGAATTTTTTAGACGCTGCAAACCAAGAATTGAAAAAAATAAGCAAATATTTTCAATTGAGCTTCAAAATATATTTCACAAAAAGCAAAATTTATAAGCACAATATTTTAAAAATAACATGTTATAAAATAAAATAAAGCTTTGCAAAAAATAAAAAAAATAAAAATTGTTTCAAGCTTTCAATGTTTTGCTGCATGTAAATAAAGCGAAATTCGGTATTTAAGCAACGAAAGCAAAATCGGTTTGAAGGTTATTAGTTTTTGTGTGCACAGCTAGGTAATTCTTGAGACCCTGATTTTTTGCGAAAAGAGCTATATAGCAAATAAATAAAACAGCAACAAAAGTTAACTAAATTAGTTGAAGTGAAATAAAATTTACAAAAAAAGTGAAATAATTGGCTATCTCTGAAAGTTTTTAGTGTCACAAACAGGAGCAAATTTTAGAAGTGTTTCAACTTTTGGCTGTCACGTGATATTGTCTTCTTGTGGCACGCAGCTTAATTTGTGTAACGAGGATGTAACAGAAAACTAAATTAATTATTATTAAAAAAAGTTAAAGTAAATTACTTACAATAATGAGATATATTACTTATAAATAATTAAACATTATTAACAAACAAAAAAAAAATAAAAACAGAAAATCTGAGAAAGACATAGGTGAAATACCTTTTATAAATACTTATTCCTTAAAAAAACAAAAATATTTCGATCTGATAAATTAAATAATGGCGATTTTTATTCGTCATTTTGATGCTAGATAAAATTAACAAATTTTTAAATTCAAAACAACAAAGAAATATAATATAATAAACACAATTTTTCTTGAGTTGATTTGGTTTTGTGTTATATTCGTTCCAATATAAATACAATTTTGCTTGCTATCTTCTCAACAAGTTTTCAAGCAAATTTAAAATTTTGACAAAAAGTTGAATTATTTTATTTTATTCATAAGTCGCTAAGCGCTGACGAAAAAAAAACGGCTACTAAAAATTTAGCAAATGAGTAGCGAAGTCAGTTTAAGTTCCGGAAAAACCGAGCATTCTGTACCTAGTTGTGAGATATTGTGACACTCCAAATATACAACTGTCCTGTAGCAAATTTGACTGACATCTTTTATGAGCTGAACTGATACTTGGTAGATCGTAAAAGGGGCATGCCTATAACTAGATGTCTTTACTTTTAATCTTCACATATATTGCAATTGCAGCAAGCTGATACTTTGCTAAATTTCAAAGAATCATCTTCATTAGAGTAACAGAAACTAAATCAACAGTTTTCACAATTTTTGTCTGTCTGTCTCTATGTTTGTAAGCGCATCACTCAAAAACTGAAGCATGGAATTGAATGCAGTTCTCTATAAAGCATTGCTAGGCATCTAATGTAAAGATAAGGACTCATTCTATAAAGGGGAAATTTTTTATTCCCGCTGTAAATAGTGGTGGCAACAAAATTAGGCTCAAAATTTATTTATACATGTATCGAAATTGCAACAAGACTTTCTTTGCATATAACAGATATTATTACTGGACGTCTATCTTGAAATATAAGATGTATCTTGTGCTGCTTATACTGTTTTATTTATTGTTTATTGAAACGTGGGCTAGTGTGAGAAAATGCTAGTAGCAATAGGAACACCTTATAAAGCGGATCGCATACTCAGTCCAAAGGAACACTGGTTTCTTCTCTTTATTTAGGTCAGAGAAAGCAATACTGATTTATTGGTTGATTTTCCTACAAGGTGGAAAGTTGATGTAAATATATTGGAACGAAAGCAATACTTATTCAATTTTGATGTGCCGTTACAACCAAACATTATGCGAACAAAATTGTAATATTTTGTGTTCTAAGCACAATTAGGTATACAAATTAAAATTTTGCTAAAAAAAAATTTTACGATTTCGGGTTTTTATGCGCCATTTCGATGGTAGATAAAATTGTGTCCGCTTTCGTAAAATTTGAACGCAACAAAAAAATAAGCGAGCAGAAAAAATTATGAGCGTTCACAATTTTGGTGGCTATCTTACAATTTTGAAAAAATATTTCGTTTTGTTATTTTATTCTTAAGTCGCTCAGTGCTCACGAAAACAAATCGGCTCATATAAACAAATTTTTTTTTGCTAATAGAAAAGTGTAAAAAAAACAGCCTTAGTCAACTTTTAAAATAAAAAGAAACTCGTCTCATAAAAATTATTTTCTAATAAAGCTTAGCGCAATTGAAAAATAAAAAGTTTAAACAATTTCCAATTTAAAATTACTCTATATATGCAGCCAACTTCTTGCATTGAATATCTAAATAAAAAAACGGAAATAACAGATTTATTAATAAAACACCAATGCACTTGCTAATGCAACAAATACCTACGCTGTTTGTAGTGTAAATTGCAGCCTTTTTTGAATCATCAGAACAAATCATTGTTTATTAAACTACAACATAAACAACAACAACAGCAACTATCTACTATAAAAAGTGCAATAAAAACGAAAAAAAAAAAAAAATTAAATAAAGTAAACATTTGCATACTCAAACCCACTTACATATATATATATACTGTAAGTCATACGCAAATGAATTCAATTCTATATATACCGACGTACAACTTTAGTATATTCATATATATATAGAAGTCTTATAAACTTTAACAGCAAAGGTGAATATAAAATGATTTATATAATAAAAAAGCATATAATAAATAAATAAATACACATAGGTGTATATAGCATGCAAGTATATGTATTATAAAACATATTTACATGTGTATATATGTATATATATCTAAGCTGTGTACTTTTATTGTAGTTAATTTAAATTGATTATGCAGTGACAAGTAAATAAGCAAGCAACCGCTGATTCTCTATGCGAAATAAATAAATAGTTTAAATTGGTATGAATAAAATGCTCAAATTTACTGAATTGTTTCTGTATAGTGTAGTGAGGTGTTGTGTTTGTTTGTTGGTATGTATGTTTGTTTGAGTATATATATATATATATATTTAATGACAGATATATAATTGAACAATCTACACTGCAAATATTTTAGAAAGTCATCCCTTGGGCGATGCAATGTTTTTAGAAAGTTATCCCTTGGGCGATGCAATGTTTTGAGCGACTAAAATATTTTTATCAGTTTTTTTTGTTGTTAAGTAGTTACTTAGGAAAACGATTTTATACACGTGAAACTATAAATTTCAATTGCAATAAAAATTTACTGAAAAAGTAGTGATTCCATACTATCTCTAGCAGACACTTGAAACGAACTTAACTTAAACAACAAAGAAAAACCCAAAAACATTTCATCTTTGCGATAACTGGCGCTCATTCAAATCACCATTTTTCAAGCTCAGTAGGGGCCTCTTCCTTCTTCTGCTGCATAACTGCTTGTATTAACGTGAAGGCTTATAAATATTCTAAAGATCAGTTCTTACCGATGGCGCTTTAATCTAAATTTTTTCTGACATTGTCCATAATTCTGAGCTCATCATCATGGGAGGTATGATAAATGATGTTTGCATGTAGGAATGATTTTCAGTCATACCGAAAAATGGCACTGAAGATGGCACACAGTTGAAAACGTTTAGTCATCAAACCAAATTTCATAGCAGAAGTGATTATTTGTTGAAATTCTAAGCTGACATAATATTCTCTGTGACATAGCTGCCAAAATGGAGGTGCGTGAATTTTTTATTTAGCTTCAAATGCTGCTTTGAAATCCAAGAAGTGGTGGGGCGTCTTATCAGGTTTGCTGCAGCACTAATAAGGTCCAGTCCGCTTGTCGATGAACAATGCGGTATTAACTACCACTTTCTTATATATTCAGTAATGCATACTCAAGAAATAATAAAGTGCAATTTCAAAAACCTTTATAATTTTTAAGCCGTGATATTGTCATCGTCATAGTCTGGTAGTAGCACATTTTTTCAAGCAAAAATTCACCTCGTACTTGAAACATACCGCCATTAATCCTTTCACTCGAAATATCATTCTACTTTTTTAAGCTTCTTTAGCTCACACAATCCATGTTCTCAGTAGTCGTCTCTCTCCGTGCAAGAGGACGCTCACTTACACCACCCGTTACGAGCTTACAAAGCGTGGATTTGTGGACAGAGACGGTACGTAGTAAGTGAGAAATATGATTTTATTATTGTTTAGTAGTATATAAACCTGCTCAGGCAGTACTCTCATAGATGCGGATCTAAGATTACGCTGAAATATCAGCGCTTAGGTAGGTAAAACTCGCGGCCTAACCTAACAAAGACTAGGCTGCCGTGAGATATCCTCGTATGCAGCCATCGCATCGCAAGGTCTTACTCTGATCTCAGAGAGGCGCTCCCAGGTTTGAAATATAGTCGATAGTGCCGATAGCCTTTTGACAACCGAGATCATGTGACTAAAAGTACATTCAAGTTTTTAAAATAATTTCTAATACTTAGTTTGGAACTATACTCGTATATGTGATTCCTATACATGTTTCACAAGTTAAAACTAATTGATAGATGTTTAAAAAGTGTGATTCATTACACATATTTGAAATCTTTATAAACAAACCCAACTGCAGTAAATATATTTGTGCATATCGTAAGTGCATCTATATATATGTGGATGTAGTGGGTAGTAGTTAGGAGCAGCTCAGCAAGCGATCGTTACCGGTAATTAGCAATATATACCCTGTAGAGAAGTCTTCTGTTAACTACTCTTACAAATGGAACATAATACTATTTGGGAGCCGATACAAATTATAAAATTGGAAGGGTACGCGATACTGGAGATAATGGGACAAAAGTGCACTTCCAACATTATTTAGAAATTATCGGATATAGCAAGAGCTTTTTAGATAATAACTTTTCAAATTGAGCCCCTTTAAATCATATAACTTTGGCTGACTTTTGCCTTAGATTTGTATTAAATCTACCTTGCTAATCATGTGGGTGGAGCATTCTATTGTTTTAAACAGCCCGGCGTCAAGTTTATCATAGTTCATCAGAAATCACTTCTGCAAGTAATCACCTCTCGAAAATGCTTTGTAATGGTAATGCAATTGCTGGGTATTGATCTGCTAAAGTTATAGTTAATTTCATATTTCATATCACACTTCAGATCTAGTTCTATGCCAGAAATTTCGATCACTAGTTACTGATTTCCCTGCAGGGTACTTGCGATCGGATGTGTATATGGATGTGTTTGAATAATTTCGCCTCTTTGAGATCTGTTGATAGTGGGCGTCTTCTACTCGCTTAGTTAGCGTTTTCTAAGTTAACATCAATTTATTTGAATACCTGGCGTGAGATACGTGTGCGCACCGAATTTACCTGATATAATGTGTATGTCCATTAAAGCGTATCAGGGTGGTTTTAAAAAAATTTATTATTTTTGTCACCCTGTAGAAACAGCGATATTGGGTTTTTTCTGTAATTTCTATGTTTTACATTCGATTTTCAAAAATAATACATTTTTAGAAAGGTATTGACCAAGGCAAGATTTAATCCACAAAAACTGTTAGTCAATCATGCCAACTTTAGTTTTTATTATAGTTTTACTAAAAGGACACCCTGTATTAACGAAATCACTTCGTTTTCTTTGGGTGCTCGAAAAAAAGAAAGAAGGAATTTGCTTTAATGAAATATATACAATGTATGTAATTATCTGTCCCCGACGGCAACATTTTACACTTTTTTTTTAATGATACGCTTTAATTGTCATTAGGTTATTCTTAATAAACGACATAGTTAATTAATAATATTAATAAGTGACAAATTGTTAACACACAAAATGATGCCTAGATGACATTAAGGCTTGACTTACTTTGTTTTTAAAAAATTTTGAATAAAAATTAAAGTTGACAGGACATTTACCTGTATGTGTATATCTTCGAAATAGGACATGGGTTAACACCTTTACAACAATATATCGCTCACTGAAATTAAAAGTTAAATAGAAAAGTTATAAGATAAAAACTGTTTTTACAGTGGGGTAAAATAAAATTTTTTCAATTTTTCAAATCCCAACATGTAAACATTCGAGCCAGGGGGAACCATTTTAATGTTTTTTTTTGGGTGTTACGCTCTAATGTATATGCCATCTATTTATGCATAGTCATAAAAAATCACGCGTAGTATCAGCACATATACCTACAAGGATCAAAGAGTAGAGTGCAAGCGATCTGTACTCAAATAAACTGTGTAGTAGTATAAAATTGTAGAGGACTTGAAAGATACGCTGATAACAATAGAAACTTGATAAATTGGTGATGATAAAGGTATCGCTAATTGCTCTATTTATGCCTTATATACAAAGATACATATGTATATTTAATAAATACTATATATAGTTAGTTAATGACTACTTAACTTTCATATATACCAATTGCACTTGTTTACGTACTAAATACGGTGTACGAGTATGTGTGTGCATAAAAGCTCATCGCATGTACGTTTGTATGCAGCTCGATATCTTTGCATTGCTATTGTTATATCCCAATTAAGATTTTTGTTCAAATTCAATGTAAGAAGCTAAACTTGAACAATTTGATATCTAACCACATCCTCAATTCTCAAATATCAGCTCTTAAATGCATTTAACCCAGTGTCGCCCTTTGCATATCTCGTAGGCACAGCTTTTAAAAGCTCTAAAATACTTCATGACAAACAAAAGCTCTCTGTCCATTGAGAAATATAAAAGTATGCTTGCCAATTAGGTAATTTACTACTATTGATAGTCAAGCTATTTCAATGGAAGTAAGCTAAATGAAATATTAGGTAGGAAAGCACTTTAACCCTCTGCGACTGGCGTGGTAGTCTGACAGACACCAATAAACAGAAAACTTTCTTTTGCGCCACTATTTTATAATCATCGCTTCCCGCGCCTTCCTTAACTTTTTATTATATGCTCATGCGTAGATTATTGTGGTGAAAAGGGTTGAATCGAACCCACGCTTCGGTGAGAGCGGAAAAGTGTCTGGCAGACAACCAAGTCAGTAATGAGGCAGATGTCTGAGAAACAACCAAGTCAGTATTTGTGTTATATTTTTGTAACGTATTTTTAACAACATTTTAGTGAAATTGTTGAAATATTTTGTATATTTGGTCAGTTTTGTTTTAATTGATAAAATGCCCATCAAAAATAAAAAAATTACCAGATATTTTTACTGTGACTGCTCGAAGCCAATTTACCTGTAGTGCTCAAAGTAATTGTACGAAATCTGCCAAAATATGTAATTCTTATTAAACTTTTAATATGATCCCTTGCTGGAGAGGCTGAGTAGATTTTAAAGTACGCTATACCTAATATGATACATTTTATTTATAAGTATAAGCGTTGGAAAGTCAAACTGTAAAACTCTAATATTTAACATAAAAAATATTTTTATTCAACCATTGAATTTTTCTCTTTTTTGTATAAACGAATAAACTTAAGTGTATAAGAATTTAAAACTTATTAAAAAAAATATCGTTTGAAATACTTTTTGGTTGTTTCGTACAAAGTTATACGCTTCTTAGGCTTTATTTTGGCGAGTTAAATAAATACCATTTAAAATGAATTAGGGTTTTGAAATGAAAAAGTATTACAATAAATGGAAACCTTAATATTTGAACTCAAAATACCGATGGTTTCATTAAGTTCTTGAAACAAGACGAGACAAGATAAATCATTGAAATGGTGTCTGCTGGACTACCACATCAGTGGAATAGTGAAAAAAAATGCACGTCAGTCGCAGAGGGTTAATTAAAAACAACTAAGAAAGTATGAGTTCGGGTGGAACCAAGTATTCAAAAATAAGTAGTTTTTTTGCTAAGTATACCTTTCATAAACATGAAATGGTATTATAACTTTGGTCCGATGTTTGTAAGTATGAGAAGAAGAAAAAAAATACCTACCAGAAAGTATACCGAAATGATTATGGCGATGAGCTGAGTCGATTTAGCCGTGTCTGTTTGTCAGTTTGTCTATCCGTCTGTTTGTTTGAACGCAAACAAGTCCTCAGTTTTAAAGATATCTTGATGAAATTTTGGTATGGAGCCGCCATTTTGTTATATATTAATAATTTGTCGGAACAAACAAGATCGGACCAATACAACATATAGCTCCCATAAAGTCCATTGCAATTCAACAGCTGGGAACCTAAAATTTTGCATGTTTCATACATTTTATAGACGTAATGTGTTTAGGGAAAATCACCAAGATGGGACCAATATATCATATAGCCCACATGCGCTATGTATCTTTAAATCAACACAGTAAGACCATCAAATTTTGCAGAGTTTGTACTTATTGTAAGCAAGGATCGGATACATAAAACCGTGATGCGAAGACAGCGCTTTACTTACTTGTTTTTCTTGGCTTTTATCACAAACGCTAAAAATTATTAAACCAATAGTCTTTTTTCATATAAACTTTTTATGACTCTCGTACAAAAAAATATCATATCAGCTTGATAAAAGATCAAATGATAACGCTTGCAATCAAATTTTTGTTTCAAACTAGGGATGCTCAACGAACAAAACGATTCTATTTCGTTTCGTTAGTTCACAAAACAAAACTTAACGAAATAATTTCGCTTCGTTAATTTACAAAACTAAATTATTAAAATGTAACCGATAAAACAACAAAAATATCTCAAGTAACTGTGCTGGCTCGGTTAAATCAAATCAATTCGTGCAAATATACACTTGATTTTTGAGCATTGAAAAATTACCACGTCAATTATATTTTGCAAATAAGTAGATTGTATAATTATTTATATTATTAAAAAGTTAGAATTTAATGAAAGACTTACCCAAACTCACGCATTCTAAAAAATCGAATGTTTACTTTTCTTTCGTATGTTAAGTTTGTATGTATGTCATTCGGCCGACTGTTCGTGACGGCATTGCCAGCAGTATAACAACATAACATTTAATGTTTTACCGTTATTAACTACGTATCGTTAACGTTAATCAACGAAATGTTATTATTTTGATAATTTCATTATCGTTTTTAGCACAAAGAAATTATTTTGATAATTGCCGAAACGATAAAAAACTGAATCGTTTCAACAGAAACGATGCGTTTTATCGGTAAGCGATAATATTATCGCTACGATGCATTCTTGTTTCAAAAATTTGCTAAATTCAGTCGTTTATTGGGTTACATTGCCTTGCGGTTTCGCTAGTTCGACTTAGTTGATTACTTGATATTGAGTAAAGTTTCATTTTATTGTTCGCATCATATGCATTTTATATATTGAATTGTTGGTATATGTACTTATGTACTAATGCATGTCTAAACAAGTAATTTATAAATATTTAGTTACATTACAACAATTTATTTTTTCATTGCTTTGGTATTAATTTAGTCGACTCGTGCACAATTTCATACGATTCTCTTGGAATCAGCAATACCAATGACCATGACCCAGTTAGTTTTGTGGCTACTACAGCCTTACAAACATAGATACATACAAACAATTGGCCTTAACTTTGATTTTATTTGCTTTTATTAACTCTGAAAGTGCGAAACGTGGTGTTACTGAATAACGAGAAGATTTTTCTGAAGTTTTAGGAAATTTATTTTGTATGTGATTAGCTCAAGGAAATTGGAATACCTGGCAAATTAATTGAGTTTTATAAGCGCTGCTGTGTGATAAACGCGTAGGCGGGACTTAACTCTCATCTCTAGAGAGCTGTCCTGCCAGATATCGGATGGATTGTTATTCCTGGGCACTCCTTCTCTGATCACCAGTATATTAAGTTCTCTTTTGACAAGGCGTGTCCCAGTAAAGTGTCGTTTAGAAATCCTAGACGCACCAACTGGGACGTCAATTGTAATAAGCTGGATGAACCTCTTCCAGACGCGCCCATAGTGGAGGCGGTGATATCCGAGGGCGCTGTGGATTTCCTGTTAGATAAGTTCACTCTGGCCTGTAACAGCGCTTTTAAATACTCGTGCCCATTCAAATCCACGGTGGGAAGCGAAAGCCTGGTGGTGGACGGAGCCACTTGGAGACCTTAGAGCCTCAACTAGGCGGCTTCTTAACAAAGCTAGGAGGAGCAAATTGCCGTCAGACTGGAAGCTTTACAAAGTGAAGCTGAGCTTTTACAAAACAGAAAGAGGTGAGCCCAGCGAGACGTAGCCCTAGCGGATCAGCTAAGCAAGCACTGTGCTGAAACCATCTCTTGTCAGGTGTCGTGACCCTGCCGGCCATTAATAGACTCCAAGCGGTCGGCGGAACTGTTAGGATTTACCAAGACACATCTGTCTATGGTGATTGGAGTGATGACGGGGTACTGTCTGATGGGGGTGCATGCAGGGAGGATCATCATCATGTGGAATCACCAAGTCACTTTATGCTAAGCTGCCCAGCTTTTGCTAGGACAAGGCTTCAATACTTCGGTTGAGACGTACTCGACTACCCGGAGGAGCTCTCCGAGATCGAAGTGAACCTTATCCGCAACTATCGTTACTACGCAAATCAGATCATCGTTAGCCAACGTGGCATGCCAACGAACAGTAAAAGCGTCCAAGTTGGTTGCCTCCTGAGGCAATCGCCACCGTACCTAACCTGGGCATCGCGAGAGAATTGTTCGGGAGAATTTTTCCCATCTTTCCATAATTCGCTATCTATGTTCGTCGCGAAGGACTTGTGGACGATCCGCTAGTCTTCAATAGTCTCCATAATACACTAAGGAGGTTTTCATGCGATATTAAAAAGATTCAACAGTAGTTGGTGCGATTTCCGGGATCGTCTTTCTTTTTTCTTGGGCAAAGTACACTTGAGTTCCAATCAGGAGAAAAGTGGTCACCTGGCCATGTTTTGAGGCGGAATTGATACATGCCATTTCCACTTCTTGTCTAAGCAGCTCTGCTTAGTAAAGAGGTAGTGTATTGACATACAGTACCGAGGGTGACCCCTCTAAAGTCCTGATACAGGCAACATCAAAATTAAAATAGAAAAAAAGGGGCTTCCAAGATGGAATCACCCTTCTGTAGTGGTGGGCAACCCCCCAAGTGTATTTGGACCGCTGAGTGGCAGAGCACCTCATTTAAAAATATTTGAACTTAGTGGGGGGATCTTCTTTGTAGGTAAGTCCTCGCCCGAAATCCTAGTTGTTGTTATTGTTATTACTAATTTTGAACCAAGATATTGCCATTCCCACTTCGACACATTGTGGTGGTGGCACCTAGGTTTTTACTATGCTTGGATTTGAGATACATTCACATTTTTCCCACACATTCATTTAGCCCATCTAAACATACTCCGACAGATAGCTACATGTACTTGAACCTATTTGCGTCTTTATATTTATCAAATCCCCTTTAGGCCTGCTTTGAATAGAATAAAAGGTGTGCTACCTGCAAACAGTGGTGATACATTTTTATTTGTGTAGAGAAAAATGAAAAAATTCTGAAATGCAACTGCAATGCCAACTATTTGCGTGCTTCGGCAGTTTTTCATTTAATTTTTTATTTTCTGTTCTCTACCTCAAATCGAGCAGATAAACTGCATTGGGCAAGCAAAGAAGCCACATGACGGATGAGTAGAAAATCAAAGAGTAAAATAATGCCAGCGTTTTTATAATTATAGAACATGAATAGCGAGACACTTCTGTTCATAAAGACGGGCGGGAAGAGCAACGGCGTGATTGTAGGTATTGTATTATAAGAGAGAAAAAAATAATGTCACAAGGTTCTCCACTTGACCAAGTTTATTTATTTACGAGTGTTGTTGTTAGCTGTTGTAACGGCATTGCAGGGCGCTTCAAGTGCTTCAAGCAATGATTTACATGAGTTTTCTTGTTGCTGTGTAGCTTTTAAGTGACACCCAATAAACAATAGTAAAAATATTCTAAATGCTTAATTGTTAATAATGACTTCTAGTATAGGTCATGCGCTTTTCTTTATAATAAAAGTTAAACTAAAACAATTATTAAAGACTTTTATTATGAAATTGAGCTTTTAAATATTATTTTTGATTTACAAAATAAAAGTCGAAGTTCAATAGCTATTTTATAGCTTTCAATAACAGTTAAACAAATATAAAAGTAAAATCAGCTAAATATTCATAGATCAATTCTACCCAACTAACATTTAAAGTTCGCATTTTGAAAATAACTACTAAAATCGGTCTATATCTGAATGATTTAAAAATTGAAGTTATCGATTTTATAGTTCGTGCTTTATTGCAAAAGTTTATTTTAACATTTTTTCAGTTTGAGTAAGGTTTGCGAAGTTGTTAAAATTTTAGACACTATGGAGAAATAACTCATTTTAAAAAGTATTGTATTTTTAAATGGTTCCCAGTAAACTATAATTTGTAATTGTTACCCAATAAACATTTTTATACCTTTCATGAACATGAAATGGTATTATAACTTTGATCCGATGTTGGTAAGTATGAGAAATAGAAGAGATAGACCCACCAATAAGTATATCGAAGTGATCAGGGCGATGAGCTGAGTCGATTTAGCCATGTCCGTCTGCCCGTCCGTCTGTCCGTCTATCTGTTTGAACGCAAACTAGTCCCCCAGTTTTTGAGATATATCGCTGAAATTTGCTAATGGCCCGCCATTTTGTAAAACATTAATCATTTGTCGGAATCAGCAAGATCGGACCAATACAACGCATAGCTCCCATACAATCGATTGTTCCGATAAACAGGGTTTGGACTATAACTCTTACAATTAAAAAGCTAGGAACGTTAAATTTTTGCAGGGTTGGTACTTTTTATATATGTGACGTGTGCAATGAAAATCAGCCAGATTGAACCGACATTAACTATAGCTCTCTCATAATCGATAAATTCGATAAACGGGTTTTGGACTATAAACTTTGCAATTAACAAGCTAGAAACGTAAAATTTGGCAGGTTTGGAACTTTTTATATGTGTAATGTCTGCAGTGAAAGTCAGCGTGATCAGAGCTACATAACATATATCTCTCATACAATCGATTGTATCGGTATAAAGTCTTCGGCACAGTCGAAGACAGCCCTTTTTTTTATTTGTTTTACTATGCGCTTGATTTGACACCTAACTTTTTTTAGGAACCTGAAACTTTAAAGAACATGTTTGAAATAATCTCAAACTAAAAAGTTAATTTTTAATACAAGTTTTTTAGTTATTTTAAGGAGAGTTTTCTTGTTATTAAACCTGGAACGGACTGGAAGTGAGGGATCCACTTCATCTTCCTGAACTTCATCTTCTTTTCCATGGTACCTTTTCAAATTTTGTTTGTCGATAAACCGTTTTGTTCTAAAATCAAAAATACTAATATATTTTAAAATAAAAGTTTCGGAAAAGTTTGCGAAAAAGTTTAGTTTAAAATAGTAAACAATGTGCAGGTCCAAAATCTCATATCAAGACAAAGCTTAATATTCGTTGTTTTGAGTAAAAGATTTTCTCTTATCTCTCCATTATTTATACCCGAACTCACTTACCTACAAGAAGCGACTGGAAGAAGCATTAATGATTCACAAGATATCGCATTAAAATAAAAAAGAGCCCACTCATAAATGGGTGGAGTTAAGAAATTAAAAAAAATAGTAGCAGTTAGTTGAAACATTTTTGTGAGAGCCTTGTAACACAAAAGAAAACTGGAAAATAGAAGTTCTTCTTCCGTGTTGTTTGTGGAGGCTTTTTAAATTTATTTTACTGTAACTGAGCTTTAGTATTTGCTCAAATCGTATAGATTTTTTCTGTTGTTTATAGGGTATACTTTCCCTCCCTCGCTCATACTGACCTGAGTCAAGGAATAACTTCGTCTGAAATATTAGTTATGAATGCATTCCTCCCAAACATGATCGGAATGAAAAGAAGATCGAATTTATTTTTTTGCGTTCCTACTCATTCCTGCCAGGTGTTTTGAGCTTATTTTTCCACTTGTTTACTGCGTTGACCGTGCGTTGTAAAATGTTGCATAATACATTGATGACGTTGCGTGTCGAGAGACAAACACATTGTGTGCAATTTTTGGGGTCTTGTTGGATTATTTGATTTTATCTACTGCTATTGATACAGCAGTGGGAAAAAGGTATGCGCTGTTCTTGCGTATGTAGGAGAAGCGGCAATAAATGTCAAGTGTGTTTGACATACTTAGCGAAGATATACATGGTTTTAATTCAGGCAAAATTACGGTCGTAAAAAACTCAATCTACCAGTAAGATAGTCATTTGATGTGAAATGCGTGTGAGTTACATTTCAAAAGTTAAATCCAACAACATATTGATGCCGTATTACAATTTTACCGTTTCCACTTATTCGTAATTTTAATTTGCAATACTTGGTCAAAACTGACGGAAAAAGCATTTGACGTAATACCAAAATCCGTTTGATTCGAAGACAGCGTTTGATGTGAAATTTACGCTTTAGGAAGGCCTCTTGACCAGACAATCAAAAAGCTGTGAAATTATGAACAGCTTAATCGCCTTTAAGCACCAATTATTTATTCAACTTGATGTCTAAAAATTATTGCATTCAAACTTACCCGTGACTGTAAATGTACCCATAGCCGTAAACGTAACTGTTATCAAAGCCCTAACAGTATCTGTTAATGTACCCTTAACCGTAACCATAACTGTTACCAAAGCCATAACAGTCTCTATAACTAAAACAACCATAACCGTAACCATAACCGCAGCCATAACGGTAACCACAATTCTCACTATTCAGAAAACGAACTTACTGTATACTCGTAAATTGTATTTTCAGTTACAATTACCTTTACGTCTACAATCACGGCTGCGGTTAGTACGGTTAATGTTAATGGCTTCGGTAATTGATAAGTTTGTGATACTGGCTAAAAGTTTCCAAAACTTTTAATCTTGCTGTGATAACTTTGGTTATAGCGATGGTTGCGGTTATGGTTAAGGATTAACTACTGTGATGCTGAGAGTTATGATGACTTCTACGGTTTCAGTTCTAGGGTCAAGGGACAAGGGCCCTTCTCTTCATCAATATCAAAACCGCCACAATCATCATTAGGACCATCGTCAGCATATCTCCATAAGTTGTCATCAAACTAGCTATAGCTCACCTCCATATCTTCCGTAAACTTGTTTATGGCCCCTTCAGTTGAAATCAGTGAAAAGGTCATCCGCTGTAATGAATCTAAAGGCATGGTTAGGAAAGTCCAGCAGCATTGACGGCACTCTCCCAATCATTTCAAGTGTGATATCTTAGGCATGGACGTCAAAAAAAGTATCAGCCTCAGTCACCTGATTTTTAAGTTCTATATTGGCCTCATCCTGCGTGTCTTTCTATATTTGCACCAGTCATCCTCATATCGAAGTGCCCCTAAAACTCCATCTTGATGTGCCTGTCAGTCAGTTTGACACATATCATACTTGTTCTGATACAAAATGAAGTGAATCATTACCCTAATCTATATATCCAATAAAGCTTAAATTTTTACTCAGCACTTTTTCATGGCTGAAAAACTTTCGGAGTGTTAAGCTGTGGTTTCCTCCAAAAGCGGTACCGCTGCATTATGACCGCCAAATAACGGGTGCAATATTTACCGCCATGAGCGGCACGGAGTTTTTGGAAACTTAGATGACCGTATTCTGCTAATTTTATTTTCGATATTCTGCGATATTTTTTTTATCAGTGTTGTCTATTTAAAAATATTTATTTTGAAAACATCAGACATTTCTGAATTGTTTTTTTTTTGATTGAAGTCACACTGTTATGAAAAGGACTGTGAGAAAAAACGTTGAAGAACGAGTTTTCACCGTCATGAGTCCTTAATAAATTATGCCTGCCGCTATATTACGTTACAGTGTCCTTCGACGTCCCTCTAGTTTCTACATAATTGCGTTTACATTGCATAATTTTTGACAACGTACTCCAACACAATGTTACGAGCGCTATTTTGCGGCACCGCTTTCGAGGAAATGAAAGCTTTACCGATACTGCCGAGCGGCAACTCCGTTTTAAAAAATACTTTTTCCAAATATTTTGTTGTTATCTATCCTGGCATTTGAGCCTTAACTTCTAAATAAAAGAAGAAACTATTTATAATATTTATGTTTTGAATTTCGAAAAATTTTTGAAATTGGGTATTGAAGTTTAATAGTACAAATCTTTCTCAACTACCTAAAAGTAGAGACCTTCTCAGTGACTTAAAGTATAACATCTGTCATTCAATCCATCATATGCGAATAAAGTACAAACTCAATAAACCACCAATACTTGTTCTCCCTACAGGGTAGTATGTAAACTCATTCGCCCATTTAAACTCCCATTCACTCTCTTTCACTTGCGTCAACAGACAGACAGTCAGCCGACACAATTGCCGACCGCGAACCACCTTGTGTGGAATGCTAATCGTAAACAGTTTGCCTCGACACAGACCCACCAAAATTGGGTCACATGCTCAATGATAAAAACATTTTACTGCAGTCGGTGGAGACTTTGTTGCGTCAAATGCATGGTGGTTGATGTGAGTGCAAGAACAAAATTAAACTCCATCTCTAATAAATACGAGTACATTATATATCTATATGAATGTGCGATGCAGGTATGGATATAAATAGTTTATATGGGGACACTGAGCAACATCAAAGAAGTGGTTGCAGCGAAGTAATTTTGTTATTTTATCAAAATAGAAGAAGGAAAACGCATGCGACTCATTTGGGCGAGATCAGAGGTAGTGAGTATGCAAGAAAGTTTGTGTTTAGATGGTTGTGTCTGGATAAGTAATTGTTTAAATTATTACAATATCCAGACTCAAGTACCGGAATAGGCAACATTCAAATGTCGAGTGAAAGTTTTTTCGAAAATAGATCGCGCCTCGGCAACCCTAAGAGTGTTTATCTGCGTGGAGAAAGCTTCCCAGCAAAATTCGGAGGCGGATGTTGTTGAGAGTTACCACAAGTGTTCCCAGCCCGTCACATGAGGAGTTTCCTACGGCTTTGTACTCTGGAAGTAACCAAGATTAGATGAGAGGGGGGGGGGGGGGGTTAGATTAGGCTAAGAGAGCGCGCATTGGGACTTGTATTGCGTGCCGGGTAGGGGCACACCCGTCCAACCAAGTATCACCCACTTAATCTTTCTTGAACGATTTACTCCGCTATCGTCGAATCATTGGTGCGATAGCAGAATGCCCTGTGATGACAACTGTAAGACCGCAGATTTGTTTAGTTTGAGAAGGAAGCCTTGAGACTTCGCAGTCATGCATAAATAATAAATTCGGGGGGAGGGGGTAATACACCATTATGTGACACCAGTTGTGTTAACATCCTCGTTTTAGATATTACGTTCCCAAATTCTGCAGACGCCTGTCGCCCATTAAGATAATCGTTGGTGCATATTTTAGATTAGATAGATGAGATGTTTCTTCAATGGTATGTAGAAGTGTTGTGTGGTTGACTGTTTCAGTAGCTTTCAAAAGGCGTTAAGTCATGAGGACAGTCCGGCGATATACGATACTTGCTTACATATTTCGGGAATTAGGGAGGTGAACCGGTAAACTGTAGTCAGACATTAGAGAACTATCTCTCTGATATTCAGGGGAGAGGTAGGGAAGCCATAGGAAAATGAGGAATATAAGGTGGAGGAAAGGGAAGGTTATGAAGACGGCGATGATGAAGAGAAAAAGGTTTAGGAAGAGACAGAGGTGGAGGAAAAATGTAAGAGGGCTCTTTATACCTTCGACGAATACGAGGACGAGTTTCGAAGTCCAATTCTTATTTACAGCAAGTCCAAACTTTGCGAAACTTTTTCGTTTATACCCTTCGAATTGAAAGATAGATAGCCCAAGCCTCGTTAATCGGAACAATCGGTTGTATGGGGGCTATATGTTATTATTGTCCAATATTGTTGATACCGAAAAATTATTAATATATCATAAAATGGTGGCCGCATTCCAGGTATCGCTTTCCTTCCATCTCTTCCTCTTACCAAACTTAAAAACATCGTATCAAAGCTACTATGAAATTTCCTGCTTGTTAAAAGTATAATTAAGAAGCAAAGTCTGGGATGTGTTAGAATAAAAGAAAGAAAGAGATTTATGGGCAGAGGAAGAGGTTAGAGCGTGAAAACTTTGTAAATGTAGGCTAGTATAAAACCGTCGATGCATTAGCCGAATTTGAAATGATTTAAAATCTCTTCTAGACTTCTTCTGCGGATATGAAATACCACTCAGCCATGCTTCATCTCACCTTTTTGTGAAAAAACCAAGCGGTAATATAACCCTGATTAAACCTGCCTGAGCTATTTCTGACTCCAGCAATACTCATTTAAGAAGTCCCATAGACAACATTTTCCATAGAAATGTTAGTAAATTGATTTTCATTGATCTGCAGCACTACAAACGGAGCGCTAACCAGTCCCTTCCGTGCTCTGCTACTTGTTTTGCCCATGGTTATGATTTATGTGAAAGTGTGGATAAATAGATATATGTATTTTTACTTACATAGAAAAATAGGTATCGTTACTTAAGTACATAAGATTGACGCTTATTTGTTGGCCTATTTGTCATATTATCTCCGAGTTGGCTCTGCTGCATGACTGCACCTCATTTATTATAGCTACTTATGCACATATATGTATGCATATCAAAGGAAAATGGGAATGTTTTCACATCTGTATGTAGCTAAACGTTTATGAATGCCGCCGCATTGTCGCTGTAGTTGTTTTTGTTTCGACTATCTTCTTGGCTAACAATGTTATTATTGAAAGATTCGTCCTAATTATGCAACTTTGTTGTTATTTACCTTCGATAATACTTTGCACAGCTGCATTGCTGCAGTGACGCACAGGTTCTTCCTACCATAGTTAAGTTCCTTTTAAAGACTATTTGTCATCTTTTCAAATGCCTAAGCGGTATGTGTAGATTATTCATATGCAAGCAAAGCTTCAGAGAGGATAAACGGATTGTAATAAAATTTCGAGTGTGGATATTTTATGTGAAAGATATCTTCAAAGGGTAATACAATTTTTAGAAAGGTCGAAGGATTTGGACGGACTGGTGAAATTAAAATGTGGGGCCAATAATTTGTTTATACAATACTAGAGGGACCGGCAGACTTTGTCCTGCCCAGATATAAATTCGCACCATACAAAATGTATAGGAAAATAAAATTTACTTGATACCTTGGAGAGCATAAACTTCTATATTGATGATTCCAAGAACCATATCATGCAGAGTTTTCTTCAAATATTCACACTTACATAAATTTGCCGTCCCCAATACCAAATGACTGCTGAGTTTCCATGCAAGGAAAGGATACTAGCAGACCCGATAGCCGTTTTCCTGTACGCTGAACTATTTCACTATCTAACGTCCTCATCTATCGTATCATGTTCTTTTGCCTTGATTCCCATCTCTTGTCTTATTTTCCCTCCTCTCCCTTTTCTTCTCAAATCTTCTTACTTTTCCTCTTTCTCATTCTCCTACCCTGTCTCTTTTCCTTCTATCTTCTCAATCTCTTTCCCTCCTACTCCAATGGCTCTGCCTGTTATATTTTTCCCTTCTCTTTAAGTTTCTCTTCTTTTTCTTTTGCTCTAATCGTTTTTACCATTCTTCTACTTTTCCCTTTCCTAGGCCGCTTAAAGATCACTTGGCACCTTCTCGTTTCATTCAAAAGCCATAGCGACAATGAGAAGAAAGAAATGATACAACATTTTTCTTGTGAATAGAATTTGCAAAAAACATGCAAATGTTTTTTTGAGACACCCTAATGTACACTTCTACTTTCACTTTACATGCTTCTATAAAGCTCGACAAAATCCTATCTAAACTTTTTGAAACTTGCTGTTGCCAACAGATTGGCAGGTCACTCAAAAAGGAAAAACGTTTGATTTATTTGATGGTTGTTTTTTTTCATCGAAATTTGCCTTTTAACATTGGGGATATTCCGGCTACTGCGGCCGTTGGTACCAATTTTGTGCTATCATGGCAGAATCAATAAAGCGCCTAAATACACACAACACAAAAACAGAAACCATATGAGTCCTAGCATACACATCATAACTGTAAGTGTGCACATCCCAGTGCAAAAAAGAACACTAAAAAAAAGCGATTAATCTAGGATGAATCCGGGATGAGTCTCAAAGGAGCATGCGATCAATGGCAGTTTTGATTTCTTCGTATGGGTTGAAGTGATCTTTTTTATTTGAGCATGTGCAATGAAGATACTAGTTGGTCCCTTTACTGCCCAAAAGGTAGTGTCGGACAGATTCCCTTTGGTCACCTACGGGTACGGTCGGGCAACTTTACTTTCAACACCTAAAAGTAGGCTACAGAAATTAAAATCTACTTAAAGCCCACTGCAGACGAAAGGTATTGATCCCGAATATCTTTCTTTAGCGATCAGTCGCACGATTTTGTGCAGGGTAGTAGTAAAAAGTACTAAGAGGAGCATCGGATTGGATGCAGAGTTGGTAATGTGCATCTAGTCACTTTCTTAATTTTTTTTTTTGATATGTGAATTGAGCACAATCGCAAGGTATTGTTTATTTAATTTTGTTTCGTAAATGAATTTATAACATAGCGAGCTCTTGTCAGTTGGTTTGCTTGGTACTATCACGTCTTCGCGTGAAGGATCATTGGAGGCAACTCTTGTAAACTACCACCAACAGTATAGTACTATAATAGATCCCAAATATGTTAAATATAAGCAGCTGATTATTTTTTTAAATCGAGAAAAAAATAATTAACCTGTGAACCTTCCACGAGCTGTCAAAATATAAAGTTTCGCACAGTCTCCACAGTAGATTCCAAATAATCGTGGTTCCATCACAGTTATAGAAGTCAATTGAAATGCCTCTGCGCTCGTTGGGCAAGTGAAAAAATTCGACTTAATTGTTCCTAAATCTCAACACTTCAGTTGTTCAAAAAAGTTGGTACAAGTTTGTCCTGTTTCGGAGTAGTTCGTTCGAAGTCCGAAAGTTCTAGTATTTTTTCGGACTAATTTACTCTTTCACTGGTAGGACTTTATGCATCTAGCTAACACCCACGTGTTCTGACTTAATATTGTCAGATATTAAAGAAAGCAAGCTGCACCAGAAAGCAAGTAATTTAGCTTCGTAAAATCAAAAAATTTTTTTTTTTTGGATTTAACAAAAACGTACGGACGTAAGTGATAATATTTATTACGATTATTCTCTTCCATAACTTTGTACGCCCGCATGAGTTTGCTTGGCTTGTTTGGTTACTGCACAAGATAATGGGGTTTTGCCGTTGAGCCAATTTAGCGATCGAAGTTTCATTTTTACTGACTGTAAAAAAAATTTTCCACGTTACGTCGATGTAAATAAGCTTGTATACACATTAGGGTGAGTAGATTTTTTTTCGATTAGCAGACGTGTTATGGACAATGGAAGAACGATTTTCTCCCATCTGTTGTCAAATTTTGATTTGTAGGTAAATCGACTTCATTCTTCTGCCATCTTCAGCGACATTTTTCGATTCACAGGATTGGAGCTAAATATTATTAGTAAAATTTTGCTCCGGATGAAGTACCTAAGTTCCCTTCCCATTGTTACTGTGCAATTACTTCGATTCGCGTGTGCTCTTATTGGCTCTGTTAACTATATTCAAGTCTTTGCCGCAGATATGGCCTGTCTTATGAGCGGTCAATATCTTGGAGCAATGTAAGAATCGCTGCATTGCAAATAAGACAAACCTCAACCCCGAAAAGCGCTCAAGTCGAAGGCCGTAGTATCTTCGCTTAGTTACTGCAAAAGCTGGACAGTTAAGCATAAAGTGGCGCGATGATTCTAACTCATCATCCATTATATAAATGTATGAGGAAAGGTTTACCAATAGATTAAGGTCCACCGAAAGCTTTCCAAATAGACAGTATCCCCTCAGTACGCCAATGACCAGAGAAAAGTTAGCTTTAGTCCAACCAAAGAGCCCCGCGGATCATCTGCACTTTATTCTTGGCCAGAAGGCTTTCACTGAACTAGTCCATCGCTTTCTTAGCTAACTAGGCATACATTTGTTCAAGAGAAGACTACTGGTGTTCAGTGATTTCTCGAATTTCCTACGGTCTACACCTAAGCACGTATGCATTGGGTATAACTTATCTGCGCTACAGTGGTCCGTGATATAGTTATGACTCGGGGCTCAGATTATACTTATTATAACATAATTAGAAGAGATCGAGAAACAAGTCAGGCTTGCATAGGCCAGAACCTTACTAGACGCTTGGCCTACCGAATATATTTTAAATTCTCTAACTGTAAAAGCACTGAATAACATCCGACCGACTTGAAAGACACTATATTGATAAGCACAAAACTTCTCCTCTAATGTTCCCTTCCAACTTCTAGTTGAGTGTATTGTAATGGATTGTACTCGGAGTTTCGAAGAGGTCCTTCCCAATCCCGCCTTAACATTATTTGGCATACTGTTGAGGTCCCATCAGCTTGCCGACGATGGGCTTCAGTTAATGCTAGATAGAGCCTCTAAAGCGATATAAAGGAGACTGATTCTGTAATCGCCTCTTTTGTGGTTTGCGAAGAGTACACTTGTTTCATTTATAAAGCTTTCGTATCTAGGCGGCTGAGCTTACATAATGTTCACGTTTTGACCATAATTGGTATAAAATGTTTGTTATTAACTTGGCAATAAACGCCATCTGACTCTTTGCAAATTCCACCACTGGCCTAGCGCACGTCCTACGGCAATCTTCAGCACGTGTGCGCGTTTTTGAGGAATGCCAAAGGCTCACGTGAGTTGGAATCTAAATATAATTGCAAACGAGGCTTTCAACTGATGCTGGAAATAGTTCAAAGGATATAGACAAATGTGCTAAAAATCATCTGGAACAAATGAGAGGATATGCTCAATGATTTGATACTCTTAAATTGAAAGCTTTTTACTACAAAAAAGTGAAAAATTAGAGCGCATTTCTAGTGAAGAGAACCATTTCAGGACATCTGCTTGCATGTATTTGTGAATGTGAGCGCTCGTCCGTGCGTGAGTTGCTTTAATTGTGATACTTTTTTATATAGTTTACAATGTACATACACATGTATGTATGCATGTATATGCGGGTTACATAAAAAGAAAATAAACCATGTTTGTATGCATGTGTGCGTTTTACTTCCGCTTCAGAATAACTTCCGTTTCCTTTTCATGATGATTTTCGTAAATGTGCGCATGAAAATGAAAATGCCAAATTCATTTATGTATGTGTATGTATACGTGTGCATTAGTAATAAGCAAACTTCGTATTATATGCGTATTCATTTGTATACTTACCTACTTCTATCAGTTTCTCTATGTCCTTTATATAGATTACCGAACAATTTTGATATTCCTTATTAAATATTTATGTATTAGGGTGGGTTGCACGAATGATTTTATTTTTGCTTGGCATGGAATAGAATTTCACAGAGTACAATTTTAATTCTACATTTGGAGGTGACCCCATCGGCTTTACAAAAGCGTTCAGAATTATTTCACTATTACCCGGATAGCAAAAACTATTATTCTTGGCATTTAAAATCTTTATTTTATTTTATAGCTTCTTCATTTCTGCGCTGCTTCTATCCTTCACCTAACTTTCTCTTCCTTTAGTTTACCTTTCCCTCTTATTTCTTTCGTTCCTTTACTTTGCTCTTGTATCTTTTCTTTTCTTTCATCTACTTTAATTTCCATTCTTTACATTTAAATAATACTGCTTCTATTTTTTTTAAATTATATTTTTTTATTTTATTTTATTTTATTTGTGTTCCTTATCTTACAGGATCAATTTTTTTATTTTAATTTTATTTTATGTTATTTCATTTGATTTTATATTATTTCATCCTATTTTATTTTTATTTAATTTTATTTTATTTTATTTTATTTTGTTTTACTTAATTTCTTCTTCTTCTTCTTTAAATGGTCATCTAACCGCCTGGGCGATTTTGACCGTCCAACATAGCTCGCCAGTCGTTTCTTCGTTGCGCCAACTGGCGCCAATTGGAAACACCGCGGGATCGCAAATCGGTCTCCACTTGGTCCTTCCATCGGAGTGGTGGTCTCCCTCTTCCTCTGCTTCCACCGGCGGGTGCCGATAAGAATACCTTCTGGGCTGGAGCATCTTCGCTCATTCGCACTACGTGGCCTAGCCAGCGAAGCCGCTGTGTTTTAATTCGCTGAACTATGTCGGCGTCTGCGTAAAGTTCATACAGCTCATCATTAAATCTTCTTCGGTACTCGCCGTCGCCAACGCGTAGAGGTCCACAAATCTTTCGAAGAACCTTTCTCTCGAATACTCCCAGAGCCGCCTCATCAGATGTTGTTAGTGTCCACGCTTCTGCACCATATAGCAGGACGGGTGCGATGAGTGACTTGTAGAGTGTTATTTTCGTTCGTCGAGAGAGGACTTTACTTTTCAATTGCCTACTCAGTCCGAAGTAGCATTTGTTTGCAAGAGTGATTCTTCGTCGGATTTCTAGGCTAACATTATTGTTGGTATTAATGCTGGTTCTTAGGTAAACGAAGTCCTTTACTATTTCGAAATTATTGCTGCCAACAGTGGCTTGGTTGCCAAGGCGCGAATGCGCTGACTCTTTGCATGATGACAGAAGGTACTTCGTTTTGCCCTCGTTCACCACCAATCCCATTTTCTCCGCTTCTTTTTCTAATTTGGAGTAAGCAGAAGTTACGGCGCGGTTGTTAAGGCCAATGATATCAATATCGTCAGCATATGCCAACAGTTGGACGCTTTTATAAAATATTGTTCCAGCGCGGTTAAGTTCTGCAGCTTGTATTATTTTCTCCAGCATTAAATTAAAGAAATCGCACGATACTTAATTTAATTTAATTTAATTTAGTTTAATTTAATTTAGCTTAATTTAATTCATTTTAATTTAATTTAATTTATTTTATTAATTTAATTAAATTTTTTTTTTTTTTGTTTTTTTTTTTTTTTTTGTGTTCGTGGGAGGAGGAAATGCTTTATGCACTAACCGGGTTTGAGCCCTCGTTACTAGATGCTCTAGCAGCGGAACTCTCCGAGTGTGGGACTCCTTCTTATCTTGAAGTATACCGCACTAAAACCTAACCTCCCACGGCCCGCGCATTCTTCCTTACCTGGGACCGCGCTTAGCATTACTTCAGGTAAGGAAGCGCGTTACGTGAGCTCTATGGCTACTCTCACGCTAACTGGCTAGACAACCGTCTTCCCGTTTCGCAAGGAGGACATTCCTCACGTATCGTCTGACTATGTCTCATCTAACTTTTTCGCAGGTCATCTTGCGAATGACACTGCCCGGGGAAAGTTCGCCAATTGTCTCTTCCACCCGCCTTCTTTCTTCTGCGAATTGCTCGCATTCGAAGAAGGTGTGGCGTACGTCGTCTATGGCTCCGCAGTAGGTGCAGTTCGGGGTTTGAACTTTGCCCATTCTATGGAGATATTCACTGCTGCTCCATTGTAGTTGCCACCGCCGGATCGAATCACCACGCGCCTGCGTTGCAGCAACGTCTCTATGTACCTCTGCACGAGTGTCGTAAGTCATTTTTCCTTCCTCAGCGAGGAGATATATCGGTATAGTCCCCGCGATGACCAGAACAGTATCTGCGGAGACCGTACGGTATGCTGAGGCGATTCTCAGGGCCCCTCTACGTTGGACTGCGGTAATAGCGGCCCGATACTTCCCAAATTTCATTGCGTGCGCCCAGACTTCTGCACCGTACAACAGTATAGAATCTGAGGCGGACGCCAGCAGCGTTCTTATGCATGGCTTTGGTCCACCTGTATTTGCCATTAGCCGACTCAGACTTGCGATGGTCTTCACAGCCTTCTCGCAGGAGCTTCTTAGATGCTCCGAGAAGGTCAGCTTGTCCAATTTCACCCCTAGATATTTCGTAGAGCGGCGCGTCTCTATCTGTTGATCCCCAACATTCATGTTGGTGATTGTGGGAATCCTTTTCGTTAGTATCACGATCTCTGTCTTGGCTGTAGCCAGTTGGAGGCCGTGATTATTCATCCACTCGTCTACACTGCGCATCACTTGGTTCAGTTTAAGCTGTGCCAGGTCGCAGTTTCGTGCTGTTATCACCGCAGCCACGTCGTCTGCAAAAGCAACTAGAAAAGTGCTTTCTGGCATCTGCATTCGAAGGAGACTGTCATAGGTAGCATTCCAAAGATCAGGGCCGAGCACCGACCCTTGTGCTGCCCCGCCTGTTAGCTTCACCTTTCTTTGGCCTTGCGTCGTTTCATAGATTAGCCAGCGGTCTCTCAAGTAGTCCCTCAATATATCTAACAAGTATATCGGGACCTTAAAGGAGCGTTCTAATGCATCAAGCATGTCTTCCCACCTGGCAGAGTTAAAAGCGTTTTTAACATTTAACGTCACCAATAGTACCACCGGCCTTGCTTGATGGCTTGCCGTCTCGGCCTTCCGGACTGCCAATACGACTTCTGCTATGGCGTCTATTGTGGAGTGCCCTCTCTGAAAGCCATGTTGCCGGTGGGAGAGTCCACCCTCGTCTTCTATGGCTGCTGTTAGACGTTGCTTTATAAGGCTCTCCATCATTTTTCCCGCTGTGTCGAGCATACATAGTGGGCGAAAGGATGATGGAGAGCTTGGGTCCCCTTTGCCTTTCGGTACGAGGACGAGCCGTGCTGTCTTCCATCTGGCGGGGAAGACACCTGCTTCTAGACATTTGTTATACATGTGTAACAAGAGCTCTGCACAACTATTAGCAGTTAATCTGATTGCCTCCGCAGGTATTCCATCGGGTCCTGGGGCTTTACCAGCCCTCATGCTACGCAGGGCTCTTTCTAGCTCTTCTTCATTGAAAGGTACCACGTTGCGGTCATCTCGTGCTGCATGTTCCTCTTCTCTAGTAGGTTGCGTGAGGAATAGCGCTTCCACGATGTTCTTCATGTCATCTTCGTCCATCGTCTGATTTGGTGGTCGAAGTTTCTTAATAACTATTTTGTACCCTTGTCCCCAGGGGTCTTGATCCACTTCCTTACAGAGCTCTTTCCAGCATCTTAGTTTTCTTGCTTTTATGGCGGCGCGGAGAGCCTTTTTCGCCCCCTTGTACGCCTCCGCCCTTTCAAGAGCCTCGGATCTGCCACGTGAGCGCGTCGCCAGTCTTCGCATTCTGTGACATGTTTTCCGGAGTTCCGCGATTTCGCTATTCCACCAATATACCTGCTTCTTGCCTCGCCATGTTCCTATTCGTGGCATAGAGACGTTGCAAGCATGGCGCATGCATTGCATGGTTTCTTCAACCGCCGCATGTGGCGTATTGGTGCCGTCGGTTATCCGTCTGGCTTTCGCCAGCACTGTTCCGGTGAACCTGGTGGCGTCAACTTTAGCTGCATCCCATCTACGGGTTTTGTATGATGCGTTCGCTGCCGGTCTCTGACCAGGATGGTCGAGTTGGAAGGTGATGTAGTTGTGGTCGCTGCCAGTAAGGTCCTCCATCACTCTCCACCCAACCGCGTTTGGAAAGAGTCTCTCCGAGACGAGCGTTATGTCGGGGATCGAGTACCCAAAGCCCGGGCGCCTGTATGTTGGGGTCGTGCCCGTATTCAGTACGACCACACCGAGTCGGGCTGCCATTTCCAGAATTAGTTTTCCCCTGGTATTAGTTTGACGCATGCCCCATTCTATTGCTCTAGCGTTGAAGTCTCCAGCGATGACCAGGTTGCCCGTTTGGTGCCGTAGGTCGTCTTCTAATAGCTCCAGCTTTTCTTTGAACCTCTGAATGGGGTCATTTGGGGACAGGTAGCAGCTAACAAGAGTTGTTCGCGCTACAGTTACACGGACGTAGCCATGCCCGGCAGCACGATTAGTAACATTGGTATTGGCGTCCACTATCCAGATAGCAGCAGCGCCAGATTCGTCAATGTACCAGCTGTCTCTGGCCTTGTAAGGTTCGCTGATGATTGCATAGTTTATTTGGTGATCAAGCACCAGTTGGTTTAGCAGTTCATCAGCTAACCTGCATCGATTCAGATTTCCTTGAATCACTCTGGTCATTGGGGCGACAGTTTGGCTTTCGCCGAAGCAAGTGCTTCTCTAAACGTGCTACATGCTCCAGACCCGGGAAGATGATCGAGGTTTCCCGTGGTGCAATTTAATTTAGTTTAATTTAATTCAATTTAACTTAATTTAATTAAATTAAAATTAATTTAATTTAATTTGACTTAATTTAATTTAATTTAACTTAGTTTAATTTAAATGAATTTAGTTTAATTTAATTTAATTTAAGTTAATTTAATTTAATTTAATTTAATTTAATTTAATTTAATTTAATTTAATTTAATTTAATTCAATTTAATTTTATTTAATTAATTTAATTCAATTTAATTTTTTAATTATATTAAATTCTTATTTTATTCTAGTTTATATTATTTTATTTTATTTTTGTAAGTTTTCCGAGCTCAATGTCAGTGATAATAATTATTATTCAATTATTATTGTAGATTTTTAAAGGAAAGATTGAAAGCATCCAACGTATACAGGCTATAGTATTAGTATCGTATATATTTCTCGTCAGACAGAAATGTGATGGTTCGATTTACCGCAAGATCTTCTGAAATAGAATAGAAATTAGCAGAAGGAGCAGACCTTAAGAACCAAAGACAATATTTTATTTAATTTTTTATTTTATTTTACTTTATTTTATTTTATTTTATTTTATTTTATTTTATTTTATTTTATTTTATTTTATTTTATTTTACTTTATTTTATTTTATTTTATTTTATTTTATTGTATTTTATTTCATTTTATTTTCTTTTATTTTTTTATTTTATTTTACTTTATTTTATTTTATTTTATTTTATTTTATTTTATTTTATTATATTTTATTGTATTTTATTTCATTTTATTTTCTTTTATTTTTTTATTTTATTTTACTTTATTTTATTTTATTTTATTTTATTTTATTTTATTTTATTTTATTTTATTTTATTTTATTTTATTTTATTTTATTTTATTTTACTTTATTTTATTTTATTTTGTTTTATTTTTCTTTATTTTATTTTGTTTTGTTTTCTTTTATTTAATTTTTGTTTTATTTTATTTTATTTTATTTTATTTTATTCCATTTTATTTTATTTTATTTTACTTTTATTTTATTTTGTTTTGTTTTATTTTATTTTATTTTATTTTTGTTTTATTTTATTTTATTTTATTTTGTTTTGTTTCGCTTTATTTTGTTTTATTTTTTGTTTTTGTTTACTTTATTTTATTTTGTTTTATTTTATTTTATTTTATTTTATTTTGTTTTATTTTATTCCATTTTATTTTACTTTATCTTATTCCATTTTATTTTATTTTTTATTTTATTTTATTTTATTTTATTTAATTTAATTTAATTTAATTTTTTTTATTTTATTTTATATTATATTATATTATATTATCTTATATTATATTATTTTATTTTATTTTATTTTATTTTATTTTATTTTATCTCTAACGAAAGTCTCTTGACGAAATAGTTCGAGCACGCTAGAGTACATACGAGTACACCTTCTAGTATGACTGAATGCCATTTATTTTATTATTCAACTCATGTCTCTCTACTCCCGAACCGGTCGCACAACGTTTTCTCGTTTTCCACACTCCTCGCTGTACCAGTTCTTTTATTGGGTCCCTTGAAACCTATAGTGTCCTCATCTCGGTACGTAGAGAGTGAGAAATATACTCCCTTCAGGGCTTCATGGTTCATCTTCATCCAATAGAAGATTGCTCTCAGAAAGAAGGTTGAAGAGTTGAGTTAAAAAAAACATTAGATGGATTTTTTTAGGATGGAAGCCGGCACTAAATTCGCTTTGAACTAATAAGAATACATATTTGGCAGGATATTCTTGGAGGAGAATTAAATTTCAATAATTAATTGAACTTTTGCTGAGTAGCGTTTTCATTTCATTAATGATAAATAACAGACAATTTTGTTATTGTATTTTTGTAGTATTCCGTTTCTTATTTTCGCTTTTATTATCATCAATTGTCGCTACATTTGAATGCTCCACTCATTCTCACCTCTGAAATAGCTCCTACATATATGTTTGTCAGTTATTTTGAATTTAAAATATTGCTTGAAAATAAATAAAATTTAGCAAACCAGTGTAGATTCGCCGAAAGCAGAAAGGGGGATGCATTTTATATATAATTGTAGCATACAATTGTACATGTATGTATATATATTCATATGTGATTGCGTCTCTGAAGGTCAGACAGGGTTTCACTGTCTAACTATAGCAGGTTTTTTTTTTATTGATTTGTTCAACATTTTCATGTAGGTATGTATGTGTATACTGACGATGCCAAACCCGAGATGCCGTACCTAAAAGAGTACGTGCCAAATTCACCGGATTTTTTTCTTGAAATACCAGTTTTTCGGGATTGGCAATATACTACTAAAAACAATATATATATAAGAGTTTTATTTATGAAAAATTTTATAATTACTTGTGGATGTTGATATTTTTGGATATTTTATTTTAGTTTTCTTTATTCAAAGTAGGATGAGCCTTTATGGCAACCAATAGGAAACTTCTATGAAAAAATAAAACTTAGCCAGTTATTTTTTTTTACAAAATTTACATTGTAGGACCGTACAAAATTTTAATTTGTAGGACCGATAAACATAAAATTTTTTTTTTTAAAAAAACATAAACGCACATTTCTTAACAGAAGTTATGCTAATCCAGATGTACCATATTAAATATAAATAATATAAAAATTGTATAAAAAATCGCTTAAAAAGATAATGTAACTTAAATTATTTTTTATATATTTCAAAATGAGATAGTTTTTTTTTTAACAACTTCTTAATTTTTTTTCAACCATAACTGTTGGAAGAAAGCGATACCCGAATCCCGGAATGCTAAAATCATATCCCGAAAAACCCAGGATTGTAGACGATATCGCTAATAAATACACAATACTCTCGACCTGGACTTGTACTTATACCTAAATACATATATACATATCTACCTAGTAAAAAAGGTTTGAAGGATTATGGCGGCGGCCCCAAAGCTTCTATGACTACGTCCATGTAATATCTGATCATAAACCTTGTAGTTTGATATCTTGTAATACAACTTTTAGGGAGAGGATGATTTGACTCCTCTTGGTGTTACCAATTGAAGTAAGTTATCGCAAAGACGGATGGCTGGCGTGGTTTGATACTAAACGGCCGTAATTACCTAGGCGGTTGAGCGCCAATGAATGAATGAATTCATGATATTCCTCGAAATTTCCGGATACATTTATATCTCTCCCCTGCCATTGGCCCTTTAGCTTCTATTTCTATTTCTCCATCTCCATCTCCGTACCCTAATTCTAATTTTCCTTCAAATACTTCCTCCAATCATTTAATACTTTTTTCTCCTCCCATCTCCATCACGCTTTCAGACTCCCTCTCTTCTTTCGCCTCTCACCCCATCTCTGTTACAAAATTATTTTTAAGGGCTACTGTACAGATTGCAGATCCTGCTTAATAAACGCGCTGTGGTCCTTTATAGAGCATTCGAATATCCATCAATCTTGCCTATGGTTTTGAACCTGAGATTGACTATAGTTGAGGGTGGCCATTTCCTTGCAGCCTTCTTAAAAGCAACTCCTGTACTATTCTTTTACTCTGATTCTAAATATTTATTTTCTAGATCTGCTAATCACGTTCTCTGCTCTCTTCGTAGGGCGGTTCTAGGGTCAAACTGCACATGTGCCGGGAAGATCGTTACCCGAAACCACAGTAAATTTCAAAACATTTTGAGTAGAGTGAGACCGTCTCCTCCTTAACGAACGATATCGCCTACCTTGTCCTTTCTAGAAAGCAACCTCTACTTAAAGTTCTTGTCAAAGTTCTTAAATTCTTAGAAGCGAAATAGAGTCTTGTATTCCTCTACATTGTTAACCACTATACATCTACTGCCATTCAACTCTTCGCTTTTCAGACTAATTTCTGAGTGTCGCCGCACTACATCCATCACTTCTTCACATGCGGCATGAAAACTACGCACCTGGCTCTAATGTCAATGTGGTCGAACCCTCTGAAAGCGGCGCGTTTCCTTCTAATTCTCAAATAAGAAATTCATTCAAATGTCTTATAACGCTTCACATGTCAGCGAAACAATCTCTGACCCAATCATTTAGTTCGCAATGCACTTTGATTTAAAAACCTTTTGCTTTTAATTAATTTATGCTGCTTCCCGCTAGAAATCGTAGAACACTTTTGTGTAAAAGGTCAACCCTAAAGTAGGTCACAGCGCAGAGGTCATTATTCATTTTTCGGAAGCTACAAGGGACGAGCTCGAAGTTGTTTTGCATTTTGTTTTTTTTTTATTTTTTTCTTTATTTATTTACCATAAATCGCCTTTCTGTGAAGTGCAAACCAAATGTGTAAATAAACTACCAGCTCTGAGACTATAATACCGACCTTTAAAGCATAGTAAATTGCATTTAAAGGTGATTGGGACGACTCGGTGTGTCCGTTCAGTACATTGTAAGTACAGTATGAAAAGGGCGTAACTCAAACTTGTATGAAATCATAGTTTGAACGTTTTTTGCAGTGATCCTCCTAAATCCTCTGCACCTTTGAAAATCGCATGTCTTGTGCCTAAAATTAGCAATGTTTGAAACAATTTGAAAAACAGATTTGGACCGAGTTCTTTAAAATTGCATTTTTTGTGTGTCAATTTTGTTAAATATTTAATATATGATTTACGCGCTTTTTATTGTATACTAAGAACACAAATCTTATCTTAAATTGTAGACGTATTCATGCATTTTAAATATATATCTGTATTATTAGAGTGTGCCATTTTTATGACATATTTTTTTTAAAACTAATGTACTTATTTAAAAAGTTATCTTCTAAAAATATCTCCAGAATGTATGGTAGCTTTTGGTGTGAGTTTTGAAAGCGGAATTGGACAAACCGACAGCTGTTTCAATTATGTCACAATAGCTTTCTTCAAATCATTGGTCCCGGAAGTAGGATAACGTGTCGCTGTAACTTCAAGATTCCTGGTAGGAGTAAATTCCAGGAACTTTTTCATGTCAAATTTATATCCCGAGAAAATGTTTCTATTCGCTTAAAAATTACTTTTTATGATATAATATAGTGGAATATTTCTATAAAAAAATTCCATTTTATATTGGTTAAAGTCAAAGTACTTGAGCGCACGGGCTTTTGTCTCCATTTTCTCATACCTAGTAACATGCAATCTTAACTCCAGTTGGTATCCAAAATTAGAAATAGTTCGCTATCTCAATTATCTTACAGGTGGCAACCTCTTGAAAACATCAAAAGTATTGAAACTTAAGTAAAAGAGCTGAGATTGTAGCAGATTACCTAAATTCAAAAGTTGATCCAAATAGCTCAAGTCGTTTTCAAGATAATAGCTGATATACAAAATAATTATTTGGAAACTCTAGGTGGTAACTCTACTTAGAAATATTTTTGTTGAAATAAGTTTAGTTGGATACCTAAATTGACATATCTGAAATCATAGAAAAAATGCAAATAGGTGGCATCTCTATAAAATATACTGAGTTGCAGAATTCAAGTAGGAGAACTTAAAATACAGCTTTATAAAAAAGCGAGTATTCCAAAATATAAAGATTAAAAATCGGATAGGTGGCAACTCTAACTAAAAATATTTTTTTTGAAATGAGACGAAAATAGCTTTTCTTCAGTACCCATAATGGCGAATCTTATTGGTGACGTGTCATAATGTCAATGACATTAATTCTCTTTGCAATAATTAATGTCAAATTATTTTGAGAATTAACGTCATTGACATTAATTCTCTTTGTAAAAGCGAATTAATGTCAGAAACGCTAAATATCATAAATGCTTTATTAATTTCTGTAATAACAACGCAACTGTTATTTCAGATGCAGTTACATAGATAATGGACTGAGCAGGTTTTATTTCAAATTTTCAGGTTTTATTACGCTTTTCAATTTGCGCACAATTGTTTCGAGCAGCCATTCCCATTCCGATAGAAGTGAATAAAAAATCACTCAAAACTAACACACCCTAATTCACGTAAGCACATGCATATATCCATCCATACTCGTTATGAGCTCAGCAGCAAGCGCATGCGCAGCTATTAGATATGGATATAGCAAATAAGATGTGTAACTATCGCTTGATAGCACGACCATTCCAGCGCCCTAATCGCCCTCTAACTATGTATGTATGTATGTATTCCATTTACAGCTGTGTCAACGATAACGTGCGTTTTTCCCCCAAATCATATGTGTATGTGTGCAAACAAACACGTATATGTATGTATGTATGTATGTACACCCTGCAGGGAAACATCAAATTATTCAGAAAAAGAAACTAGTTTGCCAATCGAATTTTTGGACTCCTGTGTGGCTTCAATTTATACGCGGCTAAAGTCTTTCAACTCGACAGCGTACTCCTTTAGTTGATTTACAGCATGACCTTTTACAGCGCATTCCCTGCGCTTGATAAAAAAGAAAGTCTTTGAATTTTCTTCTAATTGTTTCGTCGATTACTCCGCATCAGCAGAGTAAAGACAATTGAATTCGAAATCACCCGAATGTATTCCACCCTTCTTGACGAAATAAGTGATGCTCCAAAAATGTCAGCCTAAAATTAGGAAACTTATATTTCCGTCTCCCTGGGTTTATTAGAGCGACAATTCTTTGCTCATCTTATAGCTAACTAAGTGAGAAAAAAACACTTGACACATAACGCCAGGTCTAGCTGGTTTTAGTATTTATTAAGACCTCTTAGTTGTGATGTTTTCAATATCAAGGCACAAACCATGGGCTTGTTGCATATAGTTCAGTTACTTAGCGAATTAAAGTCATTTTGCCTGATTTCGACTTTGAAGAGTTTTAGACGAAGTTTCTTCTATTTGACGAACTGCAAAGTCTAAGCAGATAATTTTTTTGTGCTGAGCTTTTCACATGAATTCGGGGTGTATGTCGCCATCTTAATGCTTTGACTAAGAATTTCGTTGTATCTTGTTGTTGTTAACAGTGCTTCGGATCACTCTAAATTGTCATCAGGCTCTTCTAACGTTGTATCTTCTTGTTTGTTACTGTAATTGAACCGACGAACTTTCGTATGCAAGAAAGCACAATACCTAGTTTATCACGGCGATTTTCAGGACTTATGTACAAGGTGGCGCAAAAGTAATCCTCCTATCAGAAAATGCTATAAATTTTGCGATTGGCCCCTAAAGTCAGTTCTGTTTTGACATTTGTGTAGTAAACACATGCGAAATACACGTTAATAAACAATGTTACGCTACACTGCTCCAGAACGCGGAATATTGCTGACTATTTATTTGACCAATAATCGGTCGGGGCCAAACGGTTACTATGAATGGTGAGCGCTACAGAGCAATGATCAACGAGTTCTTTTTGCCGCAACTTGATGAATTGGGATTGGAAAACATGTGGTTCCAACAAGACGGTGCAACAGCACACACTGCACGTGCCACAACCGATATGCTGAACATCGGAAGCTTACTTTTGCGCCACCTTGTATATCTGGTATCGTATCGGAAATACTTACAGGACCATTTCTCAATTACTTCGAGACCATTTCGGAACTATTTTAGAAATAATTTCATTGGCAACCTATGATAATTTCGGTATCATTTGACAGCCATTTTGGGACTCATTTATGCATCATTTTGAACCCATTTAGAGCTATAATGAGGCTAGTTTGCTTATGAGCTACATCTGAAAGTTCTATACAAGAAACGTGTGTATATTAGAGTGAACCTTATTTGTATGGAGACAAATTTTTGTTGAGGTATATAAAAGGCTCTGCTTAGAATTGTTCGTTAGGTCATAGAAAGGTAGTGTGGCAAACAAAATTTTAAAAATAGTCCAATACTTATAAAATACTTATAGCGGCTTTAAAAATGATATCATCATCTAATAAATTAATTTAGATGGACAATTATACGGCTAAAAATTGTAGCCTAAATTTTAAACCATTCGTCGGTCTAAGCAGTCGTTTAAACCTTTCTGTAATAAATTGCAACCCTACACCAACTTCCAATTTCGTTCGGTTTAGATTTTAAACTTAACTGAAACAAGTAAAGGAAGGGCTGCCAAAGACTTTATACCTTTCACGAATACGCATCACGGTTTTAAGTGTCCGATACTAACACACAATGCGTACCTACAAACTCTGCAAAACTGTTAATTTAAAGATACATAGCCCAAACCCCATTTATCGGAACAATCGATTATATGGGAGCTATATGTTATGTTGGTCCGATCTGGGTGATTTTCACTACACACAATACATATATAACATGTACTAAAACTGCAAAATTTTACGTGCCTAGCTTTTTAATTGCAACAGTTATAGGCCAAAACCCGTTTATCGGAACAATCGATTGTATGGGAGCTATGCGTTGTATTGGTCCGATCTTGCTGGGTCCGACAAACGATTACTGTTTCACAAAATGGCGGCCCAGTAGCAAATTTCAACGAGATATCTCAAAAACTGAGGGACTAGCTTGCGTTCAAACAGACAGACGGACGGACATGGCTAAATCGACTCAGCACATCGCCCTGAACATTTAGGTATACTTATTGGTGGGTCTATCTCTTCTATTTCTCATACTTACAAACGTGGGACCAAAGTTATAATACCATTTCATGTTCATGAAAGGTATAAAAACATTTATTTCTGAAAGACTTTGCAACTGATACAAATGTTTTTTTTTTATACCTTTCATGAACATGAAATGGTATATTAACTTTGGTCCGATGTTTGTAACGTTTAGAAATATAAGAGATAGATCCACCATTAAGTATACCAAATTGATCAGGACGATGAACTGAGTTGATACAGCCATGTCCGTCTGTCCGTCCGTCCGTGCGTCCGTCTGTTTGAACGCAACCTAGTCCCTCAATTTTTGAGATATCTCAATGAAATTTGGCACACGGATGTATTTTTGTATTATATTAGACATTTGTCGGATCCGGTATAATCGGGTCACTATAGAATATGTATATCTTCCATACAACCGATGGTTCAAATAAGAGGATTATGACCATTTCTCCCTCATTTTTAAAGATTAAAACTTGAAACTTGGTGAGATATTTTCTTATGGATAGTAAAAGATTTCGTAAAAAAGTCAGCAAAATCGGAGTTATATATAGTATATATCCCATACAACCGATCGTTCAGATAAGAGGATTATGGCAACTTCCCTTAAACAAATAAAGCTTATTATAAAAGAAAATTAAGTGTATTGCTGACAAAGTTTTAGAGAACTTTAAACAATGCGTATTTAAGTTTGCACGTATTTATGAAAGGTATAAAGCCTTCGGCACAGCCGAAGACAGCGCCGTGCTTACTTGCTTTTTTTTATTTTTAAGACATTTCTGGTTTAAAATAACATTATTATTTCTTCCCGCTCATTTTCCCGAAAACTGGCATAATTTAAATTTTAAACCAAATTTGGTTTGGATATATATGTAGCCCAAAATATGTTTTAAATTTAGGCCCAAATTTTTAGCTGTGTACAAACTGCTTCCAATAACAATTAACTTGCCGCCATTAGATTTGTAACAAAAAGTCTATTAAAACCGATTTAACATCAACTGCATCAGTTTTCTCGGCTATGTTTTAGAAATTTTACTAAATTCGCGCATCTTTGGATCATTGTGGCATGTTTTCACTGTTCTGACTTAAAACGGGGTTTCGCCGAGCACCTCTTTACAAGTAAACGAACATTTCTAGAGTCAGTCTTACTTCTTAGGTCAAAGTTGCCAAATAAGCCGCACCCTAATGTATATATTTGTTTGTTTAAAAGGTATTTAGTGCGATAAACTTCTGTTTGAATGTGTGTGTTTGCTTGTTATCAGCAAAAATACTGTTGTTTTCAACACTCTCGAGTTGTATAAAAATTTGATTGTGGTGACATATTTAGAAAAAAAACAACCAGCATAACTAACCACCTACACACATACATATGTATATAACCAAGCAAACGTTTACACATGTATCAATAAAAATGTAGTATGAGCTCATATTTTTGGTTGTTGACTTCTTTTTGTGCTCTTGCTGTTTCCGCATCTGTACCCTTTTTCTGCTTTATATCGTTTAAAAAGCGTAGCCACACACACACATATGGGTGCTTTATCAGTTTTATTACAACAACAGATTATTAGGCAGTCACACAAAAAACAACAATAATATTCATGTACAAGCTATAAAAGTTGTTGTGTAGTTTAAAAATAAGAACACTCGCCGCTTAAAGGCAAACTATCAAGCTGATAAGGAAAGTATAAAAATAGGAGTACAACAACAACACATTCATAACGCCATTCAGTTGAGAATTGAGCTGTGAGAAAAACAAGCAATAAGAGTATGAATGACAGAAGAGAGCTAGAATTAGATAAATAAATAGAAGTTGATAGCTGATGAAGTCTAAGATTGAGAGGAGGCTATCTGCTTTTGGAAATTTTTTAAATCAAACAAAGTTAGAGTCGAGCGTAGAAGTAAAACAAAATTTTGTAAGATGACGACATTACGGCTGTGTAAATAACAAACACACGTATGTATGTATGTATTGGAAAATATATATATTTTGATTAATGTGCATTGAGTAAATAAGTATGTGTTTGTTCAAGTGTCTAACTCTTTGGCGCTCTTTTGAGAAACGCTTCCAGGCAGAGCGCGCCTCTGACACTTGTTTGGTATCAAATAATGATATCAAATACATACAAACATAGCTACATTGGCGCGCACATTTATAGATTTAAGCCCAACCTGCCAAAAATTATGTGACTAATGTCTAAAGAGATTGGTCAGCTATCAATCTCTTTGTGGACTATAAGTGATCAAACTAGTGCCTTATTGGCTTTGGTGAGAAAGTTGAATTTCAATTTACAAAGCATACTTATAGGAGTGCAACATCTGTCTGCGTCTCTGCCTGTGCCGTGTTGTTGATGTTGGCTCTATGCATATCTGAGCTGTTAGTGAAATTTGGGTTAGTAACTAATACAACATAAAATAAAATAAATGAAAAAAAAAAAAATAAAATAAAATACGACAAATAAATAAAAAAAAAAATTAAATAAAATAAAACCAAACAAAATAAAATAAAATAAAATGAAATTAAATTTATTGAAACGAACCATGATAACTTGAAGGAAAGGAAAGGAAGGGAAAGCAAGGGACACCAAAGGAAATGTTACGAAATGAGAGGAAAGGAAAAGCAAGGAAAGGAAATAGACAGGGTAGTGTCGAAATAACAGCCCTTGGTCGGATGTAAAAATCCGAGTCATTCCGGTACGTAGAACCGGCTGGCAGGCCTGCCAAAACACCTCACTCAGAACTGCCACGGGGTGCCTCCTTATGTCTTCTGAGCACCATCTTCATAATGAGGCAAAAATGCTCGATGTCAAAGAGCACTGTGAGATGTTGACCAGACAATTCCTGTTCAACTGCCATAAACCGCAGCACCCGAACCTGCTCAACGAAAATCCGCCTCCCAGGAGAATAAGGAGTCACCTCCGTAAGCACTATGACGAGATCCGGCACCACATTTTCTCGCCGTTTGATCCAAAGGTGCACCGGCGGGCCCTCAACCTCATCCACACGGAGTCGGTAAACTCCTTTGTCAGGTCTTGTCCAGTGAATGCAGTCCTACAGGCACAAGCCCCAACTGTTGCCGACGAGGAACGCGAACTGCCCAGGGAGACAAGAGTCAGGCTGGCTCAACTTCGTTCTGGATACTGTAACAGACTAAACTCTTACCTATCCAGACTGAACCCTGACATGCCAAATGTCTGCCCGGCATGCGGCGTGTCTCCCCACGATACTAACCATCTGTTCACCAGCTCAACTGAGCCCACTCTTCTAACACCAATTTCACTCTGGTCCACCCCTGTTGAAGCCCCGAGGTTTCTTGGACTTCCGTTAGAAGAGCCTGATGACAGTGTTGGATGAGGGGTGACATCCTAGGCAGGTTAAGTAGTCGCTATAACAACAACAACAAGGAAAGGAAATGAAAGGAAAGGAAACGAAAGCAAGGGAAACGAAAGGAAATGAAGCAAGAAAAAAAAACAATAAAATATAATTCAAAGAATAAATTAGAAAGGTAGACGAGCAGTTAAAATAAAAATATGTTAAAGTAAATTAACATCATAGAAGATATAGGAAAGAAGGCAAAGAAAGGATTAGCTCATAACTAAAGTAAAATAAAGTTTTGTGCTTGAAATTCATCCACTAGGCGAGGTCTAATTTAATTAAATTTATATATAGGATAAAATTATGGCTTTTTGCGAGTCAGCTTTCTATGGCATGCTGGCTATGCAATGGTGCAGCCTACATTAATTATTCTGGTATTACAAAACGAGTGGCCTACCTTATTAGTGATGGGAAGGGACTTCGTTAGTCATTTCTAGATTACAGCTACTAGCACCAAGCTCTACAAGCTTTTCAATATATGATATGTTCGCTTAAATGCCTAGATCAATCAGTGGTGCCTAAAAATTGGAGCCCTCGGGCTTGACTCTCAGTTGGGAAAGATTTTCTGAAATAGCCATATATTATAAGAACTAGCCTGGCAAAAGATCGTAGCTTTCCAAAATTTTACAACATTGACCAATCCCGGAGCTTTTGTACAGGTTACTCCTGCGCTAATTCGCTCTCAGTTCCTACGAAATTGTTGATTTCTTGCCACACTCCTGGCCCGCCAAGTGTTTTTTCACTGATATTATAAATCTTGATATGGAATTATTGCTCCACATTCAAGTCACTTTTTGATTTGAAAAAGGATTCCCAAACTCGAAAAATTGAAAAGAAAACAAGCATATTTGTGTCATTGAACACATAGCTTTGAAGTGCGTATATTATATGTAGCAAAACAAAAATAATTTTTTTATGGATCATAATAACATTCTTACCTTTAACTTGGTTGCTTTCTTGTTAAATTGCAAGTATATTAACTAGTTCCAGAACTAGCTAATTTGAACCGCTCCCATAAATGCGCTCACTCATAACACACTGAGTATTGAGTATGTAACACACTTACTTATCTACAAATTCATAATCTCCTCTCTCTCACACACACACACATATCCTACATATTGCCGCAATGAGAGCCAAATTAAAGTGTGCGAACATCTAAATAAGAGCTACTTCATTTACGAGTATTTTATTTGTTTAATGCCTTCTGTCTCACCATGTTCGTTTAATTTAATTTCATTCCATTTCAACTCAGTTTGTCAGTCAGACATTTTACGTGGTTTCTCTACATTTTTAAGATTTAACGTCATTTATATTCGAATGTACGAAACACAATGAATGTTGTATGTTTGTGAACAATAAAAAAGAACAAAAAAAAAAAATATCAAAATTATATAATAAACTAAACAATTGATTTGTGTAACTACAAAATTTTAATTTTTTAAATAAAAAGTAGTTGTTAAAAACATTAAAAAAGGGAAAAACAAAATAATAATAAACAAATAAATGTTGCTTTGTGTTTGTTGCATTAATAGTTGTTGTGTGTTGTGAGTTCAGAAATGTTAATTGCTGCTGCTGGCGGAAGTTCACTGTGGGCGTAAAAAACTTAATCAGATTCTACACTTAAATCCGAGTATGTTGATTATTTGTTGTCTTTATAAAATGTTTATCAATATTACTTGGTGGGTTCTTGTTAAGGGTTCGTACACCATAAGTTTTTCAAAACTGTCTATGAATGAGAGTCACTCTTTCAAAATTCTTAATCTGTGAAAAGATAAAAATCATAAATATATCAAAGTATAAACCTAAGACTGAGCTAAATAATATATCCGGATAACCTAAATAAGTATGTAATATATAAACCTACATACATATGTATATATATATGTACATTATTGGCTACATACGAACACCAATAAAGCTCGTGTTATATGTATGTCTATAAGTAAGACTCGCTCCATTTGAATGTTTTGAATAATTAATTAATCTTTGAGAACTTGTTTATTAGAGCTTTAATATCAGTATGGCGCTTTTATATATACACAATGTTATCTATGTAGGCACATATGTATATATGTACATATGTAAAAGTGTCAAATTTGAAAAAGGTTTTATAAGCGCTCTGGAATTTGCGGTGGGCGTCTTTTAAAATGGAAGATAGTCTCTGTAAATAATTTTCTTTTTAAAACGCCGCCTTTTCCGGTACGCAAACGAGATAGGCAAAGTTGTTCCTAACCCTAAAGGTAAATGGATCATTAACCAAAGATGAGCGAATACCGAAATGTGTCTGAATTGTATCTATATATGCATTTATACTGATTCAACAGAAGTTTTAACTGCCGTAGCATATTAAAAAGATTGCTCTTTGTTGATTAATTTTAAGAAAAATTAAAAAACCGCTGTCAGAGCCGTCTTGTGTAAATTTTATTAAGAATCGATTTGTTAGACCACTTGTCTTACCACCAAAGTGGTGAATTGTGGTAGCATCTTAAGGCAGGCATACTTACTGCGGGTATATTCTAAGCCCCTAAGTCCATTTCTATACAAAAATTCCTTACCGTTTCTTTTCCTCTTCCATTCCCCTTATTCTGAAAAAAAAAATCCTCGGAAATTTTTTCCCTTCGCCCTTTCCACCTATTCTGAATAATATTCTAAAAGGGGAAATTTTGTTATGGGATAAAATTGTCTATTACGAATATGAGAAAAAGGGAGATACCACTGCCGTTTTAAGGAATCTAAAAGGAGCGCTGGATAAAATTTAAAGTTCCTTGCATTTTTATAGGAAAACTTAAATGCCCTCCCAATTATTCTTATCACTAGGAGAACATAACTGGAGGAGTTTTTAGACTTGGGCTGGATAATGATCATCAACGCAGGAGTGTGATTTGAAATCGCTCCCCCGGCAAAATCTTTGAGAAAAATACAATGGCTTGAAAAAGCTTTCAATTCGATTTTAAATCTAAATAGGAAGAAATTGAAAATCTGGGTAGTAATTTAAAAGGTACGTACTTAGTTCGATAATGGAACACAAATAAAACTGGGTGTTTTATACTTCAAAGGCTTTCGAAATGGATATGATTGATTGTGAAGTTAGATCAAACATGAAATGTTACACTTTTTTGGCGGTTCCAATTTCGTAAAAGCTGGATTTTTTTCTTCAAACATTTGTTTTTTTTTTATATAAATATTGAAGTACCGAAATAATTTTCAGTCAGGTTGACTTGGGCAGTTAATGAGGAATTCTAAAAGGTAAAAACCTTTAACAATTAATTAAATTATTAAATAAATAAAACAATAAAATTTTCATAAAAAAAATTATTATTGGTCATAAACTCTTTTATAGTCAAACTAAAGTGTAAAAAACACATAAAAAAAAAATGAAATAAAATAAAACAAAAAATAAAATAAAATAAAATAAAATAAAATAAAATAAAAACAAATAAAATAAAATTAGATGGAATAGAATAAAACAAAATAAAATAAAACAAAATAAAATAAAATAAAATAAAATGAAATAAAATTAGATGGAATAGAATAAAACAAAATAAAATAAAACAAAATAACATAAAATAAAATAAAATAAAATAAAATAAAATAAAATAAAATAAAATAAAATAAAATAAAATAAAATAAAAAAATAAAATAAAACAAAATAAAATAAAATAAGATAAAACAAAATAACATAAAATAAAATAAAATAAAATGAAATAAAATAAAATAAAATAAAATAAAATAAAATAAAAAAATAAAATAAAATAAAATAAAAAAATAAAATAAAATAAAGTAAAGTAAAATAAAATAAAAGAAAATAAAATAAAATCGAATAAAATAGAACAAAATAAAATAACATAGTAGAATCAAATAAAAAAAAACCGAATTATTAAAAGATAAATAACGGAAGATAAGAAAACAAAAGGAAGAAAAAACTAAATAAATAATAAAGAATAGCACAACAAATTACAGGAAAAGTAAGGAGAGTAAAGACAACGACCAGTAAAAATAGCTACTGAAATGAAGGAGAAAAAATAGAACAGCAAGGAATTGAAACTGTAAAATAAAGTAAAAATTAAAATACAAACTGTATTATTAAAGGAAGGGAAAGAAAGAGAGAAGAGAAATTGGATGTACCATTTCATTGCGTGCTTTAACACCGAGTATTTCCGCCTCTCTGTGAAGAGTAAGTTCCGGTGTGACAAGCAAATATCATGGGCATGACCATGCATTTATTCACATTTTTCCTTTACTGAAATATATATTTCGTTGAATTAGTGATAAAAATGTAACTGTCCAAAAATCGAATCAATATCAAAATGTTATTTATATAAAATAAAAACAGTGTCCATATACAGCCACAAATGAAGAAAGTATCCCACATTTTAAGATAGACTTCCAGTAATAATTCAAACAAAAAATCTTTAAATTCAGTAAAGTAGTTATATAGTGATGTACGTAAAAATATATTCTGTTGCTTTCATTGTACAGACATTGATCTTTTCCGATTTCACTAATTGTTTAAAAATATTTTGAGCTAAGTTTTGTTTTCTACCACTGCATACAGCAGGAAAAAGCTATTTCCAATGAATAAAGTGGATCTTAAACTTTAAGTTGGATATTTTTCAACACATTCGTGAAATTTGCATTAAATTTTATTACGTGGTTTTTGAGTGATGAGCGAACAAACATACAGACAGACATACAAAAATAGTAAAATTCGTTGTTTTGGCGTCTATTACTTTTATCAGTAAGCAACGCTGTCACAACCTGTTTCGAAAGTCTTTACAATCCGAGGAAAAGCGTTATAGATATAAATATACAAGAATAAAATAATTCGACTTATATCCATTAATTAGACAATAAATGAAACGAAAGCAATAAATTTTGTCAATTAAATATTTCAGTTCATTTGCTTTTTCTAATCGCAAATCACATCATCTGTTTTTTAATTGAAAATACACACTTCATTTAGTAAACATTTGACAATCAAAATTCACTTAAAAAGCCCTACTTCAACATACGCCATTTTCTCTATTTATTTATTACTTCCCTCACAAACGCTTACTCACGCATTTAACAGTTAATTAATAAGAATTGAATGAGAAAGAGGGGGAAGAATCAGTGCATATAGTGCTTGTACATTTGTCTGTATTCCACGAATGCGACGCACTCCATTTGTACTTCATCAACGCTTCAAAATAATATCGATAAATACCATGAGCAAGTCACATCATACAAAATGTGATAGGTTTACTAATTTCCTAAGATTGCAGAAACAGATTGTCATGAGTACATGCCATGGTTGCTCGTACTCAGAGAGCACTTCAGGAAGGATAAATTGTTGATTTCTAGAATATGAGGGAGTCTGTTGTTTAGTGATTTTACTACCATTTTAGGAACTGTAACTTTTATAAAAAATTAGTCTTTTGCTAATATAATTACTGTTTATTTGTATAAATGAGCTTAAGGCCAAGAATTTCTTAAAATTATGTTTCTTTTTATTTTTTGCAACTTTTTATATGATCAGAAAAGAAAAATTTAGAGAAAACTACCGAAGCTGTTCTTATAGATCCCTTTCAGAAGCTGCTTGAGTTTTTCATCAGAGAAATCCATCATTAGCAATGGGAATGCAAACAGATGCGGACACTTGCAAATTAGGTGCTAAGCCTGAATAGAAATCGGAGTTTGGTTGAACAAGAACTATCGTTCTGATAGCCCAATGGTTAACAGAACGTGCCAAAATTTCTATTTTTTAGCTACAGATTGGTTATTATTTAACTTCTCCCAAGATCGAGGATTTGAAAATTTTAATTCAAAGAAGTGAGTAAAAGTTGCTACGAAGAAGCAAACAGCCTCTCAATTAGATTGCGAGTGCAGGCTTGTGCTGCTGGACCATAAAAGTCATAAGAAGGTATATAGGCCAGATCAAATGGTTTGCGCAGGTAAACTAATCAAATATATTAGCCCAACAAATAATGATTTCAAAAGTACCTAGATCGGTCAGCACTGTAACCACCCAACTCAACTTCTGACCTACTTTTAGTCACAAGACCAAAGTTGTAAGAAGAATTTTTTTGCAGAGTGGTAAAGATTTAATGAGGACACCAAAACTGATTTGCACTTCTTAGTATATGTAAGTGATATGTAATTGGACCTCAAAGAGTACACATGGATGGCATTCTTAGATATAGCAGGTGCTTTCAATATTGCTCCTCTAGAAGCTTTCACTTCGGCCTTAACAAGTCTGCGGATAGAGGATCGGCCAGTGAAATGCGATCCAATAATTTTTTAGTATAGACACTCTGCAATGAGGCGTTCTCTCCGCTAGTTTGGGTGATTACGCTCACTGACGATCACCCAACTCTTAAGCCTGAACTCTTTGATTAGCCTCTTTCACTTTTCTGGCGATTTAGACTCCATCTCTTTTTTTACCCTGCTACAAAACGAGGTAAAGTGTAGAATGCCGTCAACGCCTGAGAAGCTAGTCATGGAGATTTTCTTTTACATCTAATGGAGGTAAAGGACATTGAAGTAACAGCGCATGGGGAAATGCTATAAATACAGGTCTCGAAGTTAAACCCGGAAATCCCAAACTAGTCCTCTTCTCAAAAAATACACTAGAGGAGATCAAGCAAAAAAATCTGCAACCGGACTGTTTTCCTGTAAGAGAGCAATATGTGTTTCACAGAAATTGAAGAGAATCCGCCGTTTGGATAAATGCTGTAAAGTGTCTTTGACGCAAGTGTCGACAACACAATGTCGATATTTCAATGCCGGAAATTTCTTAATCCCATATCCCAGTACGTCTTTGGGTACCTGGGCTTTTGGGTAGTTGGGCTAAAAGCAACTATATAGCAGATAAATTGACTAGTTGGGATAGGGTCGCCTTCTGGGAAATGATTTCGTAGGTATACCTTTGGCACAGACCACTGGTCAGCTTGTCACTTGCAAAACATTTAGGCAGATCGCTGATAACCGAGGTAGTTCGCAGTGGAACACTGTTAAATATGTTATGGTTATTTGTGTAGCTGCCGATCTATTGAAGAGGACGAAAGTCTTCAGAAGAGAAAAAAAAAATGTAATAAAACGAAATGCAAAGCAAAGAAAAGAAAAGAAAAGGAGAGGAAAGCAAAGGAAAGAAAACAATAAAAAAAACAATAAAATAAAGTAAAAATAGAGACTGTGGGGAGAAGAATAAATCAAAGAAAACGGATACATATTAAATCAAAGGAAGAGCAGATAGAGGAAGGGGAAAAAGATGAATGAAAGGAATAGCAAATAATTAGAATAAAATAAAGTTGCTAAACCTGAGTGGAAATCGGAGTTTAGCTGACCAAGAAGCATCGCTCTGAGATTTCGCTGCAGTTTTTCGACAAAACACAGAGAAGAAAATGACAAAAATTTATTTAAGCTTGCTGAATTTTATGAACCACTTGTTCAAAACCAAAATATAGTGGTCGAAACCAATTTGTGGAGAAGGTTCTTAAAATTGACATAATCTTCCGACAAAAACTGCGTTTCACGCACAAAACGTCATTTCTTAACTTATATAAATTGCTAAAAATTTTTGCAACTCTCCCCGTTTTAACTACTACAGTAGAACTCGCCTCTTCAACACTCCTTCTTTTTTAAATTGTCTAAGCGATTTTAGCCCTTTACTATAGCACGCCACTCGTTTCTGCCAATTGGAAACACCACTTCGTCCTTACATCTCTCCACACGCCCTCTTCCTCTGCTACCATCGGTGGGTGCCGATAAGAATGTATTCTGGACCGGAACATCTTCATTCATTCGCACAACATGTCCTAACCAATTAAGACGTTGGGTTTTAATTCGTTGGGCTATGTCGGGGTCTGCATATAGCTCATACAGCTCATCAATAAATCTTCTTTGGCAATCGCCCTTGTCAACGCGTAAGGTTTCGTAAATCTTTGAAGAATATTTCTCTCGAATACTCCCAGAGACGCCTCATCAGATGTTGTCAGTGCAAGCCTCTGCACCATAAACCAGGACGGGTACGATGAGTGACTTATAGAGTGGTATTTTCAGTCAGAAGTAGCACTTGTTTGCGTGAGTGACTCTTCGTTTGATTCCTAGGCTGATATTATTGTTGGTGTTAATGCTGGTTATCAGGTTAAAAACCCTAATATTTTCTTTGTGATTTCTGTATTTTCCTCAATACAAAGTTATGAAAGCAATTTCTTATATATGAAAGAAAACACTTTAGCTCTTCGGCAAAAAAATTGCAAAAAATCAGAACAATGTGTCACGACTTTAAGATTGACACATTGTTGCATTAAAATTTAATGAACTACAAAATTGCATGCTCCAAAAAATTATAAAAATTGTGTAAAAAAAGTTAAAACTTTGATAAAATTTCTTTGAATTTACGCAAAATTTTTGCATACATTTTTAAAACAAAATTTCTTGTGTGTCTCAAATTTCAGGTTTCGAAAAAAAAATGTTCATCAACCCCTTCCCAAAATACTTGCCACGCCACTGGTCTGATAAATTTTTCTTATAGTTCTCCACAGCCAATTCAACCTAACCTTACCTCATACAACTTTAGGCACTAAGGAGCTAGTATGGATTACCCCTATAGCACTTTAATCAAATATTTCGAATGTTTGTTGCTTAGTGTGGTTATGAACTACTCCCACGGCTTCAGAGAAAGTTATTACGGTGAATATTTAATTTGTGAATTTGACAGTTGTGATCTAACTGCAGTACAATGTTAAAATTCTGTCAAAATCGTTCAAAAGAGTGTGTATTCGCTCTTCTTGCGCAAGCACTGCACTGCTGTGACGTCATATCGGCTCAATTTTTGCTTTGTCTGTCACACCTACACAGATTTGTGTTATGAAAGATGCTACAATGAAAGCTACAACAAATGAAGAACTAATGCATTGACAAACATAGCATTTATTATAAAAGAAAAAAAGAGATATGTGCGAGCATTAAAACAAGTAATTTTCTGCCACAGCGGAGCACTTTCAGGTGTGTGTAAGTTGGCACATTTGAGTGCTAATCACCTGCACCACCTGTCGTCGACAGACATTTATTTGTAACGTAAATGCTTAAATTAAATTAAAACCTAAAACAATTTTCCGCAACACAAATTTTAAAAATGAGAAAAATTTACATGCAAGCCCTCCCATTTCTGTGGCAAGCAAGAAGTACACGTACAGTGCTGAGAAATGAGATATAATTTCAAGGACATTCATAGTGTTGGCAGCGGCTTGGTACTAGCGCCAACACCCAGCGGTTGCATATTGCAGCTAAAATTTATATAAATATGTATGTGTGTGTGTGTGTAAAAATGAGTAGGTATGTAAGTTTTACAAAAATATCAAAATTGTGTCACTATCACACAAATACAACAACACTCACATACGGCACCAAAATGAGCAATGGGCATACAAGGGGTAGGGTTGCCACTTTGACAGTTTTTTTGCTACGAAAAATAATCAAAAACATACAAATATTACTTTTAGCCAACTTTTAAGAAAGTAATTGAAAAGTTCAGGAAAACATTTTTGAATTTAGGATTTTTTTTTTGCTAGAATTCCGGTGTTCCAAGACCCATACATAGGGTAGCTTGGTTTAGACTACAGTAGCTGACCTCAACATAATAAATACGCTACCACGGCAGTCGGGATGGTGCTGCGAGGTGCTTGTACCTGAGTGTACCGATTTCATATTTGGCAAAGGACTTTCAACATCAGTATAACCCTGTTTAGTCCGTCTTGTCTAATTCCATTAACGGATGCGCCGACTAGGCGAATTTCGACAGGCAGGTCTAGTGGAATGATCTATAGTTCCTCCGCGTAATGACAGACAGCTTTCGATTTCAGCAGAGCCTACCTCCAAAAATGTTTCAATTAATTACTATTTTAGACATACATAACTTTTGGAGAGAAGGGCAACTGCAAAAAAGTGTTTAAACCTTTCTGCCGTCTCCTCATTTGATGAGCTCACTATTTAGTCTCATCATACAGTGTTCCATTAAGCTACAAATAGTGAACCTAGAGAGAACCGGCTTTCAGTTCAGTGCTCATTTAAGAGGTTTCGAGTTTTCCTAGACATCTCAAATGTTGCTTTCAGTTCCCACCTAGCATTAACTTTCCCAATGTAATCAGTATTTTGAAGCTTCAAGATAGCTAAGGCAGAAGCAATGTTGCTCAACTGGCTTAAGTGTTGTTGTTGTGGTTTTAGCATAAAATTACAACCGACTTTAACGGGAATATTCTCTTTGTCCACGTGGCACCTCCGGATCGTGGGTTTCTATACCCTTCGGTGGGTATATTGTAACCCGCTTATACTCAAGGAGAGCGGTATATCTTCTAAGCTAAAACCCCTGCCCATCTTGTGAGCCATTCGTAAAGATGACCGTCGATTTTGAGTCTATCGGTTGACCGGCTTGCAACTTGTACTTTGTTTTACATTTCCACGACAGCAGAATCTATTTATTGCAATGATATAGCTTTTACAGTGACCTTATTCACTTTGTTTAATTTAACAACAACAAGGAAACAACAGCAACAGCAAGAACTTTAAAGATTGTTAACAACTTCTTTTTTTTGGTTTAAAGCAGACGTGTTAAATTTTATTAGCAATTAGTAATCAATTAATTATACAGCTTTTTTAATTGGTAATGATTATTTTAATAGTTTTTCAAAAGAAAATTATAAATTGACTACGATTAGAAAGAATAACAAAAAAATAATCATGATTTTTTACGATTATTAAAAAAAATCAAAAATAATCGAAGAAGTTCTTTCGATTACTTTTGATTATTTTTTGATAATTTTTGATTTTTTTCAGTATTGTTGTCAAGTATTGTTGTTTTTTCAGTATTGTATCAAAAGTAATCGAAAGAACTTCTTCGATTATTTTTGAATTTTTCTTTGATTATTTTTGATAATTTTTCAGTATTGTTGTAGAAGCACATAAATATACACATCAACAATACTGGAAAAAATCAAAAATTAAAAAAAAAAAATTAAAACAAATCAAAAGTAATCAAAACAATCAAAAATACTCAAAAAGTAAAAAATACTCAACAAAAAAAAAAAATAAAAAAAAAACAAAAAAAAATCAAAAGTAATCAAAACCATTTTTTTTTATTTTTGAGTTTTTTAATAATCGTAAAAAATCATGATTTTGTTTGATTATTAATTTTTTTAATAAATTAGAAAATAAACATTTAAAATTTTAAGTTATGGTAATCAATCAGTAAATGAATTATCAAGAAAATAATTAATCGAACTGGCAATCATTACGATTAGCAATCAATATTTAAAAGGCCTGGTTTAAAGTAGAGCGCGTGCTATTCGGTTAATTGAGTTATTCGATGTTTGTCAGACCGCCAGCTGATCTTAGAGCTCTCGGAACAGCGACGATAACAGCGCTTCTTTGAGTCAAGCAATAAGGACTATTTAGGTAGTACAAGGAGCTAAAGTTCTTTCGTCGCTGCCTCTCATCTAAGGCAGTTTCTCTCAGCATTGGCTTTATGAGGCTAGTAACAGATGCAAGGGATTGTACCCTTTGGGAGGCTTTTAAGACATTCTTAAGATAGACAGACGGGAGCTTGTTCTATCTACCAAGAACATCAAGGCTCTGGAGCTTTTCAAGTATTCCCTCTGGTTCATTTATATTTCCGTACGAAGTACATACATAAATTTTCACCTTCTGGAAAACATGAGGAAAAATAAAGCGCTAGGTTTCCATTTAGTTATTTAGACCTACAAGTGGTGCTGTGAAATATTGAAATTTTATTATTACAGTAGCTTAAAAAAAATATCGGATAATAAAACTCGATTTGCTGTAATACTCGAGTAGTTGAAGTAAAGCGACCATTCGTTTAAACGAAACTGGGCGACTTTTCGAAGATAATTAAGCATGGTATCTGTTACAAACATTTGAATAATTTTAAAAGCCATAACCCTACCAAAAGCTGTGGCCTTCCTAATAAACGAAAACAAAGGCGTTAGTACCAAGTACTCTTGTAGTTTGATGTTTAAATATGTAGGATACACATGTTTGTACATAAACTATATTAAAGTAGACCTCGCCCAGTGGTTGAATTTAAACGACAAGACTTAATCTTATTTGAATTATCAGCTACTAATTTCTTTGGTTTTTTTTTATAATGTTAATTTCCGTTAATACATTTTTATTTTGTTTACTTTTCTCTTCTTGCAACAGTCTATATATTAATTTATTTTATTGCATTATATTTTATTCTTTCCTTTTCCTGCTGGCCCTTTCTTCCCTTACCTTCTCCTTCCTTTCCTTTAATTACCTTTCCATTGCTTTTCTTTTCGTTTCCTTTTCCTCATTTTCTTTGCCCCCGCTATCATAGTTTCTTTTAATTAATTTAATTTAATTTAATTTTTATTTATTTTCTTTTCATTTATTTTATTTTATTTTATGTTCCATTAGCTAACTTTTTTGCATTTCATTCTATAGTTATAACCACGAAGATTACACAGGCAAAGCAAACTAATTACCGTGTTGAGTATTCTGAGCTAAAATAAATTTAACATAAATAATCACTTATTTTGTTTTTGTAAACACTGTGTATATATATATTATAAACGCAGTCCAGCTCGTCTTTTTGCCAATTGATAGCATGCATCGTGTTTAGGCACGATTACCGAATAATAACAATCAGAAAATCACTTGCATACACACACACCACATACATATCAGCAAAGCAGTCAAACCAGATTCCATACACGCATACTAAGCCAAATTCCACTCACAAGTCAGATATGCATAGAGTCAACATCAGCAACAAGGCACAGGCAGTGATGCAGGCAGATGTTAAACAAGACACAGGCAAAATTACAAGCAGCGACGCGCAACTTTGCTGGACAGCTCTTACCGAACCCAAAGATGTTTACACATTAAAAAAAAAAAATAAACAAACTACCCAACTTGGTAGCCAAACTCTGGTACAGCAACTCTGGCCATTAATTTTGTGGGTTTGTCTTTGCGGAACTTTTTTCTTGCTGCTGCGACAGCCATGGAATTTCTTGGCAGCTTACAGCATTTCTGTCACTGATATTGCTTCGTAGCATACGCCGCGTTATGTTGCAAAGAGTATATCACAACGGCAATAATTCTTAATGTTGCTTGCATGAAATGAGGGCTTGGTAGAAAATACAAACAAATAAATATTTGCTATAAGCCTGCATGCGTTAGTTGTTGTTGTCGAAATTTTCTTACTTTGGTTTGTTCTGGCGCTTTTTGTCAGTTTGCCAAAATGTTGAGTGTCAAGTGTTGTATATTTTGTATTTTTTTTTTGAATGTACATACATACATACATAAGTTATGTATATGCTGCTTTTATTTATATTTAACTAAAATTATTGGCAAAATTTTAAAAATTAGGGGAGTACGTATTAGCTGACTAGCTGCAATAAGTATGTATGTATGTACATATGTCGTATGTATAAGTCGAAAAAAAAAGATTTCCACGAAAATTGAAATATAGGAATCATGTCGGTATAAATTAATCACTTTTCAGAGTCTCAAGTTTTGACACCACTTAATAGCTGCTCAATGCTTATTCACCGATGATAAATCATGCTGTGCGTCAGTTCAGTAAAACATGTTAATAAGTATTAGAAGATTATTTTGGTAGTGTTTGGAAAATTATTCACCTCGTTTGTTCTTTTCGTCTACTAAAACTGTAGAATATTTCAACATTTCTTAGATATGTGACAAAAACCAATACCGTTACCGTAACTGTCTGAAATGGTTCAGTTGTTCAACAAACGAAATTGTAATCCTTATCGTTTAAAACCATTATGCTCAACGAATCCAGAAACTGTACTCTAACCGTTCCAAAACGTTTCACTTCTAAAATCGAAAAGTAATCCTTTCAAATCACTTTTCAAAACTATTAACGTAATAATAACCGTTTTAAACCGTTACATTTGAAAAATTTGTATTTTTCAAAAGCGAAGCCACAACCGCTTTAATCTTTTAGTTTTTCAAAACTGTAACCGTAACCGTTTTAAACCGTTTAATTTTATAAAACTAAAATCGGAACTGTTTGAAACCGCTTTCTTTTAAAAATTCTTAACCGTAACAGGTTGCAACCGTTTGATTTTTGAAAACCGAATTCTCAATTACTTGAACGATCAAACTTTTTAAAACCGAGGCGGTTGAAAGATTTTTCAAAACTGAAACCGCGACCGCTTGAAACCCTGTCATTTTCTAACCCTGTAATTTTTCAAACCCTGTAATTTTTCAAATCTGAAACCATAATGGTTTGAAACCCTGACATTTTTAAAACCGAAATCTTAATCGTTTGAAACAGCTTTGTTTTTCAAACCCGAAACGGTACTCTTGAATTTTGAAAACCAAAACTGTAATCGTTTGCGAATCCTACTTTAAAGCGAAATGTTTGTTTTACAAAATGTCTGTGTTCTAAGAAAGCTTTAGATATATCTAGACTAGCAAAAAATTTAATCGAGCTAAAATCAACCAGAGAAAGCAGCTCCTGGCAGTGTCGCTGTTCTTATAGTGGTTGATATAGCTACACGGCTAAAAATTTGAGCTTAAATTTTAAACGATTTGTCAGTTTGAGGAATTTCTTACAATAAATTCCAAACCTTTCAATTACCAGCACCAATTTTCAATTTATTGCGTTTTAGATTTAAAACTGAAAAAACGTCTAACTTGTTTTAATTTCTTTTCAATTATTTCTAAAAGTTTTTCCTTCAATCAATTTTTCTCATTACAGTTTTGGGTGCGTCGTAGCTCAGTGATTCATGGCGCGTTGGTTCGAATCCTTCCAAATGATACAAATGTTTTTTTGTTTTTTTGAATTGCTAAGACAATTCTGGCAGACCTGTTAAATAATGATTAGTAATCGTAATGATTACCGGTCTCATTAAGTATATTCTTGAGAATCCATTAAATGATTGATTACCATTACTTTAAATTTTTAATGATTATTTTCCAATTAATTGAAAAAATAATCAAATAATCATGATTTTTTACGATTATTGAAAAAATCAAAAATGAAAAAAAAAAATTTGTTGATTACTTTTGATTATTTTTTGATTTTTTTAAAATAATTTTGAATTATTTTGGGGTTTTTTCAGTATTGTTGTAGAAGCACATAAATATACACATCATTATTTTTGATTTTTTTTAGTAATCGTTAAAAATCATGATTATTTTTTAATTTTTTCTAATCGTAATCAATAAATAATTTCCTTTTCTGGAAAAACAACTAAAATAATCACTGCCAATTTAAAAAGCCGTCTAATTAATTGATTACTACTTACTAATCAAATTCAACAGATGTAATTTCTTATTTAAAATGGAAACTCTTTTCTTCAGGCTCATTTTCTCGCACAATTTAAATTCTAAATCAAATTTGGTTTTGACATATGTATATGTAGCCCAGAAAAGTTTAAAATGTAGGCTCAAATGTGTACCCGGTAGCTATCTGCTTGGTCAGCAGGCATCAGCAGCATCGAAGTATGAAGCAATAATCCCATTCCTGCTGTCTTACATATTTAGACTCCCATCTCCAACATTGGCATGCCATTTTTGCGCTATGAATCGAAGCAATTCTGGAGAGGAAAGAAAGAAAGTTGTGGCTGCAGTTCTTGGTAGCGCGGATGGATGCTCAGCCCATTCGGGTTACCTCATCATGCCTGCATAATCCCAAATTACCCACGCTGTGTTCATCACTAGTCCCAGGTGCTCAAGTCCATACTTATTCAAACTTATACCCGATCAAACTTTCAAGGTTATTTAGCTCAACTTGGTACAGGTTTGCGAAATGTGTCGTATGGTTTGACATTTTCTTGGCCAAACAAGTTGCTGCCAATTTCAAGTTTAACGGCTAACTCATTAAACAATTTTATATTAAATGCTGCGCTAATGCCTTTAATATTCACACAAATTGTTTTATTTTATCGTTTTATTGTTTTATGTATTGATACATTCAATGCGCTTATTATTTCTTTGAAATGTTAAAATTGCTAATTAACTAGTTGAGATATTAAAGCAAGTATACAAGGCTTTGTTGCTTATCTTTGTTGCTGTATTTTGTTATTCAAATTTACTGTGAAGACAGATGAAACAGGTTGCCATTCTTGTTTATAAATAAATTAATGATGAAAACGGTTTAATGATTGTACGCACGTGTATATGAATGTATTAGACTGAATCACATTTGTTTTTTTTTTTTGTAAATTTTAAATTTTAAAGCAAAACTGAGATCAGTGCTGAATAATCTAAGCTAGCAATGGTGAAATTAGTGTCCGTTTTTTATATGTCCTGTAGATGCTGGATAAAATGCCTTTACTTCCCTAAACATTTTTTGTATTGAAAGCATAAAAAAAATTAACAAGCAGAAAAGGTATAAGCGCTCACAATTTTTTTTTTTGCAATTTTGCAAAGCGATAAGTGCACATTTGGTTTGCAAAGGAAATTTAAAATTTCGAAAGAAAATTTCATTTTTTTTGTACATGAGTCGCTAAGTGGTTACAAAAAAATTCCTTAATATTTAGTTCTGAAACTTTTAAAGTTTTATTCAGCATTATGAAAAATCAATGTAGTTAAAAAACAAAAAACGTATTTCCTGGTTCGGTTTAGTATCTATGTATGTGTGTGCTATATGACAACTTAAAAAATTAAGACAATTATGCATAACATTTGTATTTATTTATTTAGCAGCATCGTAAGCAGGGGCGTATACGTAACTTTTTTAGTACGTTTTGGGGTGTGGTGAGATTGATGCTCGATTAAACTCTCTATCTCTCTATGGCGCAATATACAACAGGTATATCATCATAAACCTCCTAAGAGATTTTTGCGCCAAGCTTCTCTTCCAATTTGTGGTGTGCCGATTTGAATTTTCCCTACAAATTGGTGGGACCTACAGTTTTTTGCCGACTCCGAACGGCATCTACAAAGGAGACGAATTTTTGCTGAGAAGCCTGTCATGGCAGAAATACACTCGGAGAGTTTGCCAAACCACTGCCGAGGGGCGACCCCGTTTTGAAAAACTTTTTTCAAATCACTTTTGATGTTACCTGTACCAGGGCTCGAACCATGGACCTTCGGTGTGGTAGGCCGGCAACACTACCTTCACACCACGGCGGCCGACGATTAAACACATCGTACTTAAATTGACTCAGCTGCGAACTTAATTACAACGTATGAAACCGGGTAGAATAATTTTAAGTTTGTAAGTAAGTAGAGAAGATCGGGCTTAATCTCCTCAGGAGGTATATACATATAGCGCCAATTATTAATTTTTTTTTATTTAAGTAAGTAAAACTTAAAGAGATAGTCAATAAATTTGTTTGGTTTTCTTTATTGAAACTTAAAAATTTTTAATTTGAGCTGCTTTCATTACTTGGTAAAGGCAGGATATATGTATGTATATAAACCCTCTTACAGCTGAAGTAGCTTTCTCTGGCAAAAAAATTATCAACAAAAAGTTTCCTGGTCTTAAAGCGTTTTTGTTTCTTGTCATTTCCAAAAATGAAAAAATATTTAAAGAAATTGTCCATAACAAAATTTCGGAAATAATTGAACCGTTTAATGCAAAACCGGTTTGTGACAGGTTTAAAACTAAAAATTTTAAAGACTATTTTGAGCAAACAGAAAACGGTTGAGAACTAATAGAAAACAAGCTTTTTATTTTTTCTGTTCAAATAAGAGTAATTTTGAAATTTTCCAAAAAAAAAATACTCGTAGCAAAATTTTATTGCTGGTAGGTGGAACAGCCGCGCCCCAGGGTGCTGAAATAATCAATAAAAATAGGGTTTAATGCCATAAGTAGGGGAACTGTCAAAATTTTGGTACTCATACAAAGAAGCAGAATGACGACAGAGAGTAATTGGGCCCTCGAAAAATACAACCAATTTTTTTTCATACCCGCGATTTAGAGAAAGTATGAAATATTGTTGCATACTTCAAGGAGGAAAATTTTTTTTTTCATATTTCTTGAATTCTTAGGTTAAAAATTGAGAATTTAATATGATTATAGGAAAAAAGAAATTTTGATCAGAAAATGCAAAGAGATTTTGTGGTTTTCCTTTATGGGCCTGGGCATTGCAGTCTACCTATTACTCAGGAATACCAAAATCAATATTATAAAATAGTCTAAAATATACAACAACTTTAACAAAGAGAATGTAAAATTTTAGAGTTGAGCGATCAATCAAATAACCGCATATGTGCATTAATCCAAACTTAATTCATTTATTTATCAAAAAGCAGCAATAAAAGCAATTATTTTCCCCATTTGATTAAGTTTATTAATTGATATTTGAGAAAAATTACAACGATATGCACAGCGATGGTATGGGATGACATGTTTAAAAGTACCCAGCTTCTCATCAGACCCCTTCTCGGACACTGGGATGCGAACTTACTTGATTAAGTTTAATCGGATGCAATTCTTTGGTTAGAAAATGGAGTAATTAAAACCTAAATTATTCGAAAACTGAAACGATACGTCAATCATTAACATTTGCGACTTTTATTTATTTTTTTTTTTAAACTTACAAAAATATGTAAATTGGACAGACCAATAACAAAAGTTAATTTTTTTATTAACAAAAATACTCTAGAGAAATTTGAAAAAAGATACTCAGATTTCAAATAAATATTTTTTTTCAGTAAACAGTGGTTATTAGGGAGCTGAATAATCAATCGTTTTTTTAATCAGAAAATGATTAAATCTTTTTTAATTGATTAATGGCACATTCCTAAAATTTTCAAATTTGAAACTCTTAAGTTGCTGCTTAGTAAATTTTTTCGTATATGTTGATTTGGGTCAAGATTTAATATATTTAGGTATATAGTGCGTTTTATCCTCTTTTTAAATCAATTTGGAATCGCTGGCAGTCAATTCGTTGCCGTAAAGTCTCTAATACACTACACTACAGCTGATTTCCGTTTCCTACTGTCTTCTTCTCTGACTTGTCTATTAAACACATCAGACATTGGAGCTTATTTTCTCATACAACTTTTTCTCAAATTACCATTGCAATTGTTACTTCATATTTGCCCATTCATACATACAAACATATGTATATCTAACCGATATGTGCAGGAATTTATTTGTTTGTATTCAAGTTTCGTTTGCTTTTGTTATTATAAAATGTCTTATGCAATGGTCAAGGCCATTTTAAAGTTATGAACAAACGAAAAGCAAACGCAAAAGCAGAAGCCGAAGTGCAAAAAAAGTATATTTGTATGTATGTATATACAGTTGCGTTCAATATAATAGTAGTAAAATTAAATGGGATGTAGTTTGACGAAATAAGAAGAAACTGTGTTTTTTGCAGTTTGTAGACCAATCAAGAATTTTTTTCGTCAAGGGTGTTGAGTGATTTCTTCCATACAACGCAACATACTTAAAAAAAATCCTAAAAATTCATGGGAAATTTTAAGGTTTTTCTTACTTGCACATTACTGCACTAAAATTAAATGAGCTACAAAACATAAAATTCTAGAAATTCTGGCACAAAAAATTTGAAGATTTTGATGGCCATTTTGTAAAGTTTAATTAACTGTCCTGAACTTTGTGCTAACTTTGAAATTTCTTTTCATGTGGTTTTTGCTATGGAATTCGCTATATTTTAAATAAAAATTATTAAAAACATAGCTTCTTTTCATTTTGTCGGACGATACCCTATTTAATTTCACTACTATTATATTGAACACAATTGCAAATATGTATGTAAGATGCAGAAGATTTACGCTGCTATGTAATTGACGCTTATAAAAGACGTTGCGGGAAAGGAGGAGCTAGAAGTATTCGTCATGTTTGAAGTTGAAAACTAATAGCAGCAACAACCAATAATTTAAAACCGGTTTAGTTTATACAAATAAAATTCAAAGCAAAAAAAAAATTGTTTTATTGATTGCCTTTTTGGTTGATTACCTCATAGCATTGGCCACTTGTAAATGAATTTAAACTTTTTTTGTAATAACTTCTATGACAGCTATTTATTTATTTTTATACTTGAAAACAACTTAAAAAACCTGCTCAATAGTTTATTAATTTTATGCGAGACATGATATGTAAAATATCAATAAGTTATCGCATGTAAGTCCCTTAGCTTCTTTGTTAAATGACCGGAAATGGTTTTACCAATTTAGTTAACCTCGAAATTGTGGTGCCTTAATATATCATTTGATATGTATGTGCATTATTTATGACTAGACGCCCGCGGTTGTGTGAGGCAGCCAAATAAAAACAGTATTGCATTCTATATTTCAAGATAGACCTCCCATCAATGTTGCGTTGAAAAACCGAAAAATTCGATGTGGTAGTTATGTAGTGATGCACGTACAAACATACAAAAAGACAGGCAAAAATGAAAAACTTTTGTATGCGGCTTCTGTGGCTTTAATAAGCACTGCTCTAATAATTTAATCTTTTAAAAGATGGTTGAGCCTACTTTTATAGCCACCACTGTCTTATGTGTAAACAAACAAATTTTCTGCAGCAAAAAGTAGTTTAAACTTTAAGTTAGTTGCCTGGCAATGCTTTTTTTAAAAACCTTTTTCATTTCCAAGCTCCAGTTTTTGAGTGATGCGCGTGCAAAGATACAGACAGACATATACAAAACTTTAAAAACTGATATTTTAGCTTCATTTACTCTAATACTCACCCAAGCGATGCTAAACTGCAATCATAACTTAACTGCGACGTGACAAGCCGATTATCATTCAATCGAATTCACTGTAATAAATAAAACTTTAACTCAGTGATCGGCAAATACTTTCGTGAAGTCGAAATATGTGTAGTCTTACAAAATCTAAGTTCGGGTGAAATCGCTCATAAAATATACAGTTGCTTGTGTCGCGTGAAAGTAGGCGTGGCCGTCAAACGATTTCCTTCATTTTCACCGTATGTATTCCATACTAAAGTGATATTTTTGAACCTAATTGTATGATTGCACCTTAAACGCTTGCCGACTAATTTTAGAAATCTAAAAATTTGAACATTCAAGTAAAAACACCCATTTCCTAAATTTTCTAAAATTTTGCTAATAATATTATAATATTAATCGTTATAGCTCGATTATATACTAATTTTTTGCACTTTTTTGCATTTATCGAAATTTTCGATAAACAAAGGAATTTCATATATTTTAAATAGCGACCTTTCTTGGTCGGTTAGTAACTAATATGTTGACCTGTACTGAAATAACTGACTTTTTAGTCAAGTCATCGTGTGTGTATGGTTTTAATTCAGACCTGTTAAATTTTATTAGTAATTTGTAATCAATTAATTTGACAGCGTTTTTAATTGGTAATGATTATTTTAACTGTTTTTCAAGAAAAGGCAATTATTAATTGATTACGATTAGAAAATAAAAAAAAATAAAAGAACAATTAAAAAAAATTAAACAAACAAAAATACAAAAAGTTGTTTTGATTACTTCTGATTATTTTTTGTTAATTTTTTAATTATTTTTGATTTTTTTTAGTGTTGTTGATGTGTTAATATTTGTGTGCTTCTACAACAATACTGAAAAAAAATTAAAATTTGATTATTTTTGTGTCTTTTTAGTAATCGCAAAAAATCATGAACGAATATCGCTCAATCGACTTTTCATTTCATTATAAAAACTGTGAAATTTGTGATAGGTAACAAGCTTCATGGAAAGAACGACCTTGTTACTTGTTACCGTGGAAGTACCTAACTCTTTTACGATATTTCTACGTCTGACTAAAATTGGGGTTAGGTACAGTGAAAAAAATTTTTCGCTCCGATCTGCTTGTATCACAGATAATTTAAATTAATTTATATATAACTTTTTTTCGCGCTCTCGCTCTCTTTTACGCCCCCGCCTCTCTATCTGTTTTAGTGTGTATGCGTGTTTTTCTCAAATCAGCTTTACCATCAAGTCATCATACGATAAATCAAACGATTCGCAGTTTATGCGCTCGGCTTTTTATACTTACTTAAACCCTCATTGTAAACTTGTTTCGAATTATAAATATGTTTACCATTTATCGTGTTATATTACATAGATACATACTTATATAAATATTACTGCATATTACTATCAAATATTGTCTTTGTAATTAATTGTTATTATTATTATTATTATGCTTCATAATATTCATAAATATTTTTTCTTTTTTTCTTTTTTCATATAAAAAAAAAATAAAAAATAAAAATCAAACAATCGAATCGCACATACAAATTCAACACAAAACCACCACAACCACTACCACCATCACCACCACTACTACTACTACCACTACTACTACTACCATTACTCTTATTATGTGCTACTACCACCAAAACCATCACTACCATACAAAAATAAAGGAATAAATAAGAGCATCCCATCAAAAGATTGAATGTTGCAATTGCTTTGAGCTACGAATTCAACAATAACAAAAGTAGCAAAAAAGAAAAGACCGCAGAACAGCTAAGTCACCAAACAAAACACTCAAATAGACAAGCTAAGTCATCAAATCAAGTTCAAGATTATTCGAGCGCTGAAGACCGTTAAACAGTCAATTGAGTAATATAAACAGAAGCTTACAAGGTCAGCTAATCAGATTGAAGAAACGGTTGCGAGTTACAGTTAGAAGATCTTGATTTTCAATAGCCAAAGCTTTAAAGAAAGGCCAAATGTAAAGAAATCTGTACCTTAAACAAGTATATAATACCGATCTGATCTATATGAATAAAAAAAATTTTAAGCCTCGATTACATTGCATCGTCGTTGAATCAAAAAAAAGCAGCAATAATCACTTTGTCTCGCATATGCATCATTGCATTCACAAATCCGCTTGAAGTCGTGAATAATCATCTACATTGTGACATCACATACGACAGGCGAAAGGTTAAACAATTCACTCACAACAAACACATCAAGTGTTCACATAGCGAGAAATGTATTTGAATGCGCGCAAAAGAGAGTGAGAGAGAGAGAGAGAAAAAAAAATTGTTTAATAACAATTCCAAGCTGTTGAAAAAGATTTCGATTGCGCAAGGAGCGTATAGAAACATAATAAAAGTCAATCAAAACAGATTGACTAAAGCAAAATTGAACGCAACAGCAAAGGTTTAATTAAGCGCGCAGTGTATAAACAAACAATTTTAAAAGACAAAAAAGGCAACCAAATTTTCAACAAACACCTCAGTTAACACATTACCAATCAACCAAATCCAAATAAGCAAAATTTTAGCACGTGCTTAAAGAAATACCAAAAAAAAAAAACAAAAGATAGACAAAATATATAAATCATCAGCACCATTTTCTCTTAACTAGGCCATAACACTCAAAAAAAAATAATAGAAAAAATAAACAGCGCCTAACATACACAATAACCACACCACATTCATAAACCACAAAAGTACATCATTCAAAAGCAGTTCGTAGCGCAAGTAGTAAAAATTCAGTTAAAAATGGCCGAAGACGCAGCTATGGAAACATGCCCAAGCCCCGAAATCGGCGATTCTAGAAAAAGGCCACTAGATACCGATCCGGAAAACGAACAAACCAAACGCTCACATTTCAGTTCCGGTAAGTTTTTTTTATTAAATTGCCTCTATACTTAACAAAATCATCAACAAAAAAACAGAAGAAAAGTATCATAAAAAAAAAAAAAAATCTAAGCGCCTCCATTAAAGATTCCCCATATTTTTTTGGATTGTTCTATCTCTTTCATGCTGTTTTGCTCTCGCTCGCTCCTTATTTAAATAGCGTGTAAAGTCATATTTTCTCTCGCTTTTACTGACTATTTTTTTCTTATGCGCATATGTATTTAACTACATACATACATCTATGTTTTGTACCAAAAAAAAAAAAACATCAATTCCTAGTTGGCATTGAAGTCAAATAGATCAAGTTATGCAATAATTATTATTGCTCAGCATCGTCATACACATTTGTATGAGCAAAAGTATCACATCATAGTTGTGATGTTCTCATACTGCGCGATCAATCGTGTAAACCATACATTGTGGTTCGTACTTGCTCAAGGCGCTATACATATCTATGCATATATTTTTTTAATGTATTTTGTTTTTGTGATTCGTAGGCTTATTGTCAAAATCATACTGCGTCGAATTTTGTAGTATCAAAATTCGAGAAAAAATTAGCAAACAGCTGTTTGCTTAGTTTCACGTTGTATTGAATTCGCCATAAACTTGTTTGAAGAACATATTTGAGAGTAATAACATTTATTGATGCGATAATATTTGATTTTTCTGAAGCAGATTAAAATTTTTTTATCATCTTCTCGCTCTGTGTGCTTATTTATTTGTATGTATACTGTACTTGAATAAGCGCATGCATTCGTTTGGGTTGCTAACGCTTTGTAAATAAAATTGATACAAAAAATATCGAAAATTACTCGTTCATTAACTGTTTCAGGCAAACCTATATTCTTCTCATAATCAGGCATATCAGCATAGTCGACAAATCTTTCATATATATTGTGAATTTATATTAATATTCGTAATCCGATTTATTTTTGATCTTAAAGTTTATTATGATTTCAGAAAAAGAGCACGCTCAGTTTGCTATTTTCCGTTATAATCCATTCTTACCTTGTTGAACAATGATCACATCAGACAAACATGAACGTACTCCTTATACCATATACTGTATAAAGATATTCGTGAACGAGTATCTGCGCGTAATCGTTGGATTAATGGTTTGCTCATATTGATCAGCGATCGTATGTGTCAATTCCATCAGTAGGGCCTAACCAACAGTTCTGTGAACAAATTATTTGTCATTTAAAAATTTTTTCTCATACATGATCGTGCTACTACGAAAATATACGTGAATAACCGCAGAAGAATAACATTCAAGTTGACTTGCTAATACTATGCAATCCATTTTAAAACTTAAAAATCATTATGAGCTTAATTAAATAACAGCACCAGTTTTTTTACCTTATACTACGGTCGTATCGAGCCTTCAGGCCAATTACCACTTTTGTGCAGATATTACTTAACATGATTTCCGTATTATGAGTATACCCGTCAACGAGAATCTACATGCAAATAAGTTCAACAGTTTCACTTCTACTGGAACTTTAAAGTACTATCCATGCTTATTTTTGTTCTTAAAAATCATTATACATGCTTAAAAAGAGCACGATCAGTTTCTTATCTTATGAAATAACCCCATTTTATCTTATTTAACTGGCGAATCATACAATTTTAGTGGATAAAATTATATCCGTATTCTGTCCTATGTGATAGCACTATTTATATCGTATACTATAAGAACTTCGACAGTTAACAACGTATGCGATAAGGAATTCAACAGTTCGTATCGTATAGGATAGGAATTCGACAGTTGGTATCGGAAACGATAAGAAATTCATATCTACTTTGAGCTGAAAACAATTTTTAATCTTAAAAATCGTTATGATTTCAACTTACTAGCCCCCTTTTACCTTATACTTCAGATGTATCTCGTTTTTTTAGTGTTTCGTGCTAGTGTGTGACGATTCCATCCCTGATCTATTCTCTCTTTTCTCTTTATGGCGCGATATACAACAGGTATATCATCATAAACCTCCTAAGATATTTTTGCGCCAAGCTTCTCTTCCAATTTGTGGTGTGCCGATTTGAATTTTCCCTACAAATTGGTGGGACCTACAGTTTTTTGCAAAAACTGCATCTACAAAGGAGACGAATTTTTGCTGAGAAGCCAGTCATGGCAGAAATACACTCGGAGAGTTTGCCAAACCACTGCCGAGGGGCGACCCCGTTCTGAAAAACTTTTTTCAAATCACTTTTGATGTTACCTGTACCAGGGCTCGAACCATGGACCTTCGGTGTGGTAGGCCTGCAACACTACCTCCACACCACGGCGGCCGCCTTTAAAATTAGTATGAGGAAAATCAGTTATCTATCTTATGTCAAGACCCCAATTACCTTATACTTTTTATGTATCACGTATTTTTTCTTTGGTATTCTTTTCGATCCGTTTTCGTATATGACAATTCGATTCTTTAGCTACTCAAAGTATTCGAAAATCTGGAAATTTAACATTTAGTGAAAAGTTGATGGGCATGAGCCGTCTGTATTAAATTTTCCTATTTTTGTTTCCGACTTTCAAAGACTATCGTGGCGTTAGGTTTGAACTGTAGATTTTCAATTAGTATACTTCGAAACATTGCTTATTTCAACTAGGGCGTACTAGACTGTTAGTTATGACTCAGTGCAGTTTACGTGCCTGCAAGCCCAGAGCTAAGCTTAAACTAAACCAATTAACAGCAGCACCAGCGCCAGCTCAATACCGAAGCAATATTTTCGTAGTTCTCAACCTGTTCCCTTTCGGATAATCTGGGGGTAGTGCTGCTAGTATATAAGGCACTATCTATATCCGATACTACGCAGTGGGTTCTAACTCTCGACTTTCTTTCTTGGAGACTTTTTGCGCAAAATTTATTGCAAGGTGACTCAGTGCCCATTGCCCGTTAGTTCAAATGACTTTCACACTCACTACTTTATGCTGCAAACAGTGAACTGGGTAGAGTAAGATAAAAGATGCCCGTCAACAACGATAGTCATGCGAATGCCTGTGGCAAACTAAAAGTGAGCAATTAAAAACAATAAAAACAAAATTTGAAGTCATCACATAAGCAATTGAAAATGAAGGCAACAGAACAATTAAGTAAGAATGTACTGATAAATGAGCGGCGAATAAAGAGTCATAAGCAAGATATACATGTAGTAGTTAAAATGCAAAACGACGTAACTAAAGAAGTGTAAACCCGTAGTTTTCACAAAAATTTTGTATTTAGGTTTAAAATTATACTTTAAAAAAATATCGAACTAGAAATTAAAGTATACAACAACAATAAAAAAATATATCCTTTATTTTTGGAAAGACTTCTAGAAATATATTTATGAAAAAGTCATTGAATTCTACACACCGGTTTTTCTTTGATGTGCGTACAAACACATATGCAGACAAACAGGCATAAATTCTATAATTTTTAAAGAGATTCAGACCTTTAAGTCATACCCATAGCAAATTAGCGGTTCAAATTGCATTCAATTCTATGCAGCACCTACTGCGTGTTGCACGTACAAACATAAAGATTATTGACAAAAAGTCTAAATGCTGTTGTTTTGACGCCTGATGTTCAACGAGTTTTTGTCAATATTCATACTGCACATATCCTAGTTTTCAAAAATTCATTCAGCTTGAATGATTCAGATTATAGTTTAGTTAGAAACAAGAAAGTTATGAAAAATTTTGGAAATGATTCCATCATATATAGCATAATCAGGTATTTAAAGCATTTATATGAGTACATTTTAGGTTGAGCCAGCGTGTGATATAAATATGTTCATTATATGTCATAACCATCTTGATATAACCTAGCATGTTCATTGAGTTGACACAATTCAAACACCCTCTACATATTGAAATATATGTATGCACATATTAGGGATGTTACAGAATTGAGGGCAACCGGAATGGGAATCCGGTTTTTAAAACTCTATTTATTGGAATTGGGGTCGTATAGGTACCCAAGGAAGGGTAGCTCAAAGTTGGAATTAAGAAAAGAAATCGGGAACATAACACTAGTCGTGACAACTTTTCACAAACAAAACTGTAACAGGAACAAAACTACAATGAAAACAAAATCTGGAAACCAAAACCGGAGCAAACCCAAAGCAGCATCAAAACGGAAATTAAAATTCCTGATGTAACCGGCACGCAATTGAAACTCAAACTAAAACTGAAGCTGTAACAAAATCAGAACAAATGTTGAAAAATGCACCACAACAAAACTAACAATAATTTTGAAGAACGAACCGAAAACCGAAACAAACCCTAATCACAAACTAACATTGCAGGAAGAACTGAGACAAACTTGAAACCCAAACTAATGTTGAGCAAGCCGTAACAAAACTTATACAGCAACAAAATAGAAATAAGTGCTGAGGAATGTACCGAAACAAAACCAAAATTAATTTTAAAGAACGAAAAGAAAACCAGAATGGGGAATGTTGAAAAACGAAGAGGAACTAAGCCGTAATCAAAACTTTTGTTGAATAACAAAATGCAACAAAATCGAAAGCGGAAAGTTCAAGACATAACACAACCGTGACATACCAGTAGCTAATTTTTAAGAATGATACCGGAAGTGGACGAAAACCGAAGCCATTTTAAAGAACAAGGTCGAAACCGGAAAAAACAAGAACTAATTTTGAAGAACGATTTAAAAACCAGAGCAGAACCGAATATATTTTAAATAACCAGACCGAAACCTTGGCACAACTGAAACTAATTTTGAAGAACGGTACCGGAAGTACAAGAAAATCGATTATATTTTAAAATACCAGATCGAAACCGGAACAAAACCACAACTATTTTTGAGGAACGATATCAAAGTTGGAACAGGACCGAATCTATTTTAAATAACCATACCGAAAACGGGACAAACCCGAATTGGTTTTGAAAAGCTAGACCGAAAACAGAGAAAAACCAGAACTAGTTTTGAAGAACGATACCAAAACCGAAATTCAATTTGCAGAAGTAAACCGAAAATAAGTTTATAGAACGAATCCGAAACTGGTTACAAAACCGAAACCGGCATGTTATATTGAATCTGTACGACTACTTGGTAGCAACACATTTACATACATGTGGTCGAATGTTTCGAGCTTTCGGCATAAATTTCATAAAATCTCTAGTATTTGCTTATATGTATATGTAAACAGAGATTTGCGTTTAGATTTGCATGTGGTGCAACTTATAACTACATACGTCCTTACTTGCTTGACCCAAACACCTGTCATTCTCCATTCTACGTGTTACAATTTTGTTGTTGTTGTTGTTGCTTTTGTTGTCACCAAAAGTGATTTGCTTACATTTTACAAAAAGCACTTAAGTGCATACACGTCACACATTCCATTCTGTTCTTGTTTTTTGCTTTTGTAATATCTCCTCTTTATTATGTTTGTTTCCGCAAGAGCCTATGCTGCTTCAGTGCCACAGAAAAACTATTAAGTGGACATACTTTGGCTGCGGTTGCAGCTATTCAGATATATTTTTGGGCGCAGAAGAATACTTAAAGTGTTGGTATTTGTGCTGAAGAGTTTGAGAAACAATGTCACAGATGTAGCAAACAGTTTTTAAATTTATTTCTTGAAATAAAGGTGGTTTTTTTTGGAAAAGTATACTTTTACATACTTATTAAGAGGGGCTTGGGCTCAGGTTTTAAGTACGAACTTGTGTTTAGTTAGCATGATAATTTCAAAAACCTAAGCTAAGGTGAGCAGCTGTTTGCAACGCCATTAATGAAAGAAAGAGATATTGTTTTTATTTTTAAATAATAATTTTTATTAAATAACAAAAGTTTCTATTTGAATAGATAAGGGAAACTTTTTGTTTTTAGAGACACCCGCTATAGCTTTCTTCATAGATCCATTTCCAAAGTTGCTGGACTTCTTCATCAAAGAAGGGGTTTCCCGTTCTGTTAATCGTTAGGCTATTAGAAGGACGGTTTCTTTATCAGCTAAACTCCTATTCCTACTCATTTTTACTACCCATCCAATAGCAAGGCTTGTTTCATGTTTTAAGTTGTCACTATAAAGGATTGACTGGCGTGTCTTATTATGATGATGATGATTTTCGAGCAGTAATCAAGGTTCTTTGCCACTTTAAGTTATATAACCTTACACTTGATACTTGTATAATTAATCTATGTATGAGTGTAGGAGTGTATTAGTTTTTTCAATAGAGAAGCCGCGTGATCGATTGACTGACTAACTGCATTCTCACGTTATTGATCTATCGCTGGTATATTTTTATATTTGTTGCTGGCTATGTTCACATCTAAACATATTCAGTCGCACTAATCTCATTTGTGTCTGCTGCTATTGGTTAGACTAGCAAATATTTATTGTTTATTTTGCTGAATTATTAATATTGTTATCACCAGAAATATTTTAACACGAAAGTCCACCCTGGTTGCCAGATAGTACGGAATTCATATCAGTGAGTAATGAAGTAGCTCCATAATAAGTTATCAGCCCTATTCTTAATATTCTTGCGGTATAACTCCTTCAACTATTTTCTTCTAGAGAGAAAAATAATTAGTAAGATACTTTGACCCGGGGATTTTGTTTTGCAGGGCAGTACACAACCACCATCCCACGGAGGCCGCCGAGAATAATAATTGGGAAAGAGGAATTTCGCAGCTTTTTCACCTTAATTGAAGAGTATTATAGTGAACTGCAGTTTAGTACATAGCTCCACAAGTTAATCCAGTTCCACCAAAAATATAATTCACTTCCATTTTAAGCCCATGCTCTCTTCAATTTATCTTGCTCCTTGTTTTTCTTTCTTAATCACTTTGTCCTTTTGAAAACATTATTTAGAATAAGAGAACCCATCCACAATTTGCTGCACTTCAGAACTCATAATAGGCGGTGCTCGATTTTAAACATTATATCGCTGAAACCACTTACTGAAACCGTAACTTAATCACATTGCCTATTGAGCACTAATTAGGACCTTTCGTTTGATACCCATATTATACTAACACATTTTCGGTTACACCTGGTCCTCATATTGGCTAATAACGCCGAAACTGGTGGAGTTATCGAAATAAGCGATCCTCTAAATGTTAAGTTAGCCATCTAGTAATTCAGCCGTGAAAGTTGCATTTAACTTTATTCAGCAGTTTTTGAGTGACGCGCGACCAAACAAACAGGTAGACATACAGACAAAAATTCGAAAACTGTTGCTTTGGATTAATCATGATCACTTCAATAAATTTTTCTTGAATATTTGTAATGTACAGACATGGACCAGTTACAATGTTTTTGTATTTAAAAAATGGGCTGTATAAGTAATCGCTTTGATAATAACCTTTTTAGACCTCAGCATGAATTAAATGCGCTTTTTAACTTTTTTATGGTTTTTTGTTTTTGAAGAAGCACAAAAACACACGTTTTAAGAAAAAAAAAATTATTAAAAAATAAAAAACAATAATTTTCGCTATAGAAAAATTATTAGTGGCCTTGAGCTCATTCATAGTCATGATACTTGAAAATGTATAGGCCGTAAAAACCAACCAATTGTTGGAATAAAACTCAATAATTATAAAATTTTGGTTTTTTCATTTTTTTCTTGAAATTTTTTCTTTAAAAAAAGTTTTTTTTGTTAATTGATTTTTTTACATAAATTAAAAAAAAAAAATTTTTCACCTTGTGATATGTACTATTTAAGCTTATTTATCTATGTACATAAAGTATTTGTAGTGCTATAATTTTTACAAAATGCCATTATTAGTTCAAAATTTCAATAAAATGTGTATCCGGGGTCTTAAAAGGATTAGAGTACTTCTAAGTGGAAATGCCCACTTTTCAAAAAAATTGTTTATCCTCCAACTTTTTTTGAAAACCTTATTCTATTTCCATAATTTTACAATATCTGTATTTAAGTGAAAATTTATCGGTGCATCAGAGTTAATTAATGCACTAATACCCTTTTTTCATTTTGCCAAACTTTCGATATCGCAATAGGCGTGGCTAACGTCGGATTTCAATAATATTCAATGAAAAGGTAGCACAAAAAACGCCATAATAAACCAAATTTGGTGAAAATTTATTAATTTTTTTTGATGCACAACCGAGCTGACTAGCCTGTCCCAATCGATTTCTCTTCTGATGCTGTTAATTTTATTACATGGAAGTGTATACCTATTTTGATTCTAATATCTTGTTACTTAGCACAACTGGGTATAACGGCATAAAGTGTAACGAATGCCCCTCATACTCTGTTCTACTCTCCGCAAAAATAAATAAATTAAAAATTTTGCCTATTCTATATTCTCTTAAATTTTACACAGTTCCACTTAGCTTAAATTATGTGACTGCATTGGCACGCCTACTTTGAGATTTTAAGGTAGAAACAGCATCACCAACTTGCTGATCCCACACACTTTATGCTATAATCACATTCACATTCATCATCATCATCATCAGCATTGCCACCTACAAATGATGTTGTCATTCTGTGTAAAATTTCGTTTCATTTGACTATTTGTCTATAGTTCGTCTTCACTTCTCGCTGTGTAGCTTGCCAAACTGGATTTGTTTACGTATGAAAACATATTTTATTTTTTTTTAATTTTTTTTATTGCTAATTTCAATAGTTAATGCGTTTTAGAACGTCCATGTGGTAGCCAGTTTTACTGGTACATCTTCATTATTCATTTGCACAATATTTGCTAATTATAAAAGATTATCAATCTCCTACAACTTGTTCTACTACGTTTTTTCTTTGAAAAGCAACCTGTTCAAGTCATACAAATGATGCAACAACAATTTATGCATGCGTGTATGCCCAACAAGAAAATGGATAAGCTCTTATAAGAAATTGAGAGAAAAAAAAGCTTTGTAAGTCTTATATTATATGACATACTGTAGAGGTTTTTTCAAAAACTTGAAAAACTGATCGAAGAACGCTTTATCTCAGTATTTTTGTCGGCAAAGTCTTATCTTCAGATAAATTCTGCGATATGGTGTTTTTTGGAAATACTGTGGAACAGGCTGGTCTTCCACTCCGAAGTCCATATTTATTCAAATAAATCATTTTTGGTCTTTCGAATAATAGACAAACTAAAAATAAGCAAAAAAAATGGAATAACTGTTTGAAATAAATTAGAATTTAAAACTATAATTTCTTCAAAAAACCACACTTTCTATAATACTCTACATCCCCTAGGCCTATATATATAGAGGTCTTAAAGAAACCATTAATACAAGGTGGCGGAAAAGTAAGCTTCCGATGTTCAGCATATCGGTTGTGGCACGTGCACCACATGTTTTCCAATCCCAATTCATCAAGTTGCGGCAAAAAGAACTCGTTGATCATTGCTCTGTAGCGCTCACCATTAACAGTAACCGTTTGGCCCCGACCGATTATTGATCAAATAAATAGTCAGCAATATTCCGCGTTCTGGAGCAGTGTAGCGTAACATTGTTTATTAACGTGTATTTCGCATGTGTTTACTACACAAATGTCAAAACAGAACTGACTTTAGGGGCCAATCGCAAAATTTATAGCATTTTCTGATAGGAGGATTACTTTTGCGCCACCTGTTATATCGATTGTATCTCTACATATAATAAAAGTGTAACAGCTCGATGTCTGTACATTATAGATATTTGAAAAAAATCGATAGGAGGGATCATTATTGAGCCAGTAGAAGTCAAATCAACTATTTTATAGAACTTTTGTCTGTCTATCTGTCTGTATGTTTGGTCGCGCATTACTCAAAAACTGATGAATGGAATTGATTGGAACTTTTACCGTTATATTACTAGACGTATATATTAAAATTTAAGACATCTCATGTTCCGATATCTCGACCATTTTCGGAGATATCGACAAATATGTGGACCAAGGTGACCCAAAATGTGTTTAGTACAATATGGGTATCAAACGATAGGTGGTAAAAAGTGCTTCAATAAGCGATGTAATTAAGCTCTTATCTGGTACGTTTAAAAGATAAAATGATTAAAATCAGATTTAGTCTAGCTTTAAGACGTAGCGCAGCGCGGACGGGCTTACTAGTGGTCAATATTTTAAAAAAATTTTTTGGCGGGTCTGTATGCTGCGTATGTGTGTGTGTCAGCTAAAAAAACCTGTTAGCTGACGGCATTTCATATTAGTCGTGACTTATTAATTTAATATGCAATTTTACTACAGTACTTTGTACAGATTTTAATTTTATATTATCTAACGCCTCAACTAACAAACATACTATATATTCAATAAAATGTATACTAGATACATTGATTCATGCTTCAGAAATTGAAAGTTATACTGTATATACTCGTACATGTGTGTAAGTGTAGATCACTTGTTTAAAAAGACTTCATACAACATCAACAAACAGTGGCTTATTTACAGTATCTATAGTGCGAAAATTTAATAAAGGTGCCCAAATATTGAACGCACTTTTAATATTATTGATAATTAAAATTTTACTAGACCATAAATATTGTGACGTTCGATTATCTCTAACATTTTAATATTTAAAAGCTTTGGAGCTTACATATCTATGTTCCAAAAATTAATCAATTTGATATTAGTAAAAACATTAATTTATCCATTCCTTAACAAATTGTATTAAATATTTTACTTATCGAATAGAAAAGTTTGGTAGCACTACTGACATTTTTCGAGTTTTGATATTACTATTATAAGTTGATCAAAGTATTCACCTCTTTTCGCCTACTGCCAACATATTCTATAACATAGCATTGATATAAGCTTCGTGCATTTTTTGGGAAAGCTTTATTAACTGAATTTTTTCTGAGCATATTTCTATAGCTTCTTCAACATAATGCATCCTCTTTGTTTCTTTGATAAGCCGTTACGTGTCTTGAATATATATAATATATAACTCGAATTGATTTCGCTCACATGTGTTTTGATGAGCTTACAGAATACCTCTGGATCATAGTCAAGTGCACGTGAAGTTAGACCTTGTTGCCGTTAGCTTTTATATGATCATTATATGTGATAGAAAGGCAAGTAATTAGTGGATTTACGTATTTGGTGCTCTTCTAAGTATTTACCAATCATATAATCAACCGATCATCTCTCACAATTGCTTTATAGTTTTAGTATGACTTGGTTTAAAGGTTTAAAGCGAAAAATCTTTATTCATAAACCGCTTAACGACTAGAAGTACGATCATAATACTCCTACCAACACAATCACCATTTCGTTTTTGGCGAAACTTGAACTACCCCTCGAAAAGCATATTGCACCAGGCCTAGTAATGAATACGCAGGCTTAGATATTTTTCTGAAAAATATCTTCTAAATCTGTTTGTTTACTTCCAATTTTTTATAAGATCGTGGTTTTTGCGTAGCTTGATTGTTTTTAGGTAAAGGGCTAGCTAGGCTTAAAGAAACTCCGTACATGCCAATACATAGAAGGAAATCTTCATTCGATTACACTTTGAACATGATTTGCCTTTTAACGAGACAAACTAGTGAACTTGAAAATATACAAATTGCAAGAAAAAATATTATTTGTAATTATTACATTCTTCGTAAATATGAACAACGACACAGATATGCAATTGTACATAACATAACCTGCAGTGCAACACTGAACTAATCAGAAAAAACACTGGTTTGTAACTATAAATTTCTGACTGACATCAAACTAGGGTGAAACGGCCCGTTGTTGTTTTTTTTTTGTAATAAACCTAAAATAAATACTTGCCACTAAAGGTTTAGTCTCGTTTAGTCTAAAGGTTTAAACTCGTTTTCCAAGTTTAAGTCGCCAGGCCCAGATGGGATCTTCCCCGCCATGCTCCAAATGGCCGGAAAGAGAACCATAGAATGGCTTAGTGTAATATTCGAAAGTTGCATAAGACTGAGGCACGTGCCGGAAGTATGGAGAACTGCCCGTGTGGTGTTCATACCGAAGGCAGGCAAGAGCAGTCACATGTACACTGGAGACTACAGGCCGATTAGTCTGACGTCTTTTATACTAAAAACCCTCGAGAGGCTAATAGACACTCACATTAAATTAAATGTGAGGGAGGATTTAATTTCCAATACACAACACGCATACACCAAGGGCAGGTCTGTGGACACAGCTCTGCATAGGGTCGTTATGCACATAGAGAAAGCCCTAGAACATGGGGAATTTGCAATAGGTGTCTTCCTAGACATAGCAGGAGCATTCAACAATCTTTCAAAGCGAGCCATAATGGACGGACTACGACACATTGAGGTGGATCCCGCCTTGGAAAATTGGATCGGCTGCATGCTGGGGTGCAGGAAGATCACCTCCAGTTGGGGCGGTTACGAAACCACAAAAGTAGTACATAGAGGCACCCCGCAGGGTGGAGTACTATCGCCGCTGCTGTGGAACCTGGCCCTTAACAAACTGCTCAAGCAGTTCGAAGGGGGGCCAGTAAAACTGACAGCATATGCAGATGACGTCTCAGTCATAATAAGCGGGAAATGTCTATCGACGCTCAGCTCGCTGATGAACCAGGCGCTTAGGGTCATCCATGACTGGGCCTGCGAGGTTGGGCTGAGCACAAATGCTGATAAGACAGACCTAATATTATTTACCAGAAAATACAAAGTACCAAGTTGGGTAAAGCCAAAACTAGGAGATGTGGTGTTAGAACCGAAGGTTAGTACCAAATATTTAGGTATTATACTGGATAGCAAGTTGAGTTGGAAACTCAACGTACAAGAACGGTCGAAAAAGGCCTCAGCAGCTCTGTATACCTGTAAGAGGATGCTGGGCTGCACTTGGGGTCTTTCGCCTGCCTTGTCTTATTGGGTTTTCAATACGATTGTTAGACCAATTTTATTCCATGGGGTCCTGGTTTGGTGGACCGCCTTAACGAAGAAAACGTATATGAAGTCAATAGAGAGAGTGTATAGAACATCTATGATAAGCATAACGGGTGCGCTTAAAACCACACCGACAGCAGCGTTACACGCCATTTTGCATCTACCGCCCGCAAACATAACGGCAAAGAACAAAGCGTTAACAACTGCAAACAGGCTATATGCCACGGGGCAGTTTGAGTGCAGATCATTTGGCCATAGTAGTATAGCGTCTTCCTTGATAAGACATGTAGACTACACGGTCCCTTGCCTGCGCTTCGAAGAGGTTCTGGAAGCCACTATAGAGAAGGAGGGCTGGAGGAGAGGTGCAGAAATGACGGAAAACACGGTACACATATATACAGATGGTTCCAAAATGACGGAAGGAGTAGGAGCCGCAGTGTACTGTAATGACTTGGGGATCACTAAATCATTGAAATTGCCAGATCATTGCAGTATATTCCAGGCGGAAGTCATAGCCATTAAAGTGGGAGCAGAAATAGCTGTAGAAAGTCTAGCGCTCGGAGAGCGGGTGAACTTTTACGTCGACAGTCAGGCGGCTATCAAGGCCATAATCTCAAATAGTAGCACTTCTTTGAGCGTACTAGAGTGCAAAAGAAGTCTTGAAAAACTTAGTATAGAACATAGAGTACATATCTTTTGGACCCTAGGCCACAAAGGTATAGAGGGAAACGAGAAAGCTGATGAGCTAGCAAAGAGTGGAGTGGCACTAGATGCGAGCAACAGTATTAACGTACCCATCCCGCTAAGGGAATTAAAGCGTAGGTGCGATTTACACATGGTTAAACAAGCAGATAAGGCATGGGAAGAAGTGCAAGGCTGTAAAATCTCCAAAATCCTGTGCAAATCGTACGACATGAAACTTACAAAAACAATTGTATCCCTCAAAAGGGAAGACTGTAGACTGCTAATTGGTATCCTTACAGGGCACTGCCTTCTGGCAGGCCATGCCCACAAGATCGGTCTTGTTTCCGACAGCATGTGTAGGAAATGCAAAGCGGAGACGGAGACTGTGGAGCATGTCATGTGCACATGCCCCGCTCTATCCAGACTGCGGCTTCAAACATTTGGAAAGGGACAATTGCCCAACCTAGCTTCACTGACAGAAATAGGCCCAAGTAGGCTTCTGGTTTTTGCGAAGAAAACATTACTGTTTTGTAAAATAGACACTGAAGTGTCAACTGTATAACAAGAGGTCGTCAAAGTTTTTCTGGTAACACTACGGACGCTATGCGTCTATGTGAGGCCACTGCGTTGGCCTGCCAGCACAACCTAACCTAACCTAAGGTTTAGTCCTACCTAACAGCTGACTAAAATCAAGACTGACTTGAAGTGATTCATACGAAACTAAGTGTTTTCAACTGTAGTGTGAACATAGTTTTCCTCATTTTTCATACCTCGATAAAATCGATTTAAAATGTATGATTCTTTTCATCGATACTAATCATTGCAGACCTATTAAATTTGATTAGTAATTAGTAATCAATTAACTCGATGGCTTTTGTTTTATTGGCAATGATTATTTTAATTGTTTTTCAAGAAAAGGCAATTACTAGTTAATTGCGATTACAAAAAATTTATAAAAAATTTAAAAAAATCAGGAAAAACAAATGAAATCACAGAAAACCAAAAATAATCAAAAAAAGTTGTTTTGATTACTTTTGAGGTTTTTTTTTTTGGTTATCTTAGATTTTTTTTTTGAAATTTTTTTTATATTGTTATGTGCTTCTACAACAATACTAAAAAAATCAAAAATAATAAAAGAAAAAAAACCAAAAATATTAAAAAAAAAAATTCTAAAATAATCAAAACTATTTTTTTTTCTGATTATTTTAGATTTTTTATAATTTTTTTTTTAATAATCGTAAAAATCATGGTTTTTGTTTTATTATTTTCTAATTAATTGGAAAATACTCAATTAAAATTGAAAGTAATTGGTAATCAATCATTAAATTGACTCTCAAGAAAATAATTAATCAAACCTGTAATCATTACGATTAGTATTCATTATTTAACAGCTCTTAAGCAATGTTTAGCATGAACAAAAAATAGTTTATAGAAAAATGAAAAAAAAAAAGTTGTTTGCAGGTAGTTAGCCTAAGACATATACTAGTTCCGAGTTTGTATAGAACTAGTTGTATTGTCTGCTGGTTATTTGTAATATTTAATTCGTGATATTCTAAAACCTTGCAATCGTTATGCAAACTGTTCGCAATTTCTTTGCTTTTATTAAATTTTTTGCCTTTTTATTTTTCTCATGACGAAACATTTTTTAAAGTTCAAGTTTGTCGAGTTGTCTTACTAAAGACCTTGCACTTTACTTAGCAAACTGAACATATGTATGTGTGTGTAACATATGTATGATTACATATATACAACTGTCATGAATTTGCATCGAGTTTAATAACTGCATATGTGTGTATACATATATGTGTGTTTGTAATGAAGTTGTTTTTATATTTATGTTTGAGGGTCAAGTTCAGCTTTTTAAAATGACTGGAAGAACTAGGTGATCATAAAAATTTATTTGTCGTTATGTGTAAGAATTGCATAATTTTAAGATTTATATTGTAATGAATGACAATCTTTACGGCTTCCATTTTGTTTTTAATTTGATGGTGTTGACAAATTTAATAAGGAAAGCAAAAATAATGAGGAAAAAGGAAACACCATGACTACTTCGAGGAGTGATCGAAGGATGTATACGACTAATCATCATTGTTGTTGTTATCGTAGTAGTAGTCAACCCTGTAACTTTATGTTAGAGCATTATTTAGGTGCAAAACCTATTTAGTTACAGGTGATTTTACACTACGAAATTTGTCAGTCGGGGGGCAGATAGGGTACAGGGATTAGTTGAACAAATAGAGTATTAGACTGTCGATGGTTGAGAACTTATAATATGCGTTGCATCTGATCACCTACCCATACCCCTTTCAATCACTCCGCAAACCAACTTCAACAACATCAAGAATTTTTAACCACTGAAAACCAATTAAATTAATTTTAAGTGTATTAATATTTGAACATTATTTGAATATCTTGAGCTCGTCAATATTTTAAAATATTTTACATGAGGTATATAATAAAGTCGGCTATTTAAGCAATTATTCCTTGAAATTTCTTGACGTCCTTAGAAACGTGCTAACTTATCGATTTTTATGTCTTTCGAATATCTCATGTTTACTTTTAACCCCAAAAAAAAAGATTGACATCATTTCTTTCGCTTTTCTTTAAAAACCACAAAAACGTTCAACAACCACTGTTATTACTCTTTTATCCATACACACAGGACGTATGAGTGTTGTGCTACATTGTGTAAATTTTTATATTTGAGAAACTAAATTTGTGTATGCCCTGCAGGAATATTATCAAGTTTTGAACTGTTGTGCTTCTAATACTTTCAGAACAACTACCAGTTCGTCTCAATCTCTTTGCATGAAATCAACTGTCGAATTTAACATAGTGATGACCCAGTTGTGGAAATTGCCCCGCTGCATCATTTTTCCTATAGTTCCAAACTAGTGAAATATTATACAGTTTGGATTTAGTTGGTTTCTATACTACAGTTAGTTTCTAGTCAGACAAAAATTCTACATCGTGATTATAATACAATTTTACGCCGTATTTCTGTAGTGTTGAGATATTCCGTAAATATACAAATTGGAGCTAATTCCTTCCGACTCCCTTTTTAAATAGTTTCGAAGTAGTGCAAAATTCTAGCCATTTTTGTTTTTCTAAAAACTTAGAAACCATAGACCAACATTTAACTTCGTTCAAAACAGGTCGAAAGAAACAGCTGGGCTTAATTCATAACAATTATTTAAATTTTGTTCAGAAACATATTACGAGTTACAATAACCAAAAATTTCAGCAATTTAGAAACATTACAAAACGTCTGAACTTTTATTATTATTTACTAAGTAAAACTTATAACGGACGAAGTCCGATATTAATGATTATAGCTTCCATTCCAGATAAGATATGGACCTTAATTACATCGCTTATTGCAGCACTCATTATCATTTTTTGTTTGATACAGATATTGTACTAACACATTTTGGTCACCTTGGTTCTCATGTCCTTCGATATCTCCAAAACTTCTAGAGCTATCGGAACAATTGATATCACACATCTTGAGTTAGACGTCTAGTATTGCAACGGTAAAAGTTTCATTCAATTCCATTCAGCAGTTTTTGAGTGATGCGTGACCAAACATACAGACAGGCAGATAAAATTCTAAAAACTGTTGATTTAGCTTCTATTGGCTCAATAATGGTCCCCCTATCTATTTTTCTTAAATATCTGCAATGTACAATCTACCTGTTTCAATTTTATTATATGTTGAGATAATAGTACTTGATTGCTGGTTTTTGAAAAGTTCTGCAGTGAAATTTAAAAATTTATGATTTTTTACATAATCAAATAAAAATAAGAAAAACCAAAACTCATAAAATTATCAAAAAAAAAAAAAATAATAGTTTGATTTTTTTTACTAATTTAAAATTTTTTGTTTTAGTTTTGTTTTTATCAATTGAAGAAAAATATGTGAGAAATGGAATAAAGTTATTAAATTTAATCAAGAAAAATTCAAAGGCAGGAAAGCCCGTAGGATATTAAAAAATTAAAATTTTTTTTTGTAATTTATAAATAATTTTTTTTCTGTCAATTAGAAAATATTCATAAGAAATATAACAAAATTAAATTAAGAAAAATCAAAACTAAATGGGTGTAAAATAATAGAAAATATCTAAAATATTATTTAAATTTTTTCTTAGTAAATTTTAGGTCATAATCTTTTTTTGATTTTTTTGCAAATAGATAATAATCATGAGAAAAAACATTACTCGGGAAAAAAAAGAAAAATCGAAGCTCTTCAAAAATCATAAAATAATAAAAAAATTTAAAAATTATAAACTTTTAATAATCATAAAAAAAATTTAAATTAAAACTTTTTTATAAATCATAATTTGTTTTTGCTGATGATGATTATAAATAAAAATAAAAAAATTATTTGCATTTTTTTGACTAATTTTTAAATCATAATCGTTTTTTTATCAAATAGAAAATAATCATAAGAAATATAATAAAATGGCATTATCCAGTAAAAACTAGAAAAATCAAAGTTAATTGTTTTTTAATTTTTAAATCAGAATTTGTTTTTGCGTTTGAAAAATAATCATAACAAGTAACAGAAAATGGCAATATTAAATAAAATCAGCAAAACTCAAAACTCATAAAATTTCATAAATTAAAAAAAAATCCAATATAATTATTTGCATTTTTTAAATTAATTTTTAAATCATAATAATTTTTTGTTTGTTTGTGTTTTTTTTTTTATCAAATGGAAAATAATCATAAGAAATGAACTTAAATGGCTGTATCCAGTAAAAACAAGAAAAATTAAAAAATCAGCAAAAGTCATAAAACAATGAAAAGATATAAAATAATAATTAAATTTTTCTATAATTCTTAAGCATTAATTTTGTTTCGTATTTTTTTTTTATCAACTATAAGAAATGGATTACAATGACATTATTTAATAAAATGAAGAAAAATAAAAACTCATCAAGCTATACCTTGATATATATTTCTTTTTAATTTTTAAGCAAAATATATTTTTTTTTTATCAATTTAAAAATAATCATTAAAAATAGTATAAAACGGATTATTAAAAAATGTAAAAAAAAACAAAAGTCAGAAATCTTAAAATAAGAAAAAAAGTCTAATATTCTTTTTCTTGTTCTTCAGTATTTTTTGTAAGATTATCATAATTAAAAATGGTAATTAATCATTGAGACGACTAACTAAACCGGTATGCGCAACCATTAATAATCATTATTCAACAGGTCTATTGCAAACAATAAACTTGAATAATCGTTCCTATGTGAAGATATTTATTTTAAATATAAAATAAATAAATAAAAATTAATATTAAAACAATACAGGTTTTTTGTTGTAAGAAAAATAACTTTTTTCAAAAACATTTTAAAATTCCTAGTTGAGCCGGTTTTGAACTAGCCACAATCTAATTACTATCGAACTGGTTTTTATTTGGCATTTTAGATCCAGTTTTGTTCCAGAAATTTTGCCTCACTTGTTACTAAGTTCCCTTCAGGGTATATATGTGCTTGCAAATACTTTTGTGTGTACATATGTATATGTATATGATCAACAAGGGAGATATACGAATATAGATAACGCGATTGACCTCAAAATATGATAAAGCACACGTATTTAAGTAATGGTACTTGACATCTGGGTATACAAAAGCGTGACTCTGTGTGAGGTGGAGCGAACCTAATTTAAATATTTCACATACAAGTAAACGAAAGCAGTATTTGTGTGTATATATGTAGACGTGTGAGCGGCTAAGACAAAAATAAGGTAATGTTTTAATGAAGTATGCGAAATTAGGCGATAAAAAGGAGTAGAAAATGTTGAAGGCAAGTTAGAATCGAAACTTTATAAATTTTTTATGATCAAGAAAAGTACAAGTGGCTGATAAGAGCTTTTAAAGATCATGAAATGAGATCAAATTAGTTACGCTGTCACTGTACCCCACAGGCAAACCAAATAGTTGCAAGCTACTACAAATAAATATTACTAATCGTAGTTATTACCGGTTTGACTGACCATTTTCTGAGAATCCATTTAATGATTGATTATCATTATTCAATTTTTAATGATTAATCTAAGAAATCGTGATTTTTACGATCATTAAAAAAGATATATATAAAAAATAATCAAAAAAAAGTTGTTTTGATGACTTTTGATTATTTTCGATTATATACAATTTTTGTTTTACTCTTTTTTAATTTTTTTTTGTTTTTTTAGTATTGTTGTAGAAGTAAAAATTAAAAAAAAATCAAAAAAATCCAAAATTATTTGCAGTAATCAAAACTACTTTTCTTTGATTATTTTTTAAATTTTTTTAATTATTTTTGATTTTTTTAGTATTGTTTTAGAAGCACATAAATATACACCTCAACAATACTTAAAAGTATACAAAAAAGGGGGAAAAAATTATCAAAAGTTATCAAAAAAAAAAGGTCAAAAAAATATTAAAAGAAATAAAAAATTGTTTGAAGTAATCAAAAGGACTTTTTTTTTAATTTTTGTTTTTTTTTGTTTTTCTTGTTTTTTTGATTTTTTCTAATCGTAATCAATTAATAATTGCCTGTTCTTGAAAAACAATTAAAAGAATCATTACCAATTAAAAACGCCATCTAATTAATTGAATACTAATACAATTTATCAGGTCTGTCCAAAACTAGTATGTTCACCATGTTCAACTAGTCAGAAAATTGTCGTTTTGGCGAAGTTCTACTAGATTTCAATTGTCAGCTTTCGGACAGAAATATTCTAGTCTCAAATTAGTTTGAAATCCAATAGTGTTACTCGAAGATGATTTTAATGCCTTCGATCACAGTGGATAATTATTCGATTCACATCGGCGAGGTCACAGGGTGAGTCCTGGTAGCAGTCACAGAGCTCTTGCATACTAGTATGTTTCCTGACTAGGTTGGTGCTTCACTGAAGGATAATTATGAGCGCAACTCATGCAAATACGTTGATGCCTAGTAACTATGTAAATATTAAGGGTTTCATATAGGATTGAATAGTTTGCGCACGATTTAGGAGAATTGCTTTTATGTTTTCCTTATGGGTCGTATCAAGTGCGTTAAATACTTTCAACATAATATTTGGACTACATTGGGTATTGTCTAAATAGTTGATGTCCGAAAGCAGGCACAGCTATTCCATGCCGTTGATCTTGATTTTCTCAAATCATCTCTTAGCAAAAGCACGCTCTAGCCATAATGCCTGAATCTCCATGATCAACCGGTTCTCTTGACCATCTAAGTCATAAAAAACCTCCCTTGGGGAAGAAGCGCACCCTTAACTAGTCCGAATGAAATTCGTCAGACTTTTGGCTTGAATTAATTTGTATTTTTTAAGTGGAAAATCTTTGCGAGTATACTAACTCACGCTCACTAATTAAACTTTCAGTACCTTACAGAGCAACTTCCGTTAGAAAAAGTGAAAGCCTTTTACTTCGGCTTTTGATAACTCTAAGAACACCCAAAAAGTAGATCTCAGTTCTTAAACAGCACACTGCATGTTAGTAACGCATTTTCAAAACAAAGTGGAAATAGTAATTTGGAGTGAAAAACTTCTACTTGTATACATATTAAATAATGCTCGAGATACGTGCTTTCATTTGCTTGCGTGCAGTAAAGTAGAACTCAGCGCTAATGTGGTCCTAAGCACATATATATAACTTTTATTGTTGTTCCATTTTGTTGTAGCACTTGTAACACATACACACATGCATACATGCATATAATTTGAAGCGTTGCAAGGGCTTTAAACACGCATTGTTCTACAGATTCTATTTTTAATTTTTTTTCTACCTCTACTTTTGCAACAATAATGAGAAAATCGTATAAGTGTGAAACAAAATAAAAAAAAACTGTGGCTTACTTGTCAAGAATGAAAAAGTAGTTATATTAGATATACATATATGTAAATATATTAAGTAAATAGAACAAACTTATGAACATTTTTTTTTTGTAATTTGCTTTGCAGACAATTGAATCTAAATTAGTGCTAGTAAACATGCAACAAACAATATTTATAATATTATATACGTACAATAGACTGAGCCAACAAAAAAAAAAATTTTAATTATACCGATATGATGTTTCAAAAAATTCCGAAAAAGCTACGCTCTCACAATTATAAAAAATAGATATAAAGCTATTTAAAATTACATTTTCTTTAAAATTTTGAATTATATAATCTTATAAACCTTTTTATTTTTTATGAATATGGGGATCAGACTTTAAAATTAATTCTTAGAGGTTGATGATATTAGCTTTGTTCGGTGACAAAACTTGCAAAGAAGTGTCAGTAAACTGTCTCGAAACGCCAAATGTAAAAAGTTTTTGCCGAACAGGAGTCAGTAAAAACTTGCAAGCAAAACAGCTGTTGCTTTTTTGATTGGCTAATAGCTCGAATTTTTAAATTCTTGTTGTTGCTTTCCAGATGACGATCAGCTGTTTTTCACCGGCAAGTTTTACTGAGTGAAATTCCCCCAGCAGAAACTTGCAACTCTCTCTCTCTCAATGCAATGTAAAAATGCGCTCGCTCGATGCAAATGTTTTGTGCCACCGCTCACTTTCCAGTAAAAATTTTACATAATTTTATAAAATTTTTAAAAATTCTATCCTCACCGAACACAACTATTGATAGTTGAGGTTTTTATCACTAATCTAATTTTTGTTGATATGATTTATTTATTTAAATTTTTTACTTTAGATATTTGTCAAAAATGCAAAAATCAAAATAGACAATATGTAAAAACTGATACGAAAATATTTTTCATGAAGTTGCTATTCCAAAAACCTGGCTACGTTTACATATAGACATACGGACAGACAAAAATTTTAAAAACTTTTTCTTTTGTAATGATCCCTTTTATCAACTTTTCTTATTACAATTTTATTATAGTTTTACTGTCTTTAAATTACAGAAGTTTTGGGAAGTGTTACTGATATGGGCAGTCCTTTGACGGTATGAATTCGCCACGTTGTGGAACTACCAAATTCTGCTAGCAGCCCGAATTCCACGGGTACAATTTGTTTGACCCCTTAAACCTTCAGGCTGGGGACTTTATTCTCTTCTTACTACAGGCATACCTACCTTGGGTATATTCTAGGCCCTTTATCTAACTGGTCGTGACTCGTTCCTAACCTGAAAAAACGAAACAAAGCACTGGCTGTAGTTTTTTGTTGGGTTCAGACCGAACATCGAAAAGTAGTTGAATTCTGATCGCAGATACGGATTCAGCACTTAATGCCCTTTAAGAATCCGGATTTTTCTTCTCTCTAGCTTAAATTTTTTCCTTTTTCACAAATTTCTGAAGTAAATACGTAAATCACAAAATAATACCAACGTTTAGAGCTCATGACCTAGAAGGTTCCACTGGTCATACCAAATCGCTACCACGATAGTCGGACAGTACCGCAAGTAAGTACCGGAGCGTAGCGGGTTCATATCCGGCAAAGGACTGCCACTTCCGACAACACTTCCCAAAATCTTCGGTGAGTGTTTTTGTCGCTAAAAACAACAGCAACAACAACAAATTTTAGCGCTATATTCCCTGAAAACGGATTTCTTGAAGAAAACATTCATTTAAACAATAAAAAGTCTTTAAGAACTAATAAAAACTCTGACACCTTTGCAGTATTTTTTTTTTGGTATTCTGGAATATTGAAACAATATAGTTTTTAAAAGCAAACATTTTCATTTTAGAACAGTCCAATATATATCATATGTATATATCGTTTATGTGTATATAAAATTCTCTAATATGAATACCTAATGACTTAATCTAATAGAGAAAGGGCTTCAATTGGTGCATTAAGACGACAAAGCATATCTTATATAAAATTCGGTATTCGACAGGATGTTTCAATATAATAATCAAATTAATAGACAATCCCATATTGCAGCTATGGGATGCCATAGCTCCTACACCGAGGAGCTCACTTAACATTGGAGTATCCTATTTAGATCGAGAACTCAGGATAAGAGCAGGAGGGAAAACATATTTGTATGCTGACCCTGATTCAGAGGTGTGGTAGAAATATGGAGCACAGCTGCGCGATGGCAAGACGGAAACCGGTACGAGTAGATATGGACCTGCTACTATACTATCTTGAAGGCAGAAATCCATAAAAAAAAATATGCTTATGGTAGCGAATGTCTTAGATTAGGTGTATCCGCTCGATCATCTGCATTATGTGAGGTGACCTTACGGGCCTTTCGGTCTTTTGTAGTTACTTCTTCCTCAACCATTCCACGTTCTTTGAGACATAAACTATACTTTCTTTAAAGTACCATGCCTATAAATGAGCTTTTTATTTTCCCTTAAGAGAATGACGGAAATAACTTTAATGAACAGGCTGACCATCTTACGAAACTATATGTTATGGCAGGATTTTATGGTTCATAGCCTTTCAAAGAGCTCATCAAGGAATCATGGGGGAAACCATTAATAACTGCTAGAGCAAGAAGCATATGGAACTTTAGATTTATTAACTAGGATATATTCAAGCCCGTTTCTTATACTCCCATCATAAAGGATGTCAGCTCAACTCATTAGTCTAGGCATAGAGGACGCACGAGCTCGCTTGGAACACTGTAGTATACACTATAATCTTAATGAGCTAAATTTGTAAGATACACAAACCTGAAGCTGGTGTAAACTAGGCCAATGGAAGCGGTTCAGATTATGTGCGAATACAGTATTCTGGCAAGACGAAGTCTCTGCTGTCTAGGAGTGTAACCCACAAAATACGTGGTATGATGAGAAATACCGCACAAGAAAAGCGATCTCAACTAGTTCGAAACTAGTTTTATATCGTTTATCATGTCCCATCTTGGGTATTGTGAAAAAGACTGAAGCCAATTGTAGACAAATTGGACCTTATCATGCTTATCGAGCTTATGATAAGACAAGCACCACACAATATGTCTCTAAAGATACTGACAAGGTGACCTTTTGTCTTAATATTACTTTATTCTGATGCTGGAGAAGATAGTTCGAGCGTCAGGACTACTATTAACTAGTAAACCCATCCCGCTTCGCAGCGTCTAAGAACTAATAATAGATTGAGTCCGATTTTCATCATTATATCCCATGCTAGATAAGATATGGAACTTAATTACATCGCTTATTGCAGCACTCATTAGCATCTTTCGTTTGATACCCATATTGTACTAACACATTTTAGGTCACCTTGGTCCACATATCGGTCGATATATCCGAAACTGATCAAGCTCCCGGTACAAATGACATCTAAAATTTTAAATTAAACGTCTAGTAATGCAATAGTGAATGTTCCATACAATTCTATTCAGCAGTTTTTGAGTGATGCCCGACCAAACATACAGACAGACAGACAAAAATTCTAAAAACTGTTGATTTGGCTTAATAATGATCCCTGATATCGATTTTTCTTAAATATCTGCAATACACAGGCATCGACCTCTTACAATTTTATTAGAGGGTCTCGGGGTGTGCGACGTTATCCGCTTAGAGCTTCTTTGGAAAACGGCGAAAGGTGAGAAAAGAAATCGTATGATCATAGAACCCGGAATTCGAACACAAGACTTTTCTGACCAGGTCATCTGGTGCTATTGAAAAAAGACGCTTTAGCGGAGAAGGTAATCCTATCAATATACTAATTCGACAGCCGGAAATCTGGGACGCCAGCTCTGAGTTGGAAAGAACACGCTGAGTGTTGGGACCTTAAGTGTGGTAGGAGCACATTTCAACTACAGCACAGCGAAAATAATTTGCAGTTAAAGTGCTGATTTTGTTAATTGCTAAGCAGGCATACATACAAAATTTAACCCATTAATGCACAAACATACACAAGTGCACATGTACGAATTGTGACTTGTTTACATTTTCCCCACATTTCTCTTTATTTTTGTCTGCACCATATTACGATGCTTTCATTTTGCTGCAACCGAGCTGATACCAGTGAGGCCTGGTAGCTGCAACACAAGTGCATACATATGTGCATATGTATGTATGTAAGTGGCAGCAAAAGCTCAAGGACGTTTGCAAAGTGGGTGCTTGAGTTTGCCTATTTCGTAGGGCGGCGTCGGGTGTTGCTGCAGCTGCATTTGGCAGCAGAGCGAGAGACAAAAGGTCCCACCAAATACATGGTCATAGCACATACACAAACACTTACGCACACACACACACGAATGCTGTGCGCATAAAGAGATCATACAAATGTTGGCTATAAAATGTTATTGCAGGCGCGAGAGCTTGTTGCTATGCCCACATTTGCTTATATGTTTGCGATAGTTGCATCTGTTAGCTATATCGATTGTTGCTGTTGTTGTTTGTATAATTTTTGCACTACTATTTGAATGGCTACATTTTGACATTCATTTTTGTTGTTAGTTGAAACAAAAGCAGAAAGAGAGAAAGTGATAGAATTTATTGGCGCGCATTTGGTTGTTGCTTCTCAATTGCTAGCGCGCTTTTGCTCTCTACTTCCACTTTGCCGCTGCTTTGCTTTTTATCTTCTCTGTTTGTTTCTCTTTTGCGCAGGACGCGAATAGTTTTGCAAAAGCAGACCTGGAAAAGAGCCACGTGTGCATTTTACTGCAACCACATTTTCAGTAAAACTCTTCTTCCCCACCGATTACCTCTCTCTGTGAAGCTATTTTTGCTAGACGCCTGCAACCGACCATAAGTAGGTCAAATAAATAAATAGTGAAGCTCACAATGCGAATGTGGTGTAATGTGTAGAGCAGCAGAGAATGTCACACAAAATTTGTTGCAATAGATGAGCGCATGCAGACATACATATTTACTTGCATACATACACTTATATACTTATTATATATATGCAATTTCACCTGTATGTTTTTCTTATATGTGCTAAAAGCACTTGCAGGAAATATGCCGCAGAAGCATTTAAATTCAAAACATTTTCGGTTGCACTGCTGGTCAATCTGAACTCCTCCACTATATGTTTAAACGACGCATCCATAATAAAGAATTCTTAAATCTCTTCTAATGGACGTATTAGGAAGCTGGCAGCTTTAATACGCATGCATCAAAGTTAGTTTGTTGTTGGAAGAGCCTATTTCGCTGAGCATTTGAAAAAATAGTTGATGCTGTGGGGACTCACGCCACGTTGTGAAGATATTCAACATATATGTCTTTACGTTGTTAAAAACGCGATTAGTCTAGGATCAATCCGGGATGAGTCGCAAAGGAGCATGGGACTGATGCCTGATTTGATCTTTTTGTATGGGATGAAGTGATCCCTGTTTTTGAGCATAATTGGTCCCTGTCATGCTTAAAAGGGTAGTATCGGACGATTCCCTTTCAAAGTAGGCTACAGAAATTAAAATCGACTTATTTTAACTATGCCTATAACGGAATAGTTGGAATCAATTGTAGCCCACTGTAGACCAAATTTATTGATCCCGGATCACCCTGTTTAGATATCAGTCGAACGATTTTTTGCAGGGTAGTGTATACAGCGATGAGCTTAACCTAATACAGTATCTTAACCACTCGTCTCACTCGGAAGTTTGCGTTCATCTGCAGATACACATGGTGCTAGTGAAAGCAGTTAACAGACTCTGTGTTGATGTTATTGAGGGCCTCATAGTGCACCTTTTGTTCACTAGACTTTTTCATGTAATGGCGGTTCTTGGGCAATACTTTCGGAGATGGCTCTTAATTTCCTATGTAGGCAGCTCAACTTCAAGCAATGGTTTTTTTATAATATTAAAAGTGATAAAGAGAGATCTTTAGCAGTTCTGAGCGCGGTGTTCCGACAGGCCTACAACTTTTCCCAGTTTCTGCCTGCTAGACGACGCTCAACTCAAGCCCAGTTGACCGATTGACTTGCATGTTTTCAGCAACGTTGTTTTATCTTTTCCCTGCGTACTGCCAGCCAGGACTTGGGGATTTTGTTACACCTTTGTTTGTCGCATGATGACGTCGATGTAGTTGTCTAATGTCCTGTTCACTTGCGCATTCAAATTAGTGATTAGGGTGGCGGAGGATTTGGTGGGTAAAAATGAGAAGTTCCACGTGGTCAAAGAACTGATTAAGAGATAATATTTATTTAGCCGACAGAAGGACCTTGGTCTGTTAGCAGTATAAAGCACTGGGCTGCATACCAAACTGTCGAGATGCCTGCTGTTTAGTAAAATAGTCTCGAAGAAGCGGGGATAGGACACCCTATCTTCTTTGTTCATTCCTAAGCCACACAGACACCACTCTATCACTCAGGTAACGCTAGCTGGGAGTGAATAAATATGTTTTGCCCCACATACCTCACATTTTGGGTCAGTCAAGCTTACAAAAAGTACATGCCTAGAATTTTATAATAACAGTTATAATTTTATAAGATTTACTTCCGAGTGTATTAAGCCCAAGCTTTTATTCAAATTTTGCAGTGTGCTGCTTCAAATTTTTTATACAAATTTACGGCATCTATCTACCTTCGTGTTTTATGCCGATTCCGAACCGAAACTGCCAAGGTAGATGGATTTTTTCTAATAAGCTTTTTAATGACAGAAATACACTCGGCAGAAATCCAGTGGGTTGCTTACCACTGCCAGGTGACCGGACTTTAAAGAAAACCTTTTTAAACCCACTTCGGCACGTAAACCAAATACCTTTTGTCGTAGCTATCCAGCAAATCCGCTATACCACGATAGTCACAGAATTTCAAATACACACTCAAAATCTGCAGTTAGGGGCCAAAACCCCCTTTTAATAGGCATAGGTATATTTTGGCCCATAATTCTATTTTTGGTTGCTCTAAGATGTTAAAACCATTGAAAAGCCTACATATCGCCTCGTGTAGCGATTACTTTGTCTTTTATTGCTTTATTTTTTTTTAGAAAAGTTTCAGAGTGACAGTTACCGAAAATTTTAATTTAATTAGTATTTATTATAATTTAATTTAATTAATGACCATGTTGAGTAACGAATTTTTCCATAATTTTGTTAGCCAATGTGTGTATTAGAATTTGTGGCTACAGTCTCCCAACAATTCCACTTTATAAAAAATATACATTTTAAATACCCATTGCGGTTGGCTAAATTTATTAGCTAATTTATTAATTTAATTTTAGTTTTACTTTATAAAGTAATTGCTTCCTCTAATTAAATAAGAAACACATTTTCTCTGGAAATAAAAGTTCAAGCTAAAAATGCCTATGCCTTCACAGCTGAAAAATGGGGGTTTTGGCCCCCCTTTTACATATTTTGATTGTTTATTGGAAATTTTGAGTATGCTTGACTGGACGTACAACTTGAGTTACATATATGGAGTGCCATGATCTATATATAGGTATGTACAGTTATGTTCAATATAATAGCAGTGAAACTAAAATGGACATCGTTCCACGAAATAAGAAGAAGCTGTGTTTTTAATAATTTTCATTTAAAATATAGCAAATTCCATAACAGAAACCAAATGAAAAGAAATTTCAAAGTTAGCACAACGTTCAGGAGAGTTAATTAAACTTTACAAAATGGCCATCATAATCTTCAAATTTTTTGTGCCAGAATTTCTAGAATTTTAAGTTTTGTAGCTCATTTAATTTTAGTGCAGTAATGTGCAAGTAAGAAAAACCTCAAAATTTCCCATGAATTTTTAGAATTTTTTTTGTCAAGTATGTAGGGTATTTTCTCCATACAAAGCTAATTTTTCTTCATGCGTTGTATCGAAGGAATCACTCAACACCCTTTACGAAAAAAAATGTTGATAATTCATTGACCTTTTTGAGATAGTTCTAACAAGCACAATGTTATACTAAAATTGGTTGGCCTACAAAACTGCGTACTCAAACATTTTTTAGAAAGTCTTCAAAAAAATGTGTATATTTTGATGTGCATTTTTTAAAGTTTAATTAGATTTCCTGAACTTTCTGTTCAGTTTGAAATTTCTGTTTATGTGGTTTCGGTTATGGAATACACTTTATTTTAAATGAAAATTATTAAAAACACAGCTTCTTTTTTATTTCGTCAAACGATATCCATTTTAACTTAACTACCATTATATTGCACACAGCTGTATATGTTACTTTCATAGTATTTTACATACGCTTGGCTCATCTTCTTTCCTTTTTATTTTTGTATTTTTTTTTAGCTCTTACACTGCCCTTCATGTTAACTGCGACTTTGCAGAGTATTTGTGCCCCATTTGCAATAGCGTTTGTATGCATTTGTATGTATGTACGTGCATAGTATTGCCTTACATTCATTTCATGCGTTAGCTTTGGGTTTTGCGCAGTGCGCATTTAAATCCTTGAAAATTTTGCAGCTTACACGCACTGTGTCACACATGACCAACGAAAAATATCTTTGAGTGTTTTTCGAAAATAGCAGCTGTGGTAGCTTACGAGTATTCGCCTGCTAACCGAAGTAGTTAAAGATTTTTTATTTTTTTGCTAAATACCATGACTATAAACGAGCTCAAGACCAATAATGATCATTTTTTTTTTTATTTATGAAAATAATTTTTTAATTTTTTATAATTATTTTTAATTAATTATTAAAATTTTTATTATTTGCTAAATTTGTGTGTTAAGTTTCTACCTCAAAAGCTGATAATTTCTAGAGAATAAATAGGTTTCTCGTTTAAAAAGTGCTGGATCCACAACCCATTAAAAATTTCTTTTGAAAAAAGTAAAACGAACCAGCCTAATGCCCTTTTACAAAATTGCTTTGCACAGCTTCCTTTGTTTGTGTTGCTGCCCACACGCGTATTTAAGTATGCGCTTGCATTTTTGATTGCGTTGAAGCAAGGCATTTCTGTAGTTTGCGCTTGTTACAGGAAATGGAATTTTGTCGTTTTTAAGTTCTGCAAAAGTCACTCATACGCAATGTCGTCTCCAAGGAAAATCTCAAAATACTACGTAGATGTCCTGTTGACCTGAATAGACAGCATTTAATATTTTTTGTTTGCTACAACTTTCAGGAAATAAATTACAAATTCAAAGGCAATAGGAAATTGCATATACATATATACTCGTACATAGTAGGCACATACAATTAATATTTTTTTAAACGTTTTTAACTTTGAGATTTATTCAAGGCTCTGAGCTCCACTCTATGTTCCTATCTGCGTTAAGCTCTTTTGGCTTCTTAACAAATTCCATTCGCTACTTGCCGTTGTGACAATTTATAAGGGCCTTAAATCTTCCGAAGAACTTTTTTCTCAAATACTTCCGAAGCTATCCCATATTCTTTCAACACTATCCACGCTTCGGAGACATATCGGGACAGGTATTTATGTTGAGAGACTAATCTTCGATCGTCGCAAAAGGACTTTTCTACTCATTATCCTAGTGAGTCCAAAGTAATAATTGCTGGAAAGAGTGGTTCTTTTCCTATGGATTGGATTGATTTAAGTTCCCATCTGGAGGTATGCATTAGTCCGACCATTATTTGCATAATGATTGCTAAGCTTTGCGCGTAGTTCGTCGTTTGCAGTTATTCATATATTTTTTAGTCGGGTTATGGGACGTAGTTTCTCTTATTCTATAGTGGGGTATCCGCTTAATTATTTCCTTAGCTATTTATTAATGAATCGATATCCTTCCTTTATAACTTTTGCACGTTTGGTATGTCGAAAACACTCCCCCGGCAAGTGGTGGGAGTTTCTTTGCAGGAACGATTCCGATGCCCTTCGGTACAATCAGCTTCTGGTACTAGCCCATATGCCCCGAGAACGACTTGTTTTTCAACTCGAGTCTTCATGTCGTTCCACCCTACCATATTACGAATCTCTTTTCGCAAAAAATAGTTGAGGTTATCAGTGCAACCTATAGGAAAGCCAGGAGATTGGCGGATGTTTTGATAGGCCAACCTTTGAGTAACATCAAATTATTATTTTTATTTGAGTTATTTGTTCAGAGCAGGGAGCTTCTGTTACACCTTTTATGTACTAATTAGAGGCGAAAGCTTCCGCTCTGAGGTATTGGCGCCGTATTAGCCATCCGCATTTTTGTTTTGAACTTGGAATTACAAACATAAACTTTGCATTCATAAACTGACAGGGAATTACAAGAACATGCTAGTCAAATTAAACGAAATAAATGAAAGTAAAAATTACCGTAGCTTATGTTGCTTTAACAGTTTGCATGTAACTTCACCTTAGACTGCTTGTCAGTCACTTTCAAACACTTACCAAAACCCAAGTTTCAATTTATTAAATACTAGCCGAGCCGGCAGACGTTTTCATGCCCGAAATTCGACTTTCCTACATTGAACCTTTTACCTCCCCACTCGGCGCTTCTTCTTCATCTATCCTTATATCTTCCTTTTTCTTTCTACTTTAGCTTTTCACCACCCTTATATACCGTTACTCTTCTTTGCTTTCTTCATTTTCCTCTAACACCCCCTCTACATCTCAAATTTTTATTCCTACTCCCCTTCTTCTCTCTTTTCCTCGGCGTGTACTAATAAGCACATAGTTTCGAACATATATCGAATCAACTTTTACTGGTACCGCTTACTTTTTCCAAGGTTTTTTTGGTAGATAGAACACATATCTACATATATATAAAATATCATTAACTTGAACCAAAGAAATTATTAGCTATGCCGAATTGCAACTTTATATAACCTGGGGGCTTTTCCAAAAACTATGTGGCCTATGTCGTTTCACAGAGATCGACAATAAATTTTGGACAAAATTGAAGCACAAACAAAACAAAAAATGTGTGCGCGTGGCACCGACGACGTTTCCAACACTATATATAGCCTATGCTGTAACCAATGATATCAAAATTTCATAAAGATCGGTGGAGTACTTTTGAACTATAAAAGACACACAGACCTACAGAAAAAGGGTCTGGCACATTCCAAATTTTTATGTATCAGATAAGCGCAAGTTCTAAGTGCTCTGTATACTCAGTATTTTATTTTTCGTTCTTAACTATAACTTTTTCTTTATACTTATGTACATAAGTAGTTACAAGTGTGTATGAGTTATAAAAAAAAAACAAAAAGAAATCAAAAGTATTAACGCATTGTGATTCGTGTCTTTTATGACTCGAATAATATTGTGACACGCAGTCAAAAAAGCACGTAGCAAGATATACATACATATATATACATATTTATTTCTATACACATTTAAATTCCGATCCCACAGGTTTTCTACATTCAATCTTTTTGTGTTCAAAACTCAAAAGTATAATTTGGCGCGTTTTTTGCTTCTTTCTTTTGTTTTTTGTTTTTTTTTTTATTATGTCTTTATTTCAACATTATTCTTGTGTGTCTTGCTTCAATTTACACGCAATTCTTCTACTCTAAAATTCTTCCGCTTTCATGCTCAATCTTCACGCTCAATTTATATTTGTTATTATTCTTCTATTGCTTCGTACGCTACATCTAATCTTAGCGGCGTATGACGTAAGCTATGAATATGTTACTTACTTATGACAACACCATTTAACAGGGACAGTGAATTAAATATTTTTCCACGTCGAACTAAACAAATTAGAATTCTAACTGTAATAGAAGCACACCAACATATTTCTTTTTAAGTGGACTAGCCAAATATTTTTTCATTTTAATTTCGCTTCAGTTATAAAATTTTGTTTCAAAAAGCCTACAGAAAAATCCTGGCATTACAGCTAAAGTTGAAATAGTTTTTAAAAATTTCAAACGAAAATTGATGGGAAAAATGCTTCGAAAAAATGCTTATTTTACTTTGGAAACAAATAACAAACTAAAAATATGACTTAGTTACATGGCATGCAAAAGTTGCAGGTTCAGCTCAAATCTCTGATTTTAGAAAATGATTTTAATATTCAAAAAACTCTCCTTAAAAGTTCGAAAACTTGACTCTATCTTCTATAAAGTATTGCGACAAAATAAAAAAAATATTATTTAAAGTTGATTTTACAGTAAACTTTAAAACTTTTGCGGTCCCTGTAATTTATACATAGTCCACACATCCTCACATACATACGTATTATCATACCCACCAAAAATGTGCGCCTTCTAAAAGGCTGATTGCTGCTTAGATATAAATAGGTTTTAAACATAAGAACTGAAATTTATAAATGCTTCAGTTGTATCCCAATAAGCAAAATAAGTTTACTATAAACTTGCGATAAACTTACTTTAGCAAGCTTTTCGTTTGGAAAACGTTTACTATAATCATTGTTAAACGTTTGGAAAAAATTGTCGAATCAACAAAAGTGATCCATTTTTAAACAGTTGCGATTGAAGTTTGGAAAACAATTTTTAATTAAAATTTAATTCGACGTACAGTAAGGGTATGTTGAAAACTGATTGATAAAACTCCAGTTTAGGCAGCGACAGTGAAAACGGGTCAGTAGCCTAATGAATATGTACTAGACCTTTGCTCCGAAGGTTGGTGGTTCGAATCCGGACTTCCTCAACTTTTTTTTTATTAAATAAATTATTATAATTATTTTAAAATATGTTTTATAGTTATTTCAGTTCCATTTATTACTGTTTTTTACAATAAAATTTAAAAAAATATTCGGCGCGAGCTTGCTTTTTTTTACCAATTTGTGGAGGAGCTAATGTTTTTTGCCTACTCCGAACGTCATCTGCAAATCTAAGAAGCCTTTCATGGCAGAAATACCTTCGGACCCCGTTTTGAGAAACGTTTTTCAAACCACTTTTGATGTTACCTGTCCTAGGACTCGAACCTTGGGCCTTGCGGTGTGGTCGGCCGGCAACACTACCGCTACACTACGTCGGCCATATAATAAAATAAAATGACTATAAAATTCATTCAAGTAGGTAAATTATGTGGCATTATTTTTAAAAGCTGCCAAGCTGTGCACCTCAAAGTTCACCTCAAGTTAATTCCCCAAAGCTGCCATACAATTGTGAAAACGTATTTAAACGTTTGTGAAATTTTTTAGTTACAAACTCGTTTGGAAAATATTGTTTAATAAACTAGTTTATTTCATTGTTTATTGGTATGCAACATTATTTTGGAGCTGGGTATTGGGGCCAATTTTGTTGCGTTGATATTATACAACTGATGCCGTGACGGATATCAAAAGCATGGGCGTATAGATATTCATCAAAATTTTCAGATAATATCTTGATTTCAATATACCAGAAGAAAAGTTGTTAAGTACGAGTCGTAGATGCAACACTTTACTTATCGCGATTCGATTGTGCTCGACGTCGAAGTATTTTTGAATTTTTTGACGCGCACATTCATGCCAAGATAGAACTTTACTGTTTTACCCGTGAAATTTATTTGGATTCCATAAGCTGATTTTTAAACAAAAATGGACCCCATGTATTCGTGTTTTTTTTAAGTTTGTTATGCTGCGACATGGGAGTTTATTTTGGCATAAATAGAACACTCAAAAGATTTTGACCAATTACCGATGAGCTCAAAAAGTTATATCATTACCTCCATAGTCTCAAAAAATTAAAAAAAAAACTATTATAGGACTATTATTTATGATAATGTATCAGCGCAATGGCGCAACTCACGGTATAACCTCAATAACGTAACATCTCGCAGCGTTACTCAATACCATATTCCTTATAATTTGCATACAATGCTTAAATCTATCTCTTAAAGACAACTTGGTATAAAGGTAAAATACCTTGAAAATTAAGATTAACATAAAGTTTTTTTTTGACCACACTGTCTCGCTCTTTCTGCAAGGCAAACAGGCCATGTAATTTAAGACCTACACAAGACCCTTCTTCATGACATTTATTGGGGTAGACTTAACTTAGTAAAGCTGTCAAAAGTTAAAAATTCGCTGAGAGCGAAAGAGTAACACTACAATGGAACTTGTGTCAAATTTCTTATAGTTCATATTATTATCAGTTTAAAATACTATAGAAATGAGAAATTATTACCGAATTTGTAGTAAATCGTTCCGAGGTCCCTAACTATTAAATTTTAGAAACATAAGGCTTATTCAATTACTTGTACAGTAATTACTTTAAAAAAGAGTTTTACTATGAAATGAAGAGTAATTTCATTAGAAGAAAAAATGTAACATAAAGGTAAATGAACAAAGATTGGTAAGCAAAAAATTGTTGGACATATTTCAAAAATTAATTTTAAAAATAACCACTTTTTATTTATTTATTGGGGAAACAACTTGTCCTTCTTGCACTGCGCTACGTTGTCTAGCTGTTGGAGCGTGCTCCTGTTAGCAACACTTTCATTTTCTGTCCATTTGTGTAAAGTGCAACTTTATTTTATTTTTTGAAAATTAAAAACCCTTATTTATTAATTTTATTTTAGTTTGGGTTTGACAGCGAATTCTTTGAGTTTATAAATTTTTACTAGAGAAAAATTGACTAGTAAAAATTAATAAGTCTCTCAAACTCTTACGCTCTCGATTTGTTTTTCTCTTACAAATTTTTTGAGTTAATGAAAAGAAAAACAGAAAACGTAACTTCCAGTAATAATTTTATACCTAGTTCGTTATTGAATTGTTTCCAATTTTTTGTCAAATTCACAACAGCTGGTCGTTTAACAGATTCAATTGAAGTAGCCAGTAAAATCTCTGTTGACTAAAACTGACTGTTTCCAATTTGTAACAGCTATTATATGAACTATCACATCTTCAATAAAAGATTTAAGGCTACCGCAAGCACCACACTCTATTACTTTTTTCTTATTATCGCTTACTAGATTTTTTCCTGGTTATTTCTGTCAGTTCTATGTATAAGCAAGCAGCTTGTTATTTTGATTTGAAGCATTATTCTGAAGAAAAAACTGAATGTGTCTTTGTAAATTTTTACTCCCAGTGAAGTTAGGAGCGAATTATTTAGAACTTGCGTGTGCCAATTGTGAAACGAAAATACAAACAACAAAAATGGAGAGAAAGCTGAAAGCTATTTACCTATACTACTAGGTTTTATTGCTAATCGTTAAAGTTTTTAAAAATGACATAGAGATAATTTTTATTTGTCAAGTAATTTGTTGGAATTAGCAGTTATACTCGTATGTGTGAGTAACTAAGAATAATTTTAAGTTTTGCTTTAAAATTGTTAAAAGCTTGCTAATAATAAAGTGTTATCGTCAGCTCTCAGCTTATTGCAAAAAAGCATTTTGAAAGTGAAAATACGCTTTCAGTTAAATTCGTAAAATTTTTATTAAAAAAAAAATTTTCTACCAAGCTGAAATTGTCAGTGGAGACAAAGTTGTGGTACTTAAAATTTGGATGCGAATTTTTTGAACTTTGACCGAAATCGGTCTAAAGTGCATACATATATATTTCTTAAGCCTTGGGTCACTTATTGTTTTACTTTGTCGGGGACCATTTGCTGGGCAATTGGCTTTGAGTGCAATTGGCTTATACACAGAACTAAGCGACAACAGCGCCCTTTGGCGTTATATTTTATTGACTTTCCCTCTTTTCATATAAAGAAAAAAGAAAAGAAATGGGTAAGGATAAGCTTTCGTAGTTAGACTCAATCGTTATTTTTATTATGAAAATACTTACACCTGGCGAAAGCCCGGACTGGTGGAAGCATCCCGATTTTTAAGACGTGCTGATTTCGTTGTTATTTTTGTCAGAAGTATTTGCAATTTGTGAAAACCTCTCTAAGCAGCATTGTGCTAGACTTTACGGCTTTGTAATACATCACACGTCGTCTGTCACAGGTTTTGGCCTACAACTCGACGAAATTTATTTTACATTTAGATACATCTTTTTTCACTCATCTCTCTGTATATATGTTTGTATGTCATTAAAGAACTTACTTCCAATTAATATTTCTCTAATCGCTCTTACTTATTAATTTGTATTGTTGTGTATTAGTTCGTCCGAAAATGCGTCAGCCGCACAGTAGCTGGATTAATATACGAGGTGTGTTCAAAAAGTATCGCGAATTTTGTGTTTTTTCAAAAATTATTTATTTATTCATGAATATCTATTTTGTCCCCTTCAAAGTAATCCCCATGAGATATTATACACTTGTGCCAATGGTTTTTCCAATCTTCGAAGCACTTCAAAAAATAATTTTTTTGTATCTGGTTCAGCTCCTCCTTCGATGCCGTCTTTCTCTCGTCAAGAGAAGCGTAACGTCGTCCTTTCATGGGCCTCTTCAGTTTAGGGAACAAGAAAAAGTCACAGGGGGCCAGATCTGGGGAATACGGTGGCTGCGGCATCATTAGTGTGTTGTTTTTGGCCAAAAAGTCGCGCACAAGCAACGATGCGTGAGCAGGGGCGTTATCGTGGTGCAAAAGCCAATTTTTGTTCTTCCACAAATCCGGGCGTTTCTGGCGGATTGCTTAGCGCAGATTGCACATAACTTGCAGGTAATATTCCTTATTGACCGTTCTTCCCTGTGGCAAGAACTCATGATGCACCACGCCCCTGCAATCGAAGAAAACTGTCAGCAAAACTTTCACATTCGACCGAACTTGGCGCGCATTTTTCGGTCTTGGTTCGGGGGGGAGCTTCGAGATGATTGAGCTTTGGCTTCCACGTCATAACCATAAACCCACGATTCGTCACCAGTTATGACCCTCTGGAGCAAATTTGGGTCGTCGCGGACAGAGTTTAACATCTCATTAGCAATGTTCATGCGATGCTGTTTTTGGTCACAATTGAGCAATTTTGGTACGAATTTCGCGTAAAAATCGAAGACGATCCAAAACACGTGCAAGCAAAGCAGCTGTCAACAATTAACTGAACATTCAAAATGGCCGAGCTTGTCGGCATAAGTGAGAGACATGAGTACCAACATAACGCCACAAAAAATTCGAAATTCGAATATACGTAACCAGCGAAAATTCAAAATTCGCGATACTTTTTGAACACACCTCGTATAGTAGAATAGCAACAATATACAAAGTGCTCTCCGTAGCAGCAGCGGCAATATGCACATTTTGCTACAAACAAGAATCACGCGCGCACATCATCAGCATATACAGATACTGGCAATGAAACAGGAACGAATTTATTAATTTTACTGGTTACAGTAGAATACGGAAAAACATACCTGTTAAATAATAATTAATAATTTTTTGAGAATCCTTTTAACGATTGATTACCAATTACTTTAAAATGTTAATAATTATTTCCTAATTAATTAAAAAAATAAACAAAAAAAAGTTGTTTGATTACTTTTGATTTTTTTCGATAAATTTTTTTTTTTTTATTGTTGTAGAAGCACATAAATATACACAAATCTTATTATTATTGTAGATTTTTTTTTGATTATTTTTGATTTTTGTTGATGTTTTCTAATCGTAATCAATTAATAAATGCCTTTTCTTGATTGGCAATTAAAAAAGCGGTCTAATGAAATGATCACTAATTACTAATAAAATCTAACAGGTCTTCGGAATAGTAAAAAAGAAGGTGAAGGAAAGAGTAAATAGGAAAGGTGAGCGGACAGAAAAAGTAAAATAAGTTGAAAGAGAAGGGCGACCGCCATGTTGTAGCGGCAGTGTTGGCGGTCTACCACACCGAAGGTCCAAGGTTCGAGTTCTGGGACAGGTAACATCAAAAGTGGCTTGAAACTTTTTTTCCAAAATGGGGTCGATCCACGGCAGTGGTTTGGCAAACTCTCCGATTGCATTTTTGCCATGGAAGGCTTCTCAGCAAAAATTAATTTCCTATGTAGATGCCATTCGGAGTCGGAAAAAAACTGTATGAAAAAATTCAAAACGGCAAACCACAAATTGGAAGAAATCTCGGCGCAAAAATCTCTTAGGAATATTTCTATACTACACTTTCTGCATAAAAAAAAAGCTGAACTTACTTTTATTGCCACCACTGTAGATAGAGAGCACAAAACATTTCTACGCGATTAAAGAGATCTAAAACTTTAAGTTAGATATCTAGCAGCACAAAGTTTAAAGCTGCCTTTTAGGTATACTACGCAGCACTTTTTGTTTCATGCGCTTACAAATATACAAGAAAGCAGACAAAAGTTCTAAAAACTGTTAAAATGTGTTCACTTTTCATACATTTGTGGTTAGTATGTAGAGAAAAATTCTTAAAACTAAGTTTTAATTATATATAGCGTCACTATTTCATTGAACATTGCTGTATAAATTTGAGATCACAAATATGTATGTATGTGTGTGTTGATTTTAGCTTCATCGGCAGTTGGTGTTGGTTGGCCGACCTGGCTCACAGAATGATTGCCTGCTTGGTTGACTGACTGACCAGCAGAGCCAGCTAGCTGTAAGTGTATGAATTTATGTATGTATGTAGCTGTTTGGCTGACTGGCTCTCCAACTCTTTTGGCCTTTTCGGCAGCTCAGCGCTTTTAGTGCGATTTCAACGTTTCACATAGCTTGTTGTTCATAATCGTTGTCGTCTTCTCTGTCGCCATTAACGTAGTATACGTCTCCTCAGTGTTGTCGCAGACATTTATTCGTGTACGCATCCGGTTCATGTTATCATAAAAACCAAAAAATTTGCAAAAAAAAAAAAAAACAACTTGACAAAAAGTAAAAAAAATTACAAATTTCAAATTATAATAAAACTAAGCAAACAAAAGTATTTTAAATGTGTTCGATTAGTAACTGGTTTTAGTAGCTGCAGCTAATGCACAAAAGTTTTATTTCTAGTTGAAAACGTATGCTTAATGAAGTCTAATAATGTTGACTTTGACCTAGTTTTGCATAAAAAAAAAAATTTCTGCCATAAAATACTAAAAATAAAACACAAATGTAAATTTAATAAAATACTACAATATAAAATTTAGAAATAACACAAAACAAAAAAATAAATTTTATAAACATTAAACGAAATAAAAAGTTGTATATTAAAGAAGTTATAAATTACAAAGCATATGTTGTGCATATGTATACACATGTATATATGTATGCATGTGCTGCTACATTTGCACGCGTCAACATCTTTTTTAGGCCAAGCATGTGCTCTTTGCACACAACAACAACAATGCCAATGTGCGCCCAAAAATGACATTCCCACTTCATTCATTCAGCAAGCTTTCTTTCTTTACCCAAATTCTTTTGCATCGCCTTGTTCCAATCCGTTTGACAATAGCACGCGCTAGCTTTTGCAAAGTTTTTCCCATTTACTTTTTTTATGTTTTGCTGATTTTCTCTATTTGTTTGTTCGCTTTCATTTTCATTTTCATGCAACGATTCTACTTATCAAACTTATTCGTGTGCATGGTTCGGTCGTGTTCTTGCTATTTACCACCCAACGGGAAGAGTGCTTGCAGAAATATATGTGCGTATGTGTGTCTCAGTGTGTGTATGTGTTAGTGTAGAAAGGCTCGCTGCCCTTAAAATGTGCTTTTTCGCGCTCATTGCATAGTTGTTCGTATTGCTTTTGGTCGAACTATTTTAAAATTTCTTTTTTCACACAAAAACTTTTGCATGTGATAAATAACCTTGAATGTTGTCGCACAGTGGGCTTGAAGGCATGTGAAAGTACCTGACATGCACACGAATTTTTGCAAAAATTATTATATATTTTTTATTATGTTTCAAATGTCTTTTTATAATACTAATTATTTAATTATATGCTGCCTATTGTTGCAGTTTTCTGCTTTTAATTCTGTTGTTTTCTGAAGAGGTTGTAAGTGCATTTTCGCAGTTTTATATAGACATTAGATTGTGAAAATTTTATTGATTTTATATTTTTAGCATGGCTCAAAAAAATATTGTAAAAATTTTGCAAAACTAAATATTGGCCGCTTTTTGTTATGTTTGATAAAACTTTTCTGCTCGCTTAGAAAAAAATTTTAATTGAAAACAAAAACAAATTGAGCAAGTAAGAAAAAATTATAAGCGCCCACAATTTTGTTTGCTTTCTCACAAGCGAAAAGTCCACTTGTCAAAGAAAACTTAAAATTTTGAAAACAAAAAAAAAAAAAAAAAAAAAAAAAAATCATTTTGTTATTTTATTCATATGTAAGTCGCAAAGTGCTTAGGAAAAAGAAACGTTTAATATCAATGCAACTAAAAAAACAATTTTGCAGTGGCGCAGTTTAATACGCAATCGTAAATTATTTTCTTCGCCGCACTTACTGCATCTGCAACCATTTTTCTCCCTTTTATCCTTACCTATGCGCATTCCTTTGTATGCACTCAGCTCGTCTCATTTCTGCATTGCTATACTTCTTTGTTGTTCCACTCTTAAAAAGTGTCTTATTGTATTTCGTGCCATCTTACCTTGATTTTTGTATATAAGCCTTCTAATGACATATTCCAAACGACTCTTGTTTGCAGCTTGCCTAATTACCCTGCTTGTGTGGCAATAGTGCGCTGTGCAGTATACTTTTAGGCGCCTCTAGCACTAGTTTGAGTGTTTTGTTGGCTTTAAGGTGTCAAGGCCAGATTATCCGCTTAAGGCGAAAGGATACAAATGAGTAATGAAATATTTGTAATTGTTGTTTTATTATTGTCACAAAATTTGAATGCTTTAAATAAAATTGTATGGAAAAGATAAGGCCCAAGAATAATCCCTTTAACAATTTCGAAATGGTCCTGAAATAGTACCAAAAGAATCCATGAAATAATTCCGAAATGGTTTTGAAAAAATCCCAAAATAATCTCCAAAACGTTCCCGAAATTACCCCGAAAAGAATCAAAGAGTCACACAAAGAGTCCCGCCAAAAGCCATATTATGTTCAGCAATGATCCCGAACTTGCGTCAAATTACCTTAGTGGATCTCAATTTATACAGAAATAATCCAAAAAAGCATGTATACGTAAGTTAGCTCTTAGTTACTAGTTTGAGGCCTTAGGCCTTGTTCAGTCTCATGTATATCAGCCACGCATATCAATTTAACAATAACAATAATATAATAATTTGGCTGGAAAAACCTCGAAGGAAGTTAATCCCGAATTGCGCCAAGAATTTGTGCTGTATTGCTTCTTATTTTATCTCCCTTTAATACCACGGCGGTTACCTTTATCTAATTTTCCAATTTATTCCCTAATATAATAGAAAATTCGATAAGGTAATCAGCAAAAATAGCTTAAAAATATAAAAAGAGTGTCACTCGTTTTTACATAACCTTAAAATTCCAGTAGAAAATTCGTTTGTGTCACATTCAAGTGAGCGAAATAAAATGAATAAAAAATCATGTAAAACATGTAATTTCATGCTTAGCGTCTCCTTAGTTAATTTGATTTAATTAATGTCAATCATAAAGAATAATTAAATTTTCGCTTGTCTATCTACTAACTAAAACAAATTCGCAGCTGTTCGCTTGCTTGTGGCGTTTGAATCGCACGCGTCTGCCACTCGCTGTGTCTGACACAACCTGTTCTTCTGATGGCATCTGATGGCACGTTTCACTTGTGTTTATTAGAAATTTTTATTAATAAGTTTTAATTAAAATATGATGATATAAGATGGTTTTTAGTTTTTTGTTTGAAACGGCTGTTGCAGGTCCCTCTATTCTTTGGTTTCGTCGTGATCATAACAATTTGACGAATGCATAGTTACTCATGGTTATAGAAATATTTATAAATTTACATATAATTATTTATGAAATCGGGTAAATCCGGCTGCATTTGAAGATTATTACTTACAACGATTAGATGAGTTGAGGATAGTAATTAAGTCTATCAACACACAAGGAATGTCATTCCTCATCAATAGATCTTTAGAGGACTTATTTAAAATTTTGACTTGAAAATAGATATTTGGTATTTAGCATTTAATGAAACAAAAGCGACAGTCGTCAAATTTATTCGCAGTTCAGCGCTTTATTGTCTCTTACTTTTACTCTCATGTGCAAACTGCAACGAAATCCACATGTCCTAAACGCTCAAATTGCTAGCATGTTCAAATTAAATATTCAAAGTGGTAAGGCCAATTAAAGGAACACAAAAGACATTGTCATGTGCGAATTCGGGCGAACTCGCGCTGTAAAAGAACACCCTGAATAAGAAATCAATGAAAAAATTCTCAATCGGTTTTTGTTTTGCTTTAAATAATTATAACGAACACTGCGTACTGTTTCAGTTGTGACAAAAGAAACAGTTTTTGGACAACTTTGGGCAAGCACGGGGTGCAAAAAAAGTGCTGAATAAGAAATTAATGGATTCTATAAAATTTGTGTTTTGAATAAGGAATAAGAAATGTAAAGGGTGTTTTTTTTTAGGGGTATAGAACTTCGAATTGAAATAAAACACAAGAAAATCGTTTTAAGGTCCATCAATTTGGCTTTATTGGAAGGATAATTTTATGCCATTAATGTTTAAATATGATTTCGGGCATGTGGCCGCCGCGGCTGGCTCGAATAAAGCCAATTATACAGGTCCAATTTTCAACCACTTTTTCGAGCATATGGGGCCGTATGTCGGCAATAACGCCACGAATGTTGGCTTCCAATTCCCCTAACGTTTCTGGTTTGTTGGTGTAGACGAGCGACTTCACATATCCCCAAAGAAAATAATCCAACGGTGTCAAATCACACGACCTTGGTGGCCAATTGACAGGTCCATTCCGCGAAATTATGCGCTCATCGAATGTTTCCTTCAATAAATCGATTGTGACGTGCGCTGTGTGGCATGTAGCGCCGTCTTGTTGGAACCACAACTCATCCACATTCATGCCATCCAATTCGGGAACAAAATAGTCGGTTATCATGGCTCTATACCGGTCTCCATTAACGGTAGCTGCCTCTCCAGCATTATTGCGGAAGAAGTATGGCCCAATGACTCCACCAGCCCATAGAGCACACCAAACAGTCAGTTTTTGTGGATGTAATGGCGTTTCAAGGGTCTCATGTGGATTCTCTTCACTCCAAATGCGGCAATTTTGCTTGTTGACGTAGCCATTCAACCAAAAATGAGCCTCATCACTGAACAAAATTTTGCGATGAAAATCAGCATCGAAATCAATCTCATTTTCGGCCCATACACCAAAATCACGACGCATTGCATGGTCTCGCGGCTTTAATTCTTGCACAAGCTGGATCTTGTAAGGTCGCAAGCCAAGATCTTTGCGCAAAATCTTCCATAAAGTTGATGGACAAAGCTCCAATTGCTGTGCACGGTGGCGAATCGATTCATTCGGGTCCTCTTCAACACTTTGCTCTACAGCGGCAATTGTTTCTTCGGTGCGCACTGTTCGACGTCTCTGCGGATGCGTATTATCACATAGAGTAAACGTAGTGCGAAAACGATCCATGGTTAACCGAATTAATTGCTCTGATGGACGATTATGTCGACCATAAAATGGACGGAGCTCACGGTAAACTTCGCGAACTGAACCATTATTTTCGAAATAAATTTGCACGATTTGCAAGCGTTGTTCTTTTGTCAACCTGTTCATGATGAAATGGCAAACCAAACTGAACATAAATGACATTAGAGTTGCCAGATTTGACCACAAAATGCCAGTTTTATCTCTATTCGAAAAACAAACCTGTAAAAAAAACACCCTGTACTTATATTGGTTGGCCCACATCAAAACTCACTTTTCACACGAGTGAAAATTCGAAGTTCGGGAATTCTCTGGTAGTATTCGGACTTCTAAGCTTTTACTTGTAATTTTTCTAAATAGAGATACTACTTCGGAAGTCATTTTGAACCAACTTTATGGCTCATAGTCATAGTCAAAGTTTGGTATGACTTAAATTTAGATGAAGCTTTCTTGACAGATAGCCCATATAAAATTGCTTCAAATAGCTTTAACTAAATTTAAGTTATACTTAAATTTGCCTATGACTATACCCCTATCCCTTTTACACTATAAACATCTTCTGCGAGCACCAGCAGCTAGGACATATTCCCTTTCATTTACGCATGTAAAGGCAACGCGTTTATGCGAACACACCCACATAAGCAGAAAACACAGCTCTCTAGCTAAATTTCTTCTAAAAATCGTTAGTCAACTACACTCCCTAAAACCTTGGAGAAGTTTTGCCTTTAAACTAAGATTTTTATTGATTAAAAGTATGTACTGATATTTTCTAAAATTTTTTTTTAAACTCCACCACTTATTGAAACTTTTAAGTTCGAGCACTGCTGCAAGTGCAAATTGGGTCAGCTACGTGTATTCATCACTGCGTTCTAATTAGTTATTAAAATTAAAAAAAATTTTATTGTTGCTGTGTTGCAGCCCTTTTTTTGTTTAATCACTGTTGATTAGTTTTACAAGTATGTAATTACCAAAGTTGCGTTAGCTCTCAGCACTCAATTAGACTGTAACAGTGTTTACTCTTACATAGTTCTACTGGAACACATATGTACACTGTTAAAAATTTTAGCCCGAATTTGAAAATTTGTGTATACATATAAAACCAAACCAAATTTGATTTTAAGTGTCAAGTTTTCTAGAAAATAAATGCGATGAAAAGAGTTTAAATTTTAAATCAGAAATGTCTAACTAATTAAAAGTCAGCGTCAGGTGCTCTATCCAATGAGCTACAACAGACATACAAATATTTCGAGAAAAATTCAATGCCATAAAAAGGCTTTAGAAATAAAAATAAAAAAGAAATGTTACTGTTTTTATCCAATACGATTTTTTATCAGACCTATTAAATTTAGTTAGTAATTGGTAATCAAATAATTAAACAGGTTTTTTAATTGGTCGTGATTATTTTCATTGTTTTTCAAGAAAAGAAAGGTATTAATTGATTACGTTTGGAAAAAATCAACAATAAATCAAAAATAAGCAAAAAATGTTGTCCTGATTACTTTTGATTATTTTTGATTATTTTAAAGTTTTCGTTTTGATTATTTTCGATTTTTTTCAAGATTGTTGTAGAAGAAAAATATTGTTTTCATTACTTTTGATTATTTTTGATTATTATAAACTTTTTTTTGATAGTTTTTGATTTTTTTCAGTATTGTTGAATGTTCTTCTACAAAATAAAAAAATAATAAAAAAAAAATTTAAATAATCAAAAAAAAAAAACAATCATAAAAATAATAAAAAATAATCAAAAGTAATCAAAACAACATTTTCCGATTATTTTTGATTTTTTTTAATCGTAATCAAATAATCATTGATTTATTTTAATAATAGTAAAAAATCATAATTTTTTTTTTGATGATTTTTTAAATTAATTGAAAAGTAATCATTAAAAATTTAAAGTAATTGGTAATCAATCAATAAATGAATTTTAAAGAGATAATCGTTACGTTTAGTAATCATTATTTAACAGGTCTGTTTTAAATATAAACAAAAAAATAATTAAAAATCTTAGTAGAACAACAGCAGCGTAAATAATAAAATAAGCTGTAATTACAAAAGTAAACAAATTCCAAATAAAACAATTAAATTTTTGGGCATTTGCAAACACAAAATACGTATTTTTAAAGTATTATTAATTTCAAATTATTAATTCTGTGACCACAAGCTATACAAGCCAAAGTCGACATAGAACAAAATTAACTGTCTTTTTATAGTTTTTTTTCCAAGGGTCAAAAAAGTGGAACAAATAGTTTTTTATTTATTTATTTACTTTATTTTTTATGAACCAGCATTTGTAATAACAACGTAACCCATTATTGGTTGAGAAAAATAGCTTAAGTAATCGCAGGGCATTGGTCCAAATTTTTTTTGGATTTTTTTTACATGTGTTTTAATTAAACAAGACTGATTAAAACTGAATATTTTACACAAACAACAAAAAATTAAAGTTATTTTAAAGCTGGAGTTCAAATATGAAATTTAGAATTTTCTTAAAATTTATTCGGAAATAAACCTAAGTCTCTAGACTTTTGCATCAATATCACCATAGGTTAACTCTTATAAGGGATTTGTCTTTCAGTCTTTTTTCTCCGCTCAAGTTCAGTAAAAAGACTTTGGGTTTTAGACTCCTGCGGGTTAGTGAGTTAGAATATGCCTCGGGTAGGTACGCCGGTCGTAAGAGGCGACTAAAATCCACAAAGAGTAATGACGTGCAACTTCTTTCTTACGAAAAGAGGGAGTGAGATAACTTAGAAGGTTTAAATTTAGTGGCTTCCACGACAGTCGGGCATGTACCGAAGCGTACCGGGTTCATATGCGGCAAAGCACTGTCCCTTACGACAAAACTCCCCAGTACTTGTTGTCGCTAAAACAACTTTTGAGTTGTCCCTAGGTCCAAAAAAAGCGTTCTTAACGGCAGGAAATGTTGCATATGTTTTAAGTAAATGGTAAATGTTTAGGAAGTGTTGGCTTTGATACTACTTTAGAGCTTCCAGTACAGTTGTTGGGCGACATTCGGCATTCCCTTGGCTACATTACATTTTCCTTAAAGTAAATTCTATAGCTATACCTTGCTTTTTGTCGGTGTCGCTAGTTTTCGGGGTTTGTCAGTTTGAAAAACCTGAGCCCCTCACTTAATACGACCCAGGGCGCTCGTGTACTTAAATTACTTTGGTTCTTATTACCACTTATCACAGAATTGTTATAATTATATCTGTCGAAATAAGCGGAAAAAGCCAAACTCAAGTTTAGTCGAACACGAGATAGTACCACCATTGTGTTATACGCGCTAGGATCTCTAGTCACACAACATCTCATGGATTTCTTTATAAAATTGTGGATTCTATAGACAAAAACCTACATCTCAATTCCATACATTTAAACTACAATTTCAACAAAAAAAGCGTTCTTCAAAAAAAAAATTACTTTGATAGTTTTTCCTTATTGCCACAGATATTTTGTTTCAAATGCAAGAAAACCAATTGTTGTATGTGAGCTAAATATTTAAGCAGTTTTGTTGTCAAAGCACTTAAGAAAAAAAACAAAAAAATGCATGACCGTAGCCTTTAACGGTAAGCGCCACTACAAGCTTACCTCCCACCTTACAATCCCTATACTGCGTATGAGTGACATTTTCAGTAATTCTACTTGCCTTTGTATTTGTGATTTATGGTTTATTATACTTAAACATTAAGTAAGGTATGTTAGTCAATTAAGAAAATTTATTTAGTGTCACCTGTGCACCCACGTGTCATATAAAAAACTAAATTTAATTTTTTTTTCGCGATATTCAGTTTATGACCCAATAAAATTCAAATTTCAATGACGTCGCTTGTTGTTTCATATTCAAGGCAAAAAAAGCTATGCTAGAGTCACAAATATTTGTAGACATTGTCAATAAATTATCTAACTCATTCATATTAAGTATTAATCAAAAAATGTAAACATATGAAGGCAGTTAAAATTGGTGATCTCAGACAATGCGCTCTTGACACTGACCGTTTAGCTCTTTGCAGCTTTTTATGTTAAAATTGGCATATTTAAGATTTAAATGGCAAGCGTTTTCAATTTTTTATGGCTTAATAGAAAGATTTGGGTTTCTTTGACTTACTTGGATGAATTATGCATGCGAATTTTGATATCACTTTGCATATAGGGGCCTTGAACAGTCAATTGGACTTGCTAACAAGAGTTAATATCTATTGATTAACTCAATAAGCCAGCCGGTGTGAGTGTGGCTATGGTGAGTAGCAATCACCTTAACCTATATAGTGCATATTTCATAAGCCCTTAAAATATTGCGGGTAGATGAAATAAATAATAGAACATTTTTATTAAAACGTAATTTTAAAAATCTCTATAGAATTGAATTTAAGACTAGGATTACATAAGCTTTCTAGATACGCAGGATCTCCAATTTAAGTGTCAACACTTGATCCATACAAACATTTATACTTAATATATATAATTTGGGTAAAGTGGGCTCAGGGGGCATCTGGGTGCGACGCTATATAAAGTTGGAATTCCGCATAACTACGTATTTATTTGATTCTAGATCATGATATTTTATTTAAACGTGGCCTATATATCAAAAGAAAAACTTTGGAAAAAGTGAGCGATACTAAATGTTCATTTACCTGTGGGGGGTGCCACGCCCATTTCCCAAAACTAAAAAAAATTATTAATAAGATCATCATGCCATTGTAACTACCAAATTCTAGCACTCTATCTTCGTCAGTGAAGGCGATATGGCATGTTCTGTTTTCCTGTCTCCCTCTTAGAAAATTGTAGTACAAAAGTGGGCGTGGTCGTCATGTAGATAGTATACCTCGTACCAAGCTTCGCAATTCTATCTAACATAGTTCTGAAGTTAATAATAATTGAAATTTGATATTTTGTTCATTTATACGTGGGCGGTGCCACGCCCACTTTCCAAAATTTTTGCAAAAATCGTATAAAGAATGAGAAAATTTAATCAGATCATTCTACCTGCATGACTCAATCAGATATGGGCAGTTCAGTATTTCCACCTTCTTTTCAGATAACTTTTATAAAAAAGAAGGCGTGATCGAAAAGCGATTTCGCTTATTTTCTATGGGTGTATGTACCATAACAAAAGCATACCTCGTAACAAATTTCGTTATTCTAGCATAAACGGTTCTCTAGTTGTGAACAGTTGATGTTTGAAAATTTGTTCACTCATATGTGAGCTGTGCCCCGCCCCTTTTCCAAAAATGTAAAATCGTTGTAGCTGTTGTGGTAGCAACGACAAAAACACGTCCCAAAGGGGTTGGGGAGTGGTGTCGAATTAACAGTCCTTGGCCGGATTTGAACCCGCTACGCTCCGGTACTCCCTTGCGGTACTGCCCGACTGTCGTGGTAGCAATTTATGACCAGTGAAACCTAGGTAATGTCACCTCTCCTTCCGAAAGAGGTGAGAGGCATCATACCTGTAGATCAACCAGCGAGTTGCACGTCATTACCATTGTCCATATTATTCGCCTCTTACGACTCGGGCATATTCTAAACCCCTAATCGTCAATTATTGTACCTGCTTTTATTATTGAATTATCTAATTTTAAACTTTTGTTCGAAATTTTCGGTATCGAAAAAAGGGCGTAGTTATTGTTCGATTTTGCCCATTTTAAATAGCTACCTACCTTGGCCAGAAAGTAACCTATTTGCCAAATTTCAAATATCTCGAATTTTTACTCAAGTTATCGTGTCCATGGATGGACGGACGGACATGTATTAGTTGAGTCCTCTGTTCATTCTAAGAACTTTGAAATATGGAACTCAATATCTACATCCATTATTTTGTACCGTTACAAGCCACCATTGTATAGGAAAAACTATAATACTCTGTGTATTAGTGCAGTTGGATATAACAAGTCCAAAACTCCTAAAAATTTAATTAAGCAAAACCTACTATCCGCTCGTTTCGCACCTTAACAAAATTAGTAAGTTGAAATAAGAGACTGCTAGCAAAAAAATCCTATTTGAGTTGCAGTAAAATGCATTGTGCTTTTAACATAATTTATAATTTATAACACTCTTAATACTAAATTTGACCCACTGTTTTTTATGACTTATTTAGCCAAATATCTACATATATTGACACTTTTGAAATTGTTGGCGTTGTTTGCATTGTGTGTGTTCTTTTACATACATGATTTTTTACATACCACTCTTTAGGTATTTCAATTAACTGTTTTATTGTTATTTTCATACAATGTCACAAAGTTATTATTGTTGCGTTTGGCTGTTGTATTTTTAAATATTTTTGTATATATGTATCCGACTGTTTACTGGTTTTTCCCCATTCGTACACTTGTGTAGATAGCACTTGTTAAGTGTCTTTTCGTGCTCGGTTGCGGTTATACGATCATAGCAGTAAAAGAAAAAATCAACAACAAAACAAAAAAATAAAATAAAAAATTATAAATGTGTAGAAACGCAAAAGGGGTATTATGGTGTATTCTGTCTGAATAACTTGCTGACAAACGCGACTGAGGAATTTGTTCTGAGTCGATGATATATGTTTTTTTTCTGATTGCTTAGCTGTGTACCAAATGTTTTGTTTTTGTTTCTAGTACTTTGTTACTTAATTGTTACGCGTTATTTGCATATTCTCGTTTAGATATTGAATATTTCTATTTTTGTGTTCTTCAATCGATGACAGGTAGATTTTTATTTTTTAATCAACAGGTTTTCTAGCTGCTGGTGACTTAACTTAATACTTTATAAAAAGCCAACGCTCTGATGTTTCAGCAAATTGAGCTCTTTACAAACTCAATCGATTGTGATCAAAATTGGCATTTATGGCATAACTTGAGAGACAGAATAGTTTTTATTTCGATTTTTAGATATAAAAAGTTCCAATTCGTCATAAATTTGGGCTTATTTTTTGAAATTTTCAGGACAGTTTTGGTGTGGTAAATGAGTACAGGATGGGCTATATATAGGTTTGAAAATTGGGTGGTGCCATGATATGTCCTATATGTCAACCTACATAAAATTTTGGAAAAAGTGGGCGGTACCACTCCCAAAAAATTGTGTATTTCGCTATATCTTCGCAAATATAAATATATCAGCACCAGAGAAGAGAGAGAGAGAGAAAAAAGGCGAAGAACAATATCATATCAAGAAAGTAAAAGAAAAGAACAATACAAAAAGTAGAAGAAGAGGAAAGGTTAGATGTAAAGGTGATAGTTAAAAATGAAGAGGATGAAGACGAGAAATTTGATATGTGGAAAGTAAAGCGAAAAAGGAAAAGAAGGAGGTAGCAATAATGAAATGATTGAGAACTAAATAAGAGCAAGTAAGAGATGGAGGGTAAGAGAATAAAATTTGCCAAATATGCAAGTCAAGTTTATGGCAGGACAATATTTGTATATTGGCGGCTCATGCGAGATTGACGGTACTAAAAAATAAGCTCTTTTCGTCATCGGAGCTTTAATTAATGAAAAATTTTATTTTAATTTTATAGTAGTTGTTTTGCTTCTGTCTTCCTGATCTGAACAAATGAACGAAAATGTGGGTGCCGCTTTGAAAATGAGCAAAACGAAGCATTTTCTTGTATTAATTGAAGAATCGTCACGGTTGACAGATATTAATTTGGAAGTAGCCTATAAAATCCAACAGGGAAGAAATCCTGCTGGTAGGTGCTTCTTTGGAGTAGACAATTGAAAAGTAAATTTCTCTGGACAGACAAAGATCACGCTTGGCAACTATCTCAATATTCATTGTGTGGTTGTTGCTGGTATTTTTAGGGGCAAGCCACTCGCCGAAGGTTTGTTAGAGTTTAAATGATTGAGAGAAACTTTTGTCATACAGGCATCCGTCATGCTACGGTACTAGCACTTGCTGGTAGTAATCAGACTTGTGCATGAGCAACTTATTTGATCCAGTCCAACATTCCGGGTTTTAATAATCTTTATGACAGGTATATCTACCCGTATATTCCTTGCTCTAGCTTTCTTACCTATTAAGGGTTCACTATGAATCTTTTCATGTTCGAATAGGAATCACGAAGCCTGTAAAAATCAGACGAGCTGACTGTTCCCAATCTTACAGACTCCCCTCTCATATTTTCTAACGCCTCAGTTACTACGTAGATACCATACTTAATACCAGAGGTTGATTTTATTTTGGCTAGTAATTTCATCAACCCAGAGGCAGAGTTTCCTTGATTATTTACATATTGACATATGAAATCCCAAAATCAACTCAGCACGATAAGAGTTTGGTTGTATGTTACGGAATTATCTGTTTTATAAAATGAAATTTAGTCTTCGCTTTTATAGATTTTCAATCATCTTAAATTGGCGCACTCGCACCATGACTTTGTGCATGCGTAGAGCGGTGAATGTGAAGGCGCCTTTTGTGATTAAATTTGAATAAATTTGTTTGGTTTCTTCATGCTTATGGCCATACGTGGGTTGAATTTTTGATATTTCACACATTTATAAGCTTCTCTTTAGACGATCTTCAGATGACTATACACTCACCGCTTAAAAATAGAACCAAATAAATAAAGCAAACTGGATTTTTGATAATTCTATATTTTCTTGCGTGCTTATATTATACTGCGTGCATATATCAATATTGGTATATATGTACTCGTATATATAAATAAGCTTAGCTTGTGGCTTAGAGAATCGCAGTATTTTTGTTTGTTTTTTATGTTTTTATTCCACTTTTTCGTTTCTCGTTTCAACTTTAATACGTATGTGTATATGTATGCTTGTGTGCGTGTTATTGAATTAGATAATTAGCGCCTTTTCGATTTTTGCTTTACATCTTTCCATTCGCTACCTCACTTCATTATTCATTTTCGCCAATACTCGTAGATGTACTTCTACAAATCTCTACCCACTTTGTTGACTTCACTCATTTCCAACACTACGGAATTGAGAGCGAGGCGAGCATATTTCGCCCGTTCGCTAATAAATAATACACAACACCAACACACACACATTGTATGCCGTTTGTTACTGTTGAAGTTAAATGGAGCTCAAATGACAGATTCATATACAGTAACTAGCCAGCGTACTAGAGCGTGTAAATGCACTGACTGCCAGCAAAACGCTGCTCAGAACTTTTGCCGATAATTCTAGCACTTTTCTACATTTTTATTGGACACAAATAATTAACGGTTTTGCAAGTTCAAATGCAATTACTGTACGCCTTAGCAGTTTATAAGGACAAATATAATTACTTTGGCTTTTATAACTAAGCATTTTATAAGAGAAGCTATAAGCACTTTAAGTCTTAGTGCCTCGTTTTTAACTCACGTCAGGATCGACTGGCAATCTTGTGAAGCAAAAAGCAAGACTTAAATATATAGATCGAAAATTTGATGTTGATTTCTAATGAAAAATTGTAAGACTTGTCAGAGAGTTACCAAGCCATGAAGTATGTAAAAGCTTTTAGAACAAATTTTAGCTTTGCAATTTCAGTAATTTTTTAACCTCGCAGACATTTGTTAATAAAATATTTCAATGACAAGTTACTTATTTCTTCCCAGCAAACAATTATTGCCTTAAAAGAGTAATAAATCAGGGTCCTAACATGTATTTGGAGCTCATTAAGACTCCGAAATATATGCTTTTCAGCTATTGCAGCGGTCGTCCGATATGAGCCTGATTGCAAACATCCTCATACTTGGCAGACATGGTCTTCAGGTTAATGTTCAGCAAATCTTTGATGCCGAAACGACTTCCTTATAAGCCTCATTTCCTTTTTTGTTAATTTACTGTTGTGTTGGACTCTTTGACTGTTTTTAATTTTCTCCATATCGTCGTCTTAAATAGATAATCATTTTATGAGGCTCATATTTCTCACATATTTCGGGCTCATATTGGACTTCTAAATTATTTGTACAGAGAAAATGATTGGTAGAATTCTAATAGAACTGACCTGGTTTCACAATAACAACACCTAGTTATAAGGATTTTTATACCTTTCATGAACATGAAATGGTATTATAACTTTGGTCCGATGTTTGTAAGTATGAGAAGAAGAAGAGACAGACCCACCAAAAAGTATACCGAAATGATCAGGGCGATGAGCTGAGTCGATTTAGCCATGTCCGTCTGTCCGTCTGTCTGTTTGTACGCAAACTAGTCCCTCAGTTTTTGAGATATCTTGATGGGATTTGGTATGGAGCCGCCATTTTGCATGAGATTAATCATTTCTCGGAATCAGCAAGATCGGAGCAATACAACGCGTAGCTCCCATACAATCGATAGTTTCGATAAATGGGTTTTGGGCTATACAATTTGCAATTAAAAAGCTAGGAACGTAAAATTTTGCAAGTCCAGTACATATTATGTATGTAATATGTTCAGTGAAAATCACCCAGATCGAACCAACATAACATATAGCTCCGATACAATCGATTGTTAAATTATCAATTTTGCAGAGTTTTTACTAAATCTGAGTAAGGATCGGACACTTAAAACCGTGATGCGTATTCATGAAAGGTATAAACTCTTCGGCACAGTCGAAGACATCCCTTTCCTTACTTGTTTATGTTGGATTTGATATTTTTCGATACAGACCTGTTAAATACTGATTACTAATCGTAATGATTATCGGTTTAATTAACTATTTCCTTAAGAATCCATTTAATGATTGATTGCCATTACTTTGAATTTTTTAATGATTATTTTAAAATGAATTAAAAAAATTATTAAAAAAATTATGTTTTTTACGATTATTAAAAAAAAAATCAAAAATTATTAAAAAAAATTGTTTTGATTACTTTTGATTATTTTTGATTTTTTTCAGTATTGCTGTAGAATCACATAAATATGTACATCAACAATACAGAAAAAAATTAAAAGTTAAAGAATCAAAAATAATAAAAGTAATCAAAACAACTTTTTTTTTGATAATTTTTGATTACTCTAGTTTTTTTTTTGTTTTTTCTAATCGTAATCAATCAATAATTGCCTTTTCTCGACAATTAAAACAATCATTACCAATTAAAAAAACCGCCATTTAATTGATTAATATTTACTTATCAAATTTACAAAGTCTGTTTCGATACAACTTAATCTTTGAGAAATTGTTGGAATCAATATATATTTGTCTGTCCATAGTTTGTTGGCGGGATACTGTATACGCATATCTACATATATATATCTGTACGATTAGAGTTGAAAAGCTCCTACTCATGCTGATTTTAACAAATTTATTAAATGCCGAAGTGCTCACGACATTGAGGTTAAGTGACCTTGACTTTTAAGTAATTTACCGATATCAAAAAAATGTTTACGTTACATACATATTTGTTTTATAACCAACACATAAAATTAAAATACATTTTTTGTATCTTACAGATACCACTTTTTCGTAATGCTTAATAACCGACAAGAAATTACCGAAAATACGTTGAATATTTTAATAAAAATTTACGGCTTTTTTTTAATGCAAACTGTTTAATAATTATTTGACGTCCTCGCAGATTAAAGTTGGGCTCTATTAAAATAAATAGATCACCATTTTTCCGCAAATTTTGTACTTTGATTGCAAATGGCATCCAACATTGCGTCTGATTTTTTGCTGTGAAGCTTTTCGCTGCAGAAAAATACTCAGATATTCGCGAAACACTGCCGAGGTACATATCATCTGCTTTGAAAATCTCTTTCCTGATTTTAGCTGTCTTTCTGTATGTATGTTTGTATGCGCATCACTCAAAAATAGCTGCAATATTTTATCAGAAATCTGGGTCAAACTTTAGGTTGAGCTGAACTTAAGGTTTAGCTCTCTATAGTAAAATATTTGTTCCGTATGCCGCGGTAGCATTAAAGTAGGCTCAAAATCTCAAGTCAAATTGTTAAAGCACATAATGGATGATTGGTATGTGAAAAAAAATTTATAAGCGGCTTTTATTGAAGCAAGATTAGTCAATTCCGCAAATAACTGGTACTTTTACTTGTCTGTTTGTATATGTGCTTGTACGCACATCACTAAAATACCATTGCAAGCAATTGAATGATGTGCCCTTCGACTATTGTTGAATATCCATTTCGAAATATAACATACATTTTCCTGTTGCTGCTGTTTATATAATTTTTATTTAATTGCTTGGCGCTGCCTTGTACTACCGCTGTCATTTAGTTTTTAATGTGTTTTTCATTCAATTGCAAATTAGCGTGTGCATTGAAAAGTAACGATTTTAACAGTAGTTACAAATGTATATTTAATAATTTAATATTTTAATTGCGACACAAAGTACAAATATTGGAATTTAGACTCACATATAAAAAGAGATGTATATATACAAATATACTTTTATATATAGGGCAGCAATTATTTATTATCAGTGGCATTCGTGCTACAATAAATTTAGTGCAAATAACAAAGCAAAACAAATGCATTTCAATGCGAAAAATAATAAGGAGCTTAGCGAGTTGACATACTGTTCTATTTTTCTATAAATATTTAAAAATAAAATAAACAAATTAATTTATAATTCTAAAAGTTTTTAATACTTTATGCTTATGAATACATAAGCTAAGAAATATTTCAATTAAAAATATTCAAAACTACCAGACCCGGTAAACAATCAGCCATTATCATATCATCCGTTCATCAGCCTGTTTGGTCTTTCTCTGGCCCTCCTCTCTCCTTTGCCTCTTCGTCTCGCTCTTAATTTTCGTCTGCTTTCCCTCTTCCTCCTCTCTTGACTGTTCATATTTATACTCCTTGTCTTCATTTTGTTCCTTTTCCTTCTTCCCTAATCAAATTTTGCTTGTTGCAGTTCTCTGCTCACCAAGAATTCAATGTTGTGTCATTATAATTTTTATTTTTATCAATCTCCTCATGATATTTGCTGTGCATGCCAATATGGGGGTGGGTATATTATATTATATTAAATAGCCATAACTTTTGTTTAAATGTTTATCGGATATATCAGCGGTGAATGTGCAAAACCGCGCAAGCATCGAATATGGCAAAAATTTCCTATTAAAATGTAGTCTTTCATTCAACAAAATTACTTTTTAGTAAACAATTTGTAGTTGCGGACCAGTTTAATTGAGATGTCGTAGTAACCAATTTGCAAAATTACAATATGCGGTTCTGACTTTGACCGTTCTCACACTTTCAAAACAGTTGAATGAATTATTTCATCCTTCTTAGTTCTCCTGTGTCGCTGTTAGCTTGATCTGTCATTGTGTTGCAGTGAAATAAATTTGGTTATTTTCCGTATTTTAAGTAAAAACGCTGGACAATAGATACAATTTATGTGAAAATATAATCAATTAAATTATAAAATCATAGTATTTAAAACCAAAATAACAAAAAATAAGTTAAAGTAGCAAGGTTAGGTTAGGTTGAAGTGGCTGCCACGACGGCACACTTAGGCCGTTATCAGAAGGCCCGTTGTTATACCGTTACACCTCCTCTTCGTACCAATTTGAAGACTCGCAATCTGCGGATGTTGTCCAGCTCCTGCAGCAACGACTGTGTCCCCTATATCCTCTCCGCGTGCCTCTCAATAAGGCAATGCTCAGTTAGTATTCCTATTAACTTGGAAATATCAGCGGTATATAGGTAGCAACAAAAAACGCAAGTAATGAAGCAGATAAACCGCTCAAAGGGCACAAAAATGAAGCAAGCCAAATATTTTTAAAGTACATGAATTTTGAAAAAAAAAAAAATAATTTTAATAATATAAAAATATAAATATGTATGTGTATATATATGCAAATCACCCAACCAGCAAAGCTTACAAAACGCTTAGATTTCGTTTACAAAACGTTTAAAAGTAAGCGTTTCATAATCGAAACGGCACGTTGGTTATAAGCTTGTGAATGTAAATCTATAAAAAACTTTTCAATGAAAAATTTTTATAAATGGTATTCTAAACCTCTAATCTAAGCTATCAGGTTATTCGTATAAGCCAACAAAAGTCGCATTAAGCTTATAAACTTCTAAAATATGTCACTTTTCACACAAGTTTACGAGCCTTATATGGTTTATAAGCCGTTATGTTATGTTATGGTGTTTTTAATATTAAAAATTTTCGGACTTCAAGCCAGCTTTCAAATACATCACTTTACAAACAGAAAGGTCACAAAAAAAAAAACAAATGATATGTACCTAATTTTTTTAATCGTTTTCTTATTTTAAAACACATTTACATATGTTATAAATGCAAATTGTCTGAAAGTTAGCACATGGGGAAGCGGTTAAGACACAGCTTTATCTCCTGTTTTTTCCCAGCGATACTAAAAGGCAAACATTAATGAAAAGAACTTAAAATATTCTATGCAAAAATGAGTACATAGAAAAATTGCTTTATACTGCATTTGAAAACTTTGTGATTTTTCTTATAGAAAATATGAATCAGCCGCTGGGTACCAAATTTTTTTTACTTGAGTCTTAATATTTTTTTTAACTTTACTTGAAATAACTAAAATCAAATGCTTTTGAACTAAATTAAAAAAAAAAAATATATAATTACGCTGAATCGTAATAAAATAAAATAAGTAATTAAGGGTATGATAAAAAAAAAAAAAGATAAAAAGAAGAAAAAAATTTACAAAAAAAGCATACGTTTCAATTAAATAAAAAACCTTTAAATTCAAAAAAACTATATCTATGCAATTAATACAACTTAAAATTGTGTAAGTTTGATTCAATTAGCACTTCGTACTGAACCATGCCCGTGTAGGCAACAAATTAGAAATTCAAATCGAACATTAGAATCTGCCAGCTCAGCATTAAAAGCGATTCAAGAAAACCACAATATACGTACCATAAAATTTATAAACAACAACAACCTAGAAAATAAAATCATCACAAAAACTTGCGTGATATTTAAAATTTAGATTGAACAAACTTCATGATTGTGTGTGCGCAAAACAAATAAGTGCAAATTATTATAAAACAATAAAAATAAATAACAACCAATGATAAGCTTTCGAATTCAGTACATAAAAAACTCATACATATACAAACATTAAAATAAAATTGTGTGCTGTCGAAAAAAGTTAAAAAAAATAATATCATAAACATTAATATATATACATATGTTCGCACCAGTGAATGCAACCGAAGCGCTCAAACATATAAATCATCAAAATTCAAAAAGTGAAGCAACTCATACTCAATCAAACTGTATATACATACATAGGTATATCAGCATTATCTATTAACTTAAAATTCAACGTATAGTATTTTACCATAACTCTTCATCGTAATCGTGAGCACGCAAATGACATATGACATTTGAAGCACACCGGCGGCAAGCAGCATTAGCAACGAACTCAGCATACCCAATCATCAGCAAACGACAGACAACACACACAGCAAGTGTGATATGAACAAATGGTTTGACACCTACCATGCAAATAACGCACCCGCACATGCACACATACACATTTACCAACATATATATATGAAATTAAAAATGCAGCAAATGAGTTAGAGCGATCATTAAGTATCATCAAAATCAAATCATCAAAGTGTAAACTGCATCTAAGCGACGACGCATCAAATCAGCGCATTCAACATACAACAGCCATTGATTGTGTTACAACTACACACATTAAGCCAACAACAACTAAATATGCGCATATGGAGACATTTGTAAACATTACGCATAAGTTTAGTCGGTCAGTCAGTCAATCGTTAAAGCAGCAACCACGCTTTTATGCATACAAAAAAGTAAATTTGTATATAACGAAAAGGAGCGGTTGAGTGCATCTGAACGGAGAGGCGCCTAAAACAATAAAAACAAAAACAGAGAGCGCAAATATCAAAATAATATCAGCACTTATATAGCTATAACGGTAAATGGTAAACATAATTAAAAAAAAAAAATTCAAACAAGAAATTTTACTACATTTATATGCTGTTATGAATATGATATATCGCTTTAAATAGTTCTAGGCTTAGCTAAATACTTTATATAGTTAGTCCAAACCTTGCGACTACCTACTCGGATTTCAAATTTCCTTTTGTTTAAATTACTCTATTACTTAATTGAAAAAAATGCCTATTGGCCCAATTCTAAATTTTTTTTAAATAAACTGTTAAGTAATGTTTATTAATCGTAATTATTACCGTTTTGATTAATTATTTTCTTGAGAATCCATTTAATAATTAATTACAATTACTATATATTTTTAATGAATATTTTCCAATCAACTAAAAGAATTATCAAAAAAAACCCCGGTTATGTGCGGTTATTACAAAAATCCAAAAAAAAAATAAAAATAAAAATAATCAAAAAAAAGTTGTTTGATTACTTTTGATTATTTTTTATTTATTTTAGATTTTTTTGAACCATTACATCCGTAATATGTGCTGTACGTATATGCATTTGTACAAAATGAATTTTACGCATCTTCTAAATATAGCATAGCATGTGCATACTTATGTGCTTCTACAACAATACTGAAAAAAATAAAAAAAAAAAGAAATATCAAAAAAATCAAAAGTAATCAAAACAAATTTTTTTTGGATTATTTTTAATTTTTTTCAATCACCGTAAAAAATTGTGATTATTTTTTGATTTTTTATAATCGTAATCAATTTATAATTGTACTTTCTTCAAAAACCATTAAAATAATCATTACCAATTCAAAAAAACCTGTCTAATTAATTGATTACCAAGCAAATCTGAAGTTAATGAAAATGAAAAATTAACAGTGAAAAATTAGTTAGAATTGAGCTGTATAATCTGAAAATAAATTTGAAACTAAATCAAAAAGTTTAAACGTTCTGCAGAGAGGAACTGCAGAAATTGGTGTTTTTTTTTCCCCCTTTTCAAGTCACTGAGTTTTTCTCAAAGCATTTTTATGTGTTTCAAAGCTCAGTGGGTACTCGACACTGATGCGGAATGCTTCAGTTCGATTCCTTGCCAATTTTTTTCTTTTTTATTTGATTGCTAAGACATTTCTGGTTTAAAATGGAAACTCTTTTCATAACACTCATTTTCTGGAACACTAGACTACTTTAAAGTTTAAACTAAATGCGGTTTGATCTACTATTTTTTCTAGCTTATATTTACATGGTTTCAAGAAAACCTACCTTTATATTTCTCTTCAAATTATCCGTACTGATCCTTATCATTTATACTTAAAAACTCGGTTAAGAACTACCTCCGTTTTGAGTAACATCCGAACAGAAATTGTGCATGCGAAATACCAATATTAAACTTAATTCGGCTTGTCGACATATTGCTATCTTCAAAACACCTTCAAGCTTCTCCCTATATATTGAAACGATTAAATTTTATTCTAAGAAGCCAAAGAAAACTAAGCCGGGAAATTTCTATATGTATGGAAAAGAAGTTCAACACTTTTTAAAAAGAATCTAAAACCAGTTCTGTTAGAGTTTATTGGTATGTAAATATTCAATTAACTTTTCAAGTTTCAAACCTCTTTTGTTTTTCTGTAAAACTCATATTTTTAGAATCTTATTTTAATCTTATATTATAATTACAAATGTTTAAAAACCCAGAGTACAGTAGAGTTGCTTCTATGAATTCCAGCAAAAGATGAAGCTGTATGAAAAATTTATAGAATGTAAGAAAAATCTTTACCTATTGCTATAATAGCACTAGATTGGTGCCTTCAATTGTTATAGGTAAAATAAAAACAACAAACGATAAGTAGAAGAGAAGTTGTTAGAAGATAGCAAATGGAAAATCGAAAGATGGCCAAGTGATTTAACGGATCAGAAGTTCTTTGAAAAGGAAAATTTAGCAGAGACTACCCTGCAAAAAACGCGGAAGCATCAGAGTACTCCCAAGAAATTATTTTCCATATAAAAAAGGTGGTCCAATTTACATGGCGAAGTCCTAGGAGACGATCACCCATTTAATCTCAGAGTACATTTATTTACTTCTGAGTACTTCATGGAACACCCACGGGAGAGTACTTTCAAAAAAAAACTGCCAAAAAATGACACCATGCAATACACAAAGCAAAGGGAACGAAGTACTTCTGTTTTTTTTTTGCAGCCAAGGGGACTGTTGTAATACTTCTAAAATTAAAGAGTCAGTTGTAATACTTCTAAATAATTGAAAGCGTAGTTTAATAAGGTGTTAAGAATTAAAGATTGAACCTTAAGGTATGTTTTTTGTACAACAGCAGAAACTTTGGGACATTTTTGGTTGAATACTCATTTTCACGAAATCCCAAAGACCAGCAAACTTGATTTCTTACAATTTTTTTTTTTTGGTGAACATCTCGAAACAGTGAACGTTTTAACATTTACACTTCTTCAATTTTGTTGAATCATAATACCGGCCAAAAAAAAACAAGACTTTTCTCTTTCAGCGATAGCTTTGAAAAGAAGATAAAAGACAATTAACAATCTTAAACTTCGAATGAATTAAACAAGATTTCATTGTATTGTTGTTGTCTTTTTCTGATTTATTTCCAGGGAAGAGTGCTAGAGAATTGTTATTCCATTTATTTATACGCTTTGAAAACTAATATTAATATATGAACTAAACGTTCATGTGGCAAACCGCCAAAGATTTTTCAAAATAAAAGAGTATAACAGAAAAATATATTAAGTTTTGCAAACAATTTTTGTTCAACAAGTAAATTTAGAATAGATATGCCGGGATCCCGTACTTTGGATTTCTTACTTATAATCCCACGCTAACTAACTACTACTACTAACCATGGGATATAATTAAATACCGAAAATCTTGAGACTGTAAAAATCTCACTTAATTGTTATGAAAGTTGAAATAAGTGTAACCATGTACAAATTTAAAAGAAAAAAGATTGGTACAAAGGTTGCTAAAAGTAGGCCATGCTTTTAGATTTGATCTGCTACAATTGGCTATTTCTGTTGCAACACTAAAAATATCGATCTAGTACAAAAAAAAAACAAAAACGTTGAGCTCTCAATATAAGAAATTAGATTCGTTAATATTTTTTTATATATTTCCCTAAACTTAAACTCAGTCCACTGCTGCTTTCGAAAACATTATAAACGCTTAAAGGCTTTGTCTGTCATACCAAATCAAATGAATGGTATTTACAGTTTGAGCACAGAGTGTGACTAAAAATCGATAAATTTAAATCTATGTATTAATACGAATTTTATATTTTGTAAATACATATTACTTTAAAAGCTATGTTTAGGTGGTTACTCAAGAACGAACAAAATATTCTGATCTTAGTATTTTAACAGAGAGGAAGACTTCTGAAGTGACATAATTTCTAGCTTCCAATATTTGCTAGATGCATGTTTTCGTATTAAGCAAGCGAAAAAAGGTTAGAAACCATTTCTAGAATATGAACAGAAATATCAACAATAACAAAAATGTCGCATTGTTGAAGTCTTATTCTATTTAGAGGGAATGTCTTGTAAGTCTTCAAAATGGAAAAATTGGAATTTGTATTGAAAAACAAACACCCAAATTTTTCAGAATGGAATAAAATTGGCTTATAATTTAAAATTTGTATGAAAATGGCATTTTAAAAAGCTTGATAAAGATTTCTTATTCATTTGATGATGGTTATACAGTTTGGGATGTTGGAAATTTGAAGACCAACTGGTATTATTCGGAGGTGGTTTCAGGCAGAAATATTACACAAAACAATTGTTTAGTTGTTAAGATTAAAGTAAAATTATAGCATTTATGTAATACTTCTATATTGCTAGAAAATACTCAGTACACGCGCCAACATCAGAGTGCAGATATATAGAAAACGAACTGATCAAAAATTACATATTTCGTTTGGAAAAATTCATGAGCGTATTTTACTTTTATCGAAAAATATTTTTGGATAAGATACAAAATTGTAATTTTGTAGTACATTTGTATAAACTGAAAATAAAGCAAGATGATAGGCTTCTACTTGACTGAGGCATGACCAGATGCCAAAATATTTTTAAGTTATGGATAGGGCCATCTGACAAATATTTCAGAACATGGGCTGATATTAGAGAATAATTATTGTAAGTAACCTTGGTAGCCATTATTACATGTTTCAACCACTCAGATATTAGTTCTTATTGCCACTGATTTTTGTGGTAGTTTGTATAATACAAATTTCTATTGCCAATTATCACAAATTTTTTTTTTCAATATCGTGGTATGGTGTAGTGTCTAAAACTGCCAGGCTTTTCAAAGCGCGGTCGGCACTCTCCTATTGTATTTCTGGAATGGAGAGATTCTATCAAAATTCCATGAGGATTAGGAGCAAGCGTTCGGAGTTAAAGCATCAAATACAACCAAACCTTCAATTGGAGAAAAGACAAGCACATCTTTTGTTTCCTCGGAGGTATAATGCGCCCAATTACTTTTATTTTCTTCAATATCGTCAAAGCGACATAAACGGGTGGTCTACAGTGCTAAATTTTAATACTTGTTATATATAACATCTAACATCTTCTGTAACGATTTGACATTTCAGTACACTTCATAGCTAGCAAAAATACATTTCGATTTCAAAACACATTGCAGGCATAGCGAGCTAGCAATATAGAAGTATTATATATATGGATTATAGGACCTTTTTCTGTATACATAGATATCTTGTTATACTACTTATGAATGTTATATAAAATACAGCTAAAATGTAGTAAAACTTCTTGTAAGATTTATAATCACACATACAAATAAATGATTTCTCAAAACATTATCATCAGTAATCATTAATATCAAAGGAAGGTATCCACATATATATGTATGTAAACATCTTTCATATCACTACATGTCAGCGCTTATCAAATTACTGACTATTACATAATACTATTGTACTTGTATGCTGTTGCACCGTGCTTCAAAAAATATTTAATGTGATAAGAAAAAGAAAAAAGGGTCATCTACGTTTATCTACTAAATCATAGTTTATCAATCTTAATTGTTTTAGCCGCAAGATAATTTGAACCTTCATACCAAATGTTAAACTGCATATTTGGTAACAGTTGTACTTCAATAAAACTTTCCTCAACATAATTTACAATTTTTGCTGCACTCATCGAATTCTCTTTTAAGCTTACATACGATAGTATCAAACATTTTTTTTCTTAACTACTATCTTCAACTGCATACATACATAACTACATGCTTATATGTGTATTTGCCATATACGTTATATACCATATATATTATATATACCATATAAATCTGCATTATATATGGGAATGTACATGCATACATACATATGTACATATACTATCATCTTACACAATTTTTTTTTAACTACAACCACACGCAAATATCAAAGTAATCAACAAACACTTGCGCCTTTAACATGGGGTCTATGTATATATATATATATATATATATATATATACTTCATGTAGCTGATCACTACTATATGGTTGCATACTACATAAATCGTACATACAATAATTGCACCTGAAATCGTTGGAAGTCAAACTAGCTGCTGCTGTGTATGTGTGTATAAATAAATAAAATATAATAATTATTACACATAAAGCAAAACATTTTTATATATCGTTGTTGTTGTTGTTGTTGTCGTTGTCGCTTATACTCAAACTAAAACAATATATATATAAAGTTCCAAAGAAAAATATATATATATCACAATTTTAACAGCCACAATAAGCTCATCTCTACGAAATTACACCACTTTTTCTTAGCAAAATTTAACCACTTTATTAATTCACAAAAAAAAACAAAAACTAATAACATTTTGAGCGTATTAAAAACAAATAAACTATTATTTACAAATCATTGAGTTCATTAAATGTACCTAAACGTCACTAAAATCATCAGAAACATCATCGCTACTCTCGAAATGTGCTCTCTCTCTCACACTTCTATCTAAAAAGCATCAAAGCCATATCGACATCAGCCAACTGTAATAACAAAAAAAAAAAAAAAAAAAACTATGAAAAATCGTTTCCTATCAACAACATCTACATCAGTCAAACTCATTGTGCGTGTAAAGAATATGCAACACAAATAAAAAATTGACCAATGAAATGATTGAACAATAAAGTAATTTAAAAATTTTTGTTTTTCTATTTCTTTTTCCTCCACGCGTACTCCTCAATTGATGCTAAAAGTTTGAGAGAATTCTAAGTAACGAAATTACTTATCTCTACATAAGAGTGTGAAAGTACCACTAAGGCTAATATTTTGAGATGATAAGCCCATGTAATTAGTTGCAACAACCAACAACAACAACTACGTATAATGCTTTCCCACAAATGAGTAGCAAAGCGCCTACAACACTTGAAAGACTAGCAAAGGCACAGATACTATAAAGCTGAAACAAATTGACAGCATCCAATGCGCTAAATTGAAGCATTAATAAGTATAATATATATAAAAAAGAAATACATACATACCTATGTACTGTATAGGATTAACGTTCTATACACACTGGCTTTTGATTAAACAAGAAATCAGAGGAAATGTGAAAAAGAAGCAACAAAAATAGCACAACAAAGCGAATTGAGCACAAAATCAACAGAAAACAACGTCAGGAAAAACAAAACATTTTGAAAAGCGAAAAATTCTACATAATTCCGGCCATTCAAGCAAAGCAAACACGCCCATTTTTTATTGTTATTATTATATTACACATACATCAAATTAAATTGAAAGACTGAAAGCTCAAAGAAGCCACGGCATAAGTACCTATTCAACATTCGCATAGAATAAAAACATTCAACGTGATATACATACCGAGCGCCGTCACACTAAACTTGTGGTTGCATAATGAGCCAACCGAATTCACCTGCAGCATTACAACAGCACCACCAACAACAACAACAACAACAGCAACAACAACAAATGCAAATGCATACAAATCGCACAAATTCTGCCGAAAATTTAATGAGTAATGCATTTGATTTGATAGGTGGCGCTAGTGCAGCGCAACAATTTCTAAATCATATCGATTTGTATGCGCAACAACAACGTCAACAGCATCAGCTACATTTGAACTATCTACATCAACAACAACAACAACAACAGCTACACCAGCAGGCACATATAGCCAAATCGCCATCTTTATCGCCAACAAATTTTGGTAGCAGTGGCGGCGGTAGTAGCAACACAAGCAGTCATAGCAACATAACCATTGCAGCCAATAACTTGCATACAAATTATCAACAACAACAACAACACAACCATCAACAACAACAACAACAACTACATCAGGCAGCAGCAGCATCATCAGCGGTGCAACAGCATTTAGTCAATAAGCATTCCATATCGTTGACATCATCGCCAATCACATCACCAACCAAATCGTTAAACATTGATATGGCTGCGACGGCTAGCAGTGCCGCTGTCGTTGCTGGTGTTGGTGCCGTGGTTAGCGCCACCAGCACAACATCAACGTCGCCGCCATCATCGTCGCCGCCAACCATTTTAAATAATTTCATATCACAAAATCCTTTTAATATCCATCATAATAATCACCAGATGGATTTGCAACATCAACAACAACAGCTGCAACAGCAACATCAACAACAATTGCAACGTGAGTCTTCAACACAAAGTCTTAGCACCGGTATAAACAACACTAACAACAACAACAATAATAATAATATTAATAATAGCCCTAACAGCGATAGGCTGTCTAATGCAGCCGCCATGGGTACAACAACACCATCTGGCATTCTAACTCCAAATAGTGTTGGGCAACAACACCAACAACACAACCATGTGCATGCGCATCATGCGCTGGCGCAACACCACCAACATCAACATCAACATAATAACAGCACATCGCCTTTTAAGCCGTCAGGTTCAGCGTCCTGTTGGTGCTATGGTGAGTTCAGATTTTTTTCTGCTCTTTTTGCTTACAAACATGTTCTACCTACAACACCATCATCAACATGCATATTTGTATGTATGTATGTATATCGTCAACATCACCATAGCCACCAAGTGTGTGTTGTAGCAACATCATCAACATTGTTTCTTTGTTTTGCGCAACATGTTGCGATCGCCTATCTTCGTATCAACTCTGTTTTAGAAAATTAGTTGACAAGCGTTTTAGCGCATTTTGAAGAATTAAAAAAATATACTCAACTTAAGTTTTATAAGTTGTGCCTACATATACAAAATATTTCAATTAACCCCCATACGGCTAACTTTTTAATTTACATAAAAAAAATTATTCCAGATTATGTTGCTAACTTACTTAGTATTTCTGATTATACCAGAACAATTTTTGTGGAAGGTTTAATGGTGGAGAGTCAAAGTGTTGTCTTTAAAAGGACCAATACTCTCTTAAAGTATAATTAAAAAATAACAGACTAGCTGAACAACAGATATGTTCCGCATAAGGGACTCAGATTTGACCCGAAATTATTTTAAATTTTTGAAAGTGTTATTTTGTTTTGATGCCGGTGACTTTGGAACCAAAGACTATCATGATTCCAGTAATTTTTTGTTTTAGTAGTGTATTTTTGGAACCAATTTTTTTTTATTTGAATCCGTGACGTATTTGGTAACAGTGTTTCTTGGAAAACTGAGTTTCTTGACAAATAGACTTTTGGTAGCAGTAACTTTCTTGGAATCGGAGATTTTTTTGTTTAGGTTAGTTGTTTGGGGCGCTGAAGGTTTTGGTAACAGTGACTTTTTTGAACGAGTGACTTTTTAACTAGTGACTTTTTTGAACGAGTGACTTTTTAACTAGTGACTTTTCTGAAACCAGTAATCTCTTGGAGCCAGAAACAGAATTTAGCAATTATTTTCGAAATTTCAATTCCAAAATGTCAGATAGAAAGAATTTGTCTAGTTGATATTTGAATAAAGCTGAGTAATGCCTATGTACCATTGAATATTTTTCTGGAATTACTTTTCTGTAGTGACTTTTCCGACAAAATCACTATTTTTCCTTTAATTTATAAGCAAAAAATAATGTTTCAAATTTTATTTCCTTATAAAAAGCTACCATGCAATATTTTTTTTAGTAAGAGCATGCATGATGAATTCAATTATTTTTCTGGACTCATTTAAAACCGTAACCGGGTTTTGTAACTTTTTATGAAGCTGTGTCCTTTTATGACTCAGTGATTTTTGGAACGGGTGACTTATTTTTGAAACCTGTGAGTTTTTTGGAGCAGGTTTCAGTTCCGGTATAGACTATTTTTCATCTATTAGTCACTTTTTCGGTACTGAAATTTTGAAAATTTACAAAAGCAAACATGTAATAGGAATAATTTCGTGGCATCTCCTTGCTTATTCTATATTCTAAACTATTTGAATGATAAATGAAGTTTCTTAGTTTTTTTTTTAATCATTTTAGCGTGATATTCACTTTCTAAAACACTTTATTTGAGAATACCCCGAAACTCGTTACTCCGAATTTCTTTAAAAACGAATAAAAGAGCTCTCGAATATTTTAATATAACTACAATATTTTTTGCCGTATATGTTAATAACAATAATAATTGTCATAAAAAACATTTTGTGCGAGCAAAAGTTCTATGTTACCGGTCAAATAAAATTCAAAATGTAACAAATTAGTTGCTGTAAATTTTATGAGAACGTAAATACGTAAATGTTACGCTATAGTTTATGGACGCATTATACTCATAACATACAAACATACATAAATTATTTATAATTGTTGTGTATTTTTCAACATCAGTAGTTTATGTTGTTTATTTTTGGATGATCTAAATTATCATTAATACAGTTCAGCGTTGAGCTCATAAGAAATTGATTGCATTATTATGACCTGATAAATAAGCAGGGAGCATAAATTGAAGTAGTGTATAAAAAAAAAAAGACACGTGAATCCTATTATTTTCAAAATAATAAATTTTTTTTTTATTTTAAGTAGTACTTCCGCATAGGTCATGAGTGTACATGTAAGAGTATTCCAAAAGTTCTGGACAAGTCTTTGAGTTTTTTCATAAAAAATTTTAAAATCGGCGATCGCTATCAAATGAACACCCTCAATTTTGTTATATTTAAAAAAGTTTTGAACTATATACATTAGACTGGGTAAATTTATTAACCGTTATCGCGCCATCGATTTTTCGATAGGTTTTGGGCTCAGGAAGAAAAGTTCCACTACGCATACCCAAAAAAATAATTTTCGAGCCTGCGAAATTAAATTTTTTTTACTTTTTTCGACTTTGATTTTTAAGGGTTTTTTCATGACCTACTAAAAAATTTTCATTTGATTTTAAAATTTTCATGTATACCCTGTCCGACCCAAAAATGTTCGTTAAAAACGTTGGCAATAACAGTTTTTTGAAGAAAAAAAATATTTTTTGGGTTTTGGGGAGTGTTTTGGTCTAAAAATTGACCCTTTCGCCATTTTTTTAAGAGTTTTTTCAGCATGCAGCAAAAATGTTTTCGATGAAAACGAATTTGTTTCACATTTTCTGTCCCACTTACAATTTTGCGCTAAAAACATTGGCGATAACAGTTTTGCGAAAAAAAATTTTATTTTCGGTTTTTGGAAAAGTCGGTTTTTCGACCAAAACAAGTCCCAAAACCCAAAAGATATATTTTTTTTTTCAAAAAACTGTTATCGCCAGCGTTTTTAGCGGACATTTCTGGGTCGGACAAAGTATACATGAAAATTTTAAAATCAAATGAAAATTTTTTAGTAGGTCATGAAAAAAACCTTAAAAATCAAAGTCGAAAAAAGTAAAAAAAATGAAATTTCGCAGGCTCGAAATTTATTTTTTTGGGTATGCGTAGTGAAACTTCTTTTCCTGAGCCCAAAACCTATCGAAAAATCGATGGCGCGATATCGGTTAAATTTCGTGCATACAAATCGACCCACCCTAATATACATACTATACATACAAGTCATATTTTATGAAAACAAAAAAAAAAAGGTGTGTGCTCTGCATTACGCAACAAACACATTACAGAAAAACATGTTCAGCTATTCAAAATCACCAATTCCACTCCACACTGCCTTTCGCCAGTATGAATTTTGTTAATACCAACTAAATGTATGTGATTTTTATTTTTCTTGATCCAGCTGATATATGACTTTTGGTGTCAGCGTATAGATTACATCTTACTTTAATGCTTTTGGGCTGTGCCGGCCATACAAATACACAAAACAGTCTGACAAACATCAAAAAGCTACTGAGGAACGCGTAGCTGCCAACGTGCTAGCGTATCGTTTTAGATCAGTGATCGGCAAATACTTTCCTTATATATACCACTTGCTTTTAAGACACATACAACCCGAATGTCAATTGTGCAATTCCTGTATGGAAAATCTCTAGTTCTAAACTGGTGTGCATACCGAATCATCACTAGCGGTGGAAGATGTCCCCGCAGCATTAACTTTTCTACAGTTTAGGACTAGTTCGATTAAGTACTATTTCGTCGGTTCCGATCATATTTGGTCAGCCTCAAAATATTGAGTAAAATTTGTTTAATATTAAATTTAAAATTTCCCTCTTTTTAAAGGACAAATTCTACCGTCACGGTAAACGCAAAAAAAAAGCTCAACCCAGTACAGAAACTAGTACGTTCCAACTCCGCTTTTCGATAGTTCTGAATCAGCTTACAATTCCAGGAACTTTTCGTGTTCTTTTTTAAAAAATTCAGAAATGAATTTATGCATATACATCGAAATAAATAATTTGATGAATAAATTTTGTTATATTTATAATGCCGACGGAACAAAAAACAATATGAACTATTTCTTTTTGTTCAAATCAACTCTCATGAAAACGGTTTGTTTTCTTAAATATAAAATAAGTAAAAAATTAATAAATAAACATAACAATAATAAAAAGAATTATTTTTTCAAATCCAATTCAAAATGCACTTTGATGCTTACTCAACTGCCGTTGAGTATCTAGTTTCTGTCCCACTAGTTCTTATTTAACACTTTATACCTAATTCTGAACCAAAGATTTTTCACGCGTTAAATAATTTCCTGCAGTGATATCTACTCCCAACACATACTCATCATGTTTAAAAAACTAATACATTCACATACTAGGCCAATCTTTTTCGCAATCACTGCCTTCAAGGTTACGTATACGCCATGTACTACTGTAGAAATGAATTTCTTTTGAAGAAATTATTTAGGTCAAGTGATATACGAGGGTATATTCGCGGAATGGGGGGTTGTAAAAGAGAGAGGGATGTTTTTTAGGATCGTAACGTGTTCAGTGACTCTTAACTAGTATAAACATGAAGTTTCATGGTTATTAGGTCATTAGTCTTTTAGCTATCGTCCACCAAGCACCACAAGCGACAGTGAAGAGTGAAACATAGGAAAAATGAAATATTGTGCCTTATTAAATTCCTTACCAGGCAAGGAAAATCAGTTGCGACCATAAAGATGTCATTGGTTTACGGCAACTCTTGTCCAGAAAAACCATGGTGTACAAGTGGGACAGTTTATTTAAACAAGGAAGGGAATCCATTGAAGACGTCCCACGGCCGGGCAGGAGCATTGAGGTTACCACCACAGAACTTGCTCAAAAAGTTGAACAAATGGTACTTGAAGATGCTCCACTAAAAAAAAAACAACTCGCAGAAATAGTTGGAGTATTCGATACAACCATCTTTAAAATCCTGCAGGATCATCTTGGCATGACTAAAGTCAGCGCAAGATGGATTCCGAGAAACAACAGCGCGTACAGTGTTCACGTGCATTTTTGGACCTCTGTAATGAAGACAAGGATGATGTATTGAGTCGAATTGTTACTGGAGACGAAACTTGGGTTCATCACCTGAGTCGAAACAAGACTCCATGCCGTAGCGTAAAAAGGGCAGAGCACCTCCCAAGAAGTTTAAGGTGTCACAATCAGCTGGAAAACGCATGGCAACGGTCTTTTGGGTTTGGGAGGGAATATTATTGATCGATTACAAAAATAAAGGCGTTTCTATAACCGGAGAATACTACGCTTCAATATTAGAGTGATTAAAAGAAGCTACTAAAGAAAAATGACGGGGAAAATTGATGAAAGGTGTGCTGCTTTTGCACAAAAATGCGCCCGCCCACAAGAGCCGCGTTGTGTTGGCTGTCCTGCATAATGTGGGCTTCGATATTTTAAATCACGCACCCTACAACCCAGACCTGGCCCTCAGTGACTATTATTTATTTCCAAATGAAAAAAGAGCTGGGGGGTAAAAAATGTACCACCCATGATGAGGTCAAGGAGACAGTTTCGGCGTATTTTGAGGGCAAAGATAAATCATTTCAAGGGGTATAAATAAATTGATTCATAGATGTGAAAAATGTATTCGTTTTCGAGGAGAATATATTGAAAAGGGAAAATAATTTGGTTCTTTCATTTGCACACCTATTCCGTGAATATAAAAACGCACATCGTATAGTTCAGTGTATTTACATAAGTTAATTTTATATAGTTCATATTGTTTATAAATCTGTGCATATGTAAATATGATTGAAAGGTAAGTTTTGACCAAAACTGTGAACAAATTTATGTTGAAATTTGCAATGAATAGAATAAAGATGGATGTGCCTGTGAATTCAGATATGTAAAATCGATAATTATGACATTTTGAGAGCTTTAATATTCACAATAAAAGTTTGGTAAATATTCAATTTACGTGTCCTGCCAAAAAATGGACTGGCATAACCACTTATTCTGCAAAAACAGCTTACGTTGACTAAAGACAATTATGGGCTGTTACTGTGGTTGTTGTAGTAACAGTACTTTGGCCAGCTTATTCGGCGCATCCATTAATGGAATGGGACGTAACGTACCAAGCAGGGTTGTATCGACTTTAACCCCTCAGAGCGATAGACTCAAGATTCAAATATAATTTCACAGTACCAAGAGGTCGAATATGTCTCTAAAGTATTCATGCTAGAACACTACAGTTTGTTAAAAGCGAAGTATACGGCTAATTCATAGCACTGAAAAAAAAAAATTTATAAAATTGGAGTAAGTGAAAAGTAGGCGTGAAATGTGAATGTACTTTAGAGATATGCAATAGAAATAGGAATTCGAAAAGGCAAAATCGGGGTATATTGAAAAGAAAAAGAAAAGAAGATGGAATGGAAGCAACAGAGAGAGAGCTGAAAACGTGAAAGAGGGTGGTAATTTTTCAGACGTCATCCCGCAGAGTCTTTAAGTCACTTCTTAAATTTGCGACGACTAATATTTTTAACGCAACTGTACATAAGTATATACCTTTACGGACAAAAAAACATTTCAACATCACATGTTGAAGTCTTAATTTTGAATTAAAATGAAGTTGTTTTTTCGCAACTTATATCAGTTGGATATATTAGCTGTCTAAATATGATTTCCAATAATTTCTATGCTGTTCATTCCACTGTTGAATTATACAAGATTCGGCAGTCGGAGACGTTTTTGACACTTCTCGGCTTCATGCTCTCCTACGCACTACAATTTGCTTGAAAGTGTTACTTCTTTTGAAAATGGTAGTTAAAGTAGTGATACAAACAAAATTGCAGCAACACTGATATTTTTTGGAGTTTGCTTTGTTTTTATTCCGATAAATTTCACCTTGCTATACTAAAATTCAATGGGCTACAAAACAGCATACTCCAAAAAATTCTGGAAAAAAATTCAAAATTTGAATTTCCACTAATTTTTTGTACATTTTTAAAACAAAATTTATAGTTGTTGTATTAGACCTTGACCAATGTTTTTACTCAAGCTTTGTTAAAATAATTTTATTAAAGCCAAAATTTGTGAAAATCGCAGAAAACGACTGCATGTACACTTATGTCCGCCACTGTACATGCATACACCAAAAACATATATGGGCAAATCCGCCGTAGTGTTACATTTTTGGATACTCGGATGCTACACATGGGTTAATGAATTAAAGCCGGTAAGAAGTATATGGATATTTAGTTTGACGTATTCACTATCACCTCTGAAGATATGGATGGAAAAAATGTAGACAAAAAGTTTTTCAGAACTTTGAAGAGTGAAAAACGTCAATTTTTCTGTTTTTTCAAGTGATACTCGTTTTTTTTTTTGGTATTTTTTTGAAATTTTACCTGGGTGTAATTTTTGAGACGGAGATTCTAAAAGGGTAAGCGGGGTTAATGTGCTCCTCCAATATTTAAAGTTATCATCAATGAAAGTAGCGATACTCTATTTTTGGCCTTTTTCAATATTTGTGAATTTGTGCTTATAAGTTTTTGAGGCAACAGAGTATTAAAATTTTGGTTATACGCGATGATAGCCTATTATACAGCAAAACTTTCGGTGGTTTTGAATTTGATGTGCTCTCTGTAGTTTTGAAGTTAGAGGCAAAAATGTCGAGGTACTTTGCTGCGTAATTTTTTTTCGGTAGCATGTTTTTTTGTTTGCACAGCTACAGTGTTACTTTTATTACATGTTACTATTTTGTAATTTGTTGCCCCACACTACAGTAGTATAAAACCAAATGCCTCATTTTGAAAGATTAACATAACGAAAGTTATTGAAATTTGTACAAGGGTCAAATATGGGAAATTTTCGAGACATATCGGAAACCGTAAAAAATTTTGGAAAGATATATCTAATTACTTCCAAACTAATTTTTATTCAAACGTTAGTGAAATGAAACACAAATTAAGTATAATAATTAAAAAAAATCAATAAAAAATAAAAGCATTTCTAATACTTCACTCTGATATCGATAACATTGAATCCAATATTCCCTGTGTATTGAAGCCAATTCCAAACACCCAAAACATTTTTCAAATAACATGGTCAAGTGAAAATATGGATAAAATATTTTTGAACCAACTGTCATGCTCCTATTGCATATTAGGTAGCTTTCATCACCAGCCTTGTACACATTTTTCTTTAGAACCAGGGAGTTGGAGTTTTAGTAACTTAGCTACTATTTATAAGAAAAATTGGTAAAAACATTAATAAAAAAGGTTATGCTAGTAAAAAGAAGAAATAATATTTATATTGAAGTAATATTAAAAGTAGGTATTAAAAATACATACGTAATTGCAGAATTCGTAGCAGCGTTTATTTTATTTTTTTTTTTATTTCGTTAATACTATACAATTTCGACTGTAGACAAAGCACTTTTTGAAAAAGTTGTCAATATTTTCCTTTGTGCAAAATGTAATTTCATACAATATTTAAAATAAACATTCAAAAAGATATTGGGGTAGTCATTAAGTGTATATAATAAAAGTATGTATTTATCTTACTTGTTACTTCAATATAATGTAGATTTTCGAATACATAACACATCGTTTTATTTTTCCACACTACTTTTACCCATGAAGTCGAAACCACCTCGCTTCTACGTCTATTTTATACCCTTATTGTTTAGACAAGTTTTGTGGGTCCCTGGGTCCAAATATCGGAATACACCGCCGAAGAAGTAGAAATATCGATATGAGAACCATAGTACGTCAAAGCTCTCTTCAGTACCTTTCGTTTGATACCCATATTGCAGGCAGAAAGATTTCTTACCCGGTTTCCTATTTTTGAGGATATCTCTAAAACCGGGTTTCGGGTATAAAAAAAAAGTTTATTACGTCAAAGCTCTCTTCAGTACCTTTCGTTTGATACCCATATTGCAGGTAGAAAGATTTTTTACCCGGTTTCATATTTTTGAGGATATCTCGAAAACCGTGTTTCGGGTATCAAAAAAAGTTTACTACGTCAAACCTCTCTTCAGTACCTTTCGTTTGATACCCATATTGCAGGTAGAAAGATTTTTTACCCGGTTTCATATTTTTGAGGATGTCTCGAAAACCGTGTTTCGGGTATCAAAAAAAGTTTATTACGTCAAAGCTCTCTTCAGTACCTTTCGTTTGATACCCATATAGCAGGTAGAAAGATTTTTTACCCGGTTTCATATTTTTGAGGATATCTCGAAAACCGTGTTTCGGGTATCAAAAAAAGTTTATTACGTCAAAGCTCTCTTCAGTACCTTTCGTTTGATACCCATATTGCAGGCAGAAAGATTTCTTACCCGGTTTCATATTTTTGAGGATATCTCTAAAACCGGGTTTCGGGTATAAAAAAAAAGTTTATTACGTCAAAGCTCTCTTCAGTACCTTTCGTTTGATACCCATATAGCAGGTAGAAAGATTTTTTACCCGGTTTCATATTTTTGAGGATATCTCGAAAACCGTGTTTCGGGTATCAAAAAAAGTTTATTACGTCAAAGCTCTCTTCAGTACCTTTCGTTTGATACCCATATTGCAGGTAGAAAGATTTTTTACCCGGTTTCATATTTTTGAGGATATCTCGAAAACCGTGTTTCGGGTATCAAAAAAAGTTTATTACGTCAAAGCTCTCTTCAGTACCTTTCGTTTGATACCCATATTGCAGGTAGAAAGATTTTTTACCCGGTTTCATATTTTTGAGGATATCTCGAAAACCGTGTTTCGGGTATCAAAAAAAGTTTATTACGTCAAAGCTTTCTTCAGTACCTTTCGTTTGATACCCATATTGCAGGTAGAAAGATTTTTTACCCGGTTTCATATTTTTGAGGATATCTCGAAAACCGTGTTTCGGGTATCAAAAAAAGTTTATTACGTCAAACCTCTCTTCAGTACCTTTCGTTTGATACCCATATTGCAGGTAGAAAAATTTTTTACCCGGTTTCATATTTTTGAGGATGTCTCGAAAACCGTGTTTCGGGTATCAAAAAAAGTTTATTACGTCAAAGCTCTCTTCAGTACCTTTCGTTTGATACCCATATTGCAGGTAGAGATATTTTTTACCCGGTTTCATATTTTTGAGGATATCTCGAAAACCGTGTTTCGGGTATCAAAAAAAGTTTATTACGTCAAAGCTCTCTTCAGTACCTTTCGTTTGATACCCATATTGCAGGTAGAAAGATTTCTTACCTGGTTTCATATTTTTGAGGATATCTGGAAAACCGTGTTTCGGGTATCAAAAAAAGTTTATTACGTCAAAGCTCTCTTCAGTACCTTTCGTTTGATACCCATATTGCAGGTAGAAAGATTTTTTACCCGGTTTCATATTTTTGAGGATATCTCGAAAACCGTGTTTCGGGTATCAAAAAAAGTTTATTACGTCAAAGCTCTCTTCAGTACCTTTCGTTTGATACCCATATTGCAGGTAGAAAGATTTTTTACCCGGTTTCATATTTTTGAGGATATCTCGAAACCCGTGTTTCGGGTATCAAAAAAAGTTTATTACGTCAAAGCTCTCTTCAGTACCTTTCGTTTGATACCCATATTGCAGGTAGAAAGATTTTTTACCCGGTTTCATATTTTTGAGGATATCTCGAAAACCGTGTTTCGGGTATCAAAAAAAATTTATTACGTCAAAGCTCTCTTCAGTACCTTTCGTTTGATACCCATATTGCAGGTAGAAAGATTTTTTACCCGGTTTCATATTTTTGAGGATATCTCGAAAACCGTGTTTCGGGTATCAAAAAAAGTTTATTACGTCAAAGCTCTCTTCAGTACCTTTCGTTTGATACCCATATTGCCGGTAGAATGATTTTTTACCCGGTTTCATATTTTTGAGGATATCTCGAAAACCGTGTTTCGGGTATCAAAAAAAGTTTATTACGTCAAAGCTCTCTTCAGTACCTTTCGTTTGATACCCATATTGCAGGTAGAAAGATTTTTTACCCGGTTACATATTTTTGAGGATATCTCGAAAACCGTGTTTCGGGTATCAAAAAAAGTTTATTACGTCAAAGCTCTCTTCAGTACCTTTCGTTTGATACCCATATTGCCGGTAGAATGATTTTTTACCCGGTTTCATATTTTTGAGGATATCTCGAAAACCGTGTTTCGGGTATCAAAAAAAGTTTATTACGTCAAAGCTCTCTTCAGTACCTTTCGTTTGATACCCATATTGCAGGTAGAAAGATTTTTTACCCGGTTTCATATTTTTGAGGATATCTCGAAAACCGTGTTTCGGGTATCAAAAAAAATTTATTACGTCAAAGCTCTCTTCAGTACCTTTCGTTTGATACCCATATTGCAGGTAGAAAGATTTTTTACCCGGTTTCATATTTTTGAGGATATCTCGAAAACCGTGTTTCGGGTATCAGAAAAAGTTTATTACGTCAAAGCTCTCTTCAGTACCTTTCGTTTGATACCCATAATGCAGGTAGAAAGATTTTTTACCCGGTTTCATATTTTTGAGGATATCTCGAAAACCGTGTTTCGGGTATCAAAAAAAGTTTATTACGTCAAAGCTCTCTTCAGTACCTTTCGTTTGATACCCATATTGCAGGTAGAAAGATTTTTTACCCGGTTTCATATTTTTGAGGATATCTCGAAAACCGTGTTTCGGGTATCAAAAAAAGTTTATTACGTCAAAGCTCTCTTCAGTACCTTTCGTTTGATACCCATATTGCAGGTAGAAAGATTTTTTACCCGGTTTCATATTTTTGAGGATATCTCGAAAACCGTGTTTCGGGTATCAAAAAAAGTTTATTACGTCAAAGCTCTCTTCAGTACCTTTCGTTTGATACCCATATTGCAGGTAGAAAGATTTTTTACCCGGTTTCATATTTTTGAGGATATCTCGAAAACCGTGTTTCGGGTATCAAAAAAAGTTTATTACGTCAAAGCTCTCTTCAGTACCTTTCGTTTGATACCCATATAGCAGGTAGAAAGATTTTTTACCCGGTTTCATATTTTTGAGGATATCTCGAAACCCGTGTTTCGGGTATCAAAAAAAGCTTATTACGTCAAAGCTCTCTTCAGTACCTTTCGTTTGATACCCATATAGCAGGTAGAAAGATTTTTTACCCGGTTTCATATTTTTGAGGATATCTCGAAAACCGTGTTTCGGGTATCAAAAAAAGTTTATTACGTCAAAGCTCTCTTCAGTACCTTTCGTTTGATACCCATATTGCAGGTAGAAAGATTTTTTACCCGGTTTCATATTTTTGAGGATATCTCGAAAACCGTGTTTCGGGTATCAAAAAAAGTTTATTACGTCAAAGCTCTCTTCAGTACCTTTCGTTTGATACCCATATTGCAGGTAGAAAGATTTTTTACCCGGTTTCATATTTTTTAGGATATCTCGAAAACCGTGTTTCGGGTATCAAAAAAAGTTTATTACGTCAAAGCTCTCTTCAGTACCTTTCGTTTGATACCCATATTGCAGGTAGAAAGATTTTTTACCCGGTTTCATATTTTTGAGGATATCTCGAAAACCGTGTTTCGGGTATCAAAAAAAGTTTATTACGTCAAACCTCTCTTGAGTACCTTTCGTTTGATACCCATATTGCAGGTAGAAAAATTTTTTACCCGGTTTCATATTTTTGAGGATGTCTCGAAAACCGTGTTTCGGGTATCAAAAAAAGTTTATTACGTCAAAGCTCTCTTCAGTACCTTTCGTTTGATACCCATATTGCAGGTAGAGATATTTTTTACCCGGTTTCATATTTTTGAGGATATCTCGAAAACCGTGTTTCGGGTATCGAAAAAAGTTTATTACGTCAAAGCTCTCTTCAGTACCTTTCGTTTGATACCCATATTGCAGGTAGAAAGATTTCTTACCTGGTTTCATATTTTTGAGGATATCTGGAAAACCATGTTTCGGGTATAAAAAAAAAGTTTATTACGTCAAAGCTCTCTTCAGTACCTTTCGTTTGATACCCATATAGCAGGTAGAATGATTTTTTACCCGGTTTCATATTTTTGAGGATATCTCGAAAACCGTGTTTCGGGTATCAAAAAAAGTTTATTACGTCAAAGCTCTCTTCAGTACCTTTCGTTTGATACCCATATTGCAGGTAGAAAGATTTTTTACCCGGTTAAATATTTTTGAGGATATCTCGAAAACCGTGTTTCGGGTATCAAAAAAAATTTATTACGTCAAAGCTCTCTTCAGTACCTTTCGTTTGATACCCATATTGCAGGTAGAAAGATTTTTTACCCGGTTTCATATTTTTGAGGATATCTCGAAAACCGTGTTTCGGGTATCAGAAAAAGTTTATTACGTCAAAGCTCTCTTCAGTACCTTTCGTTTGATACCCATAATGCAGGTAGAAAGATTTTTTACCCGGTTTCATATTTTTGAGGATATCTCGAAAACCGTGTTTCGGGTATCAAAAAAAGTTTATTACGTCAAAGCTCTCTTCAGTACTTTTCGTTTGATACCCATATTGCAGGTAGAAAGATTTTTTACCCGGTTTCATATTTTTGAGGATATCTCGAAAACCGTGTTTCGGGTATCAAAAAAAGTTTATTACGTCAAAGCTCTCTTCAGTACCTTTCGTTTGATACCCATATTGCAGGTAGAAAGATTTTTTACCCGGTTTCATATTTTTGAGGATATCTCGAAAACCGTGTTTCGGGTATCAAAAAAAGTTTATTACGTCAAAGCTCTCTTCAGTACCTTTCGTTTGATACCCATATTGCAGGTAGAAAGATTTTTTACCCGGTTTCATATTTTTGAGGATATCTCGAAAACCGTGTTTCGGGTATCAAAAAAAGTTTATTACGTCAAAGCTCTCTTCAGTACCTTTCGTTTAATACCCATATTGCAGGTAGAAAGATTTTTTACCCGGTTTCATATTTTTGAGGATATCTCGAAAACCGTGTTTCGGGTATCAAAAAAAGTTTATTACGTCAAAGCTCTCTTCAGTACCTTTCGTTTGATACCCATATAGCAGGTAGAAAGATTTTTTACCCGGTTTCATATTTTTGAGGATATCTCGAAACCCGTGTTTCGGGTATCAAAAAAAGTTTATTACGTCAAAGCTCTCTTCAGTACCTTTCGTTTGATACCCATATTGCAGGTAGAAAGATTTTTTACCCGGTTTCATATTTTTGAGGATATCTCGAAAACCGTGTTTCGGGTATCAAAAAAAGTTTATTACGTCAAAGCTCTCTTCAGTACCTTTCGTTTGATACCCATATTGCGGGTAGAAAGATTTTTTACCCGGTTTCATATTTTTGAGGATATCTCGAAAACCGTGTTTCGGGTATCAAAAAAAGTTTATTACGTCAAAGCTCTCTTCAGTACCTTTCGTTTGATACCCATATTGCAGGTAGAAAGATTTTTTACCCGGTTTCATATTTTTGAGGATATCTCGAAAACCGTGTTTCGGGTATCAAAAAAAGTTTATTACGTCAAAGCTCTCTTCAGTACCTTTCGTTTGATACCCATATTGCAGGTAGAAAGATTTTTTACCCGGTTTCATATTTTTGAGGATATCTCGAAAACCGGGTTTCGGGTATCAAAACAAGTTTACCCAAATATACTTTACATAAATATCTACATGCTGCTAAACTTTTAACATAATCGGTAAAGAAGTGCTCAAATTAGCAAAAATATTTAACGGTTTTTCGGGTTTTACTTTTTCGGGTTTCCTCTTTATCTACCAATGTACCAGAAAAAAAGTTATTCTTGTGCTTCGATGTTTCAAAAAATTTTTTTTTTTGGCAAAAATGTAACACTACGGCGGATTTGCCCATATACTTCAAAAGCAATAAAAAACCACAGTCATTCACACATGCGAACAAAGTTGCTAATAGGCTTCTCTCAAACGCCATTTTTTTCAATCTATTTTGCATATACTTTCGCACTTCTCTGCATTTTTTACACCTAGAAAACATAGCAACTACAAATTTAAATATATAAATATCTATCTGCATATCACACTCTATGTACGCCAAATATATATGCAAATCTACAAACTTTTCTGACATTTTTTCTATTTAGGTCTTTAGGTATCTGTGCAATGTCATGTAGTTCTTAGTGTATATATATACTCGGTTTATTTGTATGTATGTTCTATGTCGCTTTAATGCGCTCTGAAATGAATTCAGTACGCCACTTGTATCTAATTAAAAACTAGCGACGTAATGCAAACATAAAAGTAGGAAAAAGAAAATAATGTGGAAATATATTGTAGTACATATATATGTGTGTGTATTTAGGTATGTATGTTAGTAAAAAAAAAAGTTCTGAAGGGCACATACATACAAAAACAGGGCAAAAAATTTGAATTATGGTGCAAAAAAAATTAAACATTGGAAAAAGCAAAAATGCCACAAGGCCGAAAACGAAAAATGTTTTAAGAAATAAACTATCTACGTTTGTACATATGGAGATTAAGCCAAAGTAAATACATATGCTTTAGAAAGCTCGCAGTAAGACATGTTTACGTACAGTGTTGTGAAAAATAAAAGCAACAAATTAAGGCGCAACTACGGTTAAAACAACAGCACAGATTGATAGCAAATGAGCAATTATCGGTCGTAAAATAAAGTTTACGTTTGGAAGAGACGAAATACGGAGTGTTTGTAATTACTTAAGGATGTCCTATTTTAAAAGAAAGCGACTTTACTGCGCTTTTTCAGTATACAAACAATTTCTAAACGAAAACTAACTCAGAGTAGAAGTGAAATATGCAGTTTCAATATGTATTTTAGTACAAAAAAGCAAACGAAATAAAGATCAAAAAAGTCATCACTAACGAAGTAATAGGAAATAAATACTTGATTCTCTGACTAGTAATTCCGTTCCGAAATATTCAGATATCAACAGACCGGATTTGATATTTTCGAAATAACTAGCAAACCCATCTGACGTTGTTCTACCTCTCATTATTGCTAAATGTAATACTTTAACCCTCTAAACGGCAAGACCGCTTTTGGGCGGGGTTAAGTTAAATAGATATAGCCCGCATACATCTACTTGTCTTCTTTAATTTTAGCCCCGGAAGCAAAATTATAAAGACTTAGGTATGAGTTTTTTCGTTTGCAACAAAAATTGGCCTATTAGAGTGTTAACTAGACCTGCTTATCATTAAAATTTCGCTTTAAATATACATCTTATAGAACTGGAATGAGAGAAAATGACTCAGTAGATCGGCTGTTTCGCTCTAACATAGATTTGGTCCTAATATTGTAATAGTTATTGTATTTCACTCAAAAAAAAAAAAAAAATGTGTTGCTTTATTTTACACAGCACTGTATACAGTGTGTGTGTTTAGAACAAATACACATACTTGCAAATAAAGTCACCACATCAATTAGGTCAAAGAAATGTAGTGGCTTATTTTATTTTTAATTGACAGCTATGTATTTGCAGCACCTCAGATGCCCCACTTGTTGTTGTCTGTGACTCTTCTCGCTTTAGGGATGGGTTCCTTTATCTAAGGTTAGGTGCTTGGTGTAATCAACAGATAACCTCTAGACTTGACCCTAGCAAAGGTGGACCTTCTGATGGCACTTTCGATTGACTACAGTTGCGTAAACTAATTGATTTTTTTTCTTAAGCCTTAAAAGCTATCGATCAGCTAGTAGAACTATCGATAAGTAGATACTCATTTACAATATGTACAAACCATGCAAAATTTGATGTCTTTCCCTCGTTAATTGTAAGATTAATAGCCCAAAACCTGTTTATCGGAACAATCGGTTGTATGTGGGCTACATGCAGCTATATAGGTACAATCTTGTTGAATCCGCCAAAAGATAAATAAATTACAACATGCGCCCTCTTGAAATCTCTAAAATTGAGACATTAGTTTAAGTTGAAACACACAGGCAGACGGATAAATAGACAGTTTGGTATACTTATTGATAGTTGATGTATATTGGAACGATTTTCTGTCATCCCTTGTCAAATTTGCTTTTGAGACAAACTGGTTTCGTCGTTGTGCCATCATCAGTGTCGATTTTCGTTCTGATTTGTTGTTGCCGTTTGTCTTGTATTTATAGTTCGTAGGTAGCAGGTAATGTCAGCATGGGTGTTTATGTATGTATGTGTTGTGTGTGTACATTCAGAAACGGGGGTGGTTTGCACCGATCGGTTTTTGTGTGGTTGACTGGGGCAGGTAAAAGTTGGTGATTTTTGTTGTTTTGACCTATTTTGCTTGTTTGTTGTTTTTGAACGTTTGCTGTTTTGTGTGTATTTGTCGGTGCGTGTGTGTTTGTTGTACCTGAATGATTGCTTTGTTTTTTGTAAACCAATTTTAAAGGTTCGAATATTGTGTCGGAAACAGTGTGTGTGTGTTCGTTTATTATTCTACCGTCGAATGTTTTTTGTTTGTAGATTTCCATGTTTTCGAGTACGTTCAGACGTACATGTAGGACCTTGGCTGTTTTATTGATGATTCCGGGGGGCATTTATTCTCCAGCATGTGATTCGCAAAGTTGGACTCTGGTAAGATGGTTGGATTCCGTGTATTTTTGTTGTAATCTTCAATGTGTTCTCTGAACCTCGTTCTTACTTTTCGTCCTGTTTGTCCTATGTAACTGTGCTGGCATTCACAAGTGAGCTGCTAAACGGATCTTCTGAGTTAGTTTTGGTTCTTAGCTTCCGTCCTAAATTGTTCGATGTTTTGAACGCTGTGTTGATGTTGTATTTTTTAAAATTTTTTTAATTTATGTGTTGCCCTTCCAGTATATGTCATTGTCGTCCAAGTTTATGTACTTTCTTCTCCATTGTTTCTTTTTTGTTCTCTAAGGTCTCTCCTGAGTTTATCTTGTAGTGCTTTTTTATATCCGTTGTTTGTAGCGATGTTATATATTATTCCAAGCTCTCTTCTATATACAGGGTGGCTGATGAATTTTGCTACATTAAGAAACTCAAATAATTTTTTTTTCAGTGTATGGAATTCATTTTTCTTTTATTCATGTTAAAGCTCATTAAATTTTATTAAATATAGCTTAATTCGTTTTCAAAATAATGGAATTTAAATGCCCCCCCTGCTCGTCGATGCATGTGCGGCATCTTACCAAAAAGTTGTTCATTACTGCTTGGAGAGTTGAGACAGGAATAGCCGCAATTGTTTCTCGAATGGATTGCCTTAGTTCATTCAAATTTGTTGGTTTTGTTTTGAAGACTTCCTGTTTGCAATAACCCCACAAGAAAAAGTCAGGTGCAGTAAGGTCAGGCGACCTGGGTGGCCAACGGAATGTGGAGTTTCTGGATATCAGCTTATTGGGAAATTTTCGTCGCAATTCTGTCATAACAGGTTGGGCTATATGAGGAGCTGCACCATCTTGCTGAAACCACACAGAGTTGAAAGAAATTCTCATTCGGCGTAATTCTGGATAGAAAAACTCTCTCAACATGCTCAAGTAACGGTCTCCAGTAACCGTAACGGTGTGACCGTTTTCTTCGAAGAAGTAGGGCCCGACAATGCAGCGTGATGAAACTGCACACCACACTGTGACACGTAGTGGATGCAATTCCGTCTCATGGAGTATCTATGGGTTGGAAGCACTCCATGCACTCCATCCTCTTCCACCATTTGAAGCATCTTCTGGCAAAATTCCAAGCGAATCGGCAAGTCTGCAGCGTTCAGTTTGTTGGCCATTTGGATTTTATATGGGAATAAGTCCAAATCTTTGTGCATAATTGACTGTAATGACTGTCTGCTTACACCCATTTGAGCAGATAAGCTTCTTGTCGAAACACGTGGATTGTTTTGTATGGCAGCAGCTACAGCAGCGATTGTTTCCTCCGTTCGAACTGAAGGGTTTCGATGGTAAGGTCTTCTGTTGACTGTCCCATGCTCGGCAAAATTGTTTACAAGTCATTATGGTCCATCTGCTCGGAGGATTGCCGCCAAACGTGCGCCTATAGTCTCTTTGAACCGAAACTACGGACTCCAGTGCGTGATAGCGGCGGACAATCCAAATTCTTGTTTCAGTGTCCCAGTTATCCATTTTTGTTGAATGTAAAAGTCAATCTGCAAAATAAAAAAAAATTAACCAGATTCATTAAATAGAAAAAAAGTTATATAATTTTTTTTTGGTAGCGGCTTTCATTAGCCACCCTGTACTTCTTGTGTAAGAGGTGTTCTTTCCAATCTATGTGCTAAGTGCCTTAGCGCTGTATTTTTATGTTGTTGTGGGTGGGTTAGTTTACAAAAAACAAAGCAATCATTCAGGTACAACAAACACACACGCCCCGACAAATACACACAAAACAGCAAACAAAAATCACCAACTTTTACCTGCCCCAGTCAACCACACAAAAACCGATCGGTGCAAACCACCCCCGTTTCTGAACGTACACACACAACACATACACACACACATACATAAATAGACACCCATGCTGACATTACCTTCTACCTTCTACCTACTACCTATAAATACCAGAAAAACGACAACAACAGATCAGAACGAAAATCGACACTAATGATGGCACAACGCCGAAACCGGTTCGTCTCAAAATCAAATTTGACAAGGGATGACGGAAAATCGTTCCAATATACATGAATTATTCACCCTGTCGGAAAAACCACAAAACAAAATAAAAGTATTGATAGTTCCATTTCTTCTTCTTTTCATACATACAAACACCGGATCAAAGTTTTTATATCATTGAGTATAATTATACTAACTTTAAAAATTCCGAAAGCTTTGTTTTTTAATATTGTGATTAGGGACAGCCTTTTCTAAGGTCACTACAATGGTGAGACTACCTTAAGTTTTTTTAAATTATCGATGTTACTATCGACTCTAACGCCATCCCTATTTCATAATTGTTTTCTAATGCAAAATGTATAGTGTAGCTTATGCACATCGAGAGCTCTTTTTCTTTAATTTTGATCCCAAAAAATTCCAAAACTTTTTTGGTTTTTCCTACTGACATTCATATTCGTTTCTAAAATATTCACGCTCATCACAATTTGCATTCGTTCATTCATTTATTTTCATGATTAGAAATTATTTATAAACACTTAATATTAATTTTTAAACAATTACTAATACAAAATTTTTTATTCTCTTTTTCTTATCTTTGCAGGTGAGTCAGTTTGTTCGGGAATTGAGGTTGAAATTGAAAATAATAACAATTTCTCTCATGGTAAGCTTTGTCATTATTCATTAACTATCATTACAACCGACTTTCATCTACCTACAAAATTAAAATTGCAACAAAATTAATCCTAAAATTTTAATTTAACCAAAATCGTTACAAATGTGCCTTTTTAATAGCTTCCGCCTTTTTTAACTACAAAATTAGTTTCCCCCTTTTTATTTTGCTTATTTTTCTTTTGGATTCTTACACACTTTTTTTTTGTTGTAAATTTTAAGCTTTCTTGTTTCGCGATCTCGATCCTTCTACGTCTCAAATATTTATTTCTTATGAGGCAATCAGAGCTCCTTGAATATGCTGAGAGAGAACTCTTTCTATGACTTCAAACGAATTATATTACTCAGTTTAGTTAACTTTAAAACTTTGAAAATTTCAGCTCTGGCATTGCTCTTGTATGATTACAGGCCTACAACCATTAATTGTGTATTCTACTTTCGTTCAATATAGCACTTCATCATCTATCAAATATATCTTTCGAGCTATTGAGTTGGCCCTGAAAACTAACGCTATAATATTTTTCAAATTTGTCCCATGTTTAAAGCAATCTACACAACTTATTCCTGCACCATGTTAACGAAGGAAAGAAAACCTAATTGTCCATGAAATGTGCTCAAGAGGCCTTTACTATTCGAACTAAATGTACAACCTATCGACTGCTGGCGTTGCTGAAGCCCAACAGTGTTCGGACTTGAAAATTTTAAAGAGAAGTAGGACTGCGAAAAAGTACTGAGAAAAAAAATGGTGATTGCAGGCGCAAAAACCTTACTGAATGTTCCACTTTGATTCGAATATATACTATATTTTATTTTATTATTATTGTTAAATAAAAATAAATGTATAGCGCGAAATCAACAGGTAAATTATCACTTCCGTGAGCGTTTTGTGCCAAACCTCTCTTCCAATTTGTGTTGTGCAGCTTTAGAAATGTTCCCACAAATTGGCGGGACCTAGAGTTTTTTGCCGACTTCTGTTGAGAAGCCTTCCGTGAAAGATATACACTTGGAGAGTTTGCCAAAACACTTCCGGGGGGCGACCCCGTTTTGAAAAAAAAAAAAAATTCCAACTCCTTTTGATGTTAAATGTCCCGGTACTCGAACCTTCGGTGGGGTAAGCAAGGAACACTATCGCCACACTACAGCTGCCGCCAATTGATTACTTATCTTTAGGAAAAAGCGCCAAATTTTCTTTTATTTTCTTAAAAGTTACGTCGTTTGCAATGGATCTAACAAAGTCATCAATAAATATTGCTAAGAACTTACAAAAATTAATCAGTCAGAACTTGAACGCAAGTGTGAGGCAAATGTGACTCATGGAACTTGTCGCAATATGTCCGCACGAGTCACATATGACTTATTGTTAAATATGTTTAATAAATAAAAATTAACTAAGCATATAAATTTTGACAGTAAAACAAAAAACCCGCATAAAATGCCATTTTGACATTTCCTGCCCCAGTACCTACAAACTATGCAAGGCAATCAATATATATACATTGGTCAGAATGAAAAATTACACTGGAAGTGTAGCAACGCATGTACCTGTGAAATTCACACAACCAAATGAAAATGAATCACTTAGTTTCTTATAGATTTCTAAAAATAAGTTGTAGTCTTAGACTGCTACACAATTCACTGCTATGCACAGCTTTTCGTTCTCCCTATTTGAATTAGCCAAAACGCTACATGAAACAGCTGGTTTTAAAATTTTTTCAAATATTCGTAACTCTCCGCTATGCCTTTGGGGTGTGTTTAGCGGTTACAAGAATAATCACCATTTTGAGCTTAGTACTTTGCTCGCTTTTATGTTGAATTTTATAAAGCGGCTTGGATACTATTTTTTTCTTTCCATTGTAAAAAAGCTAAATTTATTTACAAAATATTTAAAAAAAGAAGTACATTTGAACGGTTTTCAGTCATCCTTTGTAAAATTTTGGCTTGTAACAAACCGATTTCGGCGTTCCGCCATCCTCAGAGTTTTTCTTTTCGTTCAGGTTTCAGATTTTCTTACTTGCGTTAGAATCTACATTTTGTTTAAGTGAACCGCGATTAATCCCTTTAGTCTACAGTTGGCTTTAATTCAATATTAGCCAATTTTTAGTTGTGTAGCATACTCATGGAAGTTAAAAGGCATGTCGAGCCGTACCCGTTTGAGCATAAATGGGTATAATGGATCTTTCTATAGTACAGCCTCAAACAAATGTGAACAGTTCAACCCAAATAAAGCAAAAAAAACTGAGCTAATCCTAGACTAAACGCATTATTCTCAGGACAAGTTTTGATCCACCACTAGAGCGTTAGAAGTTCGAACACTGAAACCAGTCGCTTTGCAAACAATATTTGTACATACAAATGTTGCGCCTTGTAGGTTAACAGATCCAGAGTGCACCACAGGTGTAGATTTTTTTCTGAATCTCTTATTAAACGATATTTAAATAGCTTAAATTAAATTGGCCATTACAACAACTAATTGGTGAAAATCGATCCATTTCAAACCATTCCATTGCATAAAAATGTATTCCCCCATTCGCAACGCTCATTTTCTTAAGCACTAATCAACTTCACAAATTAACATACATACATACATCCATATGTAGTTATTCACGAAATTTCCATTTGATTAGATAGCAGCGCACTGTGTAGTATTTCATACCGTTTCATTTCATGCCATCTCGTTTCACGCAAAAAATTTCATTTCATACCATGCCGCCCAGCCATGCATTCTCATTTATTCGCCTCATTACAGCGCAGCTCGGCCAGCAAGAAATGAGAACAAAAGCAAATCAAATACAAAAACGAGCCATTGAGAAATCATTTTAAGTGAAAGAGAGCGCAACTGTTATTATTTTTAATTTTAAATCCTCTTCTGTGTATGTAACGATTAATTAATTAATTATATAATATATATGTATATATTCAAATTAAACAAAAAACTGCTTAAATGTTTGTAATATATGTATGTGTATAACTGGAAGCGAAATGCTTAAGCCAATGGTATTTCGTAACAGTTACATAAAAAATAAAATAACTTTCAAACTACAAAAGCAATATTATACAAAAAAAAGCAAATTCTATTAATTCTCCATGGTTATTACCGTTTTCTCTCTCGTTCTCTTCTCTTTCTCTGTAATACATTTTGTCTCATTTTCCACACATGCAGGCGATTCATCGTATCACATGAAGATACTTGTACCCGCGGTGGCCTCCGGTGCCATCATTGGCAAAGGTGGCGAGACGATTGCCTCTTTGCAGAAAGACTCTGGTGCTAGAGTTAAGATGTCTAAGTCCCATGATTTCTATCCAGGTTAGTTAGACTGATTATATTCTCAATTTCTTTCTGTTTTACCACATTTACTTGACGCTCTTCTCTCTTTGTAGGTACTACCGAACGTGTTTGCCTCATTACCGGTTCCGTTGATGGCATCATGTCAGTCATGGATTTTATTATGGATAAAATACGCGAAAAACCTGATCTTAGCACAAAGATCATAGACGCTGATTCCAAACAGAATCAGGATCGTGATAAGCAGGTCAAAATTTTGGTGCCTAATTCCACAGCGGGTATGATTATTGGCAAAGGTGGTGCTTTCATTAAGCAAATCAAAGAAGAGAGCGGCTCGTATGTGCAAATTTCACAAAAACCCAAAGATATATCATTGCAGGAACGTTGTATTACGATCATTGGTGATAAAGAGAATAACAAAGCCGCTTGCAAGATGATATTATCGAAAATTATTGAGGATCCACAGTCCGGCACATGTTTGAATGTTTCATATGCCGATATTAGCGGTCCGGTGGCTAATTTCAATCCAACTGGTTCGCCATATGCCACAAATCAGAATGCCATTAATACGAGTACAGCATCATTGAATTCCACTTTGGGGCAAACTATTGGTGGTGCAGCAACTGCGGCTGGTCTTTTGGTAAATGGTACTGGCATTAATTTATCACTGAATTTGGGCTCACCAAATCCAGCACCCAATTTGGCTGTGGCTACACAATTACTTGAGCACATCAAGGTATTTTTAATAGTAATGGATTAAGCTAGTTTTTGCATTAATGTTTACATTTGTGTTTATCGCAGGTTGCTCTACGCGGTTCTGGTTACTCAGAGACTGCCACTAATGAAGTGGTCGCTGCGCTTGGTGTACTTGCTAAATATGGCGTACTCGGTATGGGTGTTGGTGTACCACATGCCGCTAATGGGACTACAACACTTGGCAGCTATCTGGGTGTTTCGGCGTTGGATCAGCAGACAGCTGCCGCTGCTTCAGCAGCTACTGCCGGTAATGTTTTTGGTGCTGTGGGTCAAGTTAATTTGGATCAATATACAGCGGCAGCAGCCGCTGCTGCTGCAGCAGCTGCCAGCCGTCCGACACAGTCGCATCTAGAAGCGGCTGCCGCAGCACAATTCGATCCGTTCCGTCATTTGAGTAACACTGCGGCTGCCACAGCTGCGGCACAAGCTGCTACACCAGTTTCATTGAACAATAATAGTTTCGGTTTGACAGCGGCCACTGGTACTACGGCGCAAAGTTTACAAGCAGCAACACATACGTTAAGCGCTTTGAGTAAGAGTCCCACACCGGGTGATTTGGGTGCAAAGGATACCAAAAATGTTGAAATACCTGAAGTGATTGTTGGCGCTATCTTAGGTGGGCCACGCTTTTATTATCCATACTAAAAACAAACCACAAAATGCATACCAAAGCTTGTGAAATTACAACAACAACAGAAAGTTAAAAAAAAAAAAGAAAAAAAATATATTTCGTAGTTATTCTGTTTATGTCCCTGCCTGTAAAACAACAGCCTAGCTTTCTGACAATGCTTAAAATTGCAATGTTAAAAGTTTAATCGGTTTGCTTAGTGGATGTTTATACAATTTGCTAACAATATGTAATTTATTTTTAAAATTTTTCTTATGCATATGTAGTTTTTGTAACCTTTTGATTAACCATCATAAGCACGTATAGTTTTTAAAACAAACAAAAAATTGTTCATTTAAATACCTCTTAATTTCTATGCCAATCAGTGGCTTTATCGCATTTCGAAAATTTAAGAAGATTTTACTATAAAGAAATATGTCATAAAAAAATGTTCGTGCCTCTGGCGGGAGTGCTACGATATGTAGTTTTTTCTTAGGCAATTCGCTTTCAGCATAGAGATGAAGTAGAGCTAATTTTTAAGTTTGATCTAATTTTTAATTTTTGATAAAAAATAACATACTTCGAGACATAAAAAAAAGCGCATAATACAGAGTTATGAATGCTTTATAGGGATAGCTGTTCAAAATATCATTACCTTCAAATTCAAAAAAATTTCATCAACACGAGCACAATGCTAAACATTTTTAATTTTGTTTTCGACGCCGAACTTATAGATCGCACGGCACGGGCTTAGTCCGCTTTTACATTAGTCAAGTGTTGAATTTAAGTCTGCCTGACATGGGCGAGGGAGATGAGAATTCGAGTACCTTCGTACCGTCAAGTCGCAATTGACTAATTCATAATTGCATTATCAAGGATTTCATTTTATAACTTAGAATTTCAAAAGCGCTAGAAGACACATACTAGTTCACACACATAAATACATAGATTAGTTAATATTACACCAACAACAACAAAATCATTCCTCTTAAATAATACGCACTTGTAATTAGTCATCTACACTAGAGGTGGAACGCTAACAATAGTCTTTATTGCCAATACTTCCCGATAGAATTGCTGGGCACTATCGATATATAGATACTATCTACTTCTCAAACTTATAGAGAAAAGCACCCTCAATTGCTAGTAAAATACCAGCCTTTTGCTTGATTATCGATTTGGCCGAGAATTAGGTGCTACGAAGTCATCACCAACAAATATAAAATACTAGATGACACTTTCTACTTAGCATTTGCAAACATATTTTACGCTATAACAGTTACTATCATTAGCAATAAAATATCGTTTGCTTATATCGATAAATAGTGTTGTCGATAGTTTTAAACCTCTAATCTACACTTTTGTTGTTGTAGCACAAAGTACATAACGTTTTTATTTTTTAATAAATATTTTTTGAGATATTCTTGTTCTTCGTTTTGTAAAATCTAGTCAAGTTCTTGCCGCAAACATTTGTTGTTGTCGTTTATCACAAATTATTTAGATGCATACATGCAAACATTCTCAAAACAAAATCAATGTCTCATACAAAAAAAAAAAAAATCTAAGGAAAACACGACAATTAAATACATACATACATGCATACATAGCTACTAATAAATGTTAAAAAAAACTCATAGGAATATACACTCAGAGAAATATTAACGAAGTAACTGTGATTCAACTTGCACCTCCCTTTCGCTGCTTTATATATTTTTGTATGCATTCATTTACTTGTACAGTTCGCTTTTCACGACACTTACAAATACTTTCTGTAAAATTTTCATAGTTTTGTGTATTGGAAAAATCACATTTAAATTTTTTTAAGACAAAGTACATAATAGTTCCCCAATCAAATATTACTCAAAGTTGTTTCCCTCAACTTGCCATATATGGATGATATATTGCATGTTTTCATAATTCCATATGGTCAAATCTACAAAAACATTTAAAAGTTGATGTATATTCTTAATTATTTCATATTAATAGCGAGATTACTTTCGGGAAATGACTCAAGAGTTCCATAAGAAATACAAATCCAGGTTATGTTCTCCAACGCTCTCCTTCTACACGATGAAAACTTGTTTTCGCAAACATTGAGAACACTTGTTATGAGTTATGAAACAAAATTGTAATTATGTGAACATAATCGGATGGTTTCAAAAAACTATTGTGTTTTAGAAAATGATCCTTCAGTAGATTTATGTAAGCATTCATCTGTTAAACTCTTGTTCACGATTTCTTGTGCGTTAATTACAACACTCTGGTAAAACCAGCACATTGTATTTCAGACCAATCCTATGTTTCTGATTGCTTAACTGCTTACTCCTAGTAGAAGTTTAGCGACAAATGTGTCCTTTTTCATAGAAAAATCGCTAGATCTACAATTTCATGCTTCGTGACATTAAATCCAACTTGTTAATCCAGATATTATTGAAAAATATTTTTGTTTCTGATGCCAATATTTCTTTGGAAACGTAGTTCATACCTAACAAATTAGATGGAAAGCATGTTTGAACAAACAACCGTTCTACAAAAACTTGCAGTGCTATTTTTAAATTAATTTTTACAACTTTTTTCAAATAAATAAACAAAACTTTTTTCAAAAAATATAAATATGTATATCGCAGAAGTTTTGTTTCTTAAGCTACCGATAAAAGTGATGTTAGAGTATTGTGTGGATGCTTTATCTGATCTGGGTTCAGCACTCACCTCTTCAAATCCACCACAGCCTTGGCCATAAACAATCCAATCTATACTTACTTCTAATAAATATTTCTTTATACTCGTAGTCTTATGCAAACATGTTATTGACTTTTAAAAGTATCAAGAAGATATCTTCTTTGAGGAATTATACATATTTCATATAAATTAGCCTCAATATTTGGGGCTATTTGAGAATGATCCAATTTTTGTTTTAAAGTTAGACACAATACTGCATTACAAATTTGGTCACGTAATAAAAGCATAGAAGACAAGGCAGATGTAGTTTATTTGGAGGACCTGAAAACTGTTGTAGCTAAACTACAGTTTTCGCATAAAATAGATTAGTCCTATTTTGAATTAGGGGTGGAACTAACTTTATTCAACTCCATTGTATGCCCTTTGCGGACCTATTTAAATGGGAGAAGGTCTTCAATTCCCATAAAATTCATTGGCCGGAAGAGATCCAGAAAACTGCTCGGAAAAGTGTTCGTTACCTTTCATAGTTGTTCAACGATTTTGAAAATTATTCATTTTGCACATTATCAAATCGCATGGTCGGAAGGGCCACAAGCCTTAAATATTTTTTTTTTGTACGTGTCGAAAACCGAGGTACCATGAATAAAAAACTTTGTTAGATTTGCGCTTTAAGTCTTTAAACTCGATTGTATTTCCAATCATTCCTTATTTGCTACATCATACCTAATAACAACGTAGAGTTTACTCAATCACACGTTTTCACATAACTCTGGCTAAAAACATTACTTCTTGTAAACAAATGAACTGCATTCTTGTCTAAGTACCAGACGTTCTTTAACAAGACTTACTCTAGCACACAGTAAACATACACATAACCATTCTTACTTTAAAAGGCATTCCTTGCAAAAAAAAAAATACATTATCATACAGACTTTTGGACATTCCCAGCACTTATATGCGTATATACATAATAATGAATGAAAAAAAATATTTAAAAAAATTGGGTGCACTATAACCATTTGTTGTGTTATTTTCATAAAATAAAGTTTATTCGCTATGTTGTGCGCACTTATGAAAATATCTACATATATAGATACACAAATACATAATTAGGTATTTAGATAAATACATAAAACGTATATACATACATTTGTACACACATACTTACGTGAAATTGCATTAAAATTTAGAATTTAATATTATTTTAGATGGTTTCATTTAGTTTATTTTTTATAAAGTGGGGTTGGTATTTTTGGCTATTTTGGTTTACATAAGCTACACATAATAGGTATTTGAAATACATAAAATATTTTTAGAAATGTGCCTTAAAAGTGCGTTAATCATTTAGCGCAAAACGCTATATATATTATAAATAAATTTATTACTAATCCATAATTAGTAACTAGGTGTAGTTATATATTTTAACATTATATACGGACGCTGTCGAGCTTTGAAAGCCAAACATTTTAAGCGACAAAAAGGCTGCTGCTGTATTTTTGATATAACTGGAGAACTTTTGTAATTATTCCAAGGATGTTATGTTGAAAAAATTTACGTATTTGAAAAAAAAAAAATATTTAAATGCGATGTTTGAAAAGTTTATCTAGTTTGTGTTGATCTACTGATTGCTAATTAGTCTTCATTATTTTTGGCCCATTATATTTTGCCCGTATATTCTTGTTTAGGTATCTAAAAATTGTTTAGTAATGTTTTAAACCCCATTTAATATGCTTTCTTTATATATATATATTCGTTTTCTTTAAGAAAAGAATCGAGTTGGCTCCTAAAAATATTGGCTAACCTATAAAATGTAAGCAATAAATGCTATTCTCAATATGTCGAAACCAGCTGAAGGAACTTTCTAGACCAAAAAAACTGTGCTAAGCTTTTCATCTGAAAATTCTGGCCAAAGAGCAAAATTTGCCAACACTGGTGAAGATATTTTTAACCACATCATCCTACCAAGGCAGGAAAGGTAGATAAGCGTATCGGATTCATTTAAGGGAAACGGGAAGTTATCCTTATTTATAAGATTTTGTTGTTACTGTAAATAGGCTTTCTCATCTAAGTTTGTACGATACAGAGGTACGATATAACGTCCTTCCACAAAAATATCGATTTAAAATTATCGAGTAAACAAATCATTGGTACCGACTTGCAAAAGCATTCGGGTTTCTATCAGCAAAATAAATCGCATACGATGACTGAAAGAATACTGAAGTTTGGACCTTACAACGTGTGGAAGATGGCACCTAATGCTAATTTCATTTAATTATTCAAATCGGTACGATACTAGATATATGAGGTCTTCCTCTAAGAATATCGATTTAAAGTTATCGGGTCCAAAAATCATTAATATCAATTGGCAAAAGTATTGATATGGTTTTCAACGTATTCGTAAATGCATGTCCGTGTCAGCAGATCACAACAAATCCGATATCTCAATATACAATATAAATATATTATACTGCTTATAAAAAAGACGAGGTTTGTTGTTTTTTACAAAAAAAGTTATTACTCGCTCCACCTTGCTGGCATTCAGGGCTCGACGCCATTACTTTTTTTGTGGTACATTTCTTATTTCAGTTTGTAGTCGTTTAAGCATTAATACTATTAGAGCGAATTTAAATTTTAGGGGTAAAATATAAATTAAATTGGATTTAACACAAACGTAGTTATAGACATACAAATGTTAGAACTATAATATTAAAAAACTGATACTGAACTATTGAGCTTTGCAAACATACTTACAACATTTAGTCTCCCAAAATAGTAGTTGAATTTATTGGACAACTTTTTTTTAAATATAAATCAAAAATTGATTTCACTCAACAGTCACACTTCCTTGAATATTATTGCAATGTTGCAAAAAAAAATTCATAAATAAAATATTTCAAAACTTTTTTTAAAATTTTCGAATATGTAAAAAAAAATTTAACAAGCTATGCGAAAATCACAAGAACTCATGATATTTAAAAAATTCAAATTCGTTGTTTCATAACTTTTCTAAAAATTTTTATAAATTTATATATGTATGTTAAACTAAAATTTAAAATTTTTTTGTAAAAGTCACATAATTTAAATAATTAAAAATAAATTTTTCAAAACTTTATCAAACATTTTTGTAAGTTTTGAGCAGAAAAATTATGATATTTTTCACAAACAGCACTTCGTTCTTATAATTTTTGCTAAACATACCTACTTGATCATAAAGCTTTTAAAGCGTTACAGCTTTGGTGCTCAAGCTTCTAATAAACAAATTTACATACATAGCTTATTAACATTTTGACATGCAAACTTTGTCACTTTTAAAAAATCTATCAAATCAAACATGTGACACATTTAAGCGCTAGTTATACTTGCGCATGGCATAGAATGAATCGAGGTGATTGACAACTTGACCAAACGCATACGGCTCACTTGGGCACCACCGTATTCAATCAAAACAGTTTCTAGCAGCTCAGCAGTTCACAATCGACATTTCATCAGGATATTCTAGTAAAAAAAAAATACCTCATAATACTTTATTTTTGTAGAATTATTAAAAATAGTTATAGGAAACTAAAAAAATATTGGAGTTCATAGCATGCTTGATACAGCGCTTCAGCATTATAAGGTATCGTCTGCTAATTGGAAGATTATCCTATTTCAGCTGTCTATTTGAAACCCCTCCAATATCTCAGAAAATTTGTGAAGAGCGCTCTGTTCAAAAATTACTTTCAGAAAATATGCTGTTTCAAAACTCGGTTCAAGAATGCCCTATCTCAAAATTTCTTTCAAAAATGCCCTACCTCGGCGTAAAATGTATGGATTTTACGTTGAGTTAGGGCGTTTTTGAAACAAATTTTGAAATAGGGCGTTCTTCAACCGAATTTTGAGATGTGAAGTTTTCTTAAACGAATTTTGTTGAACGTTCTTCCGACAAACTCAAAATGAGAGGCTTTTAATCACTCGCTGAGATAGGGTATTCTTGAAAAGGCTACAGGGACAATGTGAGAAATGTATTGCTTTAAAGAGGTACTTTCGCTGCTTTTTAAATAGATGTCGTAGACATTTACGCTACCATGCATATGGAAATATATATATGTATACTTGCACATACACTGCTGTTCATTTGAATAGGTGCAACAACTTTTTGAATAAACAAAAAGGTAATCAGGCAGAATTAGTCGCTATTTGCAGCACACTCACATTTTTAGTTAACACAAAAGGCTCAGTAGTAAGACATACATAGCTAATATTTTAATATTTAAAAAACAAATTCTTTAAGTATGTTTTTAGACTTTTTGGTGATTTATGCTTCGGTTTCGGCAAACCGTATTGTAAATAAAATAAAATTAAATTTCAATCTGGATTATACAGAATGCCGTTGGACGCTTGAAACCCGAGTCATTACGTTACGCTTCAAAATCATTAAAATATTTAGTTCAACATAGTTCGATTATCAAGATAGTAATTGCCGATCCTTGCTTGCATGAAAAAAAGGAGTTGTACAAGGTGGCGCAAAAGTAAGCTTCCGATGTTCAGCATATCGGTTGTGGCACGTGTTTTCCAATCCCAATTCATCAAGTTGCGGCAAAAAGAACTCGTTGATCATTGCTCTGTAGCGCTCACCATTCACAGTAACCGTTTGGCCCCGACCGATTATTGGTCAAATAAATAGTCAGCAATATTCCGCGTTCTGGAGCAGTGTAGCGTAACATTGTTTATTAACGTGTATTTCGCATGTGTTTACTACACAAATGTCAAAACAGAACTGACTTTAGGGGCCAATCGCAAAATTTATAGCATTTTCTGATAGGAGGATTACTTTTGCGCCACCCTGTATGACACATACTCATGGTTTGAGAGAGACTACATTATCGGAACACAAAATGTTTAACCTACTCAGATGAGCGGCAGTGTCCATAAGAGAGATAGTTAATTTTGTTTTAGATGCCTAGTTCTATACGAATAAGCTTTTATAAACAGCTATATACTTTTTTCAATACTTAAGCTAACAAAAATTTTATTAACGAATTTATAAAAAACTATTTTGTTTATAGTTTCATACCGTTTGCATACACTTGAAAAGCGCACTTTTAAAATTGATCATGTTTTTTTTCTTAGCACTAACAAATTTTAAAATTTTCAGCTATGCAATTATTAATACTTTATAATTTTTTCTAATGTATGCACTACATAACGAATACTTATTTTTGTATTTACTTATGTATATACCTACATTCCGCAAAGAGCAATTGTACCTTATAATTAGAAGTTTTCCATGTGCTTTTTGTATATCCTAAAATATATATATATTTAATATATTTATATACTTATATACATTTGTACATGATAAATATTTGTATAAAAATCAATTATAATGCAACATTAAAATTACAGGTCCAAATGGTCGTAGTTTAGTTGAAATACAGCATGTATCTGGCGCAAATGTGCAAATTTCAAAAAAGGGTATATTCGCACCTGGCACTAGAAATCGAATTGTAACAATAACTGGTCAACCGAGTGCCATTGCCAAAGCGCAATATTTAATTGAACAGAAAATCACCGACGAGGAGACGAAGAGAGCGCGACAAATTCCACTAACCACTGTTGTGACTTAAATCGAAGAAATATTAAAAGATATTTAAAAAAAAACACACAATAGAACCGAAAAAAAAAAAATAAAATTATGAAGCATTACAAAAACGAATTCATCCTGATAAAAAAAAAAAAAAACAAAAGAAATCATGAACGAAATCTAAAAAAATAACTTAAACAAAAAATGTGAAAGTTTAATTGAAAGTCATAAGTCAGCAACGTAAAGTTAGAAGCATAGCTATAAATAAGTTAAGAACGTTTAAGAAAACGCATCCCAAGCACGCAAAATAAAAATGCGTATGTGTGATGCGTTAAAAAGCAACAAAATGGATGAACAAAATTTGTAAAAAACGCATCGAGTAAGTCCCAAACAAAAGTAATATGTAGCAGAAAAGAACTAATAACAAATTTATATGAAAAAAAAATTGATAAAAATATTTAAAAAAACCGCAGCCATGTAAGTCAAAGTATTTTAATGATTCCATACGCAGCAGAAGAACAATAAAAAAATTCAAAGAAACAAAAATAAAAACAGCAACTAAAGTACTTACTTAAATACATATGTATGTAAATGAATTAGGGGAAATTTTATTATTATTAAAAATCTAAAAAATAAACACTTAAATATGTCTAACTAAACAAGAACGTTAATTGTAGTGAGGAAAGTTGCGATAGCAAGTACATAAATAGAGAAGTAAATAGAAAATATATTAAAAAAAACTAGCAGAAATAAGTCAAGAACTTTAAAAAAAACAATGCTAGAGGAATTCGCTAACTTTTAATGAGCTTTTGATAAAGGATTTTTTGATTACTTTATTGATTGTGCGACTTATTATCCAAGCTTTAAGTAAGTTAACGAGGCAACGTCTTGCTTTAGTTTAAATCAGTATCCGTCACATATCTACATTTGAAATGCAAAGCTTCGCTACACGTAGAAAAGCTCAACACTTGAAAACTTTCGTTTGAAACGCGCGAAAAGCTCCACTCCACGCCAAAAAGCACAACTCGTGAAAACTCTGATTTTTAAAGAAGCTATCTTAATTGAATACAAGAAGATTAAAAATGTGTTACGATATTGATATATGACAAATATCATTGCTTTGTATATAAATAAAACAATAGCGTGTATTGTCTCTTTATTAAAAAAAATAAATGTAAGTTGGCAAAAAAAGAAAAAAATATCCCCCACATGCCTATATAAGGCAACGTTTAGCGGCACACAACCTTCTGCTTCACACGCTGAACATCTTTTAAAAATATATAAAGAAGAGCGTTATTGTTTGCAGTGCAACGAGCTTTCATACTGTCTCCATGTTCCTGTATGTGAGAAAGCTCAATAAAGCTTTCTAAAGCATGCCAGTTAATTTTGTTAAAATATGATAATTGAAAAAAGATAAAGCTGTTATTATTAAAAAAAATTAAATACTTTGAAACTCGTTAAAAAGTTAGTGAATTCGACTACTGAATGGTGTCACAATACCTAAAAACATACATACACACATAAAAACAAGCATACATACATACATTTTTCACTTAGCAAATTTGTACAAAATTAATGAGAAAAAATTTAAAAATAACTATTTACTAATTCTATTATAATACATTTGAATTAAACAAATATATATATACAATAAATTATTGTAGTTAAAACAGATAACGATAAATAATTTTAGAAAATCCAAACAAAAAAGTTATACACAGTCAATAAAGAAGTGTCATATATGGACGAGCTGAAATATAAATTTTTAAATATTTAAAAGTAGAGATGCATTAGATCATCTTACGTGCACACACACACACACTAACATGCAAGTAAGTGCATAGAAAGAGTAGTAGCTTTTTTAAAGAGAAAATTTATATAAGCCCGAATTTTCGTTAAATTTCTTTAAGTGTATTTTTTTTTTGTATTAAAAATTTTAGCATTGTTAAAAATAGCGCTGTTAATAATAAAACTAACGATTTCTGTGTTTTCATGAAATATATGCATGACTTACAAGTTGCTTTATTTGTTATTGCAAATAATTTATTTGTTACATTCAAAAAATTAGAAACAAAGTTCAAAGCAAAGAAAATTAGACTGTCGTTTTGTAGAAAAACAGCAATTTTCAGCAGCAAATAAGTCTTTATTTTATGAAAACATGCGAAAATTCTTCTTTATTCATAAAATCGTTTGATTACGTTGCATATACTGTTCTTCGCACTCAAAAAAAAACGTCAATCTATGAGATATGTTTTAAGAAAACCCAGAATTAGAAAGCTATTTTAATCAGCTTTTGAAATTTTAATTTTGGTTTTTTTTTTTTTGGATGTAACAGGTATAAGATTTTTTGCTTTTTTCTGTAGTTTATCACATACTTTTTACTCCATTTTGAAAAGTACAATATGCCGATAATAAATGCATATTGCTTTTCAAAATTTTATTATTTTCTTTGCATTTTTTATCTTATTTTGCTGTGAATACTTTGAAACTGCGTATAATTTCCATTATTTTTTTTATATGTTTTGGTTCCTGATGTTACTAACTGGTAACAAGTGGCTATTTTGTTGCTTTTGAAGCGTTCGATAAAAATACTTTAGAGCATTTTCAGTAGTTAATTGGATAATTTGAACTTTTCTTAACAACACACACTATACAAAGACACTGCACATTTGCAAATTTACACAGCAGCGGCGCCCCTCAGCATGCTTGTGATGAACGAAAAAAAAAAATCTTACTTGTATATATACATATGTATAATAATTGTATATATGTATGTACAAATATTATATGAAATTCCTACATGCGCTCTCACTCTCAGATACCCATATTAGAAGGTAAATATTTAGTTTTAAACAATGACTTAGTAACATACTTACTTGTTACGTACATTTTAATTTTCTTATTAATTGTTGCTATACGATTGATCTCTTGTTTTATTTTCGTTAAAGGAATAAACTTTCCGTTATTTAACGGTAAAAATTAACATTTACATATATAACCTCACCCTTCCAGTTGCCTTTGTATAGTTTTTGCTAGTGTTTTTTTTTTTTTTTTGTTTTCGTTGCCTGTCCTGCTCAGTGCGTTTTTTTCATGATACTTATAAAATATTTTTCTATTTAACATTTTTATTTTACAACTACTGCAAATTTTCATTTTGTATGTGTGAGTAAACAACAAAAATGCGCTATCAACCAAACTGGTAGCAATCCAAAGACCAAAAGACCAACAGAACAGCAGTTGGCGCGAAATTTTTCTTTGGTCTGTTCTGGTGGTTGACGATGTTGATGATGATCATGATGATGGTGATACTGCTGGTGATGATAAAGACATTTATAATGCTGATGATGATGACAATGAGGATGTGGCGTGGCGACCGCAGAAACAATCAGCAGCACTGCTTGCTTTGACAACGAAAAGTGGTAAACATGTGTTGCGCGCATTCTGAGTCTCCTTTCAAGTAAAAAAAAAAATTGTTTTTATTTTAATGCCAGCAAAAATAAATATGCCCTTTTTGAAAACATTGCGTTGTACACACTTAATACAATATAGTTTTTTAAAACATTGGATTTTAATAGTTTAATAAAATTAAAATTTTTATATTTTATATAACCATATATTTTAGGTTATGTTATTTTTATTTAGTCAACAAAAAACATTAAATAAAAACATCACAAGTTTCTGTTTTAGCATGTTTTAATTAACTTTTAAACTAAAAAAAAAAATTATTTTATAATTATAACACATAAGATTTTATGATTTGCGCACAAATGCGCCGTCAACTTAAGCTACCTTTGAATGTGTCATTTATTGATTTTATTGTTTTTGTTTATATAATTGGTTTTAATAATTAAGTTGCAAGGTTCAATAATAATATGATTAAAATAAAAAAAGTGCAATCAATATAAATAATAAAAGTAAAGTAAAGTAATATAAATGTTTATGGCTTATTTAGTTTTAAAGTTAATTTCCATTTAGTTTTGAGAGATTTAAAAAAAAAATATTAAAGAAATTATATGTGAAGAAAGTAATGCATAAAAAGACAGTACTAAAACTAAAAAGGAAAAAAAAACACACATATTGCTTTTACTTTTATTTTCCTGCATAAACAAAAAAAAGAAATATTTAAAAAGCATGTAATAGTTTTTTTCGTAAAAAAATTACATGCTCTTCAACTTAAGCTCAATTAAGCACTTCATTACAGTTATTTGCCGACATTTAGCCAACATATTTTGTTTATTTTTTAATTAAAAATTTTTCACAACAACTCACATTCAATTTTGTACATTCACATTTAGTTTATTTTTAGTTTGGCTAAACTTAGTTTATTTTTTAAAAATAATTTTACAACATTGTTAAAAACCTACTACTTAAGTACATGCATATATATTTCATTATTTTCAAATTGTTATATCTGTAGTTCTAAATCCATTAACGCAAGTAAAGATAAACTTCTTTTTCCTTAATTCATGTTAAAAGTAAAAACAACAAAAACACATTTATGTATATCAAATTAAATAATGAAATTAATAAAAAAAAAAATTATGGAAAAAAGAAACAACAAATATTTATTTCATTTATTTACTTTTTTGAAATTTTCCACGCGTTCATATAAATGAGCATAAGGGATTGAAACAAATCAAGCGGTCAATGCGAAATCACATTTCTTCCACCAATCAAAAGTCACCATGCGCAATACCACTTTCCAACACACTACCATCCACAATCACCACTACCATCATCACGACCACTACCACCAACAATTCACAAAACCACCAACGATACCTACGCCACCATTATCATCATCATCATCACCAATATCCAAATAGCGGATGTTAAAAAAGATGTATGAAACAAAACAGACGCCAGCTTACTTTTGAATTTATTTTATTTGATTTCAATTTGATAAAAATAATAAAACCACCTTCACCCCCACCTTACCGATGATTTTATTAGGACACCATTTTGTCATCACTAAACTAGTTAATTTTTTTAAGTTTCAGGTCAGCATCTAAAAATTCACTGAAAATGCTCATTTTAAAAGTATTTTTTGTAAAATTTTTTATGAAAAACTGGAATCAAAATACAACGTCAGTGACTATAAGTCACAGTGCGGACTCATTACGTTGCGTTTTACATAAGGAGCCCGTAAAGTTGAAAAACTAATGACAGTCGTACTATCGATAGCTTAAGATGTTTCACAAAAATTATAGGCACTATCGATGAACTAACTGTAAAAGAGTACATGCAGTCAAATTAACTTTTCAAATAAATAGTTTTTACGCGCTATAACAATAAAGTGCTATAACAACAAAGTCTAACAAAGTTTACCGGTTTTTTTGTGAAAGTTTTCGATTTTTTTTATAAAATCTGTTCACTAATTATATAAAAAAGATTTTTGTTCAAAAAGTATCACAACTTTGGTTTTTTTCATTTTTATTTGTGCTTTGATTGTGTTTACATTCTATGTTTAAAATTTTAATACTAAAAAATATCGATAAGCTAGCGCTGATATCGATAACGTTGTCAATAGTTTTTCCGGCTCTAAAACAAACGAACATTTATCACCTTAATCAAATTACATTGGCGTTCGTTTAAAAAAAAAAATTATAAAATTAAAAAAACACTTTTTATGTATATAAAATGCATGCATACAAACATAAATAAGTACACAATAAAATATTAGAGTTTTAGTATATATTTTTTAGCTATGTAATGAAGTTAAATATATATTTTTGTTATTATTTGCTGTTAAAATATTTAATCTTTGTAAACCTGAGTTAATTATGAATTTTTTAATTGCAAATTTAGCCCACGTGTTAACAAAGAAATCGGTTTTTATGTGAAGCAAAAATATTATTTACATACATATACTAATAACAGAGCTGGGCAATCGTTTTCAATTTAGAAAGCGATTGCTGTTTAAAGTTAGCTATTACAAATCAATTCAGCACACATAATTTTAAAAAGTCAAAATCAAATTAAATTACTCAGGGTATTCGCTTATATGCCTCGTAAATTGTGTAAACCTCTTGTGCATGTTATTTTCCATACAACTTTACGAGGTCTACATTGTATACAAGATTTACGAGGTATTTTAAAAATTTAAACAAATAGTCTAACTATTTCTGAAAGCGTTAACGGTATTCGAATGATTATGATTATTGTTGTCATCATTTATGAAATTTTAAAACTTTGATTAATATAATCGGAATCGTCTTATAGTCTTAGTTCTTCTAGTCCAGCTTTCACTAAAAACTCATTAATTTAACTTTTTGGAAAACAAGTATGGTAAGCTTGATTGAGATGACTTATTTTACATAACTCAAGCGGTTTTCACAAAAACTAGCTAACAATTAAACGTATAAAAGACTCAGAGAACCTTCCAGTTTCACATTGCCAAAACCAAGAAAAAAATATAACAAAAAATATGATGTCAACAGCTCTACTTCAAACTACAACGCGTTGGTTTCTGAATTCATCCCGACTTTTCTATGAATCATTCATGATTAATGTCATAGTAAATTTGAGAATTTAGTCTGAGCTCTTGGCTACTACACGTATCCGCAAGATCTATATGAGGGTGTTCAGCTAATTCGACATCAGCAATTATCGAAATAGACCAGGCGTCCCAACAAGGCACACCGATCTTTTTCAAGCCTAACCTCTACATATATTTTGCAGCACAGTTTCCAATCGAAATAGTATTACACCATTAAATTTAATGCTAAGAAATTCAAGAATCAATCAACTCCTAGTAAATACAAGGTGGCGCAAAAGTAATCCTCCTATCAGAAAATGCTATAAATTTTGCGATTGGCCCCTAAAGTCAGTTCTGTTTTGACATTTGTGTAGTAAACACATGCGAAATACACGTTAATAAACAATGTTACGCTACACTGCTCCAGAACGCGGAATATTGCTGACTATTTATTTGACCAATAATCGGTCGGGGCCAAACGGTTACTGTGAATGGTGAGCGATACAGAGCAATGATCAACGAGTTCTTTTTGCCGCAACTTGATGAATTGGGAATGGAAAACATGTGGTTCCAACAAGACGGTGCAACAGCACACACTGCACGTGCCACAACCGATATGCTGAACATCGGAAGCTTACTTTTGCGCCACCTTGTATAATAGATAGACAATACAAAATGTTTTCTAAAATTTGCAGCTTTTAATGCAAAATTGGACCCTAAGCCAGACCCTTCGATATTCAACGAAAGTTTCCTTGTAAACTTCTTGCACAAAGTGAATCCACCGTAACCAAAAATTGAAGTTGTCTATATATGCGCTGTGATTCTTCTTTTGGAGGCATTGACACTTTGCTCTATTTTGTGATTGTTTCTGACATCGACTCATTCTACCCCAAGTAACTCTGATAATTCGTCGTTTCTTTCCTAATAACTTAGTTTATTTTCAACGTATGAACGGAGTTGTTAAGATTTGTTTATAGCTCACTTCCTCACTATTTTCTGAGCATTGTGCTAGAGCGTTTAAAATGAATCATCTGGCGTAAAAGAGTATATAACGACGGCTCTGTGGAAGCTCACCCTGTCTCCAAAAATTTTTGAAAAACGTACTTCTATAAAAAAGCGACCATTTCAAAATATGGTTGCAGAACGCCCTTTCTCAAAATTGTTTTCAAACAACGCCCAATCTCAGTGAAATTTGTATTGAAATTTCATTCATATAGGGCATTTTTGAGTAATGCTCTGAGTTAGGGCGTTCTTCAACCAAATTCTAAAATTGGAAGTTTTTTTTTTTAATATTTTGAAATAGGACAAGTTCCTGTTCAGCGTTCGATATATAAAATCCACACAAATTCAAGTTGCGTAATGCAGAAGTTTTCCCTTATTTTAACTATGAACGTTTGAAATATGCAAATATTGCTGAAGCGCCTAAAAGTATGCAAAAAAGCAAAATATTTAATGGAGTTAAAATTTCACGTTATTTTGGCACATAAGGTCGATTTCCAGCTCTCAGTAGTGTTGATAAACAACAATAATAATCTTACTATAAAATAATAATATTTTGTGCAAAACTTACACTTTTTCAACAGCTTTTAATTGCAATTAGTGATTGCATCTTTTAGGCGCTACAAATCGTTTAAATTAATTTTGACTTTCAAAATTTAAGGCGCTAATTTCAAAAAACTAAATAGACACAGACCGATGTTACACAATAAGTACACATGAGTTATAAACAACGCAACACTAACAAACATACATAAAAAATACACGTTAAATAATAATAAAAAATTGTTTTTTTATGGAAATGTGCAATATAAAAATATATTTAACATACCTACGTAAACACTTACATACATACATATATGTCTAGTTAAACAAAATAATACATACGTGTAGATATATTTGTTCATAATTAAATATTTTTTTTAGTGTATTTTTCCATATATATTGTTTAGAACGCTACAAATGTGTATATGCGTAAGCTATAAAAAGAAAACTAGTTTGTAAAAATATTTAATACATAAATTTTAAACATGAAGCAAACAAAAAATGGTGATTCTGCACACATACAAACATAATACATGTACGACGCCTCCAAGTAGGCTAGTAAAGTTGTTATATATTCAAAAAAAAAAAAAAACAATTCAATAATGCATCACTTGATTGTAATTTATTAATTTATAATTATTTGTAGACATAAAATAATCATAACGATCGTTTCTATGCATGCCACATGAAATTATGCATATTTTGTCTTTCTTTCATAAAAATTGAATACAATTCAAAATGCAATTCTTTAACTTAACAAAATGTAACATGTTTGACAGGCCTTAATGTATTAAATTAAGTACATTTAGTATTAATAAAAGAGTTAAAAAAATATACTAAGTGATGAAGCATAACAAAAATAACACACATACACACACAACCATAAAAATAGATCCATACAAAAGAAAGAAAAAAACACTCGTTAAATTCATATAGAAATGTGTGTATCATTATGGTAAAATACAAAATTTTACAATAAGAAAAATCGTATAAAAAAAATTAACAAAAAAAAATGCTACACAAGATTTGTAAAGTTTCTAAACATTTTAAAACTAAAATAAAAACTGCAGCGTAGTAAAAAGTAAATAAATTATTAAGATACATATATATATATTCACCTTCAAATACAAAGCAAAATACAAACAAAGAAAAATAGTGATTATAAATAAAAAAACTTGTTATGCAAATTTGATTCAATTTCATATATATATAAATATATATACTTCGATTAACTCAATAATAGTTCAGTGTAATAAATTATAAGTAATAAATTGTAAAAGCGAAATTATATACACACAGTACATAGAAGCATACCTTCATATATACATATATATATATATATAAATATACATATGTATATATAAATAATGTAAAATTACTAATTTTAGTAGGAAAATTGAATTAAATGGTAGATAAATAAATATAAATAAACATACAACTTTGAAATAAAACTACAAAAAAAAAAAAGAGTCCAGCATCTTCAAACATTCACATTTGGGCACATACTTTAATATTTATAAGTAATATATAAATAAATATATATACTTATAAATATACATACATAAATATGAACGTTCCGTTTTATGCATATGTACATACCTAAAAAATGAAATCCATGACATATTTCCATAGATACACTTATCCTACATGCATATATCTGCATACATACATACCACATATTGTTTCATGTACATATATAATCAATATATACTTACCATTACTGTTGCTGTATAACACAATTTGGTGACGTTGAGGCCAAAGCCGTAACCGTTACTTTGATGTGAAAAAGAACGGAACCGAGACGTTTCAAACAAAGGCCTTGTTCCTTAATTATACCTTCGTAAACAAGTAATAGTGTAATAACTGTGATTCCATGCTTGTGAGTGTGAGAAGAAGAAGGGATAGATCCATCACTAAGTATACCGAAATGTTCAGAACGATGCTCTTTTTAACTGTTGGAACGCAAACTAGTCCCCCCGTTTCAGAGATCTGGCGAAAATTTGGTTCGCGGGCGTCATCTCTCCTCTAAATGTAATAAAATTGTTAAGATAAATTGATAGGAGGGAACATTATGAAGCCAATAGAAGCCAGATCAACAGTTTTTAGAATTTTTGTCTGTCTGTGTGTATGTTTGGTTGCGCATCAGTCAAAAACTGCTTCATAAAATTTAATGCAACTTTCAACTTTGCATTACTAGAAGTCTATTTTATAGTTTTAGATATCCCTTATTTCGGGAACATGACCAGCTTGGGAGATATCGATCAATTTGTGGACCTAGGTGACCCAAAATGTGCTAGTACAATATGGGTATCAAACGAAAAGTGATAATGAGTGCTACAATGAGCGATATGAATAATTTCCATGTCTCAACGCGTTTCAGAGATACTACAACTAATATCGGACTCAGTTTATTATAAGATCTGAGACGCAGCAAAGCGTGGACGGGTTTATAATATATTTATCATTTTCTGGAACAGAAAAGATTGGATCAATCCAAGGTATTGTTCCCATGTATCTGACTGTTCTGATGAATGAGTTCTTTACCACAGCTCTTGAAATTAAAAAGCTAAGAACGTCAAAGTTTTGGCAATTTGCTCTTATCTAATGTGGACAGTGAAGAAATAAAATAAAATCCTTGACCCGTTTGCTACAAATTCCATACGTGCAAGAGTGTGATCTGCATAGAAAACCCCTCGTCGTTTTGCACTAATTGGAATGAATACTGCGTACACCAGACCAGTATGCTATGGATGAGTATCATTTTTTTTATGAAATGAGATATCATAATATTCATATCAAACGAAAGGTACTGTACATCATATTTCTAATCAGGATTGCCACTTAACCCTATTATATTTATTCTTTTGTATATAATTTGTTTCAAAAACGATTGGACACAGTTCTATGAAATTTTGTATATTGGCTATCTGCTACAATCTAAGCGCTCTCTCTTGTGTGATTTTACAGGGTTGTTACTTATCAGAAATTAAAAAAAGAAGATCAAATCTGATATGCCTATATTGGTGTCAAACGGAGTGTTTCTAGTTAGGGTTTGTGTATCATTTATCTCGAAATCGACTTGAATCATTTGGATGAATTTGTGAATATGAAGCCAGGAAAGCTTAAACACTACCGTTTGATGTAGAGAATAAAAAATCATTCTACAAAGAGATAGTAGGAGTAGTGTTTAAGCTTTTCTTTTCTTATATGAATACAGGGACATTTTCAATAAGTCATCACTTCACAGATTGAATTAATACGAAGATATAACAGAAACAACAACGTAAGTAAACATAATATTTTCAGAGTTAGGCATCTAGCAGATCTCGACATTACTTGTTGTACACAAATGAAACTGGATATCTTCCTATAGGACTGAAATATCTGCAAATGGATATCGTAGATAAGCGCTATGTGTCATAAATCTAGGAGCTCCTTAAAATTGCAACGGATGTTCAACTCCATGAGTGCTCCTCCTTTAAAATAAACTTGCTGATTACTTGAAGAATGTTTCATTTTTCCATTGGGTTTGACTGGACAAACAGCATGCTAATAAGTAGTTTCCGAAATTAACATGAGAGTGAATAGCACTTTATAGTTTTCACAGTGCATTCTATTTTTTTTTATTTTATTGTATTTTATTTAATTGTATTTTACTTTATTTCATTTTATTTAATTTAATTTAATTTTATTTTATTTTATGTTATTTTTTTTTAGTTTATTTTATTTGGTTTCATTTATATTGTTTAATTTTACTTTATTGATGTATATTGGAACGATTTTCCGTCATCCCTTGTCAAATTTGGTATTGTAACAAACCGGTTTCGGCGTTATGCCATCTTCAGTGTATAGTTTCGTTCTTTTCTGAGGATGGCGGAACACCGAAACTGGTTTCTGACAAAACCAAATTTGACAAGGGATAACGGAAAATCGTTCCAATTTACATCAACTTTCCACCCTGTCGGAAAGCAACAAAACAAAATAAATTATTTCATTTTATTTAACTTTTTTATTTTATTCTATTTTGTTTTATTTTATTTTACTTTATTTATTTTATTTTAATTAATTTTATTTTATTTTACTCTAATTTACCTTATTTTGATAAATTTTATTTTACTATTTTATTTTATTTAACTTTATTTTCTTTTAATTTATTTAATTTTACTTTATTTAGTTTTTTATTTGAATTTATTTCATTTCATTTATTTTATTTTACTTTATTTTATTTTATTTTATTTTATTTTTATTTATTTTATTTTATCTTATTTTATTTTATTTTATTTTATCTTATTTTAATTAATTTTATTTTACTTTACTTTATTTTATTTTATTTAGTTTTTTATTTGAATTTATTTCATTTCATTTATTTTATTTTACTTTATTGTATTTTATTTTTATTTATTTTATTTTATCTAATAAAATATTATTATATTTTTTTTTTTATTTTATTTTATTTTTTTTTTTTACTCTGTTTGGTTTTATTTCACACATCGCAAAATTTACGAAAACCAAATAAACTACAGTGTTGAGTAGTCAACAGAGAAACTCTATGTGCACTTACAAGATCAATTAGCCAGTCAGCGAATAATACATGAACGTCAACTCAGGCAAGCATGTATGGATGCACATACAACGTCCCCTTAGTCACACTAATAAACGCAGACATATCGATACATATATTATTATTTTTTTTTTAGTTTTCTGTAGCATAATTTGTGCAGATTTGGCAACAGTCACATGGTTGTTGTTGTTGGTTGCAAAATTAGATAATATACCTTGTCCACTGATGACGCAGCTATATAAAAAGAAGTAGTACCAAGTTACGCAGCGCTTAGTGAACTTAGGAGTTTCTTCCGCTGCTGGAAATAAAATCTTCCCACGCATACATATACACACACACACATTCAAAAGATGCGACATTTAAAAGCTTAGTCAACAATTCCAAAGTACTTGTGCTTCATTTTAATTCATATTACAGTCAGCATCAACTACTACTACAATAGTTTTTTACTACAAAAACACATTACTTCGCAATCTCATTCGCAACTTTACAGAAGAACTAATTGGAATTGAAACGCTTTTGGATTGGAATGTATGAATGAGATAAGTACAAGATATGTCACAATCGCTCATAATTTAAACATACAATTTTTTATTACATACAGACAACGGCAATGTAGTTCATACGATGTTTTAATATGAAACAAACAACGGCAACAACAACAACGTACAATAACAGTCGTATTGCGAAAATCTTAATATCCCATATCGTCAACAAATAAGTATCACCAAAGCGACACCATCATCAACTGCCATAACCTCAAACTCTACCATCTCACCACCACCACTACAGTTTTCATCAGAAACGTCATCAGACTCATAATTTGCATCTAAATTAGAACAACAAAATTTTGAAATAAATCACATCCGAACCACTTCAAATGCGTAAGAAAACAATTTGAAGATGAAGATTAGACAAAAACGACTAAAAAATTTAAAACAAAGCTCAGCTAAGCTAAGCGATATGAAAAATGAGAAAAAAAAAAACAAAAAATTACAAGCGAAAAAATACAAAGTTAAAGTACTGGATCTGTGATATGTAATTAATATATTAAAATGATACAAACAAACATATACAACACATACTTATTTAAACAATTGAAGTGAATACAGAGACGACGATTAAAACGAAGCAAGAAAAGTGATAACAAAATGATGCTTAAGAGTACATAGAAAATATGTAAAAAAAAAGAGTCAGAAAATGTTAAATTAAGAAATAATATGGAAAGAGCGAAAATTTCAGATGCTATGCAAAAAATGGTGGAGGAAATGGAGTTGCTAAAAGTAGTAAAAAAGTATGCGAATGAGTATGCGAAAGTTAATTAGAAATGCATAAAATGCAGACAAAATGCGATATTGTTAAAGAAATAAAACTATAAATAAAAAAGTAGTTAAACTAGATTAAAAAATTTGTGAAAAGTTAAAGCGAAATAGGACCACACAATATACATACATACATACATATAGACAAAAAATATACAAAAAACTACTTAAAGTAAAATTTTCAATAAGAAACAACTAAAGAAATCGTGTTACAAACACACACACACGGTCGCGTTTAAAACCATAATTACAAAGAAACACACTTAAATAAACTAGGAAATTATATTTGACTTTAGTGACAGCGAAGCAAGTATAAAATTTAAAATAGTATTAGAAAAATAAACTAAAACTCGCTGTTTGGCAAAAAGAAAAATAAACAAAATTTCGAAGCTGTGACCAAACATCATTTCTTTCAACTAATTTCATCTTGTATAGTTGTATTTTGTGTGTGTGTGTGTAAATGTTAAGAAAGAATAATTTCATCACATTTCAGAATCATTGTAAACTCATAATACTTAAAGTACCTTAGCGTTTTTGAGGCATGTCTGTACGTACTATGTACGTATATATGCGTGTGCCAAACGCAAATAAATTCTACGACGAATAGATGCGAAATCAAATCTCGACTTCACATTTAAATTCATTGCATATTAATAAGAGCCAACGAAATTAAATACGTACAGCTGTGTGCAATATAATAGTAGTAAAAGTTAAATGGATATCTTTCGACAAAAAATGAAAAAACTGTGATTTTAATAATTTTCATTTAAAATATAGCGAATACCATAACAGATACCACACAGAAATAAATTGCAAAGTTTACAAAAAGTTCAGGAGAGTTAATTAAACTTTAAAAAATGGCCGTCAAAACGCTTAAAATTTTTTGGCAGAACTACTAGAAAACTTTTGAATACATAGTTTTGCAGACCAATGAATATTAGTATAAAATTGTACAAGTTACAACACGCTCTAAAATTTCTTTGAATTTTCCGAATTTTTTCGTCAAGGATCTTGAGTGATTTCTTCCATAACTAAAACGCATGAACTAATTAATTTTGTATGGAAAAAAATACATCCTTGACAAAATGGTTCTAAAAATGCTGGTGAAATTTTGAGGTATTTTCGACTCGCATTATATTGTGCTAAAATTGAATAAGCTATAAAACTGCATACTCAAAAATTTTCTTAAAATTATGCACAAAAATATTGCAATTTTGATGTTAATTTTTAAAAGTTTGATTAACTTTCGTGAACTTTGTGTAAACTTTGAAATTTCTTTTTATGTGGCTTATATTATGGAATTTGCATCATTTTAAATGAAAATTATTAAAAACACAGCTTCGTTTTATTTCGTCGCACGATATCCAATTTAATTTCACTGCTTTTATATTGAACACAATTGTATGTACATTGGAATGTTGCAAAAAATGTTTTTTTCGATTTCCACAAAAAGAAAAAGAGACTTCTGCCACCAAGGTCTTTTAATTTCCCTACCATTCATGGTTAACCTTGGTGAAACTCTGATTCAAAAAAATCAAAAATTTTTACTAAGGCCATAACATATATTATATGGAATTTGTATGGAAAACAACGTTAAGTATGTTTGTTTAGATTGTTATTTTATTCTCATGTTGCGAAGTGCTTACGAGTAGTGCTTTCGGGTAATATATATTGTTACGTAGCTAACAAACTAGTCATCGCATTGCAGTAGAGCTTTGTTAAATTTTTCCTGTCACTTTCGGAACGCTTATAGTCATAATGAAACTATTTTTTAAACAAGTCGGTGCGTTACCTTCCATAATCACCAAACTTCTATTACCGACCGCCGTGGAGTAGTACTAGTACGCTGGCCTACTACACAGAAAGGATTCGCTTTGAAGTGTGAAGACAGGAACATCAAATCGCTTAGGAAACATTTTGTAAAGGAAATTGCGATTTGTAACACTCTAATGTACATGGGTCGATCCATTTCAAATCACCCAGGCAATTTATGTCGACATTTCATTTTTCGACGAAACTTTGAGAACTTGTTTTTGAAACTGTTTTAAATAATTGTTGATTAAGTAAAAAACCAATTTTTTTTCCAAACTTTTTTTTCATATTACATTATTGTTAATTTTTGTAATTTTTTTTTACATGATATGTGATGCATGAAGAATCATGGTAATATACTAAAATTTTCAAGATGTGATCTTTGGAATTTTTTTTCGGAATACTCTGTTTTTTATTATCTTATATTACTCAAAACCGTAAACCCTATAGAAATTATAAAAATGTTGTTCACAGACAATGGATTGATCCAAAAAAGGTTTATTCATGAAATGTATAAACAATTGAAATTTAATTCAATGACAATCACACATGACTTTGCCGGATTACTTTTAACGCTTTGCAACTACTTCATCCTTGCGAAGATTTTTTAATTTCGTCTCATCCAGTAAGCAGATTCTGACATTAAGCGTATATCTTTGTACTGTGCCAGCAAACGTTTTGGTGTCTTGGATGTTCTCAAGTGGTCCTTTCTGCAGATTGTGAAAATTTGTATAGATAAAAATTAGTTCACCCTAATTTAACTAATTTGGCTTTGGTGGAAATGGTATTTTATCCTCACAAAATTAAATGAAATAACGGCGGCCGCCGTGGTGTGAAGGTAGTGTTGCCGGCCTACCACACCGAAGGTCCATGGTTCGTGCCCTGGTACAAGTAACATCAAAAGTGATTTGAAAAAAGTTTTTCAAAACGGGGTCGCCCCTCGGCAGTGGTTTGACGAACTCTCCGAGTGTATTTCTGCCATGACAGGCTTCTCAGCAAAAATTCGTCTCCTTTGTAGATGCCGTTCGTAGTCGGCAAAAAACTGTAGGTCCCACCAATTTGTAGGGAAAATTCAAATCGGCACACCACAAATTGGAAGAGAAGCTTGGCGCAAAAATCTCTTAGGAGGTTTATGATGATATACCTGTTGTATATCGCGCCATAGAGATAGAGATAGAATGCGAAAATCGAGACGGTAATGGCGAAGATATTGACAGATTAGTAAACATACTTTTTTTCTGAGCTCAAAAATTGAAATTTCAAAATATCTCGAAATCTGTTCTACTTTTAAACTATGTGATTACATTTTTGGAATCAATAGAAAATTCTACATTGGAATCATATATCGAATGGCGAGGATATTTTTTTTGTCGGGTAGTGTCATAAAAAACCAGAGTATCCCGAAAAAAATTCAAAAGTGTATGTCTCGAGAAAAATGAGGTTTAGCATATTGCGATCATTATATATTGTGCTTTATACATCCCATATCATTTACAAAAATTACAAAAAAAAAAAATAAAAATTTTGCAATATAAAAAAAATAATGTTGAAAACAAAGTAATTCTTAACTTTATCAACAGATTTTAAAAACAGATCGATCGGCTGATCGGTTACCTACAAATTAAAAAAAAAACACCCAAATCCATTAACTTTTAAGGAAGTTGTGAGCATTAGCTTGAAAGTGGTTCGTGAGTATATGAGAAATCCCCATTTACCCACTCCGGGGAAGAAATGGATTTCTCGGAAACGGCGTCTTTAAAGAAAAAAAAAAAACAAAAACTACGTGTAATTCAGAATAGTTTTAAGAACAATTTCGTACAGTTTCGTCGAAAAATAAAATTTCGACATAAATTGCCGAGGTGATTTGAAATAGATCGACCCACATACAAACATATATGGCGAACATATCATACAAAATGCAGTACATTTCCATAATATTCGTTGGTAGCTTCCAATTAAATCTTTGGATATCGATATCGTCTTAAAAAATCATGCGTAAATGAAGAAGCTGATAGTGAAGTGAGTTTTAAAGTACTTTCACTTATCAAGTGTGGTTGCACCTTTAGTTTAAAATGTATAGACAGTTGATACTTATTGCTAATGATAACACTGTGCACGATCAAAAAATCAACAGAGAGGAGACATAAGTTGCGTTTCAATCAGCTAACCAGATCAGTATCACAATCAAGATCACACGGGAACGATACGGATCAGTTGTATGAGAGTTGTTTGTGTATTTATGTTCGTTTATATATGTGTAGCTGTGCTACCAAGCAAATAAGGGTTGGCTGTCAAAAAATCTACTACAAAAAACTAAACGAACAGAGCTTCTATACGGATCCGAAATTGATCCAGATAAGTATCAAGATCACAACTTTTTTGTTGCATTTAGATGCAAAATATCTATCTGGGTCTGGATCAGTCCTGATTGGAACACGCCTATAACGATGACTTAATATAATGGTATAAAATGTTTCTTCTTCTACTAACTAAACTCTTCTAGAAACTATGTAAGTTAACAAATATTTATTATATCGATTTTTAATTAAAACTTTTGACTTGACTTAATCTTAAAAAAAAAAACGGAAGGGATGTGAAAAAGTATGCACATTTTAGTCGAAAATTGATAATATGATTAAACAAACGTTGCATATTTTTGCTTAAATATTTGGTTTTTAGTATGAATTTCATAAAACAATAGGTATTGGCTCAACTTACATCCATAACGTAGATCTAAAAGTAAAAAATATTAGAAAAAATCAAAAAAAAAAATTTACATATTTGTAAAACACCTAGTTCAAATTTCTCCGAATGGTTGATGAAATATCTTCTGTGAGGTACAAGCTTTACAAAAAGATGCCTCTTTTGTTTTTTTTTACTCCGATATCATATCGAAATTGTCAGTTAAATGAAAGCTTCATGAACCGAAATCAGCCATTGAGAAAGATACCTTAAAAGTCCAATATCTCCTAAACAAGAGCTAACCTAAACAAATGAATAGTATTATCGTGCTCGGCGTACCCGAATTATTGGGTATGTCCCCTTTCTGTTGAAAAAAAGTTAATTTTTCGTGCACAGTGTAATTATTCCGGCTAGAGTTTAGTATAAAAAACTATCGTTTATGCTTGGGCTCGCTTAATGCACCTCTCGGCGTTCTCGTTCTTTCGGCTGCAAATACCAATATTTTATTCTATTTACTCCTAAAATGGCGTGAGCCTACAAAATATTTAGCATTTGCTACCGAAGGAAGTGGTGAGTTGACGTGACAAAGTCAAAACATTCGAATGACAAGCGCGTATACTAGGTGCCAGAGCCTGCGACAGACTGTCATATCGAACAAACACAATAACAAAGAAGGATGGCAAGGATCGGTTGGTCAAAATATATATGTTAATTGGTTAAAATTGTTACGGAAAAGTTTTGATACAAAAAGTTGTCAGCATATCGTCGGCACTGTTAAGTCCACTTGCCACTCAAACCGATTATTTGATTCTAATAGAAAATGGAGCTATTTCTGCACCAGAACTGTTAAATTTAATTAGTAATTAGTAATCAATTAATTAGACGTTTTTTTAATTGGTATTGATTATTTTAATTGTTTTTCAAGAAAAGGCAATTATTAATTGATTACGACTAGAAATAAGCCAAAAAAAAAAAATTATCAAAAAAAAGTTATTCTGATTACTTTTGATTATTTTTAATTTTTAATAAATTTTTTTCGATTATTTTTAATTTTTTACAGTATTGTTGATGTGTATATTTATGTATAAGAAAGTAATCAAAACAACTTTTTATAGTTATTTCAGATTTCTTTTAATAATCGTAAAAAATCATGATTTTATTGATTATTTTTTTAATTAATTGGAAAATAGTCATTACAAATTGAAAGTAATGGTAATCAGTCATTAAACGGATTTTCAAGAAAATGTAAGGAAAGCTGCTAACTCCATACCATGTGCTCAGTTTTAGCGGGCCCCGTATGTTTTTGAAGAGCATTATACATTTTAGTTTTTTTTTTTAGAAATTATGAAAACAAAAAAGTAAGCTGGAACAAAATTTTCACCTTTTTGAAACGCGGTTTAATTCACAATTTATCAAAGGACTTTATATTTTTTAATTATTCATGCCTATAAATGATCTAAAGGCCAAGAATAATAATTTTTGTTAGTTACTAAAAGTTTTTAATCGAATAAAAAAGGAAAATCTACAGACAATCCCTTAGATTTTGTTGAAATCCTTTTCGGAAGCTAGCGTCTACAACAGAGAAATGTTAACACGCTCTGCTGACCATTAGGCTATCAAAACACTGGTTTTTGTGTCAGCTAAACTAAGATTTGTATTAACTTTACCATGACTACGTGCAATATAACTAATTGCTGTAGTAGATTGTACCTCGATTTATCTCCTTTGTGTATTTTTCGAACCCTGATCGTATGCGACTCGGCCCATCGATTTAGGAGCCCATCTTAATAGGTATGAAGCTTTTTGATCGTAACAGGGCACACAGTTTTCTACTTTTAACAGTATGTGTAACATGAAAAATGTCTAATTACTATGCAGAGGAAGCAAATAAAGCACCAAGATATGCACAACCTTTAAAAAAGTTGGCTTTTGACCCCTAAGTCCAGATTTTAATTAATACTGCAACATACAGAAACCTCGGAAAACGTACTTGTTATTTGATTTTTTTTGTCAAACAAATGTTTACAAAGCGTGCGAGATAGTTGCGAAATGCCCTTCTGATTTCAAAATTAGAAACAGCGTTGCATAACACATATTTCTCAAAACGGTCCTATGTACATTCATTAAACCATGCATAGAAATATATGTACATACATACACAAACATATAGAGTTATATATTCAGGCAAAAAAAAAACAACAGAAAAATATATACATACATATATGAAAACTTGTTATCTTCACATTTTATTTACACTTGTTAGCGTAATTTTTAAAATTAAACAAATTATATACACACATTTACAAAAAAAAAAAAGTAGGAAATAATGAAATTAACTGATTTAGTAAAGTATTAAAAGTGAATGCTATGAAGTAATTGAAAAATAAGAAAATATTTTAATAAAGAAGAAAGTTAAGAATTTTTAGTAGAAACTCAATAAAAAAAAGTCTTTTAGCGTCTCAGTATGTACTAGGAAAAGGAGCCACTTAACAAACTACAAACCAAAACAAAAAACTGAAGAAACTGTACTAGTTAGTAATAAATACATGTTTACCTAAATAGAAGACCTCAGCAAAGACGACAAGAAGCGAGTCTTGAACATAAATATTATAATAAAATAAAACTTAATTAAAACAAAGAATATAAAAATATAGTAAATTCAATAAAAAGCATAACAAAACTAACTAAAGGAAAAGGAGAGTAAGAAATTTAAGTAATTCTTGTTTCTAGCAGATTCTGGTTATAAGTAATAAAATTTAGATAAAAGATAAACGGCCAAATGCAGTTTGTTTAGAAATTTAAAACAAGATAAAAGCGATGTACATGATATGAAGCACACCATTACATAACACTGGGCAGCGATTTTAGATTCATTGTCTGGGAGCGGCAGAACTTGAACTGTGACTGGTAGACCCATACAGATATGACAAAACAACAACATTTTTTTGCTATTGCCGTTTGAAATTTTAGTGTATTATTGAACTGGCTTGTTCTAAGTGTAAGTGCAGATAAATAGTTAAAACTTGTAGCGGAGTGAAATGTTTTTAGTTTTTTTTTAGTTAGATTTAATGTGGCGAATTTTTGCGATAAAAAATTGTATGGAACATTATAACCCCTTAGCTGTCTTACAAAAAGATCGTTTTTTTTAAGATTTCATACAAAGTCAGAAAAAAATGACATAAGATCGGATGGCTAAGATGCTTAAGAAAACTAATCCGACTAAGATTTTAACATAGATGGTTCCACAAAAAAAAAAACTAAACTTCAAGAACATGAAAGACCAGAAGGAGTTAAATGGATAAATGCAGTCTTAAGATAAATACATAGTTGTGTTTGCTAGAGTGTTCCAATATTCTCAGTAAAATATTGACTCGGGGTGCTGTTAGGCAAAATCTGTGTACCAACCCCGGAAACTACAGTAAATAAAAAAAAAATGCTTCCCTGATTTTGTATGGAAATAAGTTTAACAACAAAGTTACCCTACCAACCATGCCTAAACACTACTGACGAGATGAAAACCCACCACTTTTTATAGCTTTCATGAACATGAATTGGTATTATAACTTTCGCCCGATGTTTGTAAATATGAGAAGAAATGGACTCATCAATAAGTATACCGATCGGGGTGATGAGCTAATTCGTTTTAGCCATGTCTTTCTGTCTGTCTGGTTGAACGAATAATAGTCCCTCAGTTTTGCAGATATCGCGCGGAAATTTGGTATGCGGTGTCCATTTCTTAATATATTGCAGTACCAAATACAACAAATAGCACCCAGACAATTGATTGTGCCTATAAACGGGTTTTGTTCTATAACTCTTGTAATGAAAGAACGGACACTGAAAAATGTTGGTGGTTGGCATGGTTATTCCTCATAATATATAAAATGAATCAACAAGACAGTAAGGCTCCTTAGCAACAAAAGAAAAATCGAATTAACCCTTTATCACGCGTTCCCATAAAAAACACTGGACAATAGATTTTGCGGTCTTGGTATAGAATTTAATAAAAAATTACAATAAACCAGAGAGAAGCTAAGATATAATTAAGTTATTCAGAACTAAAACTTAAAAGGTGTACTTAACTAAAATATAAGAAATGGTGCAGTAGATGCAGAAAGGATGCAAGGAATCGCATTCCGCACGACTTTTTTAGGCCAAAGGAAAGCATGCCTCTTTTCTTTTCGATCCTAGTTATTCACTGAGATATAGCGCGTGCTCTTTAGCTGACTTTATGAAGGTAATTGAACGATAAGAAGTAAAACTATTTTTCTTGTGATGCGTTGAAATTTTCTGTAGGTCCCATAGACTCATTGGGTGTGTATAAAGGTTAAGGAGAGCATGAAAAATGCTTACATACTTTAAGGCGCCTAACTTACTTTTTTTTATTGTCTGTGGTCTTTCATTCTAATTCAGACAGATTATGTCTATTAGTGAAATCTTTAGTACATTTCTAGTGCATTTTTACCCTAAAGAGATACAAACAAAAATATCCTTTCGTAGAAGACTGTTAACATGTTCAAAAAACTTTATTCTCGTGTAGTTTTGCCTTTCCAACATTAAAAATTTCCTTCCGATATGAATTTTAAAAACTTTTTCCGCTTATTCTTTAAACACTCAAGCAAAAACGTGCAAAATTTCAAATGTACATAGCAACAAAATTAAACCAAAGAACTCAAAGTGATTTTTGAACTAAGGTCTTGGTCTTTTATACGGAGTTGGATTATTCCGCTGCTGCTTAGTGTATTAGGAAAATGTATGGTATTGTCGGAATAAGATAGCGCGTAAAACATTTTTTATTCCTAGGGCAGAGTAAAAACCGGTAGAAAAATAAAAAAAACAAGCGTTAACACTGAATAAAATTATAAATAAATATTTCAAATAAATCCATTTACTTTGAAGAATGAATAAATTAACACACTAATAAATTTTATTTGTTACAAAAAACTCACTGTTAAAAGAAAAAATTTACAATTTAACAAACTTAATTACGAATTATTAATATTTGATTTACTCCATATTCCCACTCCAGCGTAAAACAAAATCAAACTATAAATAAATTAGCAACAACTACACACAATTACCAACAATAAAGAATACCAAATTTTCAGTCGAAATACATAGGACAAACATTTATTATTACATTAATTGATACATCTGTATATGTCTTCATATGTATTCGTATATATAGAGAAATAAATAGTATATATATACAAGTCTATACCTATAAAAGTTCTAGTTAATGAAGAAAACTTGCAATATTACTATGACAAAACTACAAACAAATAAAGATACAAAAAAGAAAATTAAAAATTTTTAAATTCTGCTGTTGAAACTACTACATAAACACATAAATCTAACAGATATATACATATAAGTATATTTCAAGAAAAAAAAAACTGGAACTTTATACATAATTGAGAAAGCGAGTTTAAGTTAACCACAATATTACAATTTGATTCGAAAAACTTATTCACTCCTAAATAAATAACGTGAGGAAAAGAAACCCAGAGAATTAAAAAAAATGTAATATTTACAAATATTGAAAATTCAGCAAAAAATTTTCATCAAATTGTATTAAAGTCTAACGTAACGAAAGCAGTAATGCTACCACTTTGTGTGTTGGAGCTATCAAAGCTATGAAATCCCTTCAAAATTTATTTTATTGGAAGTGCAAGCCGTGTAAAAAATGTCTGTCAACATTCAGACTGCAGAATTCTGATTGCCCATGATCACCATCATCGTAATCAATTTTAAAGTAAACTAGTTATTAGCGTGATATATATAAACATAAGTACATACATACATTAATTACATAATGGGCATGGAATCAATGAAAAAAACAAACAAAAACACAAAATAAATAAATAAATTTAAAATTATATAAAAATATATACGTAAATGGAGATTTTTCTATTTAAACCTTTGCTAAGATCAATTAAAGGTGAGTGAATAGATCAGCCGCCATGCTGTGGGGGTAGTGTCGCTGGCTTACCACACCGAAGGTCCTCGCTTCGGGTACCGAGACATGTAACATCAAGAGTGGTTTGAATGTTGATGTTTGAAAAACTGTCATGTATTTTTGCCATGGAAAACATCTCTTTGACCGCCGTCAAAGTCAGCAAAAAACTGTAGGTCTCGCCAATTTGAAGGAAAAAATTCAAAGCAGCACGCCACAAATTGGAAGAGAAGCTCTGCGCAAAAATCTGCTCGGAGGTTGTATATCTAAAAAAGGAGTTTTCATATCCGAGGCTTGTTTAATTTTCATTGTAGCTATGTTTTATATGGTGGGCCCGAGCCCCAAGGAACAAACTGATTTGTTGGGAAGAGGGTGCAGAAGTTACAAAATATGTCATATTTGCTTTTTTATGAAATTTTGCAACATTTTTTGACCAAGTTTTTGGAGAATAAGTTGGAAAAAAATTTAAAATTCACCTGACAGAGAAATAGTTTGTTAGGCCACTTATAACAAAATTTCACTGCGTATAATTTTGTGGAACATTTTGACCCCGTATTCATAAAACATAAAGCTTATTAAAATGACATTTTTATACAAATTTTTAATTATAATTAATTTTTTATGAATATAAGGCTAACACTTTACCTCCCTGACGAAATGGAATATTTTCAACAACTCCCTAAATATGTATGTATGTATTGAAATTTCGTTTAGAAAAGGCGTTTTTGAAATTCACCCAAATTTTGAAATAGGGTGTTATTGAAAAAAATTGAGATAAGGCGTTCTTCAAGCAAATCCAGAGATAGTTCGTTTACTAAAAATATTTTGAATATAGGTGATCCTCCACTCAACCGTCGATATCTTATCTGAAATATGAAACAAAAACTTTTAGAAAAGGAAACTTCAATACCTGAATGGTTAAATCATTTGTTGCATATTTTAGAGGACACATTTTCTTTTAAAAGAATTGCAGTTTCACGTTCATTGAACATTTTAATGCTCCAACACTCCAAAATCTCGTTTATTGGGACTAAGCAAAAAGAGGGTCAAAATTAACCTTAGACAACTAAAGGGTTAAAATGTTCTAAAATGTTACAAATCTACATTATTGGTACCTTAATAAAACATATATAAAAAAAAAACAGTAAAAACGTAAAGAGATTCTGAGAATTTATAATATAGTTCGAGTTGTTTCTGCCACAGTTGAACTAGCTCTCCCCCAGTCAATGAGCCTTAAATTGATGCACTGTGTAATCGATTGCTAACCTTTGTGATGTTGAGAGAAGTTTTTTGGAGGTGAGTATCGAAGCAGATTTACCGATGAGTTCTACAAGCCGTACTCAGTTCAGCGGATAAAAATTTCGATGTTTCGGTGAAGCTTTTTCGCTGGTGGCAGCAGAGGCAGTTTCACCTATAGTTGGGACTTAATCCAAAAACGCGTGGTGGATCCTGGTACAAATATGAATGTATACGTATATGGCAGTCGAGGCCTTGTGGGCCCTTAAATCGCTGCGGATGAGAGGAATTGGGATTGATGTCTGGCAAAAGAGATTCCGCGAACATTCTCAAAAACTTTCGGAGAGTGATTTTATGGGGCTACCATTGTTGACCTCGTTACCACAACAACCACAACAACCGTAATTTAATTTTGAGACCTTTCACTTATCTTTTTTTTTTTTTTTAATTATTACATACTAGCCCCCTGATTCTGTGTTTTTAACAAATTATCAATTATCAATATATAAAAATAATCAAGAAAAAGATTTTTCTTAAATGATTTGAATTCTGCGTCAAAAATAAATTTTTATACCTTTCATGAACATGAAATGGTATTATAACTTTGGTCCGATGTTTGTAAGTATGAGAAGAAGAAGAGATAGACCCACCAATAAGTATACCGAAATGATCAGGGCGATAAGCTGCCCTGCGGTTAGGGGTTTAGCATATGCCCGAGGTAGGCATACCGGTCCTAAGAGGCGACTAATATGCACAAAGGTAATGACGTGCAACTCGATGGTTGATATACGGATATGATGCCTCTCACCTCTCATTCCCCATCTTATCCTTCCTTACGGAAGGAGGGGTGACATGACCTGGAAGGTTTCACTGGTCATAAATCGCTACCACGACAGTAGGGCAGTACCGCAAGGGAGTACCGGAGCGTACCGGGGTCAAATCCGGCCAAGTGTTTTTCGGGGAGTGTTTTTGTCGTTACCACAACAACAACATGAGCTGAGTTGATTTAGCCATGCCCCCATGTCCGTCTGTCTCTTTGAACGCAAACTAGTCCCTCAGTTGAAGAGATATCTCGATGTATTTTTATATGTAATGTGTGTAGTGAAAATCATCAAGATCGAAATAACATAACATACAGATCCCATATATTCGATAGCTTCGATAAATGGGGTTTGGCTTAAAACTATTGCAATTAAAAAGCTAGGAATATAAAATTTTGCACGTTTGGTACATATTATGTATGTAATGTGTGTAGAGAAAATCACCCAGATCAGACCTACATAACATATAGCTGCCATAGAATCGATTGTTCCGATAAATGGGGTTTGGGCTATGTATCTCTAAATTAACAGTTTTGCAGAGTTTGTACTAATTGTGAGTAAGGATCGGACACTTTAACCGTGATGCATATTCATGAAAGGTATAAAGTCTTCAGCACAGTCGAAGACAGCCCTTTCCTTACTTGTTGTTGGCGCAAAATTTAAAAAATGTGGTACAAATAATTTTTCTAGACTATTTATCCATTTTGACAATTTGTCTAGAACACAGAATCGGTGGGTAGTATATGAAATATGAGACAGAATAACTTTTTATTTAAAGAATTTTATAAGGAAGTCATACAAAAACTAAATATCCACTACTTCTTTGGAAAGTCGGGCTGTTTGCTTGGGTGGGCATCAGCAAACGCAGGTACCTTTAGCAATTCACTTTCAGTTCGTGTTATAATGGGATACTGTGTCATGTCGACGTGATACCTAAAACCAAACCATACATTATTTTAGCTTCGGAAAAAACGAAACTTCTTAACTTCCTAAATAATTACCTTCTAGCGTTAAAAACCTGCGGCAGCAAACAGCAGTCAGCCATTGTAATCTCATCACCAAAACAATATTTGCCAGCCGAATTCGACAAAATTCCTTCAAGAGCGTTAAAACCACGATTGATCCATTGTTGTGCCCATTGCTCTTTTTTATCGTCAAACTGTTTCAATACACACACATTCTGCAATGGCTGTATACCCGCGCAGATAATCTCAACAACTTCACGCACTTTGGCACGTTTGTAGGCATCGCGAGGCAGTAGCTGCGGCTGTGGACGCGTCTCTTCCAAGTAGTGCATAATGGCAACCGACTCTATAATGCTGTGGCCATCTTAAATAAGGAATTTAAATTGAATGTTGAGTAATAAAAATGTTGCCTACCAATTTCTAAAGTTGGCACCACTTTCATCGGATTTATGCCACGATATTCCTCACTATGTTGTTCGCCGCCGGCCTTTAACAAGTTGATGGGCTTTATTTCATATGGAATATTTTTTAGATTGAGAGTTGTGCGTACACGCCATGAGCAGGAACTGGACCAAAAGGAATAGAGTACTGGTTTCTTAGCTTCTTTGGTTTGTGTGGGCTGAGAAAGCAAGCAGGTAGTAGAAACTTGCTTAGTAAGGACGCTGGAAATTTGATCATTTAGTCGAAACTTGTTGGCTCCTTTGCAAAGCAAAGCACTTCGTAACAGCTGTTGGTGGCTTGAGAGCATTTTCTTACTTATGTGAATTTGTGGGTAGTGCTCATGTATCAAAAACTAAAAATTTAAGTTTAAAGGCACTTATGGCTCTTCACAAAGGGGTTTCCACTATTGAACCTATATGTTACAGCTAATAAAATTAAACTGACTAGTATTTGTTATTATTATTGAAGTATTGTTATCTCGATCAGTTCTGTTATTTGTTTACTTCTACTGCAATAGGGGTATTCACTAAGAAGAGGTAAAGTCGTTTATTTCTAGACATGTACATTTAGGCTATTTACCAGATCTTCATGATATCCTGAAGAAGGCTGACGATTTAAAAACCCACAAGTAAAACCTCTTAAGGCGTGGTTTTCTCGAAAGCGGTGCCATAGTAGGTTGTCAAAAACATTGCAATGTAAAAGTAATTATGTGTAAACCAAGAAGACGGTGTATTTAACCGTACCGTAATATAGCGGCAAGCATAATAAACTACGGCCGCTATGACGGTGAAAACTAGTTCTTCAACGATTTAGCTCACCGCTCTTGTCATAGCTCTGTAAATTCCATCAAATATTTTGACAATTGTCATTGTTGTATTTTGTTTATTTATATATTTTCATTTGTTAACCATTATATATAAATTAAACTTAGCATAATTGTATTATTGTTCTTGAAGCCCCCTGAAGATGATCGCCGAAGGTGATCGAAATATATTGGGAAAATAAAGAAAATTGTTTTTCATTACTTTTGGACCTAGAGCCGGCAAAACAAAAATATACATTTGAACAAATAAAGGTCGCTAAAAATAAAAAACTTATTTTGACAAAAGCAATAATTCAATGTTTTAAAAATAAATATTAACAAAATTTCAAATCCATAAAAAAAAAAACAAAATACCGCGAAATAAGCGACTGAAATCGCCAGAATGTGGGAGATACGTTCATATAAATTTACAGAAAAGCAGTGCCGCTCACGGCGGTGACAATAACTTTCATTATTTGCCGGGCGTATTATAGCGGCACCGCTTTTCAAGGAAACCAAAGCTTAGCTGAACGGTTAACTCTTACCCGAGTTTCTAACCATCATTTTGTGTCCACGCTTTTTCTTTTGTTTCCTGTGCTCATGAATATACAAATTGACTGAGAAGAAAAATTAGTATTGAACGGCTGATCGAAGTGAACGACCTTGTTCACTTTTGAAAAAAGAACTAGTTTGTTCGATCTTTAAATTTAACGAAAATGCCCAACTCTAATCCACAACATCCCGTAGAGACCGTAGAGATTTAAGGTGTTTCTAAGCTCAGTACTTAGCTTCTACGAATCAAGAATCAACCTGATATATGTTGAGTCGCATCTTCTTAAAAGTGGGGTTAAGACATGTACTCGTATATCAGGCAGTGCTGTGTTTACCAAGAATTCCTGGGATCTGGGATGTGATAAAAAGTTTGACGTGTTAATATCAAGCCGTTCCCAATACTTTTGGCCATTACGTGAAGGTGCCAATGTCTGTGTATACCGAATTATTTTTAGGAAAGGGGCTGTTATTTTAGAAAACTCTTCCCAAAGCCTTCTAGACTATTCAATGGTGTAAATAAGGGCGCATCACTTGACAATAAGAATAGTTAACTGTAGTTCAGAAATGCTAATGAAAAAAGTTAATTTTAGATAATAAAATGGTGTATTATAATAAAATGTGTCTATCGTAAATAAGATCAATTAAGGGCAGTTTTCTCGACTAAAATTTATTTTCACGTGCTAAAATGTATCTCTTCTTCAAACAAAATTTTGTTTCCTGTAGCGTTCGTTATGGTTTGGAAAACCACAAAACAGCTGATTGTCAATTGGAATTATTTCGGCTATAAAATTATAAAACAAATAGAATTAACAATTGCTATGGCAACCCACATGCGTTTTATATTCATGCATTGTAAGAAGCATTTGAGGAAACCAGCGGCGCGTTATAGAGCAGAGCAACCGCTTCGATTACTTTAAAATATACAAAAAAGAATTTTAAGGACTTTTATTTATCAAAAAAATTGCCAAATTTTGTTTAATATTTATATTTTTACAGCTGTTTTTGCCATTTCGCTTTCTTTCAGTTCGCAGTGCTGCAATCTTTTCAACAATTTTATGCAAGTATTTGACAGCAGGTTAAGAAAATGAAGTAGAATTTATCTTGCCGACAAATTTAGTCGCCGGTTGGCTAATCCTGCCTTTAGCAGGAAGTCGATGAAACGGCCCTAAGAATAGTTATTTTAAATGAGAAAATGTCACATCTACCTAAAAGCAATCAATTGATAATTCGAAAATGTCAATTGAGACTGAGGTTTCCATTTACATGCATTTACAATTGACCATTCTTATAGCGAAAACACGCTTTCGTATTTATATCTGACGCTTTCTCTTTTACAACTGGAAAAGCTGTAGAAGTTTTTTGATATCCAAGCAGCAACAACAAAATCCGAAGGTGAAAGTAGACCTACGGCACTGAGTGCAAAAAACAAGTCTAGATGGCTCTAAGGCTCCCTTGTTGTATACAATCGACGATAGGTGGCGCATGTTTTGATCACTAATTTTTGAATATCGGAGTAAACTTTCAACTGTTTACCTACACCAAGAAATAAAATCGGTACAGGCTTCCGAAAAAATCGGTTGCCTCAAGCGGACAGGAGCTTGGGTTATCGTAGGAAAAAATACTTCATGTCGCTTCTCTCTATCTATCCCTTCGAATGCCAATTAGCACTTTTAATTTTCAACTATAACTTGAATTTAGTTTAAGTTGTTTTAGTTAAATTTTTCATGACGCTTTTTATCTACTCCGCTTTCTCAACTTTTTTACTAAGCGAAGAATTTTTTTCGTGGCGTTTGCAATCATTTAAATACTTTTTATTTAATTATTTATAATTTTTGTACAGGAAGATTAGCAGAAAAAAGTTATTTTAGGTAAAAGAATATCTTTACAAAGTTACCCTAGTCCACTATAGAGTTGAGAAATTAAGCATTTCAACAAATTTTGAAAATTGCCTACTCACGTGGTTAAGTGAATACCCATAATGCTTTTGCAAGTGCAAATGGCGAACATGTGATAAACAAACACGAAAGAAAGAGGTAGCAAAATGCCGATTAATCCAATGTGCCCCAAAGTATGCAAGTAATTATAGGATGAATAGTGATTGCAAAGACTGTAAATAATAAAAAGAAAATTTATAATTACGAAAACTGAGGCCCACATGCACGACGGCTGGTTATCTTTTTAACTCAGAGTTAATTTAAAAATTTGCCAAAAACGTATGAGTTTACCCCTCCATCGACTTAACTATGAGTTAAAAAGATAACCTGCAGTTCTGCAAGTGGGCTGTATGGCTCAATCAATCGATTACATTGATTTCCATAAGGTTGGTTGGATCCGCAGTTTTATACGGATATAGCTATGTCACCATCAACAGGGCTTTTAATCTTCTTTCATTTGCGCTGCTACACTATACAACCGATGTGGCCACAAGGCTATTCGAATATTGCGTTTAAATTTTTTGTAGCCAACTAATGTTGTATTTGAATAACCCGGTTCATCGCCTAACCAAATACTGAGAACCTTGCTATAATAATAGCCGTGTTTTTTTTTCATCTCAAAGTTTGGAGAAATATTTATTGGATGCAGTCCTGTTAAATAATGATTACTAATCGGAATGATTACCGGTTTTATTAATTATTTTCTTGAGAATCCATTTAATTATTGATTACCAATTACTTTCAATCTTTAATGATTATTTTATAATTAATTGAAAAAATAATGAAAAAAAGTTATGATTTTATACGATTATTAAAAAAAACCAAGAAAAGTTGGTTTGATAACTTTTGATTATTTTTTATTTTTTTATTTTTGTCAGTATTATTGTAGAAGCACATAAATATACACATCAACAATACTGAAAAAAATCAAAAATTATAAATAAAAAAATCAATCGAAATGAAAAATAATCAAAAGTAATCAAAACAAAATTTTTTTGATTATTTCTGATTACGTTTTGATTTTTTGGGATTTTTTATTTAGTTTTTTTTCTAATCGTAATAAATTAATAATTGCCTTTTCTTGAAAACGAATTAAAGAAATCATTACAAATTAAAAAATCCGTCTAATTAATTGATTACAAATTACTAATCAAATTAACAGGTCCGATTGGATGCTTGAAATCGAAGATGATGGAATTGACGTTCCACAACCCGACTATAATGAGGTGCGAATAGCAATATCCCGATTGAAAAACAATAAAGCAGCTGGCGCTAATGGTTTGCCTGCTGAGCTATTCAAACACGGAGGCGAGGAGCTGGTAAGGCGCATGCATCATCTTCTTTGCAGAATTTGGTCGGATGAATGCATGCCTGAAGATTGGAATCTAAGTGTTCTCTGCCCAATCCACAAGAAGGGCGATCCTGCAAACTGCGCCAACTATCGCGGAATCAGCCTTTTGAATATCGCATATAAGGTCCTATCAAGCGTATTGTGCGAAAGACTGAAGCCTGATGTAAACAGACTGATTGGACCTTATCAGTGTGGCTTCAGACCTGGTAAATCTACCATCGACCAGATTTTTACAATACGCCAAATCTTGGAAAAAACCCGTGAAAAGAGAATCGACACACATCACCTCTTTGTTGATTTTAAAGCCGCTTTCGATAGCACGAAAAGGAGCTGCCTATATGCCGCTATGTCTGAATTTGGTTTCCCCGCAAAACTTATACGGCTATGCAAAATGGCCTTGAGCAACACCGCCAGCTCGGTCAGAATTGGGAAGTACCTCTCCGAGCCGTTCGAAACTAAATGAGGTTTCAGACAGGGTGACCCCCTATCGTGTGATTTCTTTAATTTAATGCTGGAGAAAATAATACAAGCTGCAGAACTTAACCGCGCTGGAACAATATTTTATAAAAGCGTCCAACTGTTGGCATATGCTGACGATATTGATATCATTGGCCTTAACAACCGCGCCGTAACTTCTGCTTACTCCAAATTAGAAAAAGAAGCGGAGAAAATGGGATTGGTGGTGAACGAGGGCAAAACGAAGTACCTTCTGTCATCATGCAAAGAGTCAGCGCATTCGCGCCTTGGCAACCAAGCCACTGTTGGCAGCAATAATTTCGAAATAGTAAAGGACTTCGTTTACCTGGGAACCAGCATTAATACCAACAATAATGTTAGCCTAGAAATCCGACGAAGAATCACTCTTGCAAACAAATGCTACTTCGGACTGAGTAGGCAATTGAAAAGTAAAGTCCTCTCTCGACGAACGAAAATAACACTCTACAAGTCACTCATCGCACCCGTCCTGCTATATGGTGCAGAAGCGTGGACACTAACAACATCTGATGAGGCGGCTCTGGGAGTATTCGAGAGAAAGGTTCTTCAAAAGATTTGTGGACCTCTACGCGTTGGCGACGGCGAGTACCGAAGAAGATTTAATGATGAGCTGTATGAACTTTACGCATACGCCGACATAGTTCAGCGAATTAAAACACAGCGGCTTCGCTGGCTAGGCCACGTAGTGCGAATGAGCGAAGATTCTCCAGCCCAGAAGGTATTCTTATCGGCACCCGCCGGTGGAAGCAGAGGAAGAGGGAGACCACCACTCCGATGGAAGGACCAAGTGGAGACCGATTTGCGATCCCGCGGTGTTTCCAATTGGCGCCAGTTGGCGCAACGAAGAAACGACTGGCGAGCTATGTTGGATGGTCAAAATCGCCCAGGCGGTTAGATGCCCATTTAAAGAAGAAAGAAGAAGATTGGATGCTTGTTGAGTGAAGGAAAGGACGTCTAATATCCTCTACAAGTAATACAGGGAATAGAGTTAGTTGTACACTCAGGGAAAAAACATTGCAAAATCAATGAAAACGTGCTTAAACCAAGCAAAAACGTATTTAAAAGTGACGTAAATATGAACATTTTTACTTTAAAAATGTGCATTATAAAGTTGTAAAATCAAGTAAAAACATATTTGATTTAAATAGTTTCCAATTTTATTTTAAATACTTCAGAATTTTAAATCAAAAATGATCACATTTAATTTAAAAATTTTCCTTTTTGATTTAAGCATGGGTTTTGTTAATTTAAATAACAAACGCATTTGATTTAAAAATATTTATATTTAAATCAAATATGAGTTATATCAAATCAAATACCTAAATTGTTGAATTAAAAATGCACGTATTCGTTTTGATAATGAAGCATTTTACTTTTTCGACTTCACCACATTTTATTTATTCACCTTTTTTAAGAGATACAAAAATTGTTAGTTATAATCAAAAACTTAAATCTAAAATAGTACTATCAAAAATGTCTTATTATAATTTTATCATATTAAATTCAGCATTTAAATGAAATGAGCTATATATTTGTATATAATAAAGTTGTGTGTATTATTCAAACAAGTTAAGATAATCAAAACTCATCAAAACATCACATGTCTATTGTTTTGTTACAAATTAAATACATGATAAATACAACGTTTAAAGATATTTTGGTTTTGCGTATGTTTTGCCATTATTTACAGAATATACATGTAATGGTTGACTTCTAAACATAGATATATTTATAACTTTTAAAACGTCTTCATATGCAGTATAAATTTAAAAAATAAAAGTGTTGTATGAAAGTCCAAGAAGTTTCACATGCCTGAGGATATTTTAGAGAAAGTGTGTGAAAGTTTTTGAAACAGATATCTAAACATTCTAGAAAGGACTCAAATTTATACAATGCTTTATCAAAATATATATAAAATCCTATAATATCTTCAACTATTCCTTCGACAATTATGAAAGGCTGTATTGTCATTCCTACAGAGTAGTACATACTTATTAACTCAGTAATTTTTCTTTCGTAATCGTTGATAGAAGTTAATAGTAAAACAAAGCTTTCTTGTGCATCTGCTATCGTGGCCTTTTTTCTTATTTTTCCGCACGAACTTTGAAACCTCGACGAAGGTGGAAGAACTCCATTTAGCAGCGTTGTAAGAATGTAGTCTCGTGTATCTAAAAAAAAACATAAATTAACGTAAGCGTATTGATTTTGTAGTGTTTTGTTTGGGTTTCGTTACACTTGATCAGCATTTATGTACCTTTTTTCGTTGAAGCTTTAGCGAGAGAAAAAAGCTGCTTGCAGAAATCGTTGTGCAGATTAACTTCATAAAAGCGTTGTATTTTTTCGGTAAAAATTTCCCATTTCGAATATAAACAATTCTCCTTACCAGGATACATGATCTTAAAATCAAGGTATATCTGCAATGTGTGGATGTGTTGCTAGAAAATTCAAACTAAGTAGGTATGTATGTAATTTTCATAGTTACCAGTTATATTTCGGCCAGGTTTGGAGAAAATCAATGTTCGTTAGTTCTTTTAGGTCATTCTGTCTCAAGCTAAATGTTTTTTGCCATTTATCTTTGACTTCATTCCAATCAGCAATGCTTCTACTGAGAGATGTTTTCAATGCTCTACATATAGTAACATCAATTTCAGGAACTTCGTAATTTTCGTTGGGGGCCCCAGTATTATCACTAGCAGGTGATGGTGTGTTTTGCTCAAAGCACATGCTCTTCCTTTTCTTACAGCGTTGGTTAACATATTTCCCGTATAACTTTCCACTAGGGCATTTTTTACCCTTGCGCGGAATATAATAGTATTCCTGGCAAATTAGAAAAACAGGTGGCAGAATTAATTATATTTTTTAATCAATTTTATAATAAATATATTACCCGAGCACCATTTTCGTTTGGAAAGAGATTTATAATCTGCTCGAGCAAATTTACAAAATCCTTGGCTTTTAGTATAATTTCATTTGCAATCTCTCTATCTCTATGGCGCGATATACAACAGGTATATCATCATAAACTTCCTAAGAGATTTTTGCGCCAAGCTTCTCTTCCAATTTGTGGTGTGCCGATTTGAATTTTCCCTACAAATTGGTGGGACCTACAGTTTTTTGCCGACTCCGAACGGCATCTACAAAGGAGACGAATTTTTGCTGAGAAGCCTGTCATGGCAGAAATACACTCGGAGAGTTTGCCAAACCACTGCCGAGGGGCGACCCCGTTTTGAAAAACTTTTTTCAAATCACTTTTGATGTTACCTGTACCAGGGCTCGAACCATGGACCTTCGGTGTGGTAGGCCGGCAACACTACCTTCACACCACGGCGGCCGCCATTTTCATTTGGAATAACTTCGTCAATAACTATGCTTATGAGGTCGTCACGGTTTCTGTTAGTCAAATTTTGATTTTTTTTGTAGGATTCTAATAAAAGCTTCCCCTTGCAAGTTTGTTGGAGTAAACTTAGTAAATCCTTGTTCAAGAAAGGATAGTTATTAGGGGTATTTAGATCGAAAATAATTTATTAAACTTACTTTGTTGAGACAGTGAGGCGAAGAAGATGATTGACTTGACGGCATAAAGTTATTACTTTGTAACCATTCAGTTACTTTGCTTGGCATCGACATGGTTTCATCATCTATTCCATACTATTAACAAAATAAAATATGTGAGCGGATAAAGATTTTTTAAGAATTTACCTATGTACATACGCACCTCTTTTTTCTTCCAAATAAATAATTTCTCTCTAAACTCTACACGTAGACCCAGCGGCGGAATGGCTTCCTGTAGGTCAGCACCCTTTAGATATTTCAGGCTTCTAAAAGTAATCTGCGAAGCTGCAGGTCGTTGTCGGATATATGTAATAATAGCGAAGTTATTATCTCGATACAAATATTTATTTATTAAGTAATTACTCACCTTTTAGGAATGGCAAAACGTCGACCAAATCAAACTCTTTCAGCAGCTCTACCAACTTCTCCTCATCGTGATTGTCAACAATTTGTGTGGTAGTAACAACTACTCCTTCTAAATTTGTACACACTTCTTCAGATTCCACGTTTGCGAAGTTATAAATAAGATCATCAATTTGCAACGAGTTGTTCATTTTGTTCACAAAATATCAAGCAAAATCCACAAAATAAATTTTTTGTCAGAACGGACAGCAGCAGCGGTGGTGTGAAGGTAGTGTTGCCGGCCTACCACACCGAAGGTCCATGGTTCGAGCCCTGGTACAGGTAACATCAAAAGTGATTTGAAAAAAGGTTTTCAAAACGGGGTCGCCCCTCGGCAGTGGTTTGGCAAACTCTCCGAGTGTATTTCTGCCATGACAGGCTTCTCAGCAAAAATTCGTCTCCTTTGTAGATGCCGTTCGGAGTCGGCAAAAAACTGTAGGTCCCACCAATTTGTAGGGAAAATTCAAATCGGCACACCACAAATTGGAAGAGAAGCTTGGCGCAAAAATCTCTTAGGAGGTTTATGATGATATACCTGTTGTATATCGCGCCATAGAGAGAGGACAGCAAATAAAATCAACTAAACTCAGCAAACTGCTTGTTCTTACTTATGCATGAGCGTGGCCATACTTTTAAATATGAACATGTTTAAAATAAAGACGTTTCTGTTTGAACTAAACTGGTACATTTAATTCAAATATGAAACATTTTAAAAACTTAAATACGTTTTAATTATAAAAATGACATGTTTAATTTAAAAATATTTTGGTTTGTTTTGAAAATCTTCATTTTTAAAATAATAATGTCCTCGTTAAAAACGTGCATATTAAAAATAACAATTTTATTTTTGATTTTAAAATGCAATTTTTCTCTGAGTGTAAAGACCATATGTCTTCCACAAATGTGGGGGTTGACCACTTGCTAGGAAAGCATATCTTGTTCCATGATGTCATAATACTAAAGATGTTTGTTTGTTGTAGCAGGCTCGTACATGAAAAGACTTTTCAAATTCAATTGCTGCCTTTGATGCTTAGTTGAGCTCGCCCCAAATCGCTTACGAGTTATATCTGCGCCCACAAGCAATAAAAGCCAAAGTAATTTTTTTTTTAAAAAGTGAAGTGGAGGTCGATTTGCGATCCCTTGGTGTTTCCAAATGGCGCCAGTTGGCAGATAGAAGAACGGAACAGTTTAGACGTTTAAGCGCCCTTTAAAATAGAAATAATTTGGAATGGTTTAAAGCCAGACCTGTTAAATTTGATTAGTAATTTGTAATCAATTAATTAGACGGCTTTTTTGATTGGTAACGATTATTTTAATTATTTTTCAAGAAAAGGCAATTATTAATTGATTACGATTAGAAAGAAAAAAATAAAACAAGATCAAAAATACTTAAAAGTAATAATAATAATCATTAAAATAATCCAACCAACTTTTGATAACTTTTTATTATTTTTGATTTTTGTTGATCTTTTTCAGTATTGTTGATGTGCTTCTACAAGAATACTAAAAAATATCAAAAATAATCAAAAAAATTTAAAATAATCAAAACAACTTTTTGGATTATTAATGATTGTCTTTGATTTTTTTTAATAATCGTAAAAAAGCATAATTTTTTTTTGATAATTTTTTAAATTAATAAGAAAATAATCATTAAAAATTTTAAGTAGTTGGTAACTAATCATTAAATGGCTTCTCAAGAAAGTAATTAATCAAACCGGTAATCCTTATGATTAGTAATCATTATTTAATAGGTCTGTTTAAATGTTAAATTGTATGGTGAATACATCGATTTAAGATTTGATTTCTTGATCATTTGATTTTTTGATAACAGAGTTGTGTACGGAGAACACTATGATGGTAATAACTCACCTTCTTGCTTTATTGAGTTTGGCTTTTATTGCTATCATAATTTGACTTTTTAACAACATCTTACCATAATTATGACCTTGATAAATGAAGTTACTGTTTTAATTTAGTAATGTTTTCGGCCTTTATTAATAATTAATATTGACTTTTCGAGCTCTAGGCCACCAATGTAACTTTACACAATAAATAAAACCAAGTACAAATAGCTTTATATATGTATATATATTTCGTCGATATTTCGAATTTATTCTAAATTCATCTTCAGGACTGAAACAAAACAAAGTATGTCAAACCAAAACATAAACAATCATAACCACCTACTTACACTCTTGAGTGCACCTGGTCGACTGATTTATCAAAATTAACATCGTGAATAATGTTAATTTTGATAAATCAGTCGACCAGGTGCACTCAAGAGTGTAAGTAGGTGGTTATGATTGTTTATGTTTTGGTTTGACATACTTTGTTTTGTTTCAGTCCTGAAGATGAATTTAGAATAAATTCGAAATATCGACGAAATATATATACATATATAAAGCTATTTGTACTTGGTTTTATTTATTGTGTAAAGTTACATTGGTGGCCTAGAGCTCGAAAAGTCAATATTAGTTACTGTTTTAATTCTTTTTTTTTACATATTTAATCATAAAAATTTTCGTATTGATAATGATTTGATCAAAAAGTGTTTGAGTATGAAGAGACATATTTGAAGAGCAACGCTTCATTCTGTTTATTCATATATGTAGTTAGTAGTTTTGCTCCCTTTACCAATAGTAATTTGTTTTTAAAGACATAAATAACTTACATTTATACAGTTGCATACGTTTTCTTGTTTCTTCTTTCTAATTAATTATGTAAGTATCTGTGCACGAGTATTTAACTTTTTTAAGAAACTTCTTTGATGTATGAAAACATCTACTAGATATTTAGAGATTTCCATTACCACTTTTATCAAAATTGGAAAAGTTATCGTAATTGATTGCATTACATATTAAATTTTATATCGCAATTTTTTACGAAATGGTTTTGTTAGATTCAAAAAAGTCTGAATGCAGACTAAATATTAGAACACAGTACTTAACTGTGACAGGTAACAAGGTCAATGGATATGCGAAATAACGTCAATGGCCCTTATTTCCATTTACCTTTTTACCTGTCACCTACCGTACTCTGAGCATTTAACTTGAATTTTGTAGCAAACTGAAGGAAATAAGTCGAACATACTCGTATGCTTTAATGTTTTGAGATTTCAATTTAAGCTTTCATTAGGGGTGGAAAACTATAGTCTTGTCTATCAATATATACGGTAGTATTGATGGCCACTATCGACAAATCGATAATATTGGGAAATGAATATTTGCAGAGAAAAATTTGTTGAATTGCCAGAAAATACTAAGGGTATTTTTAATTTACGATTTTTGTTTGAAAAGGTGCTTCATATCGTCACTATATTTATAATAAGTCCATTTGAGAACATATTTGGCACATCGATACATAGAAACCATCGATATGTTGTTTCTGTCTTTGGTAGCTTTTTAGTATTAGCTTTTACGTGAACTATAATTCAGTTGATGATAAGAAAAAACCATAGATATGTTGAGTTCCCTAAACTTGAACTTTCATGGTTACTAAAAAACAGACAAAGTTTTCATTAGAAACTTTCAGAAAAACAGTCATCATTTGGATGAGCGTCTATTTAGTTGCCTACCTGAGTTGTCAAACTACAGCTGTGAAATTACACGAGTAGTTTCAAACAAGTTATATTCAAAGGTCTAGAGGAATTTCGATAGTACTATCAATAGATGGTTTTTCTGACACTATCTTGAGTATTAGTTTGTTTTGAAAGTCATCGAGAATATCGAAACTACCATGAGTAAAGTTGACTCATTTTGATTAAATTTCCCACCTGTTTTGCCTGTAAATATCGAAGCTATTGCTGATGGAAGTTGAAGTATGCCTGTCGGAAGAGGCTACAAAAATCTATTGCAAATTCAATTCGAAGTAATGAAGTTTTCCGTTTTGATTTTAAATAGGGATGTTAATTGCACATCGATGATCGAACTCATTTTTAATTAGTAACTTTTATGATTAATCAAAGAGACAGATTAAACAGATTCTGACTGAGTATATCACGACTAATTATTGTTCACTTAGAAATAATTATTTGAAATTTACACAAACCTTTTTTCATTACTTACTTTTTTCCAAAGTAATCTAACTAGCAGCGTTTATTTAGCTTGCCGATTTCGGATAGTGGTGAGTTCTTAAATCCGAAAATTGCTAAACAATTGCATTTGCTGATAATGAGGTTGTGAGTACTAATACATATGAATAATCATGTCAGTTGGGTCCAGTACCAAATGAAAAAGATTAATTATGACAAAGCGAAGGAAACTGTGAATGTGTATACATACAACCAAGTTGTATTGACAAGCATATTATTTCAAATGAATTCATACGTCAGAACTTAAAGAAGTATATGAAATATAATGGAAAATATTTTTACACCATAGACAACTTTTTTATTTGATTTTTCTCCGTGTAAAATATTTCCCTTATGCACTCAGTCTAAAGCTGTTAACTAAACGAATCAAGTTGTAATGATTTGCCATGCTCGACTAATTCATTTATCGCACATCCCTAATTTTAATTTTTGTTCAATCATTTCAATATGTATCTACTATCAAATATTAGTCTATATTTGCCTGCCAGTTAAAGGAAGTTTACACGCAGTATTCTTTTTCTGTTTTTAAATATTTTTAATTCTTTTTACAATTTAAAACTTTTTTTTACTGTATTTTGTACTCTTTAATTGTGTTTTGTATTCCCTTACTTGTTGTTTTTTTTTTGTAATCTCTTTGTGAAGTATTCTTACAAGTAACGACTTGCTTTTTTTATTATATGACAATTGTGTATTTTACTTTATTCACTTAGTTGCTTTAATAGTTTTAGATAAATATGAATTAATACACAAAAATCCCTGAATTTAATTTTGCTTTTCGTACACAATTTTTAGTTTCTTGAATAATAAATTTGGGTTTTTTTTTTCATAAAAAAAATTAATGAGTACTTTTCAATCACTTAATAATTTTAATTTGTATGTTTTTTAAAAAAGTACCGCTTGACGCTTAAATTAAATGTTTTCTTGTATTTTTGTTTGTTTGTGTTTTTAATTTATAAAAAAATTGTATTCATATCTTTTAGATAGTTTTCACATTTTTTGCCAAATATTTTAATGCTTTTGTAATCACTTTCCAAATGATTACTCAGCTTTCACATTGAAATTTTCTTTTAGATTATTTTCACATTTTTTTTCTTGTTTTAGCAATGCCCACTTTATGGACGTCTGCTAACAAGCTTAATTTTTCGTTTGGTGGAAGGATCTAAATATTGTTCATACATACATACATATAGTTTATAACCGAATCATATTTGGTAAAACTTATTTACGGTATAGTTTTTGAAGATTTTGTTACTTAGCAATCAGAGCGAAAGTCATGAATTAAGTAAAAAGAGAGGAAGCTTTCATCTCATGTTATGCTTTTGGGTATCGATAATCGTAACTTGCAACGGGAAGCTAGATGATCCATAGTCTATTTTATTTTCTAATGCTTTGCTCTTAATTTTTGGTTTATATCATTTCGATAGTCGCGATGAAAGCGAACTTATATTCGACAGTTGATGAAACGGCAGAAGAATAAACAAAGAGCGAAAGGAAAAAGGAAGTTGACAGAAAAGTGTCCACTATTATAGAAGTCGACACATTATTTTATTGGGGATCGTATCTCAGTTGAAAATATTGTGGTGAAAAAATCGGATATCTCCGCCGTAATGAAACTCACGTCACTAGTGACACTGCAGCCAATAACTGAGAGAGCTATAGCTAGATAAACATGATTGAGGAGCGAGAGAGGTGCTATCTCTTTGAGTGTTTATATCTACAGTTGTGTTCAATATAATAGTAGTGATATTAAATTGTATATCGTTCGACGAAACAAAAAGAAGCTGCATTTTTAATAATTTTTATATAAAATAAAGCGAATTCCATGACAGAAACTACATAAAAGAAATTTCAAAGTTTACAAAAAATTCAGGAAAGTAAACTAAACTTTTTAAAATGTAAATAGAAATTTCAATATTTTGTGGGCAGAATTTTTAGAAAATTTTTGAGTATGCAGTTTCATTCAATTTTAGGGTCATAATATGCAAAACTTCTCCTGAATTTTTAGAATATTTTTTGTCAAGGATGTTGGGTATTTTTTTCTTAATTTTTCTTCATGCGTTGTATAGAAGAAGTCACTCAACACCCTTGACAAAATATCTGACTAAATTCTGAAAATTCAAGAAAATTTTAGATGGAGTTCTAATTTGGACAATGTTATACTAAACATTTTTGTTCTACAAAACTGCCTACTCAAAAATTTTCTAGAAATTCTGCCAAAAAAATTCGAATATTTTGATGGCCATTTTTATACCTTTCATGAACATGAAATTGTATTATAACTTTGTTCCGCTGTTTGTAAATATGAGAAAAAGAAGATTTAGGCCCACCAATAAGTATACCGAAATGATCAGGGCGATGAGCTGCCCTGCGGGTTAGGGGTTTAGAATATGCCCGAGGTAGGCATACCGACGTAAGAGGCGACTAATATGCACGAAGGTAATGACGTGCAACTCGATGGTTGATCTACGGATATGATGCCTCTCACCTCTCATTACCCATCTTATCCTTTCTTACGGAAGGGGGGGTGACATGACCTAGAGGGTTTCACTGGTCATAAATCGCTACCACGACAGTCGGGCAGTACCGCAAGGAAGTACCGGAGCGCACCGGGTTCAAATCCGGCCAATGACTGTTAATTCGACAACATTCCCCAAAACCTTCGGGTAGTGTTTTTGTCGTTACCACAACAAAAACATGAGCTGAGTCCATTTAGCCATGTCCGTCTATCAGTCTGTCTGTTTGTACGCAAACTAGTCCCTCAGTTTTTGAGATATCTTGATGAAATTTGGTATGGAGCCGCTATTTTGCATCAGATTAATCATTTCTCGGAATCAGCAAGATCGGAGCATAGCTCCCATACAATCGATAGTTTCGATAAATGGGTTTTGGGCTATAAATTATTCGCTACGCTAAATTTTGAATGAAAATTATTAAAATCACAGCTTCTTCTTATTTCGTCGCACGATATCCATTTTCATTTCACTACTATTATATTGAACACAGCTGTGCATAAATATGAGGGAAAGAGATAGCAGTACCTACATAAACATCGCCTCTTCGAGATTTCGATGAACGAACAACCTATGAAGTCACTAACCGGTGTCTGTAGATTGAAAGTAAATTAGGGCAGTAAAAGTTAGAACCACGGGTTTGTAGAATTTTTCTGTCTGTCTGCATGTTTGCACGCGCATCAATCAAAATCCGCTGCATACAATTGCTTGCAATTTCCACTGATTCATTGGTAGATTACCAACTTAATGTTGAAACTAAATTTGTTGCTGCTAATTTTTAGGCATATTTTGACACTTAATCCTTTCGAAAAAACTAAGATTTACTGTATATGATTTAAGAATTCCACGAAATTGTATTACTTTTAGTTCTGAGGCCGCCAATTTGTATATGTGTATGAATATAGTGGACCTTCCTCCGTTTGTTGTATTATAAATCTTTAACATTTTTGTTTGCTTTTACTTATGCATACTATTATATACATATGCCACTATGCATTTGTTAGAATACTAATTTTTAAATGTTTGCATATTATTTTCTGTATTAAATTTTTGAACTTTATGTATGTATGTAAATTGTCCACGTGTTTTGTTTTTGTTCAACTGCATTATACTGCCACTTTTGTCATTTTGTGTAATTTGTTGCACCCCTCTTCGAATTTAGAACCTTTCTATATACTGCTTTTGTTCTTCTCTTGGTTGTTTTTATTGTTGTGCTGTACGCAATCACTTTTTGGTTTTGCGGCGCTTTGCAGTTGTTGACGGAAAATTCTATTTGTTTGGCAACTCCGGTGGGCAGTCAGGTTGGTTCGAAGGGTGAGCAGCGCGAAAAGCTGGATTAGCCTCCAATTCACGATCGATACGTAAAATGATCGGGTACGGACGAAGATCAACATGGAATCTAGTGAAAAAAAAAATAAAAATTAAGGATATACATACTTATATAAATATTGATTTAATACAATTAGAAAATACTATCAGAGTTTTAAGTTCTATACTAACCTATAAAAGTAAATAAATGAGGTTAAATGAAATCTCTAAACTGTCCATTCACATATGTATGCATTAATAATTTTATAAGATTTTGATTTAAAAATATTTTTTCGTAATTTTTATTCTTTATTCATTTGTTCTTTTTGTTGTTGGAAAACAGAAATAAATGTAAACATATACACCCCCGAAGAAGCTAATAAACATTAGCGAAACGTTGGGTTAAAAAGTGGAATAAACTTGTTTTATTTGCACTAAAGTTAATTAGATCGGATTAACCTACAGAATTGATACAATATAAAAGGCTAATCTATACAGAGCACTGACTATACAGAGCGCTCCTTCGCTGCCTTGCCCACTTCTGACACCAACTGGAGGTGCAAGTCTGCCAAAACACCGCCATCAGAACTGCTACGGGATGTCTACTTATGTCATCTAAGTCTCACCTCCATCAAGAGGCAAAATTGCTCAATGTTCAAGAGCACGCGGAACTCTTGAGTAGACAGTTCCTTCTGAACTGTCATAAACCTAGTCATCCAAATCGACATCTTTTGGATGTAGCACCGCCCCCAGAGACATCTTCGTAAGCATTACGATGAGATCCAGCACCATATCTCTTTACCGTTTGATCTGCAGAACCATAGACGGGCTCTAAATGACCTCCACACCGAGTCGGTAGACAGATCTCTCAGATCTCGGCCTGTGAATCCCGTTGTTAATACTCAACCACCTGAATTGGCTGAAGAGGAGCGTGTACTTCAGAGGAAGAGAGTCAGCACAACTTAGCTCTGGATATTGTAATAGGTTAAACTCTTACTTATCCAGACTGAACCCCAACATACCAAACACATGCCCTGCATGTGGTATGTCCCTCATGATACCATACATCTCTTCCCCTGTTCAGTTGAACCCACTCTTCTAACACCTACATCACTCTGGTCCAACCGTGTGAAAACTGCGCGTTTCCTTGGACTTCCGTTAGAAGAGCCTGATGACAATTTAGAGTGATCGAGCCCATTGGGCAGGGCGAAGCACTGTTAACAGCAACAACAACAACAAAAGACTAATCTCAAATTGTTTCAAACCAGTCTTCAATTACTCATTGTTAGGCCACATATTTCAGTAGAAACTGCACGATCTAGCGTACAATTTAAAGTTAACGAAAAATTTCATATTTTCAACAAATCTGTCAACTACTTAATGCCTAAAGGCGTTTTTGTTTGTGTGTTTGTACCTTTGTACGAAAGGGATGTGTCGAGCTACCTACGAACTCAGCCTTAATTGAAATGGACTTGTTTTTGGCTGCGTTGTTACAAACAGGCTTGAAGGATACTTGGAATACTCTTCTCCATAAATCGATGGAGGCCGTAGTGGAAGATGGTTTTTGCACTCTCAACCAAAAGAGAAATTTGTTTAGGGAAAACTACATAACGGAATGTAATGGAATTAGAAAATGGCATTAGGAAAAGATGAAATTCATGGAACGATATAAAACTGAAAACATTAAATTAATGGAACCAAAATTCAAAAAATCATGGGATTTAGCATCTGGCGTTATAGCCAATGAACCACAACCACTTTCAAGAGATAAATCTTTCGGAGATCTCCATTCTCGAATAATACAAGGGCAATTTTACATCTTCTGCCGACACTCTCCAGAGCCGCAAGCCAGGACAGCTAGGCGCAGAGACTTATAGAACGTGATCTTTGTTCTTCGAGAGAGGGCTCCTTACTCAGTATTAAGTAGCACTTGTTAGTAAGATAGATTTTCAATGAATTTCGCTGCTTCCTGAATCGTCAGTTAAAATTGTGTATCTATGAACGTGGCTACCAAGGAACAGGTGCTGACGGTCCTTACATGATAACAACAAGTACTGCGTCTTGTCCTGGCACACTGGAGAAGGCCTAAAATCAGATAGAAACGCCAAAAGAAGATCAACTTGCGATACAGTTGTGTTTCCAACTGGCGAAGAAACGATTACCGTACTATGTTGGGCAGCTAATATCGTTCCAAACGTTAAACGCCATTTAAGTTAGTAAGAGAAGGCCGAGCTTACGTGCCGCATGTCAAGGTAAATGACAAAAATATGGTCAGAATACAAAATTAATAGTAGGCTCTTGTAGTAGATTTAAAAAGTACATTCTTAGCTCTGCTGCCTGAACTAACTACTCCACCGTCAGGGAAATCAAATTCAGAAATCCCTTTTGCATCTTGAAATCGGCAAAGAAAAGGTGCTTGTGGATTATGTTGTTGTGCTTTAACAGAAAAATCCTACTAGAGTCAAGTTTACTTGAAGCTGAGCTTCCGCCACGGTATGTAAGACGGCAACTAAGGAAACACTACGACGATATGCGATATTCCTAGAGAAACACGAGCCTTTCTGGCCCAACTTCGCTCTGGCTACTGTAATAGGTTGACGACATCATATCATCATCTGCTTGATTGAGCAAATCATCTTTTAAATTGCTCAACTGAGCAAACTCTACTGAAAACAAACCCACTATTTTTCTTATCCTATTGAAACTGTCGGTTTCACAGGACTTTCCTTAGAAGCTTTTAATGACATTCATGGAGATTGTTGGGCCGATGAGGTAGAGGGAAGGACAACCACAATAACAACGATTTCTGAGATAAGCTTCTTCAAGGAAGTATTATTTAAGCACTAGTAAACCCGGACCGCTTCGCTGCGCCTCAGAACTATTAATAGACTGAGTCCAATATTAATTAATATATCTTCCATACTAGATAAGATATGGACCTTCAATACATCGCTTATTGCAGCAATCATTATCACCTTTCGTTTGATTCTATAATGCAATTATTTAAACCCATCCCGGTTTTCTGACATGTGAAAGCAATTAGTAAATTATACATCTCCACACGAACGTTAAACTCTTCTTAAATATGGCTTAGCGCCATATCCTTCAGATTCCTCAGTCTCTGATGTAAAGGGTGTTTTTTTTACAGGTTTGTTTTTCGAATAGAGATAAAACTGGCATTTTGTGGTCAAATCTGGCAACTCTAATGTCATTTATGTTCAGTTTGGTTTGCCATTTCATCATGAACAGGTTGACAAAAGAACAACGCTTGCAAATCGTGCAAATTTATTTCGAAAATAATGGTTCAGTTCGCGAAGTTTACCGTGAGCTCCGTCCATTTTATGGTCGACATAATCGTCCATCAGAGCAATTAATTCGGTTAACCATGGATCGTTTTCGCACTACGTTTACTCTATGTGATAATACGCATCCGCAGAGACGTCGAACAGTGCGCACCGAAGAAACAATTGCCGCTGTAGAGCAAAGTGTTGAAGAGGACCCGAATGAATCGATTCGCCACCGTGCACAGCAATTGGAGCTTTGTCCATCAACTTTATGGAAGATTTTGCGCAAAGATCTTGGCTTGCGACCTTACAAGATCCAGCTTGTGCAAGAATTAAAGCCGCGAGACCATGCAATGCGTCGTGATTTTGGTGTATGGGCCGAAAATGAGATTGATTTCGATGCTGATTTTCATCGCAAAATTTTGATCAGTGATGAGGCTCATTTTTGGTTGAATGGCTACGTCAACAAGCAAAATTGCCGCATTTGGAGTGAAGAGAATCCACATGAGACCCTTGAAACGCCATTACATCCACAAAAACTGACTGTTTGGTGTGCTCTATGGGCTGGTGGAGTCATTGGGCCATACTTCTTCCGCAATAATGCTGGAGAGGCAGCTACCGTTAATGGAGACCGGTATAGAGCCATGATAACCGACTATTTTGTTCCCGAATTGGATGGCATGAATGTGGATGAGTTGTGGTTCCAACAAGACGGCGCTACATGCCACACAGCGCACGTCACAATCGATTTATTGAAGGAAACATTCGATGAGCGCATAATTTCGCGGAATGGACCTGTCAATTGGCCACCAAGGTCGTGTGATTTGACACCATTGGATTATTTTCTTTGGGGATATGTGAAGTCGCTCGTCTACACCAACAAACCAGAAACGTTAGGGGAATTGGAAGCCAACATTCGTGGCGTTATTGCCGACGTACGGCCCCATATGCTCGAAAAAGTGGTTGAAAATTGGACCTGTAGAATTGGCTTTATTCGAGCCAGCCGCGGCGGCCACATGCCCGAAATCATATTTAAACATTAATGGCATAAAATTATCCTTCCAATAAAGCCAAATGGATGGACCTTAAAACGATTTTCTTGTGTTCTATTTCAATTCGAAGTTCTATACCCCTAAAAAAAACACCCTATACTTATCCCGATACATCGTAATCAGACCTGTTAAATAATGATTACTAATCGTAATGATTACCGAATTGATTAATTACTTTCTTGAGAATCCATTTAATGATTGATTACCAATTACTTTAAATTTGTAATAATTATTTTCCAATGAATTAAAAAATTAATCAAAAAAAATTATGATTTTTTACGATTATTAAAAAAGTCAAAAATAATCAAAAAAAAAAGATGTTTTGATTACCTTAGATTTTTTTTATTATTTTTGATTTTTTTTTAGTATTGCAGTAGAAGCACATAAATATACACATCAAGAATACTGAAAAAAATCAAAAATAATCAAAATAACTTTTTTTGATTTTTATAAATTTTTTTATATTTTTTCTAATCGTAATCAATTAATAATTACCTTTTCTTTAAAAACATTTAAAATAATCATTACCAATTAAAAAGGCGGTCTAATTAATTGATTACTAATTACTTATCAAATTTAACAGGTCTGATCGTAATATTCATACAACCTCAATAAAAAAATATTGATAATCTTACCTTCTTGCATTGAAAACCTGTGGCACCAAACAGCAATCAGCCATTGTAATGTCATCGCCCACACAATATTTGCCTGCAGAGGTGGAGAGTGACTTTTCGACAGCTCGAAAGCCACGCGTAATCCAATGTTGTGCCCACTCTTTTTTCTTCTCCTCACCAACATGAATGAGGACAATCAGATTTTGCAATGGTTGTATGCCCGAACAAATGATTTCAACAATTTCACGAACTTTGGCACGTTTATGTACATCTTGTGGCAATAGGGGACGTTGAGGGCGCGTCTCTTCCAAGTAATGCATAATAGCTACCGACTCAATGAGCGTATGACCATCTGTTATGAAGAGACAAAAAAGTTATTCAATATTTACGAAAGTTAAAGCTATATTCAAATATTACCGATTTGCAACGCCGGCACTTGTTCCATTGGATTTACCTCACGATACTCATTGCAATGCTGTTCGCCACCAGATTTAATCAAACTAATGGGTTTAATATCGTATGGTATCTCCTTCAAGTTGAGAGCTATGCGCACCCGCCACGAACATGAGCTCCGCCAATACGAGTAGAGTATTGGCTTTGTGGGTGAAGATTGATTTGAAGCGCCAAAAAAAGAATGAACAAAATTTGTTGGATCATTAGACATGTTCGGATTTATTATTGAAAAGAGTTTTATGAAATGTTGTAAGGCGAAGAGACGTTTGGCTCTGTCGCTATTCATATACAAACTGAAAGATCTGACTTGACTGAAAGGGCTGTCTAATTGACTATAGATTTGAGTTCATATCTCTCTTAGGATTTTAGTGAGTGTACACCATTTGTTGCTCATAATTTGATAAGTAACGTATAAGTACTAGGAAGACTAGCTGGGTGGTTTATTTCGTCGTACGACATTAGGGTGAAGCGATAATATTTACGTACTTTTTAAGTAGATGAATTGTGATTTCGTAACACATAGCCAGATAGCCTATTAACTATGTTATTTAAGACATATCTCGGCCTGAGATTCAAAGCAAATTCAGGCCACCCTAATGGATATTAATGAATCAATCGTAAAAAATATTTTTTTTTAATAAAAAGTATTCCATGTTACTTCTAATAACTCTAAGAGTATAAGAAACCCTACCAATGTTCAAAGATTGATTACTCTGATTTTTACTCAAATCTAAATTTTCAAGCTAAATTTGGCACTTCAATAGTTTGAAGCTTGTAAAGCAAAAATTAAATAAGTAATAAAAATTCTTATCTTATTACAGATCCCAAAACATTAATAAAAATGTCTAAAAGTTTCACATAAATTTTTTCGCCATTCTGAAAAAAAAAACATCGATATAGTTTTCAACAAAAAAAAATTGTTTAGTCCATTCTAATGTATAAAGTTCTTATCCCAGCAGTCGGCTCACCTACTTGGAAAATACCTCAAACGTAGTATGAGTCTCAAGCACACTAGTCACCCAAATGCCGTTTTTCTGTTTTTATTAGCAAATGGTATCTACGGCTGGCTATATCTTATAACTTTAAACGAGTTATTCTTGTATATTTGTATATTTCTATATCCACTACTATCTCAGAAACTTAACCGATTTGGATGAAATTTGGTATATGGGTAGTATCCTTTGTTTTAAGATTTTCTACTTTAGTCTTGCCACTTGGGGTGGTTCACTGGGTTGCCACCTATATCAATTTTTTTTAAATATTAAGCAATAAATGGGAATATGGGTATCAAATGAAAGGTATTTTAGGCCGTATACCAACCAAGGTATTTACGACCAGGTTTTCCACCTAGGGTTGCCACCTGACCGCATTTTATTTATTCCTTTAGATATCGACCACTATATCGGGAACGGCTAAACCGATTTCGATGAAATTTGGTAGATGGATAGTATGCTTCCTTCTAAGATTTTCTACTTGGATGTTGCCACTAAAGGAAGCTTAGAGGGGTGCCACCTTTCCGAATTTTTTTTATATATTAAGCAATATATGGCAATATGGGTACCAAACGGAAGGTATTTGAGGCAGTATACCAACCAGAATATTTTTAAGTAGGATTCCCACGTAGGGTTTCCACCTGACTGGATAATAAGATAATATTTTGGAAATGTATGCTCTTGGTAAGTAAGATTATGCGACAAATTCGAAAAATACCGAGCAAGGCTCGGTCACCCCGGTACTAATTATAATCGGTATTATAATTTTGTTCACATAAGGATAGTTTGTAACTTCATAAAGTAATCTGTATAGATGTAGAGCTCCATCAAAGTTTTTAGAATGAATAGAGAAATCAAATTTGGAAGGATTCACACCCCAGAATATAAGTAAAACTTTTAATCGTTTGATAAAATTTATAAAAAAAGTCTACTAAAATGGCGAAATTGGATTTTAACGTCCCTTTTTCGATATCAAAAAGTTTTAAAATTACATTAATTTAATTAGAGGCACTTTGCTAAATGAAATAGTAAAACTTGGTCAGTAAGTTGAAAAACATTCAAAGCAGCAAAGGAAGCCTCGGAGAAATGCATCAATAAATTTTTAGAAATAATAGCCGAAGGATGAGGGGCAAAGTGAAAGGGCTCAACCTGTAGATATGTATAGTTTATTTGCTATTTAAATTCGAGGTATCGTAGAAGATCTTTTGGCCTGAAAATGAGTAATTTATTATAATTCAAAAATAGTTCACAAAATTTTATTTTAGTTATTTTGGTTTTTTTAACTCTCGAACATGAGTAAATATATGCAAAGTTTGAAAGGTTTTTTTTTGGTAAGCACTTAGCGACTTCTGAATAAAAAAAAATTTTTTTTTTAATTTGAAATTTTATTTTCAAAATCAAAGGAAAACTTGCTTGCAAGATATTAACCAAAATTGTGACTTCTTATATTTTTTTTTACATGCTTATTTTTTATTTGCTTTCAATCCAAATTATTTTAACAAACTTCCATACCTAACTCAGCATGGAAATGTCTAACGATATGTTAATTGTCAGATTTTAAACAAAGTGGAGAGGTATTTTACTCACATAGAGATGTCAGTTGTTTTTGGAACTGTAAAGTCTCTAGTATTCCTGACGCGGTTAGTTTGTCCTCAGTCAGCGAGTTTTACTTGTACACTATTACTTTTTCTGACTAGTTTGATGTTTGACTGTTGGGTATAGTATGTATATGTGAGAATACAAGAGTTCTCACAACTGGTTTTGGTTTTGTTTCTTATATGCAAATTCAAAATAAACTGGTAAACTGTTTATTAATATCGCGTGAATTAAAATATACAACGTTACTTAATGTAAATACTTTTCAGAGAGAAGCAGTAAGCAGGTGAAAACTAAGTAGATTGAGTTCATGATACCTAAAATATTTAATTCATAAGAACTGGTACGTCGTGGTTATTAGCTAGAAGGGCTTTTTGAAAGTTGAAAACAAATTGAACTTTTTAGTGTTTTTTTGTGAAATTAGTCAAACAATTTTTTTTAATATATAGACAGCTAAAGGAATATAAGATATTGCCAATTGAAAACAACAAAAGTTCGAACATTTTTTTGAATTGGTTCCACCTTGTCGTTACATTGTTAACCGATGCTCTTGTTATTTAATATTTCTTGTGCCATATATTGGCACATAAATGATTTACGAAAATTTAAATTGAATGTGTACCGATGAAACCCACTTATCTGAGCAATCGGTCGCATTGGGTATATACTCGTATATGATGGGGCCATATACAATAATTTTTTTTTTTATTATTTTTATATTGAAATACTGCACAAATTTCAGACCTTTGCATTGCCCATTTTTTATTCGTCATTTCGATGGCAGATACATGTTTTTACTTACAAACATCCGTCAGCGAATCATTTTCATGAAAGCCATAAAACCCCTTTAACTACTGTACTTGTAGACTATGTTGCCTTATGTAATGTTAAGGTAGGCGGATGTTTTATGTTTTTGACTAGCAGGCCTGGCAGACGTTGTTCTGCCTAAAATTTTATTTACCTATATTTAATAAATTTAACTTTTTTACCTCCCCACTCGGCGCTTCCTCTCCATTTTCTCCTGTATATTATTTTTCCTTCCTACTTTTGGTTCTCCCGCCACCCTCATATACCGTTAATCTTCTTTACCCTCCTAATTTTTCTCCAACACCTTCTCTACGTCTCAAATTTCTATTCCTACTCAACTTCTTCTACCACTTCCTCTGCGTGTACTGATATGTACATAGTTTCAAGATATATCGAATTAACTTTTGTTTGTTCCTGGTACCGCCTACTTTTTCCAAAGTTTTTTGTTTGATATATAGAACACATATCTATATATAAAATATCACTAACTTGAATTAAATATATATTAATTCCTAGCTATGTCGAATTACAACATTATATAACCTGAAGCTTTTCCAAAAACTATATATGGCCTTTCTCGTCTCACAGAGATCAACAGTAAATTTTGGACATGAATGAAGGACAAACAATACACACTTTTCCAAAATTATTTAAATCTTGACTTAAGGACACATGTTATCGAAATATCATGAATTTAGAGCAAATACGTCGGTCAAAATTGCCCAGGCGGTTAGATGACCATTTAAAGAAGAAGACCAAATACGTTCAGAGTAATTGCGAATTGAAATTGTATATAGCTTGGGGGCGTGGCACCACCCAATTTCCAAAATGATATATAGCCCTTACTGTAACCAGTGAACCCAAAAATATACTGTGAAAATTTCATAAAGATCGGTTGAGTACTTTGGACGCCTACTAAAGACACACAGACACATTCATTCATTTTAATTTATAAGATTAGTTTGTTAAAACGGCGTTAGTGCTGTTTATTCATTTTGATAAAAGTTATTGGTGCCGCCATTACCCCAAGAACAACAATTACACAAATAGAAAGTCATAAACTGACATCATTTAGAGTATAGGCTTGGTCAAAGAGAGTTCGGTGAAAATATACTTTTCAATTTTAATACCTTTATATTAAGTCACTTTCTTTGTTTTACTGGCTGCTCCAAGGCTTTGGGGTTCTGATTGAAGAAATTTTGTTTTTGTAGTGTTTGCAGGAGTGTGTTGTGTAGATGCAGGAGTTCGAAACTGGAATGCTACACCTGGTTTCGGGATAAGGAATGCTTGGCTAGGGTGAATTTTTGAAAAGTCATAACCCAGTACTAGCACTCCACTCAGAATCAAGAGTGGGCTAAACTTATGTTGCCATTCATTTCAGAGAGTATATCGTTAGCTGAGTTAAATATCAACATATGGAGAAAAATTTGTGAAGTGAGCCACCTAAAACATTTTTAAAGGTCATGTATTTTAATCAAATTGGGTGTTATGGCTCAGTACGATTAATCAAAAATAAATATTTCACAATTTTTCGAAACTCGAGTTATTTTATAACTTAAAGCTATAAACATATTTTCGAAGTTCGAAAGTTTTTGTTTAATTTCTCGCAACTAACCAGCTCATTTTTGAAATATATATATAAAGATGGTATCCTCTTTCAAACTGCATTACTTATTTTGGCGTATTAAATTTTTTTTTTTTGCAAAAATTATTCGCAAGATTTTCAAATATTTGCGATTCTTTAGCGCGTTTTACGATAATGTTGTTGGGAATTCCATTACAAACTACCAGCAAAAAAAAAATTGGGTCCCTGCAATTGGAGTTAGTTACTCTTTTAAAGGCGGGGGTGTCTGTGTGTAACACTGTTTTGAAGAGAAGAATATACGCAGAATAAATAATCTAAAAATTACCACAATATACAGGAGACCAGATAAGCAAAACAAAATAGTTAAGATTTGCTTATTTAACAAATTGGTTTAATTTCTGTCTAAAAGGTGTCATTTGCCTTAACCTGAAATAAATAAATTTTTATGAACTTTTCGTGAATGCTATAAACTCTTAATTAAAATAGTATAGAAAAAGACGAATGCCAAATAATTCTTGTTTCTTGTTTCTTGTACATATAAGGATGCTAAATGCTCTGAGTCTGTTATTGGTGTACCGCAAGTGGAATATATGAAAACGCCTATGTCCTGCTGCAGTACCAAGATGACCTATGTGTGACGATTGGTACAATTCAAATAATATAATATATGTACGTAGGGACAAGATGCTATGAGCAAGTTTTAGGTGACAAGAAAGCTTACTCGTTGAGGTGCGTATACTGTGGGAAAACTTGTTTGCTTTGGCAGTGGTGTAAGGTTGTTTATTCTAATATTAAAGTACTTTTTAATATTTAATATTTATTATATTTCATATTTTTGTGAAGATCAATTTTGTAAATTTTATATTTGATTTGGATTTTTGTTATGTTTCAAAAAGTTGTTTATTCAATTTTTACTAATTGAAACATATGAATTGTTTTAAAAAAATATTTAAAAATAAACGAAAGATATTAAATAACTATACTATTCAATAACTACAATTGGCGATCCCAACAAAAAATGTTAAGAGTGCATAAATTAAATTTGTTCAACTTATAAAAAAACGACTTTTCGGTATATAACAAAACGGTTTATTTCCCCAACCACCGAATAGTATCGAAACCAATTAAAAGTACACTTATTTATTTGCTCTCTATTGCATTTCCCCAGACCATCCATATACTCGTATACATATTTATGCGAAAACAATAAATTGCCCCTAAAAAATTTAAATAAGTCCCATTCCATTGCCGGATCCCAATTCTTTTGTTCCTGCTAAAGGTGTGTAATGGAATGACCAGCAAAATAAAACGCGATTTGACAGCGTTAAAGAAGTCAAATTTAAAAAAAAAAATTGCGAATAATTTTTGGAAAAAATAAATAAGCCAAAGAAATGAAATTTGGTAGAAGATAACATCTTGTATATATATGAACCAAATCGGACTTGTCCATCACGAGAAATTTGGCAAAAACTAAGGAGCTTCGAAAATTGGTTTATAAATAACTGAAATAACTGAAATTTCGAAAAACTGGCCAAACATAATTTTTTTGTTTTTTTGGAAACTATAGAAACAAGTTTCAGAAAAATATTTGAACTTCGAAAAAAAAGTGACCCACTTCACAAATTTGTATCCATATTTCTAAATTTTTTTCAAAACGCGGTATTACAGAATGAGTTTCAAAAACACCCTATCTGATCAAAAATTCAATACATTCTCAGTTGACATAAAATATTTTGAAATAAAGTAATCTTCTACTCAGCCGTAGATATGCTCACGTTGAGAATTGCTAACAGGTCACTTGATATGGTATAGTCTCATGATTGTGATGATAATAACTGGGGAATCCATTTGCACTTCCTCCTTTGATCTCTTTAACACAGAGACATGTAATTCCATGTATTTGTTAGTTCAACTAAAATATAATTTGAGGTCAATGAACTTCTTAAATACACCTACAACGTATCTAAGCTACACAAACGTACATACATATGTACGTGAATTCAGATTTCATATCCACTTTCGTTTATAAGCCCATAATATAGTTACATAACTTTATTTACCAAAAGCTTTGAAAAATTTACTACCCAAGTATCCCATAGGCACTCACATACAAACAATTTAATTCTAAAAATTAGTATCAATCGATGTATGTACTGCCGTGGTATATATTTATATTCATGCGTATTGTATATATATATATCTCATATGAGGTCAATGAGCCTCCAGCTATGTAGTAAACCAAATACTTTTGATAAACGTCAAGCTCACACGTGCAATGGGTAATGACGTTACAAGAAAGCCCAAGAAGTAATAATAATGATTACATTTCGTCATAATCATGCCAATGTTGCTAGGGTTTTCCCTACTCTGTCGCAACCCAAGGTCGGGTCATTGACTTGTTTTAGGTAAGCACAGAAACGCTTTACATTGAAATCGGGAGCAAAATATTTGAAATTTTTGTAGGTAGGGTGGTTGTATAAATGGGCATTCATATATACCTCAATTTGCAGCCCCTAAATTTATGTTAGCTCAATTTGTTTTGAGTGAAACTCGTTTGAGGCGATTGTATTGCTAAGCGAGTATACAATGTAAGAGTGAGAGTAAAATATCTAGGGAAGAGTGTGAATTTGCAGGAAGAGCATATTTGAATGAGAGCAAAAATGTATAACGTATGCTATGCGTGATTCAACTAACAGGTCGTGGCTTTAGGCCAGCTGATTGAAACTTTTTTCTCGAATTTTGGCAGTACGCTCATTTCTCAGTACATTTTTTAAAACTAAGCTCACGAATTACAACAACAAAATAAATGGAAAATGTATGTATGGATGTGTCTAACCCGCCATGCTTCCACCTTGTTGGTTGCGCCATGATGCTACGTGACAGATGTTGAACAGTGGACTCATCCCGGATTCAGCGTAGAATAGTCGTATTATTTTAAGGATGTTAACGTGGGTAAGTCATTGTCATTTTAAGAGCTTCAAAAAGCTACTGCTGAATGGAAGCATTAAAACGAAGTCAAATTTTCCTAAATGCAAAACTGTGATAAAGAATACGGTAGAACATGTCGCCGGGCAATCTATAAGAATCGCAATCCCCCAGATAGAACCAACAATTTGGGAATAGAACTTCTTAAAAAGCATATAAGATTATGTCAAGCGTATTGATCAAAAGACTGAATGCAATCATCCCTAAGCTAAGTGGACCTTCAGCATTCAAGTGCAAGAAGAGGCGTTTCCAATTGGTGTCAGTTATCGGTGAGATAGAATAACTGGTGTTCTTTGCTACACAATGGCGAACATGGGATAGTCGGTTAAAATAAAAATAAATGTATGCCCCTACATACAACATATAATCATATATTCATCAAGTTTTCCTACAAATTTGCAGGACCTAAAATTTTTTTGGCAAATCAGAGCGGCATTTGCAAAGCAGATAAATTTTTCCTCAGAAGCTTTCATGGCAGAAATACACTCGGAGTGTTTTCCAAGCCACTGCCGAGCCGCGAACCCGTTTTGAGAACAATTTTTTGTTACCTTTTTGTTACCATTTTTAATGTTACCTGTCCCGGTACTAGAACCTTGAACCTTCTGTGGGGTAAGCCAGGAACACTACCGTCACACCACGGCGGCTGCCATTAATTTATTTGAATATAAATAGCTTCCCTACAACAACTGCTAACCACATTTTTGCAAAATACCAATACATACATATTTTATGTTTGAAAAGTTTGAGTTCAAATAGACAGACGGACAGACAGACAGACGGACGGAAAGACGGGCATTGCTAAATCGACTCAGCTCGTCTACCTTATTATTTCAGTTTACTAATTGAAAGGCCTATCTCTTCTTCTTCTCATACGTACAAACATTTCACGTTTATGGAAGGTATGACAATCGAAAAAGGTATACAACTTCTCTATTGCAGTGGGGTATTAACAACTTGCCCGGATATTTTACTTGTGCGTTATCCGACTTGCTTAATTTTTAGCAAAAGTGTATTACATGCTATTGAGAAGCAGGTGACCAATTTTGATTGAAATATCGTATTGAAATTATAAGCAATCGCCTTTGAAAGTAGCAGACTTTTATGGTGAAAAGTGGGTGGCGCCACGCCTAATTCCACAAAATTCACAATATTTTTTTGCGGTTGAGTTTTTCTTAAAAAGCTTATTGGGTGTGCAAGATCTTATCAATATAGCTTGCATGGTTATAAAAATATCGCACTTAAAATTTTACAAACAAGTTTTTAGAGCTATGTTAAAAAACTGGGCTTGGCCGTTGACCGATTTCGCCTATTTTTACACCAAACATTTACCTGCATATTTACAACATTTTCGCCAAATATTGTTACGATAAATACATTTTTGCCGGAGTTATGGGATAAAAACTTTTGTGGAATAATCCACTATAAAAGGGGCGGGGCCACGCCCATTTTCAAAAATTATATTTTTCGACTTTTTTCGTTCACGGACGGTGAAATATAAATGATATAAAGCTTTTGTATGCAAAGTTATTGCCTATTAAATATATCTATGGTCCTTTTCAAAATCTATTTTCGTATTAAAGTGGGCGTGGTTCTTAACCGATTTAGCCATTTTTTCTCCAGAACATACCTTGTATTAATATAAATATGTATGCTAAATTTCATTTCGATATCTTGAAGGTTTTTGATTTATGATTAATATTATTTTTAGTTTTGACTCAATCAAAAGTGGGCGGTGCCACACCCGTTTTCAAAAATTTCTTGAAAAATTTATTTTCTGCCTTAACATTAATGTACACAATAAATTTAATTCTTATAAGTGTATTATGTACTGAATAATCACTTTTTTTGGACTTTCGAATATATTCTATACATAAAAAGTGGGCGTGGCTATTATCCGATTTCGCCCATTTTAAATAGCGCTCGCAGATGAGTGCCAAGGAACCTGCATACCAAATTTCAGACATGGCTTAATCAATTTCTTTTTTCCTCCTGAACATTTTGATATATACAAGTCAACCACCGTTAAGCGACTAAAGTTAATATACCTTGGTTGCGTAGCACTACTAGGTATACAAATTAGTTGTTGTTATTGTTGCTGTTAATAGTGCTTCGCCCTGCCTAATAAGCAGGATCACTCTGAGAATCGTTATCAAGTTTTTCTATCAGAACTCGAGGAAAGTGGAACTTTAACCAGGGTTGGACCAGTTTTATGATGAACAAGTAAGAGTTTAGAGTGCTCGCCTTCTTCGGCGTTCATTAGAATTTTATCAAGGTGATACTCAGATGACATAAGAAAACATCCCGGACCAGTTCTGCCAGGAGTATAACCCTGTCTATGAAAATTAGTCATATGTTGTTCTTATTTCCGGTTTTAATTTCCATGGTATTATTTTTGGAGTTTCCTCAGATTGTCTATATTTCTGCGACAAAGCTTTCGTTCTATTAGAACCGTTATACGTATGTTATTGATCGTCCTTTTTGGACGGACTTTGCCTTTAAAACTCAGGCACTTTGATATGAATTGAGAGTGGTATGAAATTTTGTTTTGTATTTGAAGTGTAATTTTGTTTCTGTGCCTATATTTGAGGCCAAAACAAAAACAAAAGTGCTACAAGGGTATATGGCTTGCGCAGCACTGGCTTAGACAAACGCTTAAATTTTAAAACAATTTTTTTTGTAGAAAACTAAAAATGTATGTCGTATGTATCTTTTATAACTGGTTTAAATACTGCTTAGCAATGGCCGGGCCCCCTAAGGCTTCCAGCCAGGGTTGCGTTTGAATAAATTTGGGTTTTAAAAGTTTTACATTTTTTGAGAACTTTGAACTTTTGGATGCTCAGAGAATATTATGATCTGAGTCTACGAAAATTGCGCTGATCGCACTTATGAAAAACTGAAAGAAAATTTACCTAATTTACACGATTCTGCGAAGTCCGAGAGAAGAATGACTATGTCTCGTCTGTAGCAGATACAAGTCGCAGCCTGTAGTGTCTGCTTATGCCGGAGGGAGAGGGTAACTGAATTATTCCACTTTAGACCCCTTCAACGTTTAGGAAATTTCACGCACGCGCACTTTAAGACGAGTATACATAATACTAAAACCCGAAAACCAGTTCTAATCAAAAATTCAGTGGGTAATAACGCTTTTGGGGGAGGGTTTGAACCCCCAAAACCCCCCGTGCGCACAGGTCTGCCCTGTTATTTTCGCCACCTAAAAAACCACATAATAACGGGATTGTTATTCATAGTACATACTTATATGCATATAAACGTCAGTTGTAAAACTGCAAACTAGTTTTTTCTTGAGAATGGCAACCATTTTTGCAAAAACAAACTTAGGGGTTGATTGCAATTTGCAAACTTGTAAAAAACTTATATCACGAAAGCTCTATAAAGTGTTTGGTATATGAGGAAGTACGAAATTGCCTTCCTACCACATAAGTTTTGCGAGAGGTTTGAGCCGCATTGCACATGCGCAAATTCATGAATTTAGAAATTTCGTACAGCATACGCGATGTGGGGAAGTGACATTACTTGTATTTTATGGTGATGCCATGTGAAGTTACCAAAACAAGTGCTCAGTATATTTCGTTCTAATGAATTAAACTATTCATTTTATTTAAAACAAAAAATAAATATGTTGCCCCCAGGTAAAAAAGAACCAAGTAAGAAAGTTTCAGTTCTGGTGATCGGATTCGGGCTTTAACTAGCTGTTTAAATTGATTGGCCCGATGTTTTTGATCGTTTTGTTTCAAGTAACGTCAGCTCATCGGCTTAAGCGATAGCCGGGTTATCGTTAGATATCCTTTTCGAAGAACTCTTCGTTCGCATGTTCTAAAAGCCATCCCATATTTTATCGACACTGTTCAAGACTAGACTTAAAGAGCCTGACTTTTTGTTCGCCGGGAGAAGACTTTACCTCTGAGCTGTTTACTCAGTCCACAATAGAACTAGTTTTCCAAAGTGAGTCTCTGTTGAATTTCTTGGCTAATAGTTTAACGCACAATACGCTAGATAGAACCTTATACTCGATATTAAGTAATCTGATTCCGCCTAAGCTGTTGTTTAAGGGATCCTCTTTCATTGAGATAGGCAAAGCATATTTAAGTTCCATGAAGGAGTTCCAATAATGCATATGTTTTAAACCCTCCTCGTCTGCTTGTTAGAAAAGCTCAACTGATAGTCTGGCATTTCCCAAAGCTTTATTGTTTCGCGCAGTCATATTGCTTTTCTCACTTACTTATAGTCGGGTTACCAAGTCGTCTTTATTGTCCCAAAAGACTCCAAGGGCATGTGGTTATTGCAAGAAATATTAAAGATATATTTGGTATCAGGAGGCGGCATAAGATATGGAGGGTATGTTTTTTTATGGTGGAATTGTGCCTGGAAAAGTAAGGGGTTAACATGTTACAATATTCAGATCGAAGTTGAGCCGGAGTGACTCTAGTCTATCCTCCTCACCTCTTTCATGTGCTTAGATGTTAATAACGGGGTTCACAATCCCAGATCTGAGAGAGGTATCCTGACTCAGACTGGAGGCTATTTAGAGCCGGCCTAACTCTTCTAGAGTTTCTAAGCACACGCGACGCTTGGCATCCATTTAGGTAGTAGCGGTCCACCGGGAGCGTAGCGTGGTGGACTGTATGGAAAGCTTTCTATATGTCAAGTGAAACGAGTGGTTGAGGATGTTTTGATTCAAAGCTGTGGTAGTGCTATTTAATTTACGGAAAATATGTTTATGTTTAGAAAAGTGCAAGTTTATGGTGTAGGAGGGAAGTAGAAAGTTCCATATTGTCTTCGCAACCGGCGATAGGAGAGATATCGGGTGACATAATTATCCTATATTTATGTCCCTGATTTTAGGGAAGGAACCACTCTCGATTGTTTTCATATCTTTTGGTTGAAGAAGGTAATAAGCTAGAGATTAAAAACAGCAGCTAAGTAGCTATGTCCATCATGGCCATGGTGTATCAGCTTCCTTGACCTACGAGACAGTTATAGCAACAGGCGCCTTCTTGCTTCTATATTTCGGCGCTCGACGAATGACTCGTCGCTTAGCCCTATCATCCGGATCATTTATTATTAATTGTCGGCAAAAGGAAAGATTTGAAACTATCTCTAAAGGCTAGGGAGACATTGGCATGATTTGATTAGGCCTTCACTGTAGACCAAAGTTTGTCTACATCCCCTGAGAGTTTGCTTGTCTCAAGGTGTTCTTTATATTTGGTATCTGAAACCTGTTCCTACAATGGTAAGACTCTTAGGTTACGGTTGCAACTCAAATTATCGCAAGTTTAGTCAAACCAAAATCATGTTTCATTTTCCATACCCAATGTGGTTTTGAGCACTTTGCCTAACTGAGAAGGGAAATAGCACTTCACTTGATGTCAAAATTTGTTTGTGTACCAATAATAAAACTAGTTTAATAAACTCAAATGTTTGCACTTGCTATCACCCTTTTATTAGCTAGAGAAGAGAATGCTAAAAAATTCACTAAAATGTATTATATAACAGTCTGGCAACACTGCATTTTCAAAAACCACTCAAATGGAGGAAGAGAAACTAGAGAAAATGGTTTGAGTGATATTACCGAATATGTTAAGGAGCAAATTGCTAATTATGTTGAAAATTATTAAGAAAAATGTAAAGCAAATTGCAGCTGGAAACTAAAAGAGGACTATCTTAATAAACGTATGAGCAGCTAACGCATTGCCGTTCACGTGAATGAGGTGTGTGAATGTATGTAGATAATGTGTGTGGTGGCGAAGTAAGTTTAGATGTACCTTTGCTACATGAGCTTATTATAAAATTAATATATATATATATATATATATATTTGTCGATTATATACCTATATGAACTTACCTTTGCTATGGCCGATAGGGACATAGCGTTGTGATGATACTTTGAATAGTTAATTTTGAAGCCGTCTATTAAACACGCACACAAAGTTATAAAAGCACCGTAAAGTGCTATGAATTATTCTAGTATTTTTTACTTCACTTTAAACTCTACTTAAAGCAATCCCAAAAGGTTAGATAGCGTTCGATGTTAAATTTGCAACAAACGACTAATGCCACTACTCACTACTACAGTCGGATTTATAGCAGTTATGTACTGCAAGTTATGTATGATTGCTTGTATGTTGTTGCCGACTGCTACAAATTGCCAATCATTTCAGCAAAATCACAAAATGCTACAATTTTTTTTTATTGTATTTAGTATCTTGCAAAACTTTAATAACACAATTTTCTAATTTATTCTCACTTTCAATTGATTTACTTTGGCTCTTCCTATATACTTCCGCTATTAGCGTTCAAAGCTAATGCCTCTGCCCCCTTTCACAATACTTTAAAAGCTGCTACCAGAACAATCACACACTCTTTTTTTGTATTTTCTGTGAGTTGTCGCAAGTAAAAGCACCACAAACTTTATATTCTGATGGTTCACAACACACTAACAAGGCGAAATGCACAGAATTGCCGGTTGAGCTTGCCTAAATAGAGTTAGGTACGCTAAGCATGAAACTTTGTATGTATGTGTGTGTGTATGCACTCACACTAATACATTCGGTTTGGCAAAATCGTCCTTTACATCATTTTCTTTGTTGACTATACTGTTAGGCGCAATCGAAGGGGAAGCAATGCCGACAGCAAGGCAAATCGCACTCTCGCAAGCTTATTACCGACAAGAGTATAACAAAGCTTTTTGAGTGAAGAGCGCCACGTGAGTACGCGCGGAACTTGTGATTGAGTGTTGCCGTCTTCGTTATTTTTAACCAAAATTGGTAATTTTTTCTAACTTTGAAACGCTTTTGGTAGTTTGGTAATTTGTTCTATTACTTTAGGCCAATATATAGTTTTAAGTAAAATATCCTTCAAGTGCTGGAAGAATGGTATTTCAGAAAAATAACTTAAGTTATAACAGAAAAATTAACACTTTTTGAAAACTATGTAGTGGTTTAGGAAAAAGTATGACTTTTGAAATATATTTTGTAATAGCGATTCAAAGAGGTATTGTTGATTTTTCTTTTCACAATTCCATCTAAGATTTTTATATTATTTGATTAACATACTTACGTACCTGCAATTTCATTTTTCATAATTAATTTTTCAAATAAACCTGTATGTGCTCGTTTTTATATGGTAGTTTTTTGGTAGTTAATTTTTTTTATTTTTGGTTACTTTTTTCTTATTGCTGTGGCAACACTGGTGTGAATGCAAGCACACAACTTAAATTTGTATGAGGTAAATAACTAAATAAACTTTACATATGTAGATTCCTTTGTGCTTCAAACTTGGAAAGCGATATTTACTAAAGCTTTCGTAAAATTTTGACAGCCTCTGCCGGAAGTTACTTTACTTTGAGAGCCAATGACCTAAAAAAAGCTTCAATTAATTTGTAAAAAAACACAAACACAACACAGCACCCATTGTCGTTTCCGTCGCCGAGGTTAAGGAAGCCATAATGAAGGCCAAGCCCTCAAGATCATTTGAACCCCACGGTAAGGCCATGAAGATGTTGAAACAGGAGGAGGAGCCGACGAACCAACGAGAATAATATCATCCCGTATCTCTCCTGTCGCCGGTTGGGAAGTTATTGGAGACCATTCCTCTCCCATATTACACTGCAAACCTCCAATTGGCCGAACTCCAATATGGTTTCCGGAAGTCACATAGCACAACGTCTGCTTTGTACGCCATAACGTCACAGATAAACTATGTTTTGAATCAATATCCTCCAAACCATAGGACGGTGCTCGTGGAACTTAACCTCTCTAAAGCTTTCGACATGGTCAATCACGTAACACTCCTAAGAGACCTGGAAGAGACACTGCTCCCTGCTGGCCTAAAAAAGTAGACCGCTAACTACTGCAACGGTCGGCAGGCGTCAGGAAGTTTAGGAAGAAGAAATCTAGACCACGAATTAATTTCTATATTTTGAGGCTTCCTCCCCCACCAAAAGAAGTCTCCATTATTTCTTACGCTGACGATTGCACGATTATGTCCTCGGGCAAGGGTTCCTCCATTGACGAACTCTGTACTAGGATTAACTGTTATCTTCGTCACCTTTCTAGCTTCTTCACCAAGCGAAATCTGACCCTGAGCAGACTGTTCTAACTGAACTGCCACAAAGCTAGTCATCCAAACCGTCATCTATTGGATGAAGATCCGCCCTCTAGAGACATAAGGAAACATCTCCGTAAGCAATTTGATGAGATACGGCACCACATTACCTTGTCGTTTGATCTGCGTAACCAACCATAGGCGGTTTCTAAATAGCTGAAAAGGAGCGTGCACTTCCGATGGGGCTATTACGGAGCTATCACGTTTGCTTACTCACTAAAGTAGTACGAAAAGTAACGCTTACGTATGTGTTACTCGTTGAAGTAGACATCTTCGCTTCTGCCACTTCTGTGTTAGCTAGGAAACGTGTATCCAGTGTTGGGCAAATTATAATTGTTAAAACAATTAATAATTAACAATTAATTAATTGTTAATTGCAAGTTCTACAATTAACAATTTTTAATTGTAATTGTATTTGCAAAAATGTAAAATTAACAATTAATCAATTGCAATGCTCACAATTAAATTAATTGCGACAAACTTCTACTGCAAGAACATGTAGGTTATATATATATGGCAAACAATTGCTTGATTTCTTTCAAATATCATTTTCGTGAAAAATCTGTGCCCCTGGTGAATTTTATTGAATATCTGGATGGAATCAATCGAGAATTACCAGGGTAATTGTGAAAATGATTAATTATAATTAATTGCTTCATAAAACAATTAAAAAATTAATTTAAATTTTTTCAATCGTAATTAATTCAACTTTAAATGATTTAATTAAATTCAATTCAAAATTTTAATTGCAATTAGTTTGAAATCAATTTATTTAATTGCAATTACTTTCTTAATCAATTAATAAATCACTTAAAAATTTAATTGATTAACGCCCAACACTGCGTGTATCCAACTACTCCACACAAAATCCGTATTCAACCATTTACTCACCAAATGCGCTGCGCTATTTCATATTTCCCATAGAGCAGAAACTAGATGTTTTTTTTTTGTTTTTGTCTTTCATTTCATTTTTATTTTCATATTATTTTGAAAAGAACTTACATGATGGAATAATCTGATTTTGTTTTGTTCATCTTAAATATGGTAATAATTGTCTGTTTTACACATTCAGTGTACATTTTCCGTACTATTAAAATTCCATATACGTACTTTTACAAGTGTTTTTTTTTTTATTTTTTATTTTTTTTACTTTTAATATATATATATATATTTCTTAATTTTTGTTTATAAGTTTAAATTGTGTAAAGTAAAAAGTATATAAAAAATTAATTTTACATTGATTAAAGGAAAATTAGTTTAAAATTATTCTAATTGTAATAGAATATGTAAATTATGCATGCGTTTATATCAATACTGATTTTCCGTATTTTTATTTGGCTTGTTTTTGTTTTATATATTTTTTAATGCCAAAGCCCGATACTTGGCAGAGGTGTACATATTCGGTAAGTTTTTCGTTTTTATTCAGGTGGATATTTAACAAATTCGCATTTTGCACGAATGTGAAATAACGAAACGGAAATATTTCATAAGTGCATTCATTATAAAAGTTTGAGGCATATATACTAGTGTACATATGTATGTATGTCTGTTCACATAATTCTGTGTAAATTATAGCGAGTTTGTGCTTTAACTTAACGTACTTAGTTGCTAACGAGTAACGAAGTAACATTGTCACATAAAAATGCATTTTTTTTTATTGTTTTTATTGTTTTATTTCTTGTATATAAAGTATTTAGCACAACGTTTCCAAGTCTTGATTAAAACAAAAACACAAAAGAACATAATTTCAACGTAATCATATATTTATGTTAATTTCTCTTTTGCAATTATAATTATTATAATTAATTTATATATGTACATACTATTAGTACATATATACCACTATATCATGTATGTCGTCATAGAGTTGACGCTTAAAGTAAGTAACGCAGATTGTAACAGGTTTTTTTATTTATCCTTAAAATATATATACTATACGAGTATATGCATTTATGTGAGTAGGAGTATGTCGGTATGTAGGTGTGAGTGTACTTAAGCAAAATGCATCTACGTAGGTATGTAAGTATATATATATCACTACTACAGGAGAATATAAATGTATGCAAATTTTATTTTTACATTCTACAATAAATACATATACATACCTTTATTCTATGTTTGTATATATATGTGTATGTATGCATACAAAATGGTTTATACATAACTTCACTAATACATAATAAATTTTTTAAAACAAAAACTCAAATATTATTTTGCTTGATTTTTAATAATTCATATACATATATGTATAATTATAATAATAATGTTTCACATATTTACTTAATATATAATAAACATTTTCTTTTTGCCTAGTTATTTACTCCAAAAAGAAATTAAATTAAAAACTAAATTTATCTGTGTGTGTATTTGTGGTGTTTATTTAGGGTTCTTTAGTAGAACTTCAGTTAAAAGCGCACAACCGAGAGAATTTATATATATTTATATATATAGTTTTATTTACACATACCAATGCAAACACACAGCCATACAAATTAATATGCAAATATATATAAAATCGATTTTGAATATGTGGTGGCATCATGGTTGCGTTATAAAAATAGTTTAAATAAAATTTGCAAAATATATTAATACAATTAAACAAGGAACAAATGCCTATATCTATCTACTTTCTAGAAACATTGCTAAAACCTTAACAGACAGCACCTCAAAATCAGTCAAAAATTTACAGAAACCACACAAAATCAACTCGGTTCTGTGACAAGTCTCTATCTCTATGGCGCGATATACAACATCATAAACCTCCTAAGAGATTTTTGCGCCAAGCTTCTCTTCCAATGTGTGGTGTGTCGATTTGAATTTTTCCCTACAAATTGGTGGGACCTACAGTTTTTTGCCGACTCCGAACGGCATCTACAAAGGAGACGAATTTTTGCTGAGAAGCCTGTCATGGCAGAAATACACTCGGAGAGTTTGCCAAACCACTGCCGAGGGGCGACCCCGTTTTGAAAAACTTTTTTCAAATCACTTTTGATGTTACCTGTACCAGGGCTCGAACCATGGACCTTCGGTGTGGTAGGCCGGCAACACTACCTTCACACCACGGCGGCCGCCTCTGTGACAAGTAAGAGCACAAAAAAGAGAGCAAAAACCTAGTAGAACCAGGGATCATCATTTTATTAATCCCGGAGTACTCCCTTGCGAGTATGGTATTACTCCCTATTACTTCCTATACTTCTGTGTATTGCCATATAATTTTGTATACTCCCTTTTAGTATTGCATGTTCTAGGAGAGCGAATAAGAGAAAAACTCCCTTTTACCTTCCAAAAAACCAAAATGGAGTTTGTGTTATTACTTGTTTATGACTCACAATAGAGTAATGGGGGAGTTTTGCAGAATTTTAAAAAACCTCGTAGGAGAGTAATGAGGGAAGCATTTCAAATTCCTTCTAAGCGACCAATTAAATTTTTTTGGAGAATCATGCCTCAAAGCTTCTATGGAAGCAAATGAAGAGTACTATTTTAAATCTCACAAGCGAGCAATGGAAGAGAACTCTTGAATACCTCATATATTAGCAATAATCATTAAGAAACCAAAATTTAACTAACTACTTAGCTGACCAAGCAAACAATTTCTGCCTTTTATTTTGTTGAAAATCTTTTTTCGTTTGCTGCCAAAAAAAATCAGCTTACAAGCTGTTAGCTAGGAGTAGAAATTGGAGAAATCTCTACTTTCGCTCCAAAAAGATATAGAAGGAAGCAATCTTTTATTAGTAACGTGAGAAGGTCTCCTCTATTGCTCCAAGATTATTAAAATCGTAGCATAGAGTGTAGAAGTCTCTTATTCATCGCTTAGGGATATCTCCACTTTGCCTCCACAAAGAGTAGAAAAGTATGTCAAAGAGAGTACTCTCTTATTCATCTCTTGGGGAAACCTAGCTCCGAGTTTTACTGGGAAGGTTCTCTCTCAATCAGAAGTTTTAATTTGTTTAGCTCCAGAAAAACTTTCATAACCATAGTCATAACCGTACCATACTTAACTATATCTATTGTGTGTTATTTGTGCCTTAAAAAATATTAATTTAGTGGAAAGTATGAAAATGGAAAATATATCTAATAAAATTACATCGAAAACGAAACAAAACAAAGTTCCAAAAAGATAATCAAATCATGACAAAAAAAATGTGGTAGTTTCACTCAATATTGACTTTGGGGTCGAACAACGTTATATGTTCCGAAAGGGAGTTTTTAAATCACAATAGCATTACACCCGTAATTCGGAATGACGTTATACGTGAGGAATTGGCGAGAAGTACCGGTCGGTTCAACTATGCACTATTACTCTTTTAGAAAGTTGGAAAGTTTCAAAGTTATTGTGACTTAAAAAACAGTTTGCGGTCACGGAACGTATGTCGTAATTCCGCCATATTAACAATACTTATATTGGAAATGTAGAAAAATTTCTTTTGGATTTTTCTAGAGTACCTAATTGTTGTCAGAAGTAGGTACAACAAGCTTTTTTCAACTTAACTTACCAAAGTAGTACTTTTTCAAAGCCTTTAGGTCAATAGAAGAATAAAAAACATTTCAATACTTTTTGCTCGGGAATCCGACTACTGAATTGTTTAAAAACTTCAACTTATTTTTATATTTTATCGGTCAACATATCCAAACATTTTCAACAAGATTTATAAGTATAATTATTAGCGAAGAAAGTCACTGGAACATTGTTGAAAAAATGACAAAACAGAAGCGAGGTACACAGAAAATCGTCTTTAAAGGGTAATTCCATTCGATCCAGTAATCAACTGAAATAATGTCAAGGCGTTAGGTTGGAACAGCTGATTTTCTTTTATGCGTCTTTTTGTTTTCGTTTTCAGCAACGATATATTTTTTTTTTAAATTCATCAGGGAAAATTTTCCAGAATACAAAAAAAAACATGTCAGCATGATTTTCAAGCAGATGTCATAATGGCAGCAAAAGCCAAATGTCTAACATGGCGGCCAAAATCATTGAGTGAATCTACTTATACTATGATTCAAATTGGATATGGCAGAAAACTAAAATTCATATAGCTGGCTATGATATGATTAATCATTAATCGATAATATTGATTTCCATGAGGCTGATTCGATCAGCTGTTTTAAAGAACCTTTTAATGGAAATATTGCTAAAGGGCGACATTCAATAAACTAGTAACCCAGCGATGACAGCTTCCAGCACATTGAGAGGAGCTTATACACAATTCGATTTATGGTCCAATTAGCCAAGACTTAGACTTAATTACGCATGAATACCGAACATCTAGTAAAAGTGCAGCATATGCGTTTAATTTAACTTGGAAGATTCGAAAGCTCACATTTTGGAAATCTGAACTTATTTTCTAAGATAAGAGTGACGCGTGCGAGAACTGTAAATAATTTGTTATTAAAAAATTACTCATGAAATATGAGTTTAAAATTTATCCACTAAGCAAAATTCTTAAATAAGTACGTCGGAATTAATATTTTTGACCATTTCAAATTTATTTATTGATAACTATTAGAAACATTTCTCTCCATAGTACTTTGTTAACATTTGGTTTACGCGCTGCGTCTCTCTTTAAAAGTTATTTAATTTAAACTGAATGCATAATTTCAAAACCGATTTTTTGATGTTAATTTCTTAGGCGACGATGCAAAGTTCAGATTGAATTGATTTTGTAAGTCAAATTTTGGGGGTTTTTTTTTTAAGTAAATCGAGACTTTTTAGTGTTGCACCGGAAATAGAAAATTGTAGCAGATTAAATATAAAGAAATATTTTATGTAGCCTACTTTTAGGGACCATCTACCAATTTTCCAAATTTAAATAAACTATTCTTTTAATGAAATTTGTCATGTTGATAGTGAACTACATGCACACTTTCTATATGGGTGTTGTCAACGAGGATGTCTTTAAAAGGTTGCCACTTATTTGAACAAAAATGAAATGAGAAACAAACGAAATGAAATAAAAACAAGTAAGGAAAACGCTGCCTTCGACTGTGCCTCAGACTTTATACCTTTCATGAAGTTTAGGTTTAAGTGTCCGATCCTTACTCACAATGAGTACAAACTCTGCAAAACTGTTAATTTAAAGATACATAGCCGAAACCCCATTTATCGGAGCAATCGATTGTATGGGAGCTATATTTTATGTAGGTCCGATCTGGATGATTTTCACTACACACATTACATACATAATATGTACCAAACCTGCAAAATTTTAATTGCAAGAGTTATAGGCCAAAACTCATTTATCGGAACAGGCGATTGTATGGGAGCTATGCTTTGTATTGGGCCGATCTTGCTGGTTCCGACAAATGATAAATGTTTTACAAAATGGCGGCCCCTTAGCAAATTTCAGCGAGAAACTGACGGACTAGTTTGCGTTCACACAGACAGACTGACGGACAGACAGAAATTACTAAATCGACTCAGGTCATCGCGATGATCATTTCGGTACAGTTATTGGTGGGTCTATCTCCTCTTCTTCTCATATTTACAAACATCGGACCAAAGGTATAATACCATTTCATGTTCATGAAGGGTATAATTTATCTCTGCTGCTAACATCGCAAACACTATATAAAACGCGCGCAACATAAGTTAAATACCAAGCCACCACTTCAGAACAAAATCTTAAAACAAATTATGTACATACATAGATATCATTCATCCTGGACCAAAACACATTAATTTTATACTTTTTAAAAACATTTCTCACAAACACTCAGTGCCAGCACTATCACTCTGAATTACAAGTTTCTTTTTTGTTTTTAATGCTTACATACATATTAAATACAATGTAAGTATGTAGATTTGAATACTAGAAAATGCACATGCATTCATATATACGTATTCATCTTACTCAGTATAAGTAGGTATGCATGTAAATCTCTACAATGATTCACGCCAAAACTTTGCCTTAAGACATGCATATATATTTTTTTCATTGTAAATTTCCATAATAAATACACTTCTTACTTACATGTACATATGTATGTACATATGTATATTTACTTATTAAACTCATCTTTAGCTTTGAGTAACTCGCTGCGATGCTCCTAGGATACTTCTACGCCCATGTGTAATGTTGAAAGTATTATAAGAGGCAAATCTATAACCCATTTTATGCTACCAATACTTTATATATGTGTATGTAGGTGTATTATATATGTAACGATTTTTGTTAGATAAAGTGTTATACTAATTAAAAACATTTGAATTATTATTTGAATGTTATGGCGTATGTATGTATGTAGGTATATTTTTTAAATTTATTTACTTTATAATAAAAGTTAGTAAATGTTGATGACTGTAGGTTCCCATTAAATAACTATATGTATGTGCATATGTATGTATGTATGTATGCATATGTGAGTTTTGTTTACACATTTATTTCAAAAGTTCTTTTATTACTACAAACTACTAAAGATATATTGATTTTCGTTAATACTTATTCAAAGATGTAATATTTGAAATTTTAAAAATTATTGGAGGGATTTCATTTATGATTTATTTTGATATATATGTAAAGATTGGCCCCACATTTGAAGGAACGCAAAAGCCATAGCACTTAGACAAGTACACAATTATTTTTAACTTTTAAATATAGTTTGAAATTAAATATACAAAGCCTAGCTTAAATGCATTTTAAACTAAATGTTATTTATTTAATTATTAAAAAAATCTTTAATAAGTGTTGGCTGCTCGAGTTTATGAAGTAATTATATGCTCAGGGTTGTGCAAGACTACCCCACGCATCCAAATAAAAAGAACAATGGCAACGCTCAAGTTAGACCTTCAACAATGTAGCGGCGAAAAACTTATTTAATTCTGTGTCCTAGTTTTTTAGTGATGCGCGAACAAACATGCATACCGAGAGATAGGCAAAAGCTCTACGAATTGTTAATTTGGCTACTGTTCCACTTAAAACAACCCCATATGTATTTCTATAAAATATCTAGCCATCGTCCTCCTATATTTTAGGGTGTATAACATAATCCCGACACACAAAATCAAGAAACACAAAATCCCGAAACACATAATCCCGACATGACCAAATTCAGACCATTCATAATCCCGAAACGACAAAATCCTAACCATTTAAAATCCCGACACGACAAAATCCCAACAAAAAATCCCGACAAAAAAACCGACAACTGTCCCAAACCAATTGGCCGTGGCGGCAATTCATATGTTCTATTTTAAATTAGTTTTGAAAAGTTTTGCGATGAAAATTTTACCTTCCTTTAAAAAGATTTAAAGGAAAAGTTGCCAGGCGAAAATATAATAAATTTTTCTGGATTTTGTCTTGTCGGGATTTTGTTATGTCGGGATTTTTAAAGTCGGGATTATGACGTGCTCCCATAATTTCATAACATGTTTAACTAAATTTTGAGCCTTATAGGTACCACTGTCTAACCTCTGAAGACCTGAGCATGCATTAAATGCGATTTTAAACTTTTTCATGGTTTTTTGTACAAGGTGGCGCAAAAGTAAGCTTCCGATGTTCAGCATATCGGTTGTGGCACGTGCAGTGTGTGCTGTTGCACCGTCTTGTTGGAACCACATGTTTTCCAATCCCAATTCATCAAGTTGCGGCAAAAAGAACTCGTTGATCATTGCTCTGTAGCGCTCACCATTCACAGTAACCGTTTGGCCCCGACCGATTACACTGTCCAACAGCATTTTTGGAACAGAATAGCGACCCCATAATTCTGAAGGTGTATGTTGAGTAGATCATTTTTGTAGAACAAACTTATGGTTCAGCACGTCTGAGTTTTTTTTTACAGTGGGTCAAAGTTTTCATTTTTTGGTCGCAGGGAGCATTATACTATATGAAAAAAATGCTGTAAGTTAATGTCTGAGAGAATTGTTATGGTCAGAGTTGTATTGTGGAATTGTATGAGGATTATTTTTGTGGAATATCTTAACCCTCTAACTGGTCTCTTTATGGGTCAATTTGGACCCTTTTTTTGAGAAAATCAAAAAATATCCTTTAAAAAAGGACATTTAAGGATTAAAATATTCTACGAAAATGTTTGCCGGAAAATTTCAGTGGGGGTCACCAAAGACACCATTGTTGTAAATAAAGCTCTTTACGATTAATTGGCAAAATTACACACAAAAAATTATAATTTTGTTTTAATAGTGGTTTATTATAGTATGTACATATTTATTTTTTTGCTTCAAATTTTCGAGTAAAAGGGAATTGGGAAATAGCAGTAGTATGACAAAGGATTGAAGATTAAACTGAATATGCTTTCCTGTATTTAGCTTGACGTGAATGTCCCGATGGGTCAAGGTTTCTGTACAAGCCCCATACGTATTCAGCAAGCATTACACTTTGGGATTTCCCTTTGAGTCTTTCTTCCAATACCTTTATATCCTGATGAAACCTTTCACCGTGTTTATATGAAACCGCTCCAAGGTTTTCTTTAAAAAAATTGAGATGAGAGTGCAGAAAATGCAGCTTTAGTGACATCTTAGCGCCAATATTGTTCAAACCGATTAGCATGCTTTCAATATTTTCTGCATAGTTTTGTGCTTTTGAGTTTCCAAGGAATTTTGATATAACCAGCTGCATAAAGTCAAATGCTGTCTTTTGCATATCTGACAGATGACCATAAAATTCTTCATCTTGTAATAATTTTCTTATATCGGGTCCAACGAGCATTCCTAGAAAAGGTAATTTACATTAAATGAAATAAATTATTTGAATGCGTTTGAAAGCATTTCCTTGTGTATTTAAGCTTTTAATAAAATTTTTCACCACGCCCAACTTAATATGCAGCGGTGGAAGTATGACCTTATCTTTTGGGACAAGGGATTCATGGATTACATTTAAGTCACCAATAATATTTTCTTCACGTTCTTCGAAATATTTAATATGATAATGGCTGCTGGTAGCACGTGAATCCCATTTACAAAGAAAGCACATATATTTTGTGTATCCTGTTTGCATTCCAGTCAATATTGCAATCATTTTGAAGTCTGCGCATACTTCCCATTTATATTTATAGTATTCAATTTTATTTAAGAGATTTGAAATATTTGCATATGTTTCCTCCTTTTTTGTGGAATACGCAACCGGTATGGATGGATGCTGATTTCCATTGTGCAGTAAAACTGCTTTTAAGCTGTGTTTTGAACTATCTATAAATAGTCGCCAAGCGGAAGAGTCCAGTGGAAGCTTTAGATATTTTCGAACCTCTTCAATACTGCAACAGTATACAAGTTCTTCTGATTTTTTAAAATAGCTTTCCAAATCGGCGTGTATTTTTTTTGGAGATGTAACTTTTACATCGGCTTTTATCAAATTCCTGTTTTTCAATCTGGAACACAATATTTCAGCTTTCTCTTGTGTTGGTCCTAAATCTCTTACAAGATCTTCAAAATAAGCTTGGTCTATCAAATTAGGACATATGTTTAAACCATCAAGAGGCAAGTTACTTATATCTGATATGTTTTCAACCGCCGCTGTTATTTCTGTATTGGCGTATGTCATATTGGCCGCAAATGTATGTGTAGGCGGTTGAGGCACCGGAACACCTTCACAGCGCACTTCTGGTAAAATGACATTATTTGTCATTATCTGTTTTTACCTGTTTTGTATACTCGTATGTTGGTGTATAATTTTACTAATTAATCGTAAAGAGCTTTATTTACAACAATGGTGTCTTTGGTGACCCCCACTGAAATTTTCCGGCAAACATTTTCGTGGAATATTTTAATCCTTAAATGTCCTTTTTTAAAGGATATTTTTTGATTTTCTCAAAAAAAGGGTCAAAATTGACCCATAAAGAGACCATTAGAGGGTTAAGATCTTCTACAAAAATAATCCTCATACAATTCCACAATACAACTCTGACCATAACAATTCTCTCAGACATTAACTTACAGCATTTTTTTCATATAGTATAATGCTCCCTGCGACCAAAAAATGAAAACTTTGACCCACTGTAAAAAAAAACTCAGACGTGCTGGACCATTAGTTTGTTCTACAAAAATGATCTACTCAACATACACCTTCAGAATTATGGGGTCGCTATTCTGTTCCATTCAAAAAGTTCTATTTTGTTGGACTGTGTTATTGGTCAAATAAATAGTCAGCAATATTCCGCGTTCTGGAGCAGTGTAGAGTAACATTGTTTATTAACGTGTATTTCGCATGTGTTTACTACACAAATGTCAAAACAGAACTGACTTTAGGGGTTAATCGCAAAATTTATAGCATTTTCTGATAGGAGGATTACTTTTGCGCCACCTTGTACTTGAAGCAAAAAAACAAATTTTTACAAAAAGCGAATTTTTTTTTAAATTAGTTAGAAAATACCTACTTTTTTCACCTCGTGATCTGTACTAAGCTTAGTTATCTATGTATATAATTTGCACAAGATGCCACTATTAGTTCAAAATTTCAATAAAATCAAAGTACACATATAGTGTGCGACAAAACTAAAGCATCGAAATTCCCTTTAAATCATTTTACTGACAAAAATCCTAAACACTACTTCTATAATATTTAGTCCTTTTTATTGAGGAAGAATACATGTGAGTTATTATAAATTTAATAAATAATAAATAAAAGTAGTTAACCAGCTCATCCAAAAAAATTTTGTACAAAGCGTCCGATGAACTCAAAAAGTGGAGCGAAAAAACTAACCCTCCATCAAATATTTATGGGACAGACCCGGTTTTTTTCATTATTTCGTGGAATATCCGTGGCTCTTTATGGCCGGTTTACATCGTGCTGAAGTTGAGTATATCTTAGGAAATAATTTCCCACGCTTGCCGAACTTGTACGAATAGAGATTGTTTGTTCCAGGATCCAGGATCTATCATTTTCTATAGATCCTCTGTACGGTTAAATAGCACAGGCTACGACAATACGTCGACATTGTTAGCCCTAAACTATTTTTTTAACAAATCGCTATACGTTTTGGCAAAATGTCTTCCTGATAGATGCACCTAAATGGCATTCCTTCCCCGTCAAGAAATAGGACGAATAGTTTTATTGAATATCTTTGTACATGAAACGCTCAATCGTATGAATTGGACCCACGCCATGACCGTATAAACGTCTACAAACCTATACACTGCCTCAATTGTGTTTCACCTATCAAAGAGTATAGTAAAAGTGGGTAAGCGTTGTTCCTTAGGCCCGGTAACAAGCTTCAGAGCGGTTTAATATTTCAGAAAATTGTTATTTGAAATAAGATTTCTCGGTGTATTGTACTACTCGAATTCAGGTGGAATCTTGAAAACATATATTTCTTTTCTATCTGAAATCACAGAGGTTTCAAAGCTCCGAGATGAAGGAATCGGTCTTTAAGAGATTGTCTTTAAATGGACCTATATGGGGTGGATATCACAAATTCTTTCATAAAACTTCTTGTGGTAACAAGAAGAAATATTTTTAGTCCACGAACGATTGATCGATCATTGCTATTCGGTGTTTTTCGTTCACTTGCACCTCCCTGTATAGTACGCTAAATAAGGCCATGAAAAATTTTAAAACATTTTGAAATAGTTTTTCCCGATTTGCTTTGATTAAATTTAAGTAAAATTCTATCACAAAGTACCACGAACTAATTATTTCCAGCAAATCTTTTAGACTTCTGCAGATTACCTAACCTCGTTTAACGGCTAAAAAAAAGAACTGTTGTTTGAAAAGTTTACCCCGATTTTATGGTTTTTATAATACATTTAAGGAAAACCAAAAACTACCTTGATTTGGTGCTTTAGTTTTGTCGCTCACATTTTTTAGTTAGCCTGAAAAGTCCAAAAATTTTTTTTAATGGACCATGAAACCCGGTTTTTGTTTCATATTTCAAATAACCAATATGTGACCTTCATAAGTAAAAAACAAATACAAAATTTAAAACCTGCACATAGAATTTTATTTAATCATGTTTAGCAGAGGGACTTTTGGTGCTTTAGTTTTGTCGTACACTGTATGTGTATCCGGAGCTTTAAGAGGGTAAGGTGTTACAGAACTTTAAGTTGGGTATCTGGCTATATATCAAAGAAAATTACTTGCAATCAATTGCAGCAGTTATTAACTGATGTGCGTACAAACCTCCAAACTTACAGACAAAGATGCGATAAGCTATTATGCTGCCTTTGGTTAATATACTGAACAACTACTTCGGGAATAACAAATATCTGCCTTATATTAGCTTATGTGAAAAACGGTACATCTGCACGACATTGAATACACGACGAAATCTGTTGCGCTCTTACTTTTATTATGTGGGAACATTGAGTAAAACGTATAGGACTCTAACGAAAACTGATTTTGCCTTCAAGCCAAGTTTGATCAGGGATGACGAAAACTCGTTCCAGTACACTTAAATTAACATGTTATTCATATTACTTAACTTTATCAGGAACCTCGAGCAATCTGACACTTTCTAACAAACTTATTTAAAAAACGAACTAATATATTTATATTAATCAAAGTTATTTTGGTAAGTAAGTAAACAATTTTAATTAGAAGAAAATTTCTATTGTAACAGTTATTCGTTTCTCGAGCTATTCGATGTTAAAGTACATAAATTTTGGTAACTATTCGTTGAATTGAGATCTTTAAAAATGTATGTTTATAACGCGTTTACACTTTGAAACTGAATAGAAAAACTATTAATTAGCATATATTTACTCGTACAATATATATAAAACAAAACATGTTATTTACTATGTCAGTAGTTACAATCAGTTGACATGCAAACAATATTTAATTATTGATGAGTTAGTTAGATGAGTAGATGAAAGTTTCTAGCCTATTTTGATCATCAGTTTACAACCATGGAAAGTTCTTATGTATCTATATACTGACATTTCTTTGTGAGTGTTTCAAGTTTTTCTTTCTATAGTTTCTTTTTTTTTTGCATTTTCATGCAAGCCAACTTTACACTTCTCCTTTTTTTAAACATTTCTGCGTTGATTTGCTTTAAAATTATGACTTTTTTTTCTTAATTTATTATTTTTTTATTTTTTTTATTTTCATTTGTTTATTTACGTTTTCATTTAACAAGAAATTGCAACTCGCATTCTCGCCACATTTATCGTTCAACATTTCGCTATAAAAATTCTGCATTGTTAATTTTTTTAATAGTTTTATTTTTCTTATTTTTTTTCTTACTTACTTTTGTAGAGTTAAAAACAAACTCACATCGCTCATTGATTACGAATAAACTTCTATTGGCAAGCGCGTGTGAGTTAGAGAACTTTGTTCAGTGAAAGTGTGCTTACGTAGTATATATACATATATGAATAGTACATATATGTATTATAAATTTTCTTAAGAGTATAACTTTTATGATGTATGCATTTTTTTTTTTGTTCTTGTTTTTAATTTTCTTGCCCCACTGTAAATATGCCTTTAATTATTGTTTTAAATTAATTTATTTTTAGTAAATTTTCTGTTTTATATTTTGCGAGTGGTAGATTCGGTATTGTTTTGCTTTTTAGCTAAAGGACATTTAAAATGAAGTATAGAAAATAAGTAGAAATTTTCCATTTGATAGTTGCTGCTTTTTATTATTTTCTTTTTCGGTGTAAATTTGTTTTCCTTGGCCTCAATGCGAATAAAACTTTTTGTTGAAATTTAAGCATATAATACTAAGTGTGTATATATGTGTGTCTGTTTGTGTGTCTGTATGTTTGTTAATGTACATGTGTACATATATACAGCCGTGCTCAAAACCTTAGTAGTGCTATTTTTTTTTAATTTGTTACATTGGTATGAACTTTTATATCCCACAGATTCTCAGGCAGTCGGAATTATAGTGCCAGTGATAAAAAGTACTCTTGACTATCAATGAGTTCACGCTCAAAAATAATAGTTCTTATAAAAATTATTATTGATTTTATATTAAATAATTTAATTAATTATTAAAAGTTTTCAATTGAATAGAAAATAAAAGAAACAGCCGTCATAGATAGGAAACTGCTAGACTTCTTCATTTGCACACTCTGCTAACCATTAGGCTATCAGAACAGGCTGACAAGCTGAAGCAAGCAGCGCCATCTGGCGGAACGTAGCATTGCTTGACACTTCCAACGTGCTCTTCGGCTTTATTTATTTTGTATACCGACAATTCAATTGAACGACTTGCTTGCTCATAAATATGGTTGTATATAAGTTTAAATTAGTTCGCAAATTTGTATAAAATCGTGGAGTAACACTTACGTGTATAAGCTAGTTAGATGTATTTTGAATTCGAATACCCCAAGTCTTTCTCTACCGAAATAGCATAGCCACTTCCACTTAGCGCATCAACAGCAGGGACCGTAAACAGGAAACCCAATATGAAAACAAAAATAAGGCTTAAATTTTACACAAATTTCGGTCAAGTTTCAAGCAAGTTTGTCTTACTACTAAGCTTTTGATCGCTAAAAATTATTGAAATAAATTTAAACATGAACTTTTTTTATAATTTTTTTGTGCAAACTTGAGGCTATCAGCGAAAATAAAAATTCTTTGAAAGCTACCACACATAATTTTTTAGTTCCTCCTCTACATATACATACTAGTAATATTTTAAGCGCAGCTGTATGTAGGTGCCAGTGTTGTTCTTTATTCTTTGTAATTTTGCCTGTTTGGTCAATTTAAATCGTAAATTTTTAGTTTTTTTTTTTTTCAACTCTAAAACTTTATAATTTACATTGTATTGCATACTCCCACTACTTAATTTAATTTATAGTTTTACTTTTTCTTATTGTTTTTTTTTTTTTTGTGTCTTTAAAACCGCCTTACATGCTAAAGTATCAATGATAACTATGCCTAATTACTCAAGAAATAAATATATATTTTGAAAATTAGAATCTAATACAGATTACATATAATAAAACTGTCTGATATGTCTAAGGAATTATTATCCTTCGTTTACGCATGTGTATTAGTATGGCTTGTAATATTTTGTTTAAATTTTCTTTTTTACAAATTTTACTTGCTTGCAGCAGCAACATTCTTTGGTGATATTTGACTTCAATAGGCTTGCATGCACCAATAATTTACCATTAACGCGTCAATGTACTGCCCTCACCCACTTATACCCACTTTACCGTGCTTGAGCGCCATTTAATTTTTTTTTGTAACTTACTCGCTTAGCGTTGCAAAAAAAACGAGCTATGTACCTTCTCATTTCCTTTTAACGCTCCAAACCAATGCAAGTACGTCATTCATATATATATAATACATTTATTTAATTATTTCTTATATAATACTTATATGTATGTATTTATTTCATTTTTACACACTTAATACACAATCACAACGCAGAGTATTGAGATAAGATTTTCGAAAAGTTCCATTTCTCTCCGCAAATACTTAGTTTGCGAAAATTGAGCAGATTATTTCAGTAATTTTTTATTTTTTACTTTCTTTTATATATACATTTGTATGCATGTACAATACACAATTTATATGTATGCATGTATTTATTGGTACTTTGTATCTCTGTACGCAGAAGGTATGTACGTATGTTTTGTCTTTGAAAGAGCTCATCGGTGCTTTTTACGAATAGTATACAAATCCGATTGTCATCAACTATGTGCTTGTATGTATACTTCGTAAATTTTGAGTAATTAACGTGAGCAAGAATTTCTTTAAATAAAATAATTACAACAAAATGTTAATAAAATATATATAATGAAATGTAATCAAACAAAAACACTAGACAATATAGCAGAGTTCTTGAGAACACGCCTGAAAATATAAAACGCTTTCGTGAAATCACATGTAAGCCAGGACTGCCATTCTAGAATATTTTTTCCTAACAAAACCATCTCAAAAAAATACTAATATGCTTTTAGGCTGCAACTTATTTCACAAGCGAATTTCTTTAGATTCTTTTTCCTAGTCGGTGGGCGAAGCTTCATAAAGCTCTCACCCAGTTAACCCTTTCGCTCCTACAGGGACGCGGATGTCCCACTTCATGTTCAGTACCTTTGAACAATATTTGCAATTTACCACTATCCAATTTTTATACAATGTCGATCGTATTTTATTTTTATACCTTTCATGAACATGAAATGGTATTATAACCTTGGTCCGATGTTTGTAAGTATGAGGAGAAGAAGAGATAGTCATACAATAAGTATGCCGAAATGATCAGGGTGATAGGTTGAACTGATTTAGCTATGTCCGTCCGTCTGTTTGAACGCGGCAGACTTTCTCCCTCCCAGATATTTACCTGCAGGGATTTAGAAATATTGCCTATACCTATCCCTATCGCTATTACTATCCTTGTCCCTTTTGCTACCCTATTCCTATCTCGCCTTTCTCCTTCATATAAAATATCTCTATACCAAATATTACATAGCACGTAAAAGTTTTTCTTGAGCTGTTAGTGATTGATTTCCTTTAAATGCTTACCAATTTTCAATACTCTACCATGAATACTTCCGAATATATGCATTATGAAAATTTTTATTTCTATAGGGGGTGCCACGCCCACTTCTTTCTTCCTCACCTTTTTTCTTGAGGTATTAGAGATTGGTTTTATATACATTTACCTCCGTACCAATTTTCAATATTCCCCCATAAATACTTTCAGAGAAATGCAGTATGGAAAATCTCATTTATAAGGGAGGTGCCACGCCCACATCATCCAATGGTCCGGATTGTGGCTCTAAACCATCCTCAAGCCCAATTGAGTACACACAAAAAAGGTCATCAATATAAGTGTAGGCGTTTGGAAGGAGTTTAGTGACAAGGGAGCACGGAAGATTTTTATATATAAAGATATGAGCTTTGCAAAAAATATTCGAAGAAAATAATTCTTGGGATGTACATATATGTACCAACTAATTGAAAATCATCGAATATGTGAAAATCAATGCGAAATGTAGGCCATTATTTGCCTATAGAGGAATCTAAACGACATCGATGCGTATCATGCATCAAGAAATCTCGAGAAAATTGCAATTTTGTGTAAACTGTTTTGCCCCAGCATATTCATGTTCTTACAAAACAAGATTTTGGTTTTTTTGTGTTTTGTGTCCTATTGGGACAAATATGTTCTTTTTCAAAATACCCTGGGACAAATTAGGAACTTAGTGGTATTTATACAGCTTCAAAGCCTCTTTTGATTTGTATGCATCTAAAGCACCCAAAGATTACAAATAAAGCTTAGACAAAATCCTGAAAAAGTCATAATGAAAGATGTATATTGGAACGATTTTTCGTCCTCCCTTGTCAATTTTTGTTTTGTTACAAACTGGTTTCGGCGATCCGCCATCTTCAGTGTATGTTTTCGTTCTGAAGATGGTGGATCGCGGAAACCGGCTTGTAACAAAACAAAAATTTACAAGGGATGACGAAAAATCGTTCCAATATACATCTAATATCCAAACTGTCGGAAAAACAGAAAGTCAAATGAAATCACAATGAAAGGGTTAAGCGAGCACTTGTAAGTATAATGTTTATCAGCTTTGTGAAAAATTTAAGTATGTTTGAAATATGAGATAAATATAAAAATTCTATATTTTGAAATATTGAACTACATCTTCCAATAATTTATATACTACAATTTGAATTTGAAATAGAATTCTTATTTAATAGTAGTATAAATCTGTAATAGGATAGAAATTTTGAAAATTAGAAAAGAAAAGAAATTAAAATATTTTAAGATGCAACATTTTTTTTAAATCTCTTATAAGAGTCAATTTTTAAGGAAATGTAGCTTTTAGTAAAAATCTGTAATAGGAACATTTTGCACCTCTTAAAAAGCTTTGAAGATTTAAAAAAGAAAGAAATTAAAATATTTTGAAACACGAAACTTGGTTTTGAAATCTTTTATTACAGACCATTTTTGAGAAAATATCATTTTTATAAGCTTTATAATAATTTTTTTTTATCATTTTGGGATTGAGAATACATACATATTTGTACGACTCTTAAATTAAAGTTCTATGAGAAATTCAAATGATGTATGTATAAAAATAATTTAAACTTGTGAGTTCGGAGTAGCTGTAGGTATGATATGCACTATAAGTTTCGTGTGGAATGATAACTTTTTACTTAACAAAACTCATTCTTACTCAGGTCGATACGCTTTTAATGAAGTTTTTTAACCATACACCTCTACTGAAATCTATAAAAAAATTTCTAAATACATATCATACACATTACCAAAATATTAGTACCTTTTAAAATTTCCAAAACATATACGATCTAGGTACATTACTTTACTTTATCAAAACGAAAGACGTGGTTCCTTTCTACCGGAATTATAATTAAATTTACCACATGCGGGTTCTCACTTACTTTTACACTTTCTTTATATCAGTTAGTATTCTCCATTTTTCTTCTTTAGCTTTCGGAAATCCAAACTAGAATCTACAACTCGTTTCGAAGCAGTTAGCGATTGCTCAATGACCCAGACTCTAACATCGCCGTCAAGGCGAGGTGTACTTTAAATTACCATTATATATGTAAGTTTCTCATTTCTGGACCTTGAGTATATCAGTGGCATACATAGGTTTTACCTGCCTTTAAAAGTGTGTTATAGAATACCATGTCAAATTTTGAGGTTACACCCAAAAATTATTCGACTTTTAAAATTGAAAAAACTCCAAACTTAAAAGAAAAAACGTACTAACGGGTTTTGAAATTGTAATATGTAATCTCAGGAAAGTTCTCAGAATTTATGCAAATTGAAAGAAAACAAACAAACCAAAATATTTCTCAATTATATCATTTAATTTAATTAATATAAAACATACAAACAAACAAAACAATGAGTAACATTTTCCTTATTAAAACTAATTAACATCTAAAAATAAATAAATGTAAACATTATAAAATAACGATGTCATTTACCATTCAGCAGCAATTACTAGCCATGGCGACTAACTGCTTGCTCATCTAAGAATATTTCTGCTCTAATGCACCGTTGTTTTTATGAAAGAAAAAATAAATCGATAAAAGAAACTATTCATATTTCACTGTCTTTGCGTGAATTAGCTTCTAAAACGCGCTTAATTCTGTTTATTTTCTATTAAATCTTTCTATTCTTCCACCGTTGCTATTTCTATACAACAGTGGTGTCTCTTCTGAACTTTCTCATCTATTTTTGACTTAGAGTTAAATACTTTTTAATTTCATAGTTTTACACGTTTCTCAGATTTTGTCTACATTTTGCTATACTTCACTTCACTTTTCTTTACTAATAATAATACTTAATATACTACACTTGAAGGCCTTTAGAAAGAAGAAAGTTTTTGGCACATATCTTTTTTTGTATGTTGTTGTGTTTTTTTTTATTTTATTTATTTATTTGGTTTAAGTTTGTAGCTTACATGCATACTTAATAGTTAGAGTAGGGTTTTGGGTTTAATTTAATTTTTATATCTTTATTTCTTTACTTACATTTTTGTTGTATTATTAAAGAAAATGCATTGCTTAGTAGGAGAAAATTAAATAAGTAATTAATTAAATCGAGACTTTAGAAGTTTTGTGATAAAATCATACAAATTTATAGAGAAGTATGTTAACTGAAAGAAGTTCTTATATGTTTGTAGTTTCTCTCGCCATTTTGTAATCATATGATCAGTTTTTGTTTTTGTAATCAAAGAAACGTGTTCGGGGTTTTCAATTCCAACTGTGTTTTGAACACTAATTTTGTAAACATGTTAGCCACGATCAAACTTCAACAGGGATCGAATTTAATAGAAGACAATTAAAAATTTTTTGAATTTTCGTTCAGATAGGGCGTTTTTGAAACTCATTCTGAGATAGACCGCTCTTAAACCAAATTTTGAAATAGGGCGTTAGTGAAAACCAGTTTCAGGTGGGACGTTTTTCAAAGAAATTCTGAGATAGGGCGTTTTTGAAAAATATTTTGAAATAGGGCGATCTTCCACTCAGCAATCGAAGTATAATTTTTTTCTACACACAACACGAGAGTACGTGCATAAATATTTTATATAAATAAAAGCACACACATGAGCTGTGTGCTACAAAATTTGTCTGGTAGCACATGTGTAAGAGCGAAAAATATACAAATGTGCAACACACGTGCGTGTAAATTCGAACCCTGATCCTAATATTACCAAAAAACTAGTCCCTTAATGCGATAAAACTGCTTTGAAATATTTTTATGAAAGTTGATCTCCAATATTTTCTTCTTCTTTTGTTGGCAGAGAAATTTGGCTTACTCAAAAAGGTGTTAGCTAGGAGTAGAAGTTGGACAAATCTTTACTTTTTCTCCAAAAATATATAGAAGTGAGTAATCTTTTATAAATAACATGAAGAGGTCTCATCTATTGCTCTAAGATTATTAAAATCGATTATTAAATCTTATTGAACCGAAAGGATGTTAAGGGGATTACTCACTTATTCATCGCTTAGGGATATCTCTCCTTTTCCTCCACAAAGAGTAGCATAAGAGCAGAAAATCAAAAAAATATCTTCTTTAGTTCCAAAGGGATGTCAAAGGGAGTACTCTCTTATTCATCGCTTGGGGAGATTTAGCTTCAGGTTCTACTGGGTACATATTCGAATATTTAATTCAAAAATTCAATTGGTAAGAATTAATAGTAATTATTTGGTGCGTTATACCACCAAGGAGAATAAAGCCGAGACGGGGCCTACTTTCTTAAATTCTGACTATGAATGAAAGCGGTCGAGTTAATGAATTTTTACAGGAGCATTTTTTAGAAAAAAGTGCACTCAGAGGGTGACCCAGTTTTTTCAAATAAAAATTATAAGTTGGTACGGTTTGAAAAGTTTCAGTTTTAGAAATTGAAACGCTTTGCATCGTTTTGAAAATACGAAACTGCTTCAGTTTCGGTTTTTTTCAAGCAAAATATCGACGTCAATAGGTCTCAGCTTCATGCTTTCTCAAATAAAAGTGTCGCTTTGTAACATGAGGCGGGTTTTCCCTGTCTCGGTTTTGAAAAATGTATGAGTTTCAACCGGTTCCTTGGTTTTCAACTAAAAATATCTTTTTGCAAAGTGAAATAGCTTTAACTGGTGCAGATTTCGAAAACTGAATTAGTTCAAACGGTTTTGGATTCGTTTTTTTTTTCAAACAAAAATATACGTTGTGGTGAAACGGTTTAAACCGGTTTCTGTTTTAGAAAATAAGCCTGTTTTAACTTCGTCCTTTTTTAAGAGAAAATATTCCTTTTGGTTTATATAAAGAGAACGGTTTTATAATTCCATAAACGCGAAAATGTATGGAATCAGTGTCTATAATGTCACAACCATATGTGATAAATTAGGTCAATTTGGGCTTTTATTTAAAACAGAACATTACTTTTCTTATGAGCACAACCGTTTATACGTTCCGTTATAAATAGCCCAACAAGCAAACTAAACTTAAAATAAAAAACTTTCCGAAATAAATATTAAGTTTAGAAAATTCTGATTTTTCCATTATAAAACATTTGAAAATAAGAGATATTGTTAAATTTTCAAAGAAATCTTTTTATAAATGTTTTTTCTGAAACTTTATTCAAACAATATGTGCATGTTATTTAGCTATTAAAATAAAATAAATAAATAAGTTCAACCATAGTGTAAGAATTACACCCCCAAAAATGCTGTGGCACTGTACTATTGAATATGAATTTTCTAGGCTAGAGATTTAATAAAAAATGTATTTGTGAAAATCTCTTAGGGTATCAGTTTCTAAATTTTTTAATCAATTAATATTAATTTCAAAACAATTTTTAAGTTAACTTTAAAACATATGTAAATTCTATGTACCTTAAAACTGCTATTGAAAATAAGTAAAATAGAAAAAATAGGATTAAAAATGTGCGATTAATCGATAAAAAATAATGGTTCACTAGACTTTGTTTCTATGCAAAGAATTGATAATTTAAATTGTGTGTAATAACAAAATGATACTTTTTTTGTTTCGGTCGGGTTTGCTTACATTAGAAGCAAAGGAAAAAAAGTATGCATTACTATGAAGTGTTTGCTTGACTTAATCATCGGGTGGCGAGTTTGTTAATCGCGAATGACTAATTAATTTTTTTAGCTTGTCATTTATTCAATTGTGATTAATCGGAAAATCAATGAAGGTGACTAAATTTATTCGCTGATTAATTTAGTAACTATGTTTACATTAATTGATTATTCGCACATCCCTAGAAAAAAAACCTAACTTGTTTTTGATGAATATTAGGTATTTGGTAAACTTGATCATTTCGGACTCAGTAAGCATGTAATGAATCAGATTGTGATTATACAGTTTTATGAAGAATTAACTTTACAAGAATTGGATTGATTAAAATGTGTTAAAGCTGGAATTTAAACAATTAGAGTAATCGCTCAAATAAACGATTTTATTAATCGGTTATATGCACTGACTAAAAGCACATCGCTTAAAAGAATATTTTAAATAATTTTCAAATTTTTTTTTAAATAGAGCATGTGTAATGTTGTCTTTTCATGTCTTCTATGTGTGTCTATGTAGCGCATATGTAAGTAGTTAAGAATTACATATGTACTTATGTATTTAATTTAGAGTTTTACTTTTTATTTCGGGCAATAATAATAATTGTAATTTAGGTAGGTTTACTTAGTTTTATTTTTAGTGTTTGTATTATATTTAGTTGTAACTAGGTAGATCTTGAGAGTATGTATGTATGTAGGTATTTATGTGTTTTTGTAGTGTGTATAGTAGTAATAATAGAATAATAATAAATATATTTAAGTTTGTCTACAATACAACCATATAAATTGCTAATAGTTTTCATTTTTGTATTTATGTAGATGAGAAGTCAACTTATTTTGTAATTAGATAATACTAAATATGCATAAGTAAATATGTATATATTTATATATATTTACTTATATCTTGCTTTACAAATGACTTTACCGTTAAACGTATTATATTTAGTTATCTACATACATACATTTTAATGTATGTGATAGACGTCACTTATTTTCTATGTACGTAATACATATAGTTTGTGTGTGTGTGTGTGTGTATGTTTGTGTGCTTACTTATAAATAATTTTTTAACATAAATTTTTTAATATTATATTTTATTGATATTGACAAGGGTATTTTGTTGTTTGTTTTTTTATTTTTTTTTTGGTTTGGTTTTTCCTACTAAGTGGATAGCTTGTCTTAAAAAATTGCTCTATCTAGACTTCAAGTCTAGTACAATCATTAATTTGGCAGACATATGTATGTATAGTAATTTGTGCTCACTCATTTTTATTTAATAGTTTTAAAATATAATTAAAATTGTACATAAAAACACACAACAACAAAATTTAATTTGGCTAAATCTGATTGGTTCGTTACTTAAATTTACATATATTTACATACATATGGTTGTACATAAGTACGAATATTATTATTTGAAAACAAAATAGTTTCAAATTTTCATAAATAGAATTCAAGTAATGTACTACTTATGTATATGTACATATGTATGTATGTATGTAGGTAATACGAGAGTAGATTTACGTATGTATAGTTATTTGGCGTTGTAAGTAGTAACTGTACCTCATTGTCATTTAATTCATTGTAATTGTTGAGTTGAGTAAAACATGCATATAGCTATGTAGTACATAAGTACATAAGTATGTACAACAACAAATGCTTATGCTTTTGTTGTCCGAGTTAATTAAAATCAATTTTTAAATTTATTAACATAATGTCTTTTGTGTCTTATTGGAAAGATATATTTAATTAAAACTAATAATTAATAAACATAATAAGAGTTTCATTTATTTATTTTAACACTAACATTCAAATTCATAAAAAAAAATTGGCTTATAAAGCTTTTCCAACAGAAAATTTTTATGGAAATGTCATTTAGAAAGCTTTATATAGGTTTTCTTTTATTTATATGAATTTGTGGATAAAGGTATACACAAAACATTGGCGGTGTGGGCATTCACTCAATTAAGTAAAAACTTGAAATAGCTATTTTTTCCTATTAAACTAAGTATTTTGTCTACCTTATGTACACAACGAAAAGTAATTACTTATGTGCATATGTATTAGCACGCCTTTTCCGGGATCTTGTGTTTTTAAAGCTACCGAAAATTGCGGGATTTTTTTTTCAGAATCCCGGGACTTTCTTTATCGGAAATATGTTACTTAAAGCAGAATTTTTGATACATATTTTTGGAAATTATCTTACTTTCTTTGAGTACATGCAATATTTTTGAATAAAATTTTGTTCGTCAATTGTGTTCCTTAAAGTAACATGAAAATGTATAGCAACTATAAAGAAACTGCATGTCTAACACACCCGCTATCAAAAGTTTTTGATTTATACATGCAATATTCGATTTTTTTGTTGTTGAAATGTAAAATCTTTCATAACAAAAAAAATTAGTTAGTTAACACGTTAGTGCAGTTTTCTCATTTTTTTAGCAAGATGGGTAATTTCGAAAATGAAATAAACAACACTCTTCAAGCTTGCTTCATAAATGTAAAATTTTTGGAAAAAAAAAATTATTTGTGTGATTTTTGTATTAGTGAAATAACTTTCGAGTTGAATAAAAACAATATATTTTAAAAATTTAAATATTTCCCACTAGAAAACCCGTCCACGCTTCGCTTCGTCTCAGAGCTAATAATATACTGAGTCCGATTTCAATCACATTACGAGTATATCCAAAACCAACTGATATGTGGAACTTCATCACATCGCTTATTGCAGGACTCATAAGCACCTTTCGTTTGATACCCACATTTTTGGTCACTCTGGTCCACATATTGGAAACATAACTTCGAAACCGGTTGAGTTATCGAAATAAATGATATCTTAAAGTTAATGTATATTGGAACGGTTTTCCGTCATCCCTTGTCAAGTTTGGTTTTGTAAGGAACCGGTTTCGGCGTTCCGCCATTCTTAGTGTTTAGTTTCGTTCTTAATTTTAAACTGGACGTCTTGTGATGCATTCCATTCCATTCTATTCAGCAGTTTTTGAATGATGCGCGACCAAACATACAGGCAGACAGACAGAACGACAGGCACAAATTCTAAAAATAATGATCACACCTTTCAATTTGATATATTTTTAGGTTAGATATCTTTTCAAACTATGTCTAGGATTCTGACTCGTTTATGTCAAGTTATCTGAAGCGCCCTGTGTTCTGCAAACCAATCATTAGGACGTCTAGCAACATCGCAACGGTTTTTGTTTTTGTTTTGACTTTTAGACTATTTGTCCTTGTCATACTCTGCATTTTCATTGAAGTCGAATTGAATAAACGTTGTTGTTTTAAACTATTTACGCAAATATATCGATAATTACAACAAAGCTTTACAAACATATTATTAATTTTTTACCTAAACAGTTGTAATATAGATTAGATTGTGCACGCAATCCTCCATTTTTTGGCAGTTTTGACAGAATCAGCTTGCCATTACTTTGGGCGCATTGTTGCCACTTTTCAATAATTAAACCACTGTTGCCGTTTTTCCGTTTATGCTTATTTCGCTTAGTTTGTGGAAGCCCATCAGTGACTGAAAGGTATATACCAAGGTCATCTAACAGTATAAACGTTTGTTTTATTTATGCCTAGTCCAGTCATTTTGGGGTAGCTCGAAACTGTATTTGACTTGGTGTTCTAGAAGTGCGCTTAAAAGTCAACATAAAACTTTGGAACGCTTCTTAAGAAACTCGCTGCCAAATATTCTACGTATCTATTATATCTTCTAAAGTTGTGCATCGTTTTGTCAAAAATGCGTTTAAAAATATCATGTTTGTTATCTCTCTAATTACTTCAAAGAACGGGAACATTTTCAAAAGAATAGACTCAGAACACTAAAACACTGTTATAGGAGGTGTGGTAGCCTGGAACATTAATTCAAAATAGCTGACTGATTGCAACTCTCAATGATGCCACTTACGTGTTCTAACGAACATGTGAAGGATGGTATAGGTTTCAAATTAACCCCCAGCATATACAATAAAACCGCTCACTTTCCATAACAACAAAAATCGAAATATTTTTTCATCGAAATTTTAAAATTCATTGTATTTTAAGACTTTTGCCAATTGCAAATATTCTTTTCAGAACATCAATTCGGATGAGGTCAGATTTGAAGCTCAGGAAGGGCTAGCTTGAAAATTCAAGAAAAAAAAAAAACATCAAGTTAATACAATTTTTACATAACTCATTCAAATCTCGGCCGATTTCAACTTTTGAAAAGTCATCAGAAAGTATTTTTTTCTCATTTCTGTAATCACTTTAACAGCAGGTTCTTAAAACAAATTATTTAGATTTTTTAATTCCGTTAGAAAAATTGCTGCTTTTTCCGGTTAAGCACCCTAATATACATATGTACATAAGTACATATACGAATATATGGCAAAAAAGAAAAATAATTGTTTAAATAACTCATATACGTGAATATGTTGTATGTATGTATAAACTTACAATCTGTAATCTAATGAACTGTAGCAACAATAATAAATATATATATATATATATATGTATGTATAGCCGCTTTTCAAATAATTTCATTCATTCCTTCATTTCATTATTAATTCATAATTAACTAACTCGTAAATGAACTCTTGCTCTGTAAGCGATCAATTGTCTTTTGCATATTTTTACAAATATTCTAATTGTAATAATCATATTTTAAAGTATAAATATATTTACATAAGTAAATACATAATCAATTTGGTTTAGAAATATTAAACATAAGTTACACGCAATAATGCCTAACGCATAAGTACATAGCATAAACGTTGTCTGGTTGGGCTACTAACATAACAAGAAATTTTTGCAGTAAGGAAATGTATGAGCAAAGAGCATACAAGACAGAAATCTTGAGAACTCAGTCATGAAATTAGTTATGATCTTCTTTTAACTGCATGCTATATTTGAAGCTTAATTTCCAGCAATACATTGGTGTATAAATCATTGAATTCCATGTTGTAGTTACTTGGTGATGCGCGCACAAACTTTAATAATTCTAAATTTGAGTCCCATTGCTTTAATGAAGACCTCCATATGCATTTATTGATCTATGATAGTTATCGGCTTGCAAAATGTGAATGGAATGCCCTTTTAACTTCGTCAGATAAAAAGAAAGTGAGTACAGTTTTTACGTAGACGAAATCAAACGGGAACGCTGTATACACTGCCCGTCCAAGAATATGCCTGTCAAACATGCGACATCACAGCACTTTTTTCCTGGGAAGCTGACTTTGAACCTACAGTTTGAAGTTGCACCCTCAAGTGCAATTTTGACAGTTTATCTTACATTCAAAAAGTGGTGAATATAAAGTTGTTTTGAAAACAACCCGCTGGAATTTAGATATTTACAAAAACAGAATTTTCAGGATCAGATTTTACAAAACCGGAATGCCGAAATTAGCCCCGGTTTAGGATGAAATAAGTAAATAGATTCTTTGAGAAAAATTTGACTTCAAAATATATAACAAATAACTTCTTTTATATATTTTTTAAAACGAAAATAAAAAAGGAAGAAAAATAAAAAGGTATTTTAAATTTTGAAACCATATTTTTTCGAATTGTTAAAGGATGTTTTACCTGGTTTGTGAGAAATGTGTTTGTGTTTTCGTTAAGAAAATTTGTGGTTGTGATGCCTATCAATTTTGAAATTGGAATGAGCAAACGGACCTTTTGTTAAGTTTAAAATTTGGCGTTAACGAATTTTTTGTTATAGGAGATGTTATATTTTAATAAAACAAATCGAATTTTGAATAAATAAATGGAAAACTTCCGATAGTGAAAAGAAATGGAAAAAATTTTATTCAAAAATATCGCACATCAACAAAAGAATTATGATAATTTTCGTAAAAAACTTAAATATATTTAGTTGTTTGGTAACATATTTCCAATACCAAAAATCGCTATATTGTAAGAAACAGAATCTCCGAATTTCAGCACCGATAAAAGCACGGAAACCCTTGACTTACAGTGCTGTTATGTACGTATTGTAGTACACCAATCAACCATTTGTATTAGAAAAGGGTTTTTACAGTGCTTTTCATACATATAGCACCAGCAGATTTTTAGACATTTAGCTAGTTGTAGTTAGTAAAGCTTGACTGAAAATAAAGCAACGCGCACACACTAAGGAAATCCATAAAATTGTATGTATAAATGTACACAAAATTCAAGAAAAATTCCTATGAAGTTTTAAAATAATCCCTTCGTGGCACAGTTATTTTGCGGACTTGTTAGCGCTGAAAAAACTCAATAGTTTAAAATTTATGATTTTAACATCGCTGTAACGAATATAAAAAATTGTCCACCTCTCCTAGTATTTGCTTGGATATGTAGCCGTAACGATTTCAGTATTTGCAATTCTTCTTATCTCTTCCATATATTCTGTCCAAGGGTATAGAATAACGGACATAACTAAAGCAATTCCAACTTTCAGCATTAAGGGGTTATATATGTTGAAGTTGGTCAAAAAATCTAAACATTTTTTATTCTTTCAACTTAAAGTATAGATTCTTAAGAATGTTATCTCAAATTTTTATAGAGATTTAAGCAGTAGAAGCAAATTTATAGCGTTTTGCATCTTGCTCCCTTACGAAGTCGTGTCATGTACTTGAAACTTTAAATGCGTTTATCTCGAAATCATGTTTTTCCGACTTGGATTGCCGAAAGGGTTTCAACCGATTTACATTTTTTTTTTAAATTGTCCGTAATTTATTTGCCGTGTCTTTGAACGATTTCATTTTTTCGTTTAAAGTTTCATATCAATGTTACGAATTTTTCAATACATTTCATCAGATGAAAAAAGTAGCCTTTTTGAGAAAATTCTCAATTTCTCATTTTCTCAATTCAATAAATCGTTGAAGGACACCACAAGTCCCCAAGTTAACGAAATTTGTTTGTTTGTTAATTGATATTGGAGGAAAAATTGCAACGATATGCACAGTGATGGTATGGGATGACATGTTTCGAAGTGCCCAACTTCTCATCAGACCCCTTCTTATTTGGTTTTATGCTTTCAGTTGAGCTGATGGACTGGAATCGTAGTCACGACAAGCCTCTTTGAAAAAAACGCGTTTTGCGTAAAATGTTATAACTTTGACAATTATTAATATTTTTTTTATGTTCTTGAGCTGATTTTTATTATTCAATAAAAATATGGCTGCATACCTCTACAGAAAATCAAAATTTTCCCCATATTCCCGCACCTCAAACATATATAACCCCTTAATGAAAAGGGAAGCAATTAATAATATAAAATAAATAATAAGGTGAAGAGAAACAAGGGATAAATAGATAAACTAAAAATTCTCCAAAAGCATAGAAGCTTCAAGTGAGGTTATTCACACTATGCCCAGAAAGTTCCAAAATGTAGTGTTAAAAACTTTTGCATTCAACTTTAAAATTCAAAGGTGTTTAAAAAAAAAAAAACTGCACTTCGTGCTGAAGATACTGTATTGTGAAGAAAGTGCCGTGCTCTAATTGCGCCTTTACTCCAATTATAACAACATTTCCTTACGCCTTACATTGTTTTTCAAGTTTTCTTGTAGCCCAGAAAAATTTACTAAGGTTTTACTTCACTTTTTGTGTGTGAGTGAACTAGCTAAAATTTACTATTTTCACTTAATCAATTATAGACACTAGTCAAACCGTAAATCTATAATAAAATAAATTTAACTTTCTTTTTAACAAAAAAAAAAAAACTGCCACGCAATAATAGCTACTTGTGGGCTTTACATATTAGAAGAATATTTTTATATTATACTAATATTTCAGTGCATTGTTGTGTTTTTTGTTTTCATTAAAAGATTTTTGCTCACGCTACCAACACAAATATTTATGTAGACTCGTATTTCGTTGATTACGAAATGAGTGTGAATGTTTACTCTAATGTGGTAGGTATATCTCACTCTATTAATACTACATACACATTTAAGCAGATTGATTTAATCATTAATTTAAATATTATTAAACTTTTAATTTAATTGCAATTAACTTTTAAGGTTACGTTTCAATAACACTTCGATTGTCAGTTTCAAATTTTAAAATAGAGATTTGGTTTTTCACTTTTCATTTACATACATACACGAATATAACATGCATTAACTAACATTTTTTGGCTTACATAATTTATTACATCATTAACTTTTTTAAAACGTGATGATGGGATATTTTGGTCACTACTGGGAATGGGGGTTGGTTGTCTAAATTCAGGATGTTTGCTCAATTGGCGGTTGTTGCTGTTGTTGTTGTTGATTTTGACTTGTATTTAAGGTTTGGCTTTGCGCAGACGCAATTGAATTGCGCGGCGTGGCTGAGGCTTCGGCAGCTAGTTGTTGCAGCTGTTGTTGCTGTTGTTGTTGTTGCAGGTGCTGTTGCTGCTGTTGTTGTTGTTCTTGTACACGATGCGTCTTCATATGCGCACTTCTGCTCTTCACTTTATTAAAAACTCTGCGCATGCGCGTAGTCAGAAGAAGCAAAAAATAATTGGAAAATAATGTTTAATTATTAAGTAGAAATTTTGGATTTCTAGAACACATAGTATATGAAAGTAATACACATAAATTAATAAAAAACAGAGCTTTATAATTTTTTATGCAAAATTTAAATGATTTGGCGTAGACATTAAGGCAGCTCAAAGCTAATTCAACGTTAGGCAATTTATTAATATAAGGAGTAAATATGAAGCATATTTGTAGGAGCGTGTGTAGGTGTGTTGAGCAACAGAACACAAAGCAAAAAAAAAGTTAAAACATTAGAACAGTTATTCTCATGTCAGCCTAACGTTTGCTAAAATACAGAAACCACAAGTCACACGTTGATTATCAGTTACAGATGTAGCTCAAAATATCTTCTTTTTTTTTGTGATTGATATTTAACAAAAAACTTTCGATAGTTTCGGCATTACTATGAACCTCTAACTTGGAAAAATATTACATTTGAACTCCAAAAGGAAAGAATTTTATTTTATTAATTAAAATTAGAGGAAAAATTACAACGATATGCACAGCGATGGTATGGGATGACATGTTTCGAAGTGCCCAACTTCTTTACTTTAGACATGTTTTATTTAAATAGATTTTTCATGACCTGTCAACAAGGTTAATTTTTAACTGAGAAAGCTTGGAAAAGAATTTCATTCAACTAGGGTTCAGTTTGACTTGAAAAAGGTATCAGTTAGCTAGAAAAAGGTTTCATTTCACTTATAAAATTGTTTCAATTGACTTGAACACGGTTTGGTTTAACGTGAAAAAAAAAAAGATTTTTATTTAAGTTGGTAAATGATTTTAATTAACTAGTAAAGGGTTTACACTGACTTACAAAGTTTTTAAATGGGATTAAGGGGTTATATACAAAAGCTGGGGCTCGAAAAATTTTTTATTGCATACGAGTATTCTGGAAACACATAATTTCGAAAATATCTGCGCGAAATTTCATCCATATCGGAGCACTAGTTTTCAAATTACAGCGGTTCGCAGCGTGCTGGTTCCATCTATAAGCACTCTCACTAATATCTTTAAACGCGCTTTTCTTGGAATAAAGTTTTTTGAAAAGTCCCGTTGCGGTGAACGTGATATCTCAAAAACTTTTCAGCTGATTTTTATTATTATTTTTTTTATTGTTCGTATTGGCAATCTCGTGTCCTTGAACGACTCCTTTTTCATTTAAAGATTTTCGATTATTTGCAATTAATTTTTTTTTGAAAAAACTGGAAAATAGTTTTTTTTTTGTCAACATGGTTTTTGTATTGGAAAACAAGTTTTTTTTAGGGAAACCAAGTCGTTCAAGGACACCGCAATAGATATGTCTTCAATAATTTTTTCACATTTTTCATTTCTATTGAGCGGTTTGCTTCGGAGAGTATTCAAGTATTTTTTTAATGATCATTTTTAGTTAATTATTAAAATTTTTTTTTTTTTTTGATTGAATCGAGTAGGAAAAATTTTTAGAGACAACCGTCATAGCTTTTCTTATAGATCCATTTCGGAAGTTTTTTATAATTTAACTCTTTTTTTCTTCGATAGTATTACCAACGAATTGTCTTTCACTTTTTCGAATAAAATTTGCATAAAACCCTTTAAAACAATGACGAACTTAGCTGATATTTTCCCCTCAGCTTTGTATATAACCACTTAAAAAGGTTTCCTTTGACTTAGAAAATTGTTTCATTTGACTTGTGCATCAAAAATATTTACTTTAACTCACAAAGGAATTTCATTTAAGTTGGGATAAGCTTTCATTCGACTTGGGAAAGGCTTTCACCTAGCTTGCAAGGGGTTTCCTTTCCCTTGAAAAGAGCTTTAGTTGACTTAGAAAATTGTTGCGAAAGGAATTTCATTTAATTTAAGAAAAGTTTTCATTTAACTTTGGAAGGGGTTTAATTTGACTTAAAAAAGGTTTGATTTTGAAACCAAAAAGGGTTAACTTTACTATAAAATGGTTGCATTTGGCTTTCAAAAAGATCTAACTTAGAAAAAGGGTTAATATGCCTTGAGAAAGATTTCATTTGATTTGGAAAAGCTTATAGTTGATACGAGAAAGATTTAACTTGACTTCAAAAAGGCTGCATTTAACTCTGAAACGGTCTCCTCTTGAAATCAGAAAGGTTTTATCTAACTTGAAAAAGGGTTCACTTAACTTAGAGAAGGATTTCAGCTGGTTTGAAAAGCTTTTTAAGTTGATTGAATAAGACTTCAGTTGGCTTGAAAAGGATCCTATCTAACTCTGAACATGGTTTAATTTGACTTGATAACGGTTTTTCTGTGCATCAAAAATATCTACTTTAACTGACAAAATAATTGGGATAGTTTAACTTGGGATCAGCTTTCATTTGAGAAAAGGTTTTTTTGGGAAAGGCTTTCACTTAACTTGCAAAGGATTTCATTAACTCAGAGGGGAATTCCATTTAACTTAGAAAATGTTTCCATCTAACATTGAAAGCTTTTGATTTCACTTGAAAAAGGTTTAACAGTCTGAAACAGTCTCCTCTTGAATTCAGAAAGATTTTATATAACTTGGAAAAGGGTTCGCTTAATTTCAAGAACGGTTTCAGCTGATTTGAAAAATTTCCACTTTGCTTGAATACGACTTCAGTTGGGTTGAAAAAATTATTTAAATTGTCATAAAGAGTTTTACCTTGAAAATGGCTTGATTTAACTTGGAAAAGTATTAATTTATCTTCAAAGAGGCTTTCATCTGACTTGAAAAAGTTGTAGTTTGGCTTGAAAGGTGTAACTTATTTCGGAAAAAGTGTTCCATAAATCGCGAAGGGTTTCATTTAATGGTTGAAAGATGTTATAAAATTGCTATGGTAACGTTCACTAAAATTCCTTCCAAGTACCATATTAGCTGTGTTCGGTGACAAAACTTGCAAAAACCTATCAGTAAAGTGAGAATGACGTAAAACACTCTCGAAACGTCAAAAGTAAAAAGTTTTCGCCGAACAGAAGTCAGTAAAAACTTGCAAGCCAAACAGCTGTTGCTTTTTTAATTGGTTAATAGCTCAAATTTTTTAATTTTTGTTACTGCTTTCCTATGTCACGATCATCTGTTTTTCACTAGCAAGTTTTATTTAGTAAAAATTGCCCTGCAGAAACTTGCAACCCTCTCTCACATTGAAATGTCAAAATGCGCTCTCTCGCTGCAAATGTTTTGTGTCACCGAACACTTATTTTCGAATGTTAGTAAAACTGTTTTCTTTAAATATTTTTGCTATTCCTTTTATAAGACGCCAGTTGAATATCTCACACTTGACAGCGTTTCATTGATGTTTTATTGCCGATTCTTTACGTGCGTCATATAATCTCGAAACATTCAAATATTGGGTTACATCTATATTAAATCAAACGTGCGACATACATAAATACATATATATAAGATTTATCTGTTTTTGGATATGTGTATCAATATGTAAGTATGTAAAATAAAAAGGACGATACAAGGCGCAACGAACTACTAGTCTAGACATGAATTGCATTTCTTTTTATAAAAATTAATTTTGTAAGAGTCATGCACTAATTTACTTATCATCGATTGACCGATTGCTTGTTTTTTGTTTGTTTTGTTTTTTTTTTTGTTGGTTGTTAGAGGAGTAAATTATTTTGTTAGTTTTATTATTTTAGGTTTTGCTTTCTTATTGAGCGGCCATAGTGAATACTTATCTGTATTAAATTTTTGTAAATCAACAGATTTTGTTAGAAAGAAGCGTTAGTAATTGAAATTGAAATTATTTGAACGAAAGAGAAATTTATTGGTTAGTGGAACTCTTTGTTTCTTAAACCATTGGAATACCTAATAAGTGTTTATTCGTTAGACGTTTTGTAGTGGGAGTAAAACTGCATTGTTCTTGTTTCAGAGGAAAGGTAATCCCAAAGATTTTAAAAAGTGCTGCCGTAACACCAATTCTTGGAAGGAGGGAAAGCCAGGGAGTAAAAAAGACAAGAAAATCCCTTACAGTTACTATCTAGACTACAAATGCAAAGTTCTTGTGCACTGTCAATAAAAAGTACAACAATAGTACAGTGCGGCCTACAAATTCCTGAAATCTTTACTATCAGTCCCAGAATTTAACATTTTTACGAGCCGCCATTTATTTGGGAGAAGGCTACCTGTTCTGACGGCTGAAATATTAGTAATATTCTAGTTTTAGGGTAGATTATAGTGAAAAGGTGGATGATTACTCATTAATGGCCGTAGATAAGTAGTTTTTGTCAAGTTGGTGCTACCCTTAATAGACGAAGCGCCTGAGGGGAAAACTTGAAGCTCCCTCCTATCTTTTTTATCTTTGGAAGGATGACGAGACGTTAAAATTATAAGCTCATCCATTGTCCTTAGCAGATTTCTCAATGGCGGTCGCACAGAGTTGTCTGCCTCGTATATGTCCCTTTCGGAGCCCTTCCTGGCCATCTCATCAGCTTTTTCGTTTCCATCAAACAGCGCTGTGTCAGGGGACCCAGCAGAGAGAATTTTTGAAATGATCCAGAGCTTTTAGCGAAGTTCGGCACCTTCGAACCATATTAGATAATATCGCATTCAATTCTAATGCCTTTAAAGCAGCTTGGCTGTCAACAAAATCTTTACATTGCTCGCCGGTAGTATATTCTGGCGCAGCAATCCAGCGCCGGCATAGATTGCTGCTTGAAAGACACTACACGAGTCAGGGAGTCGATTTGACTTCCTGACTTGCAAATTTTTGAGCCGTCCGTGCAGATTGCAATTTCTCTACCAGTGACTAAGCCCTGTTCCCATTCCTTCCTCGAGGGATACTCTACATTCTGCGCCCCGAAGTCAATAACTGACGTGATATACTCCGTTTCGGCTATTAGGTCGGTTCTGATCCCTTTTATTCCCTTTAACATGTAATCTAGTATGGTCGCGTGTCCATAGTTGGCTTGCTCCCAAATGTTAGATTCACTCAGTCTGAGAGCACCCGGTGGAAGATGACATTCAGTCCCTCCTGAGGTGCGCTGCTTACCGCGCCGGATAAACCCAGGCATGCTAGTCTTTGTACTTTCCCAGCTTTAACTTGATTCCTTTTTATTTGTTTAGCGCCTTCCAACATACTAGAGTTCCATACCTTATTATCGGTCGGATGACTTTGTTGTGCATACCGTGGATTAGGTAGGATTAAGTGTTAGTCCCCAGTTCTTCCCGAAGGCTCTCTTACAGGTGTAGTACGCTGCCAGATCCTTCGTCATCTCTCTCCGATATTCCTTCTCCAATTTAGTTTCTCGTCTAGACTTTGACACTAATTTACAGCTTCTAGTGCAGTTTCTGCCCGACATTTGCCATCCACTTGACTCCATTACCCTTTCCATGAAATAAGCTCTTTAGTAATATCTACATTATGGTCGGAGTCCCTACTTTTGTTGGGCGTTAAAATATTTATTGAAATGATGTGTTGCAACTTTTAAGTGAATAGTTCTCAAGAAACGAGAGCTCAAAAGAAATGTTAATCCGAAACATGTATCTAAAATACAAAGCATATCAGAGAGTATCTGAAAAAACCCTTCTATGAGTTCTTCTAATTTAGTTTGCGACGATTCAATGATTTGCAACAGTTTGGCCCTGTTACATCTTGGAACATCTGTGTAGGAAAGTCTTTTTGCAGCTATTCTATATCTTTGCAAAGTTCTTGTTGTTGTTGTTGTTGTTGTTGTTGTTGTGGTAACGACAAAAACACTCCCCGAAGGTTTTAGGGAGTGTTGTCGAATTAACAGTCCTTAGCCGGATTTGAACCCGGACGCTCCGGTACTCCCTTGCGGTACTGCCCGACTGTCGTGGTAGCGATTTATGATCAGTGAAACCTTCTAGGTCATGTCACCCCTCCTTCCGTAAGGAACGATATGATGGGTAATGAGAGGTGAGAGGCATCATATCCGTAGATCAACTATCGAGTTGCACGTCATTACCTTTGTGCATATTAGTCGCCTCTTACGACCGGTATGCATACCTCGGGCATATTCTGAACCCCTAATCCGCAGGGGGTTTTGCAAAAGTTCTAAGTCATGTTATTTACACAAAAACTCTTCCTCAGTGAATTTGGCTAAAAATATTCCTCAATATAAGAATCTGAGCGCTTACTATTGAGAAGTATTTGGGTTCGAGTTAAGCAAGTTTTTATTAGTAAGGATGTGTTAGTAAACTACGTTTATACAAAGGGAATTAAAATTTTTGGTTATGAATTATGTAGGTAGATACGAGCGTGACATATTTACATTTGCATTTTCTGCATTGGTTGGGTGTTTTAAGTAAAAATTCAATGAAATTGTAAAAAATTATGTTAAATTAATAATGCTTGAAGCAAGTTTAGCGCAAAGTGTTAATATTTAAAAGTTTTGTTATAAATCTAAGTGAATATATAGGTGGAGGGGTTAGCGGGGGGTTTTATAAAAAAAATACATATATTACTAAAACTTTTCTTAGAAGTTAGTGTTTGTGGTTATTAGGTGAATAAGGAAATGTTTAAAGGAATAATGGTTTAAAAAAATGGAGTTATTGTCTCTTAAGTAATACAAGATATATATAGGTTTTGATTATCGGCATGTGTGAGAGAGAGAGACAGCAGATAGAAGGAGGAGTTTGAAATGAATTGTATCATATAATTTGATAGTCAAAAAATTTATTAATTGTAATTTGAAATGGAAATGAAAGATTAAATTGTTTAGCAAAGTTACAAACACCACTTACAATTTTACGTTTCGGTTGAATGTGGCGCTGAAAGTTACATGCCGGTTGGAGTGACTGTTGCTGCTTTAGAGAGCGAGCTAGCACATTTAACATGGGCGCGCTTGCGCGTGCGCGTCGTTATACAACAGCGTGGTGGGGTGGAGTGTCAACTCGCAATTCAATTTGTGATTTTTGTTTCTGTGCGCGTTTTACATGTTTAGCAATGTTTTTATACGCACATTTTTTGTTTTTATTTCATTTAATATTTTTTTTATAATTTATGGTATAATTAAGTCAAGTTTAATTATAAAAGTATTTTTTGTTTAGTATTTAATTGATTTATTCGTTGTTTGATATCAGATATATTTTTTCGATCATTATTCAATTCAATTTATGATTTTTCGTTTATTTTATTCGTTAATTTTATAATTTGTAATTTTTATTTTTTTTTTTTTTAATGTTTAAAAACATGAAACAATACAATACAACAACAATAACAACAATTATTATTATCTTATATATCATTTAAATAAATTTATAAAAATACATGTTTAGTTGTATGAAAGAGTATTGGAATTTGTTTACTAAACAAATGTAACAATATAAGAACGAAAAAAAGTTTACAAAAAAATTAAAAATTTAATTAAAAATAAAGAATATAATGTCGCACGTTCCGAATATTTAACTAACCGGTTCTAGCTGATCCGATTCGCGTTCTGGTAGGAAACTTAAAATTAAGCTAGACGTTGAAGCACCCTTTCTTAAAATTTTGTCAGATATTTCCTTTCCGAATTGAGTGATCAATTGATTGGATGGATCTTTCAATCAATAATGATTATTTTAATTATTTTTAAAAATCCGCAATTACTAATTGATTACCATTGGAAATTTTTTCCGGTTTTTTGATTATTTTTGATTGTTTCGCCGTATGTGCTTATATTTGTCTGCAACCATACCAAAAAATAATCAAAAATATTCAAAAGTAATCAAACAATCAAAAGTAATCAAACAATTTTTTTGGTTGTTTTTGATTATTTCAAATCTTTTTTTTTTTTTTTTTTTTTTTTATACCTTTCATGAACATGAAATGGTATTATAACTTTGGTCCGATTGTTGTAAGTATGAGAAGAAGAAGAGATATACCCACCAATAAGTATACCGAAATAATCAGGGCGATGCGCTGAGTCAATTTAGGAATGTTCGTCTGTCCGTATATCTGTTTAAACGCAAACTAGTCAATCAGTTTTTTAGATATCTTGATGAAATTTTGCTTAGAGGCCGCCATTTTGTAAAACATTAATCATTTGACGGAACCAGCAAAGACCGGACCAATACAACCAATACAACGGCTAGCTCCCATACAATCGATTGTTCCAATAAACGTGTTTTGGCCTATAACTGTTACAATTAAAAAGCTAGGAACGTAAAATTTCGCAGTTTTGGTACTTATTATATACGTAATGTGTGTAATAAAAATCATCTGGAGCGGACCAACATAACATATAGCTCCCATACAATCGATTTTTCGATAAATGGGGCTTGGGCTATAAATTTTGCAATTAAAAAGCTAGGATCGTAAAATTTTGCAGGTTTGGTACTTATTATATATTTAATGTGTGTAGTAAAAATCATCCGGAGCGGACCAATATAATATATAGCTCCCATACAATCGATAGTTTCGATAAATGGGTTTTGGGCTGTAAATTTTCCAATTAGAAAGCTAGAAACGTAAAATTTTGCAGGTTTGGTACTTATTATATATTTAATGTGTGTGGTGAAAATCAGCCAGATCGGACCTACATAACATATAGCTCCCATATAATCCATTGTAAATGGGCTTTGGGCTATGTATCTTTAAATGATCAGTTTTGCAGAGTTTTTACTAAATGTGAGTAAGGATCGGACACTTAAAATCGTGATGCGTATTCATGAAAGGTATAAAGTCTTCGGCACAGTCGAAGACAGCCCTTTCCTTACTTTTTTTTTTTTTTTTTGGTGATCATCCAAAATCATGACTCTTTTTTTATAGTTTTTTAACATAATCATTAAAACCCGAAAACAAAGGCTAATCAATGATTGGTAGGATTTTCCAAAAAATAATCAATCAATCAAATAAGTAATGATTGCTTAACAAGTCTAACTGAAACATTTTGGAGTATTGAATTTTATAAAATTTTCAACTAGTGTGTGAAATTGCAAATTATTAGTATTTGTTTGATTTGTTTAATATAAACAAAATATTTGGTTAGAAAGTTGGCGTGATTGAGAAACGGTTAATTTGTTGCCTTAAGTTGCCTTACCAAATTACTGATTTCATCGCATTCACTCGCATTTGGGCCGCTACAACATGACTTTTTTTTCGAACGCATTGTCAAACAAAATGCAAATGAGCTAATGTAAATAGCTTTGAAATGACTCATTTGAATTTTCCAAATGCGGTACAGTGTAAATGTAGTATTAACTACAAAGGAGAGGAAAAGTGGCCTTTGCACAGAATTTCACATCTAAAGCCTTCGATACCGCTTATATTGGCAAAAATATCGAACACACAATTCTCAAACAAATAGCTTAAACCTTTTCACTCAATATTTTAAAAATACAAATATCGTCATTCTGGAAAAACTTTTCAAAAACTAAAACAGATTAAAAATTCAATCCGCTCCAATTTTTGAAGATGTATGGAGACGCTTTTCATGGTTTTAAATCATGGCTAAGTGTTTTCAGGCTCGCACTCCTGATATCAAAAGATGACGTAGTTAAGAAAAATTATGATTGGAAGTAGTGCTTACCAAGTATATGAAACTTTATATTTGTATTCGCACAGAGTAATGAACCTCACTAAATCGTAACTTTAAAGTAGAGGTAAAGTGGCAAAGCCGTAACACTTTAAATATAAACAAAAAGGACTTATACTACATTTACACTGAATGAAATGCGTGATTTGAATGGAAAATACCGAAATGCGGTACATTTCTCCATACAAATCGCATTCACAAAATCACGCATTCAAACCGAATTACTGAGAAAATTCGATTGATTGATACTTTAATACAGGGTGTTTTTTTACAGGTTTGTTTTTCGATTTTGTGGTAAAATCTGGCAACTCTAATGTCATTTATGTTCAGTTTGGTTTGCCATTTCATCATGAACAGGTTGACAAAAGAACAACGCTTGCAAATCGTGCAAATTTATTTCGAAAATAATGGTTCAGTTCGCGAAGTTTACCGTGAGCTCCGTCCATTTTATGGTCGACATAATCGTCCATCAGAGCAATTAATTCGGTTAACCATGGATCGTTTTCGCACTACGTTTACTCTATGTGATAATACGCATCCGCAGAGACGTCGAACAGTGCGCACCGAAGAAACAATTGCCGCTGTAGAGCAAAGTGTTGAAGAGGACCCGAATGAATCGATTCGCCACCGTGCACAGCAATTGGAGCTTTGTCCATCAACTTTATGGAAGATTTTGCGCAAAGATCTTGGCTTGCGACCTTACAAGATCCAGCTTGTGCAAGAATTAAAGCCGCGAGACCATGCAATGCGTCGTGATTTTCATCGCAAAATTTTGTTCAGTGATGAGGCTCATTTTTGGTTGAATGGCTACGTCAACAAACAAAATTGCCGCATTTGGAGTGAAGAGAATCCACATGAGACCCTTGAAACGCCATTACATCCACAAAAACTGACTGTTTGGTGTGCTCTATGGGCTGGTGGAGTCATTGGGCCATACTTCTTCCGCAATAATGCTGGAGAGGCAGCTACCGTTAATGGAGACCGGTATAGAGCCATGATAACCGACTATTTTGTTCCCGAATTGGATGGCATGAATGTGGATGAGTTGTGGTTCCAACAAGACGGCGCTACATGCCACACAGCGCACGTCACAATCGATTTATTGAAGGAAACATTCGATGAGCGCATAATTTCGCGGAATGGACCTGTCAATTGGCCACCAAGGTCGTGTGATTTGACACCATTGGATTATTTTCTTTGGGGATATGTGAAGTCGCTCGTCTACACCAACAAACCAGAAACGTTAGGGGAATTGGAAGCCAACATTCGTGGCGTTATTGCCGACATACGGCCCCATATGCTCGAAAAAGTGGTTGAAAATTGGACCTGTAGAATTGGCTTTATTCGAGCCAGCCGCGGCGGCCACATGCCCGAAATCATATTTAAACAATAATGGCATAAAATTATCCTTCCAATAAAGCCAAATTGATGGACCTTAAAACGATTTTCTTGTGTTTTATTTCAATTCAAAGTTCTATACCCCTAAAAAACACCCTTTACAAATGAACTAACGCATTTAAGGAAGATATAAACACATTCGAATAACTGGTCTTAAATTACGCATTTTAGATCAGTATAAGAGTGTTATATCCAGTAAAAATTATTTGTTCGAAGTTGGAAAAAAAACCTTCTAAATTTGTTGCACGGTCTATTCAGTCAAAAGTATTTATAAATACGATGCTAAACTAGTTACATTTCTACAACTCAAAAAACCCAAAAACATGTATCAAAAACAAATCTATCAAATCAAAAAAAAAAGAAAGAAAGATATATGTATGTATATATCAATCATAGTATGCATGTTGTATTGTCGGTATGGATGATAAACATTTGTAGCATATATTTTTATGGTAACGATAACGGTAGCGTTTACGTTTACGTTTACAAGAATACAGAGTGACAGTACGGATTTGATAGTTAGAAAGAGAGTGGGGGGAGAGTCTTACTTGCCGCACACCTTGCAGGGAAATTCGGTGTCCTTATTAGTTGTATTAGCTCCACTTGGATTAGCATCTTTAGCCAGCACATTGCCAGTGCCGTTGGCAATATTACCAGTTTGTGAAGTACAAATGTTGTTGTTGTTGTTGTTGTTGTTGTTCGGTTGAACAATGTTTGTTGAGCCACTCATTGAAGTGCCATTCATAGTATTGGTCGTGTTGCTTGTGCCATTGTTGTTGTTGTTGTGGATATGATGATTGTTATTATTATTGTTGTTGTTGTTATTGTGATTACTAGCATTTCTGCCATACGTATGAATGCGTGTGTGGCCATGCAGGGCAGCTTTTGAGGTGAAGCTCTGTGGAATCGGGGGCAATAGTTGCAAAATATATATATTTACATATATACATACAAACAACAAATATAGGCGTTATGCGTTTTCAGTTAGGGATAGCTAAGCATATGTACATATACATATGTATGTAGGTATATTAGGAAACGCCTTATTTATCAAGTTTGTACTACACAGTGAGAAAGAATTTGAAAATGTTCTTTAAGTCATAATCACTCCATCTTCTTGGAGGTATATTGCGCGAATGATAACAGTTTTTTTTATTATCTCTGCATCAGAGCTGTTAAATAATGATTACTAATCGTAACGATTACCGGTTTAATGAAATATTTTCCTGAGAATTCATTTAACGATTGATTACCATTACTTGCCATTTTTATAACTATTTTCCGATTAATTATAAAAATTATCAAAATTATTCATGATTATTTACGATTATTTAAGAAAATCAAAAAAGAAAAAAATCTAAAATAATCAAAAAAAAAGTTGTTTTGATTACTTTTGATTATTTTTTAAAATCTTCTTTTTTTTCAGTATTGTTGTAGAAGCACATAAATATACACACCAACAATACTGAAAAAAATCAATAATAATCATAAAAAAGTAAAAATAATTAAAAGTAATTAAAACATTTTTTTTTATTATTTGTTATTTTTTCTTTTATTTTTTATTTTTTCTTTTATTTTTCACCGGAAAACGTATACTTCAAAATGGCGTTAATACAGAGAAAGATTTTTTGTAAGATCTATGTGTGTTTATAAGTTGACGAAGTTGCGTAACTAAGAAGCTTTAATGCAGAGCTTAGTAATCCACTAATTAGACGCGCTTTTGTAATTGGTAACTATGATTTTAATTGGTTTTCAAAAAAAAGCAATTATTAATTGATTACGATTGGAAAAAAACATGATTTTTACGATTATTAAAAATCTATAAAAAATAATCAAAAAAAAGGGGTTTGATTACTTTCGATTTTTTTTTGATTAAAATTTTCCTTTTTTGATTACTTTTAATTTGTTTAGTATTGTTGTAGAAGCACATAAATATGCACAAAAAGATTAAAAATAATCAGAAATTAGTCAAAACAACTTTTTTTATTATTTTTGATTGTTTTAATAATCGTCAAAAATTATCGGTTTTTTGATTATTTTTTCAATTAATTAGAAAATAATCATTAAAAATTGAGAGTAATGATAATAAATCATTGAATGGATTCTCAAGAAAATAATAATCGAACCGTTAATCATTACGATTACTAATCGTTATTTAACAGGTCTGATTTCAGGTAGCGATGGATTTGATCAGCCTTAAACCCTCTTTTCGTGTAGCCTATAACTTTTGACTGTGGGTCAGAATTTTACTTCTTTTTCTTTTCTTTGAAAAGGGCTGCCCGCTTAATAGTTTCCGATTTCCTTTTGTACATTATATTCTACTTCCAATAGTTACTCCGTTGCCGCAAGTCTTCCTCTTATTTCATGACCTAACGAACATTTCAGGGGCCTTGTTTTTTAGTTTAACAAAAGTGGTTCAAATCCAAATAAGGCGCTCCATATTCTACCCGTTTATTTGTAAGTTTGCGAAACGAAATAGAGATTGTCTACTGGTGTCAAAATAAGAAACCGTATTATAACTTACAGCCTTCTGCTGGGTAGCGTAAAAATTAACTCGGGTTAGAGACAATCTGCACTTCGTTTAAGCGAAAATTAGTTTTTGTTTCTTCTAAGAATAAGCATACTCAAGGAGTACCGGGTAACTGAAAGATAAATCTACTTACCGCAGAGCAATCAGGAACTTCGCACACATACGGCTTGGGGTCATTTGCTGGTGGCGGTGGTGGTGTTTCTGTCTTCAAATGCGACACTTTATAGTCTACGCAAAGTTTTTTCCAAAAATAATACATTTGGACGCACTCCCCGGTAGTTTTGGAACACAACTGTGTTGGTCAAAGTAAGAAATTTTTAGGTTAGATAGATATTTATGCATTTTACGGAGTGAATAAACAACCGGAAAGTATTTTCCAGACATAGATTAGGCTATGAATGATCTCCGGTACTAGCCCGAGTACAACGGAACCGATTTGTTTAACTCCGTCGAACTCTGAGCTTACCGCGAGTATACTCGTATACTAATTCCTGTACCCGGGTGGGAGGAAAACCCAACAGCTCGGGTAGGAAAACCCGAGTCATTCAGATACCAAAGAAACGGCTGTTGTGGGAAACAGCCATCACCCAATCCTATCCCACTTTTTCGGTCACCTTATTCACGACCTGGACGGCGCAGGTGAACATAGAATTAGATGTCGTCTGCATCACGTTTCCTACTGTCCCTCGCCCTAAAATATTAGGGGTGACTTTTGATGGCATGCTCACTTTTGGTATTCATTCAAACGAACCATCAGCAGGTTATCCACAAAATTTTCGCAGACTTGGTAAACTCTTTTGTCGTCATCTGACAAGTGAGTACCGTCATAAAAGAAGAAGGACCAGCTGTCGCCGCAAAAGAACGTGAACTTCAGCGAGACGCGCGTCTGTACGGCACACCTCCTTTCTCGACATCGTCATAGCTTAAACTCTTACTTATCCAGACTAAAGCTACATATACTGCGTGGAAGATCACTATATTTATACCTTTCATAAACATGAAATGGTATTATAACTTTGGTCCGATGTTTGTACGTATGAGAAGAAGAAGAGATAGACCCACCAATAAGTATACCGAAATGATCCGGGCGACAAGCTGAGTCGATTTAGCCATGTCCGTTTGTCTGTTTGTACGCAAACTAGTCGCTCAGTTTTTGAGATATCTTGATGAAATTTGCTACGAAGCCGCCATTTTGCATGAGATTAATCATTCGTCGGAATCAGCAAGATCGCAGCAATACAACGCATAGCTCCCATACAATCGATAGTTTCGATAAATGGGTTTTGGGCTATAAATTTTGCAATTAAAAAGCTAGGAACGTAAAGCTTTGCAGGTTTGGTACTTATTATATATGTAATGTGTGTAGTAAAAATCAGCCAGATCGGACCAACATAACATATAACTCCCATACAATCGATAGTTTCGATAAATGGGTTTTGGGCTACGAATCTTTAAATGATCAGTTTTGCAGAGGTTTTACGAAATGTGAGTAAGGATCGGATACTTAAAATCGTGATGCGTATTCATGAAAGATATCTGAACAAAAATAGATTACAAAAAGATATAGGGCATTTTTGAAAAATTCTAAAGCAGTGCGTTTTTTAAAATTATTTTTTAAATGTGGTTATCTTACACTCCGCCCTTGATATACAGCTTAAAATTCAGATTAAAAAATTTACCCATTTTTAAAGTATCACTTACCTCCAATGAAATGCGTCCAAAGTCTTTGCCATGCCTTTCCAATCCCTTCAAGAACACTTCCAATTCTGTAGCGGACCATTTCATTTGGAATGCATTTGATTGTGTTTGTAAGAGCGTTAAGACCGCTGCAGCCATATTGCCATGCGCTTTCAGTAGAGTTTGTAGCGCCACCTCCTCTGAATGACTACCCAATGGTACGGCTGATGATTTGCTCAGGTCAATGTAGCGCATTAAAATCTTGTCATCGGTTTGTACGGTGGGATCCCACAACTGCTCTGCACCAGCTGGCTCTTCAACTTCAAAATATGAATTAGTTTTACACAAATCGCCATCCGTGGCCGCATCACTGGCAGCGCTTGGCATTCGCTCACGACAAGCTGGTATTTGTGCCTGATATGCAGAGCCGAGATTAACTTTTGATTCGTCGGAAAAGTCCACCAGTCCAACCGAATCATCGAAATCATCAACGAAACTCTCAAAACCAAGCAAACCGTTACTCAACTGCTTGCGCACACTACAATACAAACCAATACCTTTACGATCGGGATTGAGTATGGGCGCGGGTGTGTAATGCGTGCGAGATGGCTTACGTAGTTTAGAGCGATATGGCGAAAGTGGATGATACTTGGCAAAACTATGCGCGTTACTGGAATCATTTGAACTATGCGGACGCAAACGACGTTTCAATATGGAATTGGTTTGATTGGACAAGGGTTGTAATGTCGAGATAACTGTAGACGCCGCTGGTGGTAGGCATAACGAGGAGGTGGTGGCGGAAGATGCGCTGTTGTTAGTGTTTGATGCATTGCCGGTTTGTTGCAGCGCAAGTATGGTGTTGTTGGAATTGTTTGAATTGCTAGCAAAATAAATATTTGTATCCGCACTCAGCGCGCCATTAATTGACAACAGACCGATATCGCCAGATTCTCCGCTAATGTGAATTTCCTGCTTGTCTGTGGAGCCAGTGAAGACAAGCTGTTGATGTAACATGTTGCCGACGCTGCCACCGCCAGAGCCACAGTCGAGTGTCGTTACATGCTGTATGGGTGTATTGGCATCTATAAATCGTTGCTGTTGTTGTTGTTGTTGGTTTTGTACTTGTGGTAGATTCTGAAGATTGTACTGCAGGTTCGCATTGGTGCAATTGACGTCACTGACTGCTTGCGGCATGCCCACTACAACTTGATTGCCTGCATAGGATGTCACAGCAGTCGTTTGTTGTTGTTGCAATGGGTGCTCTATATTCTGAGCATATAGTAGTTGTTGTGTTGTCTGCTGGATTTGTGTCGCGGGTGCAAGTGTTTGCGCGTGCTGCTGTGACGGCGTCTGCTGCTGCTGTGCTTGGTGTTGCTGCTGCAGCTGTTGTGACGTTTGATGTTGTTGTTCTTGTTGCATTTGCACTTGCTGTGTTGTTTGTATAACTTGTCCACGCTGTTGTCCAAAATCACGTGGTGATGAAGACAGCAACGGATCCTCCGAGTTTGGCATCATCTGCGATTGCAGCCCCAAGCCCGGTAAGTAGTACAAGTCGATGATATTCTCGCCCGATTGTTCTTCGCAATTGAGATTGATGTTCTCGTCGGGCAGCACATCACGCAATACCTCTTTCACTTCATCTGCCGTACCAATACTGCCCGTAAAAAAGGACTCGGGCAAAGGCGAGGTGGCATTACGCGAATCATTTAGAAATTCTTGATCCTCATCTAAGAATGCCAAATTGCTCTCGGCAAAATCACGCAAATCACACTCGGTGTCATCGTCTTGCGTGTTATTTAATAGGTCTTCGACTTTTATTGAACCATCGAAAGCGCTCTCCTCCAACACTGTTTTTAGCTTCAAAATCTTCTCTGTATCAGTTAGTTCGCACTGCTGATTGTCATTACTTTTGAAGAATGTCACTTCGGTTGTTGGTTGCGTTAAAAACTCGGCGTCACATTTTTCATTGTTGAAAAATGTATTCGCCACTTCGGAATACTGATGTCCACCATCCTCCACATATGGCGAGGATTGTGTCATATTTTCATGACTGGAGGGCGGTGTGGGATATGCAAGTGGCGAATTTATTGGTGAGGACATTGTACCCAATTGATGCGTTTGTTGTGTTCGCATACTTGTCACAGCCTGTATTTGGGCAATATTTTGCATGATGAGCTCTTTGGAATGGAATTGTTGGAACGTGGGTAGTGTGTTGGGTAGGGTTGAGACTGTATTCTCAGTTTCTAACTTCAAAAATTCTGCCTGTATACAAGTTCCGCTATTCGGATTTTGTTCGCTCTCAGCGATATCGACACTAGTCACAGTGTCAAATTTTTCGGAATGTTCGCCTTTTAATTGTTGCGAGTCATCGTTGAGCAACTGCATCGTATCCACTGTCTGCAATAGCATATCAGTATCAGCGACATTATAGACTTCGGCATCATCGAAAAAGCCCGATGTATCACTGCTATAAGTCACTGTATAGACATCACCACTCATATTGCTGTCACCGTTCTGTGAGATGGTAAGTGAGAGTGGCGTCGTATCGCTTAGCGCTAAGCTAGTTGGTGTAGTGCTGGCTCTTAACGTACCGTGAGCGCTCGATTTTGCCATACTACGTGTGGGTAAGACCTGCACATCGGATGGTATAATTACCGTGCGATTGTTATTTGTGATTATCTGGCGTGTCGTGCCGCTATTGCCATTGCCCACATTCGTGATTGCGTTTGTACTATTTAGTGATTTTTTGGCAGTGACAGCGATGCGGGTGCCACGTTTTAGTAACTCAATGAGTGTTGAGTCTTTTGGATCGGTCGATGTGCTTTTGGTAGTCGTTGTATTTGTCGTTGCTGTTGCTTTTATTGTTGACGGATTATTCGTTGGGTTACACGGTTGGTGTGACGCATTCAAATTTACGCCCAAACCAAGGCTAACTGTCTTTTGATGCTTTGGGCTGAAAATCTCAATGCCCTGTGACATGCCAATTTGTTGCAAGCCCAATGTACTACCACTATGGTAGTTTCTTATTGTTTTTGCAGTAGGTAGCATGTTTGTTGTGGTAGTGGTGGGCGAGTTTTGATTTGACGAGTGGTTGGTACTACTGCCGCCAACAACATTATTACCGTTGTTATTATTATTGGATTTGGGATTAAGGAAACTTTCTAGATCGCTAATCGATCGTCGGATTGTGGATGTGCTGGAAACGCTACTGGGTGGTGCAGGAACTACGAAGGCACCCTAGAAGAAACATTAGGCAAAACTAAATTAAAAATCGTATTAAGATAATTGAAAATAAAATAAATCTCTCCCATTATAAACCTACTGTAGAAATTATAAGTATCAGCAATTGATTTGCTGTTTTTTTTGGCCGTAAATTTTTTGTCGATACTAATTTGTGCAATGAAAATACTAAGAGCGCATCGGAGTGTTAAAAATGGACATGTTAAACAAATCCAAAATTAGCAATGACAATGCGAACCGATTTTTGACACTTATAACCCATTGCGGTAAAAATTAATATCAACAGAAGTCTATCTGACAAACAGTCCTGTTTGGATAGCTAGTAACTCTTTTGCTATTAAGGATGAAATCTTGAAATAAAAAGATGATACGAAATTTTTAAAGACTGCCTTTATATTTATGTCGCCAAAAAAACCGCAGGGAATGTGTCCTTAAACAAAGACTTGGTATCTGTGAGTTTTGGTTTTGAAATCTTAATCATACCAATTATAATCAATCTATGACGTTGGAAAATATAGAGGTGGAGTGCAATTAATAGAGTTTAAATGTTTTGTCAATTGCCGAACTTCCATTTGGGATTCTAAAAATGTATTGCTTTAGTTTGAAAACGTGCTCTCCGCCTTAATATTTTCAAATCTCATAAATTGATTAGAAGTGGTAGTATCTTGAACTACGTGCTGCGTTTCAAGTCCCTAGACTGCCAGGAAGTTTGTTAAAAATCGATTGCGATATTCTCAATGGCAAACGAATTTTCAAAATAAGTAGATCCGTGCACCACCTGGCGAATTGTTTATGATCAAATATTGCATTGTCACCGGGTTCTAAGCAAGCGTGTAGCTCTAAGCAAGCCTCTAGCCTCTACTCAAAAATCGACCGCAAGATTCCCCCCATTTTTCGGCTATTTTGAGCTATCTCGATCAGCGCGCCACTTAGCAGAATTCTGATTTCTACAAATTATATTGTCATAGTGTCCTGAACTATGTGTTGCGTTTCTAGCCCCTAGGTCACCAGGAAGTTAGATAAAAATCGATCTCCAGATCGCCCATTGCAAACGAATTTTTAAAAAAGGTAGATTCGTGAGGCACCTAGCGAAATTTTTTTTTGCATTCCTACCGGGTTCTGAACTCTGTGACAAGTTTCCAGTCTCTAGCTCACCGCTAAGTTACTCAAAAATCGATTTTCAGTTTTCTAGATAAACGCGCCATGTAGCGGGATTTCGTGTACAGGGTATTGCATCGCATTTCATTGTCGATCTATGCGTCAGGTTTTAATGCTCTATCTTACCGGGAAGTTACTTAAAATTCAATCGCAAGATACCAAATTTTTAATTTATTTTCCCTATATCTCGATCTGTGCGCCACCTGTCGGATATTTTTTTCGTCCACATTGCATTGTCACGGATTTCGAAACTATGTTACAGTTTCAAGTGTGCTATCTAAAAAGACTGTGAAAGATACCGAAAATTCGTATGGAAATGAGCGGACAAACAAGAAAGGACTTAATATAGAGGTAGTAAAAAATTATTAAAAATTAAAACAATAATAATTTTAACAAAAATTATTTACCTTGGCCTGCGCTCGTTTATACTTATATTCACAAATACCTATAAAACTTTTTAAATATGGATCATAAATATAGACCTTATTGACACTTCCATGGAAAGCTTTTATTCGCCAAAGCAACTCCTTTGGATGCTGCTGAAGTAGCTCGGAAGCTTACGTCTAACTGAATTTTGTGCGAGCTAAAGAATAAAAACGCAAACCTGACACAGTATAAAGACATAGCTAGTTTAAGGACTTGCGGGTGCATTTCATCAGCGCCGTCTAAGCTCTTAGAAGTACAAGTGTATCGCTATACAAAGATGTATTATAAACCTATACCCAGTAGCCTTGGAACTGGTCACATAAAACCACACTCTAGTGAAAAATAAAGAGCCGCGGATAATCTTTTCCGCTGACGACCATTGTAAACATTTTAAGCTTAACAATTTGAGGAATTTCGGAAAGTCCGGTAATTTTAATTGTGATTCTCCCTCTTCATTACCTTGCTCTATTTCACAATAAGCATGCCCTGGGTCCTGAGATATACCAATTTAATGGGAAACTGCCGTGTCTATACTTTGACCCGATTGTTGTAGAGAATTCGTAGTCTGCTCTTGAACAGATGATTCCAGCATTAGCTGAGAGAGTGCTGGGCGAAGTTATCTCTTCTAGAGTAGAGCAATCGCTCTGGTCCAGGGTGGATTAAAAGCGATTCGTGGAGTGCACGGAGCGCCTCAAGGTTCTATTATCCCTGGTGGACGTACTATAACATATTGGATAGTCCTCTGATGCTGCAGCTCCATGAAACACGACAAGGTGAATTCATTGAGTTACTTAACCCTAGAAAGGTAAACTTCGCTCACTCCCTATAAAACCTAACCATTCGTCGATTCGACGAACATTCTTTAAAATACTTATTTTTAATGTAGTTATTTAATTTTTGGTTAAATTTTTTGTACGCATATGTGTACCAGGTTTTAATCCTCGAAATAAAACATCTTTTTATTATTTTGGAACAATTCTGATATATTTTTTTTAAGTCTTTTAGAAAGACAGTCTTAAAAAGAGACAGAAAATGTTCAATAGCGTATTCGTCGAATCGACGAAGGTTTCATGTCTAGGGTTAATGCTTAGGTGTCCAGCTTTTACTAGTATTTAACTGAGATAGTACAGCCTGGTATTACTCGATTCTCTAGTGGTGGTTTTATTTGGATTTGAAACACAGCCTAGCCTAATGAGAAAGTACTTCTGTCCGCTTGATGTCATGTATGTCCAAGAGATGCGTTGGGTGGTGAGAGGAAATATGATCACCTAGAAACGTCTACTAGAGTATTCATGTTTGAAAGTGCAGGTACGGTATGGGATTTGTGGTAAATGAGAGTCTTCGTTCCCAAGGATTGTCGTTTTCGCCAGTGTACAAACGCCCCTACATGTTTTGCAAGAAGCCTAGATTTTTCAGTTTATTATTCATATTGGCCTTAAAACATAGTCTTGTCTAGCACCACTTTTGACTACAAAAATACACGCCTGTCTTCCGATGGAATAACACGCCATCATATTGAAGATCTTGAGCTTTTTTAGATGTGCGCATGGATCGAAGAACTAACTTCGCCCTGGATTACACTTTTATTGGAAACAAAATTCGCCTCAAAACAATAAAGTCTGTAATAGCAGGGACTTTAGGTCCAAACCTCATTTAAAAAACAGTAAAATAGTTGGCACAAACGAAATGGCTACTGAGCTATCCAAAACCCCCCCAAAAAAATCACCAGCTAAAGTAGCGAGTCACGATTTTGAATCATTTCAAATACATACATCTTTCTGACTCTTTCTAGCATGCAGCCATAAAATTTTCGCCTAGGGCTCACAATTTATAAAAAACCCAACTCCTATTAATGAGTGTTTTACTTACTAGCGGTTTATTATCTAAACTCCCTTTGGTCGGGCATGGCTACTTCCTCACTTACCTTGTTCATGTCTTTGCGTTTGCTGATGATTTTCTCTTCAATCAACGCACGCACGCCAATACTGGCTGTTTGCAGCGGTGGTCCGCTTGGTTCTTTCTTCTCTGTCTTTTTAGTTTCTGGGTCTTTTTTGAAATAGCCGCCATGTAAGCGCATATGTCCATTAAGTGCTGGTATATTTTTGAATTTCCGATGACACAAATTACATTCAACGGGCTTCTGATCCATCTTGACAATGTTGAGAAGATGTGGATTGATGGCTGTTACAAATTGTTGATTGATATCTTCCTCTTTGGCATCGATGGGTGATGTAGCTGTACTGGATGTTGCATCGGAATTAGATTCATCAACAGTTATGGATACATTTTGCGTGGTATTCAACTAGAAATAAATATAAAAATTGCTTATTATCCTAGCTAACTAATTCTGAATATACTATTAACTTTTCTTAGGAAAATACAAAACAGATGGTAGTTTTGGTCTGGCATATATTTTTCGTAGTCACTTCATATAACATGGGTGACGCATTTAATTACTTTTATTATTGAACAAAATAATTCCGAATAAGACTTAGTTCGACCCGAATATGTTACCCGCATAACTATGGAAGACAAGGCGAAAGTACTTCAGCCTAGTTCAAATACAGCAGTAAGGGCTTTGCAATATTTTGGGACGCTTTACTTGTACTTCAACAGGGCAGTGTCCTGTCAGATCACTAGTGATCTTCTACAATCTACCTGGCACTGCCATGTGAAAGCTAACGTCGATCCAACGTTTGCTAAGCTAATTAGTGACTCCTTTATTTTAGAGCAGACTGCAGGTGGCCAACGGAACCCTGAATTCTCTACAGACCCCCACATGTAGTTCACAAGTACCCATTCTGAACAATAGATCCGCATGACAGTTGTCTTGGGACCCAGATGTTGCTTATTTTAAAACGTCTGAGGCTGTCCCTAGAGACGACTGGTGTTCCCACACACCACCACAATATATCTCAGAGCCTTAGAGTCTCGTATTAAAATACTCAATCATAGAAGCACTGGATGCATTGCAGCCACTGCATCTTTGATTTCTGCTACTTCCACTTGGAAGATAATACATTGATCAAGCAGCTTAGATCAAGCTCCCGACAGAAAACTACACTCCAACCTGCTCTTCCTATCTCTGAACCAGTTCACAGGTCCACTGCCTCAAATTAGCCCCCCCCCCTTACTCCTCCCTCAAGAGAATGGCAGCGTAGCAAAAACAGAGGTGGATATACCTGGCGTAAGAAGCGACGAAATAGCTCCCACCACAGTCGGGCGAGTACCACAAAGCCTAGTACCGGAGCGGACCAAAATTATATCCGGCAAATGACTGACAATATCAGTATAACCTTCTTTGACCCATTTTCTCGTATGGAGGCGCTCATTAAGCAGGGCGAAGTACTTCAACCACAACAATAACATCAACTTAGGGTAAAACAAAAGCCCTGAAAATGGCTTGCCCGTTATCCAGAAGCAATCCACCGGCGTGAGAGAAATAAATAAATATTTTGATGCGATCTTTGCTTTTATAACCTCCGGAGTCATACCTCTTTGGTACGAAATTTTCGATCTAAAAATTGTTGATAATGGGTGTCTTAAATGTAGTGAGTAAACGTATAAATGTCTTCTCGCGCTCTTCCAAGAAGGACCCTAAAATACTTTTTTTCGAGTTTATCTATTTCCAGAATTGGATTAAATTACAGTTGACTCAACGGAAAACAACATCAAACTAGCTTAACCCAGTTATGACGAGTTTTAGGCTGTCTTTTAATAGAAAAATGTTAACCTTGAAATTTGTAAACCTACAGCTTTATTCAGTCCCAAGCGCTATCACCCTTAGCGCCGCATATCAGTCAAAAACCCTCAAGCCCCTTTGAGCGTCTTCCACTTTCTTCCCTCTTATGCTTACCAATTGCATATTCCAAGTACGTGGGCGACTTGATGCGCTATTCACCGTATGCTGCGGGCTCGCTGCATCCATTACGTTGCCCGAGGGATTTGTATCCACTTTATATGAATTAATGCTCGTTGGTGATGACACCGTCACCTGTGCGCTTGTCTGATTCGTCTGCTTCATAATCTTACTAATCAAATCTAATTGCTCACGAGTCAAACCTTCGCTGGCGTCCACCATATTTGTTTCGGTTAGTGCGATTGTTGGTGATGAGGCAGGTAAAGAAATGCCACCCACTGACGATGCAGACGATGTGGATGTTGGCGAAAGCAGTGTAACGCCAGTTTTAATAGGCAGATTCATGGCTTTTATTTGGTCTTCAGTAAGTGCTACACCTGTGGTGGCATCAACTATTGCACCACCGGTGGAAATGTAAGTGCGTATACATGTGGCGCCATCTGGCGAACTGGCATCTCCTGTGGGGATAAGAAGTGGTTAGATGTAAACGAATAAAATATATAAGAAATGTTGCATACCGCTTGCTGTGGCTGGTGAAAGACTCAGACCAGTCGGTGTACCCGAGGTTGGTGAGAGAGTTTGATTTTGTGGCGTTATAATACCCGAATGATGATTCTCAGTGTGACGTCGCAAGGAACGTGCATCACAATAGGATTTACCACAGCCTTCTGCTTTGCATTCGTAGGGTTTCTTATTACGATGGGTCATCATGTGACCATTCCTGTCAAAAAAAAATGCGTAACAAGGCAATAGATGCAGATTAGACCGTACCACAATGTATGGAAAAAAGTTTGAAATAGACAGAGAGGATATAGACAAAAGCTGGAGCTTTCGATTTATGTGATAGTAGGTAGGCCAATACCCTTATGTGGAATGATTGTCTACTGGATTGCACTAGACATTGTCAAAACCTTTAAAAATCAGAGTTAGGACAGCTCCCCACCTATTTGAATACGAATTGGCGAGATCTACATATGTGAGGCTGACTCTGAACGGCCTTCTTCGTTGGCTAGGCCGTGCTGTGTGATAGAATGAAGGTGCTCCGCTCCAGGAATGTTTTCTTATCATTACCGGACGGTTGAAGCAGATGAAGAGAGAGACCACAACTCCAATGGAGGGACCAACCGTAGACAGATTTGCGATCCCGTGGTGTTTCCAATTGGCGTCGGTAGGCAGAGTGAAGAAACAACTGGCGTTTAAACGGTTAAGATCCATTTAAGTAATTCAGTAAATGACACCAATTTGAAACAGTTTTCTAAACATATCATCTTCATTGTCCCACCTCGGGATGCTTATCGGACGTCAGGAACACCGCACACTCTAGCATTCTTGAAGGTTTGAATTTTATGCCGCAGAGTAGAGCGGTCTGTGCCGAGGACTGATCCCCTTGCTAATTCCAATACCGTCATTTCTTTAAGGCGGTATGTGGCTATGGACTGCTGAAATGAGTCCCCCTGGAGCACCGGTTCGTGGAAGTTGGAAGGGACTCTTGGAGGGTAAGTTTTATCTCAGAAGCATCGTGAAGCTGCCTTGTCATTTTAGTTTCTCCCAAGTGGAAGTGGCAGCAATCATGGATGCACTGGTACTAATGTTAGCTAGTTCACTTCTTAATCTCACGGTCAATTAGCAAACGAGGTTGGTCTCAATTTCTTTCTATTGTGCCAAGCTACTTAACAAAGAGCGGCAGCTAGGTACTACGGTATAACAGTATTCCCGCCAATAGTCTGGCCGATCTCTCGGATAACATGGCTAATTTTGAACCGGAGGTTATCTCGTGCAGGGTAGAGCAATACTTCTGGATAAATGCAGACGATCTACGAACCTCATTGGGTACACTATAGCCCATGTCATCTGCGTTTTGATGGGCCACTGCCCAATCGGAGTACAAGCGTAGCATGGAATACCCTTACAGCTGCACTGTATGGATGCTGCGGTGAAAACAGTGAGTGACTTTCTCCAGAAGCAGAGGTATTCACTCGTCGAGGTCAGTCTGGGTATGTTTTTTTTTGTTTATAATTCGTGGGCAAGTGTTCAAAGACACATTTTTAACTTTTTTCAATAATACGGTTTAATGCACATAAATACAAACATACATACATGTAAGCACATATGAAGATAGTTCAAATTAAGAGAAATATCTTTGATAAACTTACAAGTGATCTTGTCGCTTGAATGCCTTCGAACACATCGCACAAACGTATTTACGCTCGTCGCTGTGCGTCAGTTTATGTTTCGCCAATGCTGACGCATTTCCAAAGATTTTACTACAAATCTGCAAATAGAAAAAAATAACAATAATTCCATTAGTTTGTCTAATTGTACCAATATATGATGTGCTTAAAAATACTAATTGTATAGACTACAATGTAGGTGGGAAATAACAAAAGTTCGCTAACATTTATAAGTCTTTTAGGGTTTAAAATATAAATTTGGGAGGACTTCAGCCTCTTCTCTTATATCCCCTAGATCCCGCTAAAATGAAGCATACATAAGATCACTTTATCGAATATTGGATATTTACTTGAAATATTTACGGAGATATGGCGAATAAGCTTTTTTCTAGTAAACGGCGTAACACCGCCCCACTTTCAATAATCTACATATTATCTATGGTACAAAAATAATACAATTAAATTATTATTAACCTAATAGACTCGCATCTATATATTTTAACTCATGGTCAATAGTTTATATGGAAACTATCCTATATTTTTAGTTAGATCAAACTTTACATAGCTGTAAAACCTGATCACAATCGGTTAAATAATTTCGGAGTTTTCCTCACTTTCTATTCCTGTTAAAATATTCTTCTTTATATGCTTCCCACCCTACTTTAAGGATTCCTCTTGATTAACTTTACACTTCGTCAGCTTTATTTATTTGCAAATATGCCTACAACCTTCCAAGCCACGAATATGTCTGTCTAAAGTTTTAATTGAAGAAATGGCAATAATAGATTATCTATTTTGGGTTTTAATTTTATGTATAGGAAAAAAGTATAGATGTTTTTGTTTTTAAAATTTTTCGAACATTTTTTGGTCTCTCCAAACAATACATACATATGAAGGGGTCAAAAGCAAAAGGGTCTAAGTAAAATTTTTATTAAAGTTGAGTTTTACAAACATTTTTTTAGTTAAATATCAGTACTGTTAATTAATGACTATTAATCTTAATGATTAGTAATCGAATTAAAATATTTTTGTTTTTGTTTTAATTGATTAATTAAGATTAGTTATTCAAATTTAGGATTAATAATCGATTAGGATTAAATTTTGGTCATGCTTAATGAGGATTAATTTGGATTAATTTATTTTAAAAAAAATCCTACGATTAATACATTTAATCTAAAATATTAATTCGATTAAAATTTTAGATTAATTTGAATTAAACAGGATTAATTGAAATTTAATTTTAGAATTAATTCGATTTATATGGTACATATATAATTATTAAGTGAAAAAAATATATATAAATATAGTGTTTATTTGTTGACAAGTAGTTCCTAGTGATTTGGGACATTTTAGAGCCATCTTTAGCCGGGCAATAAACGCACTACCCAGAATTTACATATAATTTAAAATAAGTAATCAACTTTAAACTTGGATATCGCGAAACAATGTTAGACCTACTTAGATGCGTTTGCTTCTAATCCCTTTATATGTGCAAAAACTAAAAATTTAAAATAAATGTGTCGACGAAATTCGACTCTCACAGTCATGCTGAAATCGCGTGCTTCGACCGTGTATTAGTGATTGATCGTATATGAAGAACAAATGTTTTTTGATTTTTTTTTTTTAATTTTTGTCTTTACCCTGTATATTCTTCCATAAGTGCACTAAGTTTATTTCTTAAAAATACGCCATAAACCCAACAACAACAATCAAACTGTTTTTCCACCGGAATTCAAAAATATTTCGTTTTGCTAAAACTTTGTTCACACTACGGCATAAATTACTTAGTTTAGTATAAACTTCAAGGGAATTAAATGTTTATCAATGGCGATGACAGAGTACAGAACTTTGTCGCTTATAGCTTCACCCACATTAAACAAAAAACGCCGCGTCAAAAACGCTGAAAATAATCGCCCGGCGCTGTCATTTCTCAAATTACGCACAACCAAGGTATGTATATTAGACAAAGTAGTAGTGAACTTGGCAGTTCTCTCTTTTCTGTAGAAATTATTGCGTCAAATAAAAAAAAGTATTTACCCATTATGTTTCATTTGTGTTTCATAAGTGGAGAAGGAAATTTAGAAGCTGTTGTAACATAGTGATTAAATGTTTCCTCTGCCAGTACTGGAACATGGTCAGAAAGCTACGGTAAGGACACTAGGGAATACATGCGATATTTTCGGAATCGAAATAAGACCATTTCGTTAATGATGAAACCTTTGAATAAGATGACATTTATGAATATGGGCTTGACTATATTGCTGGATATATAATCGGAAAACTGGATCTTACCCACTATAGCCCAGTTTTTCAGTACAAGTTCAACTCAATTTGTCAGTTAAACTAAGCTTAAGCTTGTTACGCAGTTTTTCAGTCAAGTTTCGAAGTTTAAACGAAGTTTAAACGTAGTTTAAGCGGCCAATTTGGCAGGGTTAAACTCTAATTAACCTGTCAGCTGTTTGCATATTTGATGGCTTTGGTTGTGAAACAATAAACTGAACGCAATTAAAAAAGGACGATATTTTTATATTTAATTAAATACTGCATATATCATCTGCCGAAAATGATTATAGTGATGCAGAAATTGGCGAAATGCTAACTATTACAATACTGAGGAGAGGCAATGGCGTTGAATATGTATACAAATATTATCTGTTGCCGTATCTAGATAAAGAAAAAACCAATGTTGCCGTATAAACAGCAAATCTTAAAAGCGGCCTTAAACTCTCACTGAAAAACCGCTCTGCAGTTTAACTGGAGTTTAGATTTATGCCGAGTTTAAGCAAACTTAGTTTAAACTGAGCTTAACCAAGGACTGAAAAACCGGGCCTATGAGCAAGAAAATGCATCTTTACGGTTGGATAAACCAGAGAGAATATCTTAGGCCCGTTTATTCAATGCCTGGTTAGGCTAAACTTTATCAAATGATAACCTAATCATGGCTTGCCTCAGAATGACATTTTTGATTGTGATATTTATTTATATGGGTATTATTATTATATTTTTAAATTCTATTACTAGCAGAGTTAGCAAAAGAATTTATCACAAAATCAAACTTTTACTTTCAGCTGTCACTTTTTGTTTTGCTAAGCACATAGTTGGAGGTCCATTCTTTGATAACTTCTATCAGAAGATAATCAGCGCATCGTCGATAATTAGACATTGAGTAAATGGCCCTTAGTGTTGGTAAGCCTAAGCATGAATTTTTTAATAAAATAAAATCATAGAAATGTTTTTCTCCAAATACAATGGCCAAGAAATTTCCCATCATCAAACTTAGTGCCCAAACTGTTAGAGTATTTTAAAGCCATATGTATGTATTTGAAATCGTTTATTAAAGGCGAGATATTTCTTAGAATGAAGCACTTAAACAAAGGTAACAGAAAAAAAAAATTTTTTTAAAATTGTATAAAGGCCATTTTCAATCACTGATGCCGATAGAAAAAACTCTATGAGAAACCAAGTGGATTTTTGTTGGAACGACTTTCCGTCAGCCCTTGTCAAGTTTGGTTTTGGGACAAACAGATCAACACAACAAAATAAATCAGAAACCAAGTTCTTATCCACCATTTTTTCCTTCCTGCGGTGCTACAGGCGGGAGTTGAAAAATATTCTATACTCGCTATTTTCATAATGCAATGGTCCTTAAAGACGTAAATACCAAAGTAGCACTTGGTGGCAAAAGTAACGCCTTTTCGTTTCTAGGTTGGAGCTTTTTTTGGTTTTCAATGCTGGTTCCCAAATAGGATCTTTCTCAATATTAATCATTTTGCGGCTTCAACAGATCCGATCTAAATTTTTAATATAAAAAATTGCATGTGACCCAAATATTATTATATATTATATTTTTATTTTTTAAGTAAAAACTCCTACAAAAACTAAATATTTCAGTTGTCGATTCTACCTTGTTAAATTTGCCTTGCGCCCAACTAATAAGTACAATAACAACGGGAGCGAAATTTTTTGACATTTTTATTTTTCTTTGTTTTGCTTTTTATTTAGAGTGACCATATAATGATCTTGCATCACTTTATTTTATTACAAGGCTTGCAAAATTTATGTATACGTTTTAGCAAAGTGACGTGGGATGTAAAGTACGACCAAAAATTAAAACAAACAAGTAAGGGAGTCTAAGGTGGAACCGCACATTATATACCTAGTAGTGATCTATTGTGGCATCCCAATTTACGCAGGTCTATTTTAATACTTTCAGTTCGTATTTGCGTTCAAATAGATAGACGGACAGACAGATAGACGTATCAAGAGACTGGCATGGCTACATCCTCCTGATCACTTCAGTATACTTTTTGATGGGACTATCTCTTTTTCTTCTCATACCTACATTTATTTAATGTTTAAGAAAGGTATGAAAATCAAAAAAGAAATATATAACTTCGCTATTGCAGTGGGCTATTAACTACGTACCCGAATATTTTGCTTGTGTGTCTTCCGATTTCGCAAATTTTTGGCAGGAGTATAACACATACTACTGAGAAGCATTTTCATTGAAATATCAAGATTGAATTATAAGAGATTGCCTTTGAAAATAGCAGAAATTTTATGCTGAAAAGTGGGCGGCGCCACGCCTACTTCTTCAAAATTGACAAAATTTTTTTGCGGCCTAGTTTTTTTTAAAAAGCTAATTATGTGTGCAAAATCTGATTGATGTAACTTGCTTAGTCGAGAAATATCGCTTTTTAAATTTTACAAAAAAAATTTTCAGAACTATGTTAAAAAACTGGGCGTGGACATTAACCGATTTCGCCCATTTTTACAACAAATAGTTACCTTTATATATTGAACATTGTCGCCAAATTTCGTTTCGACAAATAAATTTTTGGCGGAGTTATGGCATAAAAAGTTTTGTGGAACAATCCACTATAAAAAAGGCGGGGCCGTGCCCATTTTGGAAAATTTATATTTTTTGGATTTCTTGGTTTACGGAAACATTAAAAGTGAAATATAAATGACGTAAAGCTATTTTACGCAAAGTTATTGCCTATTTAATATATCTACGATCCTCTTCAAAGTCTTTTATATAAAAGTGGGCGTGGACCTTAACCTCTTTCGCCCATTTTTTCCTGGAACATTCCTTGCACACCTGGAAACCTGCGTGCTGAATTTCGTTTCGATATCTTGAACGGTGTTTGATTTATGATTAATGTTATTTCTAAATTTGACTTAATCAAAAGTGGGCGGTGCCACACCCACTTTGAAACATTTCTTTAAAAATTTATTTTATGCCTCAATCTCAATGTATACACCAAATTTTATCCTTATAACTAGGTGTATTATGTACTGGGTAATAACTTTTTTTTTTCGAAAATATTATATATATAAAAAGTGGGCGTGGCGATAGATTTCGCCCATTTTAAATAGCGCTCGGAGATGAGTACCAAGGAACCAGCATACCAAATTTCATTAAGATATCTCAAAATTTACTCAAGTTATCGTGTTCACAGACGGACGGACTTGGCTTAATCAATTTCTTTTTTCCTCCTGAACATTTTGATATATATAAGTCAATATCTATCTCGATCCGTTTATGCCGTTACGTACTGCCGTTAGGCGTCTAAAGTTAATATACCTTGTGTGCGTAGCACTACTAGGTATAAAAAAATTTTAAGTTTTTCGAACTTGAAAAAAAATGCAGCCACCTTTGCATGAATGCCGTCACCGCCCGACGGCAATGATAGAAACAAATCTATCGTCGCAAAACGCCTTCGGGAGTTAAAATAAAAATTTTGATCTGCATTTGTACAAAATTTCCCAAACAAAAATGCGAAATCAGAAGAAAGCTTGAATACTCTGGAAAGGTCCAACGTACGGAAATTTTCTTTCCGAACTTGTTTTTGAGCAATATTATTTCATACTAAACTATAGCCCAGCTAAGTGTTTTTTCTTTCATAGTTTAACAGTTTTAAAGAAAAAATTAAATCAGTCATTCTAAAAAATTGTATCAATATAATACGTATATAACTAGAATTTTCGGTTAGACTAATATCTTTGTTGACGTAGAAGGTCTCATATATAGTACAAGGTGGCACAAAAGTAAGCTTCCGATGTTCAGCATATCGGTTGTGGCACGTGCAGTGTGTGCTGTTGCACCGTCTTGTTGGAACCACATATTTTCCAATCCCAATTCATGAAGTTGCGGCAAAAAGAACTCGTTGATCATTGCTCTGTAGCGCTCACCATTCACAGTAACCGTTTGGCCCCGACCGATTATTGGTCAAATAAATAGTCAGCAATATTCCGCGTTCTGGAGCAGTGTAGCGTAACATTGTTTATTAACGTGTATTTCGCATGTGTTTACTACACAAATGTCAAAACAGAACTGACTTTAGGGGCCAATCGCAAAATTTATAGCACTTTCTGATAGGAGGATTACTTTTGCGCCGCCTTGTATATATCCCATACAACCGATCGTTCAGATAAGAGGATTATGGCCATTTCTCCCATATTTTAAAAGATTAAAACTTGAAACTTGGTGAGATATTTGCCTATGGATATTAAAAGAGTTCGTAAAAAAATCACCAAGATCAGAGCTCTATATAGTATATATCCCATACAACCGATCGTTCAGATAAGAGGATTATGGCCATTAATCCCTCATTTTGAAATATTAAAACTTGAAACGTGGTGATATATTTGCTTATAGATGGTAAAAGATTTGGTAAAAAAAAATCACCAAGATCAGAGCTCTATAAAGTATATATCCCATACAACCGATCGTTCAGATAAGAGGATTATGGCCATTTATCCCTCATTTTGGAATTCGTGAAAGGTATAAAGCCTTCAGCACAGCCGAAGACAGATCCGTCCTTACTTGTTCTATACTAAAATTAATTCTCAGAAGATTCTAAAATCGACAAATTTATTTATTGGTTATTCTTGGTGAAGAAAACTACTTCATTTTTGCATCAAACTAACAATGTATGTACTTAATAAATGTTTACAGTTTATAAAGTCTCAAAATTTTTTCAACAAGTATATTAATTTTCAAAGCGAACAAAGTTTATTTCACACTTCCTCTTTAGAACTGTGAAATATTTACTGCGTCAAATGCTAATTAATACTAATGTATGGATAAGTGTGGATATATCTCTCAGCTCTTGAGCTAATTAATTTGTCAGTTTTGTGCTTAAATTACGACAATGTAAATTCCTGTTTTAGCAACAGTTTTGAAATTGAGAAGAAAATGCAAAGGCAAAGCATTAATTTTTTTGTTATTGTGGAACTTATCAAATGGAAGGTTCAAATTTTCTTGTGGTGTAAAATTTTGTATAGTTTTATGAGGAAATATGTGTTTCCGGTTAAAGTCATACAATTTTTGTTGGATATATAGCACGTTTAGAAACTATGTATTAAACTCTACAATAGAAACCACATCAAAAAGTATTAAAGTTGACACAAAGTTCAGGAAAATTATTCAAACTTTCATCAAATTTTAAAGTTTTTTTCGTAGATTTTTTAGAAAATGTTTAAGTACCCAGTTTTGAAGGTAAATCAATTTTAGTGCAATAAAGTGCAAGTTAGATCTAGGCCCAAAAATTTCGCTGGGTTTTCAGATTTATTGCGTCGAGTGTGTTGACTAATTTCCACCATACAACTGAAGAATTTTGGCGCCTGCATGCAGTCAAGTAACTTGATGAAGTAATCCCACCCCATTTGATTTGCTTTTTATTAGTTGAGCGTGTAAGCCGCTCCAAAATCTATGCAGTTTTAGTCCCTCAAATGGTAGTTATGTCTAACTCGATAGCTGAGCTACGGCTATGATGCCGTAACCCTCTTTCTATCAAAATCCTGCTAACTTTCACGTTAAGTTCCACTGATAACCACTTTTTACGGAGAACAAACGAGCGAGATATTCTCCGCAAAACTCTCCTGGAGTATTTTTATCTTTAAAACAACAACAATAACTCAGCATACTTATACCATCAAAATTAAAGCCTTCCGTTTCTCGCCATTTTAGGAGCTCGTGCGCCAAACAACTATGCATCTTCAGAGTGGTTAAAGATCGTGCTTTTCAGGTCACAGACTCCTACTTATTCTACAGGAGGTAAAAACATTCCCACCCCTTACTAATCTTGCATGGTAGTACTGAGAACAGAATTACCAACTCTTCGGTGGCACCTGGCTGTCGAACAAGATTGATATCCTTTTTTTTTTGATGATTTTTGACCAGTTTCAATTTTTATTACATTTAATTCTGTGTAGGCTTTGCTGGTCTACTACTCTTATTAAAAACGAGGAAACACAATATTTTCTTTTTATAATTTTTCCCTACGTTTCCTCGAAGGAAAGAAGTTTTTCAAGTGTCTATCGAAGACTGTCCTGGAACATATGTAGTACGAGCTTTCGTTTTAATAAAGAAATTGTTAACATTTAGTAAACAACGTTTAAGTGCTCTTCCCAGAATCCTAGCTACAGTAGCTTACGTGCATCTTTGGATGCCGTTTCCTTGATAAAGCGATCGATCGGCAAAGCGTTGCGTCTCGAGACGATTTCTTTCATAAGCTAAAATGTCAAGGATAAAAAAAACATAAAACAAGCCGTGACGTTGTTCTCATTTTTAAACGTGGTAATAGACCTCTAATAGTTTATGTTAAGGGGTGCAACTTTTACGGTATTATTACGCCATTCTCAAAAATGGTGCAAAAGCCAATTTTTGTTCTTCCACAAATCCGGGCGTTTCTGGCGGATTGCTTCGCGCAAATTGCGCATAACTTGCCGGTAATATTCCTTATTGATCGTTCTTCCCTGTGGCAAGAACTCATGATGCACCACGCCCCTGCAATCGAAGAAAACTGTCAGCAAAACTTTCACATTCGACCGAGCTTGGCGCGTTTTTTTCGGTCTTGGCTCGTGCGGCAGCTTCCATTGAGATGATTGAGCTTTGGTTTCCACGTCATAACCATATACCCACGATTCGTCACCAGTTATGACCCTCTGGAGCAAATTTGGGTCGTCGCGGACAGAGTTTAACATCTCATTAGCAATGTTCATGCGATGCTGTTTTTGGTCACAATTGAGCAATTTTGGTACGAATTTCGCGTAAAAATCGAAGACGATCCAAATCACGTGCCAGCAAAGCAGCTGTCAACAATTAACTGAACATTCAAAATGGCCGAGCTTGGTAAACTGGATGAATAAAGTCTTATGATACGAATATTTTCAGTGATCATATGTTTGTGATTCGTTTACAAATATACTCAAGCCGTATCTACCTGGAAGTATATTTAAATCGGCTTGGTAACTTTGAATTTAACTCACATCCAGAATATATATTTACCTTCGGATTCCGGTTTTAATATATATTATAAACAAAACTGTTCCTACTGACCCAACCAGTGTTGCCATTTGTTGCTGTTTTCCAGCTAGATCTAGCTTTTTTCACCCCCGTTTAGCTGAAAAAAATGGAATTTAGCTGCTAGCTTTTTTTTTAGCTTTTTCCACGCATCGTTGCTTGTGCGCGACTTTTTGGCCAAAATCAACACACTAATGATGCCGCAGCCACCGTATTCCCCAGATCTGGCCCCCTGTGCCTTTTTCTTGTTCCCTAAACTGAAGAGGCTCATGTTTCGTATACCCGAACTGGTACGAAAGGACTACGCCACTTTCTACCCAAACGGGTACTTTTAACTCTTATAAGTATGCCACAAGAACTGAAATTGATAGTAAACTCATAGGGGTGTACTATGAGTTTGCTACACAAATAAAAATTTACTAATGTATTTTCAATTATAGCCAATCTAGACTAATGTGATTAATCGCGGATCGTAAACTTGTCCGACCGTACCCGTAGGGGAACGGAATCTGTCCGACACTACCCGTTTGGGCATGAAAGTGCCCAATTAGTCTCTTCATAGGACATACTCAAACAAAAAGGATCACTCCAACATATACAATGAGATCAAAACTTTCATTGGTCGCATGCCCCTTTGCGACTCATCCCGGATCTTAGACTAATCGCATTTTTTCCAAGGAAAGTGCTAGTTTTCGTAAGCCACAAGTCGAAAGTGTTAGTTTTCATATGGCACGACTGCTTTATAGGCGTTGGGGCATTTGTATTGCTTCCGGAGATAACCTCGATAGACAGGTAAGATAATTTTATGCAGATGAAGCTTTGTTTTTGAAAAAAAAAAAAACAATTAAACTGAGCAAATATGAACATTAAATCTGTATATTTGGGAGTAATACTTGGTGCTATCATTATACCAAATGATTGAAACAATCAAAAGCATTGGAAAGCTCCTCGACAGCGAATATCCCCAATAACTTTGCCTGCAAAATTGCGGTTTCGCCACCTACAAAGTTATTGGTGATTGGGCTCCATGTTGTCTTTTATTTTTTTTTAAAGAATTAAGCCTAATAACCCTCGATTTGTTCTAAAATATCAACTTCTTACCTGACATTGCTGCGGACCATGTCGTGTTGGTGAGGACAATTTGGGTCGACTTTTCTTCGACGTTGCACTCGTCACACCACACGCACCGCTACCTTTGCTATTGCCACCACTTTTCAAACCAGCGCTGGTGTTGCTATTAATACTAACGATGCTATCGTTACTGCTACTCGACGAACTAAAATTGCTGTTACTACTACAATTACTGTTACTATTCGTATTGCTGTGATTCAAGAGGGACGCAGAGCTGCTGGTACTGCTATTGCTCATTATTTGCGCCAACGATGTGACGTTGTTTGTATTGATGCAACTGCTGCTGCGTATTAAGCAATTTTTAACGTAACTGCTGCTTGTTTTATTGGTGGTATTTGTTGCTGTGGATACAGTTTGTATGGTTAATTTACCCGTTGCCGCATTTGTTGTTGCTGCTGTTGTTGTGCTTGTTGCTGTTGTTCCAGTGGCAACTTCTAATGCTGATGCTGCCGTTGTTGCTGCTATAGTTTGATTGCGACGACTGATGGTGATTTTATTAACAGGTGCTGTGGCAGAGGTAGTATTGTTACAATTGCTCGGCGGACTGTTTATGTTGTTGTTGTTGTTGTTGGAATTGTTGGTCGTGTTCGTGCTTGTGCTGCTTGAGATTGTTATTTTGTTATTGCTGCTGTGGTTATTGACGCCATTACTGCTACTACTATTGCTGCCAACATTTATTTCATGGTTATTATGATTGCTTGTTGTTATTGTTGGTGTTGGTGGTGGCGTTGCTGCTGCTAACGCACTGCTGTGATTCTTGAATGCTGAAATTGCCATGAAGAAAATTGCTTTAAGAGAATTTCAAGAATTGTTTTATGTTAAATACTTACAGGCTGCCTGTAATGAACCGAATACATCGGCCAACATATCTGGATCCGGATAGCCAATGGTCAAGGCATTTTCTAAAGATGACGACGCCGGTGATTGATTGGAATCGGAAGAATCTCTCAATTGTAGTGTTACAGAACCCTCAGTGCCCACCGAAGCGCTACACATCAAAACACGCGGCGACGACAAATTCGTTAATGGTAAATGAATACTTTTCTGTACCTGCAAGGAGCCGAAAAACACAAAGAAATAAAACCATGCGATTAGTATTTAAGTGCTCTGACTGTAATTTGAAATTGTTATAACAAAAGTGGCACAAACTCAGACAAAGTACGAATGCATTACATTAAGATATAAGTAAATATAAAAATATTTTTTAAGTGTATAACAATATTTTATGTAGGGGGCATTCCATGGTGAATCATGTGACTATTGATTAGAATATTTTGTCTGAGTTAAAACATGTTGATCAAAAGAACTGTGTATTTCTGGTGCTAATATTGTTGTTTTTGTTGTCTTATCATTAAATGTACAGTTGTGTTCAATATAATAGTAGTGAAATTAAATTGGATGTCATTCGACGAAAGAAGAAGAAGCTGTGATTTTAATAATTTTCATTTAAAATATAGCGAATTCCACTACAGAAACCACATAAAAAAAATTTCAAAGTGTATACAAAGTTCAGGAAAGTTAATTAAACTTTTAAAAATTTACATCGAAATTTCAATATTTTTGGGCAGAATATTTAGAAAATTTTTGAGTACGCAGTTTTATAGCTCATGACTTTTTGAAATTTTCTTTTGTCATTTTTTTGGTTTTTTTTTCTATACAATTTTAATTTTTCTTCATGCATTGTTATCAAAAATTTTCTAGAAATTCTGCCAAAAAATTTTAAGATTTTGATAGCCATTTTTTAAAGTTTAATTAACTTTCCTGAACTTTGTATAAACTGTGAAATTTTTTTTTATGTGGTTTCTGTTATGGAATTCGGTATATTTTAAATGAAAATTATTAAAATCACAGCTTCTTCTTATTGCGTCGAATGATATTCATTTTGATTTCACTACTATTATATTAGACACAGCTGTACGAGGTGTGTTCAAAAAGTATCGCGAATTTTGTGTTTTTTTCAAAAATTATTTATTTATTCATGAATATCTATTTTGTCCCCTTCAAAGTAATCCCCATGAGATATTATACACTTGTGCCAACGGTTTTTCCAATCTTCGAATCACTTCAAAAAATCATTTTTTTGTATCTTGTTCAGCTCCTCCTTCGATGCCGTCTTTATCTCGTCAAGAGAAGCGTAACGTCGTCCTTTCATGGGCCTCTTCAGTTTAGGCAACAAGAAAAAGTCACAGGGGGCCAGATCTGGGGAATACGGTGGCTGCGGCATCATTAGTGTGTTGTTTTTGGCCAAAAAGTCGCGCACAAGCAACGATGCGTGAGCAGGGGCGTTATCGTGGTGCAAAAGCCAATTTTTGTTCTTCTTTGCACATCTTCTCGGCCTTCTGAGAACATTTTACACCACCGATAAACGTTGCTTCGGTCCAAGGTAGCTTCTCCGTATGCCACAGTCAACATTCGGAATGCATCCGCGCACTTAATTTCGTTTTTCACACAAAATTTGATACAGGTTCTTTGATCCATTTTTTTGAATAGGTAAAAATCGAAGACGATCCAAAACACGTGCAAGCAAAGCAGCTGTCAACAATTAACTGAACATTCAAAATGGCCGAGCTTGTCGTCATAAGTGAGAGACATGAGTACCAACATAACGCCACAAAAAATTCGAAATTCGAATATACGTAACCAGCGAAAATTCAAAATTCGCGATACGTTTTGAACACACCTCGTATATTTATTAATATTTTGTTTTCTCAAATGTATTTTATTTAAGTCATTTTTTTACCTATACAATCCTAAAGGGCAACCGCGCCACTATTGGCAGCCATAATTTCGAAATAGTAAATTACTTTGTCAACCTGGGAGCCAGCATTAACACCAACAATAATTTCAGCCTAGATATCCAACGAAAAATTAGTCTTACAAACAAGTGCTAATTCGGCCTGAGTACGAAATTGAGAAGGAAGTCACTTATAGCACCAGTCCTGCTCGACTACATCTGATAAGCCGACCCTTCAAAATATGTGTGTACCTCTACTAGTTGGCGACGGAGAGTCACAAAGTAGGTTTAATGATAAGCTCTATAAACTTTACGCCGACACAAAGTATTCCCAATGGAAGCAGGGGAAGAGGAAGACCACCACTCTAATGAAAGGAACAAGTGGAGACCGATTTGCGATTCCGCGGTGTCTCTAATTGGCGCTACTAAGAAACGAGTAGAAGCTATTTTGGACGGTCAAAATCGCCCAGGAGGCTAGATGACTTTCCAAAGAAAGAAGCAAGGGTTGCATAGTAAAACAAAACAACTAAGCAGAGCACTGTCTTCGGCTGTGCGGCAGGCTTTATCGTATAAATACTAGTTACGATTTTTACTCACCGATACTTATTTAAAATAAGTACAAACTGTAATTGAAAGATTGACAGCCCAAACCATATCATTGGTGATATATGTATAATCATATGGTAACAGGGCGATCAATGTACATAATATTACTGAATGAAGAATAACAGAGGTCGAATAAACAGTTTTGAGAATTTTTGTCGGTCTGTATGTATGTTTGTGCTGGCATCACAAGAAACCTGCTAAATAGTATTGAATGCAGTTTTGACTGGTGCATTCTTAGATGCCCAGCTTAAAGTTTGGGACTCATCTTATCATTTAGTTCCAGCTGTATACAGTTGAACAACCTTTGACTTCAACTCCCACTATGCAGATAGCGAGCTTACACAATTTTGCATTTTAATCAATTTTGTAGTTATGAATCACAAAATGGTTCGCAGCTTTTTAATCACCCACTGATTCAACACAAAAACACTAATTGTTTTCATAAAACGAAAATATTTTCCCATTAATTTACCCTTTCTTATAGAATGTCCCATAGAATTTCGCCGACTGGTCGGAAGTGCACGAAAATATTGTGTTGGGCCAACTAAATGCCAGAACCGTTCTCTCTTCAGACCCTTTGCAGTCATAAGTATGCAATACGTTTTTTTCTTCTTCATACCCTCAAATCATCGCACGATCAGAAAATGCGAGATTTCACAGTCACATTGAGGCTGACGATGCTGCTAATGCGCCTGACTACAATCTAATTAATTAAATATGAATGTATTCAGTCTTGAGAGCCAACGAATGTCTTTCCGTAATATAACGATGTCAGTGCAGTAAAATATTTGTCTACGGCTGTCAGTTTTTGGGCCACAGTAATGACGGAAGTAAAAATATCAAATTTGAAAGACCAAAGTGCGCGGCGCACTCAGTGGATGACTTTGTAGGGGCGAACTGTGTAGATTCTTACATACTTATTGAATAGTTACAAACGTACGTTAACTTGCATGATATTAACACCAGTCTTTATGTTGCAACGCCTGGAAATAGTTACGATCGGGGCACATGATGTCTGGATGTGTCCCTTGCTTTACGGATTTCCTTTTATCTAAAGTACATTGGTTTCTATTATAATAGCAGTTATACATATTGACTAGAGAACGACCGAACATCGATTTTTAAAGCCGTAGGCGAGCATGGCCGAAGATAAAGTCGAAGTTCGGTCGTTCTCTAATATTAACTACGGTCTAAATATTTCAAGAACAAGAATAAGAAGCAATAAATCTATCAAAAAGTTTAAAAAAATGGCTTTAGCGACATATATCTATCTGTTGGAATGAAATCTTCTCATAAAAGAATAGAAAAGACCATGAGCTGTATCGAATTTGGCCTGTCCGTTTGAGCGCAAACTAGTCCCTGAGTTTTAGAGATAACCGTCTAAAATTTGGAATGCGGATAAATCTAAAATATATCTTCCATATATCTGATTGGTTTGAGCTATTTCCGCATTAATTAAATGAATATAAGTTTTAAATTTTACAACTTCTATAGCTATTGCATTCGTAGGCTGGATACTAATAAGATTTAACCAATATAACATATAGCCTCCACTCAACCCATTTTTATAATTCTTAAATTGATGACAGTTGATATGTTAAGGAGAAGTTGGCTGCTGCCTTTTGACGACATTAATGTAAAGGTAGTCTTTAAAGTTTTTAATCATCTTCTTTCTTTGCAATGTTGAAGTATCTCGCTCCTTGTGCAACCTAGTGGAATCTTCCTTTCCAGATATATTACAGTAATTCGTCTGCGAAATGTGTCCTAAGTCTAAAGTGTCTAAATGAGCAGGAATTCCAAATCGGTTATAGGATTTTTGAGGAGATTCGATGTGTAAACATCTTTCGGTTATAGGATTTTTGAGGAGATTCGATGTGTAAACATCTTTGGGCTCGGTAGAGGCTGTCCAGCAAAGTTAAGCGTCGCTGCTTGTAACCGTGCTTTTGTCTGTGCTTTGTATATATAAATTTTGTTTGACTGCTTTGCTGATATGTATTTGACGATTTGCTTATGTGTGGGTGTGAATATGCAAGTGCTTTGCTGATTGTTATTATTTGGTAATCGTGCCTAAACACGATGAATGCGATCAATCGACAAAAGACGAAGGAAACTGCGTTTATCATAAATATACACATTGTTTATAAAAAAAAAATAAGTGACTATTCATGGTAAATTTATTTTAGCTCAGAATACTGAAGACGTTAGCTAATTTTTTTCGTTTGTTTAATCTTTGTGGTTATACTTGAGGAATGAAATGCAAAAAAAATAAACTACTATAAGATGAAATAAAAAAAAAAATAATAATAAAAAAAATAAAATAAGATAAAATAAAACAAAATGGCGGAAGTGGTTCATGCACATGGTAAAGAAGAATAGAACTAGGAGTTTATATGACATCAACACTAGCGTTTTCTTAGCTAAATGGTTAGCAATGCGTGCCAAAATTTCTCTCATGAATAAGCCTAGCAGTTTGCGAAATGGAACTATAAGAAAATCTATGGCGGTTGTTTTTAAGCATTTTTCCTCCTCTATTCAATTAAAAAACCTTTAATAAATAATTAAAAATCATTATTAAGAAATAAAAACAATAATAATTTTCAGAAAAATTCAAAAAGTGAAAAATTATTATTCTTGGCCTTGAGCTCGTTTCATGAATACAATAAAATAAAATAAAACAAAATAAAATAAAATAGATTGAAATAAAATAAAATAAAATAAAATAAAAGTAAAATAAAATAAAATAAAATAAAATAAAATAAAATAAAATAAAATAAAATAAAATAAAATAAAATAAAATAAAATAAAATAAAATAAAATAAAAGTAAAATAAAATAAAATAAAATAAAACAAAATAAAATAAAATAAAATAAAATAAAATAAAATAAAATAAAATAAAATAAAATAAAATAAAATAAAATAAAATAAAATAAAATGAAATAAAATAAATTAAAATAAAACAAAATAAGATAAAATGAAATGAAATAAAATAAATTAAAATAAAACAAAATAAAATAAAATGAAATGAAATAAAGTAAATTAAAATAAAACAAAATAAGATTAAATGAAATGAAATAAAATAAATTAAAATAAAACAAAATAAAATAAAATAAAATAAAATAAAATAAAACAAAATAAAATAAAATAAATTAAAATAAAACAAAATAAGATAAAATGAAATGAAATAAAATAAATTAAAATAAAACAAAATAAAATAAAATAAAACAAAATAAAATAAAATAAAATCAAATAAAATAAAATAAAATAAAATAAAATGAAATAAAATAAATTAAAATAAAACAAAATAAGATAAAATGAAATGAAATAAAATAAATTAAAATAAAACAAAATAAAATAAAATGAAATGAAATGAAATAAAATAAATTAAAATAAAACAAAATAAGATAAAATGAAATGAAGTAAAATAAATTAAAATAAAACAAAATAAAATAAAATAAAACCAAATAAAATAAAATAAAATAAATAAAATAAAATAAAATAAAATGAAATGAAATAAAATAAATTAAAATAAAACAAAATAAGATAAAATGAAATGAAATAAAATAAATTAAAATAAAACAAAATAAAATAAAATAAAACAAAATAAAATAAAATAGATTGAAATAAAATAAAATAAAATAAAATAAAATAAAATAAAATAAAATAAAATAAAATAAAATAAAAGTAAAATAAAATAAAATAAAATAAAATAAAATAAAATAAAATAAAATAAAACAAAATAAAATAAAATAAAATAAAATAAAATAAAATAAAATAAAACAAAATGAAATGAAATAAAATAAATTAAAATAAAACAAAATAAGATAAAATGAAATGAAATAAATTAAATTAAAATAAAACAAAATAAAATAAAATAAAACAAAATAAAATAAAATAAAATAAAATGAAATGAAATGAAATAAAATAAAATAAAATGAAATGAAATAAAATAAATTAAAATAAAACAAAATAAAAGAAAATAAAACAAAATAAAATAAAATAAAATAAAATAAAATAAAATAAAATAAAATGAAATAAAATAAATTAAAATAAAACAAAATAAGATAAAATTAAACATAAATTTTAATTAAATGAAAGGAAAGGAAATGGAAAGAGAGTTAAGGAAAGGAAAGGAAAGAAAAGGAAAGAAAAGGAAAGGGAAGGAAAGGAAATGAAAGGAAAGGGAAGGAAAAGAGCAGCAACAAAAGAAAACAATAAAATATAAAACAATAAAATAAACTTCCTCTAATCAAAAACAATAATAATTAATCAAGAATTATTATCAACTGATCTTGAGCTCGTTAAACTTACAAAATATGAAAAAAATTAACAGACAATAAAACCAATAACAAAAAAAACTTAAAAAAACTTGAGACTTTCAAAAGAAGGGAAAAGGAAATAAATTAAAAATATGTTCAAGTAAAGGAACAACATGGACGAATAGGGAAGGAAGGCAAAGGAAGGAGTAGCTAATAATTAAAATAAAATACAGTTTTGTAGTTGAAATTTAACTACTGGGCAATCGCTTATTATATAAAACTAGCTGGGCCCGTGCGCTCCTTGCGCAAAAAAAAAAAACAAAAATGGTTTGAAACCTTTTATTAGTCCAGGTCCGGGATTTTTCAAACCTTTTTCTCAAATTATAAAAAAAGATTTTCAACTACACTTGTTGTGAGACCCTAAAAAATTATACAAATATGCGCAAACAGCTATTTGAAATTCCACCACTTATATTACATTCACATTGAGCCATAAACTTGACTTGATTGACAACATCAATATGAATTAACTCAAAAAATGTCCCTTTAACTCGAGTTTATGACCCAATGTGAACGCAGTCTTATTCACTTATTTTAGCAATGTTCAAGTGTAGATGGCGCACTGTTCAGTCTTAGCATTCAAATGTAGATGTCGCGAGGCATGTGAATGTCAGTCACAATAGCGTTGCAGTACAAATTGATTTTTTTGTGCATTCACAATCGTTTATTTTAAAGAATTCATTTTTATAAAATACGCTTAAACGAAAGCACTCCGCTAATTAAAACATGGTTTCGCATGTAGAGCTAACCCCCACCTTTAAAACGATACCTTATTTATTAATATTGGTTACAAATGAGAGCAGAAAATTAGGAAATAACACAAAAAGACCTTACAGAAATAATATACGAGGTGTGTTCAAAAAGTATCGCGAATTTTGTGTTTTTTCATAAATTATTTATTTATTCATGAATATCTATTTTGTCCCCTTCAAAGTAATCCCCATGAGATATTATACACTTGTGCCAACGGTTTTTCCAATCTTCGAAGCACTTCAAAAAATCATTTTTTTGTATCTTGTTCAGCTCCTCCTTCGATGCCGTCTTTCTCTCGTCAAGAGAAGCGTAACGTCGTCCTTTCATGGGCCTCTTCAGTTTAGGGAACAAGAAAAAGTCACAGGGGGCCAGATCTGGGGAATACGGTGGCTGCGGCATCATTAGTGTGTTGTTTTTGGCCAAAAAGTCGCGCACAAGCAACGATGCGTGAGCAGGGGCGTTATCGTGGTGCAAAAGCCAATTTTTGTTCTTCTTTGCACATCTTCTCGGCCTTCTGAGAACATTTTGTACCACCGATAAACGTTGTTTCGGTCCAAGGTAGCTTCTCCGTATGCCACAGTCAACATTCGGAATACATCCGCGCACTTAATTACGTTTTTCACACAAAATTTGATACAGGTTCTTTGATCCATTTTTTTGAATAGGTAAAAATCGAAGACGATCCAAAACACGTGCAAGCAAAGCAGCTGTCAACAATTAACTGAACATTCAAAATGGCCGAGCTTGTCGGCATAAGTGAGAGACATGAGTACCAACATAACGCCACAAAAAATTCGAAATTCGAATATACGTAACCAGCGAAAATTCAAAATTCGCGATACTTTTTGAACACACCTCGTATATGATGATTTAAGTGCAGGATACACATGTTTACACATCAAACTCCACGAATGCTTGGTACCAACGAATTTGTTTTTTAAATCTCGATCCGCATGCCCCCTAACGGAATTTTTCTCGAAAGAGATTTCATCGTTCTTTGTGTGTGAATTTTGCTCAACGTCAGAGAGAAGTTTTTTAAAAATAGATTCTTAAAAATCGACTAATAGTTCTTATTTTTTGAATATATTGATCCTTGCGCCACCTAATGGAATTGTTTTTTGAAGCTTTAAGTCTATAGTCAAACGGGATGTTAACTAAAAATCGATAGCAATAATTCAAGTTTTGTAAACGATTTTGTTGAATTTTTAAAATCTTCAAGCCTTTAGTCAACAGGGAAGTTACTCAAAATTCTATCGACAGCCTAGATATCTCGATCCAAGTGCCACCTATGAGAATTTTTTTTAAATAAATACTACAAACCCATCAAGTAGTAGACAAGGTATCAAGGTCAAGCCTCAACCGTACCGGAAATATTCTTCAAAATCGTTCTCAAGATTCAAAACTTCGCCGCCCAATTTTATATGTGGAGGAATTTTTTTCTTAGTTGCATTGCACTTAGACTTGTTTCTAAATATGTTCCAAATTTCAAGGCAGCAGCTTACCAGGATTTGGCTAAACATCGATGAAAATAGTCTAATGCCGCTATATGTATTTTGTAATTTAGAAAGTACATACAAGTGACCTAATATAAAGGCAATAAGAGTAGGCGCCAATATATGCATGAACCTATATAAAAAAAGTTTTTTGGGAATAAGTCTATTTGGTCCATTCAATACTTGAGTTGGTCCAATCAACTTACATTTCCGTAGTATTAACCAAAATATTAGGATGATTTAGAACAACACAAATCCATACAAATTACCTACAAAAAAGTATGTTCCTTATTTATTTCCCATCAGTCCCCCCAAAGATATATAGCAATACTCTATTTTCTGAATAAAGGTATTTGTAAAATATTTCGCACGTTATATTTGGTTTCTATGAGAAAGAGTAACACTGAAAATCGGCGAAATTGGACGCCTGCTATCTAACAAATCAAAGCAGACAATGGAGAAAACGTATTGAAGTTTGGGTAATCTAAATTTTTCAAAAATAACTATGTACATACGCTCGTAACGATGTACATATATAAATTTGTCGTTTCGTATCCAGATATGTATAAACCCATGTGCCATTAATCAAATAAAAAGAAAATGCATAATTAATTTTCACATTGGCACGTAACTGGAAATAGGCGCCAAACTGTCTGCTACTTTTTATTACCATTTAGAAATTTGTTTATACAATCAGCTAACCTACAATTGTACGTACAATGTACATATATACATACTCGTATCTACATAAATACACGTAAGTGTAAATATATTTCAACTTAGACGCGCTATAAAATTGTTGTATGTTTATAAATAAATCTTTTTATAAAGAAATAATGCAGACTATTTTAAAATAAATTATTTATCACATTTTTATTGGATTTTAATTTTGGATGGGTCAATGTTGCCTATTAATCTATTATAACTCGTATGTGGCAATAATTTATATGAGTTTCAATTTAATTGTCGAATAGAAATCAAAAGGGTATTTATTGTTTGTGTGTTGTACTTTTCAAGAAAAAATGTCAACTTTATTTAGTTAAGCGGAGTAATCAGTGTTCGAACTTCTACCACCATAGCGGTAGGTCTAACATCCTATTCCATAAATTACAAATTCTACCACTGCTACTCTCTCTCTATGGCGCGATATACAACAGGTATATCATCATAAACCTCCTAAGAGATTTTTGCGCCAATCTTCTCTTCCAATTTGTGGTGTGCCGATTTGAATTTTCCCTACAAATTGGTGGGACCTACAGTTTTTTGCCGACTCCGAACGGCATCTACAAAGGAGACGAATTTTTGCTGAGAAGCCTGTCATGGCAGAAATACACTCGGAGAGTTTGCCAAACCACTGCCGAGGGGCGACCCCGTTTTGAAAAACTTTTTTCAAATTACTTTTGATGTTACCTGTACCAGGGCTCGAACCATGGACCTTCGGTGTGGTAGGCCGGCAACACTACCTTCACACCACGGCGGCCGCCACTGCCACTACCCACACTGAAAACCTACCTAATTTTTTGTTACAAAATCCTTACATCTTCCCAGCAGAGTTCTACCGCTATCGGGCCTGCATTCAAGAAATTCGTTTTCAAAAAAGTGATAAGCATATACCTAGTTCGATTGGGAGATATTAGGAGACTTATTGTTCCGACTGTAGGCCCAAGGACTCCTTCTTTGCACAGAATGGCATTAAAGTCTCGAAGCACTAAATTTATATAATTTTGGAGGGTAGCGATCGTGTGTCTTTTCTTGTTTCTCATGGAAGTAGTCGTTATCAACAATTTCGTGGGCAGGTAGGCTCGCAAATAAATGTCATATAGAACCTCATCGACGGGACTGAGCGCTAGTACTAAGAGCCACAGTATCTTTATCAACATAAATACAACACCACGACTCCTCGTGTCTTTATTTCTTGTCTGGTCACTGTAATACACATCGCAAGGCCCGATAGTATTCATTCCATGTCCCCTCTATCGATTTTCCTGTAAGGCGGTGAAGTCACCTTTTGAATTAACGAGAGCCGGGACATTCGAGATACATAGTATCAAAGAAAGAACACGAAATAATTTTTTTTCAAAAACGTTTTTGAATACTTTGTTTTTGTGAAATTTTGAACAATAATCGAAAACATTTAGCGCAAATACCTTATAGTGAACCGAAGAAAAACACTAGATGATATTTTCCTAAACACGTTTTTGAATACGCTGTTTTCAAAGTTATACTAATAACCGAATTTTCGTTTTTCTAGGTTTTTTTTGTTTGACCAACTCAGCTGTACCCGTTGCGGAAACTTTCAAAATTGCTCCGTATTGTGCCACTGGTAAGGCTATTATAATATTATATAAATATCCAGATCTTCTCTTGGGGAACAGTATTTTGTAATAGTTATTACTCTGAGCTTATTTGATCTATATCTAGCAAAATTGTATGTTTTAGTTTCTGCACGAGTACCGGGATCTGAGTGAAGGCTGTTTTTAAATATTATTTATATTAAAAGAGAACCAAGTAACTTTCAAGCAAACTATTCGTAAATCTAACAGAAAAAAATTTTCCAAACACAGTTTCGATATCCATTCTTAATTTAAAGTCTTTTTCAACGAAAACTATGAAGGAGCTTCTTAGAATCAAATCTAAGCGATCTTTTCAAAATGTCTCAGAGACGGCGACTAAAAATTTAATTCGTTGTTTTGCTCTGAGCATATCATATAGTTGGATTAGAAAAGGATTGATAAATGTATTTGAAGAGCATCCTTTCTCAGAATTTGCTTACAAAAAAGCCCCCTTAGAATTTTATTCTAAAATTTATTATCTTAGAACTCGCTTGAGATATGTTATTTGAAAAAAAAATTGAGATAGGACGTTTTTAATAAATATTTCTAATCGGCAGCTAAAATAGAGCGATTTCGAATAAGTAGGCGATAAGTTTATAATGAACTGTAACACCATCATACCGAGGAAATCATACTTGGTCCGACCGTAGAATTTATTAAATTTTAAAACCTCTACCAAAATGGTTTATAAAGTTTTAACGCCTTATGTGAGCTGAATGAATTTAAGCATTCCTACAAAATTTTCACTAAATAAAAAAAAAACAAAAAGTTCTCAACATACGGCGCCACACTTTTTAATGTTAGAAAATTTTAAGCTAAAACACTTTCATAAAAATATTTAAAACTTGTTCCAAAGTTTTCAAACTAATGAAATGTTTGATGCTTTATTTATCTTTCCTACTGAGGTTGGGTTTGGGAAAGCTATGAATATTTAGCCGATTTAAACTTCGTCAGCATAAGCAGAAATATATACGCTTTTTGGAAGTATTTTCAAAACTGTCCAGCTCTTGTTAATATTTATCTGTAATATTTATCAGAGGCCTTAGAAAATTGTATTCTCTTAGAAAACTATTACTTATTGTTTAGCGAGTCACCTTAATGTATATGCACCACGCTTCTGACATTTTTACTTCATATAATTTGACGTGTTCATGCTGGTTAGTTTTCAAATACATGCACCAATTTAAAAAAAAAAAAAAGAATTCTAACAAAACATTAATTCGTCACAGCCATGAAAGATTTGGCAGAAAATTATAGAGTACTAAAAGTACAGATGTGTGTATACACGGGTGAATATATACTCGTATATACAGCGTCTACTTAAAACATTTAAAGGTTTATGAACATACAAACACATATGTGTATGTACACTTCAGAACATCTTGCATCGGCATTTACATTCTAATATACATATATTTTAAAACAGTTTCGAGTACTATACATGTATATGTACAATATGTAACTTAGTATATATCTAAATTTGCCACTTTTATGAATAATTTTTATTTTTTCTGTTATGGATGAGTGATTAAATATGATTCACATGTATGTATATATGTACTTACCGAATTTATGGTAGCCATCGTTGTGAATGGTAGATTTGGTTTTGGCGATGAATATTTTGTTGGTGGTATTTGTGGTTGTAATGGTATTGGTGGTATTGATTGTGGTTGTGGTGATGGTGGAGAGGAACAAAATCAAAAATCTGCAAAAAAAAGAAACAAGAAACACAAAGATGTAAAAAACACTCATTCATGAGTCAAAATTGCGAAAAACATAATATTTAACAATTAATATTTATGATTTATGTACAAACACTGAATATATGTATATACATCAAATGCTTTAATTGAAATAATTAAATATGTATATGTTTACAAGAAGCCAAATAAAATGTTAATTGCTTATCTATAAACATAAATATGTGTAGAAGTAACTCGAATTTAAATTTTCAAATACTTTATGTAGCTGAAATTAGCACGATTTTTAGAATTTTTTTAGATATTTTATTCACCCCAACGAACTTTCTCGAATTTATTTATTAGTTCTATCAATCATCATCACCACTATGAGGCATTCATTTTTAGCGATGCTGATGTAAATGGAAACACATAGAGAGGCCAAATCGTCCTCCGCCAACTTCTCTTGTAACAGTCATTATGTTTTTTTTTTTTAATTTTTATTTTATTTTATTTTATTTTGGTTCATTCAATTGTATTTTAATTTATTATACCTTACTTAATTTTTTTTTATAACTCAATTTTTTTAATTCTTATTTTATTTCATTTTACTTTATTTATTCTATTTAATTTTATTTTGTTTTAATTCATTTTGTTTATGATTTATTTTTATTTTATTTTGTTTTGTTTTATTTATTTTTTTTTTATTTTAATTTATTATGCTTATTTAATTCAATTTTTTATAATTAAATTTTTTTTATTTTTATTTTTATTTTATTTTATTTTATTTTATTTTATTTTATTATACTTTATTTTATTTTATTTTATTTATTCTATATAATTTTATTTTATTTTAATTATATTTTGTTTAATTTTATTTTATTTTAATTCATTATGCTTTATTTCATTTTATTTTATATAATTCAATTTTTTTTTTTTTCATTTTATTTTATTTTAATTAACTTTATTTTCTTTTATTTCATATTATTTTATATTATTTTATCTATTCCATTTAATTGAATTTTATTCTATTCTATTTTGTTTAATTTCATTTTGTTTTTATTAAATTTTTTTTTTTTATTGTATTTTATTTTATGTTATTTAATTTAACTTTTTTTTTTATAGTTTATTATACCTAGTAGTGCTACGCACACAAGGTATATTAACTTTAGTCGCATAACGGCAGTGCGTAACGGCATTAACGGATAAAGATAGATATTGACTTATATATATCAAAATGTTCAGGACGAAAAAAGAAATTGATTAGGCCATGTCCGTCCGTTCGTCCGTCCGTCTGTGAACACGATAACTTGAGTAAATTTTGAGATATCTTAATGAGTTTTGGTATGCAGGTTCCTTGGTACTCATCTCCGAGCGCTATTTAAAATGGGCAAAATCGGATGATAGCCACGCCCACTTTTTATATATATAATATTTTCGAAAACACAAAAAAGTGATTACTCAGTACATAATACACCTATAAGGATAAAATTTGGTGAATACATTGAGATTGAGGCATAAAATAAATTTTTAAAAAAATTTTTTTAAATGGGCGTGGCACCGCCCACATTTGATTAAGTCAAATTTAGAAATAATATTAATCATAAATCAGAAACCGTTCAAGATATCGAAACGAAATTCAGGATGCAGGTTTGCAGGTATGGAATGTTCCAGGAAAAAATGGGCGGGATCGGTTAAGGTCTACGCTCACTTTTATATGAAAGATTTTGAAAAGGATCGTAGATATATTAAATAGGCAATAACTTTTGTAAAATTTAAAGAGCGATATTTCTACAATCAAGCAAGTTATATTAATTAGATTTTGCACACATAATAAGCTTTTTAAGAAAAACTCGGCCGCAAAAAAATTTTTTCAATTTCGAAGAAGTAGGCGTGGCGCCGCCCACTTTTCAGCATAAAATATCTGCTATTTTCAATTCGATCTTGATATTTCAATGAAAATTGGTCAGCTGCTTCTCAGTAGTATGTATTATACTCCTGCCAAAAATTAGCCAAACCGTAAAACACACAAGCAAAATATTCCGGGACGTAGTTAATAGCCCTCTGCAATATCGAAGTTATATATCTTTTTTGATTTTCATACCTTTCATAAACATTTAATGTATGTAAGTATGAGAAGAAGAGAAAAGTTCACTAAAATGATCAGCACGATGAGCGGAGTCGATTTAGCTATGCCCGTCTCTCCGTCCGTCTGTCTGTCTCTCCGTCTGTCTATTTGAACGCAAACTAGTCTCTCAGTTTTACAAAAGTTTTGCTGAAATTCGTGGTTTGCTTTGGCCATTTCATAAAATACTAGCAAACCCGATAGACGTTGTTTTAACGTTTTGATATATAGAACACATCTATATATAAAATTTCATTCACTTGAACCAAATAAACTCCTATCTATACTGAACTGCAGCTTTATATGACCTGGGGGATTTTCCAAAAGCTATGTACAGACTGTGTCGTGCCCAGCGAACTCCTGAACTTATCGTGAAAGTTCAAGAGCAAAACAAAACACAAAATATGTGGGCGTAGCACCGCCCACTTTTGAAAAATGATGTAGATATTGATTAAGTGACACATATATTTAAATTTCATTAATTTAGACCAAAAAACTTCGGAATTATGACGAATTGAAACTTTATATAGCCTGGGGGCGTGGCTCCGCCTACTTTTCCAATACTTTATATTATCTATGCTATACCCAGTGAACCCAAGTATATATTGTGAAAATTTCATAAAGATCGGTTGAGTTCTTTGGCGCCTATAAAAGACACCCTTTTTTATATCTATTTTTGTTACGCACACAAGGTATATTACTTCATTCGGCATAAACGATTAGAGATATATATTTATTAATGTATATCAAAACCTTTAGGATGGAAAGTAAAATATCCGTGCAAGTAGTTAATACCCCACTGCAAAAGCGAAGTTGTATATTTTTTTTGATATTCATTCCTTTCATGAACATGAAATGTTTGTACGTATACTGAAATGATCAGGAGGATGAGCTGAGTCGATGTAGCCATCCGTCTTTCGATACGTCTGTCTGTCTGTTCGTCGGTGTATTTGAACGCGAATACGAACTGAAAGTATTAAAATAGACCTGCGTAAATTGGGATGACATAATAGATCACTACTAGGTATATAATGTTCGGTTCCACCCGAACTTAGACTTTCTTACTGGTTTTTATTTTATTTCATTATTTTTTATTGTATTTCATTTTATTTCATTTTATTTTATTTTATTTTAATTTATTATACTTTATTTAATTTTATTTTATATAATAAAATTTTTTTTTTATTATATTTCATTTTAATTTATTTTATTCTATTTTGTTTTATTTGATTATACTTTATTTTATTTTATATTATTTTATTTTATTTTTTTTTTTTATATTATTATTATATTATTTAACTTAATTTTATTTTATTATACTTTATTCAATTTTATTTCATATAATTCAGTTTTTTTAATTTTTATTTTATTTAATTTTATTTTATTTGATTTAATTTAATTTAATTTAATTTTATTTTATTTTATTTTATTTTATTTTATTTTATTTTATTTTATTTTATTTTATTTTACCCTATTTTATTTTATTCTATTTTATTATATTTTATTATAATTCATTCTTTTATTTAATTTTGTTTTACCCAATTCTAACTGCAAATAAGAACATTAACTCAGCCAGATTTAAAAAAAAACACTAAGGAAAGGGCTGTTTTCGACTGTGCCTTTCATGAATACGCATCACCTTTTTAAGTGTCCGATCCTTACTCACATTTAGTAAAACCTCTGCAAAACTGATCATTTAAAGATACATAGCCCAACCACATTTATCGGAACAATCGATTCTATGGGAGCTATATGTTATATAGGTCCGATCTGGCTGATTTTCACTACACACATTACATACATAATAATAAGTTCCTAGCTTTTTAATTGCAAAATTTATAGCCCAAACCCCATTTATCGAAACTATCGATTCCTGATTCCGACGAAGGATTAATCTCATGCAAACTGGCGGCTCCATACCAAATTTCATGAAGATATCTCGAAAACTGAGGGACTAGTTGGCGTACAAACAGACAGAAGGGCATGGCTAAATCGACTCAGATCATCGCCCTGATCATTTCGGTATACTTAATGGTGGGTCCATCTCTTCTTCTTCTCATACTTGCAAACATCGGACCAAAGTTATAATACCATTTCATGTTCATGAAGGGTATAAAAAACATTTATAGCGAGAACCCGTTTCAGAAATGTGGGGTAGTTCGATTGCCATGTTAGCTCCTCACAATTAAAGAGATTAGGAAATTTTTTGCTACCACTTCGGTTTAAAAATCTTGTTTGGGTCGTTTTATTTGTTTACAAGATTCTATGAGAAATTAGTAGGCTGAAAATCTATGCATATTTCAATGGAAAAAGAAGAATTTAATAAATATGTATGCAATGCGGAAATAGTCATCGCGAATAGCATTCTGATGTTAATGTGGTCTTCAGGGAATACATTTTGGATAGACTACCCATGATTCTAACGATACATGGAACGCGGATATATAGGCTTCACAATTCAAGCCAGAAGAAATGCGAAAGTAGGCGAATCATATAGACCGACATCTTTCCTCCTTCATAAATTATATTAAGGCTCAGCTCATAATCAGCTTATTCAACGCTCAGATAATATATGTTATCATCGAGCAGGTTATATATGGTATGTTACCAAGAGCTCAATTTCTGGAACGTGAACTATTCTCATTTTTATCCACCTTATCCTTATATATGTTACCAAGAGCTCAATTTCTCTAACGTGAACTATTCTCATTTCTATCCACCTTATCCATCAACTTTTTATTTGAAATCCGGAACCACGAGGCCCCGGTGTATCTTTGATTCGGTAACGCGTCGGGATAAAGATTATTACTTCTGTGACAGAAACCGTAAACTTTCTCCCATCAATTCCTTTGATACACTCCTTGTCACCACACCTGAAGAAATTACATTATAACTAACCATCGCCGTTTATACAAGGTGGCGCAAAAGTAGGCTTCCGATGTTCAGCATATCGGTTGTGGCACATGCAGTGTGTGCTGTTGCACCGTCTTGTTGGAACCACATGTTTTCCAATCCCAATTCATCAAGTTGCGGCAAAAAGAACTCGTTGATCATTGCTCTGTAGCGCTCACCATTCACAGTAACCGTTTGGCCCCGACCGATTATTGGTCAAATAAATAGTCAGCAATATTCCGCGTTCTGGAGCAGTGTAGCGTAACATTGTTTATTAACGTATATTTCGCATGTGTTTACTACACAAATGTCAAAACAGAACTGACTTTAGGGGCCAATCGCAAAATTTATAGCATTTTCTGATAGGAGGATTACTTTTGCGCCACCTTGTAGAAAGTTAGTCTCGACAGTAACTGTTTTCGTTTTAAATTCCAACCGACCACTACCTGTTAAGCAAATTCTTGTGTCGAATTGGGATTCAGCCAGTCAAAAAAAAATTTAAAAAACATGTATTGAGTTACAAGATCCGACAGTGAAACTGGGTGCCTGCAGATTATTAGCCGATTTTTTTCACAGGCACTTATCGACTTATGAACAAAATAAATTTTAATTTTCTTTTAAAGCTTGAAATTTTTCTGTGAAAATTAAATGTAAACTTGCCGCTTGCAAGATAGCAATATTAAAATCTCATACTTGTACAGAATTTTTTTTACCAGACTTATAAATTAAAAAAACTTTCAATTAATCATAAAATTTTTTTTTGGATAAATCTAATAAATACATGCAGACATATTAGCATTGATGACGTTAACACATTTGTTCAACCGGAAAATATTTGCTGAATTTAGCGATGAGAATAACAAAAACACATAATATGGCATAAGAAAGTCAAAGATTTTATTTGCAATGCTTGTGGTCGCTCTAAGTATTCCAAAATAAGTTGGAAAGTACAAGAACGATGTTATTATTTGAACCTCAATTCAAGGAAAGAGTTAAACAGCGATGAATATGATGAACCCGATAGGCGAATCCATGATGAGACTTAGGATGAAGTCAGAAGGAAAATATCCTGGCAAAGTAATGTCATGTCTCATGCAAATATGCTGCACGATATATAAAAAGTAGATCTCTCAAACCCCGCCAACTACAGCGGAATCAGTGTTCGTAATATCGCAATTTATCGTAATTTAAAGTTTCCTAATTGAGTGAACTTTTCGTCTTATTATAAATCGTTTGAAATGTATGGAACGGCAAAAAAACAAAATGCAAGCTGCCAGCTGTTTCGAATAGTACTAAGTAGCAGGGGCACAAAATTTGTTATTGAGTGCAATTTTTAAGTATTTATTATAAATTTGGCGCGTACTTGTATTTGAAGTGCCTAGTATTTTTCAACATTTTTGACTATCTTGTTTTGTTAGCGTATTCGCTAATTCTTTTTCTCTCTTACTTGTTTATTTTTTCCTCTAACAATTTAGGAGCAGCTGTTTGCCTACCTTGAATCCAGTGCCTACGAAACTGTTCACAGTGACAACTCAGTTTTGACAGGAACACCACTGCTACTCAAACCGTTTGCTTATTACGGCGGCTTTCAAATTTGTGTCCCGACAAAAAGTAGGTGAACTTCGTGTAAATAGATAAAACGTTAAAAAAAATATAGTGTTGAAAAGTCCGGTCTTTACTAAAAATTAAATATAAAAAGCAAGTCTGAGCACTTTTTAGCTGTTTGGCTATGTTATAGGCAAGCTCATACAAAATGCTCTGGAATGACAGCTAGCGAAGATAAATTAGTTATCGGTTTAAAGGGTCGCCACTGGTCTTGTCCTAAGTGCGGAATGACTGAGGTTGATCTCTTCAAACTAGACACTTTTTGCTGGACATAGGGAAAGATCTGAGCCTTCTCAATCTGAAATTTTTAAAGTATGAGGAGGCGTTCAAATTGTTTAAATGCTCAGATAGCTCACCACTTTCTAAAGACAATCAAACAGAAATATGTAGCGAGATGATTTCTGAGTGTTTTACGTTACGTTCAATCCCAGAGAGTAGAAAATTGGCATGCACTATCTCGATTTAAAATCTGTTTCATTCATTCGAGACTCACTTCTGCGCCCCAGTGCTGACTGAGTTGCCAATTGGGCAAAAAAGTAAGTTCTCATCGAACCAACATCACGCCTCATTGTTCATTGGGTATAAACATTTTAAAATCAATAAATAAATCAAATATTTATTATTAGATGCAAATAAAAAATTTGCCCAAAAAGCTTTATGATGGACATTTACACTCCATTTATTATGTCATACACTATGCTACATATGCACAGCTCATAAATACTATAATGGCACTTATACTTTTACTTAAACTATGCATGGTGATGATGATGATGATGATGCTGCTGATAATGATGACGATATTGAAAATTATGAAAATAAATATGAAATGGACGGCAATAAAAAAAGTGATGGCGTCAAGGTTTTTCGTTTTCACTCATCTAAAAGGTGTTGACATTGAAATACGTTTTGTTATCCGTGATCTTAGTTTATGCGCGTTTTGTTTATTTCCTAATTTTCCTTCTTCTTTTTCTTTTAGTTGGACAGCACCCACACAAAGTCCATTTACCCAAACCAACCCTCTGTGTTCATGCAGACTTCATATGAAAATGGCTGGTAAGCAAAAATTCAGCATTTCAAAGAAATATTTTAGCAAATACGTAAGCGGTGATGCGTCTGCCTTACATGACAGCCATCCCAAAGGTGGCCGCGTATTACTCAAGGTGCTGCTAACGCATTGGTTGGTTGGTGAAGCACACAAACGGCGACAGACAGTACATTGCAGGTTTGGTGGCACATATTGATGTTGCTGGCACAACGACTTTTGAATGTAAAAATGTAAATTTTTATTGTTTTTGACAAGCATGAAACGCTTCGAATATTTCAAAGTTCCCTATACGCCGTATCGGCTACTAAAAGTACTGGCAGCTACTTACTGTTTGGCAATTGCGTTTTGTACATTTTCAGCTTCTAAATTTGATTTGTTTTATTTTAAATTGAATTGAATTTTATTTTTGGTTTGGCGTTATTGTTGTTGTAGCTTTTTATTTATAAATTCTGCGCGTTTTGTTAATACGCTATAGTTTTAGTTGTACTGTAAACAGATTTGAAAAATTTTGCGACCGATTGTCAACTTTCAACCAGCGAGACGAAGATTTTCAGCAGACGTTCGCCTCTTTTGGCAGAAGGTACTGTCGTTCGTATTCAATACTTTCTACAATTATACATTTGTGCATATGTAGATATGTAGGATATAATACTTGTCCCTATATATATATGCATTACTGAATGTGCGCATAAATAAAATAAACTTATTACGTTGGACTGCTTCAAATCCATTATAAACTTTTTTTGTACACTGAATGTGTGCGGAAACCCTAATGAAGGCGTGTATTCTAGAGTTTAAGTGGTCAGAACTCATAGACCTAGATTAAAAAAAAAATAAGGGAAAAGTTGTCTTTAACATGCTAGACATGCATTTTTATGTGGCCTCAAATATTTTACATACATAAACTAACTTTATGTAACTAAGCTCGAATGTACGAGTATTGGATGATTTTTTAGTTTGGCGTTTCGTTTTGGTGCATTATTTAAAAAAGGAAAGTCCGCCTTGAGGCGGTCCCAAGCATCAATTGAAGATTTACAGTATAAAATTACAATTTTAAGGACTGTATTATGGAAGCTTTTATAAAAAAAAAAATTATAAAAATCTAAGACAAAATATTTCTTCTTTTTTTTTTAACTGTATTGATAATTTATTTTTCAGAATGACGAAAATATTACACTAAATCTTTCAGGTCTTGTTATGAATTTTTAGTGGTCTATCAGAGTTAGTTAAAGTTTCCAGAACTCACAACATTTTTGCTTCACAAAAGTTCAGCTTCATAAGGAATTTAAATTTCCCATAAAACGCCCCCAACAAAAACTTGAATCTGCTGAGCCGCTTCTAAGTAATCAACCTGTAAATATTGTTATACTTCTCTTATTTCTCTTTTTTATGTACATTGCAAAATTTGTTAGAAACGCAAACCTCAGATAGATCATGCTTCATACAATTTAATTTTTCTTAAATTTAATCTAATTTCATTTTATTTTATTTATTTTGTTTCATTTTACTTTTTTTTTTAGTTTATTTTTTATTATTTTATTTTTTATTTATTTTGTTTTACCTCATTTTATTATTATACCTTTCATGAACATGAAATGGTATATTAACTTTGGTCCGATGTTTGTAAAGTTTAGAAATATAAGAGATAGACCCACCATTAAATATACCAAATTGATCAGGACGATGAACTGAGTTGATACAGCCATGTCCGTCTGTCCGTTCGTCCGTCTGTCCCTCAATTTTTGAGATATCTCAATGAAATTTGGCACACGCATGTATTTTTGTATTATATTAGACATTTGTCGGATCCGGTATAATCGGGTCACTATAGCATATATCTCCCATACAACCGATCGTTAAAATAAGAGGATTATGACCATTTCTCCCTAATTTTTAAAGATTAAAACTTGAAACTTGGTGAGATATTTTCTTATGGATAGCAAAAGATTTCGTAAAAAAATCACCAAGATCGGAGCTATATATAGTATGTATCCCATACAACCGATCGTTCAGATAAGAGGATTATGGCCATTTCTCCCTCATTTTAAAAGATTAAAACTTGAAACTTGGTGAGATATTTTCTTATGAATAGTAAAAGATTTCGTAAAAAAGTCAGCAAGATCGGAGCTATATATAGTATATATCCCATACAACCGATCGTTGAGATAAGAGGATTATGGCCATTTATCTCTCATTTCGGAAGATTAAAGTTTGAAACTTGGTGAGATATTTGCTTACAGATAATAAAAAATTTGGTAAAAAATCGCTAAGATCGGAGCTATATATAGTATGTATCCCATACAACCGATCGTTCAGATAAGAGGATTATGGCCATTTCTCCCTCATTTTTAAAGATTAAAACTTGAAACTTGGTGAGATATTTTCTTATGGATAGCAAAAGATTTCGTAAAAAAATCACCAAGATCGGAGCTATATATAGTATGTATCCCATACAACCGATCGTTCAGATAAGAGGATTATGGCCATTTCTCCCTCATTTTAAAAGATTAAAACTTGAAACTTGGTGAGATATTTGCTTATGGATATTAAATGATTTCGTAAAAAAAAAATAAAAGAAAATTAAATGTATTGCTGACAAAGTTTTAGAGAACTTTAAACAATGAGTATTTAAGTTTGCACGTATTCATGAAAGGAAGACAGCGCCGTCCTTACTTGTTTTTATTTAAGTTTATTTTATTTAATTTAAATTTTTTATTTTTTTTACTTTATTTGATTTAATTTTGTTTTATTTTATTTTATTTAATTTTATTTTGTTTTATTTTATTTTATTTTATTTTATTTTATTTTATTTTATTTTATTTTATTTTATTTTCTTTTAATTTATTTTATTTTATTTTCATTTATTTTATTTTGTTTCATTTATTTTATTTTATTTTATTTTCATTTATTTTCATTTATTTTATTTTATTTTATTTTATTTTATTTTATTTTATTTTATCTTATTTTATTTTATTTTATTTTATTTTATTTTCTTTTATTTTATTTTATTTTATTTTATCTTATTTTATTTTATTATATTTTATTTTATTTTATTTTATTTTATTTTAATTTGTAATTAATTTATGTTATTTTATTTTATTTTATTTTATTTAATTTTATTTTATTTCATTTTATTTTATTTTATTTTTTTTTTTTTATTTTATTTTATTTTATTTTATTTTATTTTTTTTTATTTTATTTTACTTTATTTTATTTTATTTTATGTTGTTTTATTACAATTAACAACCACAATCTTAAATATATAAATGTTTTTGTCTACTTGGGTGTGACGATGAGCTGCAAACTTAGTTTCAACCCTCATATTGAGGCTACTGACAACAAGGCTAGAGGTGTATTAGCTTTTTTGAAAAGGTGGTCAAAAGAATCCTTATGTTACTAAGACTCTTTTTACTACATTAGTTAGGCCGATATTAGAATATGGCTCGATACAAGGTCGATAAGAATTAATATAAGGTAACTATAATCCATTTAACATATAACAGGCAAACTCTTGCACTAAATTTTATAAGTACATATTAAAATCACATCAGCCTATCAATCAGTCATACTTGCATTGTAAAACACTAATGGAAACCACATAACTAGTAAGTCGCGTGTTGATATTCTTTTATTTTTATGAGTATGTAAATATGTATGAGCGCCATTGTGTTGCAACTTAATTAAAATTATTCACAGATTTGAGATATAAAGGCGTCCGTCATGCCTCAGCGCTACCACTTGACTTCTGCTATTTTTCTTTTACTGCTGCCAAGCCCTCCATAAACCCCTGGCACCATTTGCCTCCTGAAATATCTTGTCTTATAGGATGCAATTGTGATGAACGACGTTGGCTGACGTTTGATAGTGAATTGTTATTGCAATGGTGCATACAAACCTACTTTGGGGCAGAAGTACTAAATCGTACTACATATACATAGTTATGTTTATATGTGTGTGCCTAGCTGCATATTTGTTGCTTTTTTGCGCGTTGTTGTTATTGCCGTTGCCGTCGCTCGTCGGCGTGTGTGCACGCCGCAAAGTAGAAGAATGTTGTAGAGCGCGACGACAATTTGTTTCAGAAATGTTTGGCAACACGCCCAGTGAACCAACGGCTTGCAGAAGCAGCAGTGGCAGCATTGGCAACAGCAACAACAATAGCAGAAAAACTAGATATAAGAAAAGAACAAAAAATTGCCAACAAAATCTGAAAGCTAAACACATCACAACAACAGCAGCACTGCAACCACTGTGATAACGAGCACAGTGACAACAACAAGAACAAAGCAGCAACAGCAAAAACAGAAACAATGCACAGTTACAAAGCCATACTCACCACAACACTTTGGATTGCAAGGAGTCAGAACAAAAATGTTCAAATTACCATCAAAGAGATGAGAAAAGACAACAGATGCATATGAATTTCAGCTAAATCAGGACAACCACAATCTTGTGGTTCATCTTTATTGAAGAGTATAACAATTTTTATAGTATGAATTGGCAACGCAAAATTTGAATTCAGAAAACTATTTGGGTGCATGAGTTAGCGGTTTTTGTTTTCAAGGAACCAAGTAATTGTGTGTAAAATCTACAGCTTATTAAGTACTAAAAGTTTAACTTTTACTTTTATAGGTGGGTCTTTCGATTGTGCAGTGGGACATAGTTAAATGTGGTCGAGAGTATATTTAGAGAGTATTATAGGTCTCTGACATTAAAGTAGAATTTGGACCAATTCTTTATCCAGATTTTCGTAATCCAGTTAAGCCAAACTCAAAGTTGTTTAAAGAACCAGACAAGGATATGAATACGAATCACTATTTTCACTTGCTGCTCTTTTATTTTATTTTAGCCAAATATCTCTAAAACTGTAAAAGATCGACTAAGCGCATCATCATCGATCATTTCTGTATACTGATTTGTTTGTCCATATCTTCTTCTTCTCATAACGCAGGCCTAATTTGTTATACCATTTCATGGTTATACAGGAGGGACTGATAAAGCGAGGAACTGAATGCGCCTTTCATATGATCCAAGTAAATTTTCAGTTTTTTACCAAGTATTTACTGAATAAGTAGTGGAGTTATTATTAAACCAACTGAAAAAACCGGCGATATTTAGTTGAGAAACTCGTTAGTTCGCAAAACAGCAAAACTTTAGATTTTTGAGTTAGCTCACTTTAGTCCACCCTATTCTCTTGCAGTAGACAGTTTTTCCCCATAACATAAATCAGGCGGGCGCTTCTTGCTCATGCAGATCGTCACACCTACATATAAATTTCATGTTTCGACAGTTTAAAAAAAAAAAAAATTTTAATATAAATAGAGATTAAAATATTTTTTCAACAAAAATAAAAAACCGAAAAGCTGTTGACCTTTCCAGTAAAAGCATTGAAAATAATTCTTATGCAACACAAATTTTTGAAGCAAGAAAAATGATATATTATGACATAATGGAAATTAATCGTCAAATTACTCGCAACCCAAAACAGATGCAAATTAGTAAAACAAAATTTAGAAAATGAAAAACAACACGAAATACGTAATGAAAACAACAACAAAATGCCAAAACCGGCTAATTTTCAGTAAGACCGCACCATAAAAAGCCGCCCAAAATAAACAATTTGTTTACTGTTTGCATTTATATTCTTCCGGCTTTAATCAACAGCACACAAATTTCTAAACTTTTCTACCAAAGAAAAAATTATTAGCACAGAAAAACATATGGTCCTAAGCAAATATGTACTCAATACAATATGCAAGTATGTACATAAGTACCCAACAGAAAATTTTGTGACTTCTTTAAGGCTTAATCTAATAATTCATGTATTGACGTTTGTTGCTGTTCTTGTTGCATTTGCAAATACACTGTGCTACTAGAATTTCTTGGTAAGCAAGCGTGTTGTTGATTCCACTCGTCACTCGCTTCTCCACTATTTTGAGAACCACCGCATGTACTCCAACTTGTAGGAAGCATGAGCCTTACGTATGACATTGAGCGATATCAAAGCTTTGAGAGAATTGAGAAGTACTCCTCTCAGCCAATCAAAACCAAAGTTGATGCTGGAGAAGATAACAAGACAACTGTACAGAATATAACGAAAAGCGAACAAGGAACCATCCAACTGAATTTACCGCTGATACACAAAAAACTTGAGCAGTCTGCGCTTGTAATTTGCCCAAATCGGATTCCGTATGACTCCTGCAGATGCCCTGTTATCGAAATTGTGTTCACACGGTTGCCACTTATTTAATATGATTCAACAGTTATATTTTTGGTTATGGAGCTGCACTGTATTAGTGTTGAAACTTGGAACGTTCGTATAAACGAATTTTTTTTCTGAAGGGTAAACACAGGGTAATACTTTGAACGCCATCTGAGAGTGTGTGTCAAAACATTTAATTTGAAAAGCTGTTTACTATTTCAGTTAAAAAAAATTATAAACCCATACCAATGTTTAAAGCTTTCTTACTCCCCAACAATCATTTCTGTACATTTTTTTCAAAATAGTTTAAAGTAAACTTGATACAATAAGCGATATGTAAGCTTTTTCAGTTTTCATTTATTTGAAAGTTTCAAGTAAACCTTTTATAAACTTCAAGGAAAAACTGTTACAAATAATTTCAATAGAAAAGTGAAATGCAAATGTTTGTAAAAATTCAGAAAAAACTATTTGTCAGTTTTTTATTTTCAACTTAAAATATTTCCAATTATTTTGAAACAAGATTTTATATCAGAATGACGGCTAAAAACCAAAAATCAAGGCTGCATCTTAACCACTTCCGCAATGTGGTAATAGTTGATTTAAGTTGCAGCATTCAATATATGATTAGAACTTAGTTATTTAATTTATTGCAATAGCTTAATAATATACAAAATATAGTTTGAATAAAGTTTAAAAAAAAAACTTTTAAAAAGCTTTCTTTAAAATCTTTTTTGTAGGTTTAAATTAATAAGCTTTTTATCAACGTGTCGTTTCAATTACACAACGTTTATTTTAAAACGTTTTATAAACGAAAAATCTGAATTTTGTAAGCTTAATACTTATTTCGGAAAGCTTTTTAAAAATTTATTTTAAGTTTACTTTGCTTGTTGGGTCTGGAACGGTTGATAGTTTTAATTTTCATTCACAACAAAAAAAATAATAATAATATCAAAAAAATATGCTTGAACAAATTTTACAATTTCGTGTGTTTATATCGTTTCCTAATTTCCCTTTATCGCTCACCCCATTTTGTGTTGGGCGCACACATGTACATAAACAGTATTTGTGTATCCACGCTGTTAAGTACGTTTTATGCATCTGAATTTTATGTTTCGAATATTTTCAAGTACCTTCACTTTTTCTTTGAGCTCAAATATTCCCATTTACAAATGCCAGAACATAATCGTAAAACTTAAGTGGACGATGCAGCATCGAATCTATAAAAACAAATTGAACTCAACCTAATCACACACAAACAAACAAACATTCGAAATAAGAAGGTGTACAGTAAAAAGGCAGTAAGAAAGTAATAACGCAACAAAAGCAAACACAAAGTAGAAGCAGAAAGTTTGAGCAATAAAAGTTGAACTGCCAGCGCGTAAGCAAATAACCGATCGAATAGGAGTTCTACTGCAGCTACTGGTTTCAACATATAACTTATTATTATTATTATTATTTCTTACGCTTTGTACAAAGCAAAAAAAAAGGCACACAACAGCCTGGGACAGAACTTTTTTCTAGTTTAAAAAGAAAAAAATACATCCATACATATACGTATATATAAGTTATATTGCGATTACTCGGAACTTTGTGTTTGACAGATAATTGAAGTTCGAAGTTGAACTTAGATTTTATTGTTTTGTGCGAACAAGTTTTTTATTCGATTTATGATTTTAGTTCTCGTTACAGAAAAGCAAATATAGAATATTTTTAAAGGCATTCGAAATTACAACTAGGACGTTCGCAACCACTTTTACATGCAATCAACCTGCGAATGTATTGCAATACTTTTTTTAAAAGTTCCGAACTAGTTAAATATTATACAGTTTGGATCTAGTTCATTTATTGGTACTTTTTCGTAGATTACGCACTAGACTAAAATACTGCATATGATTCTAGCACGATTTTAGACTGTATCACGATAACTCTGAACTAATCCATATACAAGGTGGCGCAAAAGAAAGCTTCCGATGTTCAGCATATCGGTTGTGGCACGTGCAGTGTGTGCTGTTGCACCGTCTTGTTGGAACCACATGTTTTCCAATCCCAATTCGTCAAGGTGCGGCAAAAAGAACTCGTTGATCATTGCTCTGTAGCGCTCAAACAGTAACCGTTTGGCCCCGACCGATTATTGGTCAAATAAATAGTCAGCAATATTCCGCGTTCTGGAGCAGTGTAGCGTAACATTGTTTATTAACGTGAATTTCGCATGTGTTTACTACACAAATGTCAAAACAGAACTGACTTTAGGGGCCAATCGCAAAATTTATAGCATTTTCTGATAGGAGGATTACTTTTGCGCCACCTTGTACTCGTATAAACACATTGGCACATTGGAAGTACTACGTTTCTAAACGATTTTTACTTTAATCGATTATTTGTTACCGTTTTTTGGATCGATTTTATTAAGAGATTAATAGTAGGAAAACATCGGCCCACAATCATAGTCGTTGCTTAGCACGCTTTTTAATTAAAATCTTTACGTCATTTGAAAAGACATTCAAGTTGTTGGTTAATCATATGTAGTCATATTAAACAAAGGCTTTAGCTAAAATGAAACGTAACAGGGTCCCCTTATGAAAAAAAAATTAAGTTGGTTGGTATGAAGAAGTTTTTTGTTTGGCAAGGTCACCCTGTGTCAGCTATTTAATTCACAAACCATAGCATATCTGTAGCAACAACCGAAAAAATCCCAACTCAAGTTTGGGATAAGCGATGTCACACGCACAACCGTAGACACAAACTGTGATTTTAAAATGATAAATTAAATTTTCGTCATTTTAAAATTAAAACTCCGTTTCAGACATAAAATGTATTTTATGTTGACTATGACAGACATGAAATGTTGTTTATTATAGTTGATAAAACTCTATTTTAATTTGACTATGATTATGGGCCATTAAGTTTTAGTAAATCGGTTAGAAAATTCACACTGCAGCTAAAAGCACAAGGTTTCGTATAAATCACTTCTAGTCAATCTTGATTCCAGTCAAATGTTTGGTAACACTGAACGTTTGTGGCAATTATTTATTTTAGTTTTATTATTTAAAATCAAGGTTTGAGGAAAAATTTAGTGCCATTTGTTTAGTTTTTAAGCCAAACGATTTTTATTTTTTTTTTATTTTAATATTCATATAATAAAACTAATAAAAATTCATATTCTTTTTTTCATCGTCTAAGCATAAATTGTAGCGAGTGATGTATTTGTACTTAGTTTTGGCACCAAACTTTTTTTTATTTTTTACTCTGTAATAAAGTATTTAAGAGTATCAAAAATGTGCATGTAAACAATTCGTAACTGAATGATTTAAATCTGAAAAATATCCATTTGGTTATTTTTTTTAAATTATTACCTTCCATGATTTTCACTTTAAATATTTATTCATGATATATTTAAAATTACATATAGAATAGGTACTTCTCGTATAAAAATCGGTTTATTAACAAAATTGGATTATTTTCATTTACCTGTAAACAAGAGTAGATGTCACATCCCTAGAATCAATTTAGAATTCTTAACATTTTACCCAGTACTTATTTTGTATGAATTCATAATACAACTCCGTAACTGCATTTTATTTGATGAAGAAGCTTGTTTCAATTTTTTTTTTGCTCAAACGTAAAACTTAAAGAACTTAATTTTATGTATATAGAACTTAACACTTTAATCGTTTAAAGATATTGGCTGCAAGAGTAAAATTTGAAACTCAAATTAAAAACATAAATGTTTTCGTTAAAGGGCTATGTAGAATCAGTTTTTTAATACAATTCCAAAAAATCGAATGATATATTTTCAAACTATCTGGTTCTTATTTGGCACTTTCGATCTCGTCAGACCTGTTAAATTTGATTAATAAGTAGTAATCAATTAATTAGACTGTTCTTAATTGGTAACGATTATTTTAATTGTTTTTCAAGGAAAGGCAATTATTAATTGATTATGATTAGAAAAAATCAAAAAAAAAATATATAAAGTAATCAAAAATAATCAAAAAAAAAACTTCTTTGATTATTTTTGATAATTTTTTTTTTCCGTATGGTTGATGTGTATATTTATTGTGTTTCGACAACAATACCGGAAAAAATCAAAAATAATAAAAAAAAAAAAATTTTTTAAAATCTTAAGTAATCAAAACAACTTTTTTTGATTATTTTTGATATTTTTTTTAAACTTTTTTTTTTAATAAATCAGGATTTTTTTATTATTTTTTTAATTAATTGGAAAATAATCATTTAAAATTGAAAGTAATTGGTAATCAATCAATAAATGGATTCTCAATAAAGCAAATAATCAAACCGGTAATCATTATGATTAGTAATCATTATTTAACAGGTCTGGATCTAGCTCAAAAATTAGTAAAGTAGGTTTGACTATAATTCGAAAATTGAAAATAATTCGAATTTGGAAAAACTGGCACAAATGTGTTTTTATGTTGTTGTGAACTATATGTAAGTTTCAGAAAGAGAGTCGAATTTCGAAAAAAAGTGGTCCAGTTCACAAATTTTTACCACATACAAACACACTATTTATATCTAACCTTTATTAGAATTAGAGGGATGAGAAACGTCAAGAAGAGATTAGAAAAAATTTAACTCTATTTCTGGGTTTTAAATTTTTTTTTTTAATTTGCAAATACTTTTATGTACTGAGTAGGCAATTTAAAACTGGAGTCCTCTCTCGGCGAACTAAAATAAAGCTCTATATTCGAGAGAAAGGTTCTTCGAAAAATTTATGGACCCCGATTAAGATTTAGGGAGAACACGACCCCATTGTAAGTACCAAATGGAACAGCAAGAGGCATTTAAAGAAGGAAGAAAATACGTAGTGGGTGAGAAATATACTCCGTTTCCTGCTACATCGCCAGGTAGAAAGTTACTGTTATCGTAATTGGTTTCATAACCTTAAAAATAAGCTTCACTGTAAGCATCTTCTGGTACTACCTCGAATTTAAAAGTGGTGATTTGTTTGGCTCTTAAGACAGGGCGCTGGGGTGTAGAAGGTTGCTCTCAGAGGGGAAGAGTTAAAGTCGAGTCGTAAGCGTTTCTTACATTTCTGTATGCACTTTCGTAACGTACAAAGTTTCTAGCATTTAGGAGCTCCTCGAAGAGATATCGCGCCATACAAATTGTTGTAGTGACAGTCGCGCTTACCCGATCCATGCCCAGTAAAGCACTGCCCATATACCTAAGACTCGACTAAGCTTTCCGGAAGTATTTTCTAAGTTGCCACCAAGCAAGTATAGGATCTAAAAAGCTTTCCACATACTTGATAATTTCGAGATGGATCTACCATATAAAGACAGCAAACCAAGAGTTTTTAGTACTCCACACTTAAGATATTATTCTGGCGTCCAACATTTTAAACATTTCGCCACAACAGTTCGTCAAAAAATGTGTGTAAAATCAACGTTGGCAGCACTCAAATGCGACACTTTCATTTTCAATTAAAAAATGGTCAATCTACTTTCGGAAAATCAGTGTCAACAAGTGGCAGGTGTGTGATCATTTCAAATTCAAATTTCGCTTGTGGTTTTTGGAGTGACACTGTTAATGTAAAAATGTGTACATAAACTGATGCATATGTATATATGTACGTATGTATGTACATATGTACGAAAATTTAAAAACAATTGTGAAAGACTTTTTCAAGGTTTATTTAATTTAAATAACACATTTTTAAAATTAGAAAAATTTTATAATTTTTCTTGAATGCACCCACTAAATTTTTAATGAATTCTTATAAATATATAAATATAATATATATATATATATATAAAGCGAATGAAATGAAACTGCACTTTAAGATGCATATATTTTTAGACAAGTCGTATAAATTATATTTAATTTTATTTACATATTTTTCTTAATATGAGTACGTGAGTGTTTATGAATATATGTATGTATTCGATTGCACATCTAACTTTTTGTGTCACAATAGAACCCATCCGATTCGTTGTAAATCCTGCTGCAATTTGGTAATAAAATTCTAGCATTTTAGTGGTTGGCAGATTGTTTTTAAGGCAATACAAAAACTGTCATTCATTTTAACAAAACATACCGTTAATTATAAGAGGTAAAAACAAAAACAACAACACAAAATGTTTAGTAGTATTTGCAGGAATTTAATTATTATGGCACTAGTATTTGTTTCAATACTAAAACTACGCACACTAGAGTGCGTTACGGCATACAAGAGTTCAGATAGATATTGGCTCAGGTTTATATATCAAAGTTCTTAGAATGACCAGAGGGCATGTCCGTCCCTACGTCCGTCCATGGACACGATAACTTTAGTAAAAATTTAGATATTTGAATGAAATTTCGCACACAGGCTGCTTTCTGGCCAAGGTAGGTTGCTATTTAAAATGGGCGAAATTTTTGGAAAATGGGGGTGACACCGCCCACTTATGAGTCAAGCAAATTTCAAACTCGACTGTTAACAACTTCAGAAGGGTGTAAGATAGAATTACGAAACTTAATACGAGGTATATTATAGGCATGTAGAGTATGCCCACGGATAATAAGTAAAATCGGTGGACGACCACGCCCACTTTTGGACCAAAGTTTTCTAAAAGAGAGATAGGAAACCGGAACATGCCATATCTCCATCACTGAAGCAGATAGAGTGCTAGCATCTCGTACTTACAATAACCTAATGATCGTATTCATGATTTTTTTTTTTTAATTTTGGAAAATGGGCTTGGCACCGCCCACATATAAATGAACAAAATGTCAAATTTCAGCTATTATTAACTTCAGAACCATGTTAAATAAAGTTACGAAACATGATACTATGTATACTATCTACGCATTTCAAAACTATATATAGCCTATGCTGTAACCAGTGAACACAAGAATCTACTGCGAAAATTTCATAAAGATCGGTTATGTACTTTGGACGCCAGACACACATCCATTTTAATGTATAAGATTGCCCATATGGTAGTAGAAAAAGTTTAAAACCTCTATGGGTCATAACTCCACAACAATTTACCAATTTACCGCGACCACTTTTACATCTGGGTATTTAATCTTCTGTTCCACCCGAACTTATACTTCCTTACTTGTTAATAATATTATTAATCATAAAACAAAAAGCATCAAAAATATATTAACAAAATCTTCTGTTCCACCCGAACTTATACTTCCTTACTTGTTAATAATATTATTAATCATAAAACAAAAAGCATCAAAAATATATTAACAAAATTCGTCACACAGTTTACCTTTGTTTCTGGAAATATTCCGGAGAAAAAATGGACGAAATCGGCTGTAGTCCACGCCCAATTTTATATCAAACATTTGTAAAAGAATCACATATGAATATAATAGACAATATGTCTGCTAAAAATAACTAAAATTCTTATTGACATAACCAATTAATATGCTTTTTAGGCAAAACTCGACCACGGATAAATCTGTCTCCTTTTGCATATACAACTTCTTTTCTTTTTTCTCCCCCTCTGTCTCTTTTCTTTGCTCTTCTTTATCCCTTTCCTAATTGCATTGAAATATCTGTGCAGCTCCGTTTTTAACCATAACCGTAGCAGCAATTGTTACCAAACCCGTAACCGTTACTGTAACTTGAACCTTACTGTAACTTGAACCCCAACTTTAACAGTAACTGTAACCTTAACCGTAACCGTAACCGCAACTCTAGCCATAGCCGTAACCATAACGGAAGACTTAACCGTGACAGTAACCGTAATACTATTTGTAATCGTAAAATTTAACGTTAAGGCTATTTTGACCATCTACTGTTAACGTTATTTGTCAAACAAATACACATTGAGAAAACCGCTCAAAGATATGGCTACATTTATAGCTGCCGTTTCTACGGTTCAGGCTTACTGCTGTGGTGACCGCTGCTAAAGTTCATAGTTATAGTTGCGCTTAGGGTTATTTGCCGTATCGCTTGACAATGTCTTCTAACGCAAGTCCTAGCAAGTTCGCACTTCCAAAAGCGTTCGACAACGATAAATTTCTTGTTAGAAAGGTCTGCTCGGTTCAGGGGTTGAAAAAATGGATTTTATCGTTAGGGGACACTTGGTGTATCATACTGGCGTCTGTATAAGTAAAAGTAAGTTTAAGCTGCGGAAGTATCCAGGTCGAAGTGGCACAAGAGTTACAAGTGTCGCCGTGAAACGTTCAGGAACGTTTTCTTGGGGTAATGACTTCGAAAGGGACGAAACTGACCATTTTGAAAGTCTGCTGATGCAACTTTGGATCAGAGCGGATCAACGGGAATATTATCGTGCTTAACTCGTTTCCGCTTCCTCCTCGCCTTATCTTTACACCCATTGACATCATCTTCATCACAATCGTCTTCTTCCTCCTACTGATTTTCTTTTCGTATATCCGCTTTTACCTTTTTTTCTGTGTTAGATTTATGCTTTATTTTAATTTTCCCTCACTTTTGTCTTTTTGATTTGATTTATGTTAACGAGCTATTGCATAAATTTCCATTATGATTAAATATCAATTTGCAATTGGGCAACATACATAAAAGACTGGGTTAAAATGAAAAATTTCTTTTCTAAATATTATTTACTTTGAGTGGTATTTCATTGGGGGTCGGGATTGTGCAAGACTAATCTAATTTTTGCTTTAACACTGCCAAACTTTTGAAGCAGAACAATTTACAAAAAAGTGCGTTTTTTTACCAGTCTAATGCATAAGTACATAATTACAATTCAATAAAACTCATGGGCAGACAGTGGCATTCATACAAATATGTTTTAAATAAATGATTCGCAAGAGTTAGTGGCTAGTGGCATATCAAGGCACATACATACATACACACAACAACTAAGTACCAAATGCCATGCACAACGTTGCAGTCCCAACCGTACAATGAAAATTTGATTTTAATTTGACTTTTATTTTTAATAAAATGCTATTGTGAAAAATGATAAAAGTAAAAAATAAGTTCATCACATACTTATTATTGTATACTTAAATAAAAGCATAAGTAAGCCACAATTTACAGTCACAACCACTAAATATAAAATTCTATAGACATATACATACCCATGGCAAACTCGTTAAGAAATGACTAAAATTCTCAAAAAAAATGTTTATGCGAAATGAATTAAATAGTAAAAATAAAAAGTTGAATTAAAAATAATAATGTCGAATTTAAGACGAAGGAACAAGTGTTTTGTGCATTTGACAGGCAGCCACTCTAACTGTGCGCGTTTCGTACAGCAGGGCGTATGAGTAACATTCACTGGGTGGGGACAGTCTGCGCTAAGTGATTAATTTAAAAACTCAACACGTTTTTTCTGTTTGCTAAATTATTTTCGTAATTTTGCTATACAAAAAAACAAAAATAATTTTCTGCCTATAAATATGAAATGTGGTCAATGAGCTCCCATCTCTTTGGTTGGAGTCTAATCAAATTGTTGAGAGTGTGTTTGTGGTTCGCGAAAGCGGAGATTATAAGGCGGATGCCTGTTTTCAGATACCTCCGCGGGTTGAGAGGTTAATAATAAACCCGAGGTATGTTTGCCTGCCGCCGTGGTGTGAAGGTAGTGTTGCCGGCCTACCACACCGATGGTCCATGGTTCGTGCCCTGGTACAGGTAACATCAAAAGTGATTTGAAAAAAGTTTTTCAAAACGGGGTCGCCCCTCGGCAGTGGTTTGGCAAACTCTCCGAGTGTATTTCTGCCATGACAGGCTTCTCAGCAAAAATTCGTCTCCTTTGAAGATGCCGTTCGGAGTCGGCAAAAAACTGTAGGTCCCACCAATTTGTAGGGAAAATTCAAATCGGCACACCACAAATTGGAAGAGAAGCTTGGCGCAAAAATCTCTTAGGAGGTTTATGATGATATACCTGTTGTATATCGCGCCATAGAGAGAGAGAGATGTTTGCCTGTAATAAAAGGGGACTGAAATCCGCAAAGGGTAATGACGTGCAACTTGATGGCTGACATGATACGGATATGACTCCTCTCACATCTCATTACCAACCTTCTTCTTCTTAGGGAGTGAGATGACCTAGAAGGTTCCCCTGGTGATACTATGCATGTACCGCAAGGTAGTAACGGAGCATACCGGAGTCATATCCGGTGAGAGATGTCACTTTGCACAACACTCCCCAAAACCTTCGGGTAGTGTTTTTGTTACTCAAAATAACAATTCAAAATTAGAAAACAATCGGAAAAATGGGATTGGTGTGGAACGAAGAAAAAACGAAGTACATGACCTCATGACTTTTGTTCAGTGTTCGGACTTTTATCACTAAAATAGTATATCTCAGCTGTACTAGTACACAGGATATTATAGTTTTCTCCATATAACGGTTTTAACGGTATAAAATAAGGCAGATATATCAAAGTTCTTAGAATGAACAGAGGAATCCATTAAGACTTGTCCGTCCATGGACACGATAATTTGAGTAAAAATTGAAATATTTGAATGAAATTTCGCGCACAGGTTGCTTTCCTGCCTAGGTAGGTTGTTATTTAAATGGAACCATAACCACGCCATTTTTTTCGATATCGAAAATTTCGAAAAACGTTTCAACAATAAAAGCAGATAGGATAACGAAATTTGGTAGCTAAATTAAATTGATCATTCTTTTGAAAATCTCACGAAATTTTTGGAAAAAGGCGTGGCACCGCCCACATATGAATGACATTTTCAAATTTCGACTGTTAATTACTTCAAAACCGTTTATGTTATAATAACGAAATTTGGTAGCAGGCACACTATTGCTGTGATACATACATCCATAGAAAAAAAAACGAAATCGCTTTTCGACCACGGCTACTCTTTCATAAAAGTTATATAAAAAGGAGGTAGATATATTAAACTGGCCATATCTCATTGCCTGATACAGGTAGAACGATATAACTTGGCAGTTACATAAATTTTCTTGCTCGTTATATAATTTTTGAAAACTTGTTCGAAAGTGGGCCTGACACCGCCCACTTTTAATTCAAGCAATTTTAAAATACGACTGTAAATAACTTCGTCAGAATTACGGAACTTGACACGAGGTATACTATGAACGCTAGAGTACGCTCACGGAAAATAAACAAAATCGGTGGACGACCACCCCACTTTTGTACTAAAGTTTTTAAGAGGGCGTGGCACCGCCCATATTATTCCAAAGTTGTTTTCTTTTTTTTATACACAGGACACGTTCATATAAAAATCATTATTTTGATTGAAATTAATTCGTAGGTACGCTGAGTTGCAACTTTATATAGCCTGTGTCGTACCCAGAGGACCCCTGAACCCAATGCAGCATCTGCTCAGATACATGAATTCTTAGTCCAATCGGGTTGCGGGCTTAGAATATACCCATGATGGGGTATATGGCATAAAAGGGGACTAAAATCCATTAGCCAAAGGTTCATTGGGGTACCAGAAGGAGCACTATCTTAAACCTTTGGGACTTGTCGTGTTTTCGCCGTTACACAAACCAGCAGATGAACTTTAAATGAGCAGTTTTTTTATAGAAATACATTTCTCTCTCTCAATACCAACATACTTTCACCACACCACGGCAGGCGCCTTTAATTTATCTACTTTGTGGGAATCTATTTTAGAAAGCCATGCTCCCAGTATTAGAAAAGTAAAAATTGCCGGCATATGGCGTTTCACCACTTATCTTATAGCCAAGTTATGTTAGTCAACGTACCACTTCGCATCGCAGTCACTCACATTCACCGAGAAATTTGTATTTTATAATCTTTTACGTTTTCGCGTTCATCGTGTTACGTATTCACTACCACTCACGTTGAAACAAGTTGGCAATGCCGGCGCAAAGCGAAACAAAAAGTAAACAAAAGCTAAAAGAAACAAAAAGAGGGAAACTTTCTTTCCCATATAATAATATTTATGTTAATATTATAATTCCATTTAAAAAAAATAAGAGCAATAAAATTTCAAGACTTTGTGATAAAGTGGTGCCACTATTTCTTTTTTTCGTTCAAGTGGATAAACTAACGAAATAAATTGATCGCAAATAGAAAAGTATAGAAGAAGAAGTATGTAACGATGGCGGAAAAAATATAATAATATTGAAATAAATTTAAAAAAAGTATTTTCAGTTGAGGAAAAAAAATTTACATTTCTTATTTAACAAAAGCTTTGACGTTAACCCGCAATCCCCCAATTGATAGTGACGCAGCAAATACGCAGGTGAATGTTTTGACAATGAAAAGACATAAGAAACATATTCATAGTCATCGATACTCACTGACAGTCACTGACGTGAGTGAATGCATCTATATAATATGATTTTGGTGTCACTCAGGTGGAAGTCACACTATTCTTCGCGTTCGTTTTTATATAATCGGTTACGTGATTAAAAATTATGTGTGTGATGATGATATGACGTGGTGATGATGTGATATGGGATACTTTGTTATGATGTTCTTCTTTCTTCACTCTTATTCAATTATCTTATTTTCATATTCAATAGAAAGAAATGTTGAAATTCGAGAATGAAAATGTTGAATAAGTTAACTTGTTGAAATATATCAAGGGATATAATCTTTTTGACACATCACAAGCTCACAAGGCAAGGATTGGCTGAGTTATTCACGGTTTCCATAGCCGATACTTCAAAATATGCCCAATACAGCAACAAAAATTCGCATTTATTAAGATTATGCCCATTTATCTTTGTAATATTTAAATGCAAAATATTTTAAACTATCATCTAAAATAACTTATTTTTTTTTTAAATTTGAAAAATCTTAGATTTTTTCAAAAGTCTACCCGGCGTCGAGTTATTTTGTATCGAGCTTTAAGCGCATTATTTTATTTACTCCAACAAAATCCATAAATATGATTTCACTGCTTGGATTTATGGAACGGTATGAAAGAATACTTTCCAATATGAAAATTGAGGTTTGCAACAAATCTTATACACAGAAATGTATCTATATGATGTGATGATGTATGATGTGATATCATACGTTGTCAAATATGATGTGATGGTATAATCTATGAGCCGTTTTTTGTTTTTGCGCTTGAGCATTAGAATACGTTGATAAAACAATTTTAAATTTTAGTGCACAATCCTTTAAGCTTAAATTCCTCCATCCTCGGAAATACCGCTACGGGTTAGGTGCCTACAATATAGGCGAGCTTGAGATGCCTGTTGTAAGAGGCGATTAAAATCGACATCAAATAAATTCAACCCACGCAAATCTTAAAATGTTTCGACATATTTTCTGACGCGTATTTCAAATGGCCCAAATTTTTATAGTTTCAATGCATGCAAAAGTCCCACAGATTTAATTTTGTGCAAAGAATTATGATTTTTGATGAATATGAAAAAGTTAAGTAAATGTCGATAGCAGCAAAGCTTTGTGTGCTTTCAACGTTGTACAAACATACTTAGATTTATGTATCCACTAATAGTTATTTACATGCCGCCACGCTACTGCACAATGGTAGGTCACACAGAATGCCAACGCCAATTATAGGACCCACAGCAGCAACAACAATAACAATAAGAAACTCTTTGCTGCCATCATAATGGCAGAACAATTGCTACTTTTGTTGCCAAAAATTTGTGTTATAATAGGCGCACTTTTGAAAGCAATTAGGGCCACTGAACACGATCCACGTGCAATATCACAAATTTACAACAATGGCAACTAAAACAACAACAGTGAAAGTGACAGCAAATAAAAAATGCTGTTGAGGTTTTTGCTCAGCGGTTTCTATGACTGGCAATTAGTTTTATGTGGATGCGAAGGGTTCTCTTTCATGAATATGCATATGTACATTAGGGGGGCTTGATTGTGGACGAAAGTTAACCGTTATCGCGCCATCGATTTTTCGATAGGTTTTGGGCTCAGGAAAAAAAAGTTTCACTACGCATACCCAAAAAAATAATTTTCCAGCCTGCGAAATTTCATTTTTTTGACTTTTTTCAACTTTGATTTTTAAGGTTTTTTTCAGCATACATGCAAAAATGTTTTCGATGAAAACGAATTTGTCTCATATTTCCTGTCCCACTTAAAATTATGCGCTAGAAACGTTGTCGATAACAGTTTATTTAAATTTATTTTCGGGTTTTGCAAAAGTCGATTTTTCGACCAAAATACTCCCCAAAACCCAAAAAACATTTTTTTTTTTTCAAAAAACTGTTATCGCCAACGTTTTAGCGGACATTTTTGGGTCGGACAGGGTATACATGAAAATTTTTAAATCAAATGAAAATTTGTTTAGTAGGTCATGAAAAAAACCTTAAAAATCAAAGTCGAAAAAAGTCAAAAAAATGAAATTTCACAGGCTCGAAATTATTTTTTGGGGTATGCATAGTGGAACTTTTTTTTTCCTAAGCCCAAAACCTATCGAAAATCGATGGCGCGATATCGGTTCATAAATCGACCCAGTCTAATGTGTATGTACATTCAAACATGAATTCATGCCGAGCGTTAAATAAATGCATCTGTGAATGATATCAATTACTTTTCAAAAGAAACAAATTTTAAATGAATTAGTAACCTATACATACAAATTTACTGGAATAAAAGTATTGCTGTATTTATGTACATTTTCCTATGAGACTACCTGGTTATGTGGCTAAACTTTTTGCATAGTTTTCGGAAACAAAGTACTATAAAATATTTGTTTATATTTTTCTAGTTAAACTATTGCAACGCCTTACGTCTGAAATCGGTTGAGGGCAGCGCTACCTCAACGTCAATTCTATATATTTTCAGCTAAGATGAGGTATTTTGGAATCAGATTCTATGATAGGAAACACATTCAGCAATAAGGCGATCATCCACTAACTAAATTTTATTGTGAAGTACGAAGCTCCAAGGAAACTTTGAAATCAATTCGCTGCGTATCACAACTTATAATAGACTGAGTACGAGTTTAATCATTATGTCCCATACCAGATAAGATATGAATATTAATTACATCGCTTATTGCAGCACTCATTATCACCTTTCGTTTGATACCCATATTGCAATAAACATATTTGGGGTCACCTTGGTCCACATATCGGTCGTTAGCTCCTAAACTTTTTGAACTATCGGAACTAGTGATATCTTAAATTTTAAGTTAAACGTCTAGTAATGCAAAGATAAGAGTTCTATCCCATTCCATTCAGCATTTTTCGAGTGATGCGCGAACAAACGTACAGACAGACAGACACACAAACATTCGTCACAGCAGATTTTTTAAATTTCTCTAGGAGAGGAACACATCATTATGTAAGAATCTTTTTCCCCCGCAACTTGTACTAGGGTAAGGAAATATGATAGTTTAAGGCGACCTACGTCAAGTTCGCTTTATCATACCACAGGAAATTCAACCATTTTCCTCAGTAAAATGTTGGTAACCGAGAGCCCATTCCAAGCGCGTTATCCGAAAAAATAAGTCAGCGAAGGGTCAAAAAATACATATTTAGTTAAATGGTGGTTCAAACCGCAGAGTATTGGATATCTAAGCATATCTCTCAAAAAGGGGTTCTCAAGAGAAGGGTTTAAGTATCCAAATTAATAGAAGTACTGAAAAGACATTGCCTTATTGGGGGGCTACAGATAGTCTAGGTGTGCACCATTGTCGATGATGTAGGAGTTGTAAATATAACGAAGAGGAAGGAACGGTGGAGCACCTCATCTGCAACTGCCTAGTATTAAGTGGGGCCAGACAGTGGTGCCTGGGAGTTCCCATACTAAACAAATTAAGCCAAGTCGCAGAGTATTACGTCAAGTACTTACGGCCTAGAAGGCTGCACTGGTAATACCAAATTGCTGTCGGACTGTCACTTTTGACAACACTCCCCAAGACTTTCTGGGAGGGGTTTTGTCGTTTAAAAAAAAAAAAAACTTTAAGGACTTGAAGGCCTTCATCAAGTCTTTAAAATAATTATAAGAAGAGGAGTAGCAGTCTGACCCAATGGTGCCTCTGCGACAGCCACTTCAACCTAAACTAATCCAGGTCGATTTAGATAAAATAATATATATCGCCGATCTCTTTTACTCATTTTTGATAACGTGAATTTATATTGATCTCATAACTGTCAATATCAAAAGTTTTCCATCCAATGTACTTGGCTGCCCTTAAGCAGAGTCGAGGTCTACTGATGGACTTGAGCTATGATACCATGCAGTCGGAAGCGGATCGGGAATCAGAATCGAAGCTCCCTTACAATCCCTACCGCACAGTCGCAACCGTCATCAGAATCACAAAAGTCTTATTCAATGCAAATTTCCTACATTTCGCAATCGAAGCGGCATCACCAACGAAATTATCCGGCAAACTTTGGTTTTCCACATATTGAACTAAAGCTCACCAGTGCTATTCGCCAGCAAATCAGCATTCGCCTTTAGGTTAGCTTGACTTCGATTCATCCTGCTATCAGACCCTATACATCGCCTTTGATATCCATAATCCATGAATTAGCCTTCGTATTAGTGTTCGTAGCAGTGTGTCATTCGTCTTTGTTGTTGCTTTTATTTTTGTTGTTTTCTTTATTGCAGTTTCACTGCCCTAGGGTTTAGGAAGTGTTATTGATATGCAAAGCCGTTTACCTTATATGGAGGAGGAGGCATGATCTGCCATTAAGAGTCGATGTGGGGTAATTTCTTTATCACGGAGAAAAAGTTTTGTATTAAGTAAAGGAGAACAAAATTAAATCTTGGATAGAAATAAATAAAGAACCGACGCACCTGCGCTTTGGCAGTCATGTCACTGTTGGTTATTACAAATGTGAAACTGTCAGACACTTCGTCTATTTCAGCGGATAAATTCACCAGAGAACCACTCTAGTCCGCAAGTACCACTTTGCACTGAGTATGCAACTGCGAACTAAAGGACTATCTTGATGAACAAAGATCACCCTCTCTAAGTCTAATATCATATTTGTTTCAATGTGGGCTTGGAATCATGAATGGTGTCAAAAAAGATTGCAAGGCCCTTGGAGTATTCGAGATAAAATTTTTACAGAAGATATAACGGCCTTCCCATGGTGCAAACTTTCTCGTGGCCAAGATTAAGTTTTGCGAATGGAGTATGACACTTCAGCTAAAATGTTCATATAGATAAAAAAAAATGTCAGCAGAGGAAAGATGAGGTCCCCGCTGAGTTGGACAGATAAAGGATGACTTGACCTACCTTGGTGTTTCTAATTAGTGTCAGTTATCGCTAAAATACATTATGCATTTATCACTGCCTTTTTCGTTTACATTTTGGTTTTTGTAGTTTTTGTTTGTAATTCTAGGAATTATATTTGAAAAAAATGGCGCAAATATGTCATGGCCTCTAATTACTCACCAGGCCATTTTAAATAGATATACCTATGAAGAGTCTTACAATACTTAATTTCACCATTTATTCTATTGAAAATTGCTCGTAGATTAATTAATTCTTTTGAACTTTCCTGGAAAACAAATCAAGATGTTGAATGATGCTTCTTCTGTTCTACAAAAAATATCTCAAAAATAGTGCGCACAAATTCGTATTGAGCAAAACAAAGCAAGAATTCAATTTATGGAATGTACTAAATATTAAATTTTATAGCGCACTTCAAATTCAATAAAAGCAATAAAATTATAGAAAAATTAGATTAATTCGATTATATTCCATGAAGTTTTTAACTGCATAAATAAATCACAGTTGGAGGGCTGACCTTACAACACTTAAAATAACATATGAGTGTCTTATGAAAATGTGTGCTTATGATAGATTTGTGTGGGCTGAAGATATCCAACAAAAAATGTGCACTTTATGTAAAACTTATGTCATATGATCAAAGTGATTATATATTCTTAAGAGATTTAATATAATAATACTCTAAATATTTTGTTTTTTTAATTTTATCTAGGGATGCCAGTCACGGGAATATGCCACCCAGTGGGGATGTGACCTCGAGTAGCTAAAATCGATCACCCGATAATCAATTTTTATTGTTTAAAATATATTATAAACAATTAATTCAGAAGAACATCATTTATATCAACGCAAATAAGGCCAATTGACTTTGTTTCGCATCACATCTCTTTTCAAAAGAGAAATAAAGTAAACAAAAATTTGGAGAAATTGTGTGTTATTTCCTAATTCAAAATGAATATAGCGTCAATATTGCATTTCATTCAGACCTGTTAGATTTGATTAGTAATTAGTACTCAATTATTTGGACGGTTTTTTTAATTGGTAATTTTTTTTTCAGTATTGTTGGTTTGTATATTTATGTTCTTCTACAACAATACTGAAAAAATCAAAAATTATAAGAAAAAAAAAAGAAATTACATATTTATTTTTTTATTATATTTTATTAATTTTTTTGGTTATATTTTTAATTAGTTACAAAATAATCATTTAAAATTAAATGTAATTGGTAATCAAATGGATTCTCAAGAAAATAATTAATCAAACCCTTAATCATTACGATTATTAATCATTACTTAATAGGTCTGATTTTATTATTCATCAGTTAATTTCATTTTTAATTTGAAACGAAAATTTTAAATCACAAAACTTATCGTTGGGTTGTAACGAACTGAAGACCGAGACTTAGTCTCTTGGATATTGACACTCATGACTATCAAAGGATCCCTTCTGTATTAACTCATGTGAACTCAAGAAGACAGTCCACTGGAAATTTTCCTTAGTATGCAAAGTTTTGCTTGTTTGGAACTCGTTATGTATTTTGAAATCAGCTGCGTATTTTTCACCAAGAATCTGAAATTAATAATGAATTGATATCCGTTACGGGCGGGCGTATTATTTGAACATAAGTCCAAGTAAAGGGTGCCGCAAAAGTAATCCTCCTATCAGAAAATGCTATAAATTTTGCGATTGGCCCCTAAAGTCAGTTCTGTTTTGACATTTGTGTAGTAAACACATGCGAAATACACGTTAATAAACAATGTTACGCTACACTGCTCCAGAACGCGGAATATTGCTGACTATTTATTTGACCAATAATCGGTCGGGGCCAAACGGTTACTGTGAATGGTGAGCGCTACAGAGCAATGATCAACGAGTTCTTTTTGCCGCAACTTGACGAATTGGGATTGGAAAACATGTAGTTCCAACAAGACGGTGCAACAGCACACACTGCACGTGCCACAACCGATATGCTGAACATCGGAAGCTTACTTTTGCGCCACCTTGTACAATCCATGTAGATCGGGATCGGAGCTTTTCCAATCCATATGAAACCATGAACATTTTATGTAAATGCATGTCTCATTTTATCATATGGAACTGAGTTTTATTCGACTCATTCCGCAAAATGTATTCTTGTTGCGAGAAATAGCAATAATTACAGGATTATTTTCTTTAAAGATATTGCTGATAATTTATGAAACAGAATGTTGTAGACAGACCTGTTAAATAATGATTACTGATCGTAATGATTACCGGTTTGATTAATTATTTTCTTGAGAATCCATTTAATGATGGATTACCAATTACTTTCAATTTTTAATGATAATTTCCAAATTAATTAAAAAAATAATCAAAAAAAAGTTGTTTTGATTACTTTTGATTATTTGAAATTTTTTTTTTTTTTTTAATATTTTTCAATATTGGTGTAGAAGCAGATACATATATACATCAACAATACTGAAAAAAGTAAAAAAGAAAAAAATAATAAACTTAACAACTCTTTAATTTTCGTAATCAATTAATAACTGCCTTTTCTTTAAATTAAATTAATCATTACCAATTAAAAAAATCATCTAATTATTTGATTACTAATTACAAATTAAATGTAATAGGTCTGGTTGTAGAGCATGTTTGCTACTCAAGCATTGAATAATGAAAGTGATCTTCTGGATTTTTTTCGGTAAAATGTCCAGCATTTCATCGGGTTCAACAGCAATATTCCAGTGAATGAAAGTCATAACAAGCGTTTTGAGTAAATCATGGCTCATTACTTAGAGGCAAGGTTTTTATTCTTTTCATAGTGTAGTTAAAGTGGTAAAGATCAATTTTATAGCGTGAAAATACGTTCTATCACAGTACTCCAAAAGTTTTAAAACCCCAATTGAAGGGTCAATCGATGATACTTTCGCACACCACAATCTGAATTTGTCATTTATGTGAAATTGCATCGGTTTTATACAAATGAATGAAGATTCCTATTGTACAATATCATGTCATTATTTCGGTTTTACTAAAACCCAAATCAAATACTCATATTTAGCAAACTAAATCAAACTCAATTTATTTTCTCATATTTATATTCTTTGTAGAAGTGGCAGACGTCAAAATTGAGTGAGAAACAAAAACCGCGCTAACTCGATAACGAAAATTGAACAAAAGAAGATGGCCCGAGCTCTTGACGTTGGCCGTCAACTCAACGAGTTCGAGTGAACTAGAAATTCTGTTCGCAAAACGAATTGACGCCTCTTATTAAAATATGCTCTTTGGTTTTATAAAACTCGGAATTGATCACAGTTGAAATCTACACTGATGTTCAGAACTTAGCAGTGCAGTTCACTGCTCAGTGTCGCCATCAGTCGAAATCTCCGACTTGGTGGAACTTTCAAATTCTTCAATCGAACAATGCATTGAATTTCAACACAAAATGCTTAGAGTCAACCGAATTTTCGTTAAAAAAAATCAAAAAATTATTTGTACAGTGGTTGATTTAAAACTACACAAATCGCTGAAGTTTTTAAAATTTCAGGGGGGCCAGTGCCCCTCGGGCCCCATCACTGGGTACTTTCCTTCAAGGAAAGGTATTTTACATCGTATACAACAAAATTATTTTTCTGTAGAGTGACCATCTAGGGCTGCCACTTAATCCCATTATATTTATTATTTGCATATTGGCTATTATCTCGAAAACGACTTGAGCAATATGGACGAACTTTTGAATAGAAGTTATACGCTTAAATATTGCCAAAAGAGATATTCTAATATGGGCAGCATAGGAAAGGAATATTAAGTCTTATTACCACAAGAATATTTATGAGTTACCATCTGCCACCTGGGGCTGCCACCTAATCGTATTGTATTTACTCTGTTATACTTCTTTTATCTCAAAAACGACTTGACAGATTTTTATATAATTTTGTATATATAGAGTATCATCTAAATTCTCTCACTTAAGTGGTGCCGCTTGGAATGTTTTTATGAAGTTGCCATATATCTCAAATTAAAAGAGTATTCAAATTGGAATTATAATTACCAGCTAGATTTGCCATTCAATCCCCTTATATATTTTTTTTCCAATGCGCTACTTCTAAGATGACTTGAGAAATTTGGATGAACTTTTTTAGATTTGCTACATTTCAAGCTCTGCTACCTAAATCTTGCCACTTAAGCTGTACTTCCCGTAAGCTAAACTGAGTATAAAAAGGTTTAGGTAATTAGCGGACTAAAATTAATAATTTCTTAGATAATTACTTTATGAGTTCTACGGCACCGATAGTTATACTGGAGCTCTGATTATATGTAGGTAAGTAAATGCATCACAAAAAAAATACCAATGTACATGTAGATAATTTTTCTTTTAATTCGCACTTGTATTAACGAAAAGTATAACCTTAATGAAAACACACTTCTTATTTTACTTATTTAATTATTATTATGAACATTTTGTTTTTATTTTTGTCGCGCGTATTTTATTTTTAAAATTCTTCAACTCGGATGCTTGAATTCGGATTCATTGGCTCATTAGAGCAAAATAAATCGGTAAAAGACACAACAGTAGCAGAGGACGATGTCATCATTATTAGGTTTGGCAGAAGATATTTGCAAAATTTATGTCGGCTATGTAAGATGCATGTGCACATTAGAGATGGCAACCCCGAAGATAAGAAAATATCTAAAATTCTTTCTTACATTCGGGGCATTAAATGGAATCGGAATGGTAAATTTTTTACAAAAAATATATATTTGTGATTTATTTATGAAAATTATTTTGATTTTTTTGCTGATGTGCAATATTTTTGGAAATTTTAATTTTTTAGTACTAACAAGCAACGATTAATTGAAACCTTCGAAAATGGTTTTCTAATTTATTTATTGAATATTTAATTTTTTATTTTATTATTTATCTTCTGTGAGAAAAAACGTATAAATAGACAAAAGTACTGCATTCTGATGTCAATTTTAAATTTGGCGGTTTAATGTTAAATACTAATTTTTTTCACAGAAAGCTACAACTCAAAAATTGAGGTTATAAACGTGAAAGATGCATCAAAATATCCCTTAACGATTCAAAAAATGTTCATCAATAATTCAAAAAAAAATATTGTTTTATGTTGCAACATTTTAAAAATCCTATTATTTCTCATTTTATTTATTTTTATTTTGTTATTGGTATTTACGGCCTGAAAATTTTATATATTTTGTAAGTCTTTAAAAAAAAAAAAGGCGAAAATTTCCAAATCCCGTGACCAAATCTGGGATCTCGGTACTGTAAAATCTTATCGCGCCAATCGCGGCATTGTAAAAACTCAAAAAAAAAATTTTGCATCCCGTGTATTTATGTGTATGTATTTATTTACAGTAGTGTTCAATATAATAGTAGTGAAATTAAATTGGATATCGTTCGACGAAAAAAAAGGAAGCTGTGCTTTTAATAATTTTCATTTAACATACTACTATTATATTCCATAAAAGAAACCACATAAAAAGAAATTTCAAAGTTTACGCAAAGTGCAAAAGAGTTATTTATTTAAAAATTTACATCCATATTGAAATATTTGTGGGCAGAGTTTCTTAGCTTATTCAATGTGCAAGTTGGAAGTACCACAAAATTTTCCCTAATTTTTTTAATTTTTTTTTTTGTCAGGCATGTGTACTTTTTCTTTACAACACTGATTTTTCTTTATGCGTTTTGTGGAAGAAATAACACAACATCTTTGACGAAAAAATTCTGAAAAGACAGGGAAATTTTTGAACGAGTTCTAACTTGCACAATGTTATACTGAAGTTGATTGTTCTATAAAACTGTGTACCCAAAAAGAGTTTGCCTTTTTTTAATTTTTAGCTGGCTATATTTTAAATGAAAATTATTAAAAGCACAGCTTCTTTTTTGTTTCGTCGAACGATATCCATTTTTATTTCACTACTATTTTATTGAACACAACTGTAGGTATGCATGTTCCGCATGTAATAAATACAGATTCTTAGTCCATTTCTGATCTTAAATACTTTGCTGTCAACCGCAGCAGAAAAAATCCAAAGCAACAACGCAAAAGCCTACAATGCCAAGACTTAACTCATTAACAGCCAAAGGAAGGAATGAATGGTCAGTCTGCGTTTTAGCCACCTGTCGCTGTCTGTTTCCGCCTTGCGACGGCAGCACAGACAACGGCATAGCTTGTCAAAAGCAAACAGAACGATAGCGCAGAGACAGCAACAACATTATACACTATTTTTCAAAGATGGGAAAGATTAGCTGGCGCTCATATCAGCGTATACGGTAACAAAGAGAATTTGAGGGGAAATTTAGGATAGAAGAGAGGTTCCGCTTAGACGGAGAGCTTTGATGTTATTAGTTTTATATTATGACCCCCTTATTTATAAAAAATAAAATTGGTTTATAAAGCTTTTTAAAATGACATTGTCATAAAAATTTTGAATTATAAGAGGTTTAAAAACCTTTTATTTTTTATGAATATGGGGAGAGTCCACAAATTTAAAATAGAATCAACAAGTACTACTTTCGACGAAATCTGCAATAACTGTATTTTCCCGTTTATTTCAAAAAGTTTAGATATCACACTTGTCTTGATACATTATGCATGCCAATTTGAAATTTATCCTTTTTTTTTTTACCAAAACTCGGGATTTATGAATTTACAAAAAAATTGTGTGTAACTTTTTTTGATCCAAATATTTATTGAATTTCCAAAAAAAAAAATTCTTTACTTTTTTTGAACCTAAACTGCTGGAGAATACCTAATTTAAAAATCCCTGGACTAACACCGTGATTGTACCCCGCAATTCAAAACTTGCTTACCTATTAGGCACGCTTATAGGTCTCTCATCAAAACTTTCTCTGTTGCCAACGTAATGTTATTCGAATGGCCGTAGACGATCCGCCAAATAACGTTTTCCTATCGAAATTTGACCATAGCAAAAATAGTTGGAGAAAGATTTTTCTCTCGAAATTCCAAATTTCATTCCATCCTTTATCCATGATTATATGCCATATATCAGCACAGGTATTTTTGATCTAAATTTGAATTATTATAGTGAACGAGTACTCGTAACAAATTCTAAAACGCCCTAAGCTCTATCAACTTGTGCAAAGAACGATGTCTATTTGCCTCATTATTATTCGTTATACTTGAGTTGCGCACATGCTTGCTTTATTTGTTTGAACATATCATCAGTGACACAGCAAAAATGCTTAACGCACAAATGCAAAAACCCGTAAGCAACATTTGTGTCAAAAACTTTCATAGGCTCCTGCCATTAAGATCTATTCATTTATTTTCAAGAAAACTACATATTGGTTTGGAATAAATAATTAAAAGAGTCAATCTTGATGCGAAGCTTTTCCATAAAGTCATTATTTGTCTTTAAATTAAGCAATTTTTTAGTTGAAAAACAGCCAAACTGAAAAATCACTTATGCGGCTTTGCAGTATCACCGACGATATGTATGTCCACACAAGTGTATATTTATATTTGTTCATAAATATTTATTGATGTGAATGCGTGAACCGGAATATGTAGCAAACGGTTACACTTCAATTGAAATAATTAAATATTTAGAAATCATCAATAAAATAAGAATCATTCGAAGTGATAAAAACATTTATATTCTCGTATATACGAGTATCTACATATATGCGCACAAACTTCGCTTGCTGTGTTTATAATATCCCGCATATACTTAATAGTACTTATCAGGCATAACAATAACAAATAAAAACAATTATTTGAAATAGAGATGGCTTCAAATAAAATTCAAAATTTGACAAAAAAAATGTTTTTTTCATTTTTTTCTATTAACAAGTCAATCCGTTGCTATTCAATTAGCTGATGTGTAAAAAAGCTTTGTGAGACTTAAAAAAGCAACCAGGGTGGTCTGAGTACCCACAAGATTTAACGAGTTTATCTCTTATCTGAACATGCCTTTCTCAGTTCTGCAGGGTTAATTTTACCAAGTTACTTCATTTGATAAACACTCTCAATATTTGAAAAAAAAAATAGTTAGCTTGCAAAAACTGCAACTCTATTGAATATTGCGAAAATACCACAAGTCCCAATAGCAGTCATGTCTTCGAGAAATATTCTTGACTTCAATTAACTTCAGTGTACCGATGGCCTCTGCGCAAGATCACTTCACAAGGTACTTCTTGAAAATATAAGCAGGTCCTAGAAGTAGACATAGACCAAATTAGATCAATGAAATGAGTATTAGGAGGAAAGACAAGGGGTAGGGAAATAAAAAGTAAAGCTAAAGGATGAAATAGAAGACGGCATAAAGTGTGTCCCACATCACACAAATCAATGGAGAAATCCTTCTTACAGCACACTCGCTATGGTCCAACACTATAGAAACTGTTCCTTTCTTGTAGGGGTTGATGGAAATTTTTATTTTTAGGAAACAATATATAGCTTTGAATGATTCGACTATTTTCGTTCAACAATTCCGGCATAGTCGTTCAGAACAAGCAGATATTCACAATTCAAGAACTTTTAAAATATTTTGTTGTAAATTCGAAATTGTTTTTACCCAGTGGAACCAGGGATCATGGTTTTATTAATCTTGGAGTACTACCTTAAGAGTATTGGATTACTCCCTATTACTCCCTATACTTCTGTGTATTCTTTTTTTTATTTTGTATTTTGTATACTCCCTTTTAGCATTGCATATGCTAGGAGGGTGAGTAATAGAAAAACTCCCCTTCACCTCCTAAAAAACAATAATGGAGTTTTTGTTATTACTTTTTTATGAATCGCAATTGCGTAAGGGAGAGTTTTGGAGAATTTTAGAAAACCTCCCAGTAGAGTAAAGAGCGGGACATTTTACATTTCTCCTAAAAGACCAATGAAAGATCTTTGGAGAATCAGGCGTCAAGCCTCTCATATCCGCAAATACGGGATTGATTATGGAAAGCAATAATTATTATAATTTAAATCTTTATTTAAATTGTGTTTGTTTCTCATATTTGTACGATTGTAGCTTTTTCTTTTTTTTTAATTTTTTTTACATTTGTTAAATTTTTTTTCTTTTGTTGGCAGAGAAATTTGGCTTACTCAAAAAGGTGTTAGCTAGGCGTAGTAGTTGGAGAAATCTCTACTTTCGCTCTAAAAATATATAGAAGGGATTAATATTCTATTAATAACCTGATGAGGTCTCTCCCCTATTGCTCCAAGATTAGTAAAATCGGAGCACAGAGTGTAGAAATCTTTGTTATTGGTCCGAAAGGATGTTAAGGGGAGTACGCTCTTATTCATCGCTTGGAGAGATCTCGCTTGAAGTTCTACTGCGTATATAAACTAAAAGTTCAAACGTCTTGCCAAAAACAAAGTTTTATTTAATTTCATTTGTACCAAACTCTGATAAGGACCGTATCGGTTCTAGTCCTGACAACTGCCACAACTTGTTTTTTTATTTTTAAGTTTCCGATGTAGGCTAAAATTTTTAAGTGGTGCCCAAAAACTTATGCCCAAGAAAAATCTGACAATTCAGCAATATTACAGACCGTTGGTAAATCTTCAAAAAGCATGTACCAGACCACCAACTCTCAGATACAGCGCAAAGAATCAAAAAAACCCAAGAAGAATTAACTTAATTCAAAAACTTGCAGGGATGTAAATGGGACTATACATAATCTAGTTTGAGTGCATCCTCATGTCTACCATTTTGTCCAAGATTTTAAACTTTCTCAACGAAAGAAACATTAAACGTCAGTTCAGAGCCGTCATTATTAGCATTGAAGTAAAGAACTTACTCTCCGATTAACAGTTCGTTCGAAAGAAATGGGACTGTTTTTTAAGAAGATGTGAAACCGTAGAAATTTGCTGAGATGTTCCATCATCATTCCTTGCAACCAGAAAGAGATTTGGGTAAACAGCAACCGATTTCAAAAGAAAAACATTTCTAGTCGTCGTTGTTTGGGTGATTCAAGGAATTTCCATTCAATTTGAAACTATGAAAAAATTAAACGCAAAATTTTGTTCTTTATGGTTTATAGCAATTCGCAACAATGGATGAAGATGGAACTCCAGATTCTGCTGCAAAATTTTGCAAAAGGAGCTAACTTAAAGTATACCGGGATGTGGGAAAAGAGCTGATCCATTTAGAACACATTTAGGAAGTTTATTGCGAAACAGCGGTTCCTTATATTCTTTTGTTGAAACCAGTTTTTTCTTAGATTTTGGAAACTATTGTTCAAAAGATTTGCATCGCTCTGCCTTTATTCTGTAAAATAGCTCTCACAGTAGCTAGAGCTGTAGGGTTTTTTAGTTTTTTTTTTTGCCAGTATGAAGATTTTTTGTCGTTCGTGCTCTAAGGCTAACTACTACTTGTATCAAAGCTCGCTTTTAGTGCTTGAATACGGGATTTAAACGCCAAGAAAGCAAGCAAAGCTCATTTATAATACTAATTAATAGTAATTGTTTGTATAAAATTGATTGAATTCATGTATAACATTTAAATGAAAGAAATTTAAGATTCTTATCCTGAAAGCATTCACTGAATAGAACTCCACTTATGGCCTGCAAATCTCGACCACCGGGCCTTTATTTGTTCTCAGTCAACTTCATCTTTCACATTAGTATTTTGCTATTAGGCAAAGTTTACAAAAAAAAACCAAAATCGACTACACAATCCCCGAGTCAGAGCGCACAGTAGGCAGGAACATCTTTTGATATCCGTCAAGCCCTTATTGAGTTTTAGCGGAATAAATGCAGGCTAATTAATTTATATAAATTTATAGATGACTAATATTATCTGGCCGAAGAAGTCAATTTGTTCACTTGAAGGAGAATAATTTGTTGTTGTTTTTTATAACACTTGGTGGGACAAAAATGTCCGCCCAAAGGGATATCCCGCTAAAAGATATGACCGTTAGAAGACATCTTTTTTTATATGGCATCCTCTTTTTTCTACACAGAACATGTTCATATGTATATCTGCGTTGTATAAAAGTTTTCGCAATGCCTCGTTTGTAGCCAACAAATGGCGCGAACTTTTTAGTTTATTATTAGGCACGCTTCATTTCACACCTGTGCATCTATTTCCTCTACTTTTACGTATCTTCTGCCTTTTTAAACACAAGCATATATAGACTTAACTGCATAGTAAAAGTTGAAAGCTATTGGCGATATTATCGACTTATCGATAATTAAAATTAAGGTGCTACTATCGATGTTTTGTTACAATCGATAGCAGCATTTATGCCGTCAAATATGTTCGAAAAATCTCTAATAAATGAAAAATTCGAGAAAATGTATGTACCCTTACAAACTTAGATATGTATATATGATGAAAATGGGGATAGTTCTTTCGCACAAAAAACAAGTTTCTGCCATAAAGTTTGTATTTTACTAGCAATAGAAAGAGTTCCTCTTTGCAAATTTCAACTGTAAAAATATTCAGATAGTGTGCCTCAATGTCATCCATATGAATCGATAATCAAATCTATCAATAGTTTTCCTCCTCTAATGTATAGTAGTGTTGACGAATTTCGTTCAATTTAAATATCAAATGAGCTAGTTCTTTTTTTTTCAAAAGTGAACTAGGACGTTCATTTCGTTCAGTCGTTCAGCAGTTAAATACTAAGCTTTCCTTTCAATCAGTTTGCGCAAAAGTAATCCTCCTATCAGAAAATGCTATAAATTTTGCGATTGGCCCCTAAAGTCAGTTCTGTTTTGACATTTGTGTAGTAAACACATGCGAAATACACGTTAGTAAACAATGTTACGCTACACTGCTCCAGAACGCGGAATATTGCTGACTATTTATTTGACCAATAATCGGTCGGGGCCAAACGGTTACTGTGAATGGTGAGCGCTACAGAGCAATGATCAACGAGTTCTTTTTGCCGCAACTTGATGAATTGGGATTGGAAAACATGTGGTTCCAACAAGACGGTGCAACAGCACACACTGCACGTGCCACAACCGATATGCTGAACATCGGAAGCTTACTTTTGCGCCACCTTGTAAAGGGTGTTTTTTTTAGGGGTATAGAACTTCGAATTGAAATAAAACACAAGAAAATCGTTTTAAGGTCCATCAATTTGGCTTTATTGGAAGGATAATTTTATGCCATTAATGTTTAAATATCATTTCGGGCATGTGGCCGCCGCGGCTGGCTCGAATAAAGCCAATTCTACAGGTCCAATTTTCAACAACTTTTTCGAGCATATGGGGCCGTATGTCGGCAATAACGCCACGAATGTTGGCTTCCAATTCCCCTAACGTTTCTGGTTTGTTGGTGTAGACGAGCGACTTCACATATCCCCAAAGAAAATAATCCAATGGTGTCAAATCACACGACCTTGGTGGCCAATTGACAGGTCCATTCCGCGAAATTATGCGCTCATCGAATGTTTCCTTCAATAAATCGATTGTGACGTGCGCTGTGTGGCATGTAGCGCCGTCTTGTTGGAACCACAACTCATCCACATTCATGCCATCCAATTCGGGAACAAAATAGTCGGTTATCATGGCTCTATACCGGTCTCCATTAACGGTAGCTGCCTCTCCAGCATTATTGCGGAAGAAGTATGGCCCAATGACTCCACCAGCCCATAGAGCACACCAAACAGTCAGTTTTTGTGGATGTAATGGCGTTTCAAGGGTCTCATGTGGATTCTCTTCACTCCAAATGCGGCAATTTTGCTTGTTGACGTAGCCATTCAACCAAAAATGAGCCTCATCACTGAACAAAATTTTGCGATGAAAATCAGCATCGAAATCAATCTCATTTTCGGCCCATACACCAAAATCACGACGCATTGCATGGTCTCGCGGCTTTGATTCTTGCACAAGCTGGATCTTGTAAGGTCGCAAGCCAAGATCTTTGCGCAAAATCTTCCATAAAGTTGATGGACAAAGCTCCAATTGCTGTGCACGGTGGCGAATCGATTCATTCGGGTCCTCTTTAACACTTTGCTCTACAGCGGCAATTGTTTCTTCGGTGCGCACTGTTCGACGTCTCTGCGGATGCGTATTATCACATAGAGTAAACGTAGTGCGAAAACGATCCATGGTTAACCGAATTAATTGCTCTGATGGACGATTATGTCGACCATAAAATGGACGGAGCTCACGGTAAACTTCGCGAACTGAACCATTATTTTCGAAATAAATTTGCACGATTTGCAAGCGTTGTTCTTTTGTCAACCTGTTCATGATGAAATAGCAAACCAAACTGAACATAAATGACATTAGAGTTGCCAGATTTGACCACAAAATGCCAGTTTTATCTCTATTCAAAAAACAAACCTGTAAAAAAAACACCCTGTATATCCCTGAGTACAGGAAACAAAAGAAGAAGCGTGAAGACCAAACGATGGTTTCAAAAAACGGATAGGAGTTAACCGTTCGGTAAGCAAAATTTATTGTGGTAATAAGAGCCAATTTCGACTAACTTAAGCTGTTTTTCTAAACCAAGATTAAGTTGGGTTAACATATCAAATTTTAGTTCGCCTTTGGTTGTTATTGTTCGCTGACATAGGATCATTGGAACTAAAGCATCGTTCACTCTAAATCTGTACGCAGAAAGTATACCGCAATTATGTAATAAACTATTTGACGCTAAATATTTAAATGTGTTACTTAAGACCACTTATTAGGTTATGTAAGAACCCACAAGCATTCTTTTTAATAGAAGACATCATATTTGAACAGTCTTTCTGTTCACTTTAGCGGCATGGTGATTCCAAAGCGGTAACATTAGTTGGCATTTTTTATAGCCTTGCCACTTCTCCTCAAACTGTATTTGACCAACGCCCAGAATTTTTCTATTGGTCGGAGTTGGGGGCAATTAGGTGGATTCATGGTTTTTGGAATAACATTCACTCCCTTGCTTTGATGCCAATTCATGTGTTGTCTAATAAAAGGGTTTTATATTTTCTCAATCCATTCTTTTATACAAATATGCGAGGTCATTGTGGACCATGTTGCAAATGCACGACTCTTAAGGCCGCCAAATCATAACCTTTTTCGCAAATTTATATACTTTCTTATACTTGTATTTTGACAAGACATTCCCCCGCTTATTTGCCACGTAAAAGTTTTATTTTATTTTAATACAGTCTACAGGAGTACTTACAGACTAATACAAGTTTAAAGCAATGAATAAATTTAATTTCAAGATATAAATACTAGCATTGAAATCTATTAAATGTGCATACTTATTACATAGACGTATACATCGCGAACACGGTTCAATATAACCATAATTAGTCCTATGTGACGTTTCAATAAGTAATCGATTGTTCCTTAATTCACGCGACATGGTATTGAAATTTATTAAACTGAGAAGTTCATCACAGTCAATCCTTCGGTTCACCAAGTTATAAGCAAACATTAGCGAAAAATAAGTTCTGCGATCTTCCAAGGATTGCAAGCCAAGAAGTTTCCGCCTGCTGTCATACGACGGCATATCACAAGGCCAATTTAGTTTAAATAATGCAATCCTGAAGAAGCTTCTTTGAACTCGTTCAACTTTGCTAATATGAAATGGATAGTATGGACTCCAAACAATACAACAATAGTCTAGGTGGCTCCTTACTAAAGAAATGTAAAGAGACTTCAATGTGCAAGGATCCTTAAATTCTTTCGAATTCCTTCTGATGAAACCCAGCATGGACCGTGCTTTTGAAAGAACAACATCAACATGTCTACTGAATGTTAGTTTCATATCGAAAATCACTCCGAGATCTTTAATCTCCTCCAAACGGTTTAAGTTAAAGTTATTTATAGAATAAACAAACGTAAGATGACTAAGTGTTTTAGAGTAAGAAACCACATTGCATTTGCTCGTATTAAGAAACAGATTATTGGCAGAACACCACCGCTGAAATATCTCAAGGTCAGATTGCAGGCTCTGACAATCACTTGAACTACAAATCTTCATACAAAGTTTAACATCATCAGCAAACATAAGGCACTTCGCAAACTTGAAATGTTGTGGTAAGTCGTTAATAAAAAGTATGAAAAGCAAAGGTCCACAGTGAGTACCTTGAGGGATTCCAGACCAAGCATTTACAATTCTGTCAGATTTAGTTGGGCCAATCGTAACTAAAAGCTTTCTGTTCACCAAAAAACTTTCGAAGAACTTCAGAATCGAACCTGATATTCCATATAAGGAGAGTTTGTGGAGTAAAACTGAATGATTGACTTTATCGAAAGCTTTAGAGAAGTTGGTATATATTACGTCCAACTGATACTTTTGCTCCAGCGCCTTAACAATTTGATTTGTAATAATTAAAAGATTGGTGCATGTGGATCTACCTGGGAGAAACCCATGCTGAAATCGGCTAAAGAGATCTATAGAGTACTGGTAAAGTTTATTATTTAAAATATTATCGAATATTTTGGCATATATGCATTGCTTTACAATGGGTCTATAATTTTTAATGTTGTTACGATTACCAGACTTATATATTGGCGAGATTGTACAAATTTTCCAAGAATCGAGGAATGTACCTTTTTTTAGGCAAGCATTGAAAAGCAATGACAGTGGGAGACTGATAGCATCACTAAACATTTTTATAAATACCGGAGCAAGTCCCTCAAGGTCAAGACTAGTACTAGATGTTAAGTTTGATATTGCTTCTGAGACGTCATCTGAAGAAATATCAAAGATTGAAATAGAATTTGAGCTGACAATTTGGTCGAATAATTCAGAGTCAGTATCAGGAATCCAATCACTGTTCTCATATACCTCTTGAAAAAACTTTGCAAAGAGATTGCACGCTTCCAAGGGACTCTCCGATACCACACCGTCATACTCGAGACTAGTTGGAAAACCATTAGTTTTCCGTTTATTATTGATAAAAACCCAAAACTTCCTTGGGTTGCTTTGAAGGTCCAACTCCACATTAGATATGTAACGATTGTATAAAAATTTGTGAAGACAATCGTACTCCTTTTTTAAATTTGTTAAGCGTAGGTTATCTGCCGCAGAATTGGACAACTTAAATTTTTTATGAGCTTTATTCTTTAAATTTTTCAGATGACATAACCGAGTATTAAACCACGGTGGCTTATTGCGTGAAACAGACTTTTTTGCAGGGACAAAGTTCGAAATGCAGTAAAGTAACTTACTACGAAATAGTTCATATGAATCGCAAGGATTATCACAAGAGTTAAGAATGGACCAATTGACAGAATGAAGAACATTATTGATAGCGTAAATGTTAGCATTAGCAAAGTCAGAAACTACTTGCGAGGCAGCGCTGTTCGATGCAAAGTTGTAGAACTTAAAACTAATAACAATAGCCTTATGGTGAATACTATTACCAGACAATGGCGATAGGCATTCCCAACAGGATATGTTTAGTTCATTATTGAATGCGTAAACAAGATCCAAGATACGGCCATTATCATTTAAAATACAGTTGTATTGATAAAATCCCATTGAAAATAAAGCATTGCATAATAAAATCTCGGTATCCGATTTAACATTGGTTGGCACTAAATTATTGTCATAATGCGACCATGAAATGTTACCTAAATTAAAATCGCCAAGAATTATAATTTGGTCGTCCGCATTTTTTAAGCTTTCATATATAAACGAAATATTGTCTAGATGCATTTGATAGATTTCAATGCCACTAGATGCTGGAATATAAGATAAAAGAACAAATATTGACTTATGATAAGAAAATTTAATTTGAACACAGATTTGCTCCACAAAACTATTAAAAGAGTTTAAAGTGAGTGCTACTTATATCAGCTCTGACTGCAAGTAGAACTCCACCTCCCCTTGCTTGGCCAGTAGACGCTGCACAACGATCTTGCCGATAAACAGCATAATAATCATCAAAAAACTCAGATGATAGAAGCTTGTCATTAAGCCATGTTTCTGTGAATGCAATTAAATCATACTCGTGAATTGCTGTTTCACGGCTAATTTCTAATGCTTTCGTACGCAGCCCGCTAGCGTTATGATAATAAACCAAGAAATTATCGCGAGCATTAGTGGGAGAATAGGGCTTAGTGCGAAAGGAACGAAACGGCTGAACCTTGACATTAGCCGGCCAGATTTCTGACTTTAAAATCATGTCAGAAATGTCTTCAGGCACACCAAGCTTGAAGTTTACCCATTGTAGCGTATGCGGATCCACATCCTGACCAGGTAGTTGAGTACAGTCAAGTTTGACATAAGTTTCATCACCCATAATAATACAGCCTTTAAATTTTGTTTTTTTTTTTGCTCTTTCTATGGTCAAGGTTCTTTTATATCTATTTATTATACTACATACAGTGGTTTTTGGCAATTTCAATTTTTTCACGATTTTTGAACCCGAGCAAGTAGAATTTGATACAAATTTGTTCAAAATTAATTCGCGTTTTTCGTATTCCGTTGCCGATTAAAACTCTAAAAGGTGAATAATCAAACTGAAAACTCAAACACATAATTCCCAATCAATTTTAAAGCCATGGGTACTAAGATCATTTAGAACATTGGACGAGTAGCTGTATAACGGCTTATATAGTGCATACAGATTTAGAGTGAACGATGCTTAACTTACGTTAGTGTTACATACAAATCTGGTGCAACATTGCCAATCGTTCAATTGAACTAGTTCGTTCGCGAACTACACAACTACAAACACTTAAAAGTTGCGTATACGCCGCGTCATCCATTTATTTACATACCAAATGAATGAGTTGTTTCTATATTAGATCATAAAATGAAAACAAACTAAAAGTGGTGGGTGGTTGAGAAGCATAAAATGTGTCATTAAAAACTAAATTATGTTTAGTAAATTTATAAAAAGCAACCAAATGCGATATAAAGCAGATTAAGAGGAAATAGCAAGAGAGAAAAAATAAATAAATTGACGTAAGAGAATAAACAAAAGCAAAAATAGAGCGGAAAATGTATTAGCTGTAAGTAGTGTTTTCGCGCATAGAGGTAAACAAATTTTGTTGATAAAACAACAAAAACAAAAACTAACAATCTTCGTATATGAACTCACTAACCTCCGCGATTTATGATGCATACGCTGCTATGGACTCTGGCGCTACGAAAATCACAACCACTCAGTCGACTGCTGCTGCTACTGTTGCTGCTGGTGCTGCCTAATTGGACAGCTAAACTGTACGACAGCACGTCAAATGCGTGCTGACTAATAGCCGCTGCTGCATCATCTATTGAATTGATATTGGTAGACGCGCTGCTGTAATCAGCGCTTGTATGCGTGTGTGTATGTGCGCGTGTTCTCAATTGTGCTTGCTTCTTGATTTTTTGTTTTCTTTTTCGTTTCTTTGGTTTGTTTTTGTAATAACACTTTGTTCGTTCTTGATTTTAATTAGCTATCATTTGACGTTTCAATATTTATTTAATGCTGATTTTCACTATGATTTATTGCACGCACTCTCGTTTGCTTACGCTCCCACGCTTACTTTGTATGGGGTTTTAATTGATTTTATGGTTATTTGTTGTTATTGGTATTTAAGTAGCGTAATTTTTCTGTTGCTTTTCACTGTCCTGCCTTCACGGTATTTGTTTTTTCTTGTTTTTGGTTTTCTTACTCTTCGATGGCACTGTTGTTGACAGCTCGCAGCTCACGACAACCAACTTTTCTTTGAGAGCGTGCAAGTGAGTGTGTTGCCTATGTGTGGGTGGCGTGCTGCCAACGTCGCTTTGCTTCTTCTTACACTGTTTGTAGACTTTCCGCTTCTTACTGCCTGCTTTTAACGCATTTCGGTATTGATACTTGTACAACGTTTGACTTGTTTCGTTGTAATTATTTTCATGTATTTATGATTGCCTCATACCGTTACCTTTTGCATGTATGTATGCGTGTTTGTTTGTGTGTTGTTTGCGCCTATCAATTGTAATTAGGTACGTTTAGTGTATTTACACCGACACTTAATTGAATGCTTGAAGTGTGGTTTTGTTTCTATATTTCAATTATTATTCTCTTTTATTTATTTAAATTCTGCGAAATTTATATTCTTAAAGTGTTTTCGTTATTCTTTGGGTTGCTTTGATAATTTCAACATGATGTATGACCAGTTGGCGCAACGAAGAAACGACTGGCGAGCTATGTTGGACGGTCAAAATCGCCCAGGCGGTTAGATGACCATTTAAAGAAAGAAGATCTATGACTTCTGTTTTATTGTTGTTGCATTCTAGCAGTAGTTCACAGGTTAATTTTGCTGTCACTTGTGGTTGATTTTAAATAATGTTAGGGGGCGTTTTGTTGCAATTATAATGGCTTAGTTAATTCCGTTTTTGTCTGCATTCAGTGTAGAGTCTTTCATATTTTCGCAATTTTTTTTTTGTTTTTTCAATTAAATTTTTATTTTTTTTCTAACTTTTTTATAATGATTTACTATTAAAAATACACACAGCTATTTTAAAAGTTAGTTGAAATACTTTTGTTGGTTAAAGTTTTAGCTTATTTTATTTTTATAACTTTCTTTTTTTATTTAAACTTTTTTTTTTTTTTTTGTAATGTAAAGAGGACGGTCGTTTATTTCGAGTAAAATTACGTTAGTCTAGGCTTAAAATGTACAATAAAAAGTTTAAAAACTAGACACGCTCCATTTCATCGTGCAACCCTGCTACGCTGCATCACACATTCATGTATTCAATTTATGTTTAAAACTGTATTTAGCGCGGCACACACAGTCACAAAGATAAGTTAGTACTATGAATTTTTAGCTACATATGTATACGTGCGTACATATGTATGTGTTTACATATTGAGAGTGGTCTATAATATTTATGCTCTCTAAAATTCAATTTGAAAAATTTAACAATTTAGTAGATAGATTATAAATATATATGTCTATATTAAGGTCTATATGTACATATATTAGACTACGTCAAAAATAAAAAAGAATTGTATTTTTTTTGTTTCCCAGTCTAATATATTAACTAAGAAAAAAAAAAAAATTATGGAAATAATATTTATTTTATTTTTCAGAATAGCTAAATAATGCTGTAAGAGTTTTAGATTTGAATATCAATTTAAATTTTAATTTAATACAGTGTAGTGAAAGTAGTGAAATTAAAATGGATATCGTTCGATGAAATAAGAACTGTGATTTTAAAAATTTTCATTCAAAATATAGCGAGTTTCATAGCAGAAACCACATAAAAAGAAATTTTAAAATTTACTCAAAGTTCAGGGAAGTTAATTACACTTTAAAAATGACCATCAAAATCTGCGAATTTTTTGCCATTTTTTAATCTGAAATCAGTTCTGTAAAAACCTATAATAATAAGGGCTTCTAGGATCAAAATTCTGGCCACAATTAATTTTTTTAATTTTCTTTTTTTTTCTCACCAGCAGTAAAAGTTATATCTGTTGAGATATTTTTTAAAGCCAGAATAAAAGCTCTTCTCGATAACCAACAGACCGCTAATCATAATTAGATAAATTTATTATCGATTAATAAATTTTATTCTGTCCTTCAAAAATATGTCGCCAAAAAACTTTTATTGTTTGCAAGAAAAAATAAAAGACCGGACGAACCTCTTATTTTTGTTCCAATTAAATAGTTCCTGAAATATTTTTTTTTTTTTACTTTTATTCCGGTCCCTGCTATTAATATTAAGTTCTACAGTTCATAGACTATTTTTTTCATGATTCTGAAAAAAATATCAATGTAATTTAAAAAAAAAAATTGTTTTCTATTCCCAGTCTAATATATGTACATATATATTGCATCAGTTAAATTTATTTAATTTTTTAACTGTTATTTCACAAAGTCCTTTGCTTTCTATATGCGAGCAATACTGGCACGAAGAATTTAATTATAATTTTTAATTAGAATTATATTTATGAATACAATATATCTGTACATAAATATGTATGTTAACCATTTTCACGTCACATTTACTTTTATGCACTTGTAGTTATATATACATATACATTAGGGTGGGTCGATTTGTATGAACGAAAGTTAACCGATATCGCGCCATCGATTTTTCGATTGGTTTGGGCCCAGGAAAAAAAGTTCCACTACGCATACCCAAAAAAATCATTTTCGAGCCTGCGAAATTTCATTTTTTTGATTTTTTTCGACTTTGATTTTCAAGGTTTTTTTCATGATCTACAAAAAAAAAATTTCGTTTGATTTTAAAACTTTCATGTATACCCTGTCCGACCCAAAAATGTTCGTTAAAAACGTTGGCAATAACAGTTTTTTGAAAAAAAAAAAAAATATTTTTTGGGTTTTGGGGAGTGTTTTGGTCTAAAAATTTACCCTTTCGCCATTTTTTTTTAAGAGTTTTTTCAGCATGCATGCAAAAATGTTTTCGATGAAAACGAATTTGTTTCACATTTTCTGTCCCACTTAAAATTTTGAGCTAAAAACGTTGGCGATAACAGTTTTGCGAAAAAAAATTTTATTTTCGGTTTTTGGAAAAGTCGGGTTTTCGACCAAAACAAGTCCCAAAACCCAAAAAATATTTTTTTTTTTTCAAAAAATTGTTATCGCCAACGTTTTTAGCCGACATTTTTGGGTCGGACAGGGTATACATGAAAATTTTAAAATTAAATGGAAATTTTTTTAGTAGGTCATGAAAAAAACCTTAAAAATCAAAGTCGAAAAAAATCAAAAAAATGAAATTTCGCAGGCTCGAAAATTATTTTTTTGGGTATGCGTAGTGGAACTTTTTTTTTCCTGAGCCCAAAACCTATCGAAAAATCGATGGCCCGATATCGGTTAATAAATAGACCCAGTCTAATATACATATATATATACAGATATATCACTATAAACATACATACCACACTACAGCACACGTGAAATATATAAATTTTAAGCTTATCATAATATTGGTTTAATTAAAATTTTCAATTAACTTTTCTTTGTTATTATTAAACTATGCAGTTTATATATATATTTTTTTTGTGTTTTGCTAAACTTGTTTGTTTATTAATTTTTTTTTCATTTTAAGCTTTAAGTCACACCTAAATTTTCACAACCACACGGCGTTAGTTTTTTTTTTTTTTTATTGAGTACTCGGGAAGGGAGAGGATTTGGAGTACGAATATTTAGTGTATTTTTATTGTTGGCGCTTTACTTGTTGTTGTTGCTCATTTTACTTTCTTGTTACTTTTGCATGTAATTTTGTTGTTGTTGTTTCTACATGTTTGTTTGTTTTCTATTATTCGACTCATTTGCATTCGACACATTTATCGAACAACATACACAATTTAAAATTTACATGCGAAAATATTGTGATTTGTTATTGTTTTTTGTCTTGCACTTCATTGCTGTTGTTTTTGCATTTTATTACAACCAAATTGAATATGCATTAATGTATTGTCTTGAACATCTTTTTTTCAATCGATTTAGATTTTTCATGAATTTTTTTTTTTAGTAGCTGGCTCATTTCACTGTTGGCTTTGCGTCCGCATCTGTTAGGTGAATAGAAAAAGAAAGTTCTACATTAGAAATTTAAAAAAAGGAGATACAGTTTTTAAGGTATTTTTTAGATTTTAATATGTAGGTATATAAAAAAATATCCTAATATACAGTAAACTTGGCGGATCTCAGTATATTATAGGCACGCAAATGATACGTATTCCTTTTATAAGAGTAACGATAGCCAAAACAACAGTTGCGCGAATTTTTGTTTGTTTGTCTACATGTTTGTACGCGCATCACTCAAAAACTGCGCTATGGAATTATATGTAAATTACAGCGAAGTATTGCTAGATTTCTAACATAAAGTTTAACATCCTTTTTATTGCAGGTTGCTGTTATAAAAATAGGCGCAAATAGGTACTCTTAAATATAATGCAATTGTAGATATCCGATACCCACAAATAATTATAAAAGACGGTGCAACAGAATCCAAATCTGCTTTTATTATGTTTTATTATGATGTTTCCGTGAACCACTCAGTCGACTCACCTCGCTAATCTGTTCTCCAAAAGATGTTTGATACATACATACAGAAGAATGGCAGTGTGAGGTAAAAGGCGTCATGCTCTAGATCCAACCTTGATCTTGTGGCACCCTTAATAGCATCTCTCAATTCTAGTTCGTGTTCCCTGGCTAGCATGAGTAATTAAATGAAAGCTGTAGTAACCTACTCGTGTGGTAGCTGGGGTCAAGGCAGAAATAATGGGATCCTCGGTGGTGGCACTTCGGCAAACCTCTTCATCTTGAGGATTTACTGAGATTCTTAGCGTATGTCCAAGAGGTGCGACTGCAGTCTGACATCTGTGTTGAAGCAAGCGGATTTTCATACAAAAGCGTATATAGTCCCTAATCCCATAACCGGATTGTGAGCGGAGCCACTTTTGATTAAAGGTTACGTACCTTGATGGCGCGTGTCTTTATCAACTAAGGTTAAATACCTTAGAACATGCCATGGACACTGGTCCGATGAAGAAGAAACAAAAGCTAAATCGTGGCGTTGGAAATATGGTGAAAAGTGACTGCACCGACAAGTATTGTCATTCACGACAGTGAAGGCAAGATTCTTCACCCCTCATCGTTTATCTCACCCTGATGAGGAGAGTGCACATGGACGAAGAGGATCTGGGCTTCTTCTGTGATAAAATAAAACAGACATGCGATGATTGCTTCCACAATGACATACACAGGGCATATATTATATAGGAATGGTGCGGTTAAGTCTGATAGAAGTTGAGAGAGAGTTACTCGAGTCTCTCTTGCAAGGCCGCTTTTTTCTTCCGCTACTTCGGGTTGTTTTATGTTAATAAAAGAGTTGAGCGGCCGATATATACAAAATAAATAAGATAGGGGATAGGAGATAGGACACCGCCCTTATTCGTTCATACGACACCAAACTTCTAGCTAGAGCGTTAATCATATCTAAATAGATCAGATGTGGTCGGCCTTAGCACCAGATCCGCTATACAGTCCGCGCCCATTAGAATAACGCAAACTGAATAACTCTGAGCGACTATAGTTATGTCCGTATAACTCGGTTAAATGCATTAGCTATGAGCTCGAGCTCCACTGCGAATATAATAGTTTTAATACTTAATCTACTTTAAATATGCACGCAGTGTTTGGGGGTACATTTATACTTATTTCTATATTATTTTATATTAATCATCTGTTCTCTATGACCTGAATAGCACCTTTAATCCAAAAAATATTTGCTACCGTCATTTAATATCCCTTTGTCAGCTACCATTCAATTAAGAGTACTTGTCAGTGCATCACGTTTTCAAGAATACACAACTCACATTACAAAAGCCTTACTTTCATAGTAACCCAGTCAACAATTTCATTTACCTCCTCCTTTTTCTACTTTCATATTCCCAGACTCTTCTTCAGTCTCTGCTTTTTCTATTTGCTTTCTTCTTGCATTCCCCCACTCTTACTCTAATTCACCTAATTTCACTCTTTATTTTAATTTTCTTCTTCTACAATTGTCTCTTCTTCTTTCTATTCCCATTCTTATTTCCCAGCGTCACCTGGTGCGATGCCACCCTGTGTAATACCTTTGTTTGACTTCCATGTTCTACAAACATATTTCAGAGCCAGCTGGGTCTACATTTAAGACAATATCTTCAAAATAAAGAGCGATATTGAATAAAAATATAGTAAAGTTTCTCCCACGTCCATACCTTTTATTTGATACCCATATTGTAAAAACCCCTTCTAGGGCTACAGAGACCAATATTTTGGTCGATATCTCAAGACTCAGTCAATTAATTGTCCGAGTTGTGAATCTAAACTATTACCAAACCCATTTGAATATGTACAAAGTAAAACTAGAAGGAGCTATATAAAATTGCTGAGAAAAATAGTCAGCCGCATTAAATATTTACAAGGTGGCGCAAAAGTAATCCTCCTATCAGAAAATGCTATAAATTTTGCGATTGGCCCCTAAAGTCAGGTCTGTTTTGACATTTGTGTAGTAAACACGTGCGAAATACACGTTAATAAACACTGTTACGCTACACTGCTCCAGAACGCGGAATATTGCTGACTATTTATTTGACCAATAATCGGTCGGTGAAAAACGGTTACTGCGCAAAAGTAATCCTCCTATCAGAAAATGCTATAAATTTTGCGATTGGCCCCTAAAGTCAGATCTGTTTTGACATTTGTGTAGTAAACACATGCGAAATACACGTTAATAAACACTGTTACGCTACACTGCTCCAGAACGCGGAATATTGCTGACTATTTATTTGACCAATAATCGGTCGGGGCCAAACGGTTACTGTGAATGGTGAGCGCTACAGAGCAATGATCAACGGGTTCTTTTTGCCGCAACTTGATGAATTGGGATTGGAAAACATGTGGTTCCAACAAGACGGTGCAACAGCACACACTGCACGTGCCACAACCGATATGCTGAACATCGGAAGCTTACTTTTGCGCCACCTTGTATAAAAGAATAGCACTGCCAGTGAAAATCTAAATATCAGATATTTTGTAGATATGGAACGATCAATGGGTTTGAAAGCCTTATTTATGCCAGATAATTTCAAACTTTGTTTCAAAGTCTCGCCTTAGCCTGTCCGTGAAAGATTGAGTTGCAAGACGCTCCACCAAATTGTTTGCTGGTAAGACTAAGTTTGAAGTGGTTGTGTGGGTGCTTATTTTGAATTTGTGCGTACGTATTTGATCCCTATTCCCTAGTAATTGCAATTCTTTATTGTTATTTTTTTTGATATTTTTTTTTACAGAATATTTTTTATCAAGTGTTAGTGTTTCTATTTTTATTGCCACTTAAGGATTGCTTAATGTGACATTTGCTTTGTTACAGAATATATATATCTACAGCTGTGTTCAATATAATAGTAGTGAAATTAAAATGGATATCTTTGCACGAAATAAAAAGAAGCTGTGATTTTAACAATTTTCATTTAAAATATAGCGAATTCCATAACAGATTTCAAAGTTTACACAAAGTGCAGCAAAGTCAGCTAAACTTTAAAAAATGGCCATGAAAATATTAAAATTTTTTTGCAGAATTTCTAGAAAATTTTTGAGTACACAGTTTTGTAGATCAATCAATTTTAGTATAACAATGTGCAAGTTAGAAGTCGCTATAATTTTCCCTGAATTTTCAAAATTTTTTCGTCAAGGGTGTTTGATACAACGCATGAAGATAAATTAATTTTGTATGGAAAAAAATACCCAACATTCTTCACAAAAAAATTCTAAAAATTCAGAGGAAATTTTAGGGTACCTCTTACTTCCACTTTATTATGCTAAAATTGAATGGTCTATAAAACTACGTACGCAAAAATTTTTTGGAAATTCTGCCCAAAAATATTGAAATTTTGATGTAAATTTTTAAAAATTTAATTAACTTTCTTAAACTTTGTTTAAACTTTTTTTCTTAGTACATGATTTCTGTTATGGAATTCGCTATATATTAAATGAAAATTATTAAAAACACAACTAATTTATGTATAGTCGAACGATATCCAATTTAATTTCACTACTATTTTATTGACCACAACTGTATATTTGAACGTATATCTGTATATACATAACGAAACGTTATACCTTGCTCATACGTACTTAGGATATACTCGTACTAGTATTAACATAGCTAGTACATACTCGCTTTGTAGACAACGGTATTTGTACAGAGCATCTCTAACCCCGCGTAAACTGTACTTTGGTATGCTCTAAGAGTACACAATGAATCGCGTTAAAGCCGAAGGCTAGCAAAGCAATCAATAAAATATACTATGCGAGATAAGCATATATACAAAAATAAATGTACCTTTGAAATAATACGCCCAGTGAGAAATGTTTAAAATATTGTAATACTAATGCTAGATTTTCAAAAAATGTATTTTAAATATATATGAAAAATATCCCGTGTAAAAATGGTTTAAATATTTCAATATATACCTTTAGAAATACATCGGTGAAGAATTCATTTAGTTCCATGTAATAGTTAATTAGTTATAAGCGAACAAACATAAGTACAGAGAGACAGGCAAAAATTAAAAGAGTTGTGCCTTTGGCTGCTGTTGGTCTAATTAAGGCTACCCATATGCATTTCTATGTATCTATTACATATAGTCATGGTGAAGTTCAGATTTCACGATATGTGTAAAAAATAGTGTAATCCTACTTTCTTTGCCACCACTGTTTGCAGCGGGAATTAGATAGTTCCGTGGGATAAGATCCATTCTAAACTTTAAGTTGGATAACTAGCAGTACATCAGTGAAAATTATATTCAATTCCATGCAACCGTTTGAGTGTAATACGCGAACAAATATACAGACAGACAGCCAAAAATTCTATAAACTGTTGTTTTGGCTTCTATCGCGCTAATTAAGATCCCTTGTATGCAATTTTAATACCTATAACACAAATTTTTGTATATAAAAAATTAAATCAAATACTGTCCCCATAGTCAGCCCCTATCTGACTTCAGTCTTTTATTCACTACCCCAAGTCGGATTAAAAAATATGTGCAGAAAAACTATGGATCCAGCAGCCTTTGCTGGGTTGGCTAAAAGTTAGTTTTTATAAACGAGACCGAAGTTACCCTACCCTGATAATTCTGTGCAGAAAGACTGTGGATTGCGAAGCCGGTGTTGGATAGGGTAATAAGGGTTATTATTATATCTCTTGGCTTGCGATTATATCTCTTTATAATTAGATTATAATACTTCCCTTGAGGTGCTACAATCCAAAGTAAAAAAATTGGTATTACGTCACTTGGGATTATGTAATTTCACTGTTTTAGAGATTACTGTTTGCGGGTGACCAAAAATGGGGCGAAGAATGTGACGAGGTACTGACTTGGCAGCGGTTAACTGGTTCACGGTTGGATCGAAATTGGAAAGTGCAGTTTAAGCTCTCTGATCTCGGTCACTCTGAATAGCAGTGCCCTAGCCAAATGCCGCATGGATCTCTAGACACGATTGTGTACTTTTTCACTAGACGTTTCGGGCTAAAGGAAATAAGGAGTTCCGCTTACCACCTGTAGTCTGCTCTTTAATAAACGTGCCATAAATCATCTCAGCTGCGTTGACGTTACCTACTACAGAGTAGCGATATTCTTTTCACCTGAGACTGATTGCAGGTAATATGTTGAGCTAATGGTGCACTATAGATCATTCGTCTCTGATATTGAGCTACGGCGTACGTAACTGTCCAGCCTTCACCAGAAGTAGTCGGAGGTACTTCGGTCGTCTTTTACACGGGCCATCCCAAGATTATATTCAGATAAATTAGGGAGGGTATGGTATGTGAAGATGTGGTTCAAGTCGAACGGGCACAGTTTATATGCAGAATATACATTGTGTGTTTATATACATTTCTTGCCTTCCATATGTGACAAAAGAAATTACCATCTCCTTTTATATGGCGTTGATAAAACATCGGCCCAGCATCAAATCGATGTTGTATGTACTGATGGATCCCACCATTCAAACAATGGATATTATTGAATATCTAGCAGCATAAGGAGATATCATGTGGAGACTTCGATATCGATATTCGGGCACGTCCAACAGTTTGTCTAACGTACTATCTGTAAGAGCGGCAACCCTGTTAGCTCATAAACTCCTTGACAATAGCCTTTGATGCTGGCACTACCGTTTCTTTCTCTTTTTCCCCTTGTGTTGCCGCAAGTTAGTTTTTATACCAAGCTAGCTGGAAGCCGATTACGTCAAAATATAAGACAGAAATGAATGAACAAATTTTTCTGGGTGCGAACATCTACTCGGACTAAAAGTCATATATTTTGTACATCGTGTTCTCTGTGTAAACCAGTGGGTTTCTCCCATTTCTCATTCACTCGGTACATCCGCTAAGAACACTACAGAGTTCTAACTAGCTCGTAAATTAAATATAATACATTTCCACTCGATATAGGTCTGTCGAGATATAGTCTATGTAGAGTCATCTCCTTTAGATATCTGTTACAGTCCATAGCGAGCTTTGAATTTAAAAGCCATGAAATATTTGCTTTCTTTGAAGCCTGGCTAAGACTACACAGCAGATGTCTCGCATCTTCTATAATATCCAAAAGTTCTGCCTCGTAAGCGCTATGTTGATCGAATGAAGTAAAATTGAGGTATTTTCATCCGGTAGCGGGCCTAGAGTATACTCAGAGGTTCGGTGGAGTTACAGTCCCGCGACAGTCGCTCTGCTACCAAGTCTTATTCCTTTTGCTAACAGTCCATATCTAACAAAATCACAAAGACTCCCTGCCTTAATAGGCCATTAGAAGACCCCTTGGAGAGCGATCCCCATCCCTACGAGGCGTATGAAAACATGAACACGCGCCCAAAAATATGTATGTTGTTATTTAACTTAAATTCATTTATATGTATATGACCGTGTATGTGCCTTTGTTGTTGTAACAATTGCCTCAACCCAAATGGCCTAGACACAACATCGCCTGCCTCTACTCAAATTACTCCCAAAGCACAGCTTAACAATGAAAATAGCACACAAACATATTTATATACATATTAACAGCACAAACATATCTACTTAAACGCCACAACCTCCTTCCACCAGGCACCGAATTTCATCAGTGAAACTCTACTATTGCTGACTTTTATGTTGTCGTTATTGCTGTTGGTACTTTGGTTGATGCCTATAGGCACTTGAGCGTGTGCGTTTTAGTGCGAAAGGGAAAACTTTGTAGCTTAGATGGGGATATTTGCTATGTTTGAGTGTATGTGTTTATGTGTATGTATGTGTGCTTTAGGGTGAGCAAACATCGAACTAACGAGCGAATATATGCTTCATGTTCATGAGGGGGCGATATAAGGTAAGCCTTTAATGAGATGTGACTAAGATCCATAACCCGAAAGCTCGACAGCATAAGACAAATGGCTCCCATATCAGTCAGTACATTACCAAATGGAAACAACGAAGGCCAGCCTTGAAACCAAAAGACGATAGATAGAAGTCCTACGAGAAATTTCCTCCACAGAATTTAACGAATGTTTTCAAACTCGAATTATCGCTCAATCGAGTATGTCGACTTGTGACGTCTACAAGGTTTTAAGTTAAGGAAGGAATACTTTGGCTTATTCCTAAAAACCAAAGGCGATAATGAATTTGATACCACATTTTCTAAAATGAAAAATACGTCCCACGCAAAGTTTAGAAAGAAGGACGAATGTTAAAGTCGCAGTCAAAAAATAATAAAATTACGCCGCAGACCTGGTTAAACATGAAGGCGAAAAATTTAATAAAAAAAATGATTAGACGAACTCATGGCTGGCAATTAAGTCTACTCTGCCCAATCCAGGCTTGAAAGACAATGCAGCAAATCGCCCCAACTGCCGGAGAACTAGCCTCCTTTACACTTGTTTTATGTGCTAAGGAGTGAGCCCCGTGTTCGATAAGCTGATTGTACCTTATCACTACGGCCTTCAACTTGAACAATTAGTAATCGAAAAGACCTGTACGATACTCCCAATCCTGGAGAACCCCCGAACAGCACAAATAAGCTTATCTGAGAAACTCGACGGAGGATCACTCTTGCACACGAGTGCTACCTTGGTTTATGTAGGAAACCGCGTGTACACATTTCTTGAAGTGTATCTCGAAATCAGAGACTGTGTAGAAAGATAGCGGAATGGGTCTTTGCGTGTTCTAAAGAAAAATTCTCCGGAAGCTGCAATGTTCTTTCTGTATGTATTGACTGAAGGACCTTGTGCCTTTTTCTAAACTAAGAGTACCCCTTCAATTTTCTTTGTAAGGAAAAGTAATGGGTAGAAAAACATCTTGATATCTATAACGGACACCCTAGTGTACTGGTACAAAGTTTTCAAAACTTTATAGAAACCTATTTCGGTGTGTCGTTATGTTTGTGAGTTTTGGTTAACTTATCCTTCAAATTTTCTTTGTTATTGCTCAGCAGTTTAGCTGAAATGTTTTGATAATTTATTTTTCTTTCTTTGTTTTTATTTTTTAATTCCATACATTTGTTCTCCAGGATGCGCGAATGACGCCATGTTACAGATTTTCATAAACACTGCCAGTACAAAAAGCACACATAAAAGTTAAGTCGAATTATGTAACTGAATTGGCGCAAATGTATTTCTTTATCTGTATTTCTTTATCTGTAAGATTCTCTTGGTAGGACGCCATGGCGTATGAGTAACATTTTTTGGTATTAGCAACTAATGCAAAGTTGCCCAATGACTATGCTTTGTTACTAATTTTGTTTTTGTAACACTCGTAAGTAGTGAATTTGAAAACTTGTGGCACACCTAACCTTATATATTTATATTTTATATATATATAGCCTTATATAGGAACTTATATTTTATAGGCGTGTATGCCTGAATATGGAAAAATTTATCTGTATACTCACAAAAACTGTTTATTGAAATACAAAATTGAAAGATTTCTATACCGACTGAATATCCAAATCCCAGTAAAGAAATAAATAATTAATGACTGCATTATTTTCTGTTTAATACACACATTTTTTGAAAACGGAAAGCGCTTGTCTATACTTAGTTCCATCTTATCATCTTATAATCTTTCACTGAAGTTTTAGTTATATTTGAAATGAAAAAGGGAAAGAAATTAACTTTTAACTTGATTTAAATTTCAATTTGAGTTTCACTCCTTAAGTTAAAATATTAATTTTAGTTTAATTTGCATTACTCTTGGTAGAAAAGCTTTTGTGTGTTAATAAGAAAACACAATGAAATAGGCGCATTATAAAATAATATTTAACGAATTTCTCAACTTTTTCTTTGGTGTTTGTTTAATTAATGTACACAATTAGGGTAAATTCTTCCAATAATTCAACTTTATAATAGCACAACCCAAACTATATCTGAGTTATATTTTTATATAAATTTTATATGAAAAATATACGCAGTTAATTTTTCTTCCCATGCATAAGCTGTGGCCACCCTTTATATATTTGATGAGGTATTATAAAAACAAATTTGGTTGTTTTTCTATCAAAGTAGCCACACCACGATAAAATGTTAAAAAAAAAAAATTGTTTTTATATTTACAAAAATTAGAAAAAAACTATTTTAATTTCTTTTTGTTTTTATATTCCACTAGCAAGAAAAAATATTATCAGTGATCAAAATTTAATAATTTTGCATTTAACTAGTTGAACTGTACTAGAAAGTTAAAAAAATTACCTTTTACCTTAAAAATTACCTGTTTACCTTAATTCAGAAATTCATATTTTAAAAAAAATGAAAAACGTCGTTCTAAAAAATTTCAGAATATCTTTAGATATATTGGAGGTATACTACAAAAAAATTTGAGTTCAAAATTTAAAGGATAACTTTAGTCTTTTCTATTTTGAAAAATTCAAAATTTTCTAAACTTAGACATTGTTTTCAAAACTTTTTTATCGCTCTAAGTACTTCCCCCTTTGAAAGTCTTAAAGCTTATTTTTTTAAATAGAGTAGTTTTCGAAACAGTGAAAAAATAAAATTTACAAATCAGGAAAAAAAAATAATAAAGTGAAATCTTGAATTTGCATAAATTTTGAAAAATTTATTTAATTTAATTAAAATTTTTTTTTTCTTTGGCAGAACTTTGTTTTATTATAAAAGAAAACTGCCCACCAAATTTCATTCAAATCGGAAAAGTTGTCGATTTCAACTATTTGACCAAAGATCCATGCTATATAAAAGATCCTAATGCTTTCTCAACATGAAATGAAATTTCAAGAATTAAACTCTCAAAACAATTTGTTTACCATAATGTGTTTGTGAATCCTTGAAATTGTTTTTTGAGAAAAGCTTGCATGATTTTCTTCAGAATTTGACATATTTTATTAAACAAATTTTTTTTTTCTCATCCTCCTACCTTTCGGAATTCTAACTGCACCTGTTAACATAGAGATAATAGACCAAATAATCAGCTAACTATATAAGTTTAGGCGCAAAATAGTGAAGGAAACTGGGGCGGTGCATCTTAAGTATCTTTCGGGAAGAAATCTGTGCTGTGAAAAGACTGGTTGGACAAAGGCAGGATATAATAGCTCTAGCTGCCAATAGAACAATATTTGTCGGCAGCGAATCTGTAAAATTTAAAACATTTGGAGTGTTTGGGAAGTGTGTGGTCTATATGTTTATATGGGCGTGGTTATAAATAGATACTAAATTTTCGGGAAAGTGGAATAATGGAAATCGATAATAGCAGCGAAAAAAGGAAGGTAAGTTAGATCGTGCGCGTTACCACGCCCACTTAAATTTGTTTTAAAATGGTTTAATTTGGATTAACTAGGTTATTTCAATTTCAAAAACAGAAGTCGGCGTGGTTTTTGTTTTACCAAACAGTTTTCTTGTTACTGCTGATGTTTACCAAAATTTTTTTACGATATTTCAACTCCACTAGGAAGTATGTATACCGAAACGTTAGAATAGGCTTGGTAAAAAAGGGGGGCAGCTACACGCCCATTTTAAAAAATTTGTATTTCTTCACAAAAACACTTTTAAACAAAATAGAATTGAAATAAAATTATTTTTCTCACAAGATATTGCCTATCGCCTTTAGTCCTTTTACTAAATTTTATATAAAAGTGGGCGTGGCACTTAACGGATTTCTTCCTCTGGCACACCCCTGGTAATAAGTGTAATTTGTGTCTCGCTTTTTTATAACATCTTCAAGGGTTTTTGATTTTTGATTAGTGATACTTGTAGAATTTACTAAATTAAAAGTGGACGGTGCCACGCCTATTTTCAAAAAAAAATTATTTCATGTAAAAATTTTAAGCTACACATCATATAGCCTTGTGGGACCGATGCCAAATTTCAATAAGATACCTTATAAGTTGACCGAATTTTTACAGACGGACGGATGTGACTTAATGAATTTCTTGCTTCCTCCTGAACACTTATATATATATATATAACGGTATATCTATCACGACCTACCGTTAGAAGAATAATATATTATACTCTGACAGCGATTGCGAGAAATGATTTCGAAGTTCTATTAACTACAACCATGCAATATTAATAGACCAAAGCAGTTTTAATGCAGAGATTCAAACGCATAAATCGTTATTTGAACTTTGACAAGCCAAAGCATCCCTGTACTCATACACACATACATACCCGCACAATGTCAATAAGGGAAATCATGATGCTGACAAAAGTTTTTCTGAAGGGCACCACACAATTCATTTGAACAGTTTGTGTTTACTTAGAGCAAAGGCAAGGTGTGCGTCGTAGGGAGTGAAATTGCTGGAATCGCGTTTCTCTATCCCTCGCTGTGTCCCTCTTGTCATATTTTTTGCGCGCGCTCTATTTGAACATGAGTCGACTATAAAGAATTGGAGCCAAAACGAAAGCTCTGCTAAGTGACCCAATTTCCGTTGAAATATTTAGACGAATTGCATTGAGTGCAAGAGTCAGCCAATAAATGAATGAATTTGGATAAATATGATGGAATTTTTTGTGAACATAGCAATTTTTTAGTATTTCAGTTCTGTACTTGATTGCTGCAAGTATGAACATGTGGCAATCGTGCTTGAGTGCATCTTTTACCAAATGTGAAACACTTCAAAGTGGTTTTTATTTCTGCAATTAATATTTTAGTGGTTTAGAAATTTGGATTTATAAAAATCCCACAATGAGGTTAGGTTGAATCACGTCAAATTTTATTGTTGTTTGTTTTTTTTTTTGTATAAAGCATTATTTGCATTTTAATTCTCCTTTCTTCGGTATCCACAAGAAAGAAAAAGAGATAGTTTAATATGTTTAAAATTATGGTTGTCGAATTATATATACGCCCACTTTTTATATACCGAATAGTTTGGAAAACAAAAAAGGCATCACTCAATACACAAAAGCTTACTTATAATGAGAAAACTTGGTGAGTTTATAAAAATTGCGGCATTCGATTAGTGTTTTTGTAAAATTTCAAAATGGGCTTGGTAACGCCCACTTTTTATTAGGTAAATTTTCACAAATATCCCATAACAAAGTTCTACACACAGACTAACCTTTGCTACAATAATGCACGAAATCTGTTAAGAGCCACTCCTTTTTCCCTACAAAATTTTGTAAAAGTCGCATAGACAAAAATAAGAGAAATAATTTTATTTCAACTCCATTTTACTTACAAAGTTTTTTAAGAATGCCAAAAATATAAATTTTTAAAAATGGGAGTGGCAACACCTCCACAACTCGTATCATAACATTTGGTACACATATTTCCGCTATTATTACTATTATTATTTATAATATTAATTATAAAAATGAGCACAGTCGGTTGATATCCACGCCCACTTTTGATAATATTGTCAAAGAAATGTTTCAGTAAAGTTTGAAAATCGATAACTGTGAAACATAAAAAACTGTATATAACATTAAATAAATTTTAAGTGGGCGTTGTATCATCCATATCTGAACTCACAATTTATATTTTCGCTGTTATTATCGAAGTTGATTGGCGGCCGCCGTGGTGTAGCGGTAATGTTGCTGGCCTACCACACCGAAGGTCCAAGGTTCGAGTACCGGGACAGGTAACATCAAAAATGGTTTGAAAAACATAAAAATTGGTTCAAAATGGGGTCGCCCCTCGGCAGTGGTTTACTAAACTCTCCAAGTGTATTTCTGTCATGGAAGGCTTCTCAGCAAAAATGCATGTACTTTGCAGGTGCTGTTCGGAATCAACAAAAAAACGTTTTCAGTTAAACAGTTAAAAAATAAGAATCGGTTGATAACCACGCGCCTCTTCTATACAAAGTTGTAGTAATAAGTCACTGAAATGCAGCTACACTCAGTCGAGCGAAATAGATCTCTCACGGCAAGGCTTATTTCAAGAAAATAATAAAATAAATAAGATAACTATATACATATAATGCTCGGTAGCACCCGAACTTAGACTTCTTTACTTGTTGTTTACTATTTCGTTCTCTTTACCCTTTCTCTGTGTCTCTCTTGCTATCACTCCTCCATATCTCATATCTCTTTAACACCCTCATCACTTCTTTGTCTCTCTCACTCTTTTTCACGCTCTCACAGACTTCCTTTTCTTTCTCGTTCTCTTCCCTTCCATCATACCTTGTAATTTGAGAGCCCACATATGTGTATGTGATTGCAAATTCTATCTGCGATGTCACATATTTCCATGAACTCTCATTCACTTAATCCACCTGCTCCCCCTCTGATTATGCATCTACATTTCCGCGCTCTCTTTTCCCATTAATTTCTCTAATATTCTGCATATTGCTTTTTCTAACTCCATCTCCTTATCCTTTTTTTCTTAAGTCCCCTCTCCATCACAATCGTAAAATGTAGTAGTGGTTCGGTTCTTGGTATGTTGCCTCGGTGCGTGCCGATAACAACGTCGTTGACAGGGACCACTCTGTCTGCTACTTCGTTTAATTAAGAACGGCTGGTAGTGTTGTTCAAAGACAATTTTTGTATAGGAATTTTGAAAGAGAAACCAAAGTCAGCTACCTCGTGCAATCGCAGACTGCTTTAATATGAACAGAGAGATTATGTGTATCAATTCTTATTGCCGGGTTTCTTCCTAGATTTCACGAAGCTTGAAAATCTGTTCGATGAAAGATTTACCAGTTTTGAAGCCATGCTGATAATTTTAATCAATTGGTGTACGTCGGGCCTCATCTTCTTTGAGTTATTGCTCAATTTCTCCATCCAAGACGGCAGAAAACTGCTCACGTCATACTTTATGTACTCTTCGTAAAACGGCAGTGGCTTCGTTGGCAGCCAAGCAAGAGGGGCCTACACCTGATTGGGGGAAAACAAATGGAGTTTCGTTAATATCCTGAGTTTGGTACGGTATTTATTGGGCTAACAGTAACTAAAATAACAGTTTTTAGAAATTTTGTCTCTTTATATATATGTTTGTACGCGCATCAAACAAAACCTGCTCAAAAGAATTAAAAGAAGTCTTCGTCCATGTGTTGATAGATGTCTAACTTAAAGTTTAAGTTGTATTTTGTAGAAGGCAAATATTATATTCGCTCTATATACAGCGGTGGCAATAAAAGTAGGACAAAAATCTTTTTATACAAATGTATAGTGAAATTGTGGTAGGCTACGATGAGGAAAGCTAAATCAATAAATCTTCGAAGTAACTTTTGTCTCTTTGTTATCTTTTTATGCGTATCATGAGACTTCGTGGAATGGTATGTTTTGTTTTTGTTTGGTTTGTAGTGAGAGTCCTTTGCAGGTTATGAGCTCTATATGCTCCGGTACTCCCTTACGGTACAAGTCCGACTGTTGTGATAGCGATTGGATTGGCCCACTTCAAATTTTCAATTTTAATTGCAACCTTGTAGGCTTGTCCAGGACTGAGGGCAACACAATAATTTAATAAGCTCAGGGGCGAGTGGGGGGGATGTTGTAGCGGCATACCTCCCCGCTTAAAACAGACAATTTTAATTGAAAGTTTGCACACTTCTCATGGGCCGATAACAGTAAAATAATTTTATATGTTCATGGGAGAAGGTAAGAAAAATGGGGTGGAGGGCGTTGGCCTACTTTGAACTGTCACATTTAATGAAAATATAATAATAATTTGACATATTTATCCTATTTCCTTTTTTGGATGGCAATGATTAATAATCTTTTAAAATAATAGAATCCAAATCCCATTGAGCTCATAAAATAATCAAATAGCAAAAGTAAATGTTATGACTATCATCACTTCTCACTGGTGCTTGATTCATTTCGTAACAGTGACAATGACATGATTTCTATTATTGAATAATATCTAATGAAATTTCCCTTTCTTATACACCCACTTAAACTGCCATGAAATCAAATATAACCACAAAATTAAATGAACCAAATGCATCATAGTGTGTATGTATGTATATGTAAATCCAGCAATTTAGCACTAAAATAGTACTTTGAGTGTAAAAATAGGTGAAGGTCGGCGCAGCCATAACCAACAACAGCAAACCACCCCCTCTTCATAACAATTCTTTCGTCATCGTATAACATCAACAAATCAACTTCAGCAGCAACAGAAACAACAACAAAAACTCAAACCAATGTTAGTAGCGCAAAAAAACAAGAAAACCACAATACAGCAAATTTTATTGCAATCATAAGAATCTGGAATAAGAAAAGCAACAAATCAACTGCAACAACAAATAGAATTATTATTGAAACAATGAAAACCATAAGATCTAAATAATCACAAAACTATAAATAAATATGTAAATATGCTAAATTGTTGAATAACGGTATACATCACAGTACAGCGTCGTCACACCTCAGGCAAGAAGGCCTTCTCTTAGTACAGGGACAAGTAAGTACTTAGGTAAGTTTAATCAAAGTAAATCCAAATATTTACCTACCTATACATATACACAGACATATATACATATGTACTGCCTTATACATAAACTTTGTTTGTGTTGTTGTTGTTGTGCTTCACACACAAACCAACAACTATACCAGCTGCATATTGCTACATTTCAGACGCAGTCGCAGTCCCTGCTGCACTTGTCACATTCATTAAATCACAAATGCACTCATCTAAACACTCTAATATCGTCCATCTGTACATCAACTGCCATTAACAACATAGTTCACACAACCCAACTTCAAGCACCCACTGAAACCTTCGCCATCGATGATTGCTCGATTTCAAGCACGACAAACCCATTCATCTTACTTGAAATGCAGCAAGCGTAAACAACATGCCCATACCCAGCCGAAATGTTATTACGAAAAATCATTCGTTTAAGCAAGTTTGAACGGTTACTCGTTAGTGTTGGTAGCATTCATTTCTCTCGTTCAAAATACGAATGGATAGAAATTGCTCATGATGCGCTGGTGTATAACACTCCTTCTTTATGTATTTTGCTCTCCCAACTTGGTCGGGTTTTTGTTCGTTGGAACGTCCAAAAAGTAGATATGTTGTATGTTATAGGTGGATGCATATATAGATATAAATATAAAAATGATATTTAAAACTTCGAGTATACTGAGAATGTTAAAATTACATCCACACTTGTAAATTGAATACAAAGGTTCAAGTTTAATTATGGATTGATATCCGTCTAAAAACCTCTACTCTGGTGGCACTCCCTAAACATTTCGTATTTTTCCTATTATGCAATATTATTTTAAGTGATATTATATTATTTATTATATTATTTTTAATTATTTCGGGTTTTGCTAAGCCTATGTTATGTTGTATTATGTTAAGTTTTATGTTATTTTATATTTTGCTTTGTTATGTTTATTTTACATTCGGAACCTCTGTGAGCTACGAAAATTACCACTTGTTTAAACGACATAAGCTATAACTATTTACTTCGTCTATTTTATTTGCGCTGCAGTCTCTTTTAATTCGCAAGCAGCTTATGAAATGTCCCAAAGATATAGTTTAGTTTAGTAATCCCAAAGCGGGGTTTCTCACAACAAGAATGAGGAAGCCAATCCCGCGCAATGCATCAGAGCCAACAGTGCTCGCCCCCAATTAATACATACAAGGTGTAACAGGTGCGCTGCACCCCGTTCTGTATATAACAAATAATTAAAAAAATAAAATAATAATTAAAGAAATATCAGAAAAGGGCTCCCTATACTGAACATGTGCTCCGCACACCCCCTTTTCCTCTCTAAACCAATAATATAATATAAATAATAAAATTAAATAAGAAATAACTCAAAAAACTACTCGCCCTCCATAGAGCTTAGACACCACTTAACATATAATTTTGCCGGTTTAGCGGAAGCTCAAAATACTTTTCATCCAACATACTCTTAGCCGGGGATTAAATGCCGTTCTGTCAAAACTTGAAGTGATAAGAAAGTATTCATTTTCAAATATCTTGAACATTAGTAATACAATTAACTTGTTCAACCTCAGTCCACTTCACACCCGCCGAAAGAATTCCGGGAATTCGACCGAATTTCCCTGAGAAGCAGCGGTTCTGGCAAGAAAATGTAACCCAGTGAGACTCCTCAATCCCGCAGACCCTGGAATTAAAGATTTTAACGCGAAAATCCGACGGACAATCAATGACAACAATTTGACCAGTCAAGGCCCTATCAAATCTGAACAAATACAATGACAAAATCGCCATTACATTCGGTAACAGCGTCAAATCGCACCCCAGCTTATGATGCATCCACCAGCTGACAGAACCAAGAAAACAAGGGATGCCGCAGGGTTGTGTCCTATCCCCCCTTTTTGTTTAATTTCCATATTTCGAGGATTCCTCCCTCACCAGTCTCCATTGTATGCTATGCTGATGACTGTGCGATTATGGCTTCGGGTAAGGGCCCCTCAATCGACGAACTCTGTACGAAGATTAACTGTTACCTTTGAGACCTTTCCAGCTTCTTCACCGAGCGAGATCCGACCCTGTCTCCGACTAAATCGACGGCGACTCTTTTAACGACGTGGAATACGCAGATGAGGCAAGAGTTAAACGTCAACATAGATGGAGTAGCTCTACCTACTGTCAACCACCCCAAAATCTTGGGCGTAACGTTTGACAACAGGTACAGAGCCGCAACAAGATCCTCAAGTCACTGGCCGGCAGAACTTGGTTAAAAGATATAGAGACATTGCTTGCTACATATTAAGCTATCGGCCCACCCATAACGAGTCGGTAGACAGAGCTCTCAAATATCGGACTATGAATGCCGTAATTGATATCCAACCATCTGAAATAGCAGATGAGGAACGTGGTCTTCCTAGGGAGGCTAGAGTCATGCTAGCACAACTTCGTTCTGGATATTGTAACAGTCTAAATTCTTGCTTATTCAGATTCACCCCCACCATACCAAATTCGTGCCCTACATGTGGTATGTCCCCTCATGATACTAAACATCTCTTTTCCTGTTCAATTGAACCTACTCTCCTAACACCAATATCACTCTGGTCCAACCCTGTTGAAACTGGGCGTTGTTTCTTCGAACTCCCGTTAGAAGAGCTTGATGACGATTCTCAGAGTGATCGTACGCATTAGGCAGGGCGAAGCACTGTCAGAAACAACAACAACAACTTGTTTATATGCTTCCATTCTAGATTACTTATCCCTTTATACATGCGTGCGGTAGTAGGATGATTTTTCAGTGACAATTGCTATGCTATGCACTTTATCATCTAAACATCCACGTACATGACATAAGAAGTAATGGACTGGGTCGTAAAGCCTCTAAACACTATACAAAAGCTGTTTCGATGAATTAGGATCGAAATTATGTCCTGGAAGGGATTTTGCACATCTGGACTAAACCTAATTCACTTATTGACCACGTTCATCCAGGGAAAATGTATGGGTACTTGGAGTCTGTTGACATCAAGAATTACTGCCGAGGAGCAGGGACTTTTTTCATAATCCCTCAGAGATCTATAATCATAATTTGTGATTCGTTTGGATAGTGTTTCCATCAGCGTGAAATCTGTCTGTTACCCCTTCCTGGTAATCATTGGATATTTCTTTGAAACAAATACCAGCTTGTGGACTAGCTTAAATAGGGAAAGTTGTGCGACTGGCTATTCTACGCTTTGCCTTGTCCTTACAAAGCAGAACAAATTTATGTTCGTAGTGAAAGTATGAAAATATGTTTTCATCTTAGCTTACATAGAACCCGAATCGAACCCCTTAAACTGTATTGAATTTTCGTGCAGATGGGGCGTAATTCAACCAAATTATGAAATAAAGCGTTTTTGAAAAAAATTCTAAGAGATGACTATTTTTTTAAATATTTTCTCAACCCGGCTGTGACCGATTGGTGGAGATTTATCAGTGTGGCAGTCAGAACTGGTAAATATAATACATAGCGAATTTTCCATGAGAAAATTACTGGCACATACCACCTCTTGGCCTTATACTTTGAAATGAATAAATAATACAACAAACATCAAACCACAGGAATTATTTCTAAAAGCCAAAAAGGTTGAGAATCTACAAAAATCTAATTGAAAAAGTTATAAAACTATCACAATTGGCTTGAATTAATTGATGACTTCGGTGTCGATTTTAAAGCCATTTGCAACTCAGTAAGAATTGGGAAGGACCTCCCCGAGCCGTACGAAGCTAAACTAGATTTCATACAGACTGACTCCCTATCGTGCGATTTTTCTAACTTAATGATAGAAAATATAATTTGAGCCGCAGAACTTACGCAACTAGCAGCAAAGTAACCAAAACGTATCCGACAAATTCAAGCGAGTAAATTTTACGTAGTCGTCACTAAATTTTGCGACTTTTAGAATTTATATTTATTAGCTGCTCTGTAACGACTAACAATCACTTTCATAATCACTTTCAAGTCGCGAAATAAGTCGAAGCTACGTTCCCGTTACTTTATCTACGCGTTTGGTTACTTCACACACAATAGCATTACAGCATTATAAGTAATATTTGTTTGTGTAAAATGCTTACATACATTTGGATGTAATTCAAAACCGAGGACTCATAAAAAAAAATTTCAGAAAAACAACGTTTACACATATACCAACATTCACATAATCCCAAACACAAAGGATCGACAAGCTAAGCAATCAAAACAAGCAAACAACAATTGGCGACTATTTATTTTATTTATTATTGTTGTTGCTATTAAATTTAAGATTGTTATTCTTACAAATATTGGATGTAATGTACTCTAAGACAGAAGGATAATCATATAGGACGGACGCAACGTTGAACATTTACGGTCATATACAGATGACGTACGCAATAGTTTTTATTAGGCGAATGTTTGTTTGTAAATCCTTAAAGCCACAACATGTTTCAGGAACGCTTTGAATGTATGTGTTAAATATATTTAGATTAGTATGTTTGTATGCATTTACATAAGATTGTGCAAATAATAGCTACGATTGTGGGCAAGCTTTAATTGGTGTGACAGGGCGTATGATGAACACCGAACTACTTTAAAATCTACAAAGAGGTTTTATTTGTAAATTCTTATATCGTCAGCCTTCTTCAGGATTTCATGAAGATCTGGTAAATAGTCTGACGTCGTCCTAGTAGGTTTTATTAAGCTTGCCAAAGACGAGCATCAGTCATTCGCACAATAAATTAGATAGAAGAATTTGTGGATGATAAGCAGAATCGTTCCGCTGTAATTTGCGCTGTTTACGTAACCGCCTTTCTTGTGAAGTAACCGATAGAGCACGCCTAAGTTCCAATCGGAATGCATGTACTCATCCGAAGTCATTTTAAATAATGAACTATTTATTCTTTCTATTAGTTTTTACTTTTCAGTCTGGAAGAGCTTAGCCGGCAGTATGACTTTCCCAAAGGCTTATTATTCCTGAATCCTCATTTCTCCCCGCTCTGTAGGTTAAAGGTATGGTCCATTGTCTTGAATTGTAGTATCAAACTCATCATATCTCCCGAACTCAGTATAGCCAAACGCTTTATGAGCACCACTGCTGTAATAAGTTTTCCAGAGAAGTTGTCCGCAGTGAATTGACATAACCATTATTTCTTACAGAATGTGTACCACGATTGTAGAGAGACCCGAGCGTTTTTCAAACCCTCAGAACAGCAAAAAAACTACACCAAGCTTCTATGACGGGTTTTGCTGTCAATAATAGTACGGAGTACGTAATCCTCTCAGCTAGTACCATGGACACTCGTGCAATTGAAGGGGGTTATAATACAGATATCTTGTACCTTCTGGTAAAGACAACTGCAAAACATCTCGTAACGTTTTCCTGACAGGATCTTTATGTCGTCAACAAAGCGAAAAAGCTTGCTAGCTAAAATTCATCTTTCTTGGCAGATTTCATCGGAAGCATGTAGGTCCCGATCATGCTTATACGCTATGGGGAAACTCTCTACTTTTAAACTGGTGTACTTCAAGATCATTTCGAACCAAAACCAGTTCTTTTACATGTAATCAACTGTAGTTCTGAACTTGTTAAATACTCCACAGTTTAGATAGAGTTCGTTTATTTGTACTGCAACGATGGTTTCCAACCGGACTGAAGTAGCATATATAGAAACTAACACACTTGCGCCCCATATAACTATCACAACTGCCACTTTATAAGTATTAGAGATCGCCCAGGGTTGAAATTCAACCACAAAACTTTATTTTATTTTAATTATTTGCTATACCTTTTAGTTGCCTTTTTCCCTTCGTTTCTCTGCAGTTCCTCTCCTCTAACATATTTTCATTTGCCTTGATTTCTTCTTTTACTGTCTGCAGTCTCTACTTTTAATTTATTTTACTCTTTCCTTTCATTACCTTACCTTTCCTTTCCATTCCTTTGACTTCCCTTCATTTCCTTTCGTTTTCCTTCTTTTCCTTTCCATTCCCTTCCTTTTCTTACATTTCCTTTTATTCCCTTTCCTTTCATTTCGTTTCCGTTCGTTTCCATTCCCTTCCCTTCCTTTCCTTTCCTTTTCCTTCTTTTCCTTTCCTTTTCTTACCTTTCCTTTCCATTCCCTGCCTTTCCTTTCCTTTTCATTCCCTTCCTTTCCTTTACTTTCCTTTTCCTTCCTCTCCTTTCCTTTCCTTTCTTTTGCTTTCCTGTCCTTTTCCTTTCCTTTCCATTCCCTCCCTTTCTTTTTCCATTCCCTCTCTTTTCTTTCCTTTCCCTTCCTTTTCTTTCTTTTCTTTTCCTTTTCTTACCTTGCCCTCCTTTCTTTTACTTGCCTTTACATTGCCTTCCTTTCCTTTTCTTTCCCACACTTTTTTTTCCTTTATTTTTCTGACCTTTCCTTTCCTTTTCTTTGCTTTCCAGTAATTTCCTTTCATTTCCTTTCCTTTCTTTTCCTTTTCTTTACTTTCTTTTTCTTACCTTTGCTTTCCTTTGCACTCCCTTCCTTGCTTTCCTTTACTTTTCTTTTCTTTACTTTCTTTTTCTTCTTCTGCATTCCCTTACTTTCCTTTCCTTTCCTTTCCTTACCCTTCCTGTCCTTCCCTTCACTTTCTTTTAGTAAACTTTGTTTCGTTCTTGTTTATCTTATTTCATTTATTTTATTTTATTTTATTTTATTTTATTTCAATTCTCACAAACAAAGCAAACTACGGCGTTGAATACTCTTTATGAATAATCATTTATTTTGTTTTTGTAAACATATTTCACATTGCTTGTTTAATGTCTCCAACAAAGCAACTCCTCGTGCTCTCAGGAGAGTCGCTGACACTAGGCATCGTAGCCAGTGATCAATACAACAACAACTAAAGCAAAAATGCATGACACGTTTACTCACAGAGGCTCTATAGTGCGAATACTTGTTTTTCATTGGTCCACTACCAACTCTTCGCACTCACAGTGAGAGCCGATCACACGAGTAATACAAAAACATGAGTAATACAAACATGCATCTATAGTGTGAATACATGTTTGGCATTTGTGTTAGTGTATTTTTAAACTAGTTTTTCAATATTATAATTAATTTTTATTTAAATTTTTTTGATTGACGGGACTGCAGTTTGGTAATACCTATCCATATATATATAATTGTTAATATCTTAAATGTATAGTTTGGCCATGAAGTGGGACAATTCCCCTCAACTTGCGCATTTATATTATAGATACACATTGGAACTAGGACGTTCCGACACGTTTTCCAGGTCCGGTAATGTAATAAGGGAACTGACAGGTGTTTCGTTGATATAACGATACATCTCTTTAAAGGTTTTTCCAGGGAGTAGAGTTCGAAACCGCACTCCTGTACTGATATTCAGTTGCTTTGACAGCATCTACCAACAAGCCCTGATTAATGTTGTTATTGTTTTGCTCAATGCCTTCTCTCTCATACTTATAGTCAAACAAAACTTTTTCGTTTAGTTTGAAGCAATTAATGTTTATCGTTCAAGGAAATTGTAAAAATAATCTTTGTTATGGTTTTTGAACTAAAGAAAATCTAGTTGCTACTGAACAAGTTCTTATTTGAAAATTTATATTTAGTTCTTAGCTAGCAATAGGTCTTACTAATAATCGAGTTCCCTGTAGGGTAGTGTATTTAATTTAATTGTGGAGCACATTTACTGAAATATATAAATATCAAAGCACAGAATCGTACACACAGAAACCGCACAAATCCATTTATCCGTTTGCCCTTCTGCGGGTGCACATAATTGCACACATACATATTTACATACAACATATTGACACTTGCCCTCATTTATATTAATATTTATGCATGAATATTTCAATGTTGTTAACACTTATGTGCTTTATGAATGGAGTGAGCGAGTAAGTATATAGATGACACTGTTATGTGGCTAAAAGTATCCTTTGAAGAGGTGCTGGTAACGTATCCTGCTGTTTTTGGTTTTTCCCTTAGACTCACTGCATAGTCTCTACGTAGTCATATATATATATGCAGAGGTTTGTGCTTCCATACAAACATTTTTGCTTTATGTTGTCTTAACGCGTTCCGTCGCCTGCTGTTTAGCATCGATTCATGTTGTCCTTCGCGACATTTGCTTTTTGTCTGTCATTCGTTAGTCTTTTCACTTTTTGTAATTTAACACTTGACGTTTATCGTTTAATGAATATCTTTTTGATATGTGTTGCGTGGGTGTGCTTTCGTATATTACTGCATTTTAAGAAACACTAAATCATTCTCAGTCTGAAAGCACTCTCGAGTATCACAACCACTATTTAAATATTTTCCATTGGAATTTAGTTTCAAGGGAAATATTTAGCGTGTTTAAGGTTAAAAAGGTTTTCTCTGTGCTAGAGGAAACACTTGGACAAATTGAATTTTAATTAGAAACAGTAAGGAAGTCTAGCCTCGAATGGAAGTGACTATTAGTATCCAGCTATATTTGCAGTTATAACATTCGAAATTTTAAGGTTTGTTAGCTCATATGTGGACGATGCCACTCCCATTTTGTAACAGGAACTTTTAGCACGAAACTTTTCTTGGTCGGAAAGAAACAGCATATCAAATTTTATGCAAATATATCAGACTTCGATGGAAAAACAATAAAGCAGCTGGCGCTGATGGTTTGCCTGATGAGCTATTCAAACACGGAGGCGAGGAGCTGGTAAGGCGCATGGATCAGCTTCTATGCAGAATATGGTCGGATGAATGCATGCCTGAAGATTGGAATCTAAGTGTTCTCTGCCCAATCCACAAAAAGGGCGATCCTGCAAACTGCGCCAACTATCGCGGAATCAGCCTTTTGAATATCGCATATAAGGTCCTATCAAGCGTATTGTGCGAAAGACTGAAGCCTGATGTGAACAGACTGATTGGACCTTATCAGTGTGGCTTCAGACCTGGTAAATCTACCATCGACCAGATTTTTACAATACGCCAAATCTTGGAAAAAACCCGTGAAAAGAGAATCGACACACATCACCTCTTTGTTGATTTTAAAGCCGCTTTCGATAGCCCGAAAAGGAGCTGCCTATATGCCGCTATGTCTGAATTTGGTTTCCCCGCAAAACTTATACGGCTATGCAAAATGACCTTGAGCAACACCGCCAGCTCGGTCAGAATTGGGAAGTACCTCTCCGAGCCGTTCGAAACTAAACGAGGTTTCAGACAGGGTGACCCCCTATCGTGTGATTTCTTTAATTTAATGCTGGAGAAAATAATACAAGCTGCAGAACTTAACCGCGCTGGAACAATATTTTATAAAAGCGTGCAACTGTTGGCATATGCTGACGATATTGATATCATTGGCCTTAACAACCGCGCCGTAACTTCTGCTTACTCCAAATTAGAAAAAGAAGCGGAGAAAATGGGATTGGTGGTGAACGAGGGCAAAACGAAGTACCTTCTGTCATCGTGCAAAGAGTCAACGCATTCGCGCCTTGGCAACCAAGCCACTGTTGGCAGCAATAATTTCGAAATAGTAAAGGACTTCGTTTACCTGGGAACCAGCATTAACACCAACAATAATGTTAGCCTAGAAATCCGACGAAGAATCACTCTTGCAAACAAATGCTACTTCGGACTGAGTAGGCACTTGAAAAGTAAAGTCCTCTCTCGACGAACGAAAATAACACTCTACAAGTCACTCATCGCACCCGTCCTGCTATATGGTGCAGAAGCGTGGACACTAACAACATCTGATGAGGCGGCTCTGGGAGTTTTCGAGAGGAAGGTTCTTCGAAAGATGTGTGGACCTCTACGCGTTGGCGACGGCGAGTACCGAAGAAGATTTAATGATGAGCTGCATGAACTTTACGCAGACGCCGACATAGTCTACAGCGGCTTCGCTGGCTAGGCCACGTAGTGCGAATGAACGAAGATGCTCCAGCCCAGAAGGTATTCTTATCGGCACCCGCCGGTGGAAGTAGAGGAAGAGGGAGACCACCACTCCGATGGAAGGACCAAGTGGAGACCGATTTGCGATCCCGCGGTGTTTCCAATTGGCGCCAGTTGGCGCAACGAAGAAACGACTGGCGAGCTATGTTGGACGGTCAAAATCGCCCAGGCGGTTAGATGACCATTTAAAGAAGAAGAAGATATCAGACTTTACTAAGCCGATTACTCTCTTGATCTTCTATACCTAAATAGAGGTCGAAAGAGGTGACTATTGTGGGTTAAGAGCTTAGAATATACCCGAGTTAGGTATGACTGTCGGAACACCACCTAAAATGCACATCGACATCAAAATCTACTAAATGGTTCCTACAGTAGTTCGGCTAGTACCACGGTGTGTTACTACCAGAGCACGTTGGATTCATATTCTTCAAAGGACTTCCAATGTCAGTAGAAATCTATTTGGCCCGCCGCGTCGAATTCCATGAATGTATTAATAAAAAAAAATATAATAAAATAAAATAAAATAAAATAAAAAAAAAAATTTTAAAAAAAATTTTAATTAAATAAAATAAAATAAAATAAAATAAAATAAAATAAAATAAAATAAAATAAAATAAAATAAAGTAAAATAAAATAAAATAAAACAACATAAAATAAAACAAAATAAAATAAAATAAAACAGGGAAAAATAAATTAAATAAAAATAAAATAAAAGTAAAATAAAATAAAATAAAGTAAAATAAAATAAAATGAAATAAAATAAAATAAAGTAAAATAAAATAAAACAACATAAAATAAAATAAAATAAAATAAAACCAAATAAAATCAAATAAAATAAAATAAAGTAAAATAAAATAAAATAAAACGACAAAATAAAATAAAATAATACAAAATAAAATCAAATAAAATAAAATAATTATGGTGATTGTTGTTGGAGCAAAGCTCGAATTTTATGTTTGTTTGTTAAGTTGGGCACTTCGGAACATGTCAACCCATACCATCGCTGTGCATATCGTTGTAATTGTTCCTCTAATATCAATTAACAAAATAAAATAAAATAAAATAAAATAGAGTAAAATAAAATAAAGCAAAATAAAATAAAATAAAATAAAACAAAATAAAATAAAGATCTGTCAAAAATCCATCATGATCACACTACTAAGTATTAAATGGCGGAAGTGGTTCATGCATATGGTAAAAGAAGAATAGAACTAGGAGTTTAGATGACATCAAAACCAGCGTATTGTTAGCTTAATGGTTAGCAGTGCGTACCAAAATTTCTCTGATGAGTGAAGTCTAGCTGCTTCCGAAATGGATCTGTAAGAAAAGCTATGGCAGTTGTCTCTAAACATTTTTCCTACTCTATTCAATCAAAAAACTTTTAATAATTAATTAAAAATTATTATTAATAAATAAAAACAATAATAATTTTCATAAAAATTCAAAAAGTGAAAAATTATTATTCTTGGCCTTGAGCTCGTTTCATTAATACTTGAAAATGTACAGGCCGTAAATCAACAAAAATTGTTGGTATAAAAAAGCAATAAAATAAAGTAAAATCAATTAAAATGAAATAAAATAAAATAAAATAAAATAAAATAGGGAAAAATAAATTAAATTAAAATAAAATAAAATAAAATCAAAAAATAAAATAAAATAAAATAAATTAAATTAAATTAAATTAAACTAAATTAAATTAAATTAAAATAAAATGAAATGAAATAAAATGAAGTGGTAATAACTTCAGAACCTGCTACGAAACATGGTACGAGCCATATCACGGTTGTAGAGAATATGCCTAGCGACCACGCCGACTTTTAGATACAAGTTTAAAAGCACGCACAGCTACAGCTGAGTATTTACTGTGTGTTTCCACACGAACTTCTTATTGTATTTAAGGCAGGTAAAGAGCAAGTAGCAACACATGTTGTCTAATTATGAATTCATATTGTTCGAAATTGAGATGTTCATCAAATTGGCATCTGTCAGCATTTCCCTATGCTCCAATTAGCATAAATCTAAGTATACAAGTATATGTATAACAAAAGTGAAAAGCAAGTTCATGTTATAAACTGATGCTTTCGAGTCCATATTATGTTTGTATGTTTCAATGTAGATGGAGAAATCCATCTTCATATGTACTACATTCATAGGTACACAAAAGCGTGTAGAATTGAAACTATATTGTAGGAAATTTTTAAGTAATAAACAACATTTACTTGGTTTAAAAATTTTTTATGTGCTGACTGTTAATCCACGCCACATGGGAACGAGAAAAAAAAATATTTATAACACTGCGTTACAAAAACGAGCTTTAGTTATGTCCTATGACCCAAATATACTTTTTCGGAAAGGGGAGAAAAAATAAAAATACGCGGGTGGATTTTTTTTTTTTTTTTTTTTTTTTTTTTGCAGTGCTCCGTACGTGGTAGCCAAATTGTTGGTGCAGCGTACTTTATTGTTGACCTTCCATTAGTAAACTTGCATAAATTTCTATAACAATAGTCGCACACGACTAAAAAAAAAATTCTGACGTGTACAAAAATCGCCGATACACGTGTATTTTTATTTTTTCTCCCCTTTCCGAAAAAGTATATTTGGTTCATAGGACAGAATGTGTGTAAAGCGGTGTAGTAAGTAAAATTAATTTAAACTGAAATGGATCTAATCATTATATACCCAGCTGCAGGTTCTACGACTAACGCCATGTAAACCCTTCATAGCTTTTTGTGAACTTCGGGTGGAATATCCATTAACCCGTTTCCTTACTAAGTCTAAGCATCTGCTATAGAAACGATGTGAGAAAACAATTACGCGCACAGCTGGGCATACAAATATGTGTTTGGTAGCACGTATTTATGTGAAAACTATCGAAAAAAAGGCAGGCATATTAAATTATAATCCTCTTTAGGCTATTTTGTCCGTTGGCCGTACCAAAGCACTCCAGTCATCCTAAAAATTTAAATCAAAATATAACTCTTTTTCCCCAACTGTGTAGGGGCTCTCCCTTCCACTTCTGTCAAAATTGGACGAATTCGTTGGCCTTTTATTCGCTGGACCTAATTCATCACTGAATCAAAAAAAAACTACTTCGTGGTTTGGTTTAGAATTTTTTATTTTTTGTGATCTCCACTCTACAGTGATAGGCAAATTGTCCCATAAAACGAAAAACGGTTATTATTGTCATGCCGTGAAAGGGGAGTTTTCTTTTTCTCCCGCAAGGGTAGTCTCGTTCACTTTTGAAAGCTTGCAATGAGTTCGAGAAAAAAGTTCGGGTGGCGCAAAAGTAATCCTCCTATCAGAAAATGCTATAAATTTTGCGATTGGCCCCTAAAGTCAGCTCTGTTTTGACATTTGTGTAGTAAACACATGCGAAATACACGTTAATAAACAATGGTACGCTACACTGCTCCAGAAGGCGGAATATTGCTGACTATTTATTTGACCAATGATTATTGGGATTGGGTCGGCGAAAAACGGTTACTGCGCAAAAGTAATCCTCCTATCAGAAAATGCTATAAATTTTGCGATTGGCCCCTAAAGTCAGCTCTGTTTTGACATTTGTGTAGTAAACACATTCGAAATACACGTTAATAAACAATGTTACGCTACACTGCTCCAGAACGTGGAATATTGCTGACTATTTATTTGACCAATAATCGGTCGGTGAAAAACGGTTACTGCGCAAAAGTAATCCTGCTATCAGAAAATGCTATAAATTTTGCGATTGGCCCCTAAAGTCAGTTCTGTTTTGACATTTGTATAGTAAACACATGCGAAATACACGTTAATAAACAATGTTACGCTACACTGCTCCAGAACGTGGAATATTGCTGACTATTTATTTGACCAATAATCGGTCGGTGAAAAACGGTTACTGCGCAAAAGTAATCCTGCTATCAGAAAATGCTATAAATTTTGCGATTGGCCCCTAAAGTCAGTTCTGTTTTGACATTTGTGTAGTAAACACATGCGAAATACACGTTAGTAAACAATGGTACGCTACACTGCTCCAGAACGCGGAATATTGCTGACTATTTATTTGACCAATAATCGGTCGGGGCCAAACGGTTACTGTGAATGGTGAGCGCTACAGAGCAATGATCAACGAGTTCTTTTTGCCGCAACTTGATGAATTGGGATTGGAAAACATGTGGTTCCAACAAGACGGTGCAACAGCACACACTGCACGTGCCACAACCGATATGGTGAACATCGGAAGCTTACTTTTGCGCCACCTTGTATCAGGACGATAATGGCAAGATACGCATGATCTTGGTCTCGTAAATAGGGAAGCGTATCGTATAAATCTTATCGATGGTAGAGTTACCAAGCCTAAGATGCAATCAGCTTATCGACAATGGGACATCCAATACAGGTCAAATAAGAGCCTAATTTAGCAAATTTCGGCTAAACAATCACACCTTTTTAGTAACGTACACCATGGAACGTTGATATTCTTTTCTATACATCTTTGGCTATAAATGTAATCAACGTTCATGCTCGGCCAACATTGTCAAATATCTTCAAGGATGTTTCATATTTATAAAACCAGTAATAACTTTCTATTATAAACTAAAAGCTAAAGAGAGGTATGCAACCAGAAGTTACTGGAATAAGGGTAGGTAACCTCAGAAGCCAAAAACAAAAAAAAATTATTTGGCGCCATAGACCTCCGCGGAGGCTTAGGGCGATCTACTCTAAAAATGTGTGGTGTGCTGCTTCTATTTTTCCCTACATGTTGACGAGACCTGCAGTTTAATACCGACTCCGGACGGCATCTGCAAAGATATGAATCTTTGCTGAGGAGCCTTCCATTGCAGAAATACACTCGGCCGAGGGGCGACTCCGTTTTGAGAAACTTTTTGAAGCCACTTTTTGATGTTACCTGTCCCACGACTCGAACCTTGACCCAGTGTGATAGACCAGCAATACTACCGCCACACGACGGCTGCCAAGAGAGAGATTTAATTGCTTCATAAATATCGTTTGACAGACTAAAGCATATCGCCGATTTAGACCTGGTAAGTAATGATAAGAAAATCAACCAACCTCAGCAAATTAGTGACTGAGAATATACCCGTGGTAGAGTATGCCTGCTGTTAGAGGCAACTAACATGGCCCAAAGCCACGTCACTTTTGACAGTGAATTAAAGCCCAACTTCTTCACTTACTGTGTCATGTTAAATAAATGGAGATGGAGGCTCTAGACAAGAAGTAATTCTTATCGGCCATTGCACGCATTCTTCTAGCAACCTTTTGATATTCATTGCCTATCTATTTCGAACGTAAGAGAGTTTTATGACTGACCTTATAATTATGAAACGGACTTTAGACACATACATACATATGGAAAAAACAGGAAAAAATAGAAAAAAGAGAATAATAATAAAAAACAAACCAACACAAATGGTATAAAATACCAGAAGAAATAAAAATAAGAAAAAATCCATTTCGTGACTGCGAAGGCATAACAACAATAAAATTGTAATGGAAAAACAACATTGTCACACGGAGAGTTGGGAGAAAGTGAGAGCTAAATACTATATTGTTGGAACAATGGGCGCAAACTATGTGGATAAATGTATTCAAGCGAAGGTAGATATGGTCGTATTTTTTCTAAAGGAGAGTGAGGCAAAGAATTTTGGTTTGGGTGATGGGGCAATGGGTTGATTCGCACCTACCGTACACAAAAGATCATAACTATAATAATAGAAGTGCAGTGAAGAGTAAAGTGGAATATATTAAATTGGCCGAAGAAGGAAGAAGTTTTTGTATGATACATAAATCAACAATATTCACAGTTATACACTCATACTTTAGAAGGTATCGATTCTTAGCAACCAAGCAAAAAATGGCACAGCCGATAGTAAGAGATGAGGAATACGGCACAGTGTAACTAGGGTTGTGAATTAATAAACGATTGTGATGAACGTCGACTTTTAATAAATCGATTATAAAAATTAATTTTAAAATTAATTAATAAATCTTAAAGCGATTTTTTGTAAATATTGCCATCTGTTGCTGAAAGCTTTCTTTTACAAATCGATTTATCTCTAAACCAAAAGATCGACTATTGAGTAATCGTTCTTTCCGACTGCCCCTGCGGGTTAGGGGTTTAGAATATGCCCGAGGTAGGCATACCAATCGTAAGAAGCGACTAATATGCACAAAGGTGATGACGTGCAACTCGATGGTTGATCTACGGATATGATGCCTCTCGTCTCTCATGACATGACTTAGAAGGGTTCCCTGGTCATAAATCGCTACCACGACAGTCGGGCAGTAACGCAAGGGAGTACCGGAGCACACCGGGTTCAAATCTGGCCAAGGACTGTTAATTCGACAACACTCCCCAAAACCTTCGGGGAGTGTTTTTGTCGTTACCACAACAACAACAACAACAACTGTAGTGTAACTGTAAATATACAGAAATAAATCAGACATCATTTTCAGCCGCTTGACCCCCTAGCGATTTTCACGTGCGTTACAAATAAGCCGGCCATCTTAGTTCTTAGCGATATATGACGCCAATTGTAAACACCAAAAAATTAATTATTCGAGCACAGTGGCCACTTTTGCCCCCATCGCATGCTGCCGAAATCATGTACCGATAGGAAATACATGTGCACCGGTGGCTCTTTGCTCATTTGCATAGAAAGACCTAGCCAACGAAGCCGATGGATGTGTAAGCGTAAAGCTCTTACAGCTTATCTTTTAAATTTCCTTCAATACTGGCACAGAAATAATTTTTTCACCGAATGCTCCAAAAGTCGTGCTATCTTCATTTGACATGACGCCGAGCAGTACATTAATACAGGTTTAATAAGAGACTTAAAGCGTGTGATCTTTGGCCGCCTTAGAAAGAATTAACTTCTTAAAAATCTATTTACACCAAAATACAACTTGTTTACTGAAGTGAATTTTTAGGCTGATATTAACTTCGCTGTTAACGCTGCTTTCCAAACAGGCGAAGTCTTCCACAGTTTCATATTTGTATCTGTCTGTTTGGTTTCTTTTGGCTCCCAAAGGACCTTCCCAATCCTTAAAGAACTTTGCGGGGAGGTCTAACTCATGCATGGATGCATATTGAAATTGAGAAAGAGATGGTGTGTGTCGATTCTTATATCATGGCATCTTCTCCTCCCTCAGAATTTAGTAGGCTTCGTGAGTTCCCAGGTCGTCAAAGACATTATTATGGTGAATATTTCAGAATTATTTGAAAGAAATGTTGCACTTTTGCTTCCTCCCACTAGTGTCGAGGGCGTGTCATCTGCATTTATTATCCTCTAAAGGTTGTCTTTTAAAAAAAGGAGTTTCTTCTAACTCTTCAACCTTGTACTCGTAATCCAGGTTGTTCCTCAATATGAAAACCTTTTATTTAAAGCCTTTTAATCACATAAAATAAGCTCTATATAAGCTACGCATTTTTTGGTGGAAGTAGTTCACACACATACACTCAAAAGGCGCTGACATCGACATAAACCAAACGAAAGGACATTTGGCAATTATTTGCAGCTGATGCGGGTTACTGAATGTTTGTTTGTGTATGTGTCTGTATGTGTTGAGGGGGAAGGGGGACTTGTGTGAGGCAGGGAGCAATAGAGGCATGTTTTCGTTTACCACTTGCTTTGGCAGAACTTTAAAGAAATCGAAAATTTTTAAATTTATTTCAAGTTAAACACTTTTAGCGCATTCAAGCATAAATCTGAAACGAAATGATTCTAGTATCGATGTTAGCCATTTTCACGCCAAATGTTGTATGTTTTAGGATGCGAAACCAAATATTTACGTTTATGTATTAATGTATGTATATAATAGGTAGATTTGTGTCCATGTTCGTATGCAAACATGCGAATATTAAAGAGCAGTTTAGTTTTTGTGTATAAGAACTTTTGTGAAACTTCTTGAAAATGAATGCATATAAGTATATTTATTGTATGTATCGATTTTTATAAGCAAAATATCGTAGCGGGGTTTCTTTCGGAATTGTTAAAAGTCCCTGAAGATGGCAAACCGGCGAAATCGGTTTTCCAAGGGATGATTGAAGATCTTTTCTGTTAAATCCCGCATTATCATTCCAACCTCACCTGGAGAGATCGGTGGTAGCCACTCGTTACATTCTCTTCTTATTGTACGGGTGCTTTTAAAACGAAAGGTGTAAAGGATCGGCTAGGATTGTTCCCCGTTTCCGGAACTCAAGTGGAGGCTGAATCAGTGCGAAACCAACTTGATTTTTATTTGGTGGACGATAGGCATATTTCCAGAGGCTTTTGTTGTATTTCAAATGCAGAGGGTGGGCGTAATATCCACTCGGAACATGTGTTTGTTGTTGTTGCAACACACTGACGGCTGAAGGATTTCCTTGTCCGCAGGTATGCTCTAAGCCTCTAACATGCTTGTAGTCTATTCGGACCATCATCCGAATCACCTCTGTGCGGAAAGTTCGCAACCTAACGCAGGAAAAATTTTCTGTCGCGAAGCTGCTCACGAAACTCCGCTCTCACATCTACTCTTCTACTTAACTATGTAACTTAATAGTGGCGGCATATTTCTAACTCAATTCGTACCATCACCAGCGAGCCCAGAATTTTAACGGGTAAAATGAGGGGTGTCCTCAGAAGGACGCTGCATAAAGGGCCAGAAAAAAGTGTAGCAACTTTCAAAAATTTTGAAAAGTCGGAAAAAGTTGGACTACCCACCGATCTGTTCAAATACTGAGTCGAAGAGTACTTGAAAAGCATGCATCAACTCATAGGCGAAATAGTATCTGACGAGCTCATGCCTCCAGATTTGAACTTAAGTATATTGAACGTAATCCACAAGAAAGGCATCCTACAAATCATATCAATTACAGCAGAATCAGTGTTCTTAATACCGCATATAAGGTTCTATTGAGTATGACACGAACTAACTTCGTCGACAAACTTGTTGAGCCTTATTAGTAGGGATGCAGAGTTTTTAAGAGTACTGGCGACGACATCTTTATGAAAAGACAAATCCTGAAGAAGATCCCTGATAATAAAATCAGCACACACTATTCTCAAGTCGATTTCAAGCAGCTTAAACAGCACGAAAAGGAGCTGTCCGTATGCTGCCATGTTTGAATTTGACTTCCCTGTAAAGCTTATAGGGCGATGCGAATACTAACACCTCTGTCAAGCGGGGGAAGGTGCTGTCCGAGTTTTTCGAAATCCATCGAGGCTTTATTCACGATGACTAACTATTGTGCGATTCTTTTAAACTGATGCTAAAGAATATAATTCGAGTCTGTCATTAAAGATGCTTGGCGTATGGCTGGGAATCGTATTCAGTCTCGATTGAAGATGGTATGGCCTTTGGATTAAGGAAGAAACAATGAACAAAAAAAGCCCGGGATAGGAGGTTTTTCCATCGATACCTGAAATCAACAGCAGAAGAAGCGGGAGGCGCCGACTGAGATGGAAAAAATAGGTTGTGGATGACTTGATTGCGTTTGATAAATCATTTGATTTGGTTCTACTCAAGTCTTTACAGTTTTGAAAAAAAAGTTTCAAATTATCCACAGCTTCGAATTTTTTCATATTTTCTCTGTTCTGAAGAACTTTTTTCCTAATATAGGGGTTTAACAGTTTCGATAAAAGAAATTTCTAGTGATCAACAATTTTCAGTTTTGAAATTTGTTATATTTTCTTGGTTTTTGAAATGTCTGTCTTTCGTCTTTCGTCTTTCCAATTGGGGTCAGTTTTCGCTAAAAAGGAAAGGGCGTGACCGCCCAAAATTATCAAGGCCTTTAAGCTCCATTGAATGAAGATAATGTAACCACTTAAGGTTTGTATGTATAACGGGATTTACAACAAGGATATCATCATAAGCTTTCGAGGAGATTTTGCTCCGAACTTCTCTTACAATTTGCGATATGTTGCAGTTCAGAACGGCATCTGCAAAAGCTAAGTTTTTGCCAGCATACTGTAATCGACTCTCTTACCTTACCTATCCAGACTAAACTCTGACATGCTAAATGTAAGCGGTGTGAAACTGTCAGTTGATTATGACTTGAGTTTCACTTTTAGCAGTACCTTGTTAACGGAACTTTATCTTTATTACCAGTCAGTTTTAATGGAGATTTATCATTCAAATGAATTCCATTGAAATCCATTAATTTCAGATTTGGAAGCAATTTCCATTATAATTTTATTGCTATTAAAAGTGAAACGCCACTTAAAATGAACGTTGAATGATATTGAAAGGTAATTTAACTAAATCTAAATTTTGTTTAATATTTGAAAGAAGTAAAGCGCATTGTCATCGCAGTATTTATTTTTAGTAGAGTTCCATTTCATTCAGCATTTCTAATTTCTATGTAACGGATTTTTACTGGTTATAGAAAGGGCCCATCTATGATATTTGCATAGCGTATTTTTATGTTTATACTCAGAAAGGAATGCTAAAGTTTTCGCTCTGTGGAGGTCAGCTTCCAAACCCACAAAGCTGCTGAGGCTAAAGGTGTCAGGAACTTGGATCAAATGTCAATCAAAGAACAAGAAGACGGAAACTCAAACCATTATTCCGACAATTGTTACTTTAAATAGAAAGTATACTTTCTTATGGAGTAACATACATACATACAAACATATGTATAAGCTATGATATACATATATACATACTTATATACATTTGTACATACGTTTGTTTTGCGAGGATTTGTGATAGAGAAAATATGTTTGTATGTATGTATATGTATGTCAAGCTTACAAAGTTCTATGCATGTAAATTGTTGTTATGTACTTATGTATAATTTATATATACACCCATATGTACATATATGCTATGTATGTATATTTCTATGGGCGAATGTGTTTGACAGTGCGCAATTGTATGTTTTGTAAAGTTACAAGTCGTATTGTATATGCTTATGTACATATGTATATTTGTAAGCGCATACAAAAAATACATATATATGCATGTGTGTATGTATTCCATAGCATATAATTATGATAGATACTAAAATTTTCACTTCACACAAATTTTTCACATCGATTTTAAGGCTTTAAGGAAACAAAAATTTCTCGCTTTTTTTAAATTTTTTTAATTTTTTCATTCAAGCAGTGGAGTTTAAAGCTGAAAAAATATATATTTAAGTATTTCGAAACTTTTTGAAAAGTTTTTGACTGTGCAATTTAACATATTCCTAAAGGTATTTTGGTTGCGTTTGCTCAAATTTGTGTTGCATTAAACCTGGGTCCTCCCAGTTTCAAAATAAATATTTCAGATTATGCACAGTTTTGAATTTTTTGATACTTTCTCGCATGTGAAGAACTGTTTTTATGGTATTGGATTTTCGGCGTTGCGAAAAAAAATTCTAACTATCCACAATTTTCAGTTTTGAAACTTTTTATATTTTCGCAACAAGCTTTGATTTTTATAGTTTCGAAAAAAAAGTATCAATTATGCAGTTTTGGATTATTTTTTTTTTTCTTTTTTTAACTTTGGAAAATTTTTTCCTTCATCTTAGCAGTTCACAGTTTCGAAAAAAAGTTTCAAATTATACACTTTTTTCACAGTTTTCAATTATATTTTATCAGATTTGAAAACTTTCAGCCAATTTAATTCTTATCCATTTGTTTATATTTACGCACAATTTTAAGAATAAATCTTTGGTTTTTTCTTTCAATGATGGACGCATTTTATCATTTTTCCTCTTTCAACCGCGTACAATTTGCTAAAATACACTCTTTTTTAGTATGTAGGTACATACATATCTTTCACGAAAACAATTTTAATTTTCAATGCATTTCACGTTTTCTATTCCTTAAATTTATATTTTTACATTGATTTATCTACAAGTTTCACATTTCCCAACCCAACACTGCATATTATAAACCGTTTTCGAATGCATATTTTTCCATTTGTACTGATAATATCTATTTTCAAAATCTTTTCTTCTTACTTTTTTTTTGTGCTTTTTTTTATTTTTACTTTCTAGAATGTTGAGTAGAAAAAAAGTAAAATAAAAAATAAACGCGTTGTGCGAAAATTCCGTTGGTATTTTGCCGATTTTTGCATGCGAACCAACTATTTAACGGAGCACTACTATTTTGGCTAAGACGAGCATCAAAGACGACGAACGGCAACAACCAAAAATCAACTCGCCAAACAGCATCCATGACACACATCTTGCTTCGCCCGCCCAAAAGCATCCCCAACACCTTCACTTCGTGTATGTTAGCATTAAACAAATCTCTTTTCGCTTTCTCACAGCTCATTCGTGTGCTTTTCGCTCGTTGTTCCTCATAGTCTTAGGAGTCCAACTAACCAATGATGTAGACTTTTTCACATATATATTACGCTTTATTTTTGTTGCTTTTATAGAGATGCTGTTGTGTCAGAGGCAATGGCGTATGTTTTGATTTTTCATACGCTCACGATTTTCCCCGAATGCTGCACCTGTTCGTTGTATTTAAGAGAGAGTGTGTGCCCTTATAATACGCGCACTCGCCCTATGTATTTAGTACCTATGTATGTTTGTATGTACAGTCCTTAGTGTTAGTAGTAATAGCTTTCATGTTAGCCATCTGCATGTTTCATTTCCTCGCTACCGAGTGAATGTTGTTGAGTAGGGTGGGGGGGTCGTAATACATACATACACACATACATGCAAACATATGAACCGTGAAAAGCAAACTGTTAACAAAATATCTGTTACATACATACATGTATGCATAGATGTAGGTACATAGGTATGTAGTTTGTTTTTGGCGCGCTCTGTTCTAATGGTTCAGTTCAGTATAAGAAGAACGATACACAACAAATGATGTGATGAATTCCACTAAAGAAAACACACTTTAAACAAGTGCGAAAGTGGAGCCAAAACTCGGCGCACGCATCCCCATTATCAGTTTTCGTTGATATTGCCAGCCAAGACAGAAATTCTGTATGCACAGCAAGATTTGAATGTGCTGACACTAACTCGTTTGAAATTCGCTGAGTGGGTTTGTGTGGACTCCCGCTGCTCCCAGTATTCTCTAAATGAACTATTCTAACCGCGCCTTCGATGGACGAAGGAGGAAGTGTTAGTTCTAGCTGTGCTAATACCTCAGGTTGGTAGACTGAAGCATATTCGCAAAGAGAAAAGGGAAGAAAGTCACCATTGTATAGCACAGTCAGTTTGGGAGCCGTCAGTAATGATTCGGAAATGTGTAAGGACGGGCTCGGTGTTGGGGGCTCAGAAAACAACATTAAAGGATGTTTTCAGTAAAACAATAGTCTATATCGCAGCTTCTGGCAATATCTAACTCACCTCATTCCGTGTTATAACACCACCCATTCCTTTAATCAAGTCAGCGAAAAGTTTTTTTCCCAAAAGAGTGACGGCATTCTCGACAGTGAAAAGCCTCTCAGAAAAAATGTAGTATCCATATTAGGAAAGAAGCCCGGCCTTAATCTTCTCTGAGGTACATAGCCCCTATTATTATTATTCCTTTTAATTCTACAGGTGGCTTTAAGGGCCTAGTCAACCACGAAAAGGAAAAACAGTGGAAGGTAAAGCATTGTATCCAGCGAGTAACCAGGCGCCCACGTCTAGTGAGAAGATGCACACTAGTCTTGGCAGCGTTTTCCGTTTTTCGACCAATTAAGGGTATCAGAAGTGAGTAAATCAGCAACCACCAAAGTTAGGGGGCAACCACCTTGGGGTAGCTGTTATTTATTTTTTCGCTTACTTCATTTGTTATTTTTGATACAGCACTTTACTTTTCAAATCATTGTCACCAAAATCATCTGTCGTTTCAATGGAGTTGGCAGACAGGTACTCATAAAACTACTTCCATATGTACCTGAGACGGTTCCGCGTCAAGCAGTTGTCTGGAGGACCTTTGTTGGCAAACTTACTCACTCGAGTCCAACAAGTTTTATCATAAGATATAGGTGAACTTATAGGTTTGGAGGCTTTTGCAGCATTGATGACTTACTTAATTTCTGCGGTAGTGATTGCAAAGGATTATTTTATACTTTTCTGTGCAATATCCTGTAATCTACAACCTGTCGACAAGAATTCTTGATCTGTGGTTAAAATAGGGGGCAGCGTTGCACTGCCTCTTAGACGACGTGCATACAATTAGCTGTGATCACCATCTGTACCAATCCCCTAGACAACATATAACAACATCAGCAGGGGCCACCACCGTAATGACTTTGGTTTCACTCAGCAAAAGGAGGATTATTTCGGTATAATTAATCATCATTTTTTAAAGCAAAGGCAAATTCAAAAACACTCGGCTCGTTTTTTCTAAAAAATAGTCTGAATTATTTGTTATATAGCCTTTCCATTTACGAACCTATGAGCTTCGGAGTATGGTATACAAGCCCATACCCACTATATCAGGGTAAGGCACTGCTTGGAAGCAATTTGAATACTCGTATCTTCTTCCTTGTCCCAAAAGATGGACCACCAATTAACTTAGTGCTCGGCAGTAGAGCTGATGATACCCGAAGACCCGGGTATTACCCTAAACGGAAAGGTGTAAAGTTTCTTTAATTTCTATTTGTGATGAAAACTTATAGAGCCCGGGTACCCGGGTACCTCACTACCGGGTGGAATCATCAGCCCTACTCGGCAGGCGTCTTGGTTTCGATTAACTACTTCGTCTTGATATCCTTTACTCTACGCAAATGACTACATGATAATGGCAACGGGTGCCTTCTATTGATGAGCTGTGCTTCAAAACAAATAGCTATCTCCCGATCTTATGCGGTTTTTTGACAGCACTGAGCCTGACATTGTTACCGGACAAATCCTCGCCCATTATGTTCACGACATGGACTGCGCAAGTGAGTTAAAAACTAGTCGTCTACGTCGAAGGCATAAGGCTACAGACTGTGAGCCATGTTAAAATCGGCGGGGTGCACTAAAGCCGTATTGCCCTATTTCTCAACAATCAATAAGGCTTTTCCCCCAATAAATGTGAAACAAAGCCATTATGTCATTATCGCACACTAATTCAAAAACAGCCACAACTCAAAAAAATATATTCACAACACCTCCACCAAAATTTGCATTCGATTTTTTTAATAATAATTATCAGTTTTTTAAATTAGAGAGCTATCCTGAAGCGTTTAACAAAAAGTTTTTCAGAAATGTGACTGTTTCTGATTTAGTGTGCGATCTGATTATATGGCTTTATTTCTCAATATGTTGAGCAATGGCGCCATATGGCTTTATTGCACCCCGCCTTTAAAGAGCACAACGAAATTTGGAGCCGCCAATTCTTGCAAACCGCAGCATCCTTAAAAGCAATTGCTTGAAGAAGATCCGCCTCTCCCAAAACATCAGGATAGATCTCCGACGAGATCCGCTACCAAAGGTAAACAGGCAGGCCCTCAATAACATCCACATAGAGTCGCTAAACTCCTTTTCCGCTCCAGCGCGGTGAATGCGATCAAAAAAGAACAAGCACCAACTGTCGCTGCTGGGGAACGCAAACTTCCAAGAGTGACCTGAGTCACTCTGATCCAACTTCGATCTGCGCACTCTAAATTCATACTAATACAGACAGAACCCAGACCTGCCGATTGTTTGCGCGGAATGTGTTGTATTCACACTATACCAACGATCTTTTTAGCTGCTACTCCGAGCAGACTTTTCGAACACTAATTTCACTTTAATCTAACCCCATTGAAACTGGCAGTATCCTAAGACTTCCGTTGGAAGAGATTGATGACAATACTAGATACAGAATATGCCGATTAGGCAAGGCGCAATATTGTCACTAGGAAAACAACATCATACCAGGGTAAGTCAGTATAAAATTTTTAAATCCGCGTCCATGAGTGGATGAGAGAAGTACTGTTACAGCAAACGCATGCAGTTCAGACATTTGGAGCCGTCTTAACGTTTACGATTTTTGAATGTGGCGGGTGGACTTAACAGCGAAACAATGTTCCAGTAAAACTCGAGCCATTCCTGTATATAAACCTTTGCTGTTGTTGTTGTTGAAAGTCTTTATGTTGTTGTCTAATTGCGCTTAGTTTTGCATAATCACGTGCCTAGTAGGATGATCAAGCGTGAAGCCTTAAGCTGAAAACATCGGTTCCGTTGGGGTATAGTTATAGTCGTACCCTTAACGTAAGATAAAAACCAAAATGCAATTGGTCGGTAAGGTTACGTAACGGATAAAGAATTATAGTCCAATTACCCACCGACGCACGTACGTAGTACGTGTCAGCTGACACGACCTGTCTTATGAGAGCGCCATATAAACGAACACTCACCGACGTTCAATTTTTCCGTATACGCGGTACTCTCTCTCTCTCTATGGCGCGATATACAACAGGTATATCATCATAAACCTCCTAAGAGATTTTTGCGCCAAGCTTCTCTTCCAATTTGTGGTGTGCCGATTTGAATTTTACCTACAAATTGGTGGGACCTACAGTTTTTTGCCGACTCCGAACGGCATCTACAAAGGAGACGAATTTTTGCTGAGAAGCCTGTCATGGCAGAAATACACTCGGAGAGTTTGCCAAACCACTGCCGAGGGGCGACCCCGTTTTGAAAAACTTTTTTCAAATCACTTTTGATGTTACCTGTACCAGGGCTCGAACCATGGACCTTCGGTGTGGTAGGCCGGCAACACTACCTTCACACCACGGCGGCCGCGGTACGTAGCGTAGAAATCAAAGAAATTTTGATTTTTTCCGTAAGAACGTGTCAGCTGATTGCTCGCACATATGTCAGTGTTGCCTATTCATACGTGTGTATGCTGGTTATGGATCGTTTGCAGTTGCTTCACAAAAATACCTCAAAATATCTTTTAAATTTTCGTAATAATGTTGAAATAACCTGAAATTACGATATTAAGTTGTTGCTTTTAAATAAATTGACTGGCTAAAATTATTTAATATTAATTTCGGACACTCATAAAATGAAAAATAAATGTTTTAAAAGTACACGTTTGTGTTAGCATGCATGAAAACTGATCAATGGCAACATTGTATTGAATGTAAACAACAGAAATGGCTGATTTCTCCGTTGGCGCCACGGGCATAAGATTCCCTCAAACGTACGTACGTACGGGATACGTAAACGTACGTTACACACGTCGGTGGGTAATTGGACTATTATGATATAGCACCAACAATCGGCTGCTGTTTCTCATAAGATTTTTTGAATCAGCTGTTTTATAGAGCTGCCGATAACGCACCAAAAACTTGGCTTTAACATGTAAGTCGCTGAATTTCCCCGTTATTTTGTTCTAACTGGCGTCCGTAAATTTAAGCATCTTAATTTTGCCAATATTCTTCAATTTATGTTTAAATTCGCACTAAAAAGTGTATAAAATACAAAAAGCCGTTACTCCGCGCACTAATTCCTACAAATTAGCTAAAAACACTATTTTTATTTTTAAAAAAAAAATGCAACAATTTGTTGACGTACTTGAACAACATGAGCGACACCTAAAGACAATTGCTCGATTATAGCAACAAGTTGCCTTGCTTTGACACGGGTATTCAAAACTTGCTGCATGTAGAGTAACCTTAATTTTAGTACACTTGGCGATTTGACAATTAAACATAAACCAAAGCAACCCTGTATGAAAATTGACGTATGCTTAACCAATCGTGTCATCTCGGTCTTTCACACGAATCGTGCGTATGCATGCAACAAAAACAATAGAAATTAAATGAAAAAGTGTCAATAGCCAAAAAGGTAGAATTCGCTGTTATCTCAAGAAAATTATAAAATTTTACGACCAAATTCCAACACTTTTCAAAGGAAAACTATATTTTGCAAACAAGGGCCAATACAATACTCAAAAGTCTCAAAAACGCTGTACAGAGTAAGTGGAAAACGTAAATATGTAAAAAATAAAGCTGAAATCTTGAGTGTACACAAATTTTCGAAATTAAAAGAATATCAAGTGTGCCTCCCACCAGGTATCTGCTCCTAACCACTGCGTAAATGAGAGTTCATTCTGAGGAAATTATGGAAATTTGGAAAGGTTTTTTATCTGACAATTTATAGTACGTGGTCAAAGATCATCGTGGCCAATAGGGCAAATATAGTACCACTGTATTATTGTGCTTTGTAAATTTGCTGAATGTCATGGCTTTTATTTCCGGTAATTCTATACGACCGTACGTAACTGCTAATATACGTACAATAATATCAGGACAGGTATCAAACGACGCGTTTTGACCTCTGTATCAATAAGCGGAGATTCGATATTTTATGTCTGTACAGAGAAATTTGCAATTAAAGTTGAAAATTTTTTTTTATTTGTATGTGGTTGTAATCACAGATTAGGGTGTACCGAAAAGTGCAGAAGTGTGTTCTGTGCAGAAATTCTGTGGACCGCGTAACCGACATTCCCACAACAGCCGGTTCTACGTACCGGAATGACTCGGATTTTTACATCCGACCAAGGGCTGTTATTTCGACTCTACCCTGTCTAACCTGTCACCGCGTAGCCGGTGTTGGACCGGCTAAGGGTTATTTTTTAAAAGCGCGGCCAAAGGCCGCCTATACAGAAAGGTGTTCTGCACATAAATACCTTGGATCACCCCCTATTTGGGATCTGACCTGGGTCTTTCTTTGGTCTTTTGCCAATAACCTTTACTGAAAAAAAATATTTCTTTTCCGTTTTCGGATTATTGATACAGAGGTCAAAACGGGTCGTTTGATACCTTTCCCGATATTTTTGGACGTATATTAGTAGTTACGCACGGTCGTATAGAATTACCTTATTTCCCATTATCTTGGCTAAAGACATTGGAATACACTTAAAATTATTAAAGAATTGTCGAATCAGGTTCCAATTGCCGCATTTTCACACAGAAGTGTATATGTGATTAAATATTTTGTTCTTTAATCATATTTCATAGTAAAAGCTACCCCAAGAATAACCTAGCGTCAAAAACACCATGTAATGTGGCTAAAATTAAATTTGACAATTTCTTTGAAAAACGACTTCGAGTCTAAAGATGCCAACAACAACAACGCACTGTAATCTTTACAAACTGGTTTAGGGGAATCATTATAAGACTCCTTAATACCAGAAAGGTTGCCAAAGTGCGTCTTTAATCTGCCTTTACCAATACAATGTTTTACTTTGCGCAAGGTAGCACTATTAACCCCAACCACTGTCGTGGTAGCGATTTGGTATGACCAGCGGAACCTTCTAGGTCATGTCACTCCTCCTTCCGTAAGGAAGGTGAGATGGTTAATGAGAGGTGAGAGGCATCATATCCGTAGATCAGTCATCGAGTTGCACGTCATTACCTTTGTGCATATTAGTCGCCTCTTACGACCGGTATGCCTACCTCGGGCATATTCTAAACCCCTAACCCGCAAGGGTTAGGTATATATTCTTCATATGTGCTTTATTAAGTTTGTGTAAAAATTACACTCATGTAAAACAAAGTTTAAAAAAAATTATTTAACCTTTTTTTCTAATTGCCTTGGTCCTTTAAAACTAAATGCTATAATTAAGTAGGGAATGTTACTAGCTTTCATTTGATATATTTCATGTCCCTACAAGACGCTGCTGATAGATGCATCAGATTTTTCATATTGCGACTTCGGCCGCGCATTAAAAAAATAACCCTTAGCCGATCTCGCCCTGGCTACGCGATCCACAGTGCTTCTGAGCAGAACACCTTTCTGCGTAGGCGGCCTTCGGCCACGTTTCAAAAAAATAACCCTCAGCCGGTCCCACTCCGGCTACGCGATCAGCAGTACTTCTTCCCAGACCAACTTTCTGCGTATTTTTATTTTAAAAACCCTTAATATGAACTTTGATCCTTCATAACAATTGTTGTTTTTGTTTTCCCCCAAAAAAAAGTATATGGTTGTACTCACTTTAATAATATCTATCGACCACCATACTTTTTTTATTAAACATGGGTGTTGGAGCTATACTGCATTTATGGCCAAAATATTACCTAAGTAGTCTATTTTTGCGAACTACATTGGTTGAGTGGGATCTACAGAACAGTTTGTTCTTGCTGTATGGTTTAACATTCAGGTTGTAAAGGAAGATCGATGGCAGTTCCGACTAATATGCACAAAGGTAATGACGTGCGAAATGAGGGGTGACATGATCATATCAAATCGCTACCGCGACAGTCTGGTAGTACCGCAAGGCAGTACCGGAGCGTACCGGGTTCATATCCGGCAAGAGACTGTCACTTCCGACAACACTGCCCAAACCCTTCTGGGAGGGTTTTTGTCGCTAAAAACAACAACACCGATGGCAGTTCAATATACACTTTCAAAAGGAGTTAGAATAGTTTCTTACGAATACGAATGTCGACAAAAAAAACAAAATCACAACCTGTAGCTGCAGAGGAACGCGAACGTCTTGGAAAACGCAAGTCACTGCCTTAAATTTATGCTTCGTTAGAAAAGATTGATGCCAGTTCTCGTGAATGGGGAGGACAGGGCGAAATGATGTTACAACACCAGCGGGTGAGGATCTTAGAATATAGCCGCGGTATGTATACTTTCTTTAAAAAGCGACTAAAAATTCACGATCCGAAGACTCGTAGATGTCAAACAAATCTCTCTAGCGGGAAGCGGGGAGGGCTTTTACTGTTACTCAAACCAACAATCTAAACAACACCAATACAAAGATTTAGTATTGGCAAATTTTATCATCAACCAATTTGAAAATCAAAATCCAGAAAGATTGTTTAAAAAATGTATTGCTGCTTTTTGGTTAACTTACATTAAGAAGGTAGTCAGTCTCATTACATTTTTGCATCATCTTTTAATTATCGTTACCGATTAATCATTGCTAAGTATTGTTTTTTTTTTTTTGGAACCCTGCATAGGTGCTGTAGATGTAGCCAAATTGACCTCGCCGGGAGCGTCATGTTTCTGCTGAATTCTTTCACCGAACGCCAATTATTATTCTCTTTCATGTTCAACTAATCGAGCTTGCGCTCTTAATTTTGTCTAGTATAAAATATATACGTAAGCAGATGTGTCTATATGTATATATAAATGTACATTTGTCTATATATATATATATGTACATGTGTTTATATATATATATGTACATATTGCTAGCATTGACCGTCGTTAAAGTGATTACTCGGCAGTCAATCGCTGATCGCCATTCGATTAAATACAACTATAATTTCAATTAGTGTAAAATGAAAAATGAAACGTTTACATTTTATTTAAAGGTGAATTGTGTACTCATTCCGCTCTCAGTTTATTTTCAAAAAATCTATATATTCGAAATATTAGTAATACTCTTCCACGCGAAATTTCCAAATATTCAGCTATGTCACTGTCAATCAAATTTACAATTCTCAAACGCACTGGTACATATTGTTTGCATATAAAACGTCGGAACAATAGATTTTGTACTATCTACTTGAAGCTTTTTTTTTAATTTTATGATATAATTTGTATACCTTTCGCGAACATGAAATGGTATTATAATTTTAATCCGATGTTTGTAAGTTTAGAAGAAGAAGAGATAGACCCACCAATAAGTATACCGAAATGATCATGGCGATGAGCTGAGTCGATTTAGCGGTGTATGTCCGTCCGTCTGTCTATTTGAACGCAAACTATTAAATTAAGATCGGATAGTGAAAATCGGGTTTTGTGTTCATGAGAGGTATGAAGCCTTGGGCAAAGACAGCGGTCTCTTTACTTGTTTTGCTTTTTAATACTTTCGGAAATTTTAAGAAAACTCTGCAACAGATATATGTATGTAAAAATTAAATATGTGTTATTAAATAAGTTTATGTAAATTAAATTGATATTAGAGAAAAATTACAACGACTTGCACATCGATGGTATGGGATGACATGTTTCGAAATCACCAACTTCTCATCAGACCCCTTCTCGAACACTGGGATAGTAACCAATGTGCCTGCATCAAAGCTAATAGTTGTTGTTGTTGCGGTAACGACAAAAACACTCCCCGAAGGTTAATTGATGGGATGACATGTTTCGAAGTTACAGGACATCATAGCTAAAGTGTTAGACTATTAGGGATCTCGAACCTTCGGCTGGTGGAATATTCTAAGGCCCTAACCCGCTTCAGTTATATCCCCATGACACCAGCCAATAAAATAAAAGTGACGCCTATGTGAACCAAATCGCTAACACGGCAGTCGGGCTGGTGTGGCAAGGAGTTAGTTCCGGAGCGTACCGGATTCATATCTGGCAAATGACTGTCAACATCAGTGTAACCCTGTTTGGTCCGTGACGTCTCATTCCATAAATGGCCGACTAAGCAGGCGGAAATACTGCTACTACACAAACAACACCTATTTCACTTTAGTACAACCTACTGAAAATGAAACAATAACTGTGCGTGAGATGCTTATCCCCGCTGCTTTGACCTGAACTTTTTTAGTAAATTTTTAATTGAAAGACATTGTTCGGAAACATCTTCCAAACAGGTATGGGGAGACAGTTCACACTCAAATTTGTTGTTCTATCTTTTCTCCAAGTTCTAAAGATCTGTGACTACCGCGACCTATTGGCTGTACTTCAGTATAACCCTGTTACAACCATTAGTGGGCTTGCCAACTAAACAGGCCAAAATTCTGCTTCAACAATATGTCTAGCCCATTAATGTATCGCAAAATTTTGGCAACAAATAAATATAATGCAACATACACAAAATTTTATCCTAAATTATATCTAAAAATAATTTTGTATTTTGCAAGAACAAACGCATGTGAGTATCTACCCGTACATATACCTACATTCATATGTACATTAGGGTATCTGAACAAAAAAAGACAACCTAGTGTATGTACCCATGTCGCGGGTCCATCTATTATTATTTTTATTCTAGAGTACTTCGCCCTCCTAAGTCGACGCTTCCATTAGTGGAAATGGACGAGGCGGACCAAACAGAGTTATACTGTTGTTGAGCGCACCCTGCGGCACGCCCTGACTGCCCTGGTAGCTGTTTCGTTTACCCTGAAAACGTGGTTGATGTGGATTTTAGTCGCCCCTCGCCCGAATGGGGCATTTTTCCACTTCTTGATTTGCTAAGGACTGAGCACCGTGATCAACCCACTTGGCAATCCCATCCCTACTTTATATTTGTGGAGCTGAAATTCAGAGTATCTACCCTATAATAAAAATATTATTTTTTATATAATGAGGTGAAGTTTGACTCCTGTGCGACACGCCTTAACCGTTTCCAATCGGGACCAAAACTCGAATGTTACCACTTTGACTATGGTACTGCCGGTTGAAAGGGTGAGACTAAAAACAATGTGATTTGGTTTATAATTACCACCCTTATGTACATATGTATGTAATACATACACATACGGAACTAAAAACATTGAATAAGCCTAAATAGTCTACGAGTGAATGATATAAGAGCATTTTTATAAAAAGGAATCCAAAATATGGGCACAAAAACTACACAATTAATTCGTAACAGAGATGGTCTTGAAGGATTACGAACGATTACAATCATTAAAAAATTGTTAAATTATGTCGAATTAGGTTTGCCTTAATCGTAACAGCATTACAAGACGATTATAATCTCAGTATGCGTTGTTAACTACAAGGTGGCGCAAAAGTAAGCTTCCGATGTTCAGCATATCGGTTGTGGCACGTGCAGTGTGTGCTGTTGCACCGTCTTGTTGGAACCACATGTTTTCCAATCCCAATTCATCAAGTTGCGGCAAAAAGAACTCGTTGATCATTGCTCACCATTCACAGTAACCGTTTGGCCCCGACCGATTATTGGTCAAATAAATAGTCAGCAATATTCCGCGCTCTGGAGCAGTGTAGCGTAACATTGTTTATTAACGTGTATTTCGCATGTGTTTACTACACAAATGTCAAAACAGAACTGACTTTAGGGGCCAATCGCAAAATTTATAGCATTTTCTGATAGGAGGATTACTTTTGCGCCACCTTGTATTTTTCTTGAAACTGCAATTACAGGAATGATACTGGTTGAACCACGATTGAAATTGCATCAATTGTGGGCTTAAATAGTTTTTAATTACAATTGCTGTTAGTGTAATCGCAGCCAGAGCTGGGGAACTTAGGATTACGATTACATTTCAATTACGATTACTGTAATTGTAATCCCTACATTCATACGATTACAATTACATTACGGTTATTGTAATTGTAATCCTGTGAACTTTACGATTACGATTACTGTAATTGTAATCCCTACATTCATACGATTAAAATTACATTACGAGTATTGTAATTGTAATCCTGTGAACTTTACGATTACGATTACTGTAATTGTAATCAGGTTTTTTTTCGATTACGATTACAGTAATTGTAATCGTGAAATGTGGAGGATTACGATTACTGTAATCGTAATCATGCAAGTTGTGATTACGATTTCAGGTTATCATTGTGGCGGAATATTTGGAACTCTGTATGAAACATACAGACCTATGAAATAAATCCGCAACACCTACAATGCATACAGCTCAAAATTTGTTATAATGACCATTTGAAACTAACAAATAATTCAGTTGTTTTGAGATCTGAATCATTCAATTATAATTTATGTAATAAAAAGTGCTTTCTCCAATTAGATGGAACTTCAGGTACTATTTTTAATTCAGATCGAAATTCAAAGTATTATATTAGCATATTACAATAAGTCAACTCAAATTCCTAGCCTAGGATCATTTTGTTGTATAAAAATTCATATTTACTCAGAACTAATATTACTATTAATACTTGTATGTACATGTACTGTAATCGTAATCCAAAATTTGCATGAATACGATTACTGTAATTGTAATTATAAAAACTTTACGATTAAAATTACAGTAATCGTAATCGTAAATTTTTAAATTTACACATGGAATTGTTATTTACGAACGCTGATTCTTACAAACTTATTTGCACAAAAAACTTTGCTCAAAGAAAAAAGTCGGTCAAGAAAAAAACGAATATCTTTATGAGGTCTATTTTTATGATTCAACGAATGACTGTTGAAATGCTAAAATTTCTCATTAAATTCTTTTTCAATATATGTACATGTTTCCGCCACTGATGGTACTTCATAGCAGATCATGTGACACAAGAAAATAACTAAAAGTATGAAGTCGCTGAAACTACTAGTAGCAAAAGGTAATAGATAGCTAGAAAATGAGTTGGTAATAGACAAATCTGAACAACTCGTTTACCGAGTGATATTACCATTTATATACCTTACCGACTCATGTATGGGTATATGAATCGATCAGTGGCACTATCTCAGGTAGGTAACTAAAATCAACAGTTACCTCCGTGAGCTTTCCAGCTTCTTCACCGAGCGAAATCTGACCCTATCTCCGACTAAATCGACGGCGACCCTGTTTACGACATGGAATACGCAGATGGGGCAAGAGTTAAATGTCAACGTAGACGGAGTACCTCTACCTACTGTCAACCACCCGAAAATCTTGGGTGTGACGTTTGACAACGGCCTCACCTTCGCTGGGCATGCCACCGCAATAGCTTCAAAGGTACAGAACCGCAATAAGATCTTCAAGTCACTGGCCGGCGGTACTTGGGGAAAAGACAAAGAAACATTGCTTGCTACATATAAGGCCCACCGACCGGTTATTGACTATGCTGCGCCCATATGGTCGCCCAATCTTGCTGACACCAATTGGAGGAAATTGTAAGTCTGCAAAAACACCGCCATCAGAACTGCTACGGGATGTCTGCTTATGTCATCTGAGTCTCACCTCCATCAAGAGGCAAAATTGCTCAATGTTCAAGAGCACGCGGAACTCTTGAGCAGACAGTTCCTTCTGAACTGTCATAAACCCAGTCATCCAAATCGACATCTATTGGATGTAGCTCCGCACCCCAGAGACATAAGGAGACATCTTCGTAAGCACTACGATGAGATCCAGCACCACATCTCTGCCGTTTGATCTGCGGAACCATAGACGGGCTCTAAATTTCCTCCACACCGAGGCGGTAGACAGATCGCTCAGATCTCGGCCTGTGAATCCGGTTATCAGGACTGAACCACCTAAATTGGCTGAAGAGTAGCGTGTACTTCCGAGGGAGACTAGAGTCATGCCAGCACAACTTCGCTCTGGATATTGTAATAGGTTAAACTGTTACTTATCCAGACTGAACCCCAACATACCAAACACATGTCCTGCATGTGGTATGTCCCCTCATGATACCAAACTTCTCTTCTCCTGTTCAGTCGAACCTACTCTTCTAACACCTACATCACTCTGGTCCAACCCTGTGGAAACTGCGCGTTTCCTCCGACCTCCGTTAGAAGAGCCTGATGACAATTTAGAGTGATCGAGCTCATTGGGCAGGGCGAAGCACTGTTAACAACAACATCAGTGGCACTACTTACCGAACCACTTACCTGTTTATATGAAAGAGTCAGCTGTTGAAAACAACAACGATTTTAAAACGAAACTGCCTCCGCTCCTTGCCCTGCAACCTATTACGTACTCGCTGCCTTTTTTCAGTTATAAGTTCTTTTGGAGTTCCTTCTCGTAAAACCTCTGAACCGTTATGAAAGTACTTGAGTATCTTTTATGTTCAATTTCCCCGTTTAATACAGCGATACTCTATCTTAACGAAAATTCAATAAATTTTCAGCAGGGATAGGGTATTTTTAAATCAAATGCTGAGACAGGACTTTATCGAAAAAAATCAGAGATAGGGCGCTCTTCAAAAATACTCAGCAGTTCCTAATGCACTCAAGAGTTCGCCTCTTATATTATCAGTATTTATGTTTCTCCCTATTATTTTTCTCAATGTCTAATGTTTTCGCCGAGCTTAGCAGATACCCCAATGGGTATGAACCTGGGCCTGAATGGTGTAACAGGCTAAACTCTTATTTATTTATATCCACATTCTTATTGCCATCTGCCGGTGGAAGCAGAGGAAGAGGGAGACTACCACTCCGATGAAAAGACCATGTGGAAATCGGTTTGCAATCACGTAGTGTTTCCAATTGGCGCCAGTTGGCAGAGAGAATAAACGACTGGCGCGCTATGTTGGACAGCCAAAATCGTTTGGACCGTTAAGCGCTATTGAAAGAAAGAAGAAGAGAAACTCTTATAACGAAAACAGCAGTAAATGCTTTATTAACTTTTTTAGAAGGCGTTTTCCACTTTTCGGGAAAAAATTAAGCCACGAGTGTCATTATTCGCGAATTTTTTCATTCCAAATTTTCTATATTAATTTTTGATATTTTAATCGTATGAATTGAAAATTTTCATTTTATGTTATGATAAGGACTATTCCGAAAAGAAGGTGCACACATAATAGCTCTGTTGGACGTGCATAAAATTTTTAAAAATTGAAATGAATTTTAAAAATTTTATAAAAAAAATTTTAATAAATTTAAAAAAACACAAAACACTTGCAGTGAGAGAGCGCATTTAACATTTGATTGGGAGTGGAAGTTGCAAGTTTCTGCTGGGGTAATTTCACTCAGTAAAACTTGCAAGTGGAAAACAGCTGATCGCGGCAAAGCAAACAACAACCAAAACTTCAAGCTTTGAGTTATTAACCAATGAAAACACTAACAGCTGTTTTGCTTGCAAGTTTTTACAAATTCCTGTTGGCGGAAACTTTTTGCGACTCGAGAGAGTTCTACGTCATTTATTAAATGTATTATTAGCCATATCTTTGGCGGTATATACTTAATTTAACGGTACAAACTTTTACTCTGAAGTACATTAAACAAATTTATGAATAACTTTTCGCTTGGCTCTCTTTGTTAAATTTTTATACAGTAATTTTGGTTAGTACATTATTGGTTTTTTCCCATTAATTTTTAAGTCTTCAAGATTATTTGCTTCTTCATATTCATATTCAATCAATTTATTTTGAGCTGTCACATGTTTCTACATATCTGAATTTTGTTTTAATAGGCAAGACCAAAATATTGCAGAGTAAGTATTGTAGAAATGTATGAGCCGCTCTTTTGAATTTTAACCACAAAAATAAATACAACCCCAACAAGAGCTAAATTGAAAGATTAATTTTGCTAAGCTAAAAATTGAGGTCCCTGAAGTGCACATGGGACTATTTTGGCATATCTATGTTTCGTCATCCACTATAATACAATAAATTTTTTGAAAAAGGTTCCTAGGTTACTACGAGGGATGCCTTTTATATTTTGCGCCTAATAATGAAAACACAGTCAAATATGAAGGAAAATAGTTTTATTGTTTTTCAAAATATTCTCCATCCAAGTCAATACACTTCTGCATTCGCTTAAACCAATTTTCAAAGCACTTTTGCCACTCAGAAGAAGATACCTCTAAAACGAGCTGTTTGAATGCTTCTACAACTTCTTCAGGCGTTGAAACACGTTGACCCTTTTTTTTTTTTTTATGTTCGGGAATAAAAAGAAAGGGCTGTAAGGCGGATGACTGTTCTCAAAAACTCTCTTGTGTGAATCGATATGTCTTGGTGAGGAATGATTTGTCTTCGGCGGTTGGTTTTCCTTAATTCTCCAAAAACTTTTGGCAAACAAATGGTTGTACACCACGCAGAATTGACCGTTTTAAGTTTGTCTAGTGGAACAGTTGCTACATACATGACCAGATTTTCCGAAAAAACAGGCGACCATTTGCTTTGAGGTGCTTCTTGGGCGAATAACTTTTGTTGGATTAGGCTCGTCTTGGAACACCCATACAGTCGATTGCTGCTTTGTTTCCTGCTCATATGCATAGATCCAAGATTCGTCACCTGTTACGATGTCATAGACGTGCTTTGATCCACCGCGACTAAATTTCTTCAACATTTCTTTACACCAATCGACACGAGTCCTTTTTTGGGCAATGGTCAAATTATGCGGTATCCAACGAGAACAAATATTCTTTACGACCAAATGTTCATGCAATATTGAATGTATGCTGGTCCCACTAATGGCCAAGGGTGCCTCTATCTCGCGATATGTCACATGACGATCTTGTATCATCAATTGACACACAGCATCGACCGTTTTTGGATGACCTTCACGAAATTCGTCCTGCAAAGATTGGCGGCCACGTAGGAACTCGTTGTACCATCGTTTCACAGTGGCTAAGTGTGATGCAACACCAAAAGTAGAATTAAGTTGATTGATGCACTCCTGTCTCGATAATCCACGTCGAAAGTCGTAGTAAATCATCGCACTAAAATGTTCACGGGTTAATTCCATTTTTAGGCAATATGAATTTTTAAACTCACTATAAATAAACACAACACTCGTAAGTGAAAACGTTATTTGCAAGTTTATGCCAAAAAATACCAAACTTAACGATAAAAATATCTAATTACACCTAATCACAAGTAGTGTTGCGAAGGCGCGAAATATAAAATGCAACCCGTTTTAAAATTATGTACGCACTTTATTTTTAGAACATTCCTTATATAATAAATCGTATAATATTAAAATTTGATGAACTATACCGGATTAAACAATGTTGTGCGATTAATCAAATTAAATTAAATGTCAACTAACCTAAAACTTATTAACTCATCAATCAGATTATATTGATTTCCCATTAATCAAAATATTCGTGGGGTTTATTGCCTTTTGTCAGTCGACTCTCATTTTGTGGGCGTTATAACGCGATGTGCCCCACACATCATATTTTTAACTGCTCAACCGAGCAGACTTCTTACATTAATTTCACTTTGGTCCAACCCAATTGAAACTGCTAGTATCCAAGGACTTCTGTTAGATGAGATTGCTGACACTTTTCGGTAATAGATGTGCAGGAAGTATGGCACAACAACAAAATTAAAATGTGACAATGAGTTTTGTCATACTAAAAAATTTGACCAATAAGGTAACACAATTATTTATTCTGAGGCGTTTGGTCCGCTAATCAGCTAATTTTATTATAAACAATTTCTCTTTTATGTACATTATTCTACATTTTATAGGCCTTCTTCGAATTTTTGGTTTAAAATAAATAATTTACAATTCATATTTATAAAAGGCATCCATTACCAAAATACTTGCATTATACACATTAGATCTATATTTAACACCACTAAAGGATAATTTAAAATTTTTAATACAAAGAATTCACCTCCTTAGCAGCACTTGAGAACCTGATAATTTGTGATTTCGTTACGACTTTTTCCTTTTTTCCCGAATCACACATAAGTGAACTTAAACTTTGGGACTAAAACTTTACAGAGTTTCTTCACATCTTTCGCAGCAGTCAAAGCGTACCCACACACATTCTCTGTAATATAGTACATTGGCATACCTAATTGATCATTTCCAACATAGGCATGTAATATGGCAGCGTATCGAGTACTTTATTATCCGGCGCGTCTGACATCCGATCAAAACATAATGCATGACGCGGCGATGTCATCAGCTGACGTACATTAAACGCAATCTCATCGAAATTAATACGTTCGCTAGGCTCCAACTGCCAGCAGTTGAGCAACAATTGATACAAATCCTGAAAGACATATTGCGGTTGTGCAGGGCGTGAGCCACTTTTAATAGCTTCCAATAACTGTTGTGTGTTGGTTATATTGGCGTAAAGAGTGCCACCCAACGTACAACATTCCCAGGCGACACAAGCAAATGCCCAAACATCCGATTTCACTGAAAAATGCTGATAACGCAATACTTCCGGCGCTAACCAACGAGTTAGATCGATTTTCTTTTGATTTTGTGCATATGGGATAGGACCAAACATGGCCACTTTTAATTTTGCATCAGCCGTGACATAAACATTATGTGAACATAATTCTTTGTGCACCACTTTACAACTACTGATATACTCAAAAGCGCTAGATATCTCATAAATCCATTGTAATACCAACTCCTCGGAAAGTGCTGTAATACGTTGCATTGGTGTTGAGCTGGGTACACGTCTACTCTCGATTAAGCGACGTTTTAGGCTAACCGTTTGCTGCTCAAAAACCATATAAAACCAATCCGCGCTAGCCGAGATGCCATAGAAATCAAGTATATGCTCATGCCGTTGCAATTTGGAAAGATTACGAAAGTCACGTAATAAATGTGCCTGCTCTTTACCCTGCAAATCATCCAGAGCCAAAACATGCAGCTGACAATCGGCGCTAGCTTCCGGCAGTTCAGCGGATATGAATTTACCAGTAATCACCTCACCGTAACGTCCCTCGGCTATCACATCATTAACATTCATACGTAGCGCATTTCGAGGTAAACGTTTCGTTGTATCCAATGCTGAGATGAGTACATCAAGTTGCTGGCGGAAATTCTCAGCAGGTGGCAATTCATCCTCGGACACAAAACCATTATTCTCGCGCTCAATAATCGGTTGTTGCATTGTCATTTCATGTGCATTCCGATTAATGCCAATGCGCGCTTGACAAGTTTTATAGCGCAAATAGAAATATGTGAAAACGCTCAAAACCAAACAAATTGAGAATATTATGCAAGTTACCACCAATGCAATAATCGAAGCTCGTCCCGCATCAAAGGTGGCATATTTAAAATTATCCAGCGTAATTGTATGCTGATCGTGAGAGCTGCGGGTGTAGAGAGTTTTCGTAACGCCATCCAGCGTGCTGACCTGCAATTATTCGAGCTGAATGTTATTTCGTATAAATTCGGGCTATAACCCTAACTAGCTTGTTTGGTAGCAGGAACGGACCGTCGACTAATTTTGTGTCTAAAAAGTGATTTGTTAAAATTTCACTTTATTTAATCGAATGAATGTTTTTGGTAGCAAAATAGCTCACGCTTGGATAAATAACTTTTAAATATTATTTCCCAAAAATAACAACTGCAGAGTAATTATAATTTGACGATAGTGATGACAACTGACAATATGGAACTTTGTGGTATTATTTACTACAAAAAAAATATGACTAACAAGTACACTTACTTTAAAAGAACGATAAAAAAACTCCTTTACTTTGCTACTGGAAAAGCCACTTAAAAGATATGACATCTTTGAAGTGGCATTTCAGTAACTAGAGTCAGTCTCCGTTATGCTGATTCATGACCTCAAAGTTATAAAATTCTCGAAGTAGTCGCAGTTACCGAATATTATTGAAACAAAGTTACTTTTATCCAAAAGTAGCAAAAATTAGTGATTGGCTTTATAAAATTTGCCCGCTTGAAGTTGTCGTCTCCGTTTCTGTTACTTCGATGTTGGAATATACTTCAAAACTTACCAATCCCAGGCTAAGATGAATGTCAGCTTCAGTCGTATTCAATGGCACATTCATGTAAGCTCCATAAAGTTTGCCATCACCCACAACAAAGACGCGTGTACGATTATCCTCTGGCCCATTGTAAAACAACTCTGCAGCTATATAATATGGCACACCATCTTCTTGCGCTTTCTGCCAGTTACCTAACAGTTCAGTGTCAAATGGTTGACTCAATGCTGGATCAATACGTTCCACAATAATCAATACTTTACTTAATGGACCATTATCACTACGCATTGGCGGAATTTCTATAGTCATCTCTGTTTCAGTCGTACTTATTACACGCGGCTGCAGTGGCGTTGGACTTGGCACACCCACTAGCGTACGCGCCACTAACGAATCATTGCCACAAACTAGTTGCGCACACATTGCTTCCACTGTGATATTGTATTCAGTAGCCGGATGTAGATCAGTAATTTCGAAATTTGTCTCCATACCTTGTACTATGAATTCAGGTTGCGGAAAGAAAGGCAACGCCGAGTATGTATGCAGGACATGTGTACGTATTAGAAAATTTGTAATCTCTTGCACTGATTCGGAGTTCATTGTTCCTGTTTTGGTATTAGCTACAAAAGCTTTACCAGGCGCCACATGCATATCCCAAGCAATTGTTATTGTATTTTCGGTTGCATTCGCTATACGCAAGTTGCGTGGCGCAGTTTGTGTAGCCCATATTGTTGAATAATAACTGTGCACGCCAACACCGCCACAATATTGAGATTTATCAGCCAAACAACGTGTATTACATAGCTTATCATCCATGCGATCCTTCGAAATGATATTATTCGTACAGAAGCAACGCTCCGCATTAAGTATGGCATAATTAGATCTTTGATGTTCACATATTTCGACACAAGTTCGTGGTGTCTTGGCGTAGATGGATTCCTTTAGGAGATCAGTGCGTGCTGTGTAGCAGCCAACGTAATAAAATGTTGACTCACCAATAATGGGAACTATTTGTAATTGATCAGAGCTTTGTGCTTCTGTGAAACTTAAAAAAAATATGACAAAAAACCATGCTACAAACTGCATGGAGCGGTAAACGTGTTGTGTGCATAAAAGCGTTGAAGTTCTTTTGGTGTTGTTGTTGCTGCTTTTGCTACAACGGCAGGTGTGACTACACGCGTTACCTGGGCGGTGGCTGCTATTGTTATAAACTTTCTTTTTTCGCCGTAATAGCCATACCATTTGTTGTTGTGATTCTAACGAAATTTCTAACATTTGAAATGCTGCTTAATGCTACTGCCACTGTTGCTGAATTACGACTAATTAAATACCTCGCTAGTTATGTGCGTTCAGGGTACCACCCTCAAGTCAAAAATGTTTATTTTTTGTTGTGCTCTTATCAAATTCGTTGATTATATTTGCGCTTTTTCCTACTGTTGGCTGATCAATTAAGTTTATTTCTTTTTTTTGTTTTTTTTTTTGTTTTTTTACATTTATTAGATTTTCAAATTTTGTTTTTGGAATTTTTCTCCAACGTTTTTGTTTTTCTCGTTTACATTTTACTATAGAAATTCGCAGGCACATTAGTTGACGTGCACCATTCATGCCTTGTTTTTCTGCTTCATTGTCCAATATTCCAATACTATGCAGCGATTCAAAGCAAACAACCACACTACAGCACTCAATCAGTAACGTTCCATTTAAACTACACACGGCTAACTACTAAACGAGAATTGACAATGAAGCACGGCGCGCTCACTTGTATTTACTCACTTTAATATTATTATTCGTTTCGTAATCTGACAACATCTGCAAGCGATGGAGGCGAATTGAAATTATAAAGCAAAATCCATGCTTAACTGGCTGTCATGACCCAATGTTGTACTTATACGTACTAGCTTGTGGTGTTGTCTATATCGTTGTTACTTTCATATTTTGTTGTTTACTAGTAGCTCGAAATACTTGACACGCATGTAAAGAAAAGAGATCGCCAATGATATCACCTGTAATTCGTGGCCACCTTGTTTTCTCACTATTATTATTTTTCCACATTTTTTGCCTCTGTTACGCTTTGTTTTATTACTGGCTTTTGTATTTTACCTGTTTTTTTTTACCTTAGCCCGGCTTAAACGTGAGTCAAAGCCATTGATGACTAATACGCTCAACTGGCTTGTTCTTTTGTAGCCATACTCTTGTTGTGCTAATAGGAAAAGAGTGAGAGAACGTTGAAGGTGTGAAATGGGAGAGTATTCAGCACTGGGAACAGTTCATTACTAACATTTACCCTCTAAGTGCCGGGTAACTATGAATAAATAATAGGTTGATTGCATGGCATAGTAAAACAGGTAATAGCACGGCGGCCATATTGGAAATTGCTTCTCTAAAACATCAGAACAACACAGCACATGTTAAAATGTAAGCAAACCGATTGCAGGCAAGTTTGACAGTTAAGCGAAAATTGAAATGAAAAAAATCTAATCAGCTGTTGAGATGATATTACCTGTATAGGTATGCCATGGTTGATTGGTATTAACTCGTAAAGCCTTGTGAGCCTCGTAAAAATTACATATTTACTATGTTAACCGGTGAAGTCCCTATACCATATATAGATGTGATCAAAATCTTAGTAGCGTCTTATACTCAGTAGTGTTTTTCATAACTATGGCACTGTCAGAATTAAACTTTTTCAGGATTTGTACAAAGTTTAGAACGCAGTACAGATACTGACGTCTATGCTTATTTCAAAACTACAGGGTGTTTTTTTTACAGGTTTGTTTTTCGAATAGAGATAAAACTGGCATTTTGTGGTCAAATCTGGCAACTCTAATGTCATTTATGTTCAGTTTGGTTTGCCATTTCATCACGAACAGGTTGATAAAAGAACAACGCTTGCAAATCGTGCAAATTTATTTCGAAAATAATGGTTCAGTTCGCGAAGTTTACCGTGAGCTCCGTCCATTTTATGGTCGACATAATCGTCCATCAGAGCAATTAATTCGGTTAACCATGGATCGTTTTCGCACTACGTTTACTCTATGTGATAATACGCATCCGCAGAGACGTCGAACAGTGCGCACCGAAGAAACAATTGCCGCTGTAGAGCAAAGTGTTGAAGAGGACCCGAATGAATCGATTCGCCACCGTGCACAGCAATTGGAGCTTTGTCCATCAACTTTATGGAAGATTTTGCGCAAAGATCTTGGCTTGCGACCTTACAAGATCCAGCTTGTGCAAGAATTAAAGCCGCGAGACCATGCAATGCGTCGTGATTTTGGTGTATGGGCCGAAAATGAGATTGATTTCGATGCTGACTTTCATCGCAAAATTTTGTTCAGTGATGAGGCTCATTTTTGGTTGAATGGCTACGTCAACAAGCAAAATTGCCGCATTTGGAGTGAAGAGAATCCACATGAGACCCTTGAAACGCCATTACATCCACAAAAACTGACTGTTTGGTGTGCTCTATGGGCTGGTGGAGTCATTGGGCCATACTTCTTCCGCAATAATACTGGAGAGGCAGCTACCGTTAATGGAGACCGGTATAGAGCCATGATAACCGACTATTTTGTTCCCGAATTGGATGGCATGAATGTGGATGAGTTGTGGTTCCAACAAGACGGCGCTACATGCCACACAGCGCACGTCACAATCGATTTATTGAAGGAAACATTCGATGAGCGCATAATTTCGCGGAATGGACCTGTCAATTGGCCACCAAGGTCGTGTGATTTGACACCATTGGATTATTTTCTTTGGGGATATGTGAAGTCGCTCGTCTACACCAACAAACCAGAAACGTTAGGGGAATTGGAAGCCAACATTCGTGGCGTTATTGCCGACATACGGCCCCATATGCTCGAAAAAGTGGTTGAAAATTGGACCTGTAGAATTGGCTTTATTCGAGCCAGCCGCGGCGGCCACATGCCCGAAATCATATTTAAACATTAATGGCATAAAATTATCCTTCCAATAAAGCCAAATTGATGGACCTTAAAACGATTTTCTTGTGTTTTATTTCAATTCAAAGTTCTATACCCCTAAAAAAACACCCTTTAATACATGAAACACGTGTATGTGTTGGTGCTGTCAGTGACTAACCCATTTGTGCTGACTGGTACAAAAGTACACAGAAAGTTTTGTATATGAATTTTAAAGCAAAAGGCCATATTAATCGACTGTTTCTAGGTAATTATTATATTTGTTTGGAATTAATGAAAATTTAAAAATAATTTTTAATGAGCTGATGTGGTAACAATTGCCTGAGGTAAATATTATTTTGCGATTAAGGGGTCAATTCTGTACGTAACCGGTAATTTTGTACCTGGAAGATTATCTACCGAAAATCGTAACCGTTGGCAATGCTGTCAAAAACAAACAATGCGTAATAGAGACTAAAATGTAAACGCGAACGAAACTTCGTCTAAAAAAGTGCTTATATTGATTATTAATTCTTGTGAACTAGTACATATGTGTACAAAATTTGCAGTATTTTCTGTCCACAAAAATGTTTACAAAACACGTGCAATTTTTCGCGGTTACGCGACGTACCCACCTATTTTGTAAGCACGTATTCGAGCTCAGCGTGTAAAATCCGTAAGAAAGCATGTAGTTTTGTTGTAGTTCCATAACATATCGTCGGTTGAGTGGAAGATCACCATATTTCAAAATATTTTTCAAAAACGCCCTATCTCAGAATTTGTTTCAACGACGTTCTATTTCAAAATTTGGTTCAAGAAGGACCTATCTCAGAATGAGTTTCGAAAACGCCCTATCTTAATGAAAATGCAATATATTTTCAGCCGAAATAGGGCTTTTTTGAACCAAATTTTGAAATAGGGCGTTTTTGGAAAACATAACATTCTAAGATAGGGCGTTGTTGAAACAAATTCGGAGATAGGGCGTTTTTGAAAAATATTTTGAAATAGGGTGATCTTCCACTCAGCCGTCGATATACAGGGCAGTGTGATTTATGTCCGAAATATGAATAAATTATTTACTTTAGTTATAGTTTTCAGAATTTTTTCCAAATTGCTATTCTTAGAGATAAACGTCAGTAGTAGAAAGAGTATTGACCAAGGAACCCAAAAAAAGGCTATTTGAAAACTTTGTATGGTAAAATTTTGGTACTCTGGGCAGTCGCTGACCATGCCTCATTCACACTTTTTGTCGTCATACCTATTTAGGCCGAGAGCACGCTGTGTGGAGGCTATATATTATATTGGTCCAATATTTTTCATTACATATTTAATGAGAGCAAAAGTTGAAAAATTTGATGTTCCTATCTATCCAGGAATTATCACCCCTGCAGGTTAGGGGCTTAGAATATGCCCGAGGTAGGCATACCGGTCGTAAGAGGCGACTAATATGCACAAAGGTAATGACGTGCAACTGGTACGAACCATGGACCTTTTGTAGGGAAAATTCAAATCGGCACACCACAAATTGGAAGAGAAGCTTGGCGCAAAAATCTCTTAGGAGGTTTATGATGATATACCTGTTGTATATCGCGCCATAAAGAGAGAAAGAGAATGACGTGCAACTCGATGATTGATCTACGGATATGATGCCTCTCACCTCTTATTACTCATCTCATGTGACATGACCTAGAAGGTTCCGTCATACCAAATCGCTCCCACGACGTCGGGCAGTACCGCAAGGGAGTACCGGAGCGTAACGGATTCATAACCGGCCAAGGACTGTCAGTTCGGCAGCACTCCCCAAAACCTTCGGGGAGTGTTTTTGTCGTTACAACAACAACACCCAGGAATTATAGCCCAAATTGATAGCAATCGATTGTATGGGGGCTATATTTTAGATTTCTCCGATGTTATTGGTTCCGACAAATGATTAATACTTTATAAAATGGCGGACGCACACCGACTTTTAGCCAGATATCTCTAAAAATTATGATCTGGAACAGTGATAGGCACACCAACCCAGTCACAATTTATAATTGTATTGGTGCGCGAGGAAATGCATGCTTGCCACATTGTTTCATTGTGTTTCGAAGTGAAAATGGCGGATTTCTTATAGAAAAATATTTCGATGTACATATATTGCGGAAAATTAAAAAAAAAGCTCGGGGCTTAACTCGTTCCATTTTATTGCTTTTTTATACCAAAAAAAAAATTTTTTTTGTTGATTTTCCAAAAGTTGTATCAAATTGATTTTCTAAAAGTCTTTTCATCTTATCAGGAAATTTCTTTCTAGAACTTCAGTCCCATTCGGACAGTTCTAAAGCAGATTAGTTTTGGCTAGTTCTCAAACGGTTTCATATCGGATTGTTTATGGGTTGTGAATGAGAAGTTTTTGATAACCGATAATCCAAGGTGTCTTTTAACTGTCGCTTTTGCAATCGGTGCAGAACGGGATACAAAGTGTGTAGTATTGTCTTTCCTTTCACTCAATTTTCAAAATTAAGTCCAATGAATTCTATAAATGCATTTATATTGTTATTTTCACTCAATACTAGGGTTCCCCCTGGCCCTTTTTTAACATCAGTTAGTAATGATGAAGGTAATGTTTTTCTAGGTCCCGTTATGCGAATAATACAAGGTGGCTCTGCCTAGCACCATATCAGGGAAGATAGTTCTTTGGATTCCGCGGCTTCTAGACGTTTCAACGCCAATCAACCGTCCCTCGTACATACAAATTTATCCCATACGTTCTATTAGCAAAAACACCGTGGCTCGAAAAAAGTGACATTGATTGTATTCAATTCAAATCGTCATATGCATTTTTGTTTCAATCTTGCTTACCACACACTAAACAAATTTCTCGCTCTCACATCTCATTATAACGAAATAAAATTACTTAGCTCCAAGCGTTCGTGAGTTCGTTTACATCATTGAGCAGTAATAGCTGATTTAACTTGCTGGTATAAATTCAGATACAATCGCGCTGGATTGCGAAGCAAGTCAACGTCATCTTTAATGTCAACGTAGGCAGAGAATGAATATACGATCGAAATGAGCAGTCTTTTTTCAATATCTCTCCAATCTCTGCAAATTTGTTGCGAGGCAAGTGGAGGCGAATGTGTAATTTTTTATAAATAAATCATTGAATGCTCAATCTCTCTGTACTAGCACGCGAGAACAGACTTCGTTGGTGTTCGCTGTGCAAAGTTCCAGATTATTTCACAAAAGCACAATTTGTAAAGAAAAATCGCCCAATTTTTTGGCTTGGAGCGTTTATATCAAATAGTTCAAACTATAGTCGTGCTAGTACCTGCCTGAGAGTACCGGATTGATATTCAGCAAAGGACTGTTATTTCGATATTGATTTCAAAAACGAACAATGCGCAATAGAGAATAACGGGTCAATTCTGTGCGTAACCGGTAATTTTGTACATGGAAGATTATCTAACCGAAAATCGTAACCGTTGGCAATGCAGTTCATAAAACCGCGATTCTAGCGTACATGGCAACGCTGTCAAAAACCAACAATGCGCAATAAAGAATAAAATGTAAACGCGAACAAAACTTCCTATAAAAAAGTGCTTATATTGTTTATTAATTCTTGTGAACAAAAATGTGTACAATACTTGTGGTATTTTCTGTCCACAAAAATATTTACAAAACACGTGTAATTTTTTACGGTTACACCACGTTACCACCTATTTTGGTGGTTACGAAATTGACTTGCAACTTAAGCCGGCAGAACACCAAAGGAGTGTAAAAGCTTCCAAACTATTTATTTGTTGTTACCACACTAGAATTCGGGCGTAAGTAGCGACTAAAATCTTAATAAACCTTTTTGTGCTTGCCTTATAAAGTGTTTGATTGAAAGCAAGAAAAAATTAAAAGTGCTCGCAATTTTGGTTGCTCTCTTCTAAGCAGGAAGTTCACATTTAATTTTCAAAACAAATTTTAAAATTTGAAAAAATTATTCAAAAGTCGCTAAGTGTTGGCGAAAAAAACCGGCTTGTTATTATTACATTTTAGCTAAAGTCTTGTTTAAGGCCGAGTTTCTCGAGTCACTACGTTTAGTTTTCCCTTTGATGTGTAACTTTTACTCAAAAAAGTCCAAAAAAAAGACCGCCCAATCTTTGATAAATCTTTCAATCTGGTTATTTTGGTGCTCTGCATCTGATTGTTGCGATCGGAACCGAATCGTTTTGATGTCAACTAAACTAAACCCAAACGGACGTGAGACCAACATAGCTAAGTTGGTGCTGTTGAGTTGTATTTGAACTACGCGCGGTGACGGTTAATTAAATTAATTAAAGCGGTGTTAAACAAAATAAACAAAAACAGCAAATTGCTGGTAAATACTTGCAGATCTGTTCAAGCTACTGTATACATACTAAAAGGGTACATAGATACATATGTACGCATTTACATAAATAATTGTGATAGAATGCCAGAAATGAATAATAATAAATCTCCATAATCGGTTTCTTAGTGTTATTGCGTTGATTTTATTACGACTATCAATTACAGATTTTATAAATATTGTTGACTTGGTTGATTTTATTATTGTTATTATTACTGTTTTTATTTTACTTTGTTTAAATGTATCCAATTCTGTGATTCTGGTTCTGTAATTTACCTAGAAATGTCTGAGAACGTGGATTTATTTCTCGATTCTGTCTTTTTCCATCTATCTAAAACTGATGTGTTTTCCATTGTTTTGCTGTTTTCCAACTTTTTTTAAAATATTTTTTTTTTTTAATTTTGTTTTTTGCATTGTGTTTGGCCTTGAAAATGTGTTTAAGCTTGAAGTTCAAAGCTTTGATGTGCAAAAGTCTACATCAAAAAAACTGTTTTGAAATTTCTAAGGCAATATGTATGTATGTGTATATTCAAACAGTGTTGTGCTACACAATAGCAGCATGAAATCATCAAAAGTTACCAGTTTGGAGCTTTTCGTTTTTAATAGAGACTCCACAAGCATTTAAGGTGGAAGGTTCGAAGTGCATAAGAAGAACTTTCGGGAAAAATGGCCTAATCTGCAAAAAGTGAACTTGCTTAATTATAGCTATCGAAACAATATTTAATTATGTCGTCAAATTCTAACATTGATTTCTAATATGTCTCTAATTTACCTTTAACAGAGGTGGGTAGTAATCATTACGTAAGGAATGAAATTACCTTCGATTCCCAATTACAAGTAATCGGGAATGTATTCAATTCCTTTGCTTCACACAAAATGAATTAATTACATTACAATTCCTCAAAGAAAATTACCAGAAGTAATTTCTTCGTTTTGAGGCTCGAGTACATGGATTTTTTTTTGAAATTGAAAAATACTACTCTGGGGAAATGTAATTTCTGGAAAATTTTCAATTCCTCAAAACGAGGAAATTACTTCTGGTAATTTTTTTTTTTTTTTGTGGAATTGAAATGTATTCAATTTTTTACTGGGGAATGGAATTGTAATTGTTATGGGATTGAATTTACCCAGTTCTGACCTTTAACATATTTCTCCAACCTCTAATTTTTATACCGAGATAAGTTAGATACATACTCCTCACCTCTCATTATCATACTCATGGTTTCCCTTGCCTATTTATGGACTGCTATGTAAAGCTTTTATGGCTATGCCAAATAAGCAATTTCAACAGTTTCTTCAGGAATGCAACGGAGATTCAGACAAAGCAACTCCTTCGGGTTATTTTTTTAACTTGATGCTGGCAAAGACAACACGCTTTAAGGTCTGCTTTGTCTGCCCTGGATAAAGAAGCGATTAAAGTGGGTATTGCCGCAAACGAGAACAAGACGAAGTAGTTGCAGAAATGCGTTGCCTCTTACGACAGGCATACCTAGCTCGAGTATGTTCTAAACCCGTCAGCCTACAGCCACTTCACTTTTGGAACTTAGAAATTTTAAACGTTAAGTGACGTCGTCTATTTGGGAACCAGCGTTAACACCGAAAATAATGTTGGCCCAGAAATTCGATGCAGAATCCGTCTTGCTAGCAAGCACTTGTTGATCTGTGGAGGCAAATAAGAAGTAAAGTCCTCTCTCGGCAAACAAACATCATGGTCTATAAGTCTCTCATCGAGGGGAGCTCCCTCTAGTGATCGAACCTTCTTGTGTGTTTTGTTGTCATCACCTTACCAGCTAGGAGAGCACCGTCGGTACTCGCTTGCTCTATATCCAACGAACTACCTAATTGTCAAATAAAATACAAACGAACCTACCTTTTTCCTGGAACAACATCGATACAATCTCAATTTGTGAAGCTAACTTTGAGAACTAACCTTAATCTCAAGTCTGCAAGGTTAGTTCTTAAGTTTTTTTGTTTTAAACGAACAGGTCGTAGTAATTTTTAATACAGGACTTCGATATTTTCAAACTTTTTTTTGTATACTAAAAAAATTTTATTACCATACCGAGATCTAAAGTGAAGTGATCTACCTCAAATATCAACGGCACTGTGGTTGGAAAAATCAAAAAACTTCCATCAATGCATATCGGAGAGAAGCAACAAATTTTTTAACCCACAACTCAGCTTAATTGAAATATAAATTAAAATAAATATGCTCTATCTACCCTCCCTTTGCCATCCAAACGTCATAAACGACCAAACTTGTTTTCTTATTAATATTGAGGGAGATTTAATAACATAGAGAGAACGACTTGTTTATCAATTAATTGATGTCGGATGGCAAAGGTCTTTGCATTTTAGACTAAAAATCGCTGTCAATCGAAATAAAATATGCATTTCGCTAGCGAAATTGTCTAACAAAGCAGCGGCGTTATGAGCTGCAAATTAAATTAAATTATTTAAAGGTATTTACATATGTTTCAATGTATGTCTTGGTGCTTTTAATTTGTTTGACATTAAATGAGTTCCTTGCCGTTTGTTGGGCTCAATTCAACAACAACAAAATATCAAGTTTTTTTCTTAGTACAAGATGATTAATCTTGAGAAGTATCTGTGTATGTCGAAAACGTTAACACACATTGGATATGAGTGGCCATGCAACATATGATTTTACATGCTCACTTACAGTAGTAGTCAGATAAATAGTGCCTCCGCATTAGTTTTTGAAATTCTTTATATGACCTCAATCTGATTTTATGGGTCATACATTTTAGTGAAGAATGTTCGAATTTCGACATTTTGTGCTGAAAGAAACAGTAAAGTATTCTTTTTTTCACCCAAAATGTTGGTTCTGCTGATAACCTTAATATGTTAGAAGTTTTTACAGGATTAGAGTATTGAATTCAAGTCTGCCGCGACATAGGCGAATGATGGGAGAACAAAGAGAATAGTACAAGTACCTCCGTACAGTGAAGACGCTTCAAGTTTTTTTCTCTATAACTTTCTCTCTCCCTTGTATGTCCTTTTTTGTTTGACCATTGTTTTTAAGAAAAATTGAAAAATTTAAACGCGAAGAGAAAACACAAAAGAGAAAGCACGCAGAATTGAATTCAACAATTTCCTCTTGTACAAGTGCGCTTACTTTGAGAAAATAATATTACTCTCTCACAGTGAAAACTATTTTGACAATGTCGCCGATTATTCGATTTCTATTTACTATTAGGTTGTTGTAACAATGCTTTGCTCTGCCTAGACGTCACTTTCTTTGTGATCAAAATTGTCTAACGAGAGCCCCAGGAACCTTACGGCTTCAATAGGGTTGGACCAAAGTGAGATCGTCTGTTGAACAGATGATTGGTGTCATGGGGAGACACACTACATGCCGGGCACACATTTGGCATTTCAGGGTTCGGTCTGTATAGGTAGGAGTATAATCTATTACAGTATCCAGGGGGAAGTGAGGCTAGCATGACTCTTGTCTCCCTAGGCAGTTCGCGTTCATCTTCGGCAACAGGAGGCGTCAATGCCTGAATGACGGCACTCACTGGACGAGAGCGTACAAAGGAGTTCACCGACTCTGCGTAGATGTTGTTGGGGGCCTGTCGATGCAAATTTGTATCAAACGGCGAAAAAATGTGGTGCCGGATTTTATCATAGTGCTTATTCTTACTTAGTCTTAGGCTCAAATCACTGGATGTTTGGCCCTAAAGCCGTTTTCTACTGTTTAGCTTTTCTTTCTCTTTTAGTGTAGTTAGAATCTGAGATCGTGTTGCATCCTTAAACTTTACTTACCTTATCCTCAAAACAATTGTGTGTTGTAATATTTATCTGTTCACAACTGTGCACGTAATAAGCTCAGAGCAAACACGATGACATACTAGTCATATTGCGTCTTGCTCACTACTCGCTACTTATAAATACATACTTATTTATGGTAAGACCAGAACAGGTGTAGCCCAGCCTCTATACAAACTCGATTTCTTAGACACTAAACACTAAAAGTGCATGTACCTATGTGTGTATTAGCGATGTTAATCCCTTTTTTGATGCCAAAAATTGCTGGATTTCTTTTTTACAATCTGGATTCGAAATATGTTGCTAAAAACTAAATAAGTATGTGTTATTTATATATAAAAATTATCCTTGATTTGCAAATTTTCAACAAAAAATATGTTTAGCCAGCGGATTCATTTTAAAAAATTCATAAAACCAATTCCTTAACAATTCGAAAAGTTTGCTTGAAGAATACAATAGTTTTGAGAAAAAAAAATTTGGAATATTTTCATGATTTTGTTTTGTTTTTAATGTAATAACTATAAATTAGCTCAAGCTCATTTTTTCTCTTAAGAACATATATATTAAATATTAAAAGTTTTTATTTGAATAGAGAAGGAAAATTTAGAAACAATCGCCATAGTTTTTCATAGATCCATTTCGAAAGCTACTAGACTTTTTCAACAGAGAAATTTTGGTACGTTCTGCTAACCATTAGGCTATCAGAACGATGCGTTTTTTGTCAGCTGAACTCCTATTTCTATTATTGTTGTTGTTGTTTTTAGCCTACCGTAAGGAAAAAGAAGGTTGGTAATCAGAGATGGGAGGCATCATATCTGTAGATCGACCATCAAGTTGGCATTACCCTTGTGGGTTTTAGTCGCCCCTTACGCACGGCATACCTAGCTCTGACATATTCTAACCCCCTAACCAGCAGGGGTCACCTATTTCTATTCATTATTACCATACATAGCGCAAGTGGCGACACTTTTTGACATTATCATTGCTAATGATTTTATTATATCCTTCAAGGTCAGATATGTATGTAGTTTCTCAAACAATTTCTTTTTTCTTTTTTTAACTAAACGAATACCCGAATCCCGGGACTAATCGCGGGATTGTAAAATCAGATTCTGAAAATCCCGAGAATGTAAAATCATATCCGGGCATTGTCAAATTCCACAAACTTGGCAACCCTAGTATGCATGTATGCTCTCACCTGTCAATGACATGTATTTTAAATAAACTTTTGAATTTTTATTTTATTTGCAGCGAAATTTCCATTTTCCCGCTGCACTTTTTTCCCCCCACTTACCACACACGGATCGTGTCTTGTCACTCTACTTCGCCGTCGTTAGTTTCTTGTTGCTTGACATCACTTTGAATTTGCCAAGTGCGGCTACTACTGATGACGAATGCAAGCTGCCTAAAAAAAATTATTTTTGGATTCGTATAATTAGGGAACAAATTAAAAATATACAGACACTATTCGTCAACGTACCAAACCTACCTTCGCTTTGCGTTGAAATTATTATTCTCATTTCAAATTTGGTTTTGGTTTTTAATTTTAAAATTTTTGGTGTTTGCCACACTCACCAAGTTTTTGCTTATTATTTTTTTTTTTTTTGTTTTTGGTGCTTGCCAAGAATTCGAATATTGCAGCATTTTGTTTGGCATCAATTAATTATCTTGTAAAATATTAATTTTGCAGTCTAGGGCCGAAATATTATAACGGCATTGTTTCTGTAATCAGTTGAGGGTCACAAAGTCAAAGTAAAGTCACAAACAATGTTTTTGGTTCTGTACAGTGCTTCTGTTCCGGGCTTGGCCTCGTTCTTCAAACTTGATTTCGGGTTCTTTCCAGTTTCGTGCTTGTAAAGTTTTTTAGTCATGTCCTTCAAAACTAATTTATTTCCGTTTCATTCCGATTTCGGTTTTGTGGAGAGTTTCGTTTCCGGCTTTGGTCTCGCACTTCAAAACTAATTTAATTGGTTTCGCTCCTTTTATTTTAAGTAAAACTCAGCATTGGTAGTACCAGACGCCCAGGGCTCTTATTTGCAAACATTTATCCGGCTAATCGAGTCTAACAGTCGAATAGCAACTATTGAACTGCTTGAAAATCGAATAGCAATCATTCGATTTCGACTAATCGACTAACTGTAACTATTCGAATTGTGACAGTTTGATAAATACAATTTTTATAATAAAAGAATTCATAATTTTTTATAGTTGCAACGCATAGTTTCTGTGAGTTTATGAAGGTGTTGGAGCTCAGTTCCACGCGAATACATAACTTATCACCGTATATTGTATTAACCGCAGAACGTAAGAAAAAGTGATACAGAATGAAATTAGTACAAAAGAAGACATTCTGTCAAGTAATCGAATGCAAACAACTACATAGACGATTAGTGTTAATTTTTTGAAACAACTATCTTAAATCGAAAATTCAACGAAATTCGGAATAACAGAATTATGGCCTTGTTGTGTGATTTTTGTTTATCTTGTAGTGTGATTTCTGAATTCGGCTGATTCCTGGCCGCAACTCTGGTAGTTCGGGTACCAACTTTCTTGTCTCGATGATAGTGTGGTTCTTTATGGCCCTGAAATGGTTTATTGTATTGAAATCCTTTGATGGTCGGGGGTCACTTTTCTAACGCCACTCTTTCTCTGGTCCCACCATATCGAAACGGTATGTTGCCCGGGCCTATCGTAACAACAACTATGTGATTATATTAAAAAGAACTAGTCTCAGAATTTTCCGAAATATATAATGCTTACATCTTATATCATATATGTACTATATATGTATATAAGTGCACTTTATTCCCCACTATCTGAACCTTTTAAAACAAAAATTTTTAATTTATTACACTCTTCTCTCTTTTCAGTTGAGTCTATTGTAATATCAACGTAACACAAGCTTGCCAAATCGTAGAAGCTGTCCCTGTAGTCCGTAGGAATCGTACACACACAGCCGTGAGCATGCCTGGAACGGCAGTTCAGATAATAAACACATCGGAGGAGCACACTTTTGTGCTTAACGAGGATGCGCTTAGTGAGGTATTGATGCGTGACGAGATTAAAGATCGTTATGTCTGTGTCGTATCAGTGGCTGGCGCATTTCGGAAAGGCAAAAGTTTTCTACTCGACTTTTTTCTGCGGTACCTATACTCCAAAGTGAGTTAAAAATTCATATTTAATAAACAGATACGTTTATATAATATATTTCCGTATTATCTTATTAGTATGTACGACATGATGTGGTAACCGATTGGCTTGGCGATGATAACGAACCGCTCACGGGCTTTTCGTGGCGCGGTGGTTCCGAACGTGATACCACAGGTATATTAATGTGGTCCGAAATATTCCTGCACGATTATCCGAATGGTGATAAAGTGGCCATTATTTTGCTTGATACACAAGGTGCTTTCGACAGTCAAAGTACAGTGCGCGATTGTGCTACAGTTTTTGCTCTAAGCACAATGGTCTCATCCGTACAGATATATAATTTGTCACAAAATATACAAGAAGATGATCTGCAACACTTGCAACTATTCACAGAATATGGTCGTTTAGCATTAGCCGATACAGGCAAGAAGCCGTTTCAACGTTTACAGTTCTTGGTGCGCGATTGGAGTTTTCCATATGAAGCGGAGTATGGCGCTTTAGGTGGCGATAAAATACTCAAGCGCCGCCTAGAAGTGTCTGATAAACAGCACCCAGAACTGCAGTCGTTGCGACGACATATTGCATCCTGTTTTATGGAAGTGGCATGCTTCTTAATGCCACATCCTGGCTTAAGTGTTGCAACCAATCCGAAATTTGATGGTCGTCTAAAGGATATAACACCCGAATTTAAACAAAGCTTACGTACATTTGTGCCAATGCTGTTGTCACCGGATAATTTAGTATACAAAGAGATCAGTGGGCAAAAAGTGCGTGCACGCGACCTCATACAATACTTCCAATCGTATATGAGCATCTACAAAGGCAATGAGCTGCCAGAGCCGAAGAGTATGCTAGTGGTAAGTATTTTAACATATAGATATTGTACAGATACATAGAACAGCATCCATTTTGGAACGCAATAGTTCAACTAGAGAATAAACGAACTGTACGCATATCGACCGTTTTAATATTTCACAGCGAGGCAGAGGTTTAGCCAGATAACGAATAAGGCACTTCAATGCGGACGCCTCAAATCAAATAAAACGAAAGCCCCAGCGGGTAGAGCCCTTGAATATACCCGCGGTAGGTAGGCCACAAAAATACACGTCCAAGGAGTCAAAAAAATTATTCCCAGATTCATTTTGGCAAAGGATTTCTCATATCCGTAACACCCCCCAAACCTTCGGAGAGTGTCTTCTAGTTACAACAACAACAACAATAAGGAATATCTAAGGTCTTTATGTAACTTATCCATCCGACAGAGTTACAGGAAAGTATCGATTGTCCTTAGCGACGGTACTGTCTGGTTCCGCGGCCGGCCTCGTATCAATTTCGCTGACAGATCATTATGAAGTCTTCGTTGATCTAGGTCAAACTTTGAGCCAACAGCAAGAAAAGCAATTACTCACCACCATAGAAGTTCGGGTAGCCAGAACATGTAATCTATGTTGCAAGCTTTCCAACGCACTCCTCCTAGGTAAAAGTGATGCCTCAACGGGAGTGTCATATTGATCAATATTTTTTCTTTTCTATGTAATCTGTAAAAATACCTCAGCGCTGGTCAATTGAGCTATGTTGACCGGCTACAGATGCTAATCCTTGCAACGAATCACTTACTCCTCTAAATCGTCAGATTCTTCACCTCGGACCATATATATATGGTCATCTTCTGGCAAGGCTGGCCTGAGAATGAGTCATTTTGGAAAGCGTTACTCAACAGCATACGCATAGAGTCGCTGCAGGAACGAGGGAGAACCGAATAACTCTGGTTCATTTTCTTTAAACTCTTATCTATCCGTACTAACCAGGGCATGCCAAACTTCATTGAAAATGTTGTTCTCTAACCTTGATGTTTTTATTTTGATATTATATAAAGAACCAGTTTTTGGTCCGAGCTTAATCGCACTGAAAATCTGGGCCTTAGATCAACAAATTATAATTATTCGCTATTTTAGGCCACCGCAGAGGCGAATCATTTGACAGCCGTTGCTGCAGCGAAGGAACTTTACAATCAGCTTATGGAGGAGGTTTGTGGCGGAACTAAGCCGTACTTAAGCACAGCGCATTTGGAAACCGAACATTTCCGTATCAAAGATCAGGCGCTATTTCAAGTAAATGATACACCACTTATTCACATTTTTTTCTAAAGTTTTATTAATTTCATATTTTTTAATAAAACAGTTTGCATCCAAGCGAAAAATGGGTGGCGAAGAATTTTCTGAGAAATTCCGTCAACAATTAGATTTGGATTTAGAAGACTCCTATGTCACTTATAAAGCGCACAATGAGAGCAAAAATATATTCAAAGCTGCACGCACGCCGGCCGTGTATTTCGCATCAGCAGTCATTTGTTACGTTCTAAGTGGAATATTTGGCTTAATAGGCCTTTACACATTTGCCAATTTCTGTAATCTAGTGATGGGTGTGGCTTTATTGACATTAGCATTGTGGGCGTATATAAGGTAAGGAGTGAATAAGTTACATCACCATGCCAGCCGGATTTTTAATGTATTTACATTAGACTATCTCAACCTTTGAGTAGGTTTAGAGAAACTTTTTTTAAAAAGTCACATTAGTTGACAGAAAGGACGAAGCTTAAAACGTTTGCATAATAATCGCAGCAAGACACTACTAAGCACTTTGGGTCAAAATTTTAACACATTAACAAATTTTTTTATTAGACTCTAATACAAAGCCTTTTTACTAAGCAGTTAATAGGGGCAAATGTTAGTAGCTTTTTCTTCAGCAATAAGCAGTTTGTAAGGGCACTAAGCAGTTTGCAAGCACACTAAGGCTTTGTACTAAGCTGTTTAAAATGTAAACAATGAGCAGATTATTAAATGTTTTAGGCCCGGTTTTTCAGTACAAGTTCGACTCAATTTGTCAGTTAAACTAAGCTTATACGCATATTGTCACTTGCGAAGCGAATGAAAATTTTGTCGAATTTCGCGGTCTCGAATTGCGAGATGCGAATCTCCAGCGAATTCGCCAAAACAAGTCGAGTGAGTGACGAAGATGAATTTGTCGAATTGCCAAAAGCGAAAAAATCATATTCGCTTCGCCAAATCTGTCAAAATTTGTCGAATGCTTATTGTGTTCGCGCTTAAAAGTAAAAGGGACGCATTTGCATGTATTTGAACGTTTTCAATTTAATAAATTGAATAAATAAATAAAAGTGAGTAATTAATTTAATTAAATTGAGTTATTTGATTGAATAAATGAAGTTTTCAGAATGAATTCCAAAAGCTGGTCGAGCTGATGGAAAATAATCCAGACGTCGCCAGAGGCATGGGGAATTTTGGAGAGACCAGGAGGAGCAGGGCAGAATTGTGGGACCATTTCGAGACGGATCTTAACTCCATAGGTCCTCTGTGTGCACTGTGGACGGAAGCTCCATGGGATTGGAGTAATCCCTTATAAAACGCCGCTGATGTAGAAGATCAAGCTTATAAAACATTTTGGTAATTGTTTCCTTTAGGAGACAACTGCTAAAACACGTCCAAAAATATTGGGAGATGTATCAAACAACGCGTTTTGACTTCGGTATCAACAATCCGAAAGCGAATTTTCAATTTTTTGTTTCAGTGAAAAGTTATTCGCAAAAAACCCATAAATGACCCAGGTCCGATCCCAAATAGTGGGCTTGATCCAAGGTATTTATGTGCAGAACACCTTTCAGCATAGGCGGCCTTCGGCCGCGCTTAAAAAAAAATAACCCTTAGCCGGAACACACTTTTTGCACTTTTCGGTACACCACAATCTGTGATTACAACAACCACATGAAAATTACGAAAAATTTTCAACTTTGATGGCAAATATCTCTTCACTGAAACAAAAACTCGAAAATCCGCCTCCGGATTATTGTTACCGAGGTCAAAACGCGTCTTTTGATATCTTTCCCGATAACTTCAGACGTGTTTTAGCAGTTGTCTCCTAAAGGAAACAATTACCAACATTTTTAACTTTATTTATTACTATTTAATTAAACTTGCTTTTTACATTTCTGTTTGTGCACAAATAAATAATAAAAACAGATGACAGAAACGTCAAGTTCGGATGAACTAATTAAATTTGTTTGAATGGCAACGACACATGGCAGTCGAATAAGTTCATTCGCCACTCACAATGCAAATTTGATGTGAGTTCGCCAATCTGTTCGACTCGCCAAATATATTCGCTTCGCAAGTGACAATATGCGTATTAAACTTGTTACGCAATTTTTCAGTCAACTTTAAACGTAGTTTAAGCGGCCAATTTGGCAGGGTTAAACTCTAGTTAACCTGTCAGCTGTTTGCATATTTAAATATTTTGGTTGTGAAACAATAAACTGAACGCAATTAAAAAAGGACGATATTTTTATATTTAATTAAATACTGCATATATCATCTGACAAAAGTGATGCAGAAATTAGCGAAATCCTAACTATTACAATACTGAGGAGAAGCAATGGCGTTGAATATGTAAGCAAATGTCATCTGTTGCCGTATCTAGATAAAAAACCAATGTTGCGGTATAAAATGCAAATCTTAAAAGCGGCCTTAAACTTTCACTGAAAAACCGCTCTGCAGTTTAACTGGAGTTTAAGTTTATGCCGAGTTTAAGCAAACTTAGTTTTAACTGAGCTTAACCAAGGACTGAAAAACCGGGCCTTAAAGTTATAATTTTATCACGTTAAGGAGGTTTTTAGTGATTTCTTTCTGGTTTTCGTTTTTGTCCTTTTTATTACTGTGGCTATTTTTCTTACGCGGATCTGTTGTTGTTGTTGTTGTTAACAGTGCTTCGTCCTGCCCAATGGGCTCGATCACTCTAAATTGTCATCAGGCTCTTCTAACGGAAGTCCGAGGAAATGCGCAGTTTCCACAGGGTTGGACCAGAGTGATGTGGGTGTTAGAAGAGTGGGTTCAACTGAACAGGAAAAGAGATGTATGGTATCATGAGGGGTCATACCACATGCAGGGCATGTATTTGGTATGTTGGGGTTCAGTCTGCATAAGTAAGAGTTTAACCTATTACAATATCCAGAGCGAAGTTGTGCTAGTATGACTCTAGTCTCCCTCGGAAGTACACGCTCCTCTTCAGCCAATTCAGGTGGTTGAGTATTAATAACGGGATTCACAGGCCGAGATCTGAGGGATCTGTCTACCGACTCAGTGTGGAGGTCATTTAGAGCCCGTCTATGGTTCCGCAGATCAAACGGCAAAGAGATATGATGCCGGATCTCATCGTAATGCTTACGGAGATGTCTCCTTATGTCTCTGGGGGGCGGTGCTACATCCAAAAGATGTCGGTTTGGATGACTAGGTTTGTGACAGTTCAGAAGGAACTGTCTACTCAAGAGTTCCGCGTGCTCTTGAACATAGAGCAATTTCGCCTCTTGATGGAGGTGAGACTCAGATAACATAAGCAGGCATCCCGTAGCAGTTCTGATGGCGGTGTTTTGGCAGACTTGCAATTTCCTCCAATTGGTGTCAGAAAGGTTGGGCGACCATATAGGCGCAGCATAGTCAATAACCGGCCGGCCAATAGCCTTATATGTAGCAAGCAATGTTTCTTTGTCTTTTCCCCAAGTACTGCCGGCCAGTGACTTGAGGATCTTATTGCGGCTCTGTACCTTTGAGGCTATTGCGGTGGCATGACCAGCGAAGGTGAGGCCGTTGTCAAATGTCACGCCCAAGATTTTTGGGTGGTTGACAGTAGGTAGAGGTACTCCATCTACGTGGACATTTAACTCTTGCCCCATCTGCGCATTCCATGTGGTAAACAGGGTCGCCGTAGATTTAGTCGGAGACAGGGTCAGATCACGCTCGGTGAAGAAGCTGGAAAGGTCATGGAGGTAACTGTTGATTCTTATACAGAGTTCATCAATGGAGGGACCCTTGCCCGAGGCCATTATCGTGCAGTCGTCAGCGTAGGAAACAATGGAGACTCCCTCTGGTGGGGGGGGAAGTCTCGAAATATAGAAATTAAACAAGAGGGGAGAGAGAACACCACCTTGCGGCACCCCTTGTTTTATTCTTCGTGGTCTAGATTTCTTGTTCCTAAATTTGACTGTTGCCTGTCGACCATTGAGGTAATTAGCGGTCCACCTCTTAAGGCCGGCAGGGAGCGGTGTCTCATCCAGGTCTCGGAGGAGAGTGGCGTGATTGACCGTGTCGAAAGCATTTGACAGATCAAGTGCCACGAGAACCGTCCTATGGTTTGGTGGATTTTGATTCAAACCGTTGTTAATCTGCGTTGTAATGGCGTTCAAAGCGGATGTCGTGCTGTGATTTTTGCGAAAACCATGTTGATGATCGGCCAATTTTAGATTTGTAACGAAGTAAGGAAGCAGAATGGACTCTAGCAATTTCGCTACCGGCGAAAGGAGGGATATCGGACGATAGGACTCTCCTAGGTTCGCCGGCTTCCCTGGTTTTAGTAGGGGAACTACAATCGCTTGTTTCCATATCTCAGGAATAACGAAGGTAGTTAGAGAGAGATTGAAGAGAGCCGCTAAATAATTCTGTCCTTCATGGCCAAGGTGTTTGATCATCTTCATGGCAATTCCGTCGGGTCCGATGGATTTTGAGGGTTTGGCCTTCATTATGGCTTCCTTAACCTCTGCGGCTGAGACGGCAATGGGCGCAGTAGAGTGTTTGTGTTTGCGCGCACGTCGGAAGGCTCTTCTCTTAGTCCTATCCGCAGGTGGATGCATTATAAACAGCCGGCAAAAGGAGCTCGCGCATTTCCTGGCGTCCGATTTGACACTGTCGCCGAAAGCAATGGCGACCTTGTCTTTGTGTTTGGTCGGATTGGATAGGGCCTTGACAGTCGGCCATAGTTTGCCGACTCCGCCGGAGAGGTTGCATGTCTCAAGGTGTTGTTTCCACTTGGTCAGCTTGTGTTCGTTGACAATCCTACGGATTTCAGCATTGAGATCTTTTATTCTGGGATCTGCGGGATTGATAAGTCTCACTTGGTCACGTTCTCTTGCCATCGCCGCAGCTTCTGCCGGGAAATTCGGACGAATTTCTGGTATTATGCCAGCAGGAATAAAGCGGCATGAGGCTGAATCAATGATCTTGCGAAACTCTCGTTCACCTTTGCGTACGTCCGTTGGAGTGGGTAAGGCAGCGAAGGAGCGCTCTGTATATTCAGTAAAGCGGTCCCAGTGGTGAAGTTGATGTATGTTATTTTATCAGTCGTTATGAAGTCGGTCGGTCGTTCAACAGAGAGTAAAATGGGTAGGTGGTCTGAAGCTAATGTAAGCATCGGTCGCCAGATGACAAAGTTAATAAGGCCCGCGCTCGTTATGGAGATGTCTGGCGAGCTGTGACAGTTACCTGCCACCCTGGTGGGGGCATCTCCATTGACTGTACAGAATGCTGAGTTATCTATTTGGTCTGCAATTGCCTGTCCTCTACTGTCTGCTGGCAAGTTGGAGTGCCAGAGATCGTGATGTGCGTTGAAGTCGCCTAAGATTAGGCGGTTATCGCCCCTTAGCAACGCACTAATGTCGGGATGATAATCTCTAGGACAACACGTGACAGGAGGAATATAGATGTTTATGATTTGCAGGTCGGCGTCTCCTGACCGGACTGCTATGCCTTGGCATTCTAAGGTAGAGTCCCTGGGGTTGACGTCAGGGGAAAATAGATTGTATTGTACAGAGTGATGTGTAATGAACGCAAGGCCACCCCCAAGACCGCTGGGACGGTCTTTACGATGTACATTATACCCATCACAAGTTCGTAAGTCCGATCTCGTGTTCAGTTTTGTCTCTTGTATCGCGGCGATTTTGATGTTGTGCGTCTTCATAAAGTCAGTTATCTCCGCGATCTTTCCAGCTAATCCGTTACAGTTCAGCTGCAGAATTTTGAAGTGTGTAGGAGGGGAGGCGGGGGACATACTAGGCGTGAGGGACGGATGCGTTTGCCTAGGTGGAGGTAGGCTAAGGCCTAAACTATGTCGCAGTCTAGAGTTGACAGCGCCATGGCCGATGTTGTCTAGCGTGGAGGGCGGCTGTGTACTGCAACAGGGGGCTATGAACGAATCCGTCCAAAGGTTGCCGTTTGCGAGCCCAGAGCACATAAGGGTGTGACACAGGCCAAGGCAACTGTTGCACTTGACCGATGTCGCAGGCGTATACAATCTTTGCCGACAAACGGTGCACGTAGTGAAAGGTACTAGGAGGTGGTGTTCCTGACCCGCGTGCAGGCTGGAAGCAGGGGGGGGGCATTAGAGACAGAGGGGACTGACGCTCGGCGATGCTCATATCTGGCCTATTCCGGGGGGAGTAGGAGTGTTGAGCGGCCGTGTGAGATGGAGACGCTGGCGTGCGTGAGCGACAGTCGGGAGTGGGTGAGGCAGGGATGGCAGCGGTGCTGCCAGTCGTGTAGACTGAGCCACTATTGTGACTATTGGAAGTAGTTAGAGGCGGTAAGGGAGTGCCAGAGCGGCGGCTACCGCGGGACGTCCTAGGACGTGTACAGCAAGGTGCCTCAAAGGTACTAAAGAAAGTACGGGGTCTGTGGATGGCAGGGTTAAGCCCTGAACATCCAGATTTATGTAACCATCTCTTACACTTGGCGCATTGTACCGAATACGACCGTTAATATAAATTTTCTTCCAGCAATTTTCTTCTCAACACTGCCTGTTGCTTACTCGATATATTTTATTTTCCTCTATGTAAATTATTTATTAAATTTAGTTTTTATATATGTAGTCTTAGATTAAGCATTTCGACCGCTGAGTGGAACATCATGCTTTTTTAAAATATTTTTGAAAAACGTGCTATCTCAGATATTATGTATTAAAAACCCTTATTTCAGAATCTAGTGGAAAAATACCTTATCTTGAAATATTTTTAAACAGCATTTACTTTACCCCTTTGGATTAGGGGTTTAGAATATAGCCGAGGTAGGCATACCGGTCGTAAGAGGCAACTCGATGGGTGTTCTACAAATATGATCCCTCTCATTACCCGTTTTCTCCCTTCTTACTGGATTAGGATGACGGGACGTAGAATGTGGTAATACCAATCACTCCCGCTACAGTCGGGCATGTACCGCAAGGTAATAAACGGTTCATATCTGGTAATGGACCGTTACTTTCGGCAACACAACATCAACAACAAGCAGCATTTACTTCAAAAACGTCCAATCTCAACTGAAAATGCATTCTAAAATAGGGCGTTTTTGAACCAAATACTAAAATAGGGCTTTATTCAAGCAAATTCTGAGATGGGTCGTTTTTCAGACAAATTGGTGGTCTTCCTTTCAGCCATCGATAGATTTTCTTTTTTTTGGTGAGAAATTCTAATGTACATGTGTTGGCAGAAGCATGCAATCGTTTTCTAATAATATATTTTGAATTTTCCCCAAATAGGTATAGCGGTGAAATGGGAGACTTTGGTGTGAAACTGGATGACTTTGCAACGTTTATGTGGGAAAACGTAAGTACAAAACCCTTTTGTATGGTAATGCTAGCATTCAGGGTATTACAAATTTGTTCACATAACGATGGTTTGTAAGAGCGTAGGAGGAAACGATATTGAAATGGGGTCAGGATTGACATAATAGAAATTTTAATAATATTGAAACTAAAATAAAGCGCAGGTAAAAAGCCGACTACGCGACCGACCTGTTCAATCACTTATACGCATAGCTGTTGAAAAGCTTGCATGAACTCTTATGCAGAGCACGGACGAACGAACGCATCCATCCAGTTTACTACTTAAATGTGATCTGCCTAATCCACTAGAAACTCGCTTTACAAATATTTCACCATACCTGTCCTGATGTCTGGATCGAAATCATGAACGATAACGAGAAAACATTTTTCATTGTTTCCTTTTGGCATCAATTGTCTTTAAGAACGGTCAACCAAAGTCTGCTAAAAAAAATAGAGACAATTTTTTATTCTTGGGACTAAATACCACGTTCGTCAAATCTAAGATCTCTTTGCTAATCGCTTGCATTATATGATCCGTAGAACTCTGCACACATAATTGGTTAGCAGGTTGTCAGAACAATATAATCTAAAAATGTTATATAGAGATCCACAGGCTCTTGTATAAAAGCACATTTTAGGGCTGCACGTGTAAATTTTTCTCGATACCTCCGCAGCGTTGCCATCTTTGAGACAATGTGGACCTCTAACAGAACACAACCAAACTTAAAGAACAAAAAAAAACACTTTAAATTATATAATCACTATAGGTATATAAATCCAACCATTACGGTGTCTTTCTTAGCAGCCGTCGTGGTATGGTGGTAGTAACATAGAAATGTTTGGATACAGTTTTTTCAAAACGGGGTCGCTCCACGACAATGGTCAGGAACCATAAGAGTGTGTTCTGCCATGAAAAAGTTTGTCAGCAGAAATCTATCTGCCTTTGCAGATGCCGTTTGGTGTCGGCATAAACAAATAGGTCCCGTAAATTTGTAGGAAAAAGTATAGCAGCACACCACAAATTGGTAGGGAAGCTTCTCCGCCTTTATCTCCTCGGAGGTATATCGCGCCAAATTATTATAATTATTCTTGTTTTTAGCGAAATGTCAACAATCATACTTCACATGTATTTCTTTACAGTTCATGAAACCGATATATCAAGGTTGCATGGAGAAGGGCATACAACATGTAGCAACGCATGCAGCCGAAGCGGCGGTTGGTGGTCGTTCGCCATCTTCGGCTATGAATGGCAAGGTTAAAAAGTCATGAGAATACGCCCAGCGATCTCTACAGCCGAAACAGAAACTGCAACAAAAACCACAACAAAATCAAGCAAATTCTAAAGAGAAAACTATAGCAACAACGAAAATTACCCACAACAATAACATTGTGGCACAACAAAAAAGTACAATAGATCCAACAGCAACAATGCCAAATGTTGGTAGTGAGGTTGACAGTGGCATTGGCAAATCTTTATTCATACAAGTTTGGTCACGTTTGACGGGTGTGACATCGTCGAGTGCGCAAGCAAATTGTACCCAAATCCACAATCCAAATATACTCCACAATGCTAACATCACACAGCCAAATGGTAATGCAAATAGGAACAACAGCGGCAGCAGCTATAATACAACAAACACGAATAGTACGACTAACAACAATCGCAAAAAGCGAAGATCAAAGAAATAAATATTTAATGTACATAACTAAAACAATAATTTGAAATTAAAAAAAAAACTCGCCCAGCACCAGTATAAAGTAAAAAAAAAAAAACCAACGTTCGTTAGATATTAATGCGACTTTTTAAATATGTCAATAGATATGCATAACGTTTTGTTTAATAATGCAACCTCCTATCATAACATCATGCCTTTTGATAAAATATGTTGAAACATAAATGGCCATTTACCCAGTGGCGAGTTAACTCACATTTCACAGTTAAGCATCGATTCTCAATATTCTTTTAGCCAATCAGCTGAATTTTTACTGCTAACCAGGGCTTAATTGACCAATATTGGGCGGTTAAACTGCAGTAAACTCGACATGAAAAGTTGGCTAAGGCTCACAAATATGTCTCAATATACATTCATACAAAATTGATTGCATTACATATTAACTTGTGATAAAGCAGCATTAAAATTGCTTTTCTCAAAAACTTACCTTTGTTATGGTTCAATTTGCAATCAGATTTTTCATTCATCTGTGAAGTAACTAGATTTAGTGCTCTTGCCAAAAAATATTCATCAAATAAAAATTTGAGTGCTGAATGTAAAAAATCCACTGCAAATAAATGCTTAGTGATATTGCTTTTATCTTTATCACTCAAAATTAGTTTCAGTGAAACTACCCTGCGATAATCAGTCAAAAACGTTGGTTTTAATTGGATTACCAATTTCATTAACACAAATAGCGCGCTAATGGAAACACATACATTTCCATTGAAGCCTACTTTAATTGATACCAGATATTAATGCATTCGCACATAATCAGTCAAAAACGTTGGTTTTAATTGGATTACCAATTTCATTAACACAAATAGCGCGCTAATGGAAACACATACATTTCCATTGAAGCCTACTTTAATTGATACCAATGAGCACATGCAAGCTCTGAACATATTTTGTTTACTGATTTTAATGCGTCGAAGTCTGGCATTAATTACCACAGGTTTGAATAAAAATGTGTGAGATTGCGTTAATGCTTTAGCAGATAAATCCGAACTAAATATAAAACTAAATGGTAATGGAAATTAAATAAATTGCAATGGTAATACAAAATCAATGTTGAATAACACAGGAATGAATGGAAAATGTTGAATGGCACTGATATAAATTTGAGTGGCAATGACAGTGAAGCTCCACTGAAAAATCAAATGTTAGTGGTAATGAAAATGGAATATCACTGTCAGTAGGTGAAGTGTATAATGCATTCAATTTGTAATGAACCATCCCATGTCTGCTTGATACTGGCCCGTTCGTCCGCGATAGAGACTTGCTTATTCGTTTCACCTTTTAATCTCTTCTCCATAAGATGTTCGGATTTAAGCGTTTCACAAAAATTGATCATGGGCTCCCCGCCCGAGACAGTGTAAGCTCTCCCAGTGTATTTCTGCCTTGAAAAGCTTTTGAGCAAAAATGTATCACCTTACCAGATGCAGTGTGGGTTGCATTGTTAAACCAAACATTTTCGCCCAGCATTTATCCTAAACGCTAAAGATTTATATTTAATATCCGTATAATATTATTGCCCTCATAAACACTTTTTAAAAAAGTAGACATTGACCATTATGTTGGTCATTGTTATTGTTGTTTGACGACGAGTATATAAAGGTGTTTGTTATCATTATTATTATTATAATTATAATTTCGATGATTGTATTGCTTTCAATGCTGCCTCGAAAACAAATGTTAATAAAATTAGAAAAGCCTAACTAAAAAACAAAAACATGGTCTATACTATTTGTGAACTGTAAGCTTTATTCAATATTAATTTGGTTGTCAAACAAATGCTGCAAGTAATTTTTATTAAAATTTTAAACTTTTATTTGTTTTTTTTTTTTAATTCAAACTTGATTTTTCAATAGGTTTTATTTTAATTATGTTGCGGCTGCTGTGAAAAGGCAGCTGTTTTTACTTTTAAAATTTTTAAAAACTAAATTAAATTGCAAAAAAAAACCACTACATTAATAGTGATGTGTCATTTTGTGTGCATTGAAATTGAGATTTATCGAATTTTGGCACCGATTTTTAATTTTATATTCCTTGTTTATCCACCTATCAGCATATTTATGTAATAATTATAATAGTAATGAAATATAATTAATTAATGTTGTTTGCGTTCGATTTCTTTTATAAAATTTGTCTTCTATAACTCTGTAAGATTTATTTGGTTAAGGTATCAAATGCAATGAATGAATATACGTATATACAAAATAAAAAATTTGGAAATTTAAGTTTTGAACTAAAAAAAGGTAAATAAATCATTAAGAAAAAATAAAGTTAATTTGGTTTAGATTTCAAACTTTCATTGAGGGCTGGGATAGGCTTAGCAGCAACATATATCACAAGTTATCTATCTGATAGCGTTGTTGTTGTATTAGCGACAACTTAACGTGCCCAAAGTATCACCTCTTATCCAACACTGTCATCAAGCTCTTCTAACGGAAGTCCCAGAAACCTCGCAGCTTCAACAGGGGTGGAACAGAGTGAAATTGCTGTTAGAAGAGTAGGCTCGGTTGAGCAGATGAACAGATGGTTAGTATCATGGGGAGACACGCCGCATGCCGGGCAGACATTTGCCATGTCAGAGTTCAGTCTGGATAGGTAAGAGTTTAGTCTGTTACAGTATCCAGAACGAAGTTGGGCCAGCATGACTCTTGTCTCCCTAGGCAGTTCGCGTTCCTCATCGGCAACAGGTGGAGATTGTGCCTGTAGGACTGCATTCACCGGACGAGAGCTGACAAAGGAGTTTACCGACTCCGGGTGGATGAGGTTGGGTGCCCGCCGATGCTTCTTTGGATCAAACGGCGAAAAAATGTGATCCCGGATCTCGTCATAGTGCTTATGGAAGTGACTCCTTATTCTCCTGGGAGGCGGATTTTCGTTGAGCAGGTTCCTGTTTGGATGCTGCGGTTTATAGCAGTTGAACAGGAATTGCCTGGTCAACATCTCGCTATGCTCTTTTACACCGAGCATTTTAGCCTCACTGTGAAGGTGATGCTCAGGAGACATAAGGAGGCACCCCGTGGCAGTTCTGAGTGCGGTGTTTTGGCAGGCCTGTAACCTCCTCCAGTGTGTGATAGCGTTCTTCGAGGGTAGCTCATTGAATCGTGATATATGTGATAAGTAACGTAAGTAGTCCTCTCGCCGAGAAAGTAGAACTTTTCTTATACACTAAACGGTATAAAATACCACCGTTGAACCTACCAGAGCTAAATGGCGTGCGCTTCAATCTGGCCGATAAGGCCAAATTTCTAGGTGTGGTTCTAGGCAAAAGGCTGAACTGGAAGGAAAACGTCACTCAGCGTCAAAAGAAATGATATGCCCCAAGATATGCAAATGGATCTAGACAGCGATTATAAAACCCATACTGCTATATGGGGTCACCGTATGGTGGCCTGCCTAGGGCAAGGCTTCAAACCTAAATCTGTAAGGGAAATTTCACAGGTCTAGCATGATTAGTATAGGCGGAGCTCTAAGAACGACGCCAAGCAAAGCTTTCCAGGTCATTCTAGACCCTCTTCCCCTAGATATAGAAGGATTCCGAGCAGCGGCGCCTACGGGAATCGTCCAGCTGGAATACACGGACCAAAGGACATTCTAGCATACTAAACAATTTCAGTGTTCTTTCCGGAAGTACGGATCGCTGCGCGACTACTACAGTTTCGGAGTGTGACTATGCGGCGCAGAAGCCATATATACTGACGGCTCTAAATTAAATGGAGGGGTCGGGGGAGGAGTCTTCTCTAGGGATTGCGACTTAGAACTCTCCTTCAGACTACCTGATCATTGTAGTGTCTTCCAGGGTGAGGTCTCTGCAATCATGGAGGTCACAGCGTGGATAGGACAGGACACTATCGGCAAGGAAATCCAAATTTTCAGCGATAGCCAAGCCGCCATTAAATCACTTGGCTCTCACTCATTCAATTCTGAACTAACGCTAAACTGTCGCCGATCTCTTCAAGAGATGGCCAAGCAGAATTGTGTGAACCTCACGTGAGTCCCGGTTCAAAGGGGCATTGAGGTTAGCTGTAGGGCAGATGAGCTTGCTAGGCAAGGCACTACCAAACAGGTTCTTCCTGATAAAGAACGCTGAGGTATACCCTTTGCCACATGCAGGCTACTGCTAAACGAATATACCTACCGACAAGCCAACGAAAGATGGCAACAAACCCCAGGGTGTCGGATATCCAAGCAAACCTGGCCAAAAAGGAATCCCAAGAGATCTCGACAAATCTACACCCTAAGAAGGACCGATATTTTCATTGGGCATTGTCTTATTGGGAGGCACGGGGAGAGGCTAGGTGTCTCCTACCGTCGTTGCTGTAGGAGCTGTAAAGATGACGTAGAGGAAGAAACGGTATAACACCTCATCTGCAACTGCCCCGCTCTTAGCGGCGCCAGACAGCCCTGCCTGGGAGTTCCCTTCCTAGACAACAATCGCCAAATTGCGGAGTATGACATCAAGGACTTGGTGGCCTTCATCAACTCTTCAAGTTGGTTCGAAGAGGAGGTGTAACGGTGTCTTTACGTGGTATCACAACGGGCCTTCTGATACTGGCCTAAGTGTGCCCTTTTGGCAGCCACTTCAACCTAACCTAACCTAACGTAAGTAGTTCAATTGCATACATCAATACGTCGCTACTCAAACAAACAAACAGGTATTTGCCATGATTTTCATGTTCTTGTCTGCACATCCACTTCTGGATTCGGATGAACTGAATTAACATTCCTTGTCTCTTAAAACCCGAGACATTTGGGATCGTAGACTTTTTTTCCAAAGTTAGAGAAGGGAATTGATCGAAAGCTCGTTCCCAGCGCTAAAAGTGAGAAATTAAAGGGAAAATTCCTTCTGGTGAGATCGAGATACCGATGATATTGATAGCATTGGTCTTAACAACCGCGCAGTAAATTCTGCCTTCTCTGACATGGATAAATACGCGAAGAATGTGGGTCTTGCGGTGAACGACGACAAGACGGAGTATTTGCTGTCTTCAAAGAAAGAATCGGCGGACCTGCGCCTTGGCAGCCACGTCACTGTTGATAGTTATAAATTTGAAACTATAAGGGACTGCGTCCATTTGGGAACCAGCGTTAACACAGAAAATAATACCAGTAGAGAAATTCAAGAGATAATCACTCTTGCCAAGAAGTACTGCTTTGGATTGAGTGGACAACTGATAAGTAAAGCCCTCTCTCGACGGACAAAGATCACGCTCTATAGTCTTTCATCTTACCTGTGGATGATGAGATGGCCCTTGGAGAATTCGAGAGAAAAGTTCTCCGGAAAATGTATGGTCCTTCCCGTAATTCTAACGGCGAGTATCGAAGGAAATTTAACAATAATCTGAATGAGCTTTACTCAGATGTGACCACAGTGCAGCGAACAAAAGCTCAAAGACTGCGCTGGCTGGGTCATGTTATGCGAAGGGACAAAGTGGTATTCCTCCAGGTTGAGGGACCGGGCACAATTCGCGCCCTAGGACTAGGGTATCTTAAAGTCGGTAGACTAATGCCATTGATGTGGATGCCTAACTCTGTAGGTCTGGCAGGTATCTTAAAATCACCAGTTCAGTATGGCGGTTTATTTTTACTCCTTTGAATGCTGAGAGAGAACGGTGAACTGTGGTCTCTACTGTCATCTCTAAAAACGCACCAAACTTTGCCAGCTCATCTGCTTTTTTTGTATTAAATGCTGAGATGGGGCGCTGTTGAAAAATATTCAACCAAATTCTGAAATAGGGCGTTTTTCAAATATGAAATGGGGTGATTTTCCACTCAGCCGTCGATATGTTCCTTATCATTCGTGTCCTGATAAATAACTCGAAATCATAGTGCATTACAATCATTATTACACTATGACTCGAAATCAGGAATAAATCGATTGATGGAGCTATATCTGTATACCCGACTCTTCATCTATCTGTACGTCAGTCTGTTCAAATTTCGAAAAACATAAAATGACTTCATTGACTGATTTACATAGCTTGAATAGTAAAATGTGGTGGATAAATTTCCTTGGTTAGCGCGCTAAGGATTTTTGCAAAATGTTGGAAAATGGGTGTGGAACCTACATCCAGCGGAAATTGGCCATATCTCTCGGCGACCGGTGACAAAGATATCCCAAGATTTCATGGGCCAGTCCATATGCTTTGACGGACTCCGTTCAAACTCGGCATATCATTGTAGGGCCTAACAATCTATCGAAAACAATTAAGAAGTGCACCACCAATTTGAGGCGAAGCTCAGCCTTCAACTTGTTGCCATGTTATAATTTTATTCATATTTTCAACTACAAAAACATCGCATACGTCTTTACTTCCCACCAGTCTGTTCGCCGCCACCTTTACTACAGCATGACTTGGCTGGCGTACCGTCGCCATTTTCCGCATTATTTCCATGGCAATTACATTTGTTGTCCTTTGAGCATTTGCACTTTTCACCGCATTTTTCTGGTGTGCACTTGCACTCTGCAATTTATCAAAAAAAAAAAACGGTTGTTGAAGCATTTTGCCATTAAATGTATAAATGAATTTAGTTCACGAGCTTTGTTACCTTTTTCGCATCCTTTACACGGCATGTCAACTGATTAAATGTGGGTGTCTCAAATTAAAATATTTCGTATTCGACTATCTTGAATTTGTCTTGTAGCAGCTTCTGCGCAAGTCCGTTCAACAGGACTTCATAGGGTGTTGTTTGGGAGTATTCGGTTAGACCGATGTTAGAAAGAACTTTGATTCATACTTCAACTTTGAGAAAGCACCGAAGCGTACAACGCAGTGGTCATGTCACAATCAAGCTCGTAGGCCGTATTTGAGTACTTACTAGTAATGCTTTCAGTGAAAAAGATGTTATAGTTAATTAAGTTTATGGAAATATGAGCACGTATTTTGAAAAGCCTTGAATAAAATATAAATGTGAGCCACTAAACGCCAAAGCTCTCAAAGGTGAAGAGTTGGAGGTTTCTTACTGAAATTAAGTAGAAATGCATAGATTGCATCTTAGTTGTCAAAGTTTAAGACTAATAATTTTCCGTCAAATTATGATTGCTGAAAAACTGGCTTCGGCGTTGTGCTACCACAATGACAATCATTATTGGGCAATCGTTATTGGACCAGCGGAACCCAAATCTACAATTTTTAGAATTTTTGTCTGTCTGTCTGTCTGTCCATCTGTATGATTGTGCGCGTATCACGCAAAAACTACTGAATAGAATTGCATAGAACTTTCACCATTCTCTCACTTTACGTCTAACTTAAAATTTAGGACAACTTTCATTTGGATATCTCATCCAGTTCCTGAGTTATTGACCAAAAATGTGGTTTTTTACCATAACGCCAGCGTCACACAAAAACGACTGCATAGAAATGAATGAAACTTTCAATAATCATTTTCTAGACGTCTCTCCTAAAATTTAAGATATCTTTCACCGCGATATCTTAGCCGGTTCCCAATTTATTGACCTAAATGTGGGAAAAATGTGACCAAAAATGTGTTTTTTTTAATTTAACGAAATACAACTGTAAATAATTGTGTTACATTTCGAGGCCCTAGCTACAGGCGCTATAGGCCTATTAAAATAAATAAATAAAATGAAGTCAGTACCAGTGGTGTTTTATTTCGACGCTCTCAAAAAAATAATTATGCTGTTGCTTCATTGTAATTTTTACGCATACGAAGTTGTTGTTGTTGTAACGACAAAAACACTCCCCGAAGGTTTTGGGGAGTGCTGTCGAACTGACAGTCCTTGGCCGGATATGAATACGGTACGCTCCGGTACTCCCTTGCGGTACTGCCCGACTGTCGTGGTAGCGATTTATGACCAGTAGAACCTTCTAGGCCATGTCACCCCTCCTTCCGTAATTAAAGAGAGATGGGTAATGAGAGGTGAGAGGCATCATATCCGTATATCAACCATCGAGTTGCACGTCATTACCTTTGTGCATATTAGTCGCCTCTTACGACCGGTATGCCTACCTCGGACATATTCTAAGCCCCTAACCCGCAGGGGTTACGCATACGAAGTCGCGGGCATCAGCTAGTACTTCTATATTGCTATAAAATACTTAGTAAGCTCGCCAACATCAGAGTGCAGATATATAGGAAACGAACGTACCAAAATGACACATTTCGTTTCGAAAAATCCATGAGCGTATTTTACTTTCATTGAAAAATATTTTTGGATAAGATACAAAATTGTAATATTGTAGTAGATTTGTATGAACTTAAAATAACGCAAGCCTAGCATCAGATTCTAGTTGGTGGATGGGGCAAGCTGGCAAATATTTCCGACCATGGGCTGATATTTGAGAATAATTATTGTAAGTAACCTTGCTAACCATTATTCCATGTTTCATCCACTCCGATGTTAGTTCTTATAGCCACTGATTCTTGTGGTAGTTTGTGTGATACAAATTTCTATTGCCATTTTTCAACAATTTTTTTTTTCCAATATCGGCCGTGTCTAAAGATTCCAGGTGCAATTGCAGGACTACGGTTTTTCCAAGCGGGGCCGCCACTCTTCTAGTGTTTTTTTTTACCATGGAGATTCTATCGAAATTATATCTGGTTTACCAGCAACCGTTCGAAGTTAAACATGTGGGACCTACATTTTATTTTTAGAAAATAATTAGAAACATCAAATACAACCAAGACTCAATTGGAGAAAAGAAATTCGCATCTTTAATTTTCTCCGAGGTATATTGCCCCAAAGAACTTAACCGCGCTGGAACAATATTTTATAAAAGCGTGCAACTGTTGGCATATGCTGACGATATTGATATCATTGGCCTTAACAACCGCGCCGTAACTTCTGCTTACTCCAAATTAGAAAAAGAAGCGGAGAAAATGGGATTGGTGGTGAACGAGGGCAAAACGAAGTACCTTCTGTCATCATGCAAAGAGTCAGCGCGTTCGCGCCTTGGCAACCCAGCCACTGTTGGCAGCAATAATTTCGAAATAGTAAAGGACTTCGTTTACCTGGGAACCACCATTAATACCAACAATAATGTTAGCCTAGAAATCCGACGATGAATCACTCTTGCAAACAAATGCTACTTCGGACTGAGAAGGCAATTGAAAAGTAAAGTCCTCTCTCGACGAACGAAAATAACACTCTACAAGTCACTCATCGCACCCGTCCTGCTATATGGTGCAGAAGCGTGGACACTAACAACATCTGATGAGGCGGCTCTGGGAGTATTCGAGAGAAAGGTTCTTCGAAAGATTTGTGGACCTCTACGCGTTGGCGACGGCGAGTACCGAAGAAGATTTTATGATGAGCTGTATGAACTTTACGCAGACGCCGACATAGTTCAGCGAATTAAAACACAGCGGCTTCGCTGGCTAGGCCACGTAGTGCGAATGAGCGAAGATGCTCCAGCCCAGAAGGTATTCTTATCGGCACCCGCCGGTGGAAGCAGAGGAAGAGGGAGACCACCACTCCGATGGAAGGACCAAGTGGAGACCTATTTGCGATCCCGCGGTGTTTCCAATTGGCGCCAGTTGGCGCAACGAAAAAACGACTGGCGAGCTATGTTGGACGGTCAAAATCGCCCAGGCGGTTAGATGACCATTTAAAGAAGAAGATATTGCCCCAAATTACTACAATTTTCTTCAATATCGTCAAAGCGATGTAAAGCGGTTGGTCTACAGTGCTACATTTCGATAAAAGATATAGGTGGTTTTCATAAAATTCTAGAATCTATTTATGTAAGCTTGAACCGCTCCTGTAACGATTTGACTTTTCAGTATATTTCATAGTTAACCAAAATACATGTATGCAATATAATCTCAAAAATTGAGTTTCACTGTCTCCTTTTGATTTCGATTTCAAAACACACTGCGAGCATAGCATTCTAGCAACATAGAAGTATTACATGTATGCTATTACCATAACCGCCAGATACCTGCTTTACCGACTCACGCAGCGGATTGTGTCAAAAGATTTTTGACGTTTGACTCCATTGTCAGTTATGTTTGTTTGAAAAAAATTTATTTGTGGAAAAATGGATTTAATTGCAATTTATTTCAACTTAAAGAAAGCGGCAATTAGTGCAGCATGTGACAGACGGTTTTTGAGGGATAGAGCACTTAAAATTTACGAGCTGACCGATGTCGAGTTAGTGGATTGAATAATAAAGTAACAATACAAATTTAATTCACAAATTTTTTGCTCCCAAGGTTCGTTATGCAGTTTTGATTAAATAAAAATGCATAGATGCATCCCTTCAGTGATTATATCGAGAGTAGTCAACCAAACCTGCATTTATGGCTTCGAGTCTTAGCTGAAAGAAGTTACCAAAATGCAGATGGCAAAGACTACATGCTTCGAATGGTAACCAACAGTTTTGAAAGTATTTTCACAACTTCTTGGTGTAATAGAATGTGAATTGTTCAAAAAATGGATAAATATAAAAATGAATAACGTGTACCAATGGAATCTCGTAGTTACCATTTCAAAAAGGACATTAGAATAGCAAACCTTTCAAGAGCAAATTCTCATCTGAATTCTACAAATTGATTTTGTTGGTGGTCCCAACGCATTCAAATCACGTTTGTCCAATAAATACCATAACGTCTAATGGCTGTTTGGACATATTTTTGGGATATTCTCGTTGAGCTTCATCTGCTCAACCAACAAAGCGAACTGTTCCCTTTTTTCGGGACGACTTGTATGGGAAAATTCAATTGGTGCACATAATTTTATTCAAAAACAAATAATTTGCCTCTAATTAAATTCCACCTTAATTTTTTTTTAATTCACCATTTTGAAAAATTTATGTCGAATCCGCATCAGACATTCAGCGGATCGCAGTTAAAACAAATGACAGCTCCTGCGATTCGATTACGATTATGGGAATGCAGTGAATCCCCGAACTGCTTTATCCACTTATTTTTGATTCGCGAACGGCCTTGCCGATCGTTTATGAGAATAGCTTTATCTTTGCAATTCGATTCGCATTCCCTGCGGAAGGCATCCGTCGGATACCGTAATAGGCATGAATATTCCTATTTTTTCTTCCTCTCATTGCCTTAGACATTCCCTGGCTGTTTGAGCCCATCGCTCAACAATGATTCCTTATCAATTTCTCTTGAATGTCAGTTATTGACCAATATGTGGACCAGGGTGACCCAAAATATGGGTATCAAATGGAAGGTGCTAATGAACGCTGGAATAAGCGATGTGACTAAGTTCCAAATCTCGACTGATTTCGGAGATACAACGATTATAAAAAAGCAGGACTCAGTCTATTATAAGTTCTGAGACGCAGCGTAGCGTGGCCGGGTCTTCTAGTCACAAATGTTGTTCTTACGACCGGTATGCCTACCTCGGGCATATTCTAAACACCTAACCCGCAGGGGCATCTAGTCACAAATAAAAATTATCACTTATTTGGTCGATGAATCCAATCAAAACTTCAAATAAAAGTAAATTTTATTTTTGGATTCATGATTCTACCAAACCGTGTTTTGGCACAAGACTCCATGAGCATAGCAAAGCTGAATGTATATATATAAATAAATTTTGTTATTTGTTCATATGTACGACAGATCCCATTTCTAAAACATTACATTTGAACTTAAATTATAAAGAATACTATACTTTTATTCATCAAACTTCTTATAGCATTAAAATATTAATATTTATGGATCTTTGTAGACCCTTACCCTAGCTTAATCGCAGCTCATCACTCAAACAGTTTGCATTTATATAATATTTGTTTCATTTGTATTACATAATTACAAAGACGATAATGGTTCGAGAATATTAATGAAGATAAAATACAAATACTGTATTATAGATTAATTGAAGTTGAAAAAAATGTATTAAATAAGGTTAACATAATAACTTAAGACTTTTAAACATACACACTTAAACTCTATTCAAATAGATGTACTACATATGTATGTATATGAATGTATTTTTTTTTTAACATGTAGTATTAGGTTGCATGCATGCATATTTAATTATATAATTGATGAAAGTTATGTATATATAACTATAGTTATATTATTGTAACACTGTGCTGCAAAATGAGGCAAATCAAAAAGCCAGGAATACGGTATGGCAATATGAGAATGAAAGAACTCAAGAAAATTGAGCAAACAGATAAAAACACATTTTCATGTTTATTTTTTTGCTCAATTATTCTACTAGTAATCTTGATTCTAATTCATTAAAACTAGGGATGTTACCATCGACTTCTGATGCCGAATTTGTTTCCGGAGTTATAACGGAAGTCGATCAGTAGAAACGTCATGTGTCAAATGTTAACAGGGGACCTTCGACTTAACATTTTTGGCAGCTATCTATTATTAAAATCGTTCCAATATACATCTATTATAAGTCATTCAATGATTAAGACGGGTATTATGACTAACGAAGCATAGTAATAGAAGTAGCCAATTCTTTTTCGAATATGCCAAAAAAATCCTCTGATAATTTAATTGTAAAGTTGACTTTAAAGTCGTCGATCTCTGTCGAATGTAAAATCGATTGAAAAATGAAACCAGCAACTCGACTGTTTACCATACCATAGAACTGCAAAATTGTTGTAATTTGATGTGCTTGATATTTTCGATGTTCAAGATAGGAAAACACTAACAAACAGTCATAAGATGAACGGTACCAAAAGGAAATTCAAAAGTATTGTAATTATCCAACTTCGACTCCATGTTCGATGAACATGCTGTTTCTGGTTTCCGATAAAGCAAATTCCAAAAATCCGTTTACGGTTCAGAAAACTTACCATGTAAGGTTTTCGAGCTTTAATTGCCCTAGTAAAATTTTACTAGGCACATTTTGGTAAACAGAGTACGCGAACAACGAAACTACTCTCAAAAACCGAAACCGAATTGTAACAAAAATAAATTTGGCAAGGAATAGCAGAAAGGAGCAGCTTTAATTGCCCTAGTAAAATTTTACTAGGCACATTTTGGTAAACAGAGTACGCGAACAAACGAAACTACTCTCAAAAACCGAAACCGAATTGTAACAAAAATAAATTTGGCAAGGAATAGCAGAAAATCGTTGTAATATAGATCAACTTTAAAACCTGCGGGATAATCAATGAAACTAAATAATTGAAAACGTTTTGATAACTAATTTTTTTGCTTTCTTTCAGTCTAAGACAATCAGACGATCTGAATTTACATTAATGTCAAGAAATATCGGGAAACTAAGCTCTGGTTTACTGGACTTAAAATACACCCGCGGTAACTTGAGTTTTTGAAATTTTAAGATTAAATTGATAATTAGCAAAATTCAAAGCTATATCGCAGACCTATACAGATCTGAAGCAGGCAGCTAAACAAAGATCTAAAACTTTTAAGCTACTCATAATATTAGATTCCTTAACGCAATACCGACCAATCTATATATTCGATTCTATAAAATGGAGGTGATCTGTTTTCGCTTTTACTGAGTATCGTATTGAGTTGATGTAGATGTATATTTATTGACTTTTGATGCAAAAGCTGAATTGTTCACCCTCCGAGTGTAGCTCTGCTATAGAAAACTTCTTGGCAAATTAAACATCTGACTTTTCAAAGGCTTTCTGGTATCAGAGTTTAGAAAACAAGTATCAAATGAACGGTTGTTTTAATTTTCTAGAGCTCTTTCACTTTCATTACTGACATACGTTTATTGGTGCATGAGTTTATTAGTTTTATGATGATATTTTTAGGGATCGAGCTAAACGTTCGCGGCTAAACGATCATATATTTTCAATACAGCAATATAGAGTACGAGATTGAGGTAAGATGCACTTTAAAAATGCGCCGCCAGTGGCTTAGTTTTATGGAGGTAAATCTCAATACTGTTCAAGAATTCTAATATATATTTAAGCCAAAAAGAAAAACTGAATTTTCCTCAAATTGAGTATTTACAATCAGTCCTAGGCTACATGGAGACAAAAAACACGACAAGCACATTAAAATTCGCATATAGCTTAACGCGGTTCTATGTGAAAATAAGAAAGGGAGTCGGATATCTGGTAGGCATACTATCCAAACACGATTTCTTAAATCTGCATGGAGCTATTAAGAACTAGGTGAATACTTCGGAATGAGGGGGATGGAGTTAGGTTCCGCCCAGTATGCCATCAATTTGAGAAAGTTTCGCCCGATTTCTTATAATCTTAATACACTTGACAGCTGACAAGCATTAAATACTTGGGATAAGAGATTATGAACACTTGGTGCCATTCACCTCTTCTAACAGCAAACTCACTCTTAAACTGCCCCATTCTCAAAACTTATTTAGAAGAGATCTATGACAATTTCGGTAATGGACATGCCGACTGGGGTCGCGGAAGTATTACTACTACAACAATCCCAACATTATGTTTTTATATTCACAATCCGGTCATATATTTTTAGGCCGCGACAAAGACCAACAAATAAAATGTATATCTGTTAAATTTAGTTTTTATTTTATGGGTTGTAAACCGTTGGTTTAGAAATAATATTTTTGCTTTGATAGTTTTAGAGCAACATTTGAAACATCTACAAAACGTTTAATTCGTTAAAGTGTCTCCAGTCATACCGCATTTGACATTTTTTTGCTGTGGCACAGTATATTAACAAAGGCGGACAACGGATTGCAATCAACTGAATTTAAATCATTATGTCTAATCAAAGAATTTTACCATACTGCCTAATCCACTGGTTCATTGGCCTTACACCAATGTTAATATGCTAACAAAGTTAGCAACGAGTTTTCATCTACAATGAATTAATTTGTAATACATTTGCGTTAGGTTTTTTTTTTTATATTCTAAAAACTAATACGCGATTGTATTTGTTGTGAATCTGTTATTTGTTGGTTTGGTGGCGAACTAGTTGATGATGCTGTTGTAGATGATGATGAATGGCCTGGTACCGCCTGATTTAAAGTACATGGATCATTCGACGTCGAGTTCGACACCAGCGATGGTGACGGCGGTAAAGTTAGCGTGGGTGAATCCATATGTGCTGGTAAAAATAATGGCAGTGGTGGCAAATTGCTAAATTGATTTTTTCCTACCGTTACGCTAGTTGAAGTATTATTAGCTGTTAAAAATGTAGTATCAGTCGTTATGGACTGCGCTTGTGCAAAACACTGCGAAAGCGCTGCTGAATCATAACTTTTTGGGGGTCATTGAATGTGGTGATCTTTTTTAGAACCATTTCGGTTAGATGCTGTCATATTAGTCTTTTGTTGTTGTAATTCCTAAAAAGAAATGGTGGAGTTCTGTATATTAACAATAGCTGATAAATATGAGCATTTGTATTTATAAATTTACGTTAATACTAGTGTGTGGCGGTAGTGCTGCTGGGCTACCACACCGAAGGTCCAGGGTTCGAGCCCTGGTACAGGTAACATCAAAAGTGGTTTGGAAAAGTTTTTCAAAAACGGGGTCGCCCCTCGGCAGTGGTTTAACAAACTATTTCTGCCATGGAGGGCCTCTCAGCAAAAATTCATCTGCTTTGCAGATGCCGTTCGGAATCAGCAAAAAACTGTAGGTCCCGCCCTTTTGTAGGAAAAATTAGAAGCAGCACACCACAAATTGGTAAAAAAGCTCGGACTTAATCTTATCGGAGGTATATATCGCGCCAATTATAATAATAATAACTAGAATGCTATAAATACAAAAAAAAAACGATCCGAATTACAAAACTTTTATCGAAGTTCAAGGACCAATTCAGTGGCAACAGGAAGCATGAGACAATGTAAAAACGATCTGTATTTATAATATCGCCTATAAAGTCCTATCCAGCCTACAAACTGATTAGACCTTAACAGTCCGGTTTCAGACTAGATATATCCTGATGTTATGCGAATGGAAGAGATAGACTAAACCCGTTCTTGTTTCCAATTGCTTTAAGTTGGGTGAACAAAGGAGCAAATTACACGTTTAGTTTAGCTACAAATTCAACCAATTAAGCAAGCGTGCGACTTATAAACTCGATAAGGTCATGTTAGATAATGATTTCTTGACAGCCTGAGGCAGACGCCTAACGTTATGTTTAGGGATGCTACTATCCACTGTATTTAAGCCTAAAAGTAGGTAAACTTACCCCGAGATCTTTAAATGTGTGGACAGCTTGCTTGTTATCAAAGTTTGGAGCGCTGCTCACCGACGCTTCATTTTGTTTACCTTTTATATTTTGACTATTATTATTATTTGCATTGATATTATTATTGTTGGTGATAGAAGACGAGCCCGTTTGCAACGCATTCATTGTATGATTTGAAGATAAACTTCTTTTATCTTTTGGTTTCGAAGATGAACCAACCGCCGCCACAGAGGATAGTTTGGGTTGAGCAGGATAGACACTAACAATCTCTACGCCATCTGATTCACTACTACTCTCTCCTCGATTGGGGACACCTGGTGCATTTAAGGCAGTTTTTACTTTGTTGATCTTCGTTCTCGGTCGTGACAATTGTTGCGACGTTAATAGTATATCGTTCGGACTACGATAGTTATCTAAATCTATAACTTGTACATTTTTTGTCTCACCCGGTTTGGAATGTTTGGATTGCTGCGTCGCTGTCACAGTAACCGATGATGTACTTGTGCTTGTCGTAGTTGATGATGATGATTGGGTAGCAGTCGATACTTGAGTAGACAAGTTGCTCATTGACATGTTTTTCATACCGAATTCTGTATTTGTTGAGGCAGGTATAAAGGTGGGTTGCTGTGGATTTTTCTTATTGTTGTTATCTAAGTTGACATTTGAGATTGGTATATTGTTTTGTGTTTGTATTTTAGATGCTTGCGCCGGTCGTTTGCCGCCAGGCTTACGTTTTGCGCCATTTGAAGTACTACTACTTGCTACTGATTCCGTGTCAGAATTTGCGAATGAACTATGACTTCCGCCTGTAGCAAACTCTTCAAATTGTTTCATATAGGTGTTTGTGGTGCCAGCATTTTGAGTAACTGTAACTGCTGAACCAGTGGTAACGGCACTAGTCACTGAAACTGTTCTGGCTACATTGGTGTTAGCATTGCCAACATTGTCTTTTTCTTTTTTCTTGTCTTTTGCTCTTTTTGCAGCTGATTTACGTTTTTCGATTTCACGTTGAACTTCTTCAAAACGCATCCAATCCTTTGGCCAAAGCTCTACAACTTTTTCTCTTAAAAATACATTAATAAAATCCTCCAGAGTTTCCTTCCTTGTGCCAAGCACGGGGTACGACGTCCAGCGTACTTGATAAACATCGTAGAGCAGGGTCCTGTAATAGCACATAAATTATTTAACAATTACTAAAGCTTAAGATAAGGTGGAACATAATATATTTTATCGATATAGAAAACTGAATATGTATATCGCGGTTCCCTTATAATACTGAATATGTATATCGCGGTTCCCTTATAATCTGTCCCATCAAAGGTGAACATAAAAGTTCTTAATATGTGCGTAAAAAGGTTCATGCAGTTACCTTAAATTATTGTTCCACGGGAATTTCTTCTTTGGCATTTTTGGTGGATGATCAGTATTTACATTAACAGCGCTAAGAACATAAGATAAATTTAATTTATACACATATAGAAAATAAGAATATAATCTTACAGTTCAGCATATTTGCGAATTTCTGCTTCGAAGTTTGCAATAACATTCGGCATTGCTTCTATGATGGCTTTACGCAATTTCCCCAGTGCTCTTTTACTTTTCATTTTTTCCTCTTTTATTCGCAACTGTTTTGCTTTACGTAAAAAGAAATATTTAGGCAACAGAAGATGATATTCCAAATGTGCAAAAACCATATTCCTATGAGTTTTCTCAACACATAGCAACGCATCATCGATTCTAGATGTAATTGAAAAAATATAAGAAACAGCAACAATTAATTTTCAAAAAAAAAAAAATAAAACTTAAAAAAATTTATTTGGGTTGAAACAAGTGAAACTTCGGAGGACGATTGCGATTGTCGCTTTGCAGTAGAATAGAAATTTTTCGATTGAATCGATCGCATTTTATTATGGTATTGTGTAACTTGATCGAACAAAAACTGCACATTTTTAGTGTTTATTTACATATTTTCAATTTCTTTTTAATGATTTAATTTTTATCCATTTTATTAGCACTTTTGAAATCACATCGACACGCCAACGACTGCAAAATGGTTGTAGAAAGATGATCGATTAAGTATTCACAATCGCTAATTCGGCGATCGGGTCGACACTGGCAATGGCTCGATGATCGCTAATCGGTTAGTAGTCGATTATCTATTCTTGTTCGACACTCACAATAGGGGTGTATGACTTCTTCCAACATGCCTAATTGTTAGGAACTTCTGGTTTTCAGTCTCAAAAGATCGTTCAACCTCAAGATTTGACTAAAATTGCTTAAATGTATTAAAATTACGCGGAGATAGAAAATTCTTCAACTAAATTCTGAGAGAGCATTAGAAAAATATCTAAATAACAGCGTTACTGAAACAAATTCTGCGATAAGTTGTTTTTAAATCAGCCAAGATTCTCTGTGTAATTTTCAACGCCAAAACCTTTGGGGCAATATTTTTTTTGGTGAAACAATAATAGTTGTTCGGTGAGGATCAAATTTTTAAAAATTTTATAAAATTTTTACTGGAAAGTGTTCGGTGACACAAAGCATTTGCAGCGAGAGAGCGCATTTTGACATTTCATTGAGAGAGTTGCGAGTTTCTTCTTGGGGAATTTCAGTCAGTAAAACTTGCAAGCGAAAAACAGCTGATCGTGACATAGGAAGGCAACAACAAAAATTTTAAAATTGGAACTTTTAACCAGTCAAAAAAGCAACATCAGTTTTGCTTGCAAGTTTTTACTGACTCCTGTAGCGCGATTCACTAACTTTTAACGTTTCGGCAATCGAGATTTTTACCGTAAACGTATATTGCTTTCATTAACGATTGTGCGATTCACTATCTCAGATTTAACAACACTTGTTATCAATGTTTTCAATTTGAGAAAAAGTGGCATCACTGATACTTAAATGTCAAAATTTACGAAAACTTCAAAGAGGAATAGAACAAAAATAATTGTTCGCGCCGATTTTTTGTGCAGATATTTCAGCAAAGGGAAGTAGGACAACTGCTAAAACATGACCAAAAATATCGGGAGAGGTATCAATCAACGCGTTTTGACTTCGCTATCAACAATCCGAAAGCGGAATTTCAATTTTTTGTTTCAGCGAAAAGTTATTCGCAAAAAACCCAAAAATTACCCAGGTCCGATCGCAAATAAGGGGCTTGATCCAAGGTATGGTAATTCTATACGACAGCACGTTACTGCTAGTATACGTCCAAAAATCTCGGGAAAGTTATCAAGCGACGTGTTTCGATCTCTGTATCAATAATCCGAGAGCAGAAATTAAATAATTTCTTTCAGTAAAAAGTTATTAGCAAAAAACCCAAAAATGGCCTAGGTCCGATCCCAAATAGGGGGCTTGATCCAAGGTATTTATGTGCACAACACCCTAATGCGTAGGCGGCCTTCGACCGAGCTTCAAAAAAATAACCCTTAGCCGGTCCAATACCGGCTGCGCGGTCCAGATTATTGATACGAAGGTTAGACCCGTCGTTTGACACTTTTCCCGATAATTTCGGACGTGTTTTAGCAGTTGTCTCCTAAAGGAAACAATTACCATTTATTGTATTTTAGTAAACAAAACTTTAACAGCACAAAAAGAATCTGTGATAAAATAACAATTTACCAATTGACAACGATAAATTATCGAATTTAAAGTAGACAAAAAGTTAGTGAATAGCATAGTTTGTTAAAATTGTTGTTAAAGTTAATTTATCGTTGACAAATTGTGTTAAAAAAGTTAGTGAATCGCAAAACTGTTAAAATTGTTGTTAAGTTAATTTATCGTTGACAAATTGTGTTAAAAAAGTTAGTGAATCGCGCTACTGTTCGGCGAAAACTTTTTACTTTTGGTGTTTCGAGAGTTGTACTTTCCTGACACTTCTTTGCATGTTTGCATTTTTATTTTGCTTTGATTATCCGACAGGGTGGAAAGTATATTGGAACGATTTTCCATCATCCCTTGTCAAATTTGGTTTTGTGACAAACCGGTTTTACTTTTGAAAAGAATGTTGATTGATTGTGCAACTAACTTGTAAGGTCCCTTAAAAAGTTTCACTTCCAAAACCTTAATGCTATTTTGAACACTTACTTCAAGAAGACTTCGACTAACCCATCATCAAATTGAAAACGTTGACCGGTCATATATTTTAATTTTACAATTTCTTTAAATTGTTGCACTTCTGATAAAATTTCCGCTTCAATATCAGGCAACTTAGTATCGCTTGTACGCAGCTCTGAAATAAATAATATTAAATAATTAGTTCAACTCAATCGTACAACTAATTGCACAACTTACTTTCAGTGCTTTCATCCGTGGTACTATTTTTCGTTTTCTTTTCTTCTGGTTCTGTATCATTGGAATCGCTATCATCGCTAGATTCATCTGATTCACCACTTGAAGAGGAATCATCTTCATCAGATGATTTACTACTACCTTTTAATTCACCATTGATCACTTTTCCCTCTGAGTTTCCTATCGCTCCATTACCGCCACTACCTTCCTGCATTTTTAGAAAATTGTCACGCTTTGCCTTTAGCATATCTTTAATTGTAGTTGTCTTGACTACTTTTTGTGGCACACGTTCTTTTTCCGAATCTGAACCAATCGATGCTGGTTTTGGTGAGTTTGATGTAGACGAATTGACGATCACCGGATTTTTCACAACCTTCCCCCTTTTAATATTGTTAGTATCTTGGATGGGTTTGGGTTTCTTTGTTGTCGTCGTCGCTGGATTGCCAGTTGAGTTGGTGCGTGAGCGTTTCTCAGCAGGCTGTGTTATGGCACTACCATTTTTGCTGCCTTTTATTGTATCTGCACTGGAGTCTTCGCCATCTGATTCTCCATCTTCATCCCCCTCCCCTTCGCTGCTAGAGGAGCTCTCAGAAGATGATGAAGATATAACACGTTTTCTCGGGCGATTTGGCATTTTTATAATTTCGTCCGTTTTTGTGGTGGTTGATTCTGAGTGAAGTTTTTGGAATTCCAATGGACCGCAATTAATATAGAAGCCACCTTCAATTGTTTCCATCTCCTCCGGAACGATTTCATCATACTGAATTAAAAGGTAAGAAGCTTCAGTGGTGGCAAAAGTAGTAGACCCGAAATGGAATATGGTTTTATTCGTAAAATATATTTATTTACCTGGTTTTTATAATTTTAATTTTAATTATACTGGAATCTATAACAGAAACCAAATAAATAAATGTTTTAAAGCTAATCGAAGTTTAAAAAATTGCCATCAAAATGTGAGATTTCTTGGGCAGAGTTTTTCTAAAGTTTTGTAAATCATTAAATTTAAGTATAATAATGTGCAAGCTAGAAGTGTCTGAAAACTTTCCCTAAATTTTCAATATTTTTTATTTCGATTGTGGTCTTCCATGCAACGCATGAACGAAATTGGATTTTTCAATGAAAGAAAATACCCAACACCTAAGACACAAAAAAACTCTCAAAGCTCTAGGAAAAAATTGAGGTACTTTTAACTTGCACAAAGGGTTAGGGGTTTAGAATATGCCCGAGGTAGGCATACCGGTCGTAAGAGGCGACTAATATGCACAAAGGTAATGACGTGCAACTCAATGGCTGATCTACGGATATGATGCCTCTCACCTCTCATTACCCATCTCTCCTTCCTTACGGAAGGAGGGGTGACATGACCTAGAAGGTTCCACTGGTCATAAATCGCTACCACGACAGTCGGGCAGTACCGCAAGGGAGTACCGGAGCGTACCGGGTTCAAATCCGGCCAAGGACTGTTAATTCGACAACACTCTCCAAAACCTTCGGGGAGTGTTTTTGTCGTTACTACAACAACAACAACAACAACAACCGGAGCTTTTGCTTTAGTATTTGAAAAAAAGAAGTATTTGAAGAATATTTCAAGATTTGAGAAAAAGGTTTGAAACTTGAAGTAAAAGCAATTGCTCCGGTTTTATTAATGACCCATTTATCGTATTACAATTTAATGTGCTACAAAACCGTCCAAAAAATTTTAAATTTTGATGGCAATTTTTGTTTCCGGAACTTTGTGTAGACTTTAAAACTTTTATTAAGTGGTTTCTGTTATATATTTCGCAAAATTTTACCTCAAAATTAAAAAAACGCGTAAATATATATTACGAATAAAACAATTTTCCATTTTGGGTGTATTATTTCTGCCACCACTATGTATGTACATATGGCCCACCATACCACATACTTGCCCTGCATATGGTATGACCCCTCATGATACAAACATCTCTTTACCTGTTCGATTTAACCTACTTTTCTAGCACCAATATCACTCTGGTCCAACCCTGTTTCCTTGGACTTCCGTGATGAAGATTCTCATATTGACCGTGCTCATAAGCACAGTTACTAACAACAACAACAACAACACATGACCAGGCTTCCACCTAGGCATACGCACCCGTCGTTGACTCCCAGCGTGACTATCTCTCCCCTTCGCACTTTCGTGCCCTACAGTTCAACTGCAACGGCCTAACCGGCAAGCTTAGTAAAATGCTGAACTTCATGAAGCGGCAAAATATCAAGATTGCTGCGATTCAGGAAACCAAGCTCGGTGCCTGATCAGATCTGCGGACGTGTGACGGCTACAACATCCATCGGCGTGACCGTGCGAGAGGACTTGGGGGCGGACTTGCTTTCACCACTCATCAATCTGTGCAATACCGTCTATTTGAGGCTGATGTCGACCCGAGAGATAACACCTTAGAACGTCAAGGCATGGTTGTCCGGTCAGGCGATGTCGATCTTGAGATAATTAACATTTATATACCTCCTGTCACCCGTTGTCCTAGTGAATGCCGCCCTGACATTATTGCGTTACTCAGAGGCACTAATCGTGTAATCCTCGGAGACTTTATCGCACACCATGACCTTTGGCACTCAAGCTTACAGGTCGATTGTAGGGGACAGGAACTGTATGAACAAGTAGATGATTCGGCGTTCTGCACTGTGAACGGGGATGTCCCCACAAGAGTCGCGGTAAATTGTTCAAGCTCGCCACGCCATACCATCGTCAGCGCTTGTCTCATGATTTGCGTTGACTGGCGACCGATGTTGACTCTTGCATAGATCATTTGCCGATTGTCCTCTTAATGGATAGCCACACCGACTGTGTCCCTTCTGAAAATCGTACTTTCACTGATTTCAGCAAAACTGACTTAAATAGCGCGCCACCTGACTCTATCCTTTGCCAGTTGACGCCAACAAGAAACGCCAAGGGATCGCAGATTGTTCGCCCCTTGGTTGTTGTTGTTGTTGTTGTAACGACAAAAACACTCCCCGAAGGTTTTGGGGAGTGCTGTCGAACTGCCAGTCCTTGGCCGGAAATGAATCCGGTACGCTCCGGTACTCCCTTCCGGTACTGCCCGACTGTCGTGGTAGCGATTTATGACCAGTGGAACCTTCTAGGGCATGTCACCCCTCCTTCCGTAAGGAAGGAGAGATGGGTAATGAGAGGTGAGAGGCATCATATCCGTAGATCAACCATCGAGTTGCACGTCATTACCTTTGTGCATATTAGTCGCCTCTTACGACCGGTATGCCTACCTCGGGCATATTCTAAACCCCTAACCCGCAGGGGTACCTACCCCGCAGGGGTTCGCCCCTTGGTCTTCCAACGGAGTAGGGGCCTCCCTCTTCCTCTGCTACCGTAGGTAGGTTCCGAAAATAATACCTTTCTGGCCTGAGCATCTTCTTTCCTTCGCATTAAATGGCGAAGCCAACGTAGCCGCTGGGTTTTAATTCGTTGGGCAATGTCGATGTCTGCTTATACGACTAATCATCGGCATACGCCACCAATTGTAGTCTTGTAACAGATGGTTCTTGAACGTCAAGTTAAAGAAATCGCACGATAAGGGGTCACCCTGTCTGAAACCTCGTTTAGTTTCGAACGCTCGGGGAGGTCCTTCCGAATCTGACTGAGCTGGTGGTGTTTCTCAACGTCGTATAAGTTTTGTTGGGAAACCAAATTCAGACATAGCGCCATATAAGCAGTTCCTTTTCGTGCTATTGAAAGCGGCTTTTAAATCAACAAAGAGGTGATGTGTGTCGATTCTTTTCTCGCGGGTTTTTCCAAGATAGTGAAAATCCTGTCGATGGTAGCTTTACCAGGTCTGAAGCCGCACTGATAAGGTGCAATCAGTTCGTCAACGGTGGGCTTCAGTCTTTTGTTGTTGTTGTTGTAGCGACTAGCTTCAGTCTTCCGTAGGTCATTGATAGGACCTTCTATGCGATATTAAGCAGGGCGGTCCCGCGATAATTGGAGCAGATTGTAGGATCTCCTTTCTTGTGGAGTGGGCAGAGGACATTTAGATTTCCATCGCCAGGTATGTATTCTTCCGACCATATTCTGCATATGGGAGTCTTATCGACCGATATAGCTCCTCTCGCCAAAGGTGAGAGTCTTAATCCCTTACCTTACCGCTAACTCGCCACTCGCCGAACATCAGCATGGATTCCGTAAAATGCATAGCACGGCTACAGCGCTTAACGCCATTAGCACATTACAAGTGTCCGTCTCAAACAAAATCGCCCTAATGACAGAACTGTTATGGTTACACTTGATTATCGAAAGCCTTCTCCACGGTAGAACACGCGCCTCTTATTATTGACTTGGAAGAGTCAACTCTTTCCCCTGTCTAAAGCGTTGGACCACCAATTACCTGAGTGGTCGGCAGTCATCGGTGGAATTCAGAGGCGAACTATCAAAACCACGTATAACCAAACAAGGGGTGCCACAGGGTGGTGTCCTATCCCCGCTTTTGTTTAATTACTACATATCGAGGGTCCGCTTCCCAACTGGATCGTCTCGGCATTAAGCTTCCGACTGTCACACATCCCAAAATCTTAGGGGTTACGTTTGATACCATGGTCAACCACGGTGCTCACTTAGCCGCGATTGCCCCCAAAGTACAAGGCCACAACAAAATCCCAATGGCACTAGCTGGCAGCCCTTGATGAAAAGACAAAGAATCGTTACTTACAACGTACAAGGCAATTGGCCAGCCGGTTCTGACATACGCGCCGCCTATATGATCGCGGGGGCTAGCAGACATACACTGAAGGAGGTTGCAGGCCTGTCAAATCACCGCACTCAGAACTGACACCTAATCTAACCTATGTCACCATCTAAATAGCAAGGCAAAAATGGTCGGTATAGTGAGATGTTGACCAGGCAATTCCTGTTCAATTGCTGCAAACCGCATCACCCCTAACATTCGGGGCGTGTTTTTGTGGTTACAAACTGCAAACAATGAGGAAATCAGTTATCTAACGGCTGTCTGAAGCCTGTGTATGACAACCTTTGTTATTCTCGTTATATGGAAGCAAGGATGGTGGCCCCACTAAAGCTTGGAATACAAGCAAACGAAGGAGTTATATCGGCCGACAAATCTTCAATTCACAGAGCCGTAAATACTTATCGCCGAGATTGATGAAAATGAAGTAGTGCTGTCGGTGTGATCGTCCTTTTGCCAGGTACAAGCTAATAACCCAAGACCATTACTACCCAACAATTGGCTTTTGTTGTTGCTGTAAGAGTACTTCGCCCTGGTTATTTGCCATGTCCGTTCATGAATGCGGATTAAATAGGGTCATACTGAATTAACAGACCTGTTTCGTATAAAATACTAGCTATTCCGGCAAGTATATCCTGCAGTAACGCTCTAAACAGATGTGGTAAAAACTTCTCTTTTCCGTCAAGAAAATTCTCAAACTTTACACCCTTCTGTCAGCTAAAGTAAGCGTCTAATTTCTTAACCAACAAAAAGTTGTAAAGTGTTGTAACCGAGATACTTCCCACTATTTTGTAAAGATCACTCAGAATAAGGCCGTAAGAGCCGAAAAGCTGATCTAACAAATCGATCAGAATTCAAACAGGCACTTCACCTCTCCTCCTAGCCCCCTAACCCACTGGGTGGGTATCTTATTTTATACTTGTATATATTCAAAGGTAAATATGATATAATAACTAAAGATGCAACATTAAAACTTACTGCTTCTGTATTATCTATAAACGAATCAGATTCATCATAGCCCATTCCAATGTCACAAAGATCATCTTTTTTGCCTCGTCCTCTGCCGCTTCCATATGCACTTCCATATTTCTTTTCTAATTCACGTACAATTCTAGCGGCATCTTCATCTTTTTCGTTAAATGGATCAGCGAAGCCGTTACTTTTTTGCTTTAATTTTTTTTGTTTTTTCTGGAATTGCAACAATATAAAAAATTTCACATTTTATAATTATATGCATCTATTTACCTTCTCTAAATGTATTAGTTTGGAATAATTAAATTCAGGGTACTTTGAAGAGTCTGTGGGAAATAACCTTATTTCGAGCCGTATTGTTTTGCGCTCTGTTTTCGACGATCCCGCAACACTTGCACGATCAGCATTTTGATGGCCAGATAGAAAATCAGCACCGAAACGGGATGAGCTTGCGGCGGATAGAGCACTATTGTTAATACCACCCAAAAAACCGGCAGAGTTGCTGCCCGCAGCGCCGAAGTAAGAGGTAGACGATGTGCTACTACTTATCGTGGTAAGCGAAACTCGTTTCGTTTCAGACATTTCCACAATTCCACTTTTTTTCTGTTTTTTTTTGGTCACCAAATTGGTGTTATTATATATTTGTGAGATAATGATTGGACTCCAATTTGACCTCTTTACGCATGTATACGGATTACTTTATAATCATTCGTGTAGACTTCACAGGTCTAAACAAGCAAAAGTAAATTTTTTTATTGTACTTAAGTTTTATAATTTATCAAAAGCTTCTCAATATTTTATGTTGGATATATTTCCACGATTTTCTCTTAATTCGCGTGTGTAATAATATGTTTGTATGTATGTACTTTTGTACTTCTTCCAATTCTACTTTGTGTTGGCGCAAATGTCTTTTATTTCACATCTTTTTTCTAACGGATACGCACTCATGTTCATACACACACTCCTCAGCAAATTTTCTTTTTTTTGGTCCTTTTTGTACAAAAACTCTATGGAATAGTTTCGAAAGGCTAGATTCCATATACTGTTATACTAGTGCGTCTACTTTAAAATTAGGCGAATCTAGGCTGACGACGGGACTATTCAAACAGTAATTCTATACGACCGTACGAAACTCCTAAAACAAGTCCAAAATTATCGGGAAAGGTATCGAAAGACGCGTTTTAACCTCGGTATCAATAATCCGAAAGCGGAAAAGAAATATTTTATTTAAGTGAAAATTTATTTGCAAAAAACGACACTTCTTTTTTGTTTTTAAACTTTAAATTCAATGGCAGAGAAACTAAGTCTCCAAACGCCAAATATATTCTTTAAATTATAGTTGAACTCCAAAAAACAGAAAATTATCCAAGTATGATATATTCAAGTAAGTAAGCACTTCTCCAGGTAGGTTACATTCCCATGTGATTGATACCTTTCCTGAAATTTTTGGACGTGTTTTTACATTGGCAAATCTAATTTTTCAATCTTTATAAATTTGACATTTTGTATCATTTATCTTTATTTCAGCTACATCCTTATCACACGGTTGCATTTCACGGGACAAAGCCTGTACCCTACCGAACAGCTGTTGGATCAGTGACAACTCAGCTGATACTCAGGTCTTAGGTATTATGGTATCGGAATTGTGATAAGACTTCTATGGCGCTGATGCAAAATTTTATCAAAACATTTACCTACAACATATGTATAGGCATTTGTCTGATCAGAGACAACTCAGCTGATACTCAGGTCTTAGGTGGAGCGACACACATACGCAAATGGGTCACACGTACACTAATGTTTTGATAAGATTTTGCACCACCGCCATAAAAATCATCACAATTCTGGTACCTCACTAGCTAGGACCTGAGTATCAGTTGAGCTGTCACTGACCAAACAGCTGTCCGGTAGGGTTGTGTACCGTTTGCGTATGTGTGCCACTCCACATAAGATCTGAGTTGTCACTGATCACTGAAATGTCTGTACGTGTTGTTGCTCTCATCACCGAGATGTTTTAACATCAGCATCTATATACCGTCGGGGCCAATCGATTTTGATACATTTAGATCTCAGAATGGCAATGGGTGCACTTCCCTGGTGGCGCGTACAAATTGCCGACAGAAAGCGGCCGCACATCTTTATCGTTTCGACTGGACTTTATCACTATAAAGCCAAATAAACAAACGCACATATTTTGTAACTAAGAGCTACTTTTATTTACTAGTAATAAACGCAATATAAATTTAAGAGTTTGATAACTTCGCAGTAGTTCACTGAACGGCACTTGAAAATAAACCGATCAACCTGCCTTATATAGTTCAACAGGGTGCTTCCCTACGCACCCAGAACTTTCATGGTTGTTCGCTCTTCGTGTTCTCGAAGGGTCGGTGTTGTTTATTGACCCCTCCTCTTTGCCTTGTATTCGCAAACACTTGCGCCTTCTCTATTCCTCTTGCTTGGTACATGCTTGCATGCATAATCCATTAGGCGTGTTCCAATCAGCAGGGATCCAGATCAATATAGAAATTTTGCATGTAAATGGAACAACGTTGTGATCTTGATATTTATCTGGATCAATTTCGGATCCGTTTAATTTTTTGTTAGTTTAATTTTTTGTAGCACATTTTTTGACAGCAGCCCCTATTGGGTTGGTAGCACAGACATACATATATAAACACACATATATACACAAACAAATCTCATACAACTGATCCGTACCGTTCCCGTGAGATCTTGATCGTAATACTGATCTGTTGAACACAACTATTGTTATCTCTGTTGTGTTTAACCTTTGATGGGGGTGCTACTGAGCATGATCCAATAATTTATATGGTTGTTGTTGTTGTTGTTGTAACGACAAAAACACTCCCCGAAGGTTTTGGGGGTTGCTGTCGAACTGACAGTCCTTGGCCGGATATGAATCCGGTACGCTCCGGTACTCCCTTGCGGTACTGCCCGACTGTCGTGGTAGCGATTTGGTATGACCAGTGGAACCTTCTAGGTCATGTCACCCCTCCTTCCGTAAGGAAGGAGAGATGGGTAATGAGAGGTGAGAAGCATCATATCCGTAGATCAACCCCCGAGTTGCACGTCATTACCTTTGTGCATCTTAGTCGCCTCTTACGACCGGTATGCCTACCTCGGGCATGTTCTAAACCCCTAACCCGAAGGGGGTTATATATATACTTTGAAATGAATAAATAATCGACAAACGTCAAAACACAGGAATTATTCCCAAAAACAACAGATGAGAATCTACAAAAATTTATATGGTCGTCGCAATCGGCCAACAACACGAAATTACCGTTTGACGTCGTTTAATTCTTATGTCAAAATGCACATGTGAGAGGGAACGCGCAAAAACGATTCGCCTATTTGCTAAGGTTTTCACGTATAGCACACACATAAATCACACATTTTCTTAAAATGTTATCACAAAGCACTCGTTAAATATCAATTCACAGCGAATTTTTATTAAAAATAAATAAAACACGAAGCGAACTCAATAGCTTTTCCAAGAACTGTAAACAAAGATTGTAAACAAAACACAAAGATATGATAGTTTGACATAAGGTGTGGATGAGGAAGAAGAAGACGCTATGTCATCTGAGACGACCATATAAATTATTGGATCATGCTACTGAGCTAGGAATGGCACATGATCGAGAATATTGGACAGGTTATTAGAATCAACAGTTACCTCCATGGCCTTTCCAGCTTCTTCACCGAGCGAAATCTGACCCTATCTCCGACTAAATCGACGGCGACCTTGAATGCGCAGTTGGGGCAAGAGTTAAATGTCCACGTAGACGGAGTACCTGTACCTACTGTCAACCACCCGAAAATCTTGGGTGTGACATTTAACAACGGCCTCACCTTCGATGGTCATGCCGCCGCAATAGCTTCAAAGGTACAGAGCCGCAATAAGATACCACGTCACTGGCCGGCAGTACTTGGAGAAAAGACAAAGAAACATTGCTTGCTACATATAAGGCTATTGGCCGGCCGGTTATTGACTATCCTGCGCCTATATGGTCGCCCAATCTTTCTGACACCAACTGGAGGAAATTGCAAGTCTGCCAAAACACCGCCATCAGAACTGCTACGGGATGCCTACTTATGTCATCTGAGTCTCACCTCCATCAAGAGGCAAAATTTATCAATGTGCAAGAGCACGCGGAACTCTTGAGTAGACAGTTCTTTCTTAACTGTCATAAACCTAGTCATCCAAACCGACATCTTTTGGATGTAGAACCGCCCCCCAGAGACATAAGGAGACATCTCCGTAAGCATTACGATGAGATCCGGCATTATATCTCTTTGCCGTTTGATCTGCGGAACCATAGACGGGCTCTAAATGACCTCCACACCGAGTCGGTAGATAGATCTCTCAGATCTCGGCCTGTGAATCCCGTTACTAATACTCAACCACCGGAATTGGCTGAAGAGGAGCGTGTACTTCCGAGGGAGAGAGTCATACTAGCACAACTTCGCTCTGGATATTGTAATAGGTTAAACTCTTACTTATCCAGACTGCACCCCAACATACCAAATACATGCCCTGCATGTGTTATGCCCCTCACGATACCATACATCTCTTCCCCTGTTCAGTTGAACCCACTCTTCTAACACCTACATAACTCTGGTCCAACCCTGTGGAAACTGCGCGTTTCCTCGGACTTCCGTTAGAAGAGCCTGATGACAATTTAGAGTGATCGAGCCCACTGGGCAGGGCGAAGCAGTGTTAACAACAACAACAACAACTCAGAAAAACTTTGGTCTCATCCAAAAACGTATAGTAAGCACTAAACACCATCAATCACACAATGTCAGTTACGTTGGATCTGCAATTGCCTAAGTGGTCGGCAGTTGTCTGCAATATTCAGAGACAAAATATCAAATCCCCGTAGGATTAAGCAGGTAGTGCTACAGAGGGGTATTCCATCAACGCTTTTGTTTAATTACTACATCTCGAGGCTCCCTACTCCACCACGACGGAGACGGTGGCACGATAATGGCAACTGACTCTTTAGTAGATGAACTGTGCTCCAAAATAATATGCTATCTTTCGACCATATCTAGATATTTCGTTCCGCGAAATCTTAAACTGTCACCAATAAAATCTTCGGCCACGTGTGAACATGGTACTAGACGTCTACGGCTTCATAATCATTATGACCAGATCCGACAACAAGTAACAACGCAGTTTGATCCAAAAGTGCAACCGCAGGCTCTCAACAACATCCATACAGAGGCGGTGTACTTCTTTGTCAGCTCCTGTCCGGCGAATGCCGTCATTCAGGTACAAGCGCAGCTGTCGTAGAGGCAAGCGAACTTCCGAGTGAGACAAGAGTCACTCTGGTCCAAATGCGATCTGGATACTGGAGTAGGCTAAACTCTTAATTATCCAGACTGAATGTACTGTGTCGAATTTCCCGCGATGTGTTGTGTCGACTCATGTCACCCATCATATGCTTGACTGAGTAGACTTTTTTAACACCAACTTCATTCTAATGCAACCCCGTTGCTAGTTTCCGGTAGAATCTGACTGTGCAGGGTGAGTTATCGCGACAACGACAACAACAACAACATCTATGGAGAGAGAAAGTGAAAAGACTCGGGTTTTCCTACCCGACCAAGCGCTGTTATTTCGATGTAACATTGTCAAACTCGTCGTCATAGATATGAGATCGCAGAAGTAGTGAGACTGAGAAGTAGAGCCACTACTATAAAGTGAGAATGTCAATACCAGGTTAGCTATTCAAACAAGTAGGCAAAGAGTCATTGGAAATCAAGCGTCTAAAAAAGTAAGTAGGATGGTGAAAATTAGTTGACCCGCCTTGTCAGGATTTAATATTAGACCTCATCAACGTACCTACTAAGCTTGTCGCTGTCTGAAAAATTTCACTCATATCGGAACGGAAGGGACCGAATAGCAGGTTTTGCCAAATCTTTAACGTATCCTTAGCCGCACTTTCTCTAAGTTCTACTAGGTTGTCATTTGTAGTCTGGCCACATCATAGGTTAAATGGCCCTACATTGTGTGTGAGCAGCTAAATTTTGAACTCCCAGTCAGAAGAAATTGCTTCTGCAGAGGATACTTCTCCACCTTATTGGCCAGAAGTATCTGTGCTCTTGTACGCGATTGAGGGATGGACCTCTCTAACTCTCGCTCCTCCTAAAATATATCTACACCCCCTTCACTCTGATGCCGCACCGTTAGTCTCATTTAAAAATACACACAGAGCAATATCGAATTTTTTATTCTTAATTAATTTATTTCCCATATTTTCTCACTGGTTCGAGGAACCTTCAAATATGTAGGAGCTATGAGTTTGCGTCTGTCTTCTGATTTCAAATTGATGATCATTTAATAATCACGCTCCAAGCGGCCTGAATTTATTGCAACTAGAAAACGGTACCGCCATTAAAAAGTTGCGCAAGCAGCGTTCTATTTTTCTGAAAACTTATTTACAAAATTCATATATTTATGTACTTAAGTGATGTCTGGGAGCGATATACAAGGTAACAAGAAACTAAAAAAAAAAATTCCATACAAAATAATAACGGCGGCAGTGGCCACTGAGTCGAGAAACAGCGGGAAAAAATACTTGGAAGCCAACTTGTGCCAGCATAGCGGTTTTTTAGTTTTTAGGCGCTTCTCGTGCGCTGTTGGCTATTTGGCCAGTAGGCTGCCAACCTTTGCCCCACTAAAACTATGGGAGCGCGCAAATAACTGGAGGGCAATGCCCATTGGCTTGTAGTGATTGGATATTGGCGGCCATTTCATATTATTTTTGAAGCTATTTTGAGTAGCCAGCTTAAGCGAGTACAAAGCTGCTGCTGCAGGAGCACAAACGGCAGACACACACCGTTGGTGGGTGCATGAGCCATTGCCGGTTGATAGGTACGTAATCTGGCTGTAGTGACCCAGCTCAACAACAAAGCAAAACACTAACGCACATAAATCAGAAGCAAACTTCAATGGAAAAGCTATACTTCATAGATACAAAACAACAACTACAAAAAGCGGCGCAGTCGATATCGCATACCTCAGTTGTTGGGTTGTCTGGGGCAGCTAACTAAAGTTTCTAGCGCCCTCAACTCTTGGTCAAAATTAAATGTTTATCTCTTTCGTTATTTGCTTTTTTTGGTGCTTAGCAATAGTTTGGGAGCAAAAATTAAATTTTTGTAATTCGATTAATCTAAGGCATCTTGAATGCAGCCAATGCATTTTTTACCAATTTTTATACTCAACTGCGCATAGCTCAGGGAACATTTTGATTTCGAATCAAGATAGATATAGACTTGTTTATGTCGATAACTAGGCGGATGAGTTATCCTATTTCAATTTCGTTCACATTTTCCCTGGTATTTATATCAAATCGCTACTGAGAAGGTTAGAAATCGAATGTTAGCCGCGCCCACTTTCCATATATCGAATACTTTGAAAACCGCAAAATGCACCTATACTGCGGATTTACATTGCAACAACTATCCAACTTTTATTGAAATAGTTTCACAAACATTATTAACCAGTACCTTGGCATCTGAGCTTTAATCAGCATTTTTCGAAGTTGCCGTATAATTTAGTTTATTCTAGATACTTATTAGTAAAGAGCATAATAAGTGGCAACATTTAAGTACGACAGCTTGCAATGTAACATATTTACAAAAGTTTATCCAACTGGGTAAGATCGTTTTTGAGGTAATAGCGGATATCCAAACACAGAAATATAATGGGATTAGGTGGCAACCCGAGGCGGTAAGCCGGTGACAAATAACAAGATCAACTGAAATAAGGACAATTGACTTTATTTCTCTTTGAAATATTTAATTTGCACACCGTCACGGTTTTTTTTTTAAATTGTCAGTGTTTAGTATGATATGAATTTTAAATACCCAATGTGATAACTTTCTAAATTGTTTAAAAAATCGTCGCACTCGAAGATTTCGAAATAAAAATGGCGATATTTTTTGTCTATATGCTATAGGCAATGCTGTTAATTGGGATGTAGCATCAATGACAATATTTTATTGACTTCATTTCTCTTTTCAAAACATTTTGACGTTATTTCCCTTTGCGATTTGAAATAAATTAAATTGAACTTATTTCCGTTGATGGTGGTAAGTGTCACCGGTAAACCTACCTTTTTTGCAAATGTAAAACCTTTCGCTTGATACCCATATTACTTTGTCTTACTTAATTAAGAAACATCATATAGGTGGCAACCTTGTAAAAATACCCTCAGTGGCAACACATAAACGAAAATCTTACAATGTAGACGATTCCTGTAAGAAAAGCTAGTTTAAAGTTATTATGCGTCATCATAAATCCAAAACCGTCTAAGATAACAGTAAGGAAATTATGTGTCCAAAATAAATCGGTGAAATACCACGCCCATTCTTATATAAAAGCTTTTTAAAGGATCATAAGTGAATATAATAGGCCATACATCTTCAAAAAATATAGTTATATCAATTTTATTTTACTTCCAAAGTAAACTTGTTAAAAGAAATGCGAAAGAAATATGAATTTTTAATAATGGGCCTGTCAACTCCTCATTTCGACCGAGTTTATTCTAACGATTCGCTAGCTATACCTTAAAAAGTTCACATAACATAGCAAACATTTTATACCCATATGTATTTTACGTATAACAAGAAATATTTTTTAAAAAAGTAAAAAAATCGCCTGTTGTTGTTGTTGTACTTATTAACAGTTTACGATTGATAACCATGCCCAATTTTCATAACGTTTCCTCCATTTTTGTATTCGCAATTTCTATTTTTCCTGTTTTTATATATTTTTTTTTTATTTTAAAAAGCTCAAATTAACAATAAATTGTCAAGTAGGTTAAAAGGAAAACGCAGCGCTAGCATCGGAGGCTTTCGGCTGGGTCTGGTTTTATATATTCTGATTAGATATTGTGACGAATTCGATGATTCCTGGATTATTTATCCTGGGTTCGCCCACTATAAAGTCAAAAATATAGAAGCGCCAATACTGTCTACAAATAGCTAGATATATTTACTAGTATAACCGTAATATAAATTCACGAGTTATGTAACTCCACAGTTACTTCACTGTACAACACTTGAAAATAAACTGATCATCCTGCCTTGGCAGCTTACTCCCTTATATAGACCGACAGGGTGCTACCTTACTCACCTAGAAGTTTCTAGGTCCTTCACTCTTCGCGTTCTCGCGGGGTATGTGTTATGTATCGCTATCTCCTTTCTACTTTATATTCGTAAGTACTCGTGCTATTTCTTTTTCTCCTGTTTACATGCATGAGTGTAGTCAGCGCCATCTCTGTTGTGTTTAACTAGTGGTGGAATTGTTACTGGGTTAGGTATGGTACATACTTGAGAATATTCGCCACAATATTAGAAATTTGTATGAGCATTGATGGACGTGTTTCCATGAAGCCATTTACCTGCCAAAATTTAGTGAATCGTTTGACAACCACGCCCATATTCTATATAAAGCTGTAGTAGTAAGGCTGAGAGATAGAGAAGAGTTCAATCAAAGCACATCTTTAAGTTTCTTGTATTGACGTATAAATGTTATCCAGCCATGGCTTACAGCCAGTGTTGGGCAAATTATAATTGTTTAAATAATTAATAATTAACAAATAATTAGTTGTTAATTGCAACTTCTACAATTAACAATTTTAAATTGTACAAAATTGTGCAAAAGTGTACAATTAACAATTAATCAATTGCAATGCTCGCAATTAACAATTAATGAATTATTAATTGTGTTTCTCTATAATTAACAATTTGTTAATTACAATTTTTTAATGAATTTAACAATAAGCACGCTACCCGGCCGCTATCAAGTATATTATGAGCCGGGTATCGTGTTGTTTTATTGCTACAAACTTCTACTGAAAGAACATGTTGGTTATATATATACTGCAAAAAATTGCTTGATTTCTTTCAAATGTCACTTTCTGGAAAATTCTATGCCCCTGATAAATTTTATTGAATATTTCAATGAAATCAATCAAGAATTACCCGGGTAACTGTAAAAAATGATTAATTATTATTAATTGCTTCATAATACAATTAAAAAATTAATTATAATCTTTTCAATTGTAATTAATTTAATTTTAAATAACTTAATTGCAACAAGCAATTAAAATTTTAATTGCAATTAATTTTCAATCAATTTATTTAATTGCAATTACTTTCTTAAGCAATTAATAAATCAATTAAAAATTTAATTGATTAACGCCCAACTTTGTCGCTAAATCTCACAGCTGAGTATATAATGTACGGTTACATCCGAACTTAGACTTCCTTACTTCTTTTTACTTGCACGCAGCTCGAACATACTTCTTCTATCTCCGGCTGAATGCATAATTCGTAGCAGCGACGTATTCATCTTCATTGATTTCATGATGTTGTGTTGCAAAAATTTTATTAAATTTTTACTGGAAAGTGTTCGGTGACACAAAACATTTGCAGCTAGAGTGTAAAATTGGCATGTGAAAAACAGCTGATCGTGACTCAGGAAAGCAACAACAGAAACTTAAAAATTTGAGCTATTAACCAATAAAAAAAGCAACACCTGTTTTGTTTGCAAGTTTTTACTGACTCCTGTTAGGCGAAAACTTCTAACTTTTGGCTTTTCGAAAGAGTTTTACTTCATTCTCACTTTACTTACACTTCTTCGCCAGTTTTGTCACCGAACATAGCTATTATTACGACATTTCGATTTGACATTTCTGGAAAGTTGTTAAATCTTTGCCAGTTCATTCAAGCGCACCTACCTACAGTTAATGTTATAAGTAAGAACACGGTACTATTTCATAAAAAATTGGGGCATTGTCAGTTCATTAAATTAGTGCTTGCCAAATATGATCACTATTATAATTCGTATGCGTATACGCACTACAAGACAGAACTTCAATGGACTGTCAGTTGCTAGCCTTTACCTATGGACCATTTTTATAGAACTTTTTTCTCTGTCTGGTTAAAATGAAGAGAAAAATAAATAAGTGTAAATTCAAAATTAAGGCCCCTTCATCGTTCTGTTTTTAAGCTGCTGCCGGCCGGCAAAGAAAGGTTAATGCCATTAAAAGGTGGGATGGCAACCCAATTTAAGTTGGCGACTTCGCCCCACTTTAACAAAACGTCAATGAAAATGTATGAAAATGAAAAAAGACTCGAAGAGCGTCAAAAGGTGGAAAGTGAGGAATTCTACGCGAGAAGAAAGAAAAGTAAAAATTCTTGGGTGAAAAATTTGTAATTTTGTAGAAAAATAGCGTCAAGTGAAATAAAATATTGTTGTTTTGTACAAAAGTAAAATGCATAGCGTTGTACAAGCCAACGATTTTTGGAGTAAATGGGAGACCCAAAAGTGAACAACCATACTAAGCATTTTAGCGAGAAAAGAAAATTAGCTCAAGAAGCTATTGAAAATTTAGACAACCAGCAGCAAATACCGAACCGGAGGCAACGGCAACAGCAGCGACTACGACAGCACCGAAAAAGACAACGTCGGAGCGGCCGTTGTGGCTAAAAAGTAAAAGAAGACGTTAGCTCCTCCGAAATTCACAAACAAGCATAATTGTGAACTGCAGAGAAGGGTGGCGGACCATCTTGTGACACGGAGTAGTAATTATAAAGTGAAGCAATGTGTGACGTTTGCTCAGATTTTTTGCATTTGTTGGAGTCGTGTGAGTATATTCTTTAATGGACTTGAAAACTTATCCGCAGAAATTATACAATACCAAGGAAGGTGTTCTGCACATGAATACCTTGGATCACGCCCCATATTTAGGACCAGACCCGGGTAATTTTTTACTGAAATGAAAAATTCGCTTTCGGATTTTTGATACCGAGGTCAATTGTAATTGTTTCCTTTCACATCTTTGCTGTAAATACGGGACACATTGTGAGATTATAAAAAACATCTTTCCAAGCTCCGACCATTGTAATGACTTAAAAATAAATATTATTATAAAAAATACATCCACCTTATCTGATACCGGTAGTAGGAATAATAAAATATCCAGTAAAAAAGCCCACATAGGTAACATTATCCTAAAACTTACGGAAGTGTTTTACGTTACAAAATAATAATACGTATGGGAGCAAGGTAGGGAGGCCTCTAGTCTTTGAAGAGAAAAAATGAAGAAATTGAATGGTTTGGAACTTTTGATTTTTATAAGCTTCAACCCTGCGAGTTAGGGCTTTTGAATATATCCGAAATAGGCATACATGTTGTAAGACGCGACTAATATGCACAAAGGTAATGACGTGCAACTCGATGGTTGATTTACGGATATGATGCCTCTCACCTCCCATTACCCATCTTATCCTTCAGGGAGTGTTTTTGTCGTTACTACAACAACAACAACAACCATGACAAGGTACTTTCATCGTTGGATCAGGCTGAAAAAACTGCGATGGATTTTAGCAATAAAATTAAATAAAATTCGCGCTTGTTTCCATGCGCCGTATAAACCTTAACCGGCGGATTGACCTAGTCAGATTAGTGGTTTTTAATTCTCTACTATTAACCATATAAATGTTTAAACATTTATTATTTTGATTTTTAGATGAAGTACGTATAACCAGCAATGATGCAAAACATTCAATTCTTCTAAAAAATGAAATTGAAACAGCTTTTGGATATATACAAGCATGGCCACAACGTCAGTGCATGTGCTTGTATCGGGACCCGAAAAACTTTGAACGATTCAATTTAGTGGTACAATCTATGATATGCTTGGCAGTACACCATCTTAAGCATATTGAACGATTAATTGATGAATATAAACGACTGACAGCTTGCAGCTTAGGACAGACTACAGCTACCCAAGCGCAACCACAAGTGTTGGATGCTGAATCCTTAGATAAAAATACAAACAATTCGGTGGAGGAAAAGGATGCGGATTTAATTGAGGATCACAACTCCAATCGTAATTCAAAGAATGAAGATAACCTAAATGCAGAAGTAAAAAAGGACAATAAAAAAGGAAAACGAGAGTCTAGTGAATCTCCAACATGCCTGTCGCCGTGTTCATCACGTACCATACCTTCACCATCATCACCGCCACCACCGGCGCCGTCAATGCGCCTGCCACCATCGCAAAACATAAATGCGGCTGCAGGGATAAACATAAACTCCCCTGGAATAACTAACACAAACAAATCATCCATTTTAACGCAAATTACTGAAGAACCATGGATCTTACCTGAAGTAGAAAAACTCTTCATATTGGTATCTAAAGTATTTTTGTTGAATTTTCCATTATATATCGCTTACAAGCATGGTACTCATGCACGTCTGGATGACATATCTGCAGAAGAGGCACAACATTTGGCTATATTTTGTGATCTGCATGATAATGAAATTCCGGTTTACTTATTGCGCAACATTACATTATTTTGTAACTCGGGCGGTTTTGCTGCAATGATGTTATGCTTTGAACAGCCCGATTTGCCGGTCACCACAGCACAAGCCATCACAGCAACTGTATCAAATATAAAGTTATGGTTAAATTATGGTTGCATTGTACAATTATTTGTGCCATTGCGTAGTCGGGTATTACAGTATATGTGCAAATTATCTGATCAAAATTTACGTTCAGCTGCAACGCGTGCAATGGCCGATTTTGTTTGGTCAGCTATACGTGATCCGCTTGATGCATCGGTGAGCTTCGATATTGAAGGTTTGGCTTTGGCATTTAAATATTTTTCATCTACAACACTAACCATGCGATTAGCAGGTAAAAAATTAGATTTATTGTGTGCTAATAGATGTGTACTCAATGAATGAAATTTTTGCTTCCCACAGGTATGGCCCAAATTAACGCGCATATCAATCTCTTCAATGAAATTTGCACGACAGAAACTGTCGGTGAAGTAGAGATTGTTGGACAAAAGATAGCCAACTGGCTAACAGAAAACCAAATAATTCAACATTTGTTTGGGCCCAATCTACATGTTGAAGTAATTAAACAGGCACATGTCGTATTGAATTTTCTTGCTGTGGAAAATCAAATTACCGAAGAACATATTAAATTAATATGGCAAGCTACACAGCTGAAACATTGCTCTAAAACTATCTTCGATATTTTACCAGCTTTGGTAAAAAACTTGGCTCCACGTCCAGCGATGCATTTGTATTCGCTTCTTTGCCGTATGGATCCAAAGGAACATACTGAACAAAGTATTTATATTGCATCTGCACTTACGAAACTTATATGGTCACGCGATAGTTCACGCACACAAATGAGCATGATGCAAGATCATTTATTGGCAGCTCATGTAACTGCTTCTAGTTCCGATAGCGGCAGTATGGATGGCAGTAATTCTGACGAAGAGCCTGGTAATGGTGATGATAGCAGTTTAGCTAGTGGTGCCCGTAAGAGCCCAATAGATATAGAGAATGTAGGATCTGATACGGGAGCACCTCCACCACGCAAACAAGCGCGACATAGACGTCATGCTTTCGAAGCCAGCTCTGAAGGTATTATTTTTATTTATTTTTTCAAAGTGATAACTCAAAAGAATTCAGATACCAACTTGAAATGAAAGACCTAAACCTACATAACAAACGTTGCCAATACAGTTCAATGTGATCAGTTTCTATTTGAAACATCATAATCCTTCCACTACAGGTTTATAGGTTTCATTCCCAGTTGGAGGGTTTTACCCAAAAATAATATTTATTGCCTTGTGATAAATATATATGACTTTGGATAACTTACAGATAAAGAAAGTCGTTCAAATGCAGAAGACATGGACCTGATGAATCAAAAAATTGATAAAAAGTGAGTGAGAATTGCAAAAAGTATTATAGGCTTTTAGCTCATAATAAATAATAATTAAAATTTGTAGAATGCAAAATCATCGGATTGTTAATATTATGGACAATTCAAGTAGCGAAGATGACTTACAACAGGCTGCATTAGACATACAAATGCATCGTAAAAAATCGCGTGGGCGTAGAAAAAGTAGTAATCTACCATTAACACGGTTAGCACATGACATTGTAGAAGCTATTTGGGATGGTGGAGAAGATGAGGAAGCCAGTAGTGATGACGCTGACGATGCTGATGAGGCTGATGGTGAAGTTATGAATGATAGCGATGATTGTAGTGAACCTAGCGGTCAAGTTGTACCAAGCGCTGTGTTAAAACATTTACGCGGCGAGGGTCCATATATACGCGCCATAGATGAGACCCATATTAGCGAACTTTTAAATGGTGCAGAAATCGATGGTTACTCATCACCAATGAGTAACAAATCTGAAAAAAATATGGCTGACTTCGACGATGAAGACGTTTCGCCATGTGAGGAGGAGCTAAGCCAATTGCATGCTCTTCGTGTAACACATAATTGTGTACCGCCGGCTTTTGCCGCCGCGGCCATGGTTGCTGCACATTCGACTATTCAAAAACAACAACAACAACTGCAACAACAAAAGGCCGTTGAGGCCGTTATTTCCGGCCCTACGGTGTCAGATGTCGTAGCTGCTGTTACTGATACAGCAGCAAATGCTGCAGCAGTAGTTGCTGCAGCTGCAGCTGCACGTGTAGATGCAGATTTACAGCAGCAAGTGGCAAACGCAAATGCAGCTGCAATTGCAGCCGCTTTAGCAGCAGTTATGGTACGACGCACTGGTGATCCAACAGATGTTGAAATGTTGGAAAATACTGCAAAAGTACTATCACCACAAGCACAATTTGCGGGTCGCGTCTTACAAAGTGCAGTACAACAGTCACAGCAAAGCATGACACAGTCATTACCATTTTCACCGACACAAACACCGCCACAACCACAACAGCCATCATTTAAAATCAACGATGTGTGCCAACCGGGCAATACCTTACTGTGGGATTTGTTACAGGACGATAAAATTGTAAGAATATTCGCTGCTTTATGACGTTATCGTCTAACTTTTTTAAATATATTATACTTTCAGTATCAACTGGGAGAATCCTTAGCGCTTGAGGCCGAAAAAGCATTAGCTACTTTACTTTGTTTTAGTATGGATCGTCAACTGCGGACAAAATTTATTGAAGGCTGCTTACAAAATGTGGCCAACAATCGTAGTGTTGTTGTTAGTCTACGTTTGTTACCTAAACTTTTCGCATCTTTTCAACATTTTCGTCCAGCAGACACACATCACGTGACAATGTGGGCTGAAAGGCAGCATCGAATGATGTACCATTTCTTTAATAATATAAAATATTATGCCAAACGTTACATAGAATTGCAAGGAAGGTTGGCTAGCGGTAGTACTGAACTGCCACCTGAAGCAGTTATGTACTCACACAAAACACAAGTTTCGGTGCGCTTACATTTCTTGTCCTCAATTTTTTCGACCTTAGGATCACCAAAAACTTTTCGGTAAGTTGGATAAATATGTTGTTCCTATAAAGTCTTGTACTCAGTACATGTACTCATACTAAAATTTTCGGGAGGAGGAAAGTAATATCGTAGGTAGGTAGTTCGCTTCGGGTTTCTATACAGTTGTCTTATCTCCCTATCCTACACTATACCAAAGAGAATTATTCCTTATTAAAAGTTCCTGGGAGACAGATACCAAGGTAATATGTTGCTGTTCTTGTTGTCATATCAAGGACTTCTTCGCCCCCTGCAAAGTTCTCTGAACTTGGAAAAGCAAATGTCGGAGAGCTGTAATATCGTACTCATTCAAAAACTTATGGAAATAAATCCTATACATATTATCATAATCCGAAGGTTTTGGATTATAATAAACGAGGTAGTTATTAAAGAGAATACTTTAATATAAATATAAGGAGAGTTTTACGAAAATATGGTTTATACATCTATCGTACATAAGGAAAGGGGCTTGGAAAGGCTATGCCTAATCATGCTATGCATCTTATAAAGCGTTTGACTCTGTTAACCACACGTTGTTATGTATGAAGTTAAAGTCTTATTTCGCTTTTGGTGACGCATCGGTAAGTCTCATGAGGAGTTATCTGGGTGGTAGAGCACAACCAGTGAAGGTAGGGTCGCAGCTCTCTAGTCTCAAGTTTTTGTTTAGTGGTGTACCACAGGGATCTATACTTGGACCATTATTATTTAGCCTGTTTATTAATGACATATTTAGCACCTGTTTGTATGCGCAAATGCATGCTTATGCAGATGATATACAACTGTATATGTCTGGAACACATGCACAAGCCTCTCTACTTTGTTCCAAGTTGAATAGCGACTTGTCAGCTATTTCGTCTTGGGCGCAAATAAATTGTCTTTCCCTTAATAGTGAAAAGTCGTATGTGTTACCCATATCTAAAAGGCAAATTAATTCTTTGGATCTCCCAGCTTTATGCATTAATAATAAGAGCCTCAAATATGTGTCTAAAGTAAAGAATCTGGGGGTGGTTATTAACTCTAGTCTCTCATGTAATGATCATATTAATGCTGTTATAAGTAAAGTTTACTACACTCTACGTAATTTACGAATGTCTGCGGCCTTCACCCCACTTGGAATAAGAAAGCGGCTTGCAATGCAACTAATACTACCAATTATCTGCTATTCAGAATGCATATACAGCAAATTAGACTCTAAATCGATGTCTAAAGATTGATGTCGCCTTTAATCATGTCACGCGGTATGTCTTCGGTTTGGCAAAGTATGATCATATATCTGCGTGGAGAACGAGTCTCTTAGGTTGTGAAATATCTGAGTATCTTAAGGCAAGAAACTGTATCTTTCTGTGTCGCGTGATTGCTGATAAAATGCCTACTTACTTATATAATAAGCTAACATTCTCTAGATCTGCCCGCATAAGTGATTTGATCGTGCCTTGCTGCTTTTAGCCTAGTCAATCATTGTTGTAAAATATTGTTGTTCTGTGTCCTTGTAACTATTGTCACCCTTATATTAATACTTTATTCTTTCTTGTTTTTGTTCTCAATATTGTACCTGTAATAGTATATAAATTTTTAAGTTTTCAGTTTTAAGAATTATACCCAATTTTATGTAATCACTGTTGCACTATAAAAGATCAACCAGGATCTTATTGTGCTAATACTGACAATCAATAAATGAAAAAAAATGAAATGAAATGTGAACCACTACGAGTCGGAAATGGGCAGAATCAGTCAGAAGTTACAGGAAATAAATAATTGTTGCTGATTTCTTCTGGAAAATCTGTCAAACACAAAAAATTGGAAACAAAATTTCTAAAATTTGATGTTGCATGTCTTTAAAAGTGCGTGAAATTGATTAAAAATTTTTAAATTTAATGTTCTTTTTGTTTTCTTGTTACACATTCACTATTTGGGCGTTTTTTTGTTAACATTTTTGGCCAAATTTAGTTAAACAAAAAATTACTGGAATTATCAGAGAAAGCCTGATGTGTTAGCTGACCTATACTGTGCCCACGTACTTGATCCCCTTACTTGAATGAGGTAATCGACTACAAAAACCCCTTGGCATTTGAGCAGAGTACTCGACTATAAACTCGTAGTGACTTGTATTGAAAAAAACTACACAAGGATTAAACTGAAACACACACAGTGATTATTGTGTTTTTTGGCAAATATCACAAGGAAAATCGTGAAGTTGGAAAACCGTACCAATGTTTAAAGCTCGATTACTCGGCAACGGCCCACCTGACGAAAATTTTCATTTATATTTGAATTGAATTCCCCACAAAGCTAAATGCAGGCACTAGAGGTGTGGACCGTGTGTAGAAGTCCACGCAAGTGTGGACAATTTCTGACCGCCATTCTTGCGCATGCGGTTCGAGGATCTCAATTAAATATGAGAAAGCGACAACCTGGTAAGGCCACTCTGATATATTCGGTTTAAGGGCTAGCAAGGCGATATAAAACGGCAGCGTCTGCTCGCCAACTGTTTAGACGTTAATCGCTATTTAAGTAATAGTGTGGCAGTTTTAAATTAAAATTAGATCAGTACTATAAAATCTAGGCTATCAATACTTTCCTAACCTAACCTAACCTATATATAAAACTAAATATAAAGAAATACATTTATTTATATTTAAAGCTTAACTCTGGAGCAAGTTGATTCGTTATGGGAGTGGTTGGCACACGATAGCGAATGCGCCGATTGTTATTTTTCATGGTTGCAAAGTCAAGCGAAAGGTGGTGATCAACACGCCTTGGGAATAGATGCATTGCAGCATCTGTATTTGAAAAAGTTACCAGAACTACGACCTGAAGAGTTCTCTATGGTTGCGCTAGGTCTATTTCAACAATTGTGCAGTTTAGCACGAATGGCTATTGCACACTACGAGAAACAAACCGATTTAATATCATCCACATCATCCAACATCGTAGGTATGTATCATTTATGGAAGATCGCTTTGCGTGCACACAACACAGAAGTGTCCTTGGCTGCCATACAATATATAAATATGTACTATATGGGACAACAATTGCGTTTGGAAAAAGAATTTGTCTCACAATGCATGGATAATTTAGTGCAAGCAACGAATGCATTAGAAAGGTAAATTATATTGAGTACTTTTGCGAGTTGATATAAACATTAATTATTATTTTATTTCATTTTAGTAATGAGGACGAAAATGCACTTATGTGTGTACAGCGTGGACTTATGTTACTCAATACACATTTGGAGACATTTCGTCGTCGGTATGCATTTCATTTGCGCCGTTGGGCTATTGAAGGCAAAGGCCTTTGCTCACATAGTAATTTAAAAAATGAAGCTACTGGTCCAGCTATACGTATAGTATTACAACCGGCTGGTCTCTCTGAAAAGTCAATTTTACATATGCATGCTTGTGATCTGATAGCAGAACTTAAAGCTGAGATATCTAAATGGTATACCTACTTGCTTTATGAGTAATAAACTAATTATTTATTTATTTGTTCTCCCTGTACAAGGTGGGAAAACTTACAGGGCAGCAGTAGTAGTGGTGGTGTTTCGGCACCTGTTCTAGGACTTTTATTGAGTGACGGACCGCTGCGTATTATTACGCAAGGTCAAGAACTAACATCCGACTATGACGAGCGTAGTTTGGGCGATGCCGGTTTCAAGGATAATCAGGTTAGTTTATCATTTTTGTGTTTTGTCTCCGCATATTATACCCAGTACTGGTTTGAACATATACCTTTTTCTTCATACCCTTGGTTCATAGTTGGGTATGGACCACAAAGTTTGTGACATCGACTTGGACAGGGTTACATCGAAATAACTGCCAGGTCAGTATTGTTGTACTAACAGTACCTGCTGTTGTTGTAGCGATGCTTCGCCCGGCCTAGTCGTCACTTTCCTTACCGAGCTTTTTCATCAACATCTTCTGACGGTAGTGCTATTGTGGTTTTTAGCGACAAAAACACTCCCGAAGGTTTTGGGAGTGTTGTCGGAAGTGGCACTTCCGCTGCAAATATGAACCCGGTAGCTCCGGTACTCTCTTGCGGTACATTCCCGACTGTCGTGGGAGCGATTTGGTGTGACCAGTGGAACCTTCTAGGTCATCTCACCCCCTCCTCCGTACATGTTGTTCTAATTCTTTGTAAATAATTTGACTTTTTCCAGATTGTTTATGTTTCATTGGGTGGACGCGGTGCCAGACGAAAAGAGACAAATCTTGATCATCCATCCATGCAGTCACCACCACCTAAAGAATGCCTTCCAACGGTTCTTTTATTGCAGTCACGCTATTTTGAAAAACTTTTCTGTTTAATGCAAACATTGGGTGATATGAAACCACTAACTTCTAATTTGCAATTGCACACCAAAGCACAATTGCTTTCCAGGCGCGTTTGGGATATTTTAGCTATATTACCCACAAACCCTCTAATTTTAGATGCCTTTAAAGGTCTAACCAACGATCTGAGTACTTTTGAACGGCTTAGTAATGAAGAAGACAAAGCCAACAAACGCAAAGAGATTAAACAGAAGCTCAATGAATTGCTTGATTGGAGTAATTTACAAAAATTCATGTATTCTTTACACATTGTCGAGAGTTTAACATTAAATAGTGTATTGCAACAAAAGGGAGCTGGTAATGGTTCGACATGTTGTGGTTTTGGTGGCGTTAATGGTAATGTTATACCTTTGGATCAATATGTGCGTAATGCTAAAGGTGGAAGCAATGCTTCAAAACGTAGTTCGAGCAGACGTCGGAATAGTACTGAAAGTTCGAATGCGAAAGAAGAAAACAAACGCAACAATAGCGGCAATAGCAGTGGCTGCAGTAGTAGTGGTAGCGGAAGTGGCAGTGGCAGCGGTAGTGTGAGTGGTAGCGGCAGTGGAAGTGGCAGCGCAAGTGGCAGCAATGCTGGTACTGCCTTAGAATCTCTGTCCCACAAAGAGAACTATGAAGCCCCTACACAAAAGCAAAGTGAAAGTACTAGTGCTGAAGGTGAGTGCGCCAATGAAATGGCCCACGAAGATGCACCAAATCATGATAAGGAAAATAATCAACCAATAGTGGGTAGACCACATAAACGGCTTAAACGCAGCGATAGTAATGCTAACATCAATGATGATAAGGAGACTAAACTTGAGATCAGCGCAGTGGAGATGGGCAGTGGTGGGGTAACTGGTAGCGGAGGTGGTGGAAATTGTACTATCAGTGGCGTTTCTGCCACACCAGTGTCCAATGTACGTTCTGCACACGACAGGAAATGGAGTGAAGTATTTGTACGTTGCGGTGGTTTGCGTTTACTCTATGAAATTTTCATATCGGGAAAGTTACAACAAAGTTCACATCCCGGCGAGTTGCTGAATGAGTGGCGGCATGATTGTTTGGCCAGTCTTCTTCGTGTACTCTGGCTTTTAGGCTTTGAAGAAGTACAAGCTGAGGATATGCATGTTGTAGTCTCACGTCCACACGCTTTCATGCTTGAGTTGATGAATGTAGATCCATGTTTGCGTCGTTTGGCTTCAATACTTAATGATGAGGCATATCATAATTATTCTGCACTAATGCCAACTACGCAGTTTCAATACCAATATCCCTATCAATATCATCATTTACGAACTGGCTTTTGGGGACGTGCACAAGTTGTACAATTTACCATGAATATTATGGTTAGTTTTGTCCATGCATCGGCAGAAGCACGTCGTATACTTTGGACGGAGCCAGAGTATTGTAATTGGGTGCAAAAGTTCATTTTAGAGGATCCAGAACCGGCAGTACGACGTGAGATTTGCGCTGGACTTTATCGTATATGTTTGGGCAATACGCAAAGTTATCAGGTTCTGCTAGCTCCATTGCTACGGAAATTAATATCATTCTTGCCACTTGCCGAAAAGATGACGTCATATGTACAACATCAACAGTATTTGTTGTCGGACGAGGGCAAAGAACCATATGGGCCAGCGTGTCGCGATTATTTTTGGTTACTAGCACGTCTTGTAGACACCATGACACCGGAAATGGTGAAGTGCTCTTTGGATAGTGAAAACGAAGGAGAATCTATTGATATCGAACGATTGTGCCAATCGGTTTCCCAAAGTATATTGACTCGTGATTTTTATGAAACTAGGCATGGATATCAGGTAAGAGATAAAAAGTAGTTTATGAACGATTTTATATTAGAACTTTAGATTTTTAACCAACAGAGGTTTTGGTGTTCGCTTATTCAGAGAACATAAATTGGAGAAATTGGGATTAGCGCATTGGACAAGTTATCTAAGATACTAGCGTAATTAAATTTTTATTTTATACTTGGCTCGGGAATAACTAGATAACTAATATATTTTGAATTCACATTAGAATTCTGTTGGAAATTCATGTACAATAAAGAGTTCGTTCGGAGTAATAAATTATTGTGTCGAATTAGGGTTACAACTCACAACTCAAACCCCCACCATACCAAATACTTGCCCCCATGTGGTATGTGCCGCCACGATACTAAACATCTCTACACCTGTTCAATTAAACCTACTATTCTAACGCCAATATCACTCTTGATCCAAGCCTGTTGAAATTGTTCGTTTCCTTGGACTACCGTTAGAAGAGCTTGGTGACGATTCTCAGAGTTATCGTGCCCAATAGGCAGGGTGTTAGCAGAACCTACGGTTTTCCGCTTTTAATAAAAGACAACTTTTTTAGTATACGAATTTAAATTTAATTACGCAACCACAAGTATGCTGGAGTATACAGGTGTATACTTTAAAAACATTTGTCTTCTACTGACTTTTCATGTCCAGTTGATGAATGTATAAATTTATAAATTTTACATTTTTTGTTATATACATTAAAGATCACACCATTTAATTTACCGCAAATGTCGCAATTATGTGTAAGAAGCACCCTTCTAAAATGTAACAATAGATCAATAGCAACACGTTTTAAAAATTGTGAAAATATAATATATGCAAAGTACCCTCTAGGAAATTAATACACTGTAATATAGAAGTACCCACTAGGAACGGCGGCAACACAGAGCAATGCACTGTTAACAACAACAATTTTGCCAGAGTAGGTAATAAACACAGCCCTTGGTAGCCGGCTATAGTGGGAATGTAATTCGTCGACAAAAAGGGGCTAAGGTAAGGTAAGGTCTGCCTACATTATGAGTCGAAAAACGGTTCCGCGGTAGTCGGGCTAGTACCGGAGTATACGGGCTCCATAGTCGGCAAACTAATGGCCACTTCGGTAACACTACCCACTCCCCTAAATCTCTTAGGAGTGTTTTCCCAGTCCCGAGGAGTGTGTGTCAGCTAGCGAAACCGTTTGATTTTTATTAGCTTAACTGTGTCGAGCTCATCATTAACTCTCTTCCAATACTTGACTTTGGCATTAAGTCTCGAGGTAGTAATGTATTTCTTTGGTAGCTTCCTTCATCAGCCTATAAAATACGTAGAGAACAGATAAGAATAAATTACATTTCTTCAAGTCATGAGAAAAACCTAAAACGCTTTTATTTTCACAGTTTGATATTATATAAAAAGTAATTTGATCAAACCATAAAATTATTAAACAAGTTGAAAGTCAACAGGTATCGGTACAGTATTCTCCGCCAGACTTTCAATAAACAAATTTCTTGAAAGTCGAGATGATTATTAACTTCCTTCTGGACCACCAGATGTATCTATTGTAATGAAAGCAGGCTTAAATCTGTCAATAGAGACAAAGTTTTATTATTCCAGACCTGAGAAAAACCTAAAACTCTTATTTTCACAATTTGATATTATACTTGCGGACCCGGCAGACGTTCTGCCTAAAATTTGACTTGCCTACATTTAATAAAATGTACTCTTTTCCCACCCACTTGGCTTTTCATCTTCATTTATTCGTGTATCTTCCTTTTTCTTTCCGCTTTCTGTTGCCAGGGTTTTTTTGATGTATAGATATCTATGTATAAAATATCATTAACTTGAAACAATTTTTTTTTTTATCGAAACCTGAAATTTGAGACACACAATAAAATTTGTTTTGAAAATGTACGCAAAATTCGCGAAAATTTAAAGCAATTTTATCAAAGTGTTACATTAAAAATTTTTTTTTTTAATCTTGTGGAGTATGCAGTTCTGTAGTTCCTTTGCTGATTTTTGGCTATTTTTTCCAAAGAGTTAAAGTGTTTTTTTCATAAATAAGAAATAGTTTTCATAACCTTGTATGGAGAAAAATACAGAAATGTCCAAGAAAATATTGCATTAGAGTTTTTAACCTGGAAACCAGCATTACCACCAACAGTAATGTCAGCCTAGAAATCCAACGAAGAATCACTCACGCAAGCAAGTACTACTTCTGACTGAGTTGGCAATTGAGAAGTAAAGTCCTCTCTCGAAGCACGAAAATAACACTCTATAAGTCACTCATCGCACCTGTCCTGCCATATGGTGCAGAAGCATGGATACTAATAACATCTGATGAGGCGGCGCTGGGAGTATTCCAGGGAAAGGTTCTTCGAGAGATTTGTGGACCTCTACGCGTTGGCGACGACGATTACCGAAGAAGATTTAATAATGAGCTTTACGCAGACGCCGACATAGTCCACAGCGGCTTCGCTGGCTAGGGCACGTTGTGCGAATGAGCGAAGATGCCCCAGCCCAGAAGGTATTCTTATCGGCACCCGCCGGGGGAAGCAGAGGAAGACGGAGACCACCACTCCGATGAAAGGACCAAGTGGAGACCGATTTGCGATCCCGCGGTGTTTCCAACTGGCGCCAGCTGGCAGAAAGAAGAAACGGCTGCCGAGCTATGTTCGACGGCCAAAATCGTTTACGCGGTGGTGAAAGATGCGTTTCGCAGTTTAAGTGGAAACGGGGAGAGTTGGAAAAATTTGTAGCAATTTGTATAAGTTATGCAATGACGTTTTGTCGCAGTTCTTAAGTGCAGTTTTTGGCGGAAGATTATGTGGCTTTAAGAACCTTCTCCATAAATTGGTTTCGGTATTTTGGCTTTAAATAAGTGGTTCATAAAATTCAGCAGGCTTAAATAAATTTGTGTAATTTTCTTCACTGTGGTTTGTGGAAAAAATCGAAGCGAAACCTCTTTCCATTACTATATGATCAATAAATGGAAAGAATACAGAAATCTTAATCTTGATTTTGTATCGGTTGTTTTTGATTTCAATATTTATGTCGTTTGCATTTTTTCACAAGCTCTGAGCAATTTTTCAAAATAAAGTTCGGCGAAACGAATACGTCAGTACTCCGCCATTAAGTCATTTGCTAAATCCATTAAAGGCGCTTAATCAATCTTTATTTCTTGGAGTTTATTACACAAAGGCAGAACGCACCGTTTTTGAGTAAGGGATTTTTAATTTGGGTTAACAAAATTCCAAACATTGTATATTATTTAAAAAAAAAAAAAAGTTTTTAATGTTGACCTAAGAATTTTATAATCCTAAGCAATAGAGAAAATGTTGAAATTTTATAAATTGTGCGCCTTTCGCATAACAAAACTGACACCATTAATTTATTAATAAATGCCCATAATTGGCGCTATTTTTTGCCAACTTCACCCTGCCACTTTATTATAAATACTAAAATATAATAGGTCATAAAACTGCAAATCTAATTTTTTTTTTAATTCGGATTAAAAAGTGTAGTATTTTGATGAAACTTGGTTAAATTTTCCTAGGTTTTGAACAAAGTTTAAAATTTGTTCTTGACTGTTTTTTTATTAGATAATGGGCTATACTTTAAAAAAAAACGTGTAAAATATTCTTTGTGTCCTCTGATTAAATTAATGAGCCTACCTACTCTAGTATTTTCAGACCGCCTGAACTCGGGTTTTTAAAGACGTGAGAGATAGAAGGAGTAGAGTTTTCGCAGTTTTACGCTATTATTTCGGTCTGTTATTTTATTACTACCAGAACCAATGCGTAAGCATACCTCGAAACCGGTTTTGTCGTCTTGAAAGCCTAGTGAATTTTGAAGAAGGTCTGGAAAGACTAGTATATGTCTTTTCTTTAAATGGTCATCTAACCGCCTGGGCGATTTTGACTAGTATATGTATATGGGCTAAATACAAGGTGGCGCAAAAGTAAGCTTCCGATGTTCAGCATATCGGTTGTGGCACGTGCAGTGTGTGCTGTTGCACCGTCTTGTTGGAACCACATGTTTTCCAATCCCAATTCATCAAGTTGCGGCAAAAAGAACTCGTTGATCATTGCTCTGTAGCGCTCACCATTCACAGTAACCGTTTGGCCCCGACCGATTATTGGTCAAATAAATAGTCAGCAATATTCCGCGTTCTGGAGCAGTGTAGCGTAACATTGTTTATTAACGTGTATTTCGCATGTGTTTACTACACAAATGTCAAAACAGAACTGACTTTAGGGGCCAATCGCAAAATTTATAGCATTTTCTGATAGGAGGATTACTTTTGCGCCACCTTGTATTTAAACGCATAATCTACTAACCGATAATTTTATCTTATAAATAAAAATTAATGTGTGGCTGTGTGTCCGTTATAGGCGTCCAAAGTACTCAACCGATTTTTATGAAATTTTCACAGCATATTCTTGGGATCATCGGCTAAGGCGTAGGCTATATATAGTTTTGGAAAAGTGGGCAGTGCCACGCCCCCAGGCTATATAAAATTTCAATTCGTCACAACTCTGAACTTATTTGGTCTAAATCAATGATATTTGGATATATGTGTCCTTTAGTCAAGATTTACATAATTTTGAAAGAGTGGGCGGTGCCTCGCCCACATTTTTTGTGTTTTATTTCTTCTTTATTAATGTCCAAAGTTTATAGTCGATCTCTATGAAACTTTCACGATAGGTTCAGGAGTTCGCTGGGCATGTCATAGGCTATATATAGTTTTGGAAAAGTGGGGGTGCCACGCCCCCAGGCTATATAAAATTTCAATTCGTCACAGCTCTGAACTTATTTGGTCTAAATCAATGATATTTGGATGTGTGTGTCCTTTAGTCAAGATTTACATAATTTTGGAAAAGTGGGCGGTGCCACGCCCACGTTTTGTGTGTTTTTTTTTTTGCTCTTTATTAATGTCCAAAGTTTATAGTCGATCTCTATGAAATTTTCACTATAGGTTCAGGAGTTCGTTGAGTACGACATAGGCTACATATAGTCTTTGGAAAAGCCCCAGGGTATTTTAAGTAGCAATTCGGCATAGTTAGAAATTTGAAATATAATGGTGTTAGAGAAAAATTAAGAGGATAAAGAAGAGTAGCGGTATATGGGGTTGGGGGAAAAGCAAAAGCAGAAAGAAAAAGGAAGATACACGGATAAATGTAGATGAAGAGCAAAGTGGGAGGGAAAAGAGTACAATTTATTAAATCTAGGCAAGTAAATTTTAGGCAGAACAACGTCTGCCGGGTCCGTTAGTATATTCATAAAAATGCATTTCGTCTTTAGTCTAAAATAAGAAAATTATAAATCAGAAGCATAAAATGGTACTGTGTTATTCAATCGAAAGTAAAAAAAAAATAGTTCATTGACGATTAACTCCTCCCCCTGGCTATGCCACTGGATACATCCATTGCTCTTTTTACCGCCGTTCTTCGGCATTTCTGGTTCGAAGAGTAGGTGTCTTTCGTTGTGCCACAGTGGGCTTTCTGACACTGGCAAAAGTTTTAGTGCCAGCCTAACTTATTTATGTATATACAAGAGAATACTCTTGGTAAAGTAGGCGTGGCGCCGCCTACTATTTGCGAAAATTGCGAGATGGACGCGTGTGAGTCTTGCGCAAGAAACCAAATATGGAAAATAATCTAGAAGTCGACGGGGTGCAATAAAGTCATAGGCATTATTTGAAATGAAGCCATAGAAATTTAAGAACTGTCACATTTCAAAATCTGAAAAACTGTGTGTTGAACGCTTCAGGATAGCGCTCTAATTTTACAAAAACAAGGACGATAATAGCTCTTTAGCTAAATATGATTTGATTAAGAAAAACTCGAATGCAATTATTAGTAGAGGTTTTGTGAAGCGATTTATGCCGAAAAAATCACCAAATACTTTTTCTACAGCTCATTAATAATCAAAATTTGGAATAAACAATCGTGCGATTTTTAATTTCAAATGTGAAATTCCATATGAAAAATTAAAATTTTGAAATAAAAAATCGTCGCCTGGCACGCTTTTGCATCTAGCTCTTCGTTCCCGTGGCCACTTCTCAGGAAAATGCTGTTTGATGTATGCGATGTCATGTCATACATAAACATCACACGTTATATTGCCAAAAGTGCAATAATGCCATAATGGCTTTATTTCACATTTATCACACCCTGCCCTTACTAAAGTTGAACTGTCTAACTTTTATAATGTTTTTAATGTTAATTTTTTAATATTTTCGACGACTACTTATATATGACATAACAACTTTTATTTTTTAATAGGATGATGGCCTCGTTGGATTAATCAATCTTATGTCTAATTTCGTTAAATACGATCCAACTTTCAAATTTAGTGGCTCAGCATTGCAGTTTATTGATAAGATCTTTGAATTTCTTTTCGATATGCCATCGCCGACAAATCGACACAAACCCAAATGCAAATCGGCCACATCACGAGCAGCTGCGTACGATCTCTTAGTAGAGTTGTGTAAAAATTGTCCAAAGAATTATATATTTTTACATGCGAAACTATTAGCACAGCATACACCCGGGGCCAAAGCACCATATCCATGGGATTATTGGCCACGTGATGAGGGGCGTTCCGAGTGTGGTTATGTTGGTTTAACGAATTTAGGTGCCACTTGTTATATGGCCTCTTGCATACAACATCTATATATGATGCCACAAGCCCGTGCTGCAATTCTCAATGTACCACCGACTGGTGCACAAAAGCATGGACCAACTTTATTGGAACTTCAACGTATGTTTGCTTACTTATTGGAATCTGAACGTAAAGCATATAATCCTCGTTCCTTCTGTCGTGTCTATCAAATGGATCATCAGCCATTAAATACGGGTGAACAAAAGGATATGGCTGAGTTTTTTATCGATCTTGTATCAAAGCTAGAAGAAATGACACCCGATTTGAAGGATCTTGTAAAGCGACTCTTTTGTGGTACACTCAGTAACAACGTAGTATCGCTCGATTGTGGTCATGTGTCACGTACAGCTGAAGAATTTTATACGGTGCGTTGTCAAGTTGCCGATATGCGTAATTTACAGGAGTCGCTTGATGAAGTCACCGTAAAGGATACGCTTGAAGGCGATAATATGTACACATGTTCACAATGTGGCAAAAAAGTGCGTGCAGAAAAGCGTGCTTGCTTCAAGAAATTACCACAAATTTTGTGTTTCAACACAATGCGTTATACTTTTAATATGGTAACCATGTTAAAGGAGAAAGTTAATACACACTTTTCCTTCCCCATGCTCTTGAATATGACTGATTATCTGGAGAAGACGCTTATGCCTCATCAATATAAGGGTAAGAAAAACGTATTTATCTGCCCATTAGTGATTTCTCTAAATTATTTTATATTTCTTGTATTCTGTTGTACAGAGGAGCGTGAAAAACGCAAACAAGAACTTGAAAAGCAGTTTGTTGGTGATGATAATCCTAAAAAAGTAATAGATGAGGATATCGAGGAGTGCTTAGAGTAAGTTAAAAGTAGGGCAACCAAACATTTGCTTTTGTCAGTATATATTCTGTAATGTTTTTAGAGAACAAACAGGAAATCAGTCTGTGAATATTTGTTGCTTCGTTTGCTTCGTTTGCTGATATTAATGCCCCGAAATTTTTTTTTTTTTATGTTTTTTGATTTTTATATTTCAATATCTTGAATCACGTTTTTGTCAGCCTACTATCAGAAAACCAATTCCTTGTAGAGAATGATACATAACTCCATTTCGGAAATTGCCAATTTCCATCACCAGCCACCTCATATCCGAAGCTTTGAATTTATGTGGCGAATCCTTGAGAATACCCGTGATAAAAGAATTGGCACAAACCCACAAATCCCTTTCGATTTCATGATTAATATTATTGTAACAGTACTTTTCCCTACGTAGTCGTAGTTCAAAGACTGGTACGCTACGGGCAAAACAAAGTTATACTGACTGTTGACAATCCTTTGTCATATTTGGTTGTTGTTGTTGTTTGTAACGACAAAAACACCCCGAAGGTTTGAGGAGTGTCGTCGAAAGTAATATTTCTTTTGCCGGATATGAACCCGTTACGCTCCGGTACACCCTTGCAGTACTGCCCGACTGTCGTGTTAGTCAGATATGACTCCGGTAGCAATTTCGTTGACCATGCAGCCGGGTCGATATTGATTTTATTCGCCTCTTACGACTCGGCCATATTCTAACCCCTAAGCCCGCAGGCGCTATTGGTTATTTGGTTATTATAAATGGTTTGGATAATGTAATTGTTTGGTTGCCCAATAATTAAATATAAAGCTTTCATATTGTTTTGTTTAAACTTGTAGATATGAGCTCGTTGGTGTAACTGTACATACAGGAACAGCCGATGGCGGTCATTATTACAGTTTTATTAAGGAACGTAATAAAACAGCTTTGCAGCATGATCGGTGGTACTTATTTAATGATGCCGAGGTGAAACCATTTGATCCGTCACAGATTGCAGCTGAATGTTTTGGTGGTGAAATGACAGTAAGTAAATTCCACAGGTGTGAATTAAAAGTTTTATTGAATATTACATATAGTTAATGTAGTTACTTGGTCATGGAAGTTTCATCAATCCAATTTCTATTACATATTATTTCGATCTTTTTACAGAGCCGGTTTCAATCTACGAACCAAGGCGAATTCAGTACAAGGTGAAATTATCCAATCAGCTAAAAGCTACTTTTTTTTCTCGAATTCTGACCCTACAAATTTCACCGCAGTAAGATTTTGACATTAGACTTGCGAATTACAAAAACAAAATACATGGAAAATGTGTGTGTGTATGTTAGCAATCCGCCTTATATTGAATTTGCCTTGCTACGAACTTTCCGTATTCTTACTGCGACATAGTCGGGGGTGGAACAGAGATTCCACAGCGATGGTGAGGAGCGGAGTGGTTGTTTTTGTTGTTAGTAACAGCAGAAATATCCCGAATCCAAAATCGTCTAGGCAGTAAATGATGATGATGATTGCTCTCAGAGAGCAGAGAGCAGGACGCATCCATACACCTTTGTGAATTTGTTTTGCTGTGTACTACAGATGCCTCCGATAATATTACATCGTAGACCCCGACCTTTTACACATTCCTTGCCTTGTTTAGTTCATCATAGAAAGTGTCCTCATCCGCATCGTAATTGGGAAAAATGTTTCGCACATATAGAGCTGCTTGTTTCCCTATTTCTGGCATGACCCAAAGTACCACACGGTTTGGTTACCGGTACCCATCTATGGTAACCGCACTTATTAAGTTGAAATTCGACGAAAAATACCTTACGCTTGATACCAACATTGGCTGGCAACATAATATTAATAATAATAATAGTAGTGAGGTAGTGCACTGCGACCTTAAGATCTATTGTGTCCTCGTAGGCTCACAGTACATCATCTAGGCCGATCCACCCCAGGAAATCCAGGATAGAAGTCGGCTTTATGTCGTGAGTGTGCTTGCACTCTAGTATCGGGAAACCTAGGTTCTTTTGTATTCTCTTCGAGATAGCGTAGCATCTGCACAGTATGTGTTTCGCTGTTTCAGCCTCCCTATAACAGAACCGGCATAGGCTGCAGGTCGTGATGCCCAGTTTGTGCAGGTGGGCATTTAGCCTGTAGTGGCCCGTGAGAACCCCGGTTGTGATTCTGAGATTATTCTTGGATTGGGTTATTATTTCTTTGTAGCGTTTGCTATTGTATTCTCCCATCATAGCTTTCGTCCAGTATACCTTCCTCATGTTAGTCTCTTCTTTTCTCAGCTCTTCTTTTATAGTGTGCGAGCCTATTGCCAGAAATGGTTCTGGGCCAGTGGGTTAGGTTGCTGCCGCTTCTCGGTCTACCCGTTCGTTGCCATCCACCTCCGTATGGCCTGGAATGAAATAAAATGACCAGTTTATTCCCGCTACGCACTCCAGTACCAGTGAGGGCTTTATCTCGAAAGAGGATATAGCTTTTAGCCGCGTTGCAGGTTTATCTTGGCCCATAAACTTATAGCGACAACTTCCGCCTGGAAAATGCTGGGGTGTTCTCCTAGCGGTATGGAAAGCTTTGTGCGTGGGACGAAAATGACCGCACCAATACCTTCAGGGGTTTTCGAGCCATTAGTATATCACAATATGGCTCGGTCTTGGTGGAATTCATCACAGGTGGCAACATTGTAAAAACATTCTCAGTAGCAGCACCTTAATCCAATCTCTCAGAGTGTAGTACACTACCTACATATATATATATATATATTCAAATCACAACGCTTATTTATATATCTTTTTTAAGTGAATTAATTTTAAAAACATAATTTTTCAGAGCAAAACCTATGACTCTGTTACTGAAAAATATATGGACTTCAGTTTCGAGAAAACCAACTCTGCTTATATGTTATTTTATGAACGCCGTCTACCAGAGCATTTAAAGCAACGACATTCGGAGCTCCTGGCATCGCCTACTTCACACGCACGTACGTTGGATAGCGATAAATCAAAACTCGAAAATGATAACGCAACCACAGAGGCTTTAAAAATAAGCGCAGAAAATAGGGATAACGACATAACAAATGTAAATAAAAAGGATGATATTAGAAACCCAGACAACGAAGAAAATGATACAAATGCAGCAGAGACTATTGCGAGTAAAACAATCGGTACGAGTAAAAGCGACATTACCACAAATGAACCACAAGCGTCTACGTCAGCTGCGGCGGCTGCTAGTATTAAGCCAGCAATCGAAGCTACCGTCAAGAGTGCCCGGATACAAATACCGATTTTAAATAAAGAATTGGAAGATTGGATTTGGCAGGATAATAGACAATTCTTACAAGACCGAAACATATTTGAGCACACATATTTCAAGTAAAATACTAATCTAACTGAGTGGATGATCACCCTGGCTGGCTGAGATTTCAGGATTTCTAACTGCCAAGATAGTGTGATTTTCCACCCAGATGTTGATATGTCTATATATACAAAACTACAAATTAACTGTCCTTTGTAGTTTTATGTGGCAAATTTGTGGGCACATACCACAAACGCTATTGGCGCAGACAGATGTTACATGCATGGCGGCCAAGTTGTCAGTGTCTTTCTTTATCGAAACATTCATACATGCCAAAGAAAAGGTAATGTAATTATAAATATTTTCACTCCGATCATTTGTGTAAGATATTTTTATTTTAAAATTTAGCCAACAATGGTGCCATGGATTGAATTATTAACGAAACAATTTAACGCCAGTCAAGAGGCATGCGAATGGTTCCTTACACATATGTCGATCGAACCGTGGTGGCCTGTGCAAGTACTAATACAATGTCCAAATCAAATGGTACGTCAAATGTTCCAGAGACTTGTTATACATGTGATTCAAAGGCTGAGGTATGTAAAAAATATATACGCACTATTTAATATAGTTTTGAGTAGTCCAGTCATTTTAATTCCCAATCTGCGGAAAAATGCCTAGAGACATGAATTTTTGTATACGCATTTATTACGGCTTTGTAATGTAGTTGTTAAAATTCGACATTGATATCGTGACGACTAAAAAAGTTACAAAGGTCTTCTACAGTTTATTTGTTACGAAAATTCCCATGGAAAATCTCTTGATAGGTTTTTTTTTGTAAAGGCGAAAGTTCTCGAGAATTTTTTGTAGTGAAATTTGTAGGGTACCAAAAAAACATTTTTTATGGAAAAGTCAAAAACCTTTTTATTGGCCTCCCTTCGTTTTTTCAGGTGACGTCAGTTATTGCTGGCAAGGCGCATAATTATTTTAACTTTATTTAAATTCACACTGGAAATGTGGATTTTGGTTCTGATTTCGTGGATTGGAATTTTGTGGATTTTGAGTATGGAGATTTTGATCTTGTGGGTTTTCTAGTACACCCTCAAAGGTCTCTACTCGAAAAAAAGTTAAATGCGAATTGCTTTCGATGGAGATGACCCGTTTTAAAGAGCGAATGTCGTGTTCGTGAACGCGGCCGCCGTGGTGTGGCGGTAGTGTTGCTGGCCTACCACACCGAAGTTCCAAAGTTCAAAACGGGGTCGCCCCTCGGCAGTGATTTGGCAAACTCTCCGAGTGTATTTCTGCCATGGAAGGCTTCTCAGCAAAAATGTATCTACTTTGCAGATGTCGTCCGGAATCGGCAAAAAACTGTAGGTCCCGCCAATTTGTAGGAAAAATTAGCAGCAGCACACCACAAATTGGTAGATAAGCTTCACCTTAATCTCCTCAGGAGGTATATATCGCGCCAATTATTATTATTTTTTTTTAAAGCCTTATTAGGTGGTATCATGCACTATCTTAGCATAATGTATGTATATGTTCAGTGCACCCGCTATCTGTTTATAAAAAGTAATGTTTCAAAAGTACGTACTAATTTTTGCTTTAAATTTTGATTATGCAGATCTTCACATGCTCATTTATATTTGAAAATCGAAACGGACGACGATGGCAAAGAGGTTATGGGTAATGCTTCATGCGTAACACGTTTTATTAGCTCTTTAATACTCCTAATGGAACACGGTGCTAAAGCGCATTTACGGCATTTGTCTGAGTTTTTCGGACTGCTCTTCGAATTCTCACGTATGGGCGACGAAGAAACTGTATTCTTATTACGCATTAATGTAATAAAGAGTGTCGCAGACTTCTATCTAGGCAATAAAACACAGGATTGTGTGAGTACTGTATGCATTTGTAGATGTTAGAAAATTAAGAGAAGCAAGTTTTAAAATGTATTTTATTGCCTGTACAGATTGATGTTGGTTCAGATAATGATGATAATTCATCCGATGAGGCCTTGTCTGTTGATAAAACACGTCCAGCGTCTTTAGACAAAATGATAGCATTGGTTGCAAATTTAGTGGAGCGGTCACGTGGGCAAGATTTCCGATTACGTCTCTCAACAAAGGACTATAATGCCATAGCTGGTGGCAAGGTAAGCAATACGAGGTGTGTTCAAAAAGTATCGCGAATTTTGAATTTTCGCTGGTTACGTATATTTCATGTCTCTCACTTATGCCGACAAGCTCGGCCATTTTGAATGTTCAGTTAATTGTTGACAGCTGCTTTGCTTGCACGTGTTTTGGATCGTCTTCGATTTTTACGCGAAATTCGTACCAAAATTGCTCAATTGTGACCAAAAACAGCATCGCATGAACATTGCTAATGAGATGTTAAACTCTGTCCGCGACGACCCAAATATGCTCCAGAGGGTCATAACTGGTGACGAATCGTGGGTTTATGGTTATGACGTGGAAACCAAAGCTCAATCATCTCAATGGAAGCTGCCGCACGAACCAAGACCGAAAAAAGCGCGCCAAGTTCGGTCGAATGTGAAAGTTTTGCTGACAGTTTTCTTCGATTGCAGGGGCGTGGTGCATCATAAGTTCTTGCCACAGGGAAGAACGGTCAATAAGGAATATTACCTGCAAGTTATGCGCAATTTGCGCGAAGCAATCCGTCAGAAACGCCCGGATTTGTGGAAGAACAAAAATTGGCTTTTGCACCACGATAACGCCCCTGCTCACGCATCGTTGCTTGTGCGCGACTTTTTGGCCAAAAACAACACACTAATGATGCCGCAGCCACCGTATTCCCCAGATCTGGCCCCCTGTGACTTTTTCTTGTTCCCTAAACTGAAGAGGCCCATGAAAGGACGACGTTACGCTTCTCTTGACGAGATAAAGACGGCATCGAAGGAGGAGCTGAACAAGATACAAAAAAATGATTTTTTGAAGTGCTTCGAAGATTGGAAAAACCGTTGGCACAAGTGTATAATATCTCATGGGGATTACTTTGAAGGGGACGAAATAGATATTCATGAATAAATAAATAATTTTTGAAAAAACACAAAATTCGCGATACTTTTTGAACACACCTCGTACTACTTTATTGGTTCTCTGTTCTCTCTTAGAACGATATTTATTTTACCCTGTATTATTTAATTTTAAACAGGGCTTTCCATTCCTGTATCAACAAATCAAGGACAATATTAATCCACACCAGACTAAACATCTTATACACGCCCTCTGCCGTTGGGATGACCGTTTGGCAAATCAAATAATTACAATGCTATTCGCATCCGTTACCAAACACACTGAATTATGTGGTCCCTTTTTTAAGTTACTCACATTACTTACTGAAACGCAAGGTGGTCCATCTGGTTTACCGTGCTTCTCTCAATTGGTGTTACAACGTGTTTGGGATGCCGCAGAGTATTGTCCGCAGTCTGCATTAGATTGGCTTGCTTTTCAAGCACCAAAAAATAAAATTGCGCATGCGTGGATACTGCAATCGTCTGATAATTGGGTAGAGCAATACCTGATGGCGCACAATAATTCGCGCGTACGTAATGGTGAGTATTTGCATATGCGTTTGTAATTTTGGAATATATCGTCGCCCGGATAAATAGATGTCGTATGTTGCATTTGACGAGTTTTGGGAAATCAGATTTGAAATTTAGAATTCAATTTCGGGAAAACGCCTCATTCGATTTTCTCGAAACTCTGGGAGAATATTACTAGACCACGGAAATCCTAAATTATTTTATTTTTGTTGGTTATTGTTTATTATTTTCGAATTTATAACAGATTTTTTTTTAGTAAGTTACATTTGGTAATAGTTTTGCAGGATTGTGTAAAACATACGACAAAATGTGTTCTCAGTTTGAACTAAATTAAAGATTTTAGATTTAAATAAGTTAAATATTGTCTTTTATTTGTTAAAAAAATAACATAAGCGCTTTTTATTCATAAGCACATTCTGCTTATAAACAAGCGTAAAATGGATCTTAAGCACATAAATAAATAAAAAGATGTAACAATTTAGTTTTCAACAGTTCAGTTTTCAACAAAATTTAAGAAATAAATTAAATTAGGTACATAATCAGTTTAAACTTTAAGTAAAGCTTGACAAAAAGCTTTATCTTCCTGGTTTTCCAGGAATGGAATGGCACTTATTTTTTCTTTTTATTTTCATCAAGTTCTATTTCCTGCACAAGATAAAAGCGGGTCCTATATTGATATGAATTTTAAAAATCTACGCCATTTACAGTTGTCTTTCTGAAAGCGTAAATTAGATTCTAGAAAAGTCAACTGGATTCTAGAAAGCGGCAATTGGATTTTAGAATTTCCAGTTGGAAAGCATCAATTATATTTTCAAAAAATTCGATTGGATTTTAGAAAACTTAAAAAAATTCTACTTATGCTTTCAAAAATCCAATTGACTCTTTCTAAGATCAAATTTACGCCCTTTGGAAAGTGTGAGATATAGAGAGTTGGATTTTAGAAAGCTTAACTTGAATTTACTTCAAGTTTTCCAAAATCCAATTGACGCTTTCTAAAATCCAATTTACGCTTTCTAAAATCCAAATTGCCAATTCTAAATTCCAATTGACGCTTTCTAAAATCCGCTTCACCCTTTCTAAAGTCGCTTGGCCCCATGGAATTTTCTTGTCGGGTTAAGATTTGAACATTTTTTATTTTTTATTATAGGCATCCAGCCTGCACTCAGTCACCCTTAAACTGTTTCACATTAATATTAAACTACTCTTGTTATTTTCCAGCTGCTGCGTATTTGCTTGTGTCCTTGGTGCCGTCACAGCCGTTCAGAGCTAATTTCCGAACTCATTCCCTGCATAAATTATCAGCCCATGTCTACCGGTGAGTTTGCCCATAAAAACCTTTTGCAATTTGTAAAATGTTTTATTTTCTTTTGTTCTGTGCTACAGTGATTTAAATAGTGATGCCCAAATAATATTGCACAATATTATCAATCTGCTATTGCGGTTACTTCGACCAGCACGTGCCTATGCGGACATTGGAATACATGGCACAACTAAGCTCACTACTTACTTTAGCTTACTTAGCTACTGCATGGTTTCAAAGACTGAAAAATTAATGGTAAACAATAATTGTTATAACAAGTAAGCATGCTACATCATAATAAATTTCAGATTGGCCCATATATGCGAGCTTTATGGGATTTATTTCATCCACGTTTATCGGAGCCCAGCGTACCCGCACATCACAATAAACATGCTTTACTTGCATTTTGGCATCATTCAATTGTCGATTGTCCTGAGAATGCGCTTATTGTGGCAAATTGTCACGAAATAACACGAAATATTGCATTTAATTACATTTTGTAAGTTAAAAATTCCTCGAAATAATATTTTATAATTCAAATTTTTTCAATTGTGTGCTTTTTTGTACAGAGCTGATCATGATGATTCGGAAATAGTTGCCTATAATCGTGCCATGCTACCAGCTTATTATGGTTTGTTACGTTCGTGTTGCGAACAGAGTCGCGCTCTTACACGTCAACTTGCTGCACATCAGAATCTACAATGGGCTTTCAAGAATATTACCCCACATCCTACACAATATGCTGCTGCTGTCGATGAATTGTTTAAACTTATGACTTTGTTTGCTGCAAGACATCCTGATGCCAGCGATCAGGAACAGCATGAGGTAACTACATTCCGTCGCACAACACTTTCGGCATATTTAACTGGATTGGATGCCCGCGTTTCTTGGGGCACTTTAATAAACGCTTTACGTATTTTGGGTAAGTTTGAATTGCAAAATACTCACGGTGAACATATATGTTGCACACAACCACAAACAAATGATCAGCACAGCTTGTAGATGAGTATGCTGAAGACACGATAAAGGGACAAATCGCGATTCCGATAGATTTTTTCTTCTTTATTGCACCCAAAATTTTAAATTATTCTTTTTTTAATTTGAATATAAGTATGTTTGGGTTGGAAATTTTTTTATTTTTATATACAGTTATCTATGTAGTAGTTGAGTATTTTGAGTGAGCTCCCTTACAATCCAAACCTTGTTTGCATTCGAAAAAAGATATGCAGTTATCTGAGTTCAAACCATGTATGTGGTATTTTCTGCCTTAACACTTATTTTAGCTCGGTTAGCTTTTATATAAGTGAGCCTTACACGGCGACGGTCAACAAAAGACTTGCAGTTTTCACTAAGCCGTTAGTTCAAGTCAGTCATCATTTTAAAAGCCGTTCGTTGAGTGCGTCAAGTAGGGTTGCAACTTAGCTAACTTCATGGGTTGGTGCTGCCACCCGAACTTACATTCGGCCCTCCTGACCTTTCATTTGGCTCGAATGATGATGCACTCGGTGATTCAGTTGCAGGTCCCCATTTCTTCATGAACTCTGCGACCCATGTAATTTTGTAAAACCCTAGGAACTTCCCTCTCAATTTAAGCCCCGAACCGTATTGAGTGCGCTTGATGGCGACGAGTTCATCTACCTGATACTTAACTACCTCCTTGCAAAGCCTGTCGAAAGACTTACGATTTTCTTGCTGGATTTTGGCAATGTTCTCCTCTGTTTCCTTTCTAGCTTCCCCTCGCTCATTATCCAAATCTTTAATAGCATCCTCTTCCAGGAAATCCTACAGCTAGGGATAACGCTCAACTCCAGTCAACGACCTGAATGGCGTACCCCTGCGGGTTAGGGGTTTAGAATATGCCCGAGGTAGGCATACCGGTCGTAAGAGGCGACTAATATGCACAAAGGTAATGACGTGCAACTCGATGGTTGATCTACGGATATGATGCCTCTCACCTCTCATTACCCACCTTATCCTTCCTTACGGAAGGAGGGGTGACATGACCTAGAAGGTTTCACTGATCATAAATCGCTACCACGACAGTGGGGCAGTACCGCAAGGGAGTACCGGAGCGTACCGGGTTCAAATCCGGCCAAGGACTGTTAATTCGACAACACTCCCCCAAACCTTCGGGGAGTGTTTTTGTCGTTACCACAACAACAACAACAACCACCTGAATGGTGAGGGTGAACAAAAATATAAGTATAGTGCTTCGACGTCGACTCCAAAGGCCCGAGATGGTCGATATGATACGCTCCCCAGAGGTTTACCTTCCTTCCCTATCGGCGATAAGAACCCTTCATTCTTCCCTGATTTAGCCTAGGCTACGATGCATTCGACGCAGCTCTTTGTTGTCCTCGACGCTTTATTCAATAACTACCGGACGTAACCGTTTTTTTCTAGAGCCTCCTGGGTTTTTTTTTGGCAGAGAAGTGACCCTGGTTATGAGCGACTTTGATTATTTCTTCTTCCATCGCGGTGGGTACAACAATAAGATCCTTAACGGGGCCTTTATGCAGCACCCAGTGTTTCAGATAAAAGTCCTCATATTCCTCCTTCTCGAGTACCATTGCAACCGCTCAGTGACCCCTTAAGGGCTGTATAACGCCAAAACCGGGGCTTTCACAAGAGACGTCTTCTGCTCGAATGCTAAAAGCTGGTCTTCTTTCATGAAGAATTTTGTGTCTCGTCGTAAAAGATCCGACAGTGGTTTAGCGACCACTGCGTATCCTTCAATAAAGCGCCTAAAATTAGAAAACCTGCATAGGCTTTCGATCACGAGGGACACAATTTTTTAAGGGCCATTGTTTTTGCTTCGGACGGCTCGATTGTTCCCTTTGCATAACGTACCCCAAAAACTCTACGGTAGTCTAAAGAAACTGACATTTCTCCCACTTAAACCGAAAGCTGTACTCCTCGGCCCTGCCCAGAACTGCCCTCAACTTTTGGATTCCTTAATCTACATACGACGACAGTACCGTCCCGTATCATATCGCCGAAAACTTCAAAAATAAAGCGGGAAAATCCGGCTGGGGAATTTGATATCCCGAAACGTAAATTAACTCATACTGGTCGTCATGAGTTACGAAAGACGTAAATTCCCTCGAACTGGGCTCAGCTGGTACGTGGAAGAAGCCGTTTACCAGGTCTAGGGTGGTGAAAACATTTGCCGCATGCAACCGTTCGACTACGTCGTCGACATTGGGAAATTGTCCCTAACGAACCTCTCATTCAAACGTCTATAGTCGCAACGAAGCCACTTGCCTCCATCCTTTTTCGACATCAACACGATGGGTGAGGCATACTCCGACTTGCTGCGTTGGTTAATTCCTTCCGCCAACCACAATGACACCTGCTAATCGACAGTGCGTCTGTCCTCGGAATAAGCAGGCGCTTCGTCACTCAACAGTGACTTACTCTCAACTGGAGATCGTTGCATCTTTCTCGGCTTATAATTATTTACCAACGTCTTCACCTCACTTGCCTTCTCCCAGCTGAGATGTGATAACTTAATCTCTCGCTTACACGCAATTCCCCAAATGTTTCCTTGTCCTTCACCCTTGCCTTGAACTTCACAAGGTCCTCGCTAAGTACTAAGGTTACCTGTTAGATGATATCATTCCCGATCACTGCTGCATACGTCATATCGCGCTCCCTTGTTACATGGAACCTAACTTCCAAGACAATTCCATCAACCGTGACCGGCTTAATGAAGCTACCAACGTGGCTGGACTGCCCTCTCCTACACCGACCAGACGACTTCGGTCCTTGTCTAACGCAATATCTGCATCTAATCTAAGCAGCGTGTCATAGCGCATTAAACATAAACGCTGAAAAAGTAACCTGATCGCAGATCATATCTACGAAGACACATCTACCCGCCCTGCTAAGTTTTAGACTACATTCATCACCCAACGTATCTGCATTGTGACTCCATTTAAATTGCAGCTGGAATGCTCGGATTGTCGGCGTATCGATGCCCTGGTTTTCCACATCTAACGCACTTGAAGGGTTCTCGACAATCTTTAGCTAGGTGAGAGGTGCTGCTACGCGCACCGTGGTTGACCGATTATCTCCTGCGCGCGGTTGGCTCGGGTTCGAGGTCGTAGGTGGATGGCGACTCGACCGAACTTTTTCATAAATTAAAATTGGTTATTTCAGCTCCGCAATTGACTTCGCTAAATAAAGATAAATTTTGTTTTGTTAAGAGTCGGGGATGCCTTCGATAAAATATTCCACGAGACTACATCCTCAGGAATCAAACGGTATTCGACGTCTGGCAGCACGCGCCATACCCAAATATTATTATTATTATTATTATTGATTGCTATCTTATAATTAAAATTACAAGCTAGCAGTATTAATAGGAGCAATGGCTGCTAAGGCCTTCAGCTCGCGAACTTTAGATTTTTTACAAGTGTATTTACATATTTACAAGAATGTACATATATAGGCACAATGTCAGTTAAAGGAATGTTTTGAAATTATGTGATAGTTAGGTATATTAAATTTTATTGAACTATTAAATTTTTTGTTTTTTTAAATAGCATAGTAGAGGCGAGTCGATTTCAAGTAAGATGTGATTTTAGAGATATTTTCTGCATTTGGGGTTGATAACAATGTTAAGGGGTTGTTATTGGAAAAGGCTCGGGTACGTTGTGTTTGGAAGGATGGGCATTCGGATAGTAGATGTGGGATAGTGATAAGAGCTCTGGAGTTGCAAAAGTGGCAGTCCTTTGGGGGTTGGTTGTCTAAATGAAAGCTGTGAGTTATCTTTGAGTAGCCTAATCGGAGACGTATAAATTTTATTAGGTCAAGTCGGTGAATGTTGTCTATGTCTCGAGGGAATATGTTTACGTTGATCTCATTGCTGTTTATGTATTGGTACCATGTAGATGTTTTTGTAAATGAGTTTTTGTGGATTTCTCTATAGAAAGATGAGATGCTCCTCTTTATGTCCCTAATGTTGTAATTTGGGGTAGCGGCAAGCGGAGCTAGGTGGCCAGACTTTGCAGCTTGGTCAGCTAGTTCATTTCCCTGGATGTTTGAGTGGCCGGGTATCCAGATCAGTATGAATTTGGGGTAGTATTCTGTGATTAGTCGTCTTATGTTGTTAGCGTAGTATTCGTTGTTTTGTAGGTTGGATATAGAGTCTAATGAAGAGAGCGAATCAGAGCATATAGCATATTTACCATGTATATCTTTGTAAAGAAGTAGAGCATTGGAAATAGCTATAATTTCAGCAGAGAATGCAGATGAGTATTTTGGTAGTAGGGAATTGCAAATAACTTCGTATTTTGTTGTGATACTGAATGTGGTGGATTGGTTTGATTTAGAACCGTCGGTGAAAATAAATTTGTATTCTTGATATTTATTTGATATTTCAGAAAATAGCTGTTGGTATACAGCCGTTGAAGTATATGCCTTGTTATTTGTTCGCATAGAGGTAACGATACTGGATGTAGGGAATTTCCAGGGTGGGGGATTTTCGGTAAGTGTAGGTTCTGAGGAGTATGGGATATGGAGAAAAGTGCATTGGTTAATTGTTTTGGATATAACATGTTCTGGGTTATGGGTGTGTATATGATTTGTAAGGTTGTTAATAATGCTATAGATAGGCGTGTCCTGGCATGTAATGAGGTTCTTGAATATGTTCGCTGTAGTGGTGTCCCTGTAGTTTTTTACTGTATTTAAGTTAGCTTCATACATAATATTACAGATGCGAGTGGTTCGGAAGGCTCCCAGGGCTAAGCGCGCTGCAGAGTTAAGGATTAATTGGAGTTTTTTGATATTCTTTTCCGATGTATATCCGTAAAGGAATATACCGTAGTTAAGTTTAGATATGATAAGTGCTTTTACTGCTGAAATAAGGGAACTAACGTTGCAGTTGAACTTGCAGCTTGATAGGCATTTTATGATTTTCAACCTATTTTCTAATGACAGAGTTAAATTATCTATATGCGAGTTCCATCTATATTTAGAATTTAATGTGATTCCTAGTATTTTGAGCTCATTTACCTCGGTAAGGGATATGTTGCTAGCTAGTATAGTGCATTTGCAATTTCTTTTCCTACATATGTGTAGATGCTTGCATTTACCTAAGGAGAGTTCTGCGCCAGAATAGTCACACCCTTGTGAAATTTCATTTATGATCGAGTTTATGTTGATAGTTTGGTTTTTTCTTGGTCGAGTTGAGCTATGATATGGAAGTCGTCTGCGTATGCACAGAACGATAGTTCCCTGTATGCTGATATGATATTAGCTAACTTGTTATAAGCAATTAGGAAGAGTACGACTGAGAGTGGCGATCCCTGGGGGATTCCATTGTTAAGGTTTGCTGTATTAGAATATCTGTTACCCACTCTGACTTTAATTTTCCTGTGTTTCATAAAGTTTGCTACGTAGTTTACTATATTTTTTCCAACCTTCCATTCTTGTAGCTGATTTATAACGGAATGTGAACCAACTCTGTCGAATGCCTTCGCAAAGTATAACGATACTATTGAAATATGTTTTTTAGACGATAGGGAGTTTGTTATCATGAAGTCTAAATATATTAGACTGTCAGTAACTGATCTCCCTCTTCTGAAGCCCATTTGATGGCTATTAAGTAGTTTGTTTTTAGCAAGAAACCACCATAGCCTGTTCGCTATAATTTTGTCTAAGGTTTTTGCAATTACTGGGTTTAGTGATATTGGTCGGTACGAGTGAACGGATGTTTTGTTACTCTGAGGTTTTAAAATGGGAATTGTTGTGCTCGTTTTGTAGATTTGCGGTATGTGACTGTGGAGAATTTTATTATATAACGAGGTTAAACGTATTTTTGCTATAGGAGATAGTTGCTTTATCATGTCGTATGTGATTCTATCGAAACCCGGAGTGTTTCCCCTAAGTTTGTTTAGAGCCATGCATAATTCCGTGTAGGAAATGTCCTCTTCGATTTCATCAGCATTGTCGTCAGTCATGTAGTTTTGTGTGTTTGTATGGAAAGACTCCTTTGCAGATCTAAATGTGTCGGGAAAGTAAGAGTCGTCAGACTGTTCTGACCAATGAGTACAGAAAGTATTGGCAATCTCATAACTATCCAGTTTAGTTGAATTGTCGTGTGTTAGGCAGTGGATTCCTATTCGGGGTTTCAGCCCGCAAAACCGTCTAATGTTCGCCCACACCTTTCCCGAGGGGGTGGTGGGTTTAATGTCAGAGGTAAATGTGGATAATGAATCTCTTTTGGCAATTTTAATTTCTCGTTTTAGTTTAGATGTGGATCTTTTATACTTTATTATGTTCTCGTTAGTGATAGAACGTTTAAGTTCTCGCCATAGATAGTTTTTATGTTGCTTAAGGTCTTCTAGCTTTTTATTCCACCATGGTACCGTTTTTTTTGGGTAATTACTGGAGGATTGTGGTATGGAGAAGTGGGCACTCGTTATTACAATTTTTTGCATGTTTGCGGCCTCTTTGTTGATATTTTCACTTGTTGGTATCTCCTTGGTGAGTTTTTCTGTGAGATTATAATACTTGTCCCAGTCCGCGTGTGCTGTAAGGAATTTGGGTTTTGTGATGACCTGTAGTTGGTAAGAAGAATGGAATAGTGTTGTTACTATAGGGTAGTGATCACTTCCCAGTAAGTATTCGTTAGTCTTCCACTTTGCATCGACCGCTAATTGGGGGAACAAAAAGTGAGATCTAAATGGGAGAAAGTATTGTGTGTATTGAAGTGGGTGGCGGAGCCATCATTAAGGATGGTAAAATCAGAATTGTCTAAAAAGTTCGCGACTACTTTTCCCCTAGAGTTGTTGCGTGTAGAGCCCCATTTTTGATGCCAACTGTTGAAATCACCAGTAATTAGGCTGGGTACTTGATTTGAGTTGAAAGTGTTGACTAGTTCTGCAGCAGTAAGCCGCATGCTATGTGAGATGTATACTGAATAAATGTGAAATTTAATTTTAGAATTAACTATTGCAGATATTGATTCGAGCTGCGAGTTTACATTAATTTCTTCGTATTGCATTTTATTGTGAATAAGAAGTGCAACGCCTCCGTACGTAGTTGCAGACTGATTTTTGTGCAAAAAGGAGAAATTGATAGGGATTGGGATATTATTTGTGGAGTGTATGTGAGTTTCTTGAAGAGGTATTATATGTGGATTGTGTTTTTTAATTAGGATGAGGAGTTCATTATAGTGGTTAACATAACCGCTTATGTTCCACTGAATTACTTTAAGAGACATTGTTCCTATATTAAAATAGACTTAAAATAACTTTAAAGCTAGTTAACTATGTGGTGCTAGCGCTTAGAGCGTTGAGTGTTACAATTGGGGCGTTTTGATTGATTATTGTTTTTTGAGCTATTGATTCTTTTCAGCTGAGTTCTCAGCCGCTTGGATGTTTTTGTAGGTAGTATTGTGGCTGAAGCCCAAGCTTTTGTAGAGTTAGTTTAGTTTGGTTCTGGTTCGGATTCAAACTCAGATTCGCTGGGTAGGTCGGAGAAGGTCACTTGCTCGCGCCTTTCTGTGATGGGTTTTGGTAATTGTGGTGTTATTGTTTGTGCATTGTTGGTGCTTGCTTGTTTTGCAGGTACGGCGTTTCCATTCACTGTGGCTGCTGTTTGACAGTTTAGGTGGTTATTGCGCATTATTGCTGAGTATTGTTGTTGTTTGTGCTGGTGTTTTTCTCTGTAGAGAGCTACCGCAGTTTTATGGTCGACTTTTTGTATGGTCTTTATTGGCTGGATCTCTTTCTGTTGTAGGAATACGGGACATTTTTTGTCGTTAGCAGGATGATTGTTTGGTTCTAGGTGTTGTGTTATGCAGTTAATGCAGGCGTCATTATTTGTACATTGTTCTTCCATATCGTAGTCGAGGTGATAGGTATTTGAGCATTTTTGGCAGGTTTATTCATTTTTGCAAATAGATGCGATGTGGCCGAACCTATGGCAGCTTTTGCATTTCAGTGGTAGAGGGATGTATGGTCGGATATTTACTCTTTCATATCCGATTCGTAGTGTTGTTGGCAATGTGGTTGTCCCGAAGGTAACTATTACTAGACCCGTTTCGACGAGATCAGTGTTTACTTTCTTTAAAATTTTTTTGACATCGATGACGTTTTGTGATTTTAGTTCCGAAAGGATGATTTCTTCTGTCAAGCCTCTAAGGTCGTTGCAGTATATAACACCTCTAGACTGATTGAGGGTTCGGTGTTGGGTGATTTCAATATTTGTTTTGTTGCCTAGTTGTACTAATGTCGTAAGTCTATTAGCTTGCAAATTATTTTTGGTTTTGATCAAGATTTGGCCACTTCTAGTTTTTTTGCATTCTTCGACTTCGCTACCACATGTGGCGTCGATCGCTTTTTTGATTAAGAATGGGGAAATGTTTGTTAGTGTTTCACCGGTGTCTGTTCTTGTCATTATCAAGTATATAGGTACATTGTGGGTGAAATTTGATGCCTTGCTATTGTCCCATTTCAACATGGGCATGTTAGCGTTTGTTTTGCCTCTGTCCGGAGGTTCACCCATAATTGGGGTTTTAATTATTCTGCAAAGTTTTGTGAACTTATTCGTTGAGTAAAATTACAATGAACGAAAAGTTATAACACGTGCTTTGGTTTTTTGTAAGTACGAATATCGATCAAAAGGAAATTTGTAAATATATATTGACTGTAAGCGCACTACCGTTCACTATGCTTGCTAGTAATCAACTGGCATACCCAAATAATAGCTCTAAATTTATGCCAAATTTGTATTCCTACGTTTCCATCTTGTGCAACCAACTTCTTGGCGAAGCGCTCTCTCAAAATAGAAAATTCCAATTGATCAGCGCTAGCGGCGCGCTATTTGGGAATGATTCATACAAATTGTATGCTTGACAGCAGTATGGTCGATGAATGTCATGCCTGCTTCATGTATGCGTACAACTTATTCCAACTGGGACAATATGAAATGGTTTGTGGAGCGTGATACTTATCAAAATAATTATATTTAAACGATATAACATTAACACAGCATTCAGAACATCTAACAACGTAGGACAAAAACTAAAAACCGACACTAATTCTAATGACCCAACAGACACGGCCTGTATAGGCTTACTTGTGAATGTCAATACAGCTACATAGGACAAACAGGAAAAAAAATAAGCACAAGATTCCGAGAGCATATCAGGGACTACAACAAAAAAACACGAAAACCCACCATAACACCAGAATCTAACTTCGCGAACCACATGTTCGAGAACAACTGCACCCCAGCTAACATCAAAACAACGGCTCGAATACTTCACACAAGGAAAAGGTCGGCGGCTCAATGTACTTGAGAACATGGAGATATACAAATTAAAAACATTTGACGGCAGGGTCATAAACGAACAAACCAACACTATCTCTGACGAAATATTTGAACCCTTAAAACTAATTTACAAAAAACAACACAAGCCAGCAGGTACAGCAACCAAACACGTAACAATAACAAGCAATAACGGCAAAAATCACCGATTTCTACCTACCTCAACCTACCGCTTAGCTAACAAGCGGTATATCTACATACCTACAAAAACAGCCCTTGGGGACAGACGCATATTAACGTTACCTACCACGGACACATAGATTGACATTACCTGCCACAGCACCCATGGACTATAAAAACAACGCAACGGATAAACACAGACCAGAACGAAAATAGGCATTGAAAATGGCAGAACGCCGAAACCGGTTTGTCACAAAACCAAACTTGACAAGGGATGACGGAAAATCGTTCCAACAAAAATCAGCTTATCAAAATACTTCAAATGTACTTCAGTGCTGGTACTTGTACTTATCCTTTTTACAGGTCTGCATACCACTAACAAAACGGAGTTTCCGTAGATCTTTTATTCTCAAATGTTAATTATTATTTTCATAATTATAAAACAATTTTGTGCTTATTGACATAAATTTTAAAGTTTACTTGACCAAACGGCCCTAATCCTGCAATGTTTGCTTATTATTTCCAATTTTTTTTTTTTTTTTTGTGGCTTTGAGTATTTCCGTGTGGAATACTGATAAGCCGGGGATGTTCTCTTGTCCCTCAAAGTGCCGGTTATATCATGCACTAGTTTTTTGTTTTGTAGACTATTTAGCTATTTGTTTTGAGACCTCGGTTCAAATGTTTTTAATAATATTGATTTTAGGTTATAAATTTTTGTCCAACTTTGTTCACAATATAAATCATATTTTGGTGTTGTTCAGTTCAATTTATTTGTTGTTTCAGATCTGTGCTGGTATAAATTCGCCTTGGTTGATCGTTTCTGTTATTTCTTTACAAGTTGATGTGTGTGTGACCACAGTTCTTCTGCAAATTTTTTAGGTTGTTTTGTTAGAAAGCCGTTTTCATTCCATTTATTGGAATTAATATTAATATGCGTGTTATATTCGGTTATGTTTGGTATTCCTTATGTTTTTATGTGCAGGTTTTTTTTGCAATTTTTTGTTAGAAAGCCAGTTTTCTTCCATTAGTTGGATTTTGTTATGGATAAGTGTGTACGTAAATTTGATTTTTGTTCGTTTGATTGGTAAAAATGATTGGTCGCCTAGAACCCTGTTTTTTTCAGTGTAAATTGTCCTGGTCCTACCTCGGAGTAAAGTGTAAGTTTTAATGTCTTTGTCCGTATAAATGACTCATGTCCTGTAGTGTAAATTCTTTGACTTTGGTTTATTTGTGTATACATATATTTAATTTTTATGTATTTTTCATGTTAAACTAATCCAATTAGTTTGGAATTGAATTTCTTATTTAGCTTAGTACATTTTTGTTTTCTTCGTGAACTTAGTTTTTTTCCCCCCGTTATTTTAACAGTAACCGATGTCCCGTTTTCGAGATTTTATATTTTACATACACGAAATTTTGTACGGTCTTAATTTGACGACGCTAAAAAGCGAAGTGAAATTTTATTTATCCCCACTGAAGCTTTCTAGAGATTGGCTTGATTGACAATCGATACTAATATCGAATTTGTCTTACCATCAATAGTATCGGTTGAAAAATATGGATATTGAGTTATGGCAGTACTTATTTCGAAAAAAAAAAATAGAATTTAAATAAATCGCCAAATTTGCGTTTTGCTAAAAAGTCATCGAGTGTTATCGATAGTAACCATCAATACTATTGGTGTGTGCTATGTATATCTTTTTAACATCACACAGGCCGCAAAGTCTATAACATGCTATGATTGTTTTATAAACATCTTCACTATATAATTGCAGTTGACAACGACGAAGATCGTCTACTCGTCATCTACAATGGCGGTATTGAGATGTGTTTTGAAGCATTGCATACATTACATTCCATGCATCACGAAGCCACGGCCTGTCACGTATCTGGTGATCTGCAGGAGCTATTAAGTGAATTAGTATTGCTACTAACTACTTTACGCATGAGCACAAGATTGGATGCACCCACAGGTTCATCGACTGCTAGCAAAAAGCAATTACAACATCAGCAACAACAACAACAACGACTTCCCGACGCTGTCAAACGTTTGGCTACTTTCCTTAACACGTTCAATCCACCTGAAATCTGTCGCCTATCATTGGAAGTATTAAAAGAACTAGTGCGTAATCCCAGTTTAGATGTCACAGGCATATTAGCCCCCATCCTCATTAATTGTCATCTATCGGTAGCGAATGCTCCAAGTAATATTGGTCCATTGGGGCCATATTTTCCACGACGTGGAAATAAAGCTCCATGGCCAACTATGTCTAAAAATACGCCACGCCCACCGCGACCTATGGTACAAATGAGTATACCACATGGTGAGATATTACAAAAAGGTGTTGATATAGAGTACGATGCACAAGTGGAAGCATTCTATCGACCTTATCACGACTTCTTGGATGTTATGATGCGTATGGCAGTGAATACGAATCAATTAAATGACACATTGGTGAAGTTAAGCTGTTTGGTTGCAATTGAGGCGGCACCTTTGCATTTCAATTTGTTCCCCAAATTTTGGGTGGGCATTTACAATAATAAAAGCACAAACAAGTAAGTGTATATCTTTAATAATAATAGTATATAACAAGGTATCCAACCGATTAAAATAACGTTCTGGTTCCGGTTTTGTAACATGTTTCGGTTCCGGTTTCGTTCTTCAACATTTATTTATTTTTTGTTCCGGTCTCATTTTGTGAACAAAAAAAATGTATAAAATTCAAGTGGCTTAAAATTGGTCTGATTTTTTCTTTTTTTTTTCGGACTTAATGGATTTTCTCTAATATAATAATAAATATTGTCCATCCCAAAATATATTTTAAAAACTAACACATTTTTTTATTAGAAAAGTATTAGATTTTTTTTGATACCTGTATTCAGTCGATTCTATAGATATGTTTCTATCCGTCATGAAAATTTCATTGAATTTTACCTTACCGAAATTTGAAAAGAAAAAAATTAACAAAGACAAAAATATTAATAATCCCTTCGGGAAGTTACTTATTATTTTGACCGCGTATTTTGTAACCTTGCTCGACAGTCTTCGATGAAAATTAGCCAGGGTTCCATCTTGGTTTCGAAAAATTAATCGGTTTTAATCGGTTAACGATTTCGGTTACAGTCCTTGGTATATAATAACATATACATATATATGTATGTATATGAGTGTGGTTTATACAGGGTGGCGCAAAAGTAATCCTCCTATCAGAAAATGCTATAAATTTTGCGATTGGCCCCTAAAGTCAGTTCCGTTTTGACATTTGTGTAGTAAACACATGCGAAATACACGTTAATAAACAATGTTACGCTACACTGCTCCAGAACGCGGAATATTGCTGACTATTTCTTTGACCAATAATCGGTCGGGGCCAAACGGTTACTGTGAATGGTGAGCGCTACAGAGCAATGATCAACGAGTTCTTTTTGCCGCAACTTGATGAATTGGGATTGGAAAACATGTGGTTCCAACAAGACGGTGCAACAGCACACACTGCATGTACCACAACCGATATGCTGAACATCGGAAGCTTACTTTTGCGCCACCTTGTACAATATATCACCAAAAAAAGTTTAAAATGTTCTCCTGGCCATGCATTATTATATTATATTATTTGTAAAAACGTCGTTTGATAAGAGTCAAAGGGAGCTTATTACCAAAAAGTTCAGTTTCAATAAAGCAATTCTCTTTTTTGAGAGCGCTCTAATCACCCCTATTATGGTCATTAATATTAACCACACCAATATTTTTGGAAATTTTTCAAAATAGCAGAAATCAGTGAGGAAATCACACAATGGCTTGTCAAATTAAAAAAAAAAATCAAATCAATCCTCATCAATAACTGGCCATAATAGACCTTTAAAATTTAAAATTAATGTCTGAATTTTTTTTTCGCCTAACTAAAAAAATTTTGTTTTGGCCCCCATACGTTCAGAATGGAACAGACAATGGCTTGTGAGTGAGTAAAAATACGAACCAGAACTTTTCTGTATATATCAGAGAAAACAAAATATTTTCTTTCAATTTTATTAGAGCAACATAGGTTTACATAAAGAGGTTACCTATAATCGGACATAATTGTGATTTCAATTAATGCTTATACTAAATTTTTTTCATTTACAGATATGCTGAGCTGCTTATTAACAGTCAGTATCTCGTAGAATATATACACATAATATTAAGGGACGAGCGGGTCTCATTAAGTGATCACTACATAAGAAATTTCCTAGAAATATATTATCCGAAGGTAAGTAAATTTTTATTACATATTAATTTAAAAATGAATTAGACACCAAAGACTTATCATAAAATAAGCTACCAGAACAATTTGCTGGAGCGTAATTAGTATTTAAAAATTTCAAAATCAAATTTATGAAAAAAAGCCAAACTGTCAAACAACCAGATGCTAAAGGATCTAAGTGAAATTTTTTTCAATTTGAGTTATACCCATATTTGTATAGTTAAATATAGTGTTTATTTGTTGATAAAGAAATCAAAGTAATTTTGCACATTTTGGTGGCATCCATTGACCGGCCAATAAATGTACTACCAAGAATTTACAGTAAGTAATCATTTTAAACTTGAATATCTCGGATCAATGTCGGACTCACTTAGATACTCTTGCTTCTAACCCCTTCATTTGTACTGATCAGGAACATCTTACTAATATTAAAAAAGCGTAAGTTTGTGAGTTTGTTTGCAAGTCTTTAACGTCTAAACTACTTAACCGATCTCTACGAAATTTTGGATTAGGGACCGACCTATTCAAAAAGAATTTATTTATGGTGCGATTTGCTTGGAATTCGGTACCTTGGTAGACCTTTTAAAATTTAGAATACTTTTTTTCCGGGAAGTGGACCAGAGGCCGACCTATACAAAAAAATGCTGTTAATTTTTCGTTTTATCTTGAGTTTGGATTTCCTTGCTTATTGCCACATATTTTTTGGTTTATAAAAGATACCTTAAAATTCAATGGTATGTAATTAATTCCTATTTCCCTTAGATTGCCGCCCAGCTGCCCATTGCGCGCCTTCTTTACACAATAAGTTATTCGATGCATTCGAAGGAGGACCTCGATGATTTATGCGGGGATTTGTTTGCCATTCGTGTGATAGCACAATGCACAGGCATACCGACTTCCGTGCGCAAACAACTGCGAGGATCCTTAAAAGCATTGCTATATAAAAGTTCGCGTTACCAAGAAGTAGCCGAATTAGAAATTGCCCAAGCCAAGACATCGGCGCAAGTATCTAATGCCCCCGACAAAGAAGATCAAGCACAACATATACCAGCTGAGGCCCAGACGAACGCAGCGACAGCTCAACCTGAATCTAAAGTGGAAAGTGTGCCAATGGAAAATAATGGCGAAAAAGAAACAAACAAAGTTGCTAACAATGGAGCAGAGGCTATGGAAACAGATAAATTGCCAGCAGATGGTACAACAAGCAGTGGAGAAGGAATTGACACTAAAAATATTGAAAAATGTGAGAAAAGTGAAAGCGCTGCCAAACTATTGGATGCAGCAGCGGAAAAGTGTGAAGAAAAGGATGAAAGAGCTAACCGATGTGATGAAGAAACCACAAACACAATAACGAAATCAGCTAAAGAGGATGTTGAACAGAATATGTCTGACGATACATCAGCCGGAGGCTCAAAATCTGCTGTTACACCCGCAGCAGCTAAAACGTCTGGCGAACAATGCAAAAATTTGCAAAAGAAACCAGTTGAGGTACGTCTCTTCGAGGAGCATGAAAAACGCATTAAACTCTTGCTAACGATGGAGACATACATACGAAGTATACTCGTCCTAATGCAACGCGATGAGAGTAGCAGTTCACCAACGTCTGCAGATCAGGGTAGCGGTGTTGCTGGGGTCGATGACAGTGAAATGGCTGCTTATATTGCAGAAATTACTTCTAAGGCTGATATTAGTGCTGCGACTGATGCCCCATCGCCAACGTCTTCGGCCGGCTCGGCAGCAACATCTAAGAAGGCCACAAAGTCGATGCACTACAAAGAAAGTGCTGATACAATGAGAGATTCAAATGATAGTAGAATATGTTCAAATAATTCGGGCACCACCAGCACCGCCATGGCAAAGCACAAAGATGATAACAATGCAACAGCAGCAGAACCAACAACAACGATGGCAAACACAACGTCGCCCCAACTAACGACAACAACAAATCCAACTCCTTCAATATCGGCTGCCACCGCTGCCGCACTTCATTCACAACAAATTTAGTTATCGTTTAATGATTTGCTAAATATTTTATTTTTTGGTAAAATGCTGGAATAATGCTGCCACTAAGTTGAAAGTAAGAGAGAGAAAGGGAGAGAGAGAGTGTGTGTGTGGTGAAATACATAAGTAGAAGGCGCATGCGAATTACACATTATACATACATACATTACGTAGTTTAATTGCGAATTTAATTTTTGTTTAGGTTATTCGCATAATTACTGGTACTAAACTTACATAAATATCTTTAATTAAAGCAATTATCATTAGCATTAACAAAGTTTGGTTCCACTTTGAGACAGTTTAATTATGACTTTATTTGCAATTTGTTTTAATTACTGTCCATTAAGGTGATTCAAAAATGCCTCGAAACAAACGCGAAAGTTTAGTTTGGATTTTTATACTCTCTTATATTAAAATATGGGCCTTAATTTTATAATTGAATAAGTTCGCGTTGCATTTTTGGTTAGGAACATACTTGAAATACTTGATTCGAAGCACAATGGGACTGATAAATACGATTTTTGATCACGTTGGGCCTTCGGAATCGGGTAGTCTCACCTTATCTGTTTTCAAAATGAATGAAAATATTCGTCAACTTTGAACATTGGTATGGTTTTAGAGTTCACATTTATATTTTAGAAATTCTTCAGAAACGCAACAATCATTTGTAGAAAGAGATATATGCATATTTTAAAGAGTATTAATAGTATGCATTTTTCCGGCCCAGGATAATCTACATAGATCGCGCTAAATTTGAATAGTTGGAAAAATTAGAGCAGCACACCACAGATTTTTAAGTGGATCTTTATTTTCATTATTACTCAAATTTTTATTTTATCATTCAAGATAACTCATATCTATTACCATTCAGATGTTATTGAGTGGCGATTTGACGGCAGTAATATTAATGGAAATTCTCAGTGCTTTGCGATTAATGCTAATGCAGAGAAATGTGAATGGTAATGGAATGGTGGTCTCACTTAAATAAAATTTTTACTAATAATGAGAAGAAAGAAGAATTATCATCTATCATTTATTTTCTCAGTAATATTTCATTTCTATGTGGAATTAAGGTAGTTTGTTTTCAATCAGAGATATCTGCTCGAAAATAACTAAAACAAGGGCGAAAGCACAGTGTAACAGTGAGCCAAGTAGAGAAATAAAAAAGGTAAACATGCTTGTTTGACAATTCGTTTGAATGTATGAGTTAAAATTTTTCATCAAATGTCGTTTGTTTTAACCCGTATAAAATTTACTTTTTACTTTGAATTTAATTTCAATTTAGAAAAAGAAAATATATTGATTTTGTATTAAAATACATGTTACGCAAATCGTTTAGCTTGCACAGTGGTACTAATACGTTTTTATTCCTAATTGTTACAGGGATCGAAAACTTTCGCAGTAGTAGTTTTATGAGTACTAAAGATATGGAAAGCTAATAATTCAACTTTGTCCTTTCCCCAGAAAATTACATACTTATATCAGGTTACCTACCACGCTCCCGTTATAATAAGCAGTCGATTTCAACGAGCAATGGAATATTAGTAGCTATATTACGGAAAATCCAAAAAGAAATGCAGTATGTATATGGCAATCGTTAGGCAGCAAAATGAAAAATATTTTTACACCATAGAAAATTTGTTCACCTCATTTTTCATCTGAGAATAATGGTTTCGATTAGCACGAGGGAGGTCTAAGTAAAGAAATAATTGCGTCAATATCTCTGGAAACCGCAAAAATTAAAAAGGCACAGGAATTCGTAAACACTTGCAAGCAAAACAGCTGTGACTGTTTTCATTCGTCTATAACAAAGTTTGAAGTTTTTGTTATTGTTTTGCTTTATGACTTCCAAACCTTTTAGTGAAATCTCCCTAACAAAAACTTGCAAATGAGTTCTCTCCCTGCAAGTTTTATGTGTCGCCGAACACAATTCAAAAAAACTTTATAACATTTTTAAAAGTTTTAAGCTTCTCTAACAGAGCTATTGCCCAATCAGTATTTGCGCAGAAGTTGGAAAACCACATTATATATATATATTTGATTTTCAGTAGGTTTTTGTCATATATTATATATATATATAATATATTTCTCAAGCTCGCATACGAAACGTATGTGAAATAGTAACTTAAGCTTTTGTGAACTTTTCGTTCAATTGTTTTTAAAGGGTTAATGAAAACAAATTACTGACACATACGAATTATTTCACATACATATTGTCAAATAAGCATGTTGTCAGCGGCTGGCTCACTGTTTCACTGTGGGCGAAAGCATCATTATTGATAGTGAGGTAAGAAACCGGAACAGCGCTGTATGTTATCATTTAAATGCAACAAATTCATAAAGCTTTTTAAAGTTATTTGTATTATTTTTAGCGAATGTCGAAAAAATCTATGCGAACCAACTCAATTTTAATATAAAAGAAAATATTTTTAACGATTTTTATTTCAATACCCACAAACATTGCTTTTGAATCACCCATAATATACATACATTTATGAAAAATAATATACAATTGAAGCTTGCTTAAATTAGGTAGAATGAAATATTAATATTAAATTATAATATACATACATATGTACACCTATGATATATATCTACAAATCTAATTATTCTTCTATGTTTCGAACACATTGAACCGCCGCTTTGTGAATACTGCTTTTTAGCTTCATTTTGTAATAAAAAACGAAAACAAAAAAGTAGCAAAACATGCATTCTTTGAACTAAAAAGAATGGAATGCATGGGAATAAAAAACTACATTTTATAATATACATAAATAAATATAACAAATGACAAACACGAAACGAATACAAAAAAGAAAGATGATGCTATAGAATTTCTGACCCAAGGTCATAAATATATATGTGAGAAAAAATAAATAAATTTAAATTAAAACGATTGCTAACCTAAGGTTGGTTTTAAGAAAAAAATTAGGTATAGAAAAAATTAAATAATATAAGGTTAAATATCTAAAAATTGTATTGGTGGTTGCATAATTTTCAGTTTGAGATCAGCATGACAACGCATTACACAGTGTAACAGCATTTTGTATTATAAATGATGCCAACTCAGGGTTAAAGTAGAGATGGAATATTGGTACTATCGGTACATCGATGATTTATTTCTATGATAAATCTGCAAAAATTTATCTACCAGCGTCGATCTTGATAAATATTTTATGAAAGGAGGATGGCTGGCGACTATATAGTAGCGCTTATTTTGCGTATAAAGTGGGTTTGGCAAAATATTTATAATTTACTAGCAGTCGTCCGAGATTTTTTTTTAGAAAATGTGCAAATCGTCAGAGCAGTCGGTAGTAATTCAAAACCCTATACAATTGTAGTGAAAGAAGTATGTATTTTAGTATCAGTGACGAAAGCGGGTCAAAATTCATACCTGAGTGAATTTCCTACTCGCGAACTGTTAATGGCATACAATGTTTTGTGTAGACTTCGAAAAACTAAACCTGAAAAATTATTTGATCATAGGTCATTGTGATAAATCTTAAGTTGGCATCATTACTCGTAAGAAGTCAAACAAGGACTCTTAACATTGTTGCACGTTAATGTTTAGCCTTATCGGCAAATCTGTAAGAATGCATATTTTCAAGAATCAAATGATTAAAAATATTGTATGGTTTTTAATTCGTTAAGAAATGTACTCTAGACATGGCGATATATCCTCTATTAAAATCAGTTACCACTTGTATAAAAATTCCTTTAAGTGAAATGTAGTTTTTGTCGAGTAAAGTTCCTATTTTTTTTATTAAGCCTCTTGCTATCTCTGTATCTTCAATTTGCTTTTGCATTTAGTTCTCTATGAATATAATTTTGTATTGAACTATTTCATATTCAAATATGTAATTGAACATTTTTTTTTTAGTTTAATAAACCTTAAATTCCATTTTGTTTAGAGCATACTAGTCTCAAACTGGAGATTTGAAAAATCCGACGCCAATATGACACAGCGACGTTGGCGTAGGGTTAAAAATTATCGAAGAGACCAAACAGCAAACAAGAAAATAATAATATTATTTAAATTAATAGTTATATATACATTTTTGTAGCTTAAGTAAGGCAACTACTGCAATGGAGTAAACGCCGAACAAAACAAATATGTAAAAAAAAGTGTGCCGTAGTTGAGTTTAAAGAAAGCATAGATCTTTTTGGGAAACAATATCGAGCTTTTTCAAATATCGTTTTTTGTAAAAGTTTATAACTTTTAGAAAAATTTTAAAGGCAAAGCAAAAATAGAAACGCACGTATCCTTGAAACCCGTTCTAATAGATTCGAATGAAAATGTGTGTGAGTTTCCATTAATGCCAAAGCGGAAAAATTTCCCGCCAAATATAAATCTCAGCGGTAATGGAGACTCAATCAATTGTTTTAACAAAGACAGGTGTTAATATAATCCCAAAAAACTAAATGGTTAGGAAACGAGGGAACTTCGGTTTCTGTTCCGGTTTTCAGAATTAAAGTCGACCTTTGGCTGAACCAAGATATTTCTCACTGACTCCTTGATTAATCCCTTGCAGGTCATGCTCTTAATCATATTATTTTGGATTCCGGGAAATACCGTTCGGCCTCGATACTCGGTAGATAAATGGTTTCGTAAAGATGTAAACATGGTCGTTTGAATAAACAGCCATAATATTTTCGAATAACTTTCAATGTTTGTATTGATTATAAAACAGGAGATGGTTATGGCGGTGCCGACGCTGATGGCGGAGGTTATTAAAACTCCTCCGTATAATATAATTGACGACAATACATATTAAGAGCATACATATATATTAAAAAACGATGAGCATACACTAGGCGAGTACTCACAAAACCCTGTCATATACTCGATTTTTAATTCCAAAATTTCATTTCATGATATGGTATGAATTAAATCGCATAAATTTGAACTTGGTAATTCTTTCCATACAACGTCAATTGCTAAAACGCATCCAAAAATGTTTTATTGCAAATATCTCTTGATAGAAAATCGAATTCCCGACATCGGATTATTGATACCGAGGCCAAAACGCGTCATTTGATACCTCTCCCGACATTTTTGGATGTGTTTTAGCAGTTGACGATGGATGGAAAGTATTACCTTGAATTTTTTTAAATAACACAATTTTTCATTCAAAAAAAGGATATACAATTATTTTAGAGATGTTCGTTCAAACAATAAATTTTTTTAAATGAAATTTTGATCGACTTATTTTGTTATAATAAAAAAATCTTGGGTCTTGTGATAACTTGGTCAGTTTTCTCTTGAAAAATTTAGAGTTATTTTGCAAAATTGATGATTTCTAAACCTTTAAGCTTTAAGGTTTAAAATACTTGGTTTTATGAATAATACATTTTTTGATTAACCTGATAAATCTGCTGTCAACGTGGACGAGCATTTTTTCCGACCGGCCCCCGAATATAACGTTGCAATGTGGAGTTTCAAATATTTGTCTTCGTTAGAAATTCTTTGTCAAATGTGCATTAAGCTGTTCGTTATATCAACTGTTTTTGCAAACCTAAAGTTCGCCGGGCGGAATACGTTACATAATGGTCTAAAAATATGGTGTGAAACATTTTACTTGTAATACATTTAGAGCTAGCACGTTGCATTTGAAAAATTTTAAAACCATATGCATTAATTTTGCAACAGAAGTTATGACAAACAAATAGCTATAAACAAACTAAAAAACTCTATATCTTTTAAGATTTCGCGAAACTATGCTTTTTTACAAAGTGAGAAAACGCCATTTTCGTATTATTCCAAATATCTCCACGTCTACATATCCGATCGAAAAACGTTAGATTGAATGTGCATATTTGTTAGATTGAAAAAGTAAATTTTTTTTAAATAATTTTTTTTGTTTTCGAATTAGATGCTAGATTATGGAGATATGAAGAAAAGTTTAAAAACTTTGATCGCAGATCCTTACATTTTTCATCTTATGCGCCCTGCAAACATTCTTTATATATGTTTACACATACGAGGTGTGTTCAAAAAGTATCGCGAATTTTGTGTTTTTTCAAACATTATTTATTTATTCATGAATATCTATTTTGTCCCCTTCAAAGTAATCCCCATGAGATATTATACACTTGTGCCAACGGTTTTTCCAATCTTCGAAACACTTCAAAAAATAATTTTTTTGTATCTTGTTCAGCTCCTCCTTCGATGCCGTCTTTATCTCGTCAAGAGAAGCGTAACGTCGTCCTTTCATGGGCCTCTTCAGTTTAGGGAACAAGAAAAAGTCACAGGGGGCCAGATCTGGGGAATACGGTGGATGCGGCAGCATTAGTGTGTTGTTTTTGGCCAAAAAGTCGCGCACAAGCAACGATGCGTAAGCAGGGGCGTTATCGTGGTGCAAAAGCCAATTATTGTTCTTCTTTGCACATCTTCTCGGCCTTCTGAGAACATTTTGTACCACCGATAAACGTTGCTTCGGTACAAGGTAGCTTCTCCGTATGCCACAGTCAACATTCGGAATGCATCCGCGCACTTAATTTCGTTTTTCACACAAAATTTGATACAGGTTCTTTGATCCATTTTTTTGAATAGGTAAAAATCGAAGACGTGCAAGCAAAGCAGCTGTCAACAATTAACTGAACATTCAAAATGGCCGAGCTTGTCGGCATAAGTGAGAGACATGAGTACCAACATAACGCCACAAAAAATTCGAAATTCGAATATACGTAACCAGCGAAAATTCAAAATTCGCGATACGTTTTGAACACACTTCGTACAATATAAATTTTAAAAATTTGAGTTATTCGTCATCATCTATTGGTGCGTAATCGCCTAGGCTATTTAATCCTCTGCGTAAAAACGCGCTCTAGCCTGGTCCCTTAGCTATAGCTGACGCCAATTGGGGTCATTCACCTGGGGCCGAATTACGACATACGTTCCGTGATCGTTAACCGTTTTTTAAGTCACAATAACTTTGCAACTGTCCAACCAAAATAATAATGCATAATTAACCGGCCGGTACTTCCAGCCAATTGCTCACGTACGCCCTCATTCCGCATTATTGGCTTAAAGCTATTGTGTTTTTTTTTTTTTTTTTAAATTTCAGCAGGGATACTATTTCCGAAATCAGTCGATGGAACACCTTATGCTCATAGCTGCGTAAAGCTCGTTGAAAAATAATTTAAATTTTCAAGCTAAACTCTTCAATCATGAGAAAAAGCAATTGTCGATTTTATTTATCCACATAGCACAGTCTAATGTCCGGCTTGACTCAATTCACCGTTACTACTTAAGGTGTTCACACATACGTTAAAATGTATTTATGTGCATCCAAAAATAAAATGTAAGTTGGTAAATACAAAAATTAAAACTTCGAGACAAAAAAAAAAAGTAAAACCATTAAAATAGCGAACAGATAAGAAAATACACATATAGTGCGTTCCAATTGACAGGGATCCAGATATGGATAAGATTTTCCCGTATCTGGATCCCTGACAATTAAACACCCTAAATGAGTTATGCTTGCCTGGGGTATTCACAGTGGCGAGCGCCGCGCTACAAACGAAAGGAGGTCCCAGTTGCAAACGTACTAGGATAGGATATTTTAATTATTATAAATTAAAAACAGAAACTTAATTTTTTTTAATTGTGAAAGAGCAAGATAAATATATATATACATAAATAATCATAGAGCACAGCAAAACGAATTTCAAAATCAAGAAAAAAGAGATAGAAATCACGAACGAGTATCAATCAAATTGTATGAATTCATTGGCAAAGCAAAACAAAAAAAGATACACTTAGATGTAATAGCACTTCTATATATAATTACATAATATTATATATAATACATACATACAGACATTACATACAATGCATATGTACTATATATGTAAGTTTATTCATACACATAAACTTATTATAATGTTTATTAAAGTAATATAAAAGTTAAAAATAAAAATGGCATTGGATTGTATTTTTAATCGTGAATCATTATTCTGACTAATATTTATTTTTTAAAATTAATTTCTCAGGAGATCAACTCGAATAGAAATGGTGGACATTAGCTTTAAAGCATTCAGAGCCGTATCTAGATTAAAAGACTATTGCGATTACAGTTATCGTGACATGCACAATACATTAAATGTAATCCGCTAGAATTGGCACCGTTTATTTTGTAGAACGGGGAATTCAAGCCCTTCACCAACTCAACGCCTGTCTTAGACTTCTCGAAAGCAGTAATTTCTATAGTCTGGTGGTGGAACACAGATTCTACCACCATCTGAGAGTATAACGCCATTATTGTCCATGTATGACGTTTTCCGGCTTCGAAACGTTGTATCATTTGCCAAATGTTCGAACATTTTTCCTTACATCGATCATCTTAAGTTCATCGCACTAACCACTTTCAATCTCACTCTCGCTGGAGTCCAATAAAATACTCAGACGGATATCACTGTCGCCTTCTTGCGACGAAATATCAATGGTAAATTTGTCATGATTTCTTCTAGTCCTAAATACATACGAAACGGATTATTTATAATATATAACTTGGTTATTTCAAGGTCAGTCAAAACCAATATGGTTTGGAAAAAGTTTTTTTCAAAAGAGGGTAGTCCCTTGGCAGTAGTCGGAAACCCTCTGTGAATGGCCGCGATATTTTTCTAAGCACCGAAGAAGTTTTTACATATTCGGGTGTTGTACGCAAAGTCTCCATCCTCAAGATAACCTATATTCTTCATCACGCTTTAAACAAAGTTGAGCAAAAACTTCAGCCTTATCAAATTTGGGAAAGAAGGCTCCGAGGATTCTCCCCCTGTTGAGCGATTTCATCAGCTAGCTGACGTCTGCTTAAGTACCAAAAAATTAACTCTCTGGAGGTTTTAGAGTGTTATCTAAATGGCGGTCCTTTGTCAGATATTAGTCCTGCACACACGGTTACTAGCACATTGAGGAACTATTCCGGCGTTCATGTAAACAATTTGATCAGGTCGAACCTCCAGACCATCCCAATACCAGCACAACCTGGTTTCGTTGTGATGTTGACAATTTGATTACATAAGCTACACAGCTATGAAGCCATGTATTGCGCTTAACAAGCCTCTTGAATCTCAGGGATGTGCTATAGCTATGAACTAAAAAACAAATTAATTAAAAATTTGAATAGATTTTCATATATTTATGAATAGTATCCAAATATGTATAGTAACGAAAATAAAGTTTTAAAAAAGAACATTTCTCAATTTGATCCCGGGTATTAGTTTCTTTTTTTCACGACCTGTGGTCTGAAAGAGAATAAAAAGTAAAAATCGATATTACAAACAATTTAAAAGCATAAAAATTTGAAATCGTATGGTTTATGTATTTTCATTTAAATAGTAAGATGTGTATTAGCCACTCCGTAAAGTGTTTTAGCTTTCTTCTTTCTTTCTTTTCTTCTGAGTCAGCACAACGTAATGTCTAGGAATACTTTATATTCAATATATTAGAAATAGCAAATTAGGAATCGACTTCCATTTCATGGAAGAGTGAATAGGCTCTTGGAGAACTTTAATAAATATCCGTTGTTACACCAGCAAAAAACAACGGTTGTTGTATATCAGCCCTACTGTGAGTGTCGATCATGAATAGACTTTCAACTTAAAAAATTTTCAATTTTTCATAAGAAATTTTACATGAGAATGTGGACGAAAAAGCAAAATCCATGGCTGCATATTAACCACTTCTGCAATCTGCTGATAGTTGGTTTAAGTTGCAGCATTCAAGCTTATTGATTTATTATAGTACAATAGCTAAATAATATAGAAAACATGGTTTGAAAAAAGTTTACAAAAAGCACTTATAAAAAGCTTTCTTAGAAATTTTTTTATAGGCTTACATTAATAAGCTTTTTATCAACGTGTCGTTTCAATTATAAAACGTTGATTTTCAAACGTTTTATAAACGAAAAATCAGAATTTGTAAGCTTAATATTTATTTCGGAAAGCTTTTTAAAAATTTCTTTTAAGTTTACTTTGCTTGTTGGGTAGGAATACAAATAGAAGAACACCAAATGTAAACGAACTTGAAAACACTAATTGCAATTGTGTAAAAAATCCAGAATGGTATACTTTTTGTTCGAACAAGTAACACAACCACCCTATAGCGAGTGTCGATTTGGAGTAGAGTCGATTGTCCTTTTTCTACTTCCTACTGTTAGATTAGTAGTACTGTTGTTGTTGTAGCGATGTTATGCCCTCCACGTTCCTTAAAAAGCAGTGTCATCAATCTTTTTCCTAGGAAACTAGCAGTTCGATCAAAATGAAATTCGTGTTAAAAGAGTTTGTTCCGTAGTGCAGTTAAAAAGGTGGTTGGAGCATATCACATGCTGGGAAAAAATTTTGAATGTCTCGGCTTAGTCTGGATAGGTAAGAGTTTAACCTATGACACTACCCAGAACAGAGTTGGGCCGGAGTGACTCACGTCTCTTTCTTTAGTTCTCTGAAGCTACAGGTGGTACTGATATCTGTGTCCATACAAAGATCATTGAATCGAACAACTTCTGGTGCAACTGAAACTGATTCCAAAGCTCCTTAATGTCAACCGCTCTTGAAGGAAACAAATAGCTCTTTGCATTCCAGTATCTATACGTTTCACTCTGCTCTAATATTTTTTCTTAGCGTTTAGCGAATGAGTCTGTTTGTATCTGACATAGGCTTAAGCAATTTTCAGGTAAACTTTGCCATTTCTTTTCGTACTGCGAAAATGCATCCCTGCCTGTCAGATGTGTTATATTTGTGAAAAAGGGTAAGCAAAACAATCAAAATTTTCTAGCATTGCAATAAAATAAGCTGTAAATACTTCACTAAATAAAATTGTTTGAACTTTAAATCAAGTAAAAACTATAGATATTACGTTTGTACAGTGTATTATATAAAGTAGGATTATAAAGAAGATAAATTATCTCAATAATAGAGAGTGTTGTCTAAAATAAATTAAAGCATTGTAACGCAGTGTTTAGGTAGCTGGTTCGCTGGTCGTTTGCGCTGCTGGAGGATACTATGTTATGGCATCGATGTCCAGCACATCGTCAGATGATAGCTTCAATGCGCCAAATTTAAAATTTAACGTGTCTAGTTCTAGTGAGGATATTGCCAGGGATTCGGCCGGTCATAGAAATACAGAGGATATTCTTAGTCTGAGATGTCCTTGTCCATTATGTGGAAAATCACAGCAGCAGCGCAACTTCCATTGTTGCTCATGCGTCCGTAATGGAAATATTGTACACAGCAATGTAGCAGGATGTACACAGAAAGAAAAGTGAGTTGGATGGTTTTTGGTGTGGATTGGTATAGTTGAAATATTCTATTTTATCACATTGTTTAAACGACGCGAGGCATCATATCCTACTCCCTGTTAGGGTTAGGGGTTAAGACTATGCACGAGGTAGGCATACCGGTCGTAAGAGGTGACTAATATGCACAAAGATAATGACGTGCAACTCGATGGTTGATCTACGGATATGATGCCACTCACCTCTCATTGCACATCTCACTTGAGGGGTGACATGACGTAGAAGGTTCCACGGTTTCATATCCGGGCAAGGACTGCCAGTTTGACCGCACTCCCAAAACCTTCGGGGAGTGTTTTTGTCCTTACAACAATACCAACAACAGGCATCATATCCGTAGCTTCGTGCATATTAGTGGCCTCTTACGACCGGTATGCTTACCTCGGGCATAATCTAAACCCATAACCCGCAGGTTGTCAGGTTGGCCAGTCTTCAGTTAGTGCCGAGCTTGCTTGACTGTAGTGAGCATGTCGTTATTTAGTTCTACGTTGTGTTATATAAGTTTACTCCTCCCTAAATGTGTGTCGATTGTTAAAAAATTTCTTCTGCTGCGCCTTGATGCCAGGAACTGCTTACTTCACTGATTATTGGCATACCTATCTGAAAGAGAACTATATATTGAAATCATGTTTAGGGGATACCGTTCTTGTTGTTATTCAAAGTATTCACCCTGCTAAATGGGACGTTAATGCTACCAATACCGTTTCTTCGTTAACGTGCAGAAAACTGAAGGATTTTTATTTAATCGTGTTAGCGCCCTCGTTTGGAGAAGGTTATCAGTCTATCAAAGTACGGTCAAATACAAGATGTTGGTAATGGTTTGTTTCCGTTCCAGTAATGTCGAAGATTTGATTTGATAGGCCTTGCCCGTCGCAGTTCATCCATAACCCGTTCACAATGTGATAAAATAGGAATTTTTCTACATAGAACTTATTACTACTAAACTTGTTTTAATTCTGATTATTAATAGCCTATTCGAAAAACAACAAAAATATATGAAAATAAAAGGTGGTCTTAAGGACTTGGGCAATCGTTATGAACAGTTTATGCATGCACAACGTTCCAACGAAAACCTGCAATGTGAAATAAAACGTAAGAAGCAAAAGATAAAATTGCTTAATAGATTAATTAACGAAAAGCAAGCTTTGTTGGCCAAAAGAAAGGAACAACGTGATCAACTATGTAGATTAAATTCAGATAAAAACAAACAACTGCCCAACTATCCCATCAAAGTAAAGGCACTAGAAGATTATGTATACGATCGAGTTGAAAAAATACATAAATTACGTGACACGCACGGCGATATGATGCACACAGTTCAGCACAGTACACGTAATGATATAAATCAACTAGTTAAATACATATTCCCGATTTCCGAAGTCGTACTACGAGATGAAAAGCGTTTGAAAACCATTGTCGGAGATGTGCGTGGTGAAATTGGGGGCTATGAAAGCAATGAATCTGATAGAATGGAACAATTGGCAGACGCTAAAAATACTTCCTATATCCGTGGTAAATGGGTATTTCACGGTAGTGGTATAAGTGAAATGCAATATCGCATAATAGCACCATCGTTGCCAGGTAATGGTGATTATACAGCCTTTTTAGATTGGCTATCCGATAACAAAGACGATGTACCTAAAAATGATGGTAACCATGTTGCACCGAGCCGCATAAGTGCTTTTCGCATAATTGGTGCACTTACATATACCACACAATTGACAGAGATTTTAAGTTATTACCTGAATGTTCGTTTACCGCATAAGGTATCATATGGGTATGTGAAGAAATATGGAATATGTATACACATGTATAACAAAAAAATAAGAGTGTTTCTAAGAACGTCATACCATCGATATGTCTACACTTGCAATTACATTATTACCTGAACAAGTTTTTATTTTCTTTTGCAGCGATTTTTGCCGCAAACTGAACGAGGACCAATTTCTGCGTAAGGTAACGCGCCTAAATTCAAATATTATGTACCTCGCTTATACACAACAGGTACAGCTGCGTAACCTCAACGAAAAGCATACACTGGAAAATGTATTGGCCATCTTAGATGTAGAAAAGAGTAATTTGGGACGTCATGGATTTTATGAGATATCAAATGCACCTTTGATGAAATCGGTTGATTCTCTGCTGAAAGGCATTGAGACGGCAACTGAATCAGAATCGGAAGGTAAAAATACATAACTTATAACATTAAACTGTAGTCATCTGAAAGGTTTTTACACCATTTCAAATGTAAATTTCTTTCTGAATCTGACTATGCATTCAAAAGGGTTCTTATATCCGCACCGTAGGTTCAAGAATTATCATGCAATAATCGGCTCACCTGTGCCCCCTCACTCTTGATAGTTTCAAATTATAAACCCCCTGCCAATATCAATATAACCCTGTTAGCACCATCACGTTCCTTTCCAGGAATCAGCAGGGAGAAGACTACTACTACTACAACAACAATGAGTTTTAAATTGTGAGGAACCTTGAGAGCCAGCGTTAACACCGAAAATAATGTCCCTGAGTCTCAAATACTTAAATATATTCCATATTTGGTCGGCACGTTTTGCAAATTATTTCGTTGCTTTACAGATTATTACTGCAACATCATTTTCAGATTCAGCGAAATATTTTACTTAAGATTAAATATTTTATTTAGGCCAGATATCAATAATAACATTTCCCTGTCTACTTGTAATATTATTTGTATAATTGCGATAACATCAATTCTACTAAATTCGGAAATACTTTACAGATGAAAATTCTCTACGCTTGGATTGGGAAGCGGTGCCTAATTTCCCCGTTGAGCCAGAAATTAATGAAACGGATTTAGTAGCAAATGCAGCTGTACAACAGTCAAGCATAACGAGTGGTCTTATGACAACTGCAGCAAATCGTATAAGCGCAATACTCGGATGGCGAAGATAGTTCTTATAATTTTTGTGATTAATGTTACGCCTCGTTTTTTACTTTTTTTGATTGATTTCAACATATTAAATAAAAACACTAATTAAGCTCTAGGATATTAGAATATATATCCTTATAAATACATATGTATATTTTTTTCATACAAGTACCTATACTCCCTACGACACCTAAATACAAGCAAATACAGACATAAATACATGTTCTACTGGCATGAAATATAATTGAAGAAATTTTATGTAGCAATCTATTTTGTATTTATTTTAAGAAATGATAATGCAGGCTGTATGAGCCGCCTTATTGCACTATGGGGAAATTTGAGAAAACCATGTTGAACATACGGCATATCAAACAGTGTAGAGCCTCGGATCTGTGCAGAAACAGTAACTGTGCTTTAGTGCAATCACTTCAGCATATTCTTAGTACGTAACAGGATATTCTAACCCAGTAATGAAAACACTTGTCTCATTATGGCTGAATACGGGTGAAAAACACAGTCAGAAAATATATAGACTGAAAGGCATGAGTATGAGTAAGTTTTGGGCGAAATACTGAAACCCACTGTCAAGGGCCTAATTTAAAACTATCACGAAATCATAGAGCTTAAATTAAGTCTGTTTTGACGTGTTTATTTACGGCGCTTAGCAGTTGACCCGGCAAACCCAGTTCGGTCACATAACTATATTTCGACGTTGTTCTATGTCTAAATCGACACATATATATCTGTGGCAATGAGCGGAAAAAAAAAACTCAAGATTGGTCGAAAATGAGATAGTATCAGAATTGTGTTCTCCGTACACAAATAACACAGCTTTTTCTCAAAAGTTGTGGATTTTATGGACAAAAAACCATATCTCAATTCTATAAATTTACACTACAACTTCAACTCACAAAGCGCTCTACTGATAAATTCAAAAAAACTATTTTGGTTTTTTCCCTTCTTGCCACAGATATATGTGGACTTTAGATACACCGCAGAACATCAGTCTTTACCACCAATCTTCACACCAGTTACACCTATCCGGTAAATTTTTAAGTCAGAATACTTTTCATATAGTAGTATCTATCCCTACCGTCCCACTTTTTCTTCATCTCCCTTTCACTGAGTCTTTTCATTCACCCCGCTCTCTACCTCCACATTGTTGTTGTTGTAGCGATAATTGGCCTGCCTAATTATCACCTCCCTTACCTAAAATTTTCATTTTTCGTTCTCAACAATTGAAATAAAAAAAAACAAAAATTTCCATACAGCGTTTTATTTAAACTTCATATTTTTTAAATTATGAGAATCGATGTTTCATTTAATGTCGATACTAATTAGTAGATATTTTAATGATCACAAATGACATGCCCATAGATCCACTTAAAATGATCATACCTTAAGAAATATATACACAATGGCAGGTATATAGCATAATCTGCATACGATTAACGTATGTATAACTTAATGCAAATGTATATATTTACAATGGTTTTCCAACATCGTAAGACAGGATAAAACAAAGAACCTGACCCACCTTTCAATTTATTTCAGGCAGTGGATACCTTCTACAAATTGTTATCGGATATGGCATCAGTACGAAAAGACTTTTTACTTTATGAAGCGTAAAGTTTCAATATGCATAATTCTTCCAGAACGTTTTTTAAAAATGACTTGCAATATTTTCTCATATAGAAGCCCCCTAGATGTATGCTAACGAATTTTTGTTTCCCGTACAAACACCGCATCAGCTCAAATTAGGCCCAGTCAGTTCAGCTTGTAAACATCACAATAAAATTAGTTTGTAAGATTAAATAAGTTTTTAAGATTTTAACTAAAAATTCACGCGGAGTCCAACTCAATACACCAAAGATGTTGATCCCAACTTTCTTAGGTGTTAATTACATAGTTGTACTGATTTCAAAATAAAATTTTATCCCGACTTTAAACCATAATTGTTTCATGTGCCTATACATATGCCAAAGTTAAATTACCTTTTCTACATAAATTTGTCTGGCATGTTGACTTGTATGTATCTAGCTATGTATGGTAAACAATAAAGCTGTGTTATGTTTGTTTGTGTACTATAGTGTGATCTACCATTTTTAATGTTTCTAGGTGTATTTAGAAGATAATATGTAAAATAATTTCTCTACTTCTTAGGTCCAATGATTTTGGTTACAGCTTGAACAACATTTTGTGCCTGTGGCAATGCATTAGCCTCTAGCGTTTTAGCATAAGGCATGGGCACATCAACACCGCATACACGCCAGACTGGTGCGTCCAAATGGAAGAAAGTTTCGTCCTCCATAATACGCGCACAAATTTCAGCTCCAACACCTGAAAATTAAAATAAGTTTTTTTATTCAACAGAACATAATAATTTTAAAATGTTTGTTCTTTATTACCATGTTGTGGCCATCCTTGCTCCACGGTCACAAGATGATGCGTCTTTTTCACTGATTTGAAAATGGTATCCATATCAAGTGGGCGTATGGAACGCAAATTTATAACCTCAGCTTCAATACCTGATAATGATTGATTAAAAAAAATTTAGGAAATATACTAAAAAATATTACTCTTATTTAGCTCAATTCAACTCACCCTTCTTAGCTAGTTCGGCTGCAGCTGCAAGTGAAGTTTCTACAGCTCTCGAATGTGCTACCAAAGTAATGTGATTCCCAGGTTTCATAATTTTTGCCTTACCAATGGGCAGTACAAAATCCTTATCTAATACTTTATCATCCACTGGGAATGCGACACCATATAACATCTCATTTTCCAAGCATACCACTGGATCAGGATCGCGTATTGAAGCCTTCATCAAACCACGTGCATCCTCACTGTCATACGGAGAAATTACCTTTAAGCCAGGACAATGTGCATACCAAGCAGCAAAGCACTGTGAATGTTGAGCTGCCACACCTGCTGCAGCACCATTGGGACCACGAAAAACTATTGGCACGTTGACCATACCGGCAGACATGTAAAATGTTTTAGCTGCTGAGTTGATAACCTTTCACGTTTTAAGAATGTAAATAATAAGAATGTAATAATAAAAATTGAAGAACAAATAATGAAGTCTAAATTAGTTCAATTTTCCTTTTTGTATAATTTGAAAAGCCTATATCTATCTCGATGATTAATGCCATTAGATGTACAAAGTTATAATACCCTCTGCACTTGTGCAGCTGGGTACAATAATATAAATTCGCCAAAAACGTTGCGCACGAAAAAATGCAATTAAAATTTATTTCCTGTTATATACATACGTACTACATACTGATGAAATACCAACACGATTGTTTGAACAAAGCAGTTAATCAAAACTAATTATTAATTAAGTAGGTATATAAAAATTGTTCACTTTATGCCCAACTTCTCTTTGATGATAAATGCAGGCAACCGACGTCCTTTCCAATATTTCGGCAATGGAATTTCATTTGCTTTCTTCAATTGCTCTGCCACATATTGTTCCGCATTGAAGGCTTCGCCCGCCTTTATTTGAGCTATCAATTTGGCCTGGAATGCCTTTTCTTTGCGCATTTCACGTCGTTGGCGCACTTTTGCCCATTCGAATTTCATCTTCTTGCGTAATTTCTTCAACTTATGCTTCTTCATTTTGCGCCGACGGATAACAATAAGACGTGCAGCTTCCATTTTGCCATTGCTTATCGCACTTGACGAAGGTGCGTGAATTTCTTGTGGTATTGTAGGATCGTCAAGTATATCATTGATTTCACTTAACAACTTACTTCGTGGACTTTCGATAATTTCACGCGTACTTGGTAAATCACCGATCGATTTTGTTGGTGTCTTCGTGGCTGTTTTCTGTGGCGAAGTAATGCCTTTGGTCTTAAAAGGTGAAACAACACTTCTGTGATTGTTCGCTTGTAAATATAGAGAAGAGTCAGCGTACGGATGGCGTGACAATAAATTGACCTGTGGTAATTGGATAACATGGGTTAATTAAACAATTACTTTAATGTCAAGTTAAAATCTAAAGTTTGTAACTTAAACATGATTAAAAAATGATATTGTAATTTAACCCATATTATCCGATTACATTTTGTATATAGAGATATTAAAGCGTTTAAACGAATGTGTTGGTATTTCATATTGAACTTCTATTAATAATAAGCAGAAAATTGCTTACGCTTAACTCTTTATCGAAGCTTAACCATGATTGATTGGTAGCAGATAGTATTTTTTCTTTAAAATTTAATTATGATATGCATACATAAATTTGTAATTTGCTGACAGATAATATGAGTTAATGAACCATTTAAACACATAACGATTACAAAACTTCAGCTAATATATGACATCCAATGTGCCTTCGACTTCTCTCTCTACCTCATCTGGGGTTAAATGCTGTTAGCAAATATGTTGCAGATGAGTTGCCATCTAAATGGATAGGATTGGAATAAAGTACAAACAGATGGGCTAAGATCTAAGACTTGCGTAAGTAAGACTTCATTATGCTAAAATACGCAGGAGTATTCAACCCAGAATAGCTCTCGCCAACAATTGCGAGTGCTGAATAGGCAACTGATGAGGAAATTCCTGTTGCGACGAACAAAGATCACGCTCTATAAGTCTCTCGTCTCTCCCGCCTTGATGTACGGCTCGGAAGCATGGGCAGTTTACCTTGGAGTATTCGAGAGAAAAATCCTCCGAAAGATCTTGAGTTACAAAGAGAGTTTCGAAGGAAATTCAACTGAGCTGTACGCAGATATGACCATAGTATAGAGAACCAAAGGCTTCGGCCCAGAAGGTTACAATATCGACATCTGAATTCGCTAGGAAAGGAAAGGGGTGGCCTCGACTCAGTTGGAAAAACAGTGGAGGATGACTTGATATCCTTTGGTGTTTTCAATTGGGGTCTGTTATCTCTAAAGGGGGATGCGACGAAATATCTAGAATTGATCGTCAGGTTGTAGTGCACTCTATTATTATTATTATACCATTCTTTTTTTGCGGTAATGCAACTCCTGTCCATTTCATTTTCTGCTACCCTTAAAATTCCCTCATCTTGCCACTTGAGCTGTGAAATAAAGTCAGGCTTGAAAACTTAAAAAAAATGGATAAAGTGTCAAAAGAAAGTATTTTCCTTTTCACTTTTGAAGAATTAGGATATTTATTTATTTATTTTAATTATATATCAAACACAACAACCAAGTTTTATTTAGTGTTTGATAATAGGAAATAACAGCATGATAAGAGTGAAGGACTCTATTAAAATTGGGATAGGAATAATTTATCGTTCACTATCACCAACAAAAGTGAAAAAATATATATGAACCTAAAGCTTTTTAATGTAGGCTCAATCTTTGCAAAACTGTTTAAAATACATTTCTTATGTGGCGATTGTACTAAATATCCGTATTCAACGTCAATAATAAGCAGGAGTGAAAATATAGATAAATAGTATGTACTTACATGATCAATGGCCTGCATTGAGAAGTTAAAGGTCATGAACTCGCAAACGGGTCTCAAGCCAGCCATAGCAGCACCAACAGCAATGCCCGCGAAACCCATTTCAGTTATTGGAGTATCAACTACACGATGATCGCCATATTTCTTCCAAAGACCGCGTGAGACCTATGGAGCGGAAATAAGTAATCAAATTATGCATACAGCTAATTAAAAATGTCTAGAATAATCATACATATGCCCATATGAATAAAGATTTTGTGTAAGCAACATTAGTGTAAACACAAATAGAAACATAGCTGATGTTTAGTGGTTATCAGTCTATGTCGCAAGCTGAGGTGTAGCGCGCACGCGGCGTACTGATAAGTTTGCATGATTTAGATTGCCATGCTATTCGTTATTCGACCTTCCATTAGAACCTTTTAAATTTTGCCTTCTTTTGAAGATTGATTTTTCTCTTATCATCATGCCATTACACTGTTAAAAACAACAACAACATCATGCCAATACCTATTCCCTCAGTTGTCATCGAATGCACACACGTTTATACACTTAAATTTGTTAGTTTTTTTTCTTTTGCCTTTTACGTAACCATGCAAATGCTGACATTAACAATGCTAACGCAGAAACTGTATGGAACATCATGCGTACCTTATAGGCGCCATCGTATTGAGCAACTTCTTCGCCCATTAAGAAAACACGATCATCTCGTGCCATTTCTTCATCCAGAGCTGTGTTTAGGGCTTCGCGGACTGTGAGCTGCTTCACCGCAAGGGTTTTCGGTGATGTTGAGAACGCACGTCGTGCCACGCTTGAGAGCATCACTTTTACGGGCTGCATTTTCGTAATATTTTCGCACAGATATATTTTAATTTCGTTTAGTCGTCAATCTGGAATACATTACAATTCGATTTTATATTAGTTGTATAATAATGACTATAAAATTAAATATTTTCAACGCGTACCGCGCCGTTAACGTAATGCCCAATGGTAGTTGGAAAAAAACTTCTGACAAGTGAGGTGCTGGAAAGCAAAACGTAAAAATTCCAATAAGAAATGTCAAGTATGGCATTGCCACAATAGAATAACTTTGTATGGTGCTGCCAGCTTTTCTCACAATGTTGTGTGAAACGGCAGAGAATGTCAATTTATTTCGTATCAAAGTATACATTAATTTCCATACATTTATTAATGTTTCTATACTGTAGCATATTTATTGTGGCAGATGGATTTATTAATTATGGATTTATATGTATATATTTTAAAATGTTTTATATTTATCGAAGTTGTGTTACATTTCAGACATTCACTTATACATATTATAATAACCAACTCTCATTACATTGGATACCATTTATACATTTAGCAATTTTTGCGTAATTGCCGTCGGCAAAACGCTATAAGTCATTACATAAAGACATACATTTCATCATAAAAACCTCTAATTTCATTTTATAATTCATTTATACTTCTTGGGATCTTGGATCTTTGGTGAAACGGTTAGTTTTATATTTCCCTTTTACACAACATTGGGGTTGGGGAAAACTTGGCAGCACTTACTCTATAGCGATTTATTTGAAACGTCAACGTCATCTGCTGGTGCCAGCTGTTTGCTTTGCCCCAATGACTTTTTTTCACCAGGAAGTCTGAATTTTCGCTTGTAAAAGACAATAAATTTGAATACTTACAAAGTAAGTATTATCATACGGTGAGTGATATGTATTATAAACCTTTGGTAGTACTTTACATGCAACGTCAACTGTAAAAACTGCACTAAAAATGTCGATATTGGTACCCTGAGACGCGTTCCGGTCCCGGGAACCCTAATCCGGTGGGGGAAACCCATTATTTTTAGTAATTTAAAAGTACCAATATCGACATTTTTAGTGCAGTTTTTACAGTTGACGTGCGATGTAAAGAATTACAATACCTTTATTTGAATAAAAGGTGTTTGTGTTTACCATAGGTAAGGAGTTTACTAAAAAGTTACTCAATGAATTTTCTTATCTAGCGATCGACCAACCGCCTTTTCTCTACCAAATTCGTTTTCAGCTGTTATTAAAAAAGTTAGCCGGATTCTTGATAAAATGGAGAGTATATCGAAAATATGGATGGGACCACTGCCAAAGGACTCACCTTACGTAAAACCATTTAGACTTTATTATATACAAAACGGAGTTGAGAAAAATTGGGACTTGTTGAAAGTACATGATAGTGTTGCTATAATCTTGTATAATACAGCACGCAAGGTTTTAGTATTTGTGCGCCAATTCAGACCAGGTATGTAGGAGGTACATATTTAATGTATAATGTTTTCGTCTTAATTTTTCTTTTATTTTTTACAGCTGTTTTTCACAGTGTAGTTACCTCCAGTGGAGGTGATGTTGCCGAAGTAAACTTACAACAATTTCCGCCCAAAATAGGAGTCACAGTGGAATTGTGTGCTGGCATTGTTGATAAAAATAAAAGCTGGCGTGAGATCGCTCGTGAAGAAGTGTTGGAAGAATGTGGCTACGATGTGAATGTGGAACGTATTGAAAAAGTGATGACATATAGGTACGACGATACATATCACATAGGTCCTGAATATTCATAAAATTAATTTAAAATGAGAAAAAATCGGAAGGAATATGCTTGTAGATCCCACGTAGTTGGTACCAGACTAAGACCTTTAATTAATTAATTAATTTTACTGTAAATCTTTATAATCCCCATCTTTGAGCGATATCTTCTAACGGAAGTCCTGAGAAACTTTCAGTTTTAAAAGTGTTGGGCCAAGATGTTTTTTTTGGACTAGCTGCATAATGGGTTTGAGATATATAATGTTGCACGTCCATAGGTGATCCTTCCACTAAAAAATCAAGATTGTCCACATAATATATATATTCAACCTTTAACAATTTTCCTTTAATAAATCTGTTTACTTTTTTACTTAATAGATCCGGCGTAGGGTCTTCAGGGGCTGCCCAAGTAATGTATTATTGTGAAGTAACGGATGATGATCGTGCTACGAAGGGTGGTGGTGTTGACGGTGAGATAATCGAAGTGGTTGAGTATACTGTGGATGAAGCTAGACAATTACTGAAACAAGGAGCAATAATAAATAGTCCACCTAGTTGCCTCCTGGGTATTTCGTGGTTTCTGATGAATAAAGCACCAGCACATAAATTATAAAACTATAATTTCTATTCGCAAAAATTGTTATTAACTTAATTTCATATTATAGCTTTAGTTTAAAGCCAATTTGATTGCTGTATATTATATACATATACTCAGTTTTTTCCATATTATTACATATTACATAGATAATTTTGAATGTATTGGATATGTGCATCGATATACTTTGAAACATAAACAAAAATGCAGTTATTTGTATCTTTTAAGTCGTGATATTGAAAATATGTATAATTTTCAATACTACCTAAGAAGGCTCATATCTTTAAATTGGTTTGTGTAGACTTCAGACATTTTTCTTGGGGATTATAAATTGTGGGTCAACATTCCTTGCATATGTCAATCGACACTTACTATACTACATATTAACAAATAAACAATAAAAGAGGAAAAGTGCTACGAAAAATTTAATATCAAGAAGTTTAATGTTATTAGGATACAAGCTTTATAGTTATACAACCCTACTATGCAGCAGGATAAAAGACCAAGGATTACAAAATTTACAAAAACACCTAAGGTTTTGGGGATTATTGCCGAAAGTATCAGTCCATTTGTCGACAGTCCTACGTACCCCAAAACCTTCGGGCAGTGTTTTTATTGTTATTGTTGTTATTATTAACAGTGCTTAGCCCTGCCTAATGGGCACGATCACTCGATACGTCATCAAGCTCTTCTAACGGGAGTCCAAGAAAACGCGGAGTGTTAAGAGGGTTGGACCAGAATGATATTGGTGTTAGAGAAGTAGGTTCAATCGAACAGGAAAAGAGATGTTTAGTATCATGAGGGGACATACCACATGCAGGGCACGTATTTGGTATGGTGTGGTTCAGTCTGGTTAGGTAAGAGTTAAGCCTGTTACAATATCCAGAACGCAGTTGTGCTAGCATGACTCTAGTCTCCCTCGGAAGAAAACGCTCCTCATCAGCTATTTCAGGTGGTTGGATGTGAATTACGGGGTTCACAGGCCGAGATCTGAGGCCATTTAGAGCCCGCATATGGTAACGCAGATCAAACGGAAAGGTAATGTGGTGCCGGATTTCATCATAGTGCAATACCCGTTCGGCCAATAGCCTTATATGTAGCTAGCGTAGGTGAGGCTGTTGTCGAACGTCACATCCAGGATTTTAGGGTGGTTGACAGCAGGTAGAGGTACCCCATCTACGTGGACGTTTAACTCTTGTCCCATCAGCGTATTCTACGTCGTAAAAAGAGTCGCCGTCTTCTGTAAGGAAGGAGAAGATGGGTAGTGAGAGGTGAGAGGCATCATATCCGTGAATCGACCATCTAGTCATTACCTTTGTGCATTTTAGTCGCCTCCAAGAGAATGGATCTGCTGCGTTAGCTGGAAGAAGATTCATGTAAAACGTTCACACTCAGTCTAATGTTTCGAATGTAAAAGATGGCTGCATAAAACAAGTTGCTCCGGGTTAAATCCCTCCACACACAGGCCCCATAGTTTCTTCAAATCTTTTGTGGCCCCTTGCTGTTCACGTCCTAGGCCGTCCGGTGGCCAACGTGGATCCAGTGTCGCACTACCACATGTTCCAGATACGGTGTCCACGACTAACAGCACTAACACTGCCCAGCAAGTAGTGTGCTGCTGCGCACGCAACCCGGCGCCAGCACCTCACACAGCAGCTCACAACTACTTTCGACGTAGAACCTCTCTCTTAGATGTGAGCAATGCTGAGCGACAGCCCAGCCCCCTCCCACTTACAATTTCCCCTTCTTCCAGCACTAACACAAACGTAAGCTCAAGCCACCAGCTCCTGGTCCCTTACACCACGTGCACTGTTTGTCGGTTGAGATTATATACACCGGCGATATCAGTCAAATGCAACCCACCAACTTCGAAACAGGAATTTATGGCGAGAGGACTTGGGGGCGGACTTGCTTTCATCACTCATCAATCTGTGCAATACCGTCCATTTGAGCCTGATGTCGACCCGAGGGATAACACCTTAGAACGTCAAGGCATGGTTGTCCGGTCAGGCGATGTCGATCTTGAGATAATTAACATTTATATACCCCCTGCCACCCGTTGTCCGAGTGAATACCGCCCTGTCATTCGCGTGTTACTCAGAGGCGATAATCTTATAATCCTCGGAGGCTTTAACGCACACCATGACCTTTGGCATCAAGCTTACAGGTCGATGGTAGCGGACAGGAGCTGGCTGAACAAAGAGATGATTCGACGTTCTGCACTGTGAACAGGGATAACCCCACGAGAGTCGCGGTAAATTGTTCGAGCTCGCCAGACCTTACAATCGTCAGCGCTTGTCTCATAATTTGCGTTGGTTCACTCTTGCATCTGATCATTTACCGATTTTCCTCTCAATCGATCGACCCACCGACTTTGTCACTTCTGAAACTCGCACTTTCACTAATTTCAGCAAAGCTGACTGGGTTGGTTTTCTTAACTTCACTGAGAGCTCCTTCGCTGCTCATCTCACCCCTATGACGTACGAGAAGAGGAAAAAGCGTTTCGCATGGTCATAGCTTCAGCCTCAATTCAATACACTCCGTTAGAAAGAATCAAGGAGGTGCGTACTTGTTTCCCCGCAGAGGCAGCGGATCTCAATGCGGAAATCATACGGCTGGTTGATCAACACAAACGCGTCAAATGGAAGGAGCACCTAAGATCCTGCAACCTCTCTGCTGATGTTGGCAAATTATAGTCGACTGTCAAATCCTTGTCAAATCCGACTAAACCTCACGACAAAGTATCCATCACCTTTGGTGATAAGGTACAGTCGAAACCAAAGAGATGCGCGAGCGCTTTCTGCCGGCAATTCGTACTGCATCCTCCGGTTGACAAGGAAATCAGGCGCGCCATCAGGGAAGCGCACAAACGCAAAAACAACCAAGCGCCCATTGTCATCACCACCACAGAGGTTCAGGAGGCCATACGGAGGTCCAAAAATTCTAAATCCATTGGGCCAGACGGTATATCCATGCTGATGCTAAAACATCTCGGCGATGAGGGAGTAAGGTACCTAACAACCGTCTTCAATCTGTCCATGACCACCTTTGTCATTCCAGAAAAATAGAGACAGGAAATGGTGGTGCCGCTTCTAAAGCCTGGCAAGCCAGCTAACGAAGGGGAGTATTATCGACCGATATCGCTCCTCTCGCCAGTAGTGAGAACCTTGGATACAGTCTTGCTACCTAACTACACTGCTAATTTGCGACTTGCCGAACATCAGCATGGATTCCGTAAAATGCATAGCATGACCACCGCGCTTAACGCCATTACCACTCAGATAGGTGTCGGACTCAACCAAAATCGGCCTAATGACAAGACTGTATTGGTTGCACTTGACCTGTCGAAAACCTTCGACACTGCCAATCACGTCCAACTTATTAATGATCTGGAAGAGTCAACTCTTCCCTCCTGTCTAAAGCATTGGACCGCCAATTATCTGAGTGGTCGGCAGTCATCGGTGGAATTCGGGGCGAACGATCAAAACCACGTATAATCAAACAAGGGATGCCACAGGGTGGTGCCCTATCCCCGCTTTTGTTTAATTATTACATATCGAGGCTCCCCTCCCCACGAGAGGGTGTATCGATCGTCTCCTACACCGATGACTGCACGATTTTGGCGACGGGCCTCCGTAGATGAGATGTGCTCAAGAATAAACTCTTACCTCCCGTCCGCCTTATTTACGACGTGGACAGCGCAGGTGAACATGTCTACGTCGACGGCATTAAACTTCCGACTGTCACACATCCCAAAATCTTAGGGGTCACGTTTGATAACATGTTAAACTACGGTGCACATGTAGCCGCGATAGCCACCAAAGTACAAAGCCGAAACCAAATCCTCAAGTCACTAGCTGGCAGCACTTGGGGAAAAGGCAATTGGCCAGCCGGTTCTGAGCTAAGCGACGCCTATATGGTCGCCGGAACTGGCAGACTGTTATGTTACTGTCTGCTGGGGTAAGGCGAAAGTGGCATGTGGCATGGTGGCAGTCCCGCTAGCTCGTCGGATGTGGTGAGTTTTTGCTCACCTGCCTTACCTACCCTTAACATAAACAAAACAAAAAGAAAAAAAAGGTTCATGCCTGGGAAGGAAAGAAAAGTCATAGTCGCCTCACATTCACGTCTCCTCTAATGCACTATTGCAACACCCACACCAATTGACTGTTAACTAAGCCAGACATGGTGTTTATATTTCACCCCATGTAAAACCAAAAAGAAAGGAAGATGAGAAAATAATAAGGCAGATAGAGTTTCGTAAAAAAATATACAAACTTAATTTATTAAAAAAATATTAGGAAAGTGCTGAAGTAATTAAAACGGTAATTCAAATTAAAGTAAAAATTAAACACCTCAATTCAAATTAAAGAAATTCAATCAACTATCTTACAGCTACAAAATTTATTAAAAATAAGATTATAAATATAGATATAAATTCAATGTGAATAAAAAACGTTAATCTGGGAAATTAAATAACTAATTCCTATAAAAAAAACTCCCGCGTTAAAAATAAGAAGGCAAAACAAAATGGGATCCAGACTAAAATCAATGAAATTAAAATTTAACAAAGAAAATTTAATTAAGTCAAAAATTAAATAAAAGGAGATTAAAAAAAATGTAATGCAAATAATACACTGTGGCTTATCGGACGACCACTGTGCGCCGATAGTTTAACAAACCTCTCCTATCTTCCAATATTCACACCTTTTCGAATTTTACATACGTATGTAAGTAGGTATAGGAAGATTTGGTTAAGGTAAATATACCTTATGAACTAGCACTCACCGATCTTTCCTGTGACAGAGGCGCCTGCATCACGGAGAGAGGGTTGATGAAAAAGGAAACTTAGTACACATACATACATACAAAAATGCGTCTGTTGGTATTCTATGTTGGAAGGTATTCCAATACTCATTCGTAGGTGTGAGAGGTAAACAACTTGTTGGTGGAAGTTATTTGGACGCGCGGCTGCCGTCCGAATCAAAGCAAAAATAATTACAAATGCTTTGCGGGCAAAGAAAATTAAAAATTAATAAAAAATAACAAAGTGAAAACTAATGCTGTAATTGCAGCCACGAATGAAATAAAAATTCAGAAAAAGGCAACAAAAAAAACTTAATGAAATTAGAAATATTGAATCTTTTGCTTGTGCTAAGAACTTAAAAAAATGGGAAAATTCCAACGAAATGAAAGAAAAAAAAAACACGAAAATCGATATTTAGATAATTAAAAAAAAAGAGGGGGAAAAAATGAAAATAAAGAAATAAACAAAAAAATATGCGGAATTGAAGATTACCAATTAAAGAGAAATGACTAACAAAAAGGAAAAGCTAATTTAATACAAAGGGCAACGACTTAGTCTGAAATTAATAATAAGTAAAAAAATAACAAAATTATGACCTCCAGATGAACTAGAAAAATAATGAGTATTACAAAGAAAAGTTTTTGATTATTGGTATGCAAAAAAGCAACAACGGCAAATAAAATTATTTAACTTTAATATTACAAAAACAGTATAAAGAAAAAAAAACTAACTAAATGAAAAGGCAAGGAAGAAGTTAACATTAGGGTGGCTCAAAAAAAGGAATAAAATGGTACAAAGAAAACAATATTTGATAATCTAACTTAGGCAAAAAATTTTTAGGAAATAATAATGAAAAAAAAGCAACAAAAATGTTACTATAGTAACTGATAAAAATATAATAAAAATTTAATTTAGAATCTAATTAAAAAAATTCAACACAGGATCTTATCGACGGCTTATCTCTCCTCCCTCTACTCGTTTTTCTCGTTCTTTCAAATGTTTATGCGGTGATGATTGGTTGCTGTGGCAAGAACGTTTAGGGGCACTTTGTTGCCTTTGGACGTGGAGCGCAGCGCGACAAAATGCAACCCCTTTACCCCTTTAAAATGTATTTGGTTTTTCCGTTTGTGTGTGTTATGTTGTTTCTTTGCTTTCCTATTCGATTAGGAGCTGGACAAGATTTATCTGGTTCCTTCGGGGACCGTTATTTCTGCAGACCGTTATTGCGGTGCACAGAAAAAAATGGATTCCAGCATCTTTTTCTTTTCCTCGCAGACATGTCGATGTATTCAAGGCTTTAAAAACACGATTTATTTCACAGTAAAACTTGCACTGTAAAACTTGCACGAAACGAAATTTCACGAATTCAAAAACTTTAAATGAGTCACTAAGATTAAACCACTATAAAACTCAAAACTTGCACAATGTTTGTACTATATCGCCAATTTCACTTAATAAATTGGATTATCAAAAAATTCATTACTTACAAAAGTTTTTTTACTGACATTTTTTTTGAAAATTGATCCAAAATGAGAATTTTTTATATGAAATGTAAGGGGTAAGGTTACTTAAAAATTCATAACATCCACAATTTTTGGCGGCGCATCAAAGTGAAACATGCATTATTTACGGGATGAATCCCGCTATAACATATATTTAAAAAAAAAATCAAAGGATGGGTCTTTCTGAAATTTTCGATCGGCTGAAATGGCATGTAACTCCCCATATATATAAAAAGAAACTTTTTGCAACTTCTTCACACGCGTGTAAAAGGTTTCCGTACTAGCTTGGCTCAACTTTACTTCTAGTCTTTTCCTAGCTTCGTTTGGCGATCGTACCTCATAAGCGGAAAATGTTCGCCTTTCCCATTTCACCCAAAGACGAAGGACACTCATACACCTATCCAGATTAGGCGGGGCACGACAGATATACTTTCACGACACAAATTTCACCTACACTAACAGATACATATTCATACATCTAAATACATGCATTTGGCTTTCTTCACGTTACTAACACATATAGGGGTGCTGTGTTCGGACTTATGCAATGTTGCATTAACTCACAGGCTGCCGCTACAAGACACACACTGGAGGAACTGAACTGCCAAGGGATGCCTCCTTATGTCATCTGAACACCATCTTCATAGCGAGGCAAAAATGCTCGGTGTTAAAGAGTATAGTGAGATGTTGACTGGGCAATTCCTGTTCAATTGCTACAAGCCGCAGCACCCGAAAATCCGCCTCCCAGGAGAATATGGAGTCATCCCAGTAAGCACTATGATAAAATCCGTTTGATCCAAAAGTGCATCGACAGCCCCTCAAACTCATCCAGAGTCAGTAAACTCCTTTGTCAGCTCTTGTCCAGTGAACGGCATTTGAAATAGCTAAAAAAGAGAGTGTCCTGTCGCGAGACTCGAGTCACTCTGCCTCAACTTTGATCTGAATATTGTAACAGGTTAAAATTCTTACCTATCCAGACTCAACCACATCCTACAAACACATGCCATGCATGTACTCAAATGGGATGAAACTTATCGACTTGAGAACTTTATTTCATATGCGGCCTCCTTCAACCCCACCTTATTTATTACTAGACCTTTAATGACGCTCACGCTTAAACTATTGCTTTAAAAAAGGTGAAGTGAAAAGTAGCCGCAGAAGCATTTTAACATTTCTCACCTGTATTTTTGTGAAGCTCTGGACTATAATTTTTCTCAAATCAAAAAAAGGATTGGATAAACAAATTTGATGGCTAGAAGTGGTCAAAACAGTTAGCAGATGTAGAGCAGATATATGCATATGAGTACACCGAAATATTGCGAATAGTAACCCAGTAGGGAAAATTGTCTCGTTGTAAACTGACTCACTTCTAACGCATTTGGGAGAGCTAATACTTTGTCATAAACCTCTTTTGCATGGAATCTAACATGAAGATGTTCTAGAGAGTCAAAACGTCCCCTACAGCATTCTCTTTTTTTTTAGAACTAAATAGTCTGGATCTAGTTCGTTTCCTCAATATACCCCTGACAATTTTTTCTTCAACCGGTCTGTGCACTCGCTTGTCATTTAGAAAATATAGAAACAAACAAGGGTACCCATCCTTTTGGAACCTAGGAAACCAGCGATCATTTATAGGGGGCATAAGCAAAATGCACTGCTCCGAATATTCGACGGGTCCTAGAAATGGTTCCCGCGACATGCGCTTTCTTCAATATCGGTAACACTCTTCGATGCTGAGCGTACAGAATCCCTATCTAGAAAGCGGCTTTGAAGATCGATGAAACGCTCCAAAACCTCGCAGGCATGACAGCATACTGCGACACCTAATGCACTGCAAATGGAATTGCTGTGAGACACTTACGGCCCTACCAACCATGGCTAACCGTGCTGAAACTCCGATGCTACAAATTCACAAATTTTTACTAACACCAATGCATATATTTGGAACTCGTATGGAAAACAAAAAGTGCCTTAAAGTATGCACTCACACCTACACGGAAAAACATTTTAAACATGGTTAAAAAGTGAACCTTCACCGGCAGTTTTGTAATAATTACAATTTAATAAAATTTAGGTTCGTATTTGGAAAAATGTTTTGTTTTTATAACGTTCTTTAAGGAAAGGTTAAAATTTTAAATCATAAATAAAAATAAAAAAATTAAAAATGTATCAGTTGGTAGGATTCGAACCGACGCGTCCCGCATCAGAGTCGAGTGCTCTACGCACTCAGCTACCGCGCACGCATCAATAGCGTGAGAAAAGGTTACATTATGAAATAATAGTTTAAAATCTAGGCTCAAATTATTAGCCGTGCATAAACTAATCGCAATGGGGTGGCGGTAGTGTTGCTGGACTATCGCACCGAAGGTCCAAGGTTCGAGTCCTGGGAAAGGTAACATCAAAAGTCGTTTGAAAAAGTTTTTCAAAACGTGGGTCGACCGTAGGCAGTCATTTGGCAAAAAGTCTCTGGGTGTAATTCTACCATGAAAATCTTCTCAAAATATTTTTTTTTTTATTCTAAACTAACTACATCCAAACTGCAGAATTTGGAAATAGTTCAGAACTAGAGCAATATTTACTTTACTTTACTTTACTTTTTACTTTTATTATTTAAGAACTATTATTATTGATTGTTGTTAGTGTTTATATGTTTTTCTTTTATGTGTTTCTGTAATATTATTATTATTATTTTTTATGATATCATAATATTAGTTATAATTTGTCTTAACGTTTCTTTTTCCAAATTTAATTTTGTACTATAAAAGATGAATATCTTATTGTACTAATATTTTATTTGAAAATAAATTGAATATTAGCAACAAAAGAACTAAATCTCAATTGTCGAATTTTTAAATAGTTCGAACCTATCGAAAAGGTAATGCAGCGGGGGACAATTTCCACCGCCTAGGACATCCCCATGTTAAATTCGCCAGTTGATTACATGTAAAAGAGATTGAAGGTGATCTAGTGGGGGTTCAAAAAGCACTAGAAGCGCACCACTTCAGAACTAGAGATTTGCTCCACAGGGATAAAACAATTTGACACACACACGGGCAGATGAGGAAGCATCTCCTTATAAAACAGCCAGAGAATTTGATGTTGTACGAGACACCAGCGATATTCAAAAATAATTGGAACTCAATTAGCACATGACACTGTAACAGGTTAAACTCTTACCTATTCTATTCAGACTAAGTCCTGACACTCTTTATGTGTGTTTAGCATTTGAAGAGTTCCCGCATGACGTGAACGCAAGTGGTCGAGTGGTTGCAACCGACCGTTTTGAAACGGTATAACGTAGGATAGACAGTGCAAAGTGTAATTACAACAACTACACTTCCTAACCAAAGGTCAGAAAAATCTAATAAAGGTCCATATTGAGTAATCAAAGAGACCAGTTTACATTAATTCTTTTGACAGCTGCAAAACCAACAATAACATGCAAGGAATGTCCTCGCGGTAGACCTTGGCTTTCAAGCAATTAACAGCTCTTTATGTTGGGTGTCAGCTATTCGACACGGAACAAACTTATGCAGCTAAAGATAATGAAAAACATTTGACGCCATAACGCACCCCTACGCCTTCATAAAAACAAATATGTTCACAATTTGGATTTATGGAAAATGGTTTTATTATCATCATAAATTTTCAATGAGAAGGAGCAATTCTTACAGCAGGGGTTGGTTTGAAACGTTACGTACTGAATGCTGTTTGGATATAGATGTTTACTTATAAATAGATGTATGTATGGATTTAAATATCTTGGCTCATAGTTATGGTCAAATTAAAATAAAGTTTTATCAAGCATGATTTTAAAATAAACACCGCTTTAACGCCTTTATAGTCTACCTAACACATTTGATCGTGATTGTAACTTTTTAGAATAGATTTTAACTCGACTGTCTGCTGAGAAAAGCTGCATCAATTCAATAAATTATAAGTAAACGTTAAAAACTTGAATCAAAGTGAAAAAATATGCTTTTCTGATAAGCCAATTAACTCAGTAACTAAGCTCATCTCTTAGGGGCATTTTGTTTTTGTTGTAACGACAAAAACTCTCTCCGAAGGTTTCACCCACCACAGTTAACACTAACTGGCTGTTAAGTTGACGGAAATCGAACGTATATCTGTCGGATTAAGTGCCAATTACCGTTAACTAGAAATAGTAAAAACGTCCTTAAATAAGAAATAAATAATTGGCGCGATAAACACCTCCGAGGAGATTAAGGCCAAGCTTCTCTACCAATTTCCGGTGTGCTGCTTTTTAATTTTTCCTACAAATTGGCGGGACCTACAGTTTTTTGTCGATTGGGAATGGCATCTGCAAAACACATGAATTTTTGCTGAAAAGCTTTCCATTGTAGAAATAGACTCGGAGAGTTTGCCCAACCACTGCCGAGGGGCGACCCCGTTTTGAACCTCGTACCTTGGACCTTCCATGTAGGTCCGCAACACTAAAGCCACACCACGGTCCTTAAGAAGCTTATTTTGTACTATTTAAAATAGCTTAAATACCACATTAGCGCAGCATACTTGGTGGCATCTATGTATGTCAAAGTCAGTGAACATTTTTATTCCGATTGTTTAAAGTTTCCTTCGGCAAATTTCCCGATGGTTATTATTTGTTTATTCATTAGCTACATAATTAGTTTTTTAAAGTGAATAAAAATCAAGATGGCCTGCAAAATAAATAACTGTAGCGCAACTTACTCCGAATCTTCACAAACAACACAGGGTGCGTTGTATTCAATAAAACAATAAAATTTAAATACTGCAATATTGAACGTGAAGACATAGAACTCCCAAAATATTGTATATAAAGCAGTTAAAACACCTCATCAGTTCCTACAGAATGTAAATTTCAGTCATTGTTTACCCCTACTAGTTAGGCATCTTCTTTTGCGAATAGGAGTGGCAGGTAGTGGATGAAGATACCCCGAGAGATTGGAATGAAGGAAATCCCGTTCAGAGTTGTTTTAAAGTAAAAACTTTAATTAAAAATTTTAAATTAAACTGAAATTTACATTCTTTAGGAACTGATGAGGTGTTATAAATGCGTTATATTCAATATTTTGGGGGTTTATGTCTTCACATTCAATATTGCAGCATTTAAATTTCATTGTTTTATTATTGCATACAACGTACTCTGTGTGGCTTGTGGGTGTGGGCACATTCGGAGTAAGTTGCGCTACTAGTAGACATATACTATGATTTCAGTTTAAATTGAAATTTTTAGTTAAAGTTTTTACATTAAAACAACTCTGAACGCGTTTTCCTTCATTCCACTCTCTCGGAGTATCTTCATCCACTACCTTCCACTCCGACTCGCAAAAGAAGATGCCAAAATAGTAGGGGTAAAGAATGCAAATAACGTTCCGGTTTCTGTTTTGAAAACTGGTGCCGAATCGTCACAATCGTTAACGAGTTCACAATCGTACGATCAAACATTACCAAAGAGGAGACATATTTATCCTCTTTGTCATCTCGTTTTTCGATTAATTTGTACGCTCACGGCTGTCATAATCCGATATTAAGATTTTTACGTCGCCAATTGCTCGTTCACATCTGTCACGATTCGGGTCCTCATTCGGTCTCGATTTTTATACCCAGCTGTACTAGCACATAAAGTATTTTAGTTTTGTCCATATAACGGTGGTTTATAACCGTATAAAATAATCAAGATAGATACAGAGTTCCACATAGCAAATTCCTTAGAATGAACAGTGGAATAGATTAAGACATGTCCGGCAGTCCAACCGTGGACACGATAACTTGAGCAAAAATTTAGATATTTGATTAAAATTTGGCACACAGGTTACTTTCCGCCCAAGGTAGGTTGCTATTTAAAATGGACGAATTTCCCTTTTTTCGATATCGAAAATACCGAAAAAAGTATAAAATAAGAACATTTAATGATAAAAGCAGCTTTAATTTACTTCACTTCAATAAAGAAGAAAAAAAAAACGACTAGTCTAGAATGAGTCCGGGAGGACTCGCAAAGGAGCATTCGACCAATACCAGTTTTGATCTTTTTGCATGGGTTGAAGTGATCCCTTTTGTTTGAGCATGTCCTATGAAGAGACTAATTGGTCCCTTTCATGCCCGAAAGCGTAGTGTCGGACAGACTCACTTTGTTCCCCTACTGGTACAGTCGGAAAAGTTTACTTTCAACACCTAAAAGTAGGCTACAGAAATTAAAGCCTACTATAGACGAAAGGTATTGATCACGGATCACTCTCTTTGCAGGCCAGTCCCACAAAATTTTTGCAGGGTATGTGTACATGTACATATGGTACATGTGCAGTACATGCATAGTGTGTTACTAGAGGAGAGACCAAGCCGAGGGGGGGACAAAAAGTACAAATCTTAAATCGTAAAAAGAAACAGGATATTTATCTATATGTTTCTAGGAACAATAACAGCAAAGCAGAAGTTTCGTTTTTATACAAGGTTTTGTTACAAGTCTCTGATTTCAATGAAATGAACAACCCAAAGAAGCCTGTCTTCCCGCTTCAACAAAAAGAAAATGCATTCAACAAACGCATCGCAAAAGCTTCCAATGCTTACTAGCGTTACTCATATAAACTTTCAGTAACGCCTGCGGTAGGCTTAACTCTTTTGCTAATTAGCAAAGTGTAGCAGTGTACTACCCATAAGTCGTGTACAATCTGCAGTTTGATTATCACTGAGCTGTTATTGTTGTAAGCGGTTATACCAATCTTAAGATAGTCAGTCAACCACGGAATTTTCGGATCAAATGGTCTGGCATTAGGTCCTCCTCACATCCAAGATTTATGACCCCACTTACCTTCTATCTATAAAGGCATAACGTCAATTAGATATTCTCATTGCAGTGTCATGGTTCGCACATAGCGCCGGTGTCAGAGCCGAGCAGAGATCCCAACTTTTCTTTCCAGCCAGTGGGCATATTTTTTGCTGTCTAGAGGTGTGTGTGTATCAAAATTTTGTTTGGTGTCTGGAAAGGTGCACACATCCAAGAGTGTAGACATGGATCGCGTTTTGGGAGATGTTACCTCCTAGAAGATGAATATCCAGATTATAAGGCCAAAACTCCTCGCTTTACCGATCTGTTCGGCAATCACGATTTTCGATCAATGCTCATATAGATTTATAAACCCTCAGTGAGAATTATTCTAGACTAAAATTTTGTACAGCCTTTGCGATTGAAGAAGGTTGCTTTTTTCCTACTGTTATCAGAATTTTAAATATTAAGGCCGGTACTTCAATTCACTTTTAGTTTTCAACATTACTAAATAAAGAAAACTGTTCTTCATTTATGCAGCATCCACTTGATGGACCTCATCTTTTTGTGTGTGTGTAGCTTGAATAGTGGTACCATCATAAACTTTGCAAAAGCCAATTTTACAATTAGCGATTGTATGTTAATGTTGAATGTTTACACATTTTTGAAAATCACTTTGATGAAGTGTTTACTCGAGTCATTTAGACCTGTCTAGTGTCTTGAGAACTTCGCTAAGATATTAAGAGGTGCCACAAATAGTTTGGTTAGCAAAAGAAATGACATAAAAGCATAATGGGCGAATCTTGAAAATTATCATATTTGTTTTGCGTTCTTCAAAAAAGAGATAAAACCCCGATGCAACAATTATCCCTACACTTACATATGTTGTTACACTTGCACCTTATCAGCTACGCTTTTATGTTCGTTTCAGTAGCAGCAAAAACACTCCCCGACTATGAAGGTAACTGTTACAGATGTGAAGAGATCTTCGGCGGATATGGATCCGTGCCTAGCCCTTCTGGTATTGGCTGGACCACCGCATGAGCGACTGGTTGGACAACGATTAATTTTTGGTTTGTGAATTTCAATCGAATCCCACGACAGGCGAACCTCCCCCCTGCGGGTTAGGGGTTTAGTAAGAGGCGACTGACCTCTCATTACGGAAGGAGGGGGGAAATGACCTGGAACGTTGTACTGGTCATACCAAATCGCTCCACGAAAGTCGGGCAGTACAGCAAGGAAGTACCGGAGCGTACCGTGTTCATGTCTGGCAAAGGACTGCCTCTTTCGACAACACTCCCACAACAAATTTCCCCAGGCAGTACTGGGTGCAGGCCTTAAAAAACATCCACATAGAGTCTTGCAGCTCCTGAGAACCGTCGCACAAACATAAGCTCTACCTACAGTTGAATTCTAATCTGGATATTGTAATAGGCTAAGCTCTTATCAGCTCCTACTGCCTTACTTTGGATATTATTGTATGAAGAACCCGAAAGCTTGTCCGTCATTTTTCAAACTCAATTATTTTTTTTCAATTTTCTCTTCGTCTTAATATGGTATTGAAAGATATTTCCCATAGCCTAGATATCCGGGTACCAGGCTTATCGCTATTCAATAGCGAGAGAAGTGTTCCCTTTCAGATTTTAATAACGATTGTTATTACCCTCTCTAAAGGGAGTGCTCCGGGATCAACACCTTTCGTCTACAGTGGGCTACAATTGATCCGAATTATTCCGTTATAGGCATATTTGGGATAAGTCGATTTTAATTTCTGTAGCCTAATTTTAGGCGTTGAATGTAAACTTGACCGACCGTACCCCTAGAGGAGCGAAGGAAATCTGTCCGACACTACCCTTTTGGGCATGAAAGTGGCCAATTAGTCTCTTCATAGGACATTCTCAAACAAAAGTGATCACTTCAACCCACACAATGAGATCAAAACTGGCATTGGTCGTATGCTCCCTTGCGACTGATTCCAGATTCATCCTAGACTAATCCCTTTTTTGCACGGTACTGACCTTCCTCGAATTCGCCCCGGAATTGAAACCATGACAGAAGGTCATCAGGATATCTCAAAAATTTAAATACTAGTTTGAAGTTTAAGCAGACAGACTGGCTTCGTATAAGTACATCGTGCTTGTTGTTGCTGCATACTTACCTATTGAGGGCAAAGCATCTTCTTCTGATTGTGCTTCAGACATACCACAGCTCAAAAAGTTAATATATCACTCACTGCTTATGAATGGTATAAAAACACTTTCATGGTGAAAGAGCGAAATTTATGATTTCATTAAAATAGCAAATTTTATCTGTCAAGCGAATCTATGGGATGTCATGTTCCTGTACTGTTACCTGCCACATTGATGGTGATATGCGAATATACACCATACGACGAAAGACAGCAGTCGACACTCGCTGCGATGGCGACTTGGCGTGAACAACAACAACAAATTGCATTTAACCGCGCCAATATACGGACCCGTGACGGTACTGCAGGCTTGACAGAGAATTTTTAAGTGTTAGTGCACTCGGCGGTCCTCGTGTCACACCTACATGCATTCGATTGTCGTCGTTTCTCTGCAGGCGTTGATTGGATAAACCCTAAAATTAAGGATTTTTTAAGTTGATGCATGGTAAATTTGATCGTCTCGGGTCATGATTGACGAGCAGGGTACTAATGTTGTGCTGCGCTAGGCAATGGCGCCTGCAGCCCAAGTGGAAGTTATTTCGCTAGAGCTGTTGGCACAATTTCCTAGCGCAGCACAATATTACCACCCTCAAAAATTAATAAACCGAAAATTTTCGATTTTAGCTAATCACCGCCGCCAAACACACCACGACAGTCGAATGAAAGTAGGTGTGAAAAGAGAACCACCGAGTGCACTTACACTTAAAAATTCTCCGTCAAGCCTTCAGTACCGTCAAGGGTCCCTAATAGTCGAACGATCAAGCAACCAAGTTCGTACGTTTCCCCTTTTGAGCAGCGCAACGTTTTTTTTCTGGATGCCAACCGAGATACACGATATGTATACTCACGCAACAACAACTTACTTGGCCCTCTTGTGGTGAATAATAATAACTTGGTAAGGCATTATGCCTGCTGTGACCACCACAAATGGTAAGCTGAGATGATGGATCTATGTATGTTTGTACAAGTAGCTTCAACTTTTGCATGAACTACGTTTCAGACTTTGGCGATTTGAGCCCGCTTATCGTTAAAGTGACGATGGTGGCGCTTCGGGTACTGCTTAATGGCAAGTGGCAATTGTGCAGAAACGGCTTTGGCGCCTGATTGTAAAAACGTTCATTCAGCTTTAAAAGCAGGAGTGGGTGCAGCGGTGTTCTCATTCCCAACTATGGTTGGTGACTGTTGGATCTTGCTGACTTTACTGATGGCGCTGCTGATGACGATAGCTGTGAATGGCTGTGAAGTGTACAAATGACTTTCAAATGGATAATCGAGTTATTGCAAAGCAAAAAAGAGACATTTTTGCTCAGTGCGTTGTAATTGGGTAGTAGCCGATTGTACTAGTTTTGATGCTTAATTTTACAAATAACTTTCATATGCTTTTTGACGTCGTGTTCGAATTCTTTGGTATAGTTTAAGCCTCAATTTAAGATAACAGCCGTTTTATGCAAATGGGCTTTAAATAGAAAGAAATTAAAAATCCTAACAGGTGATTGAAAGATTAGGACTTTACTACAAACAAATTTTAAGAAGTTGCTAAAACCAAACTATGGTTTAAAATTAAAGTCTAAATTTTTTTCAGTGTAAGTAAATATGAAGTAAAGTCCTCTTCGGATGAAAAGGTGCTACTCACTTACGTCTCTCATCATAACTTTCCCGATTAAAGTAAAACAAAATAAATAAATATTCGGCTCGATATACCTCCGAAGAGATCAAGGCCGAGCTTCTTTACCAATTTGTGGTGGGCTGCTCCTAATTTTTCCTACATAATAGCAGGCCAGCAACACTACCACCACACTATCGGCTTGATTAAAGTACGGCTTGAAAATGCGTCCAAAAGAAGATAGAAAGGCCTTTAGAGTTTTTGATAGGAGAGTTCTTTGGAAGATTTAGGGTATTTCCGCTAATGCCAGGGGCTTGCAGCTAAGGAAAGAAAATAATGAACTATACGAGCTTTAGGAAAAACCAAAGGGCATCGAATAGAAAGCTCAATAGCTTCACTGTCTAGGTCATGCTATACTTATTAATTAAAACGATCCGACTCTCAAGATATTAAATTCGCTTTTGGGTGGGCTGAATGAATTGTAAAGAATAGGTAGAAACTAAACTGACCAGTGTTCCCAAGTAGCTTCAGAACACCAAAATCAACTAAGCGGCTAAGAGGCAACTAAATATGCTTATAAGAATGTTAGGCGGATTATTGCGACACGTTTTCTGTTCATTTCGGGATCCTCTCGGGATCACAGTGAAACCCGGCACGAATGCGAATAAACAAATATTCCGAAATTGCAGGGAAGGAATTCCAAAAGTATTTCGAACTGATAAAAACTGGACTGACGAATCGTTCTACTTGATAGTTAGATGAGGAAGTTTTTGGAGATTGTGTCTATGAACCTTGGAAGAGTATCGGGTTGAATGAGAAAATATATTTTCTAGTATTAACAGTGAGGCCCAGCTGCCAGGTCATTGGTGTGCCTTTTGTTGCTTCGTCTTCTATTAAGTTGGCATGCTTCGAAATTCACTTCACTACTAAGGTTTAGTATTTTGAGTATCGCGTCTCTTTCTTTCGATTTTATGTGATGATCGATATTTTCAAAATGACTCTTAAAATGAATATGAAATAAATATTAGCGATCGCCCAGTGGTTGAAATTCAACCACAAAACTTTGTTTCAATTTAATTACTTTCTACTAATTTCAATCGGCTTCTTTCCCTTCCTTTTCTGCTGTTCCCATTGTGTATCAAAACAAGTTTGATATGTTATCTGTCAAAGGCACACCAACATGGAGTCATTGTTTACAGCTAAGGCACTTCAATATGGCGACGTGTCCGGTATAAAGCGAATTCCTATCTTCTAATGATAGAAAGAGATGCAGGATGAGACCAATATAGAATATAAAAAAAAAAGGTGACGAAATCTCTAGAAATTTTCACGTCTCTGCCTTAGATATCACACTCGATATGGTACACAATGGCTGTTTCTTTCCTTTAGTATGTATCATTTTCTTTGATTTCCTCTTCTCCCTGTAGTCACTGTTTTTATTTTTTTGTTGTTTTCTATTTTAATGTTTCCTTCTCTTGCTTATCCCTTCCCTTCCTTTCCTTTCCTCTCCTTTCCTTTTACTTTCCTTTTCGTTTCTTTCCTTTCCTTTCCGGCCCTTTCTTTCCTTTCGTTTCCTTATTGTATTTTATTTTATTTTATTTCAATTCACGAAAACCTAACCACAAAAAATACAAAACCAAATCTACGGTGTTGGATACTCTTTATAAATAATCAATTATTTTGTTTTTGTAAATACTGTTTGTATCATCAATAAAGTTTACATATTTGCTCAAGTTTTTGCTTGCTTAATCCCTGAAAAAGCGGAAATAGAGTACTCCAACACTTATCCTCCTTCATATAGTGGTCCAATTTAAATGGCAATGTCCTAGGGTTGGATCACCTACTCTATCCCGACGTACTCTATTTCTTTGCTTCTGAACACTCCGTGGAGGACCTATGCGAAAGTACCCTCAAAATGCTCCTAAAAGATTACTCCATAGAGTATTCAACACCTAAGCGAGAGAGGTAGCAGGTCTACTTTTGAGGACCATCACAACAAAGTAATTCATTTACAAATTAACATTTCTAATCTCTATATAGGGTAAACGCACCAGTTTCCGGACACTTAACGTTTTCCTCAACTTTGACTTCGACTCATTTTCTCAATATAAAGGCTAGTTTTTAGAATTTTTGTCTGTCTGTCTGTATGTTTGGTCGCGCATCCCTCAAGAACTGCTGAATGGAGTTGATTGGAACTTTTACCATTGCATTAGTACACGTTTAACTTAAAATTTAAGATATCATTTGTACCGATAGCTCATGATAAAATTCGGACTCAGTCTATTATTAGTTCTGTGACGCAGCGAAGCGGGCCGGATTTACTAGTTCTAAATAAAAGGCATTCATCAAATCTTGATTACTGGAATAGTAAATATCTTACATTTTCATGAAATCGTTCTTTCTGATTTTCCATGTTATGCTAATGGCTAATAGCGCTCAGGTCGGAAAATTATTAATACCGACACTCACTTTAAGCAGCAGAGGAAATGGGCGGTTTCGAAAACAGGTAAAGAATGACTTCAAATACCTAAAAATTGTCTTAGACAATCAAAATAACAATTATTTGAATTTTGCTTTCCTTTATTATTTTCCACATGCACATTTTTGCTCGCATTTTGAAGATTTATACATCAACGTACTTTCCACAAATGTATAGCCTTACGGCTCTATCGCACTTTTCAAAAATGCCAAGTTTGAGGAGTCTAGGACTTTTTTTTAGTATTAAAATGTTAAAAAAAATCTTAATGACTTCAAATAACTTTTAGAACAAAAAAAATTTTTTTTCCGATCTTAATAAGAAATAACCCTGCAGTAAATTCTACTAGTTTTATACTAGTCAAATACTAGTTTGCCAAACCGGCTCAACTAGCTGGAGTTCTGTAATTTTTTTATATTAGCAACTGGTATTTTTAACATGGCGATGTCCTACGAGATGGCGATTGTCCGCTTCTGCATCAGCAATATACCAGTTTACATACTAGTTATTATATACATCGAGATCGTAACAGTTTTTATACAGTACATACACCAGCATCATACCAGCCGTCGTACTAGTCAGCCTATGCATCAGTATCAAACCAGTTACTGTGTATCAAAACAAGTTTGATATGTTATCTGTCAAAGGCACACCAACATGGAGTCATTGTTTACAGCTAAGGCACTTCAATATGGCGACGTGTCCGGTATAAAGCGAATTCCTATCTTCTAATGATAGAAAGAGATGCAGGATGAGACCAATATAGAATATAAAAAAAAAAGGTGACGAAATCTCTAGAAATTTTCACGTCTCTGCCTTAGATATCACACTCGATATGGTACACAATGGCTGTTTCTTTCCTTTAGTATGTATCATTTTCTTTGATTTCCTCTTCTCCCTGTAGTCACTGTTTTTATTTTTTTGTTGTTTTCTATTTTAATGTTTCCTTCTCTTGCTTATCCCTTCCCTTCCTTTCCTTTCCTCTCCTTTCCTTTTACTTTCCTTTTCGTTTCTTTCCTTTCCTTTCCGGCCCTTTCTTTCCTTTCGTTTCCTTATTGTATTTTATTTTATTTTATTTCAATTCACGAAAACCTAACCACAAAAAATACAAAACCAAATCTACGGTGTTGGATACTCTTTATAAATAATCAATTATTTTGTTTTTGTAAATACTGTTTGTATCATCAATAAAGTTTACATATTTGCTCAAGTTTTTGCTTGCTTAATCCCTGAAAAAGCGGAAATAGAGTACTCCAACACTTATCCTCCTTCATATAGTGGTCCAATTTAAATGGCAATGTCCTAGGGTTGGATCACCTACTCTATCCCGACGTACTCTATTTCTTTGCTTCTGAACACTCCGTGGAGGACCTATGCGAAAGTACCCTCAAAATGCTCCTAAAAGATTACTCCATAGAGTATTCAACACCTAAGCGAGAGAGGTAGCAGGTCTACTTTTGAGGACCATCACAACAAAGTAATTCATTTACAAATTAACATTTCTAATCTCTATATAGGGTAAACGCACCAGTTTCCGGACACTTAACGTTTTCCTCAACTTTGACTTCGACTCATTTTCTCAATATAAAGGCTAGTTTTTAGAATTTTTGTCTGTCTGTCTGTATGTTTGGTCGCGCATCCCTCAAGAACTGCTGAATGGAGTTGATTGGAACTTTTACCATTGCATTAGTACACGTTTAACTTAAAATTTAAGATATCATTTGTACCGATAGCTCATGATAAAATTCGGACTCAGTCTATTATTAGTTCTGTGACGCAGCGAAGCGGGCCGGATTTACTAGTTCTAAATAAAAGGCATTCATCAAATCTTGATTACTGGAATAGTAAATATCTTACATTTTCATGAAATCGTTCTTTCTGATTTTCCATGTTATGCTAATGGCTAATAGCGCTCAGGTCGGAAAATTATTAATACCGACACTCACTTTAAGCAGCAGAGGAAATGGGCGGTTTCGAAAACAGGTAAAGAATGACTTCAAATACCTAAAAATTGTCTTAGACAATCAAAATAACAATTATTTGAATTTTGCTTTCCTTTATTATTTTCCACATGCACATTTTTGCTCGCATTTTGAAGATTTATACATCAACGTACTTTCCACAAATGTATAGCCTTACGGCTCTATCGCACTTTTCAAAAATGCCAAGTTTGAGGAGTCTAGGACTTTTTTTTAGTATTAAAATGTTAAAAAAAATCTTAATGACTTCAAATAACTTTTAGAACAAAAAAAATTTTTTTTCCGATCTTAATAAGAAATAACCCTGCAGTAAATTCTACTAGTTTTATACTAGTCAAATACTAGTTTGCCAAACCGGCTCAACTAGCTGGAGTTCTGTAATTTTTTTATATTAGCAACTGGTATTTTTAACATGGCGATGTCCTACGAGATGGCGATTGTCCGCTTCTGCATCAGCAATATACCAGTTTACATACTAGTTATTATATACATCGAGATCGTAACAGTTTTTATACAGTACATACACCAGCATCATACCAGCCGTCGTACTAGTCAGCCTATGCATCAGTATCAAACCAGTTACTGTACCACTTCATAGGAGCTTAGATCATATATAAAATATGTGTCTATTAAAATAAATATTACTTCACTATATTGAACCAATTTCAATAAAAGTATAGTCGCTATTCAAACCAATTTTGCTCTTGGATAAAAAGTAATTTTCTTCTTTTCAAATAATCCTTTTTTCAATGAGTTTTACAGGGTGGCTGATGAATTTTGCTACATTAAGAAACTCAAATAATTTTTTTTTCAGTGTATGGAATTCATTTTTCTTTTATTCATGTTAAAGCTCATTAAATTTTATTAAATATAGCTTAATTAATTTTAAAAATAATGGAATTTAAATGCCCCCCCTGCTCGTCGATGCATCTTACCAAAAAGTTGTTCATTACTGCTTGGAGAGTTGAGACAGGAATAGCCGCAATTGTTTCTCGAATGGATTGCCTTAGTTCATTCAAATTTGTTGGTTTTGCTTTGAAGACTTCCTGTTTGCAATAACCCCACAAGAAAAAGTCAGGTGCAGTAAAGTCAGGCGACCTGGGTGGCCAACGGAATGTGGAGTTTCTGGATATCAGCTTATTGGGAAATTTTCGTCGCAATTCTGTCATAACAGGTTGGGCTATATGAGGAGCTGCACCATCTTGCTGAAACCACACAGAGTTGAAAGAAATTCTCATTCGGCGTAATTCTGGATAGAAAAACTCTCTCAACATGCTCAAGTAACGGTCTCCAGTAACCGTAATGGTGTGACCGTTTTCTTCGAAGAAGTAGGGCCCGACAATGCAGCGTGATGAAACTGCACACCACACTGTGACACGAAGTGGATGCAATTCCGTCTCATGGAGTATCTGTGGATTGGAAGCACTCCACATTCGACAATTTTGTTTGTTTATGTTGCCGTTTAAATCGAAATGGGCCTCGTCAGACATGAAAAGTTCAACATGTTTCCATCCTCTTCCACCATTTGAAGCATCTTCTGGCAAAATTCCAAGCGAATCGGCAAGTCTGCAGCGTTCAGTTTGTTGGCCATTTGAATTTTGTATGGGAATAAGTCCAAATCTTTGTGCATAATTGACTGTAATGACTGTCTGCTTACACCCATTTGAGCAGATAAGCTTCTTGTCGAAACACGTGGATTGTTTTGTACGGCAGCAGCTACAGCAGCGATTGTTTCCTCCGTTCGAACTGAAGGGTTTCGATGGTAAGGTCTTCTGTTGACTGTCCCATGCTCGGCAAAATTGTTTACAAGTCTTATTATGGTCCATCTGCTCGGAGGATTGCCGCCAAACGTGCGCCTATACTCTCTTTGAACCGAAACTACGGACTCCAGTGCGTGATAGCGGCGGACAATCCAAATTCTTGTTTCAGTGTCCCAGTTATCCATTTTTGTTAAATGTAAAAGTCAATCTGCAAAATAAAAAAAAAATTTACCAGATTCATTAAATAGAAAAAAAGTTATTAAATTTTTTGGTAGCGGCTTTTATCAGCCACCCTGTATAATTGATTTCACAGGGGAAATCATTAAATTTTCTTGAAACATTTTATGGAAAATGGAAAACTTCTGAAATTTTGCTTTGACAAGTGATCGTTTCATTTTCACTTTTTTCGTGGTTTCATTTGAGCACTGCTTACTCGTTTTTGCGTCACTGGTACGCCGCTATGCAGTAGACTTCGCAAAAAATAAGGGTAATTTTGTTGACATGCACGTACGTACATGATCTGCAAACCAAATGTACTATTTGAAGCACGAAATTCTCAAAAGAACTATGATTTTACTAAAAAAAAATATTATTTGCAAGAAAGTTCTTAATTTAATTTAATTAAATGAATATTAAATACTCGGAGTATTAGTTAAAGAGAAAATTAATATATAGGATAGCGTTGTTAACTGAACGATTGCTGCCCGAATACTGACTTGTTTTCTTTTTCGCTCGCGCATGCATGTATCGACAATTTTAGAGGGTTGTTGCTGCTTATAATAGCGGAAACGTTGCAGTCGCTCAAACTGGTATGAATAAGACCACGAAATTCTAGTTAATGAACTAGAATGTTTACTAACCAGTTTGGTAGTTGATGCAGGGTAAGTTCTAAGTGTAAACTGAAAGAAACTAAAATATTTAGTAGGTGATTGAAAGTTTTTTAGTTTAGTTCAAAAAATTAAACAAATGTCTAAAACCAATAAATGGCTGAAAATCTAAAATCAAGTTTTAATAGTGCGTACAATTAACAAAACAATCGGTCTTTGTCCGGTATTTTCAAAAACAAAAAAAAAAAAAAATAGAAAAACAACGTTTGATTATCCAATAAATTTTTGGCCTTCAAAACCGGGTTTGTAAAATGATTATTTAATAAAAAGAACGCAACTAAATACTGAGGATGGCGGAAAGCTGAAACCGGTTTGTTGAAAACCAAATTTGACAAGAGATGACGGAAAATCGGTCCAATATACATACATTGAATAATTTATTCTTTACAGACCCGAAAAGTTTAATATAATTGTAAAATATTGATGGGAAAATGTAATATAAACCAGCCACGGCCGCCGTGGAGTGGTGGTAGTGTTGCTGGCATACCACACCGTAGGTCCCAGGTTCGAGTGACGGGACAGGTAACGTCAAAATGTTGGGAAAAAGTTCTTTTTTTCCAAAAACGGTGTTGACACTCGACACTGGGCAGCAACTCTCCGTTTGTATTTCTGCCATGAAAAAGCAAAAATTCATTTACATTTGCAGATGCTGTTCGGAGTCAGCATAAAACGTGTAGGTGCCGCCAATTTGCAGGAAAAATGATAAGCAGTACACCACAAATTGGTAGCTCGGCCTTAATCTCCTTGGAGGTATATCGCGCGGTTTGCTTTCGAATGAGTGGGAGGGAGCTCTTGGCATTACTCAATGCAGATGTTAGCGCAGTTCGATGTTTGGTATAACTAAATTCGGACATGGCAGCATGAAGGCGGTTTCTGGAGCTAACTCGATGAATACTAATTGTTTAAGCGACATAAGCTATAACGATTTACTTCGTCTATTTTATTTGCGCTGCACGCTCTTGTAATTCGCAAGCAGCTTATAAAATATCCCAAATATATAGTTTATGTTTTGTAATCCCAAGCCGGGGTTTTCCACAACGGAAATGAGGAAGCCAATCCCGTGCAATGCCTCAGAGCCAACAGTGCTCGCCCCCAATTAATACATACAAGGTGTAACAGGTGCACCGCACCCCGTTCTATATAGACCAAATAATTTAAATAAATAAAATAATAATTAAATAAATATTAGAAAAGGGCTCCCTATTTCATATGTGCTCCGCACACCCCCTTTTCCTCTCTAAACTAATAATATAATATAAATAATAAAATAAAATAAAAAATAACTCAAAAAAACTACTCGCCCTCCATAAAGCTTAGACACTAATATATTTATTTTTCACCAGGCCACCCTAATGTACAGCTATGAAATGCAAAGCAGCGCTGAATGGGATATGAAGCGGAGCAATAATTAAATGATGGTCTTACCACCAACTAAGAAAGTAGTTAAGCAGCTAATGAGTGCCCATTTAATTTTATGACGGACCGCCTTTTTGGTATAAAAACAAAAGCAAGATGCATGAGGTGAATTGCCTTAATCGAATGAATACTTAGTAAAATGATAATAAACACACATTTGTATGTACACATCTACTACAAAATTAAATAGTATTTTATTCAAAAGAAAACGCAAAAGACAAGCATTTAAGATAACATTAATTCTACCCGCACTTCACTTTATTAAACCCTTTGACCAGACCAAAATGCCGAATTGACATGCAACACCAATAAAGGCATCTTACGTCCCACATATGTATGTATGTATGTCGGTTGGATTTTTGGTCTTCATTCAAGTTAACCAAAAACTCGACTGTAGCACCGACAGACAGTGGCAACATTTCGTGCACTTCCAGCTGCGTTATTGGCATCTTTTTGAAAACGAATTTTTCAAGTTGTGCTCGCTTATCGTTAACGAGATCAAGACTTTGTGTATGAGTAACAGGCTGACGTTTTTGACTAACGTACTAAAATTCACAACAAATGTGAATCATTAATTTTATTGTCGTTGCAAAGGTATATAATTTTTTTATCAGATACTTCATTAATGTACAATTTTTTGTATACCTATCTACGTACATATGTATGTGTGGATAGATAAGTAAATATTTATATCAGGTGTTTTGTTTTTCAGAAATCAATACATAAATGAAGCCATTTGAGCTTTTGATGGTAGAAATATTATCATATACTAAAATTAGAGAGCTGCAAAAAAACAAGTGTGTGGAATAGAAGACACCCCGCCATGGTCGGCTTAAGTACTTACGCAGGTTTGAAGCGTTTGTTCACCACTGCTGCTACAAGCGGTCCTCTCACTTAAATCAACGGTCTCGCTGTATAAAACCGTAAATATTTTCAGCCACTTGAAACCCGTTTCGAAAGTAAAGTAAGGCAAAGCCTCCGCTGGTAAGAATAAGGTGCGAATGTTAAAAATTCGGTGGATGACGGAGCTTGTCAAGGCTTGTTGTGAATTTTTGCAGGTATCCGACGTATCGAAGCAAGATGCTAAGTCATATTCCACCTGTTTTTCCATCTCAGTCGGGTCCTTCCTCTTCCTCTACTGTGAAATTGCTGTGTCGCTAGGAAAATCTTCTGGGCAAGAGGTTCTTTGTCCATTCTTTGTCCATATGCTACACAGAGCTGAGCATAAAAGCCTACTGGGCAACTTTAAGAAAAATCTCAAATTCGACAATACTTACGTGTTACCTAAGCACTAGAAACAATTCTTCCAAAGCAGGTGAATGGGAGGAAGACGTTTCAAAAGCAGAAGCAGTCAAAGCCCAAAGCGGATCGACCCTAATAAAATGGTACAGTGCTCTTATGCGGATATTTTGAAGGCAGTAAAGATCGGGTAGTCCTGAAAACAAATGAGCACCATGGTTCAAAATTTGCCTAAGATTGCGAAGCGCAAGCTGTTTTTCAGCTCACGAAGTAGTTAGGCGGCAACACCGCAAAACTACAAGGTGCAGGCTTTATCGCGCAACATATCTCGACGAATGGCACCAGTTAAGTAAACGAGAAAGGTGCATGTTTTATATGCGGCAATGAAGGACATACTGACAAAGTGCCTACTGTGTATGAGAGGAGGAGACCGCTACATCGACCATGTCATTCATTTGTCAGCGCTCGCCGTCATCTATGTACAAACATCACCAGATTCATCATTCTCCTTAGCCAGCGTGGTCATCGACTTTTTCTAACAAAAGCCCCAGTTACCTTGCTGTTTCAATAGCGTGGGACCAGAGTCTCAGTATCACAATGGAAGTTAAGCCAGTAGGTAGTTCGAAGCCTATCTGGATATACCAATACTTAATACACCCGTGTAACACGAAGTCTCCAGAAACCGCTTCATCATCGATTTACGTTCGTAAGTGCTGTGTGAGAGGAAGATTAGTGAGTGCTATTCTCAATATATATAATACTACTAGAGGGCCCGGCAGACTTTGCCCTGCCCATAAATTTACCTGAATGAATTTAGAAATATTGCCTATCCCTATCATTATCCCTATCCCTATCACTTTCCTTACCCCTTCCGCTACCCTATTCCTATCCCGCCCTTCTCCTTCATACAAAAGATCTCTATAGCAAATATTACAAAGCCCGTAGTAATAGTTGCCTCACGCCTCCTTTTCCCCCTACCGACCTTTTTTCTTAAGGTGGTAGTGATTGACTGAGGGAGATGCCACCCCCACTTCTCCCTTCCTCCCTTTTTGCTTGATATGTTAGAGATTAAACTCCCTTCTACCCCTTTTTTCTTGAGCTGATAGAGATTGGACTCATTTAGCTCCTTACCAATTTGCAATCTTCTCCATAAATACTTTCAGAGATATGTATTTGTATGGGAGGTGCCGCGCCCACTCTTTATTAATTTCCAATATTCTACATTAAATACTTCCAGAGATACGCCGTTCGGAAATCTTGTTTGCCATGCCCACATCATCCAGTGGTCCGGATTGTGAATCTAAACCATCCTCGAGCCCACTTGAGTATACAAAAAAAATTTTATCAATATCGGCCCATTCGTTTAGAAGGTGTTTAATGACAACGGAGAGACGCACAGAAGATTTTAGTGCTACAAACACGAGGTATATTAACTTTAGACGCGTAACGGTAGTATGTAACGGTATAAACGGATCCAGATAGATATTTACTTATGTATATCAAAATGTTCAGGAGGAAAAAAGAAATTAATTAAGCCATGTCCGTCCGTCCGTCCAGAAGGAATGTTCCGGAAATGAGCGAAATCGATTAAGGTCCACGCCCACTTTTATACGAAAGATTTTGAAAAGGATTATAGATATGTTTAATAGGCAATAACTTTGAGTACAAAAGCTTTATATCATTTCTATTTCACTTTTAAAGTTTCCTTCAACGAACAAAGTCGAAAAATATTAATTTTTGAAAATGGGCTTGGCCCCGCCCCTTTTATAGTGGAGTATTCCACAAAACTTTTTATGCCATAACTCCGGCAAAAATTTATTTATCGCAACGATCTTTTGTGAAAATGTTGAATATATAAAGGTAAATGTTTGTTGTAAACATGGACGAAATCGGTGAACGGCTACGCCCAGTTTTTTAACCTAGCTCTGAAAAATGTGTTTGTAAAATGTAAAATGCGATATTTCTATGACCACGCAAGCTATACCAATTAAATTTTGCACGCATAATAAGTTTTCTAAGCAACACTCGAAGCAAAGAAATTGAGGGGATTTTCCAGAAGTAGGCGTGGCGCCGCCCACTTTTCAGCATGAAAATTCTGCTATTTTCAAAGGCGGTTGCTTGTAATTTCAACTAGATATTTCAATCATAATTGGTCAGCTGCTTCTCAAAAGTATGTAGTACACCTCTGCCAAAAATTAGGCAAATCGGATAACACAACATATATAAGAATAAAGCAATATATCCGGGCAAGTAGTTAATACCCCACTGCCATAGGGAAGTTATATATCTTTTTTGATTTTCATACCTTTAATGAATATGAAATGTTTGTAAGTATGAGATAAAGAAGAGATAGGCCCATCAATAAGTAAACTGAAATAATCAGGACCATAAGCTGAATCGATTTAGCCTTATCCGTCTTCCCGTCCGTCTGTCTCTCTTCCCGTCTGTCTATTTGAACGCAAATTTTTTAAACTTAAAATGTGCATGTTTTGGTATTTTGAAAATATGTGTTTAGCAGTTGTTGGTAGGTAAGCGTTTTATATACAAATTAATTAACTTACGCCTAAAAACTCATAACAAAAGTGTTTTTATTGAAAACAATCAGCTGGCTGTATAATACGAACTGAAAAGTATTAAAATAGACCTGCGTCAATTGGTATGCCATAATAGATCACTACTAAGTATATAATGTTCGTTTCCACCCGAACTTAGACTTCCTTACTTCTTATGTATTAAGATTATATATATGTACGCAAAGCGATCACTCAGCTATCATCGTGTACATCCAATTAGGCGGGGACGTGTGTCCTAAAAAAATACTCACATCGGTTTCAAGGAGGCGTTAACTTAGTTGTACACTAATTGAATATTTTAATTTATCCATCCCCACAAAATTTGCTTCGCCCGAGAGGTTATTTACTTTTTGATTAACAAATTCGAATTCAAAATTATTCAGCATGTAAAAGTACCAATTAACGGAATACAAATACATTTGCATGTAAGTTCATATGCACTGAAAATTGTTCAGTTTAAGCAAAAAAAAAAGGGGCATAGCCGCCCCAATACTGGCGGAAAACAAACATCGTAATGTTCCTATGAAGCCTGTTCACTGCACGCGACACACGAGCACCCGCCCGAGTAAAAGCAAATCACATTGTAAAAAATCGTCATACTAAACTCTAAAGAGAATAGCGAGTGCGATGCCTTTCATGTACAGTGGACTATAGTAGATGACAACTACTCGGTTGTAGGGATATTTGCGATAAGTCAATTTGAATTTGCGTAGCCTACTTATACATGGGTGTAAGGAAACACAGTGGACGTATTTGACAGTAACCGCTCAGAAATAACATCAAATCAAACATGACACTGGACGTTTGTGCCTTTGCGACTCATTCCGGATTCATCTTAGACTAATCGGATTTGTTGCAGGGACAGTTTCGAGGAGCACACAACGTGTAGATGTGTATGTGTATAAGACATATGCTGCCTTTAGTGCTCGGACTTCAATAAAGAAGTAAATGATTCATGGTCATCGCATACTAAAAATCTTTAGAAAAAAAAATAGAGGATATGGTCTAAAGTTTTTCTCGATTTTGGGAAGCTTTTTGTAATTGAATGTGAAGGATTCAGCGACACGAAAGGGCCACTATAGCCTTCTATACTTGTAAAAGAGATATATGTAAGAGGTTTGGTTGAAGCACTACTTAAAACTAATTTTTTCTTTCGCTAAAGTGAAGAGATCCAAAATGGTTTGTATTAGCAGGGCTCTTAAGGCAACACGAATGCTCAACATTTATTTTCAAAAACTTCACAATAGATTTAGATATACATATATACAGCTCAGTACCAGGGCCCTTACTCTGTAGTTCTATTCGAAAGGCTGTTCTACTCGAAAGCAAAACGCGATTCTAATACACATAGGCACTCTGTAGTTCGTTAGAATTTACTTTAGAAAATAATCCATAATAGTAGGCATCACTGTTTCACAAATTTCAAGCGCAAAGCAAAATACAAAAACACTTTGCATAAGTCTCAAGTGCGGTATTAGGCAGCGCAGTTTTATATGTCGCGGTAGCGTAGGTGATAAGAATCTCGACTACCACGCGTGTGGTTGCTGGTTCGGACGTAAGTCCTTGCACAAGTAATGTTTATTTTTTTATTTTATTTTTATTAAATAAAATTTTATTTTTTTTAATATTCTAATCCCAAAAATTTCTTTGGTTAAACTTTTCCAAATTTTTTCCTAGAATTCTTTAATTATTTTCTGTCATTCTGTCGATTGCTTAACTCTTTCTGCTATAAAAACTACTTCTTGATGAAAAAAATACTAATTGTTTTATTATAATCATAAGAAAATACATTTTTGTGGATTTCCGTTTGCTAAATTGTTGTCGAATAGAATTTTCTAACTTTCGACCATTGTGGCATATGTGTTCGAAGTAGTGAGTACCAAATTTTCTACAATAAAAAGGGGGATAAATCAAATCCGAAAGGAACAGAATGGAACTCGAACAACGAATGCGTTCTACTCGAAAATTTCTTACAGAGTACGAATCACTCGAAAGCGAACACATTTTGTTTCGAATAGAATTACAGAGTGAGGGCCCAGTTTTCTGTATAGTTGACTCCAATTCGATTCCGAAGTATAATATCAAAGTAGGAAAAAGTACTACTATGGTAGTAAAATATTAGTAGATTTCCGAATCTTTCTGAAAGTGTAGTAAAACTCCTAAGATCATAGTAAAGTCTTAACCCTTGTGAACCCGTTTTACCTCATTCGCAGGTAAACCTGCGTTCGCAGCACTGCTGACTGGTATTAAAACAGTTAGTCAAAATGTTTTCAGTAGTTCCTTTTCTTGCTCGCCCTTTTATTTTGATTAGTTTTTCGACTGCACCATCGAACCAACTGTTCACAGTTTGGACATTCAGCCAGGTGTACAGGTTGAATTGCAGTTAAATTACAACAAAAAAATTTAAATTAAAAATAGCTTGCGGAGAAACGTGACTTACTTGTGGTTGGGTTTGGATTAATGGAGTTAATTTGCGTAGCCCTCGCAAGGCTTGACTGATGTCGAATTTCTTCTGTAGGTTACTACCATCTTTGCTCTAAATATATTACTTGGTGGGGTGAGGAAAACTTGCTAATTTGCTTTCACTTATACATTGAAGTTAGCTACGGTAATGGACGAGGATATAGCATGGGATGAAAGTTGGGGAGTTTAGAACTTTATTCTCTTATCAGTCTTGAGAATTTGATCTGAAAACCATTAGAGTTAAACTGCACAAGTTCCAAACTCAGGTAGTTGCAGGAGTACTCGTTAATTCATCGCAAGGAAGCTTGGGTTAACAGTTGAAGACACTGCGGTAAAGAAGGTCAAATCGAAAGTAGCACAATTCCGCTGAGTAGGATGCAAATTTTGAAGATCTTGAAAATTACAAGTTAAACCTAATTGTAATGGATTCGGCTTAAAGCGGAGTTCATATAAGAAGCGATGTGACAAAAGAAGAACTAAGTGACTTTTCCAAAGCCTCTTCTGTTTATTCTGAAAGCAACATGCCTTCTGTGCAGTCATTGGTGTTTAACTGTTTAGAGTTTATGAGTATCAAAGCACACAAGTCATTCCTTTTAGTAATATCTATAGCCAATTGAAACCTTCCGCTTCCTCTGCCGGTGAAATAGTATGCCGAAAGAAACAGCTTCCTACGATATACGCCTTTTACAGCACGGGAAACAATAAGCTTTCTGAAGAACCTTTCCCATCTTAAGGCCACACATTAGAAGAAATGCCCTCGGTTGTGGCATGACTCACTTTTTTCAGTTGAGATAATGCAGGTTTTACGTTTGTTAGGGCCAATAAAGTCCTTGCCAATCTTGATTGAGCTGTTTATATTACTCAATGGATATCAAGGTTAGATATAGGAGCAAGCTGACTAGCTTCTTTTTGCACTGTCAAAAGCGGTTTTGAATTCGAAGAAGAGCTGCTGTTGAAGATGATGCGTTAACCAGAGAAACATACACCAAAGGTGAAGGGAGTGTTATAAATATGGGCAGCACTTTACTGGAGGGAGTCGAAATGATTTGTCTGAGCTCAGCGAACCATCCGGGAGTGAAATTTGGTAGCCTCTTACCGTGGGTATTTTATAACCCTCTTAACAGCCGATTGTTCCCAAAGAATACGATTTTGTGAGTCGCGAAGATCTGTTGCATGTGAGTACTATCGGATCCCTCTCTTGAGATAGTTTACGAAAGCATAAACAGTGAGCGTCAATGCATTAAGAAATCATATGACTCTAATAAAATATTTGATTTTTCGAAAACCAACTTCAAAAAGTTGAATAAAGAACTTTCTAAGTTTATCTGGCCTCGAGGATGTTGAGCATAGTTGAGTTTTGCATTTTAATAGTACTATTTATAACCTTTTTGATAAGTATATACCTAAGCGCATCTGTTTCTGTGATGAGCCAGCGCAAGCCTGGTTTACTAAAGGACTAAAAGTATTAAAAAATAAAAAGTCGCGTTTTTTTAAAATGTACAAGAAAACTGGCTTACACTCAGACTATATACAGTACTCTATTCTGCGTCATAAATACTTATTAATATTAAATAAAAAGTGTTACAAGGATTATATATATAAAATGAAAAAGCTAATTATTTGCAACCCGAAATAATTTTTTGGTTTCGTAAACTCTGTGTGGCGGTCTCATCTCTTGTATGGCGGTGATGTCAGCTTTTGCTTTCCTTAGGACCTCAACCAGCCGGGCGGCGTCACCTTCCCCATTACGCGACCAGATATTCCAGGTACATGCCCTTATCTCCTAATCCTTATTTCGTTTGCGGGTGTTGTCATCTAAAAAAGGGGTTCTCATATCCGAGGCTTTGTTGTTGAATTTCATTGGAACGTTGTTTTATGTGGTGGGTTCCAAGCCCAACGCACAACCCGTTTCACGGGAGGTTGAATTCAATTACATGTTTGTATAGCGAGCCGCTTGATCCAAGACAGACGCCCGCTTGCAGCCGCACCATATGGTGATCAGATGCTGCTGTTTGATACCCCTCAACAAGCCCTTAAACCGATTATGTCGGAGTGGACTTACCAGGTTGTCGCCTTCTCACGTTGTTCGGTGGTTACCCAGAGGATACTTAGGCGCAAAGCCCGGAAGTAGTGAGCTGCTTGAACCGCATGCAAAAGAATCGCTCTGGCCATTCCCAAGTGAAACTTTCCCCACTTGCGTGGACTTCTGCACACGGCCCCATCCTTCACCCGTATCAACCACATTCAAGTAATTCAATCCATGTTTCGAATTTAAAGCCGGAAGATGTTTTATTACATTTTAAGACCTTGAAGGAGTCATTCAAATACGGACCTGATTTAATACCGACATGCTTTTTGAAAAAGTGTGTTGAACACATATTCCAACTTCTGATCGATTTGTTTAATCTTTCTTTACAGTGTGGCGTTTTCCCGACATCATGGAAAGAGTCTTTGCTCATACCTCTGTATAAAAGCGGGAGTAAGTCGTCTATAGAAAACTATCGTGGAATAGCAAAGCTCGCCGCTGTTCCCAAATTATTTGAAGCTATCGTTACTAATAACCTAACATTTTCTATCTCAACACTGATTGCAGATTCTCAGCATAGATTTTGTAAGGGTAAATCGACCACAATCAATTTACTTGAATTTACATCCCACGTGTCGAATAGATTTAGAGACAACCTTCACACTGACGTTATTTACACAGATTTTAGTAAGGCAGTTGACAAAGTTTGCCACTCTTTACTCATTCACAAATTGGATCTTGTTGGCTTTCAACCTGGTCTAACCCGTTGGATCTCCTCCTATCTCGCTGGTAGAACGCTAACACCATTGATGTATCCTCTGGTGTTCCTCAGGGCAGTTATCTGAGCTCGGTTCTGTTTTTGATTTTTATAAACGATATCTGTACTACAATAAGACATTCAAAAATCTTAATGTATGCTGACGGCGTAAAACTATTTAAGTCATGTGCTTCGATGGAACGTTATTTCCTTCAAATGGATTTAGACTACTTAGTTACCTGGTGTAAAGTGAACTATATGCCGACTAATCTCGCTAAATGTAAATTCATATGTTTTTCACGTCGGTATTTACAGCCAGCTTCTTATACAATTAACAACCACAATCTTGAACATGGAAAAGTTTTTGTCGACTTGGGTGTAACGATGAGCTGCAACCTCAGTTTCAGCCCTCATATTGAGGCTACTGTCAACAAGACTAGGGTGTATTGTATTAGCTTTTGTGAAAAGGTGGTCAAAAGACTCTTTTTACTACATTAGTTAGGCGGTTGGCGGCCGCCGTGGTGTGAAGGTAGTATTGCCGGCCTACCACACCGAAGGTCCATGGTTCGAGCCCTGGTACAGGTAACATCAAAAGTGATTTGAAAAAAGTTTTTCAAAACGGGGTCGCCCCTCGGCAGTGGTTTGGCAAACTCTCCGAGTGTATTTCTGCCATGACAGGCTTCTCAGCAAAAATTCGTCTCCTTTGTAGATGCCGTTCGGAGTCGGCAAAAAACTGTAGGTCCCACCAATTTGTAGGGAAAATTCAAATCGGCACACCACAAATTGGAAGAGAAGCTTGGCGCAAAAATCTCTTAGGAGGTTTATGATGATATACCTGTTGTATATCGCGCCATAGAGATAGGGAGATAGTTAGGCGGATATTAGAATATAGCTCGATTGTATGGAATCCGCGTTATCAAGTTAATGTAGATAAGCTAGAATCAATTCGAAAACAATTCCTCCTTTTGCCCTGAGAAATTTTCAATGGGATTCGTTGTATACTGTATTGTACTAGTCGGTTAAAACTTATCGATGCAAGTCGTAGGAAAATGCTAGGCGTAATATTTATGGTCAAACTATTAAACGGATATATTTCAAGTCCATTTTTTTTTAAACGAAGTTAACTTTATTATACCGTCCCGAGCTTGAAGACATTTCAAACCTATTCTTCTGAAGCAATGCAGGATCAATTTTCAATTACATGAACCTTATCAGTGTTCGTGCAAGAACTATAACTCTCATTTAGGTAAATTTGATAGTTCGGACTCGCTTTTTATAACAAAAAACTGTTTTCTCCTCTCTTAACAAATTATTTATGTGTGTTTATGTAACTTAGGGCCGGTTTCACCAACGCGACTAAGTCTAAAACTAAGTCGTGCTTTAAGTTAGCACAGTTAGTTGGTTTCACCAACTGAGCGACTTAAATAATTTTGAACACAACAACCCGATCAGCTGTTTTATGCATAGTAGTATTTTTTCATACTAGACAACTCTGCGCATCCCAATACCCCAGTGCGAAATGGGCATGTGCGGCCATACACGGAATGTATTGATCTTACACCCATTTCTCTTTAGTTGGAAGGTACTAAAATTACCGCTTAATTGAAAACAATAGTTTCGTAATGGTTGCATGCATCTACAAATTAGGAGCATTACTGACATTTAGGTTTCGAACGACAGCAACACTGACTTAGTCGAGAATAAGTCAGTTGACAAGCTGACTATGTTGTGACTTAGTTAAGTGGTGAAACTGAAAAAGTGAAAAGTTCGACTTAACTTAGTGAGATCTCGACGCATAACAAACCTTCGCCTATCAAACACTCGGCAAATTTGATCCGTGCGTAATGCGGATGTGCCCCTCGTGTCGGTTGGGCAGATGGTGGGTAATCCGTTGGGCTTATTATTACCATCCGGTTGGTTAGGTATGCAAGTAGCTCCGAATTGTTTAAAACCAATCTTTTTTTTGCACAAGGCACAGCTAAGAAAACACCACTTTCTCAGTTGGTTTCAGCAATAAAAACTGTTTGAGGTTCTCTCACTGAAGACTGCGATTCTCAAAATGAGCTTTCAATATAGTTTTTAGGAACTTTTTTTGTAAGTTTGTTGCAATTGTTTTGCGTCTTTACATTTTCTTCTTTTTTTGTTCTTTTTGAATTTTCATTTCGATTGTTATGTGGCATTCTATTGTTGTTGTCATGCACGAAGCAACATTTATAGCTTAACTCAAATTCACTAAAACACCGAATACGTGATGATGGCTCTGTTGTACTGCACTCAAACTAAAAGCGCAAATGCAGTGTAAGCCACAAATGCCAATAGCGCAATGGCAACGAATAATCAGGACCAAATATATGAAGACGTTGAATGGATTGAACAGATCCCTTGGGGATGAGTGAATGGCCAGAGTCATGAGCAAAAGTGAACACAAAGTGTAACAGTTTCTGGTCACCAGTCGCTGTATAATGGTTGCATGCAGCTTAAGCAGCGAAGCTAAGTATTAAGTGTTGAGCTAATATGACTTGCTAAGCCAAGAAGTCCAGATGACGACCTCAGATGTTTTACTGTGGTAAGTGCTCTCGATCACTGCTGTAAATAAATCAATAGAATTTCCACCAAAAAGAGGTTCAGCAATATATCGCTCATCTGCAACTGTGCCCCAAAGGATAAGAATGACCATACGAGCAAAAATATCTCTCTATGAGCTGCTGCCATCCTAACGCCTCGATCTTAACACAAAAATATCGTATGGTTAGCTAGTGGGTGTTTGTGGGACCACTACTTGAACTTGGGCAGACTGAGCTTTTCCTCAGGACTCGACCAAACTTACCGCATAAGCATATTTGAGTTTTGGGGATTATACCGAAGACACTGGCATCCACGCTTCATCACTCAGTTATGTAAATTGCCGACTTGAAAATAATAAAGCACCGATAAGTAAATTATAGAGATGAAACCTTTGATAAAGTCCGGGAAGGAAGAGTAATACACTTACCTTATGGTCTCACGAGTGTAAGGCTCCATCTAGCGTATTGTGTAAACAAACACAGCCTACTGAGAAAAAGTTTATTGCACCTTATCTAGGCGGATTCAGAAAGTTATATATTATTCGAGAAGAAGGTCTTGTGGGTATTTATTAGCCAGGCTGACAGCACATTTCAATGGCTGTTAATGCTCCACCTCAGAAAGCATCCCCATTCAGGGTTGATAGCATCCCCACCAAGCGTTGATTGATTTATTATAATCTCACTTTAGTATGCTTTTACAGGCATTTTCTTTATTGAATTCTCCACTAAGTAAACATTTAACACAGGGGGAAACATTTTAAATTATTTTTGGTGATACGCACTCCCTACTCCTCCGCTCAAAGTAACATTGTTGGAAAGGGATATCTTGTTGTTGTTTTGACAGTATTTTGTGAAGGTTTTGTAGAGTGTTGATGAAGGGAACAGACCTTTGGTTGGTATTATTCTCAAACGGTAGCTTACTAACACTCGATGGCACTAGCACGACTGTTTTTTTGTGCTTCCAAGATATTCAGCTTGAAATAAAAACAATAGGGGCTTTACATGTAGATTTCGCTCTCCGAAGTTACCTGCTAGTTGGCGGTAGGCTGATACAAAAGCCAGAAAAGAAGTATTATTTACTCCCAACCGAAACTACCAAATGGATTACATGAATTAAACTTATTGCTCCGATGTCTACACCAAACCAAATAACCAGTTCGCAGTAACTGCCTTTTGAGCTGAGCTTGAGTTGCTCAACGTCTGATTTAAATTATGGTGCGCCTTGTTTTCTGCAATGTTATGATTACAGACTCTCGATACATTTTAATTATATTTTGTGGCCTAGAAAAGCGTATCAAATGCTTGAAGGGATATTATTCAGGCCAACATGATGTTTTTCTTCCTTTTTGCTATAACCAACTGCGGCTTCGCCAGAAAAAAAATATAGAAAAAAGTGTAAGACAGTCTTTGAAAGCTATCGTGGAAAGCATTTACAGATCGAAAGAAAAAATCTTTTATTTTCATTGGCTTTGCTTCTTTTTATATCATCTTGCTTCCACTTGTTAAGCCAACATTCATTGGTGAAAGCAGCACATGCAACCTTTAGTACAAGTTATATAGCATGCATCCTGTGCGGCAACGCATACCGATTATGAAATTCAGATAAATAACTTATTTAGGAGGTCATCCCCAAATGGCTGCAGGCGATAGCCTTATTGTATATAAGCCGACAACAAGTGGATTCCGAAACGCAGAAATCACAGGAGGAGTGCGTGCCAAGTGGGCAAGGCTTGCAAGTGGGCTTTTGCTTTCTGCTGTTGGCTGCTGTCTTCTCCTGTTGCCTTCTACTTCTACTGAGCAACATTTTTGCTGATTTGTTTTGCGATTCGATACGTTTGCTCATTAATTTAGTTTCACATAAAGATTAATTAATTTTGAAACTCATCCAAACAGAATTGCTGTTGGCTGCTGGCAAAATGCTCAAGTGGTGTATGTTGTTGTTTGTATTGCATCTTTTGTTGGACTTTTTGTTGCCTCTGTAAGGATTAAATACGCATGAAGACATAATTTAATCGGTTTTGTGGCATCTAGACGATTCATTCCGATAACTATAATTTATGTTTGCGTCTATGTATAGCGTGCGCTTTGCTACCCCATTCATTGAGCAAGTTTTTTGCTTAAGTCTTTTGTTGTGAGTATGCTTGCTTTATTCTTAGATCTTTGCAATTTTAGTATTTGGAAATTATACTTTTGGTATGTAATATATTTAGTCAGAGATGTATTTTCATTGGATTGTAATATCACTTCTTCTGATGAAAATGCTTAGCCTCGAGTTACATTGAAGTTAGGGATCGTAGCAGAGGAATGGTTTAAACTTATTGTGGTCATACAATTATTTCCGCTTGTTTTTGGTATTAGGTTATTTTGATTGTAATTAATGCAGAAGAAATTCAAGGCGCGAAACAAAAGTTTACCCACTTCTCTAGCGGAAAGACTTCAAGAGCCCTGTATAGGTAGCCCTGTATAGGTAGCACTAAGAATCCTAAACTTAAAACCTATTTTAACCTAATAAAATCAACGCAATAATATGCTGGGATACGATGTTGTTGTGGTAATATTATTACTGCGCCCATCTAGGTCGCCCTATTCATTCATGGAGTGGGACGTGACGGACCAAACAGGGTTGTAATGACATGGGTATTCCCCTGTCGGATATAAGTACCGCGGTGGGAATATTTTCGGTGCTGTGCCAAGTTAAACCCTTAATTAACAAGTTCCAAATATACCTATCTCCTTGTAGATACCTCCAAAGGCCTGCCACTTAGCGTTTCTACTAGCAGAGCTATAGCGATTGACTGTAAAAGCAAGAAAACTGCACGAAGGGAACACAAGGAGCTTATTCGCTCTTCCAACAGGGTTTGCTTCGACTAAGAAGAGGTAAACTCTTTCCCTCCTTTTAGAGGCCTACAGTTCGGGTATACAAATGGGTTGAATATTTACTTCCGCTGATAACGCTTACTCTGATTGGAGCAAATAAGGAATAAGACTGTCTCGAATGTCTAAGCTACAGGCTAGAGAAGAGACATCCGTCAGTACCACTCCTCCTTGTTAGCGTGATTTAAAGCAGTCTTTAAATATTTAACTCTCTCATCGATAAGATGCCCAAACATCAGCTTTTCGACTTTGGGATGACCTCCTCAACCTCTGTGATGGTCATGGCAATGCACCCATATTTGTAAAATAGGGATAGTCTTTGGAATAGGGATACAGAAGATACTTTTTAAGTTGATGTATATTGGAAAGATTTTCCGTCATCAATTGACAAATTTGATTTTGTAACAAACTGGTTTCGGCGTGCCGCCATCCTCAGTGTTTAGTTTCGTTCTAAGGGATGACGGAAAACCGTTCAAATATGCATCAACTTTTCACTCTGTCGGAAAATCAACAAAACAAAATACTTGTTCATTTTCCCTCAAATATTGTTATTTCTAATATTAAAAAGAGGTTGCTACCGTAGTAGGTTCAAGTGGCAGGTTAGGGACTATCAAAGTATGTGGAATGAATTTTCCCAAACGGCTTCGTAACTTGACTATGGTAGGCTAGCCTTCGAATGTACATATTTCTAGCATAGAAAGGTCCTCAAAAAAAATGGTCTGCGTTGGCACTATGTAGGTTCTGGTGATTTGTAAAAAAAATTAGAGTCAGCACACCAAGCAGAAGATTGCTTTTAATCTTCTCGGAGGTACGACACTGTTTATTTATTTGTTTGTACTAGAGAACGCCCAGTGGTTGAAATTCAACCACTAAACTTTATTTTATTTCCATTATTTGCTGTACTTTTAATCTGCCTTTTTCCCTTCTTTTCTCTGTCGTTGCTTTCCTATAACATATTTTCGTTTTCCTTGATTTCTTCTTTTACTCTCTGCAGTCTCTATTTTAAATTTATTTTATTCTTCCCTTTCCGTACCCTTCCTTTCCTTTTCCTTCCCTCCCCTTCTATTCCCCTCCTTTCCTTTCCTTTACTTTTCTTTACGTTCCTTTCCATTCCCTTTCTTTCCTTTCCTTTCCTTTCCTTTCCTTTCCTTACCTTTGCTGTCTTTCCATTCACTTTATTTTAATAAACTTTGTTTAATTTTTTTTAATCTTATTTAATTTATTTTATTTTATTTTACTTTATTTCAATTTACACAAACCCAACCACAAATACAAATCAAGCTTCGGTGTTTAATACTCTTTATAAGTAATCATTTATTTTGTTTTTGTAAACCCTGTTTGTAGGTAGCAGCAATGAAGCTTACATATTTGCTCATATTTGAAATTGCTTGTTTATGTCTCCAACAAAGCAACTTTTCGTGCTCTCAGGAGAGCCGCTGACACTGGGCAGCGTAGCCAGTGATCAATGCAATAAAAACAACTAAAGCAAAAATGCACGACACGTTGACTCACACAACAGCTGCGCTGTAGTGCGAATGCTTATTATTCATTGGTCCACTACCAACTCTTGGCATTCACAGTGAGAGCCGATCACACGAGTAATACAAAGTCGTGCATGACATATTTACTCACACAACAGCGGCTCTATAGTGTGAATAAGTGCATGTGTAGTGGTGTGACTTTTATGTAAAATTTTTTATATTAAGATGATTTTTAAAATTATTTTTATTTACGGATAAAAGTACACCTCAAAATTTCCTATCTATACATATATAATTTGTATACCTTAGAATTATAGTTTAGCAGGAAACGGTTCCACATTTCATTCATCTTGTCTATTTATATATAAGATACCTTTCATGAATATGAAATGGTATTATAACAATGGTGCGATGTCTGTAAATATGAAAAGAATAAGAGATAGACCCACCAATAAGTATACCGAAATGATCGGGGCGATGAGCTGAATTGGTTCAGCCATGTCCCTTCGTCCGCCCGTCCGCCCGTTTGTTCGTCTGTCCGTTTGTCTGTTTGAACGCAAACCAGTCCCTCAGTTTTAGAGATATCTTGATGAAATTTGGTAAGAGGCAGCCTTTTTGTAAAGCATTAATCATTCATCGGAACCAGAATAAACGGACCCGTACAACGCATAGCTCCCATAAAATCGATTGTTCCGATAAACGGGTGTTGGCCTATAACTATTGCAATTAAAAAGCTAGGAACGTAAAATTTTGCAGGTTTGGTACTTATTATATATGTAATGTGTGTGGTGAGAATCAGCCAGGATCCAGATCGGACCAACATAACATATAGCACCCATACAATCGATTTTTCTGATAAATGGGGTTTGGGCTATGTAAAGGGTGTTTTTTTTAGGGGTATAGAACTTCGAATTGAAATAAAACACAAGAAAATCGTTTTAAGGTCCATCAATTTGGCTTTATTGGAAGGATAATTTTATGCCATTAATGTTTAAATATGATCTCGGGCATGTGGCCGCCGCGGCTGGCTCGAATAAAGCCAATTCTACAGGTCCAATTTTCAACCACTTTTTCGAGCATATGGGGCCGTATGTCGGCAATAACGCCACGAATGTTGGCTTCCAATTCCCCTAACGTTTCTGGTTTGTTGGTGTAGACGAGCGACTTCACATATCCCCAAAGAAAATAATCCAATGGTGTCAAATCACACGACCTTGGTGGCCAATTGACAGGTCCATTCCGCGAAATTATGCGCTCATCGAATGTTTCCTTCAATAAATCGATTGTGACGTGCGCTGTGTGGCATGTAGCGCCGTCTTGTTGGAACCACAACTCATCCACATTCATGCCATCCAATTCGGGAACAAAATAGTCGGTTATCATGGCTCTATACCGGTCTCCATTAACGGTAGCTGCCTCTCCAGCATTATTGCGGAAGAAGTATGGCCCAATGACTCCACCAGCCCATAGAGCACACCAAACAGTCAGTTTTTGTGGATGTAATGGCGTTTCAAGGGTCTCATGTGGATTCTCTTCACTCCAAATGCGGCAATTTTGCTTGTTGGCGTAGCCATTCAACCAAAAATGAGCCTCATCACTGAACAAAATTTTGCGATGAAAATCAGCATCGAAATCAATCTCATTTTCGGCCCATACACCAAAATCACGACGCATTGCATGGTCTCGCGGCTTTAATTCTTGCTCAAGCTGGATCTTGTAAGGTCGCAAGCCAAGATCTTTGCGCAAAATCTTCCATAAAGTTGATGGACAAAGCTCCAATTGCTGTGCACGGTGGCGAATCGATTCATTCGGGTCCTCTTCAACACTTTGCTCTACAGCGGCAATTGTTTCTTCGGTGCGCACTGTTCGACGTCTCTGCGGATGCGTATTATCACATAGAGTAAAAGTAGTGCGAAAACGATCCATGGTTAACCGAATTAATTGCTCTGATGGACGATTATGTCGACCATAAAATGGACGGAGCTCACGGTAAACTTCGCGAACTGAACCATTATTTTCGAAATAAATTTGCACGATTTGCAAGCGTTGTTCTTTTGTCAACCTGTTCATGATGAAATGGCAAACCAAACTGAACATAAATGACATTAGAGTTGCCAGATTTGACCACAAAATGCCAGTTTTATCTCTATTCGAAAAACAAACCTGTAAAAAAAACACCCTGTATCTTCAAATTAACAGTTTTGCAGAGTTGGTACTAGTTGTGAGTAAGGATTGGACACTGAAAGCCATGATGCGTATTTTTGAAAGGTATAAAGTCTTCGGCACAGTCGAAGGCAGCACTTTCCTTACATCTTATTATTAATATTGATATGTTATTGATTAATAGCTTTCAATTTCCAGAGGCTTATTTTCTGTTTTGAACTAAAAGTTCTCATATTTTTTAAGTATATTATAATTTAAATTGAATTGCCATACTTTTACTGTTTAATTATTATACTTGTAACTTGTCAATATGTCATCTTATCATTTGTTCGTGCAACCATTGCTTCGTCTTTACTCCCAAATACAAGGCGAGTGGAATTCTCGTCCCAGCAGTTAGTTAACCAAATCTCAAAGCCCAATATTCTGGACGAAATATCAGTGTATTACCCTGAACAAATCAAAAAAAGATGTAAGAGAGCAATTACTGAAGAATTTTTTTTTGTGAAACAAAGTTTGTTTCGTAAGTCTTTCGTTGTCTTTTATCTACTTCCGCATGCACACAGTTGAATGAGTTAAAGATTTATGTACAACACATTTAAACAAAATTAACTTATTTACATAAAAATGTAATAAAACCAATAAAGCTACAACGGACAACTACAACAATTGAACACCATAATGTCGAGATAATGACAACAATTGCTCAGCTACAAAAGCTATTTGAGACAATTGGCAAATTGTGTTGTTAAGTGATATTAGAATTCATCCGCATTTTGTCTTTACCACACTCTCTTGCCTGAGCGTTTTAAAGGGCAACATATGCACAACAACGCAAATCCCAAAACTAACCAAAGAAGCATGTAAGTGGATAGGTACTTTACAACAAAAATAATATGAAAGCTTCATGCATCACAATCGCACAATTGCAGGGCTAATAAAAATGGCTTGCGCTACTTAACAATTTTCAACCAATAAGCCCATTATCAATTCAGCTCGGCTAATTGGTTCTAAATTTATGGAGCTGTGTGAAAAATTTATGAACGTAGCAGGACAGCATTGTCTAGCTGTAATAACAGCACGAGCGAGAGTAGCGGCATTGATTGGCCAAAACCAAGAGTCGGAGTGTGGGGAGGCGGTTGTTACCTGCGATAGCAATGATCTTGTTGGCAGCGCTGTTTGGCAGCACTTTTTGCAATAAGATCGATCTTGTACCGAGTTTTTGTGTTCATTTTGTTGGTTGTTAGTTTTTGGTGTTAGTGTGCCTTTAACGTTTATAGCAGCTGCGCAGATAGTCGCAGTACCAACAACGCCGATGACAATGATGAGTATGATGGCGACGATGATGACGATTAGCTGGATAACATGCAGTACTTAGCAGTGCTATCTAACAACGTAATTGAGTATCAATTTGCAGCGAATTACTGTGGATACAACAAAAACGTGAGAAATATTAACGATTGAAAAAGTTTTAGAGGTTTGTTTGTTAGAAGTGTCGTGGCATTTTTTTTTGGTTTGTGGTCGAGACTTTTTCACTAAAGGCAAAATGGGCAGAAATATTTTATTAATAGTTGAAGCATCGAGCTGACTGGGTACTGCAGCCATTCTCTGTTTCTTAAGCTACATTTTGTAAGTCCTATCCGAAAATCTTTTTCAAAACGACGTCCACTCGGCAGTGAAAGGCAATCTTGCTCGTTTAGTTCAGCCATGAGAAATCATTGTCCTTAATCTCATTCAACACCTCACATGGACGTTGTACCGTCAGCTATTGAATTACGGCTACAGAAGGTGGAGTATTCTTCGAGGGAAGAATGAGAAGAAGGGACTACACTCTCCGCATTGACAAGCCAGCCACTTATATGGACTACCAACCCAGGCAATTTCTTCCAACCGGAAAGCTACGACATAAAAAGGGCATCTAGATTGCTGTGAGAGCGTTGGTACAAGCAATAAATGTAAAGCTCTTAGTTGACAACGATGCATCCGAACTTCGCTAAATAGGCTCCGAAATAGACAAAAAAAATCAATAAGAAAAATTGAAGCCGATGCTTTCAAGGCATCAGAATTTGACTAACCGGGCTGATTGCCCATCCTCAAGGTTTACATGGCCATGCGTAGGTAGGAAAAGAACTAGCTTATTTCTCAAGCTAAACACATCTGCGGTGAAAGTATTTAAGGATGTCATCACAGGATATTGTGCTGTCACACCAATGATTCGACGATGGTATATACCAACGCATTAACTATGCACAAGCTGCCAGGACGAGGAGAAGTTGATCCACTACTTTTATTGCCGATGTCCAGGAGTACAGACAAATCCATTCAGATTTCTAGGAGAACGCTTGTTCGATAGTCTCGCAGCGGTGGGAGAGATATAGAGTAAATGAGACATTTTTTTTGGGAAGAATGTGCCCCCAGCAGGCATGCAGTGAGAGCATTCGCAGCTACTCTTAGATGAAATGTTGGCTACGCAAGTAATCTGAATTTATAATTGAAATGTTTCAATTTTCTACTGCAATTTTAATTAACGCCAACTTCATTTTGTTGGTTCATTCATACTAAAGAAATGAAGGCAAATTACTTTTTGTCTTGCGAATAAAAGCAAAACGCAAAATAAAAGAATTAAAAAAATGAGAAGTTGTGTGAAAGGAAGCGATTTGGCAGATATACAAACAACAAGTAACGCAACCCCAAAGTGAGGCGCTTGGTATGTCCTGAAATATTAAGGCTAGAATAAGACGTAGTTTTTCATACCAGTTCGGTAACGGCTAAAGCTAGAACATTTGGAAAATATCGCAGATAATCCCTGCAGCGGATAGAATTAGTACACTAGTTCCGGGGAGTCTTTAACTGGTGCCTCTAAAATCTACCATCCATGCTGTCTACTCTCGCATTTAACATTACATCATATGGGACAACAATTGGCGTCTGCACCATAGAAGCACCCAGAGCCAATATAATGACAATTTGATGGTACATCAATGCTCTGTCTTTAAGAAAAAACTTTAACTCGATAAGCTCTCCAACAGTTTCGCCGCTATTTGCTACACTTGCACGGTTAATAGAGTTGCCCTCAGAAGATTTTTTCTTCAATCAGCCAATAAATGGGTTGGTTCGTTTTCGGGAACATAGGTCACGTATGTTTATAGTCCGGCTGGGAACTAGTCTATCCTATTGCAGTACAATAATCAAATTTGAGATAGAGTGATTCGAGTGTCCTTGTAAAGCCATGAATGGAGCAGCTTCACATGAGCAGCAGAAGTCCGATTAATGTTACTCTTTTTTAACCGCAAGAATATTTCTAAAGTTCTGAGGAGTGTTAAGGATATTGCAGACCCTTGCAGGATATCAAGTAGGCACGCTTGGTCTTTGCGGGTACCAAATAAACCACTGTGTGAATTTCCTAAATGTAGCCATGCAGCTCTTGGTTCTCTACTTAGATGTTATTAACCTATCAAAACCTTGGCTGAGAGCAAGGTTTATTTCTGAGTTGTGTATTTTCGTTTCTTTTTGTCTTTTTTCGCATTTGAAATCGCCTTCACTTTCGTATTCGTCTGCACCTTCGCCTTCATCAATGCGTAATTTCATTGGAATGTTTTGGTGGGATTCAATGAAAGAATCTTTGCTCATTGCTTTGGCTGCCGTTGTTGCTCATTAGTAATAAATTGCACAGATGGATGCTTACTCGCATGGCATCCTGTGGTCGGCTGCGGCTTAGACGTATGGGTTTATTGAAATTTAAGGTGATTGCCTTGTAATCGTTCTTCTTTTTTTTTGATTTGAGTTAAATTTTTTTTACTGGCATATCCGATTCTTTGTTTCCATGTTCTCGTTGCCGCCATGCTAGGATTGAAGGCGGTATTTTAATTAGTTATTAAATATTGGGAACTCAATTGGATTGACCTTACCCTTTTTATTGCTGACAGTGATATATTCAACGAGAAATATTTTCCATATCAACCCGCTTAAGAATTTTCCCGAAGCAGAGGGTTCCTTGAAATTTCGTTCTGCTACGGTACCTGGTCTTCCGTTCTCGGATATTGTGTTCCAACCCATCCTAACTGCATGCGCATAAATAGTCCAATGCGCAGTGAGCACCGCAACCAATCTGAAAATGTCCCATCTATTCACCTCGCATCAAGAATCGATTCATGACTATCCATCTCATTGGCCATCTTGTTTTCTAAATATGCTACAAGATCAGAGAGCACAGCCAGGTAAACGAATACATCTCTTGTGTATGATTTCTGGTGAAGAAGAGAGACTACGGCATCTGACCTAGAAAGTCGTTCCCTCTCTGAGGAAATGCGAGTATTCCACACTGCTCTGTATTAGAAAGAAAGTTTGCTACTTACAAGGCCCGGTTGCGTATTGGCGCATGGCGGATTGTGAAGAAACATTGTTGTATAAAGGGGAAAACAAGGCCAAAAATTTGAGATTCAGCATATTTTAAGGTAGGATGGCACCGAGAAATGCAACGAAGAATAATAGTTGTGAACAAATACTACTTTAGATTGAGTAGCAAGTAAGAAGCAAGGTCCTCACTCCATAAACAAACATCACCATCCATAGAGCTCTTATCATACCTGTCCTGTTGTAAGGCTCGTAATCATGGACAGCACAGTAAGAATATGACATGGTCCTTGGAGTATTCAAAAGAAATGTTCTCCGAAAGATTTTCGAAAGATGCCAACGGCGAGTATCGGAGGAAATTCATAGATGAGCTGTAGACTAAGACTTTCAAAATGTATTCAAAATATGGTCGGACCACTGCGTACTTGTGTATGGGAAATTTGCAGTGCTCCATACAGACCAATTAAGCTCTTAACATTGCATCAAAAGTTCTATCCAGCGAAATGAAAAACCGAAATTCCTCTTGAACGAACTGGTAGGATTTTATCAGAGACTAGCTTATACCCATGGGTTTCACCCCACATTTCTATCTTTATATATAAAATTCAAATTATGTATGTACAGGGTGGCTAATGAAAGCCGCTACCAAAAAAAAATTAAATAACTTTTTTTCTATTTAATGAATCTGGCTAATTTTTTTTTTATTTTGCAGATTGACTTTTACATTTAACAAAAATGGATAACTGGGACACTAAAACAAGAATTTGGATTGTCCGCCGCTATCACGCACTGGAGTCCGTAGTTTCGGTTCAAAGAGAGTATAGGCGCACGTTTGGCGGCAATCCTCCGAGCAGATGGACCATAATAAGACTTGTAAACAATTTTGCCGAGCATGGGACAGTCAACAGAAGACCTTACCATCGAAACCCTTCAGTTCGAACGGAGGAAACAATCGCTGCTGTAGCTGCTGCCATAGAAAACAATCCACGTGTTTCGACAAGAAGCTTATCTGCTCAAATGGGTGTAAGCAGACAGTCATTACAGTCAATTATGCACAAAGATTTGGACTTATTCCCATATAAAATTCAAATGGCCAACAAACTGAACGCTGCAGACTTGCCGATTCGCTTGGAATTTTGCCAGAAGATGCTTCAAATGGCGGAAGAGGATGGAAACATGTTGAACTGTCTTTTCATGTCTGACGAGGCCCATTTCGATTTAAACGGCAACATAAACAAACAAAATTGTCGAATATGGAGTGCTTCCAACCCACAGATACTCCATGAGACGGAATTGCATCCACTTCGTGTCACAGTGTGGTGTGCAGTTTCATCACCCTGCATTGTCGGGCCCTACTTCTTCGAAGAAAACGGTCACACCGTTACGGTTACTGGAGACCGTTACTTGAGCATGTTGAGAGAGTTTTTCTATCCAGAATTACGCCGAATGAGAATTTCTTTCAACTCTGTGTGGTTTCAGCAAGATGGTGCAGCTCCTCATATAGCCCAACCTGTTATGACAGAATTGCGACGAAAATTTCCCAATAAGCTGATATCCAGAAACTCCACATTCCGTTGGCCACCCAGGTCGCCTGACCTTACTGCACCTGACTTTTTCTTGTGGGGTTATTGCAAACAGGAAGTCTTCAAAGCAAAACCAACAAATTTGAATGAACTAAGGCAATCCATTCGAGAAACAATTGCGCTCCAAGCAGTAATGAACAACTTTTTGGTAAGATGCCGCACATCCATCGACGAGCAGGGCGGGCATTTAAATTCCATTATTTTTAAAACTAATTAAGCTATATTTAATAAAATTTAATGAGCTGGTGTTGCCGGCCTACCACACCGAAGGTCCATGGTTCGAGCCCTGGTACAGGTAACATCAAAAGTGATTTGAAAAAAGTTTTTCAAAACGGGGTCGCCCCTCGGCAGTGGTTTGGCAAATTCTCCGAGTGTATTTCTGCCATGACAGGCTTCTCAGCAAAAATTCGTCTCCTTTGTAGATGCCGTTCGGAGTCGGCAAAAAACTGTAGGTCCCACCAATTTGTAGGGAAAATTCAAATCGGCACACCACAAATTGGAAGAGAAGCTTGGCGCAAAAATCTCTTAGGAGGTTTATGATGATATACCTGTTGTATATCGCGCCATAGAGAGAATGAGCTTTAACATGAATAAAAGAAAAATGAATTCCATACACTGAAAAAAAAATTATTTGAGTTTCTTAATGTAGCAAAATTCATCAGCCACCCTGTATGTATCTATACAGCGACTTTGAAAATTCCAGTTGTATGGGAGGTGCCACGCCCCCTTTTTAGTTATCATCAGTTTTTTGGAGGTGGTAGGGTTTAGTTTCATATACCCCAAATTTCAGTGGTGTAACGCAAATACTTCCAGAGATATGGACAATGAAAAATTCCATTTATACGGAAGGTACCACGCCCCCTTTTTCGTTTTTCCCCAGTTTTCTTGGAGGTGTTAGGGATTAACCTCATATAAAATACTTTCAGAAATACGGACTGTTAAAAATTCCATTTGTATGGGAGGTGCCACGCCCCCTATATATATCAAAATATTTTTTAGCCCATGACCATCCCGGTAAGATATCCAGTTCGTGTTTCAAATTTGGTTACGATCGGTTTATACGTTTAGGACGCAAGTCGATCTATAGATACATATATATATACGAGTATATAAATACATACATAATTTGAATTTTATATATATAGATGCTTCAGACCTGGGAGGTCTACCATCCTTCACTTCTTTAAGATGCACCATATACTTGTCGATTTTAAAGCAACTGTAACAATAACTCGAGTAGGACTAGCCTATTTTCTTCACTTTGGCTTGTCCCCAAAGGCCTCCTAGAAGCGAATTCACGCCTTGTACTTAGTATGTAACAATGCTGCATGCTTTATTTATTTCGTTATGTTTCATATTTAAAGGAGCAAATTCTCTTTTTAATTCTCGCTGGTCTCTCACGTTCTTTTTACAAGGCTGCTGGCAGAGGACACAGAATATATTGTTAGACAATAATTTTATTCGTACATCCAAAGAAGGGCCGACCCTTTCGAAGGAGAGCTTAAGGGTTAAAATGTTCCATAAAGTATTTCAGTCAAAAAGTTAGTTTATTTTCCCAGCGGCTGAAGCTGAAAAACATAGACTAGCTATATTTATGTGTGTACGTAAATCCATCTTCCTCCGCTTACGTTGGCATATGCAAAGTGAGAAAATCGAATAAAGAAGATTAAACAAACGACGCAGCGTTCCAAGCCAAAACGTGCACGACCACTTCATGTAAATCATGTCAAAAATCACGCGCTGAAATTTGTGTTGCTATTTTAATGTTGCTGCCGTTGCTGTAGTTTCCCTGATATTGCTGCTGTCGATGGCTGGTGTTTGCTGTTATCGCGCTACAGACATGCAACAGCAAGTACGCACGTCATATGTAGCACTCGCACACACACACACTCACACGCACGCATGCTTTAGTTCCCAATGCAGTAAAATGAAAAGTCTAACACCGATATTTTATTATTTTCAGGTCAGAGCAGATACTTCATCTTCATTTAACTGCTGAACCGTTGCTGGCCACATTGCAGGTGGAATTACCGTGTGGGTCAAGCAGTGGTTAGTGGCGAGAATATGTGTACGGAGTTGGCTCAGAAACGTGGCACTTCAGCATTCTCACAGGTTGAATTGTATAAAACGAAAACATACACTGAAGATGGCGGAACGCCAGAACCGGTTTGTAACAAAACAAAAATTGACAAGGGATGACGATAAATCGTTCCAATATACATCTGATATCCACCCTGTCGGAAAAACAAAAAGTCAAATCAACTGTATACAAATTTTAATTTTGATGCATTTGCAACTAATTCTTTATAATAAGAATAAGAATAAGGTCAATTAACTTCTTACAGTCTCCCGAAACTAATTTCAAGTATTCCGTGGGGGCGCGGCCTGAGCACTACATACCCCCAACGTATATTAGGAGATTAGGAGAAGAAGGGGAGTGGAATAGAATATTTAGGAATGAGAGAAGGCGTTAGAGGTAACTTAAGAGGTTAAAATAAACTAACGGGATATACGGGTGGGGGAAAAGCAAAAGTAGAAAGAAAAATTAATATATAGGAATAAATTACGAGGAAGCGTCAAGTGGGGAGGGAAGTGAGTACAATTTGTTAAATGTAGGCAACTTAAATTTAAGGCAGAAGAACGTTTGCCGGGTCTGCTAGTTTGAAATAATTTATAATAATTTAATTTATTTGTTTAACAGCTAATTTAGTTTAGACAAATAGATAAACCAATCCTTCCGACAAACCTTTGAATTTAATCTAACCACAATAATTCCGATTAAACTTTTGGAAAGCATGAGAGCCTTATCATTCACTCAAATTCAAATTCCAGCTTTTAGAAGAAGTGACTAATTGCGTCTTGTTGCGTTTTACATAATGCTCCCGTAAGTTTTGTATTCTCGAAGGTGAATTTTAACCGTCTTGACTTCAGGTCACAAAGTGTGCTGTTCCTAAGGTCGCTACATATTCGAATCGAAATAAAGTTGAATGTTGACTTTACCTTCGAGATACGAGGAACCAGTTTACATTCCATAGGGAATAGTGGATCAACCATTTAATTTTGGAGTAGGTTGGTATCGTCTCTCTAAATAGTTGTTTTTAAAATTTTTTCAATACAATTTTCAAGGCATAATCGGAAAAAGTTTGTGCGCAATTAATCTGCATTATTTTGTCAGCGAGCTACAATAGACCACTCTCTAGAGTAATAAGATTTTTGTAAGTAAAGCAATAACAGCAACTGGAGTAAATTATCTAGGTCGAGCAAACGTAATTTGAAGGCGCCCAGGCATATAAGGGAACAACAACTCATACCTCTGACTCGCTGTTCTTAATTGAAAGATATCTAAATATTACTTTAAATGATTAAATCGATCGAATGAGAGGGTCGAATGGAGACATGGCCACTCCAACCATCCTCAATTGGAGACACGGCCTCTCCAACCACCCAGTTAGACCTATAGATCTCTACTCACAACCTTAAATGATTAAATCCCTCGAATGAGACGAGGTTCGGTGTCATATAAGAAGGCCTTTTAAAATACACTTTGAACTATCTGATATGGATAACCACTCATCCCCAAGCCGTACCATCCTTAATTATCTTAAAAAGGAATCGGCTATCCAAAGCATATCTTGCTGAGAACTGCTCGAACGGAAACCGGTTGAGAACTAGTTGCCAAATAATGATCTGGTCTAAAACTGCCAAGTAAAAGTAGACTCTATAAAGCATTCCATGGGTATTGAGCTAGAACTAGTACTATCGTCAAATGGCACAGCTCCAGATTAGTTCTGAACTAGTCAAAGTTTTCACAGAAAGCCTACAGTACACCTTGGCGAACCAGTCATACCTCTCTGCTGCTGGCATAGTTATAGACCATTAATTTGGTCAAGTGCATAAGCGCAGCTATTCAAATAAATTCATTATAAGCTAAAACACGAGGCAAGCAAATTATTTTTCAGTTTTAATGATCCTTTCTTCGCGAGCAAATAAACAAACAAACATAGTTACAAAAGACATATTTGAAGATTAGCCAAATGCGCCTTTTGCCGCTTTTCATTTGCTAAAACTAATCGTGGGTCTGTAAGTGTATGTGCGGCATATATAAATATATCAGTCTGGCAACACAACCATTCATGTTCACTCACGAAAATATTTTTATGGGTCCGGTTACAGCCTTAGGCGGAAAACATGTGTTGTTGTTGGTAATATTGAAGGTATTGAAGGCGGCCAAAGCAGCCGCTAAAGTGCTTGTTAATGTCATATCGATATGAATTTATGGCAACACGTGAACGAGATATCGCCTCGACAACCTGACAGCTACTTTATATATAGAAAGAGGTATACAAAAACAATGAAGATGCCTATAATAACATGCAATATGCAATATATATAGTTGTTGTAATGCGAAAAGTTTTTGAGAAAAATAAAACAAAACAAGTAAGGAAGTCTAAGTTGGGGTGGAACCGCATATTATATACCCAGTAGTGATCCATTATGGCATACCAATTAACGCAGGTCTATTTTAATACTTTTCAGTTCGTATTATAAAGCCAGCTGATTGTTTTCAATAAAAACACTTCTGTTTTGAGTTTTGAGGGGTATATTAATTTTTTAAAAACATAAATGTATGACGCGATATACAACAGATATATCATCATAAACCTCCTAAGAGATTTTTGCGCCGCACTTCCCTTCCAATTTGTGGGGTGCCGTTTGGAATTTTTTTCTACAAATTGGCGGGAACTACAGATTTTTGCCGACTTCGAACGGCATCTACAAAGGAGATCAATTTTTGCTGAGAAGCCTTCCATGGCAGAGAGAAAAATTTGCATTCAAATAGACAGACGGACAGACAGACCTACGGACGGAGAGACGCATTGCTTAATCGACTCAGCTTATCGTTCTTATTTTTTCAGTTTACTTATTGATGGGCCCATCTCTCCTCTTTTCATACCTACAAACATTTTATGTTCATTAAAGGTATGAAAATCAAAACAGATATATAACTTCTCTATTGCAGTGGGGTACTAACAACTTGCCCGCATATTTTACTTGTGTGTTTTACTATTTGCTTAGTTTTTGTCAAGAGTATATTAAATTCTATTGAGAAGCCGCTGACCAATTTTGATTAAAAAATCTATTTCAAACTATAAGCAATCGCCTTTGAAAATAGCAGAATTTTTATGCTGAAAAGTGGGCGGCGCCACTCCTACTTCCCCAAAATCCAAAATTTTTGCTTAAAAAGCTTATTATGTGTGTAAGATCTTATTGATATAGCTTGCATGGCTATAAAAATATCGAGTTTTACATTTTACAAACAAATGTTTCAGAGCTATGTTAAAAACTGGGCGTGGCCGTTGACCAATTTCGCCCATTTTTACAACAAACATATCCCTTTATATAATCAACATTTTCACGAAATATCGTTTTGACAAATCATTTTTGCCGGAGTTATGGAATGAAAAGTTTTGTGTTATAATCCACTATAAAAGGAGCATCGCTACGCCTCTTTTTGAAAATGGACACTTTGAAAGTGAAATATAAATGATATAAAGCTTTTGTACTCAAAGTTATTGCCTATTAAATATATCTATGATCCTTTTCAAAATCTTTCGTATAGAAGTGGGCGTGCACCTTAACCGATTTCGCCCATTTTTATCCGGAACATACCTTATATTAATATAAATATATGTGCTAAATTTCGTTAAGATATCTTGAGCGGTTTTTGATTTATGATTAATATTATTTCTAAATTTGACTTAATCAAAAGTGGGCGGTGCCACTCCCATTTTCAAAAATTTCTTGAAAAATGTATTTTATGCCTCAATCTCAATGTATACACCAAATTTTATCCTTATAAGTGTATTATGTACTGAATAATCACTTTTTTGTATTTTCGAAAATATTCTATATATAAAAAGTGGGCGTAGCTATCATCGGATTTCGCCCATTTCAAATGGCGCTCGGAGATGAGTGCCAAGGAACCTGCATACCAAACTTCATTAAGATATCTCAAAATTTGCTCAAGTTATCGTGCTAACAGACGGACGGACGGACATAGCTTAATCAATTTCTTTTTTCATCCTGAACATTTTGATTGATATTATTCAATATCTATCTCGATCGTAAGAGATACTGAATTTGACTTATTCTCGTTCTATAGGTGCAGCATGTACCTCAGTTGGTTGGTCACTGGTCAAACTGAAGCTTCATTAGCTAAGGTGACTCCTGAGTTGAACAAAGTATCGGAAAAATAATTAATAATTAAAGGTTAGAGCTGGATATATAAAAAGATCCACCGCCTTTAAATGCTCTAGAAAAACGGGCTTTCCAAGAAATGTCATTCAACTGCAGCCGTGCCATTGACAATCACAAAAATCTTGTTGCGACTTGCCATACCGGTTTTCATCCTATCCGTGGTGTCTGATCTCTTAACAAGATTACATAAGCTTAAGATAAATTTATCCACATTTCTTTTTTAAAGCAGCCTTTGTTATGTTGCTAATTAATTCAATTGTATGTCCATATACAAATTGTGCACACATACATACATATGATACACACATCCTTACAAGTAATGATATCTCAACCACAAAAGTGCCACAGTTTCACGCCTGCGCTTAACTTTGTGACAGCGCGCTTGACTCCAGCTACTCGTTCCTACCCTCTTCACTAACGACTAGCGTAACTGACACTTTAAGGGTGTCAAGTGATGTATTCGCAATCACTCAAACAAGACAATAGCGCTGCGCATGCTCTACATACTAGCAACCCTTAGTCTGTGATTTTTAGTTTCGGGCTTAATGATTGCTGTGCGATCAACAAACTAGCGATTAGCTAAACCACAACAACATTTTTGCAGCAAATGATCCATATGCTTTAAAAGATGTACTGGGAACAAAAAACCGGAACACAATGCTGCTTGAAATTGAAACATGTGACATTTTCACATCAAATGGGCAAGTGCTTTGTATTGTCTTATCTAACTCCGAACGACAATTTGATTGTGCTGCTCTCCTCTTTCCATGTCTCACTCTGTGTTCCTCTCCATCGTCTTCTTCCAAGCAGCCATTTCAATATACCAATATACCCATATACCCTTGGGTGGGACAAATATGTAATTTTTAAATTTGAATTAGAAAAGTCGGCTATTTTTCTCTTTATTATATACTAGCCTTTACCCGCGGTCTTATCCGCACCTAGCTAGTGGAACGTAACAATTTGCTTAATTGAAAAGTCAAATTTTTGTTGGAAAGTTTATCGTTAATTATTTGCGATGAGATAAATAAAACCGAAGGTTTTGGGGAATGGTTGTCGTGGGACAGTCCTTTTTGGATATGAACCCTGTACGCTTCCGTACTTCTTTGCGGTACATGCCCTACTGTCGCGGGAGCGATTTGGTATGACCAGTGAAACCTTCCAGGTCATCTCAGTCCCTCCTTCCGTAAGGAATAAGAAGGTTTTTAATCAGAGGTGAGAGGCATCATACTCGTATCTGTAGATCAACCATCATGTTGCACGTCAGTACCTTTTCAGTTTTCAGTCGCTTCATACGACAGTCAAGACTATCTCGGGCATATTGTAACCTCCTAACTCGCCATGGGCCACCCCCGATCTATTAACCGGATTCGAAACTTGCACGTGGCAGGCTGTTGGGAGTTTGGGGTTTTGCTGATAACTAAGTCTACTCTTGAGCAGATGGGCCTCTCGTCAGTTGAGCAAGAACGGGGCTGACGTTAGTACTTGCTTTGTAAGGGATTGTTTTGTTGCAGTGTAGATTGCAGTGCACCTGTGGAACTTTTTCGGTTAACTATTACTAATTAATACCTGGTTATAGGGTTTCTAATGGGGCGGTGCATAGTCGGAGTACACGGGCTGCGCCTGAACATATTGAAAAGTCCTTCGAGTCACTTCATACTTATCTCTCCAGTTTAGGCACAACTGGGCGAAGGTATTTCGGCCTTAGATAACTCGGCTTTCTGGTGGACTTATACTGATATGAGCTTCTTGAGCATAAGTTCCAGCTATTTTGTTGCACTTTTTAGAACTTTTGTATGCTGTTTGCTTTGTAACTCCAATTCGTATATTTGAAGATACTACTTTTTGCACTCAGTTGAAACGTTTAAGCTTTTTTGTAACACATTTCTTTTTTTGAAGCTGTCTATATACAAACATATATATGTATGTGCAAGTGTTTATAAGCTTTCTTATAAAAGTTGAACATAATCTTTCGCCCGTTGTAGCCATAAGAAGTTATTGCCCCAAAGCGAAAGCTTAACCGCCCTCTAGGTGGACGTGATATGAAATTTAATATTTTAGAATTGAAGTTGTAAATTTGCTTGCTGTCTTTGTATGCTACCTCAACCTGCTTGCTGCTTGCTAGCGCTTCTGGTACAGTTGCAACTTGGCGCAGCGTTACTAAAGCATTGTTGTTGTTGTTGCAATATCAGATTTCTTTTCATTAAAGTACATCACGAAATCAATGAAGATGAATTTGCTACAAAAGCGTAGTTATTGCATGCAGTTGTTGCGGGTTGTTGTGGTTGTTTGCTTGTTTTTGTAAATAGCTCAAGTTTGCTATTGAAAGTGTTTTGTTGTTGTGCAAAGTAAAATTGTTGTTGACCGCGTATTTATAGAAAATCGCCAGGTTATAGCACATGATCGACGAGATAAAAATTTCATTTTGCCTAGATTTTATTGCTTGTGGCTTGTCGCGCTTATGGCGCATGCAGGCAATATTGCTTTAGGTGTAGTTTGTTTGCCCAGAAGGTTTCTGATTTATGTTCAGCTGTGTTGCATGCGATCGTTTAAGTTGCCTGCTGGCTAGCGAAATTGCGGTGTAGTTTTGCCTTTGCTGTGCTCGTGAATGCTTGCTCTATCGACCGGTGAATGTGTGTGTGTGTGTACTGGGTCTCCTACAACAGTTGTCCGAATTCGCCTCTGGGACCAATAACCTGGGCCAACCAAAGCATTAGTGTCAAGGCGTTAATCTTTTAAATTTCAAGGATTATGACATAGGACAAAAACGAAAATACAACAAAATTGTGATTGGCGAATTCAACGTCACAGTGAACAAGATAATTATAAAATAAAATAAAATAAAATAAAAAAAAAAAATATAAACTAAACTAAAATAAAATAAAACAAAGTAAAATAAAATAAATCAAAATAAGTATTCATGAAACGAAGTCAAGGCCAAGAATAATAATTTTTCACTTTTTGAATTTTTATGAAAACTATTATTGTTTTTATTTTTTTAAAATCATTTTTAATTAATTATTAAAAGTTGTTTAATTGAATAGAGTAGGAAAAGTTTTTAGAGACAACCGCCATAGCTTTTATTATACAGGGTGGCTGATGAATTTTGCTACATTAAGAAACTCAAATAATTTTTTTTTCAGTGTATGGAATTCATTTTTCTTTTATTCATGTTAAAGCTCATTAAATTTTATTAAATATAGCTTAATTAGTTTTAAAAATAATGGAATTTAAATGCCCCCCTGCTCGTCGATGCATGTGCGGCATCTTACCAAAAAGTTGTTCATTACTGCTTGGAGCGCAATTGTTTCTCGAATGGATTGCCTTAGTTCATTCAAATTTGTTGGTTTTGCTTTGAAGACTTCCTGTTTGCAATAACCCCACAAGAAAAAGTCAGGTGCAGTAAGGTCAGGCGACCTGGGTGGCCAACGGAATGTGGAGTTTCTGGATATCAGCTTATTGGGAAATTTTCGTCGCAATTCTGTCATAACAGCTTGGGCTATATGAGGAGCTGCACCATCTCGCTGAAACCACACAGAGTTGAAAGAAATTCTCATTCGGCGTAATTCTGGATAGAAAAACTCTCTCAACATGCTCAAGTAACGGTCTCCAGTAACCGTAACGGTGTGACCGTTTTCTTCGAAGAAGTAGGGCCCGACAATGCAGCGTGATGAAACTGCACACCACACTGTGACACGAAGTGGATGCAATTCCGTCTCATGGAGTATCTGTAGGTTGGAAGCACTCCATATTCGACAATTTTGTTTGTTTATGTTGCCGTTTAAATCGAAATGGGCCTCGTCAGACATGAAAAGACAGTTCAACATGTTTCCATCCTCTTCCACCATTTGAAGCATCTTCTGGCAAAATTCCAAGCGAATCGGCAAGTCTGCAGCGTTCAGTTTGTTGGCCATTTGAATTTTATATGGGAATAAGTCCAAATCTTTGTGCATAATTGACTATAATGACTGTCTGCTTACACCCATTTGAGCAGATAAGCTTCTTGTCGAAACACGTGGATTGTTTTGTATGGCAGCAGCTACAGCAGCGATTGTTTCCTCCGTTCGAACTGAAGGGTTTCGATGGTAAGGTCTTCTGTTTACTGTCCCATGCTCGGCAAAATTGTTTACAAGTCTTATTATGGTCCATCTGCTCGGAGGATTGCCGCCAAACGTGCGCCTATACTCTCTTTGAACCGAAACTACGGACTCCAGTGCGTGATAGCGGCGGACAATCCAAATTCTTGTTTCAGTGTCCCAGTTATCCATTTTTGTTAAATGTAAAAGTCAATCTGCAAAATAAAAAAACAATTAACCAGATTCATTAAATAGAAAAAAAGTAATTTAATTTTTTTTTGGTAGCGGCTTTCATTAGCCACCCTGTAGATCCATTTCGGAAGCTGCTAAACTTCTTTATCACAGAAAAAAAAAATTATAAATGATTAATAAAAAATAAAAACAATAATAACTTTCATAAAAATTAAAAAGTGAAAAATTATTATTCTTGACCCTGAGCTCGTTTCATGAATACTTGAAAATGTACAGGCTGTAAAATCAACAAAAATTGTTGCTACTAAAAACCAATAAATTAAAATAAAATAAAATAAAATAAAATAAAATAAAATAAAATAAAATAAAATAAAATAAAATGAAATAAAATAAAATAAAACAAACTAAAAAAACACCAAACAAGGAAAAACAAAGTGAAATAAAACAAAATAAAATAAAATTAAATAAAATATAAAATGAAAAAAAACCAAAAAAAAAAATAAAAAATTAAATAAAATGAAATAAAATAAAACAAAATAAAATAACATTAAATAAAATAAAATAAAACAAAACAAAATTAAATAAAATGAAATAAAATAAAATAAAATAAATAAAATAAAATAAAATAAAATAAAATAAAATCAAATAAAATAAAATAAAAATAAAATAAAATAAAATAAAATCAAATAAAACAAAATAAAATAAAATAAAATAAAATAAAATAAAATAAGATAAAATAATATAAGATAAAATAAAATAAAATGAAAACAAATAAAAAAAAAAAACAAAACAAAATAAAATAAAATGAAATAAAATAAAATAACATAAAATAAAATAAAACAAAACAAAATTAAATAAAATGAAATAAAATAAAATAAAATAAAATAAAATAAAATAAAATAAAACAAAATAAAATAAAATAAAATAAAATAAAATAAAATAAAATAAAATAAAATAAAATAAAATAAAACAAAATAAAATAAAATAAAATAAAATAAGATAAAATAAAATAAAATGAAACCAAATAAAAAAAAAAAACAAAACAAAATGAAATAAAATAAAATAAAACAAAACAAAGTAAAACAAAATAAAATAAAATTAATATAAAAACAAACAAGGAAAGGGCTGTCTTCGACAGTGCCGAATACTTTATACCTTTCATGAATACGCATCCCGGTTTTAAGTATCCGATCCTTACTCACAATTAGTACAAACTCTGCAAAACTGTTAATTTAAAGATACATAGCTCAAATCCCATTTATGAGAAAATCGATTGTATGGGAGCTATATGTTATGTTGGTTCGATCTGGGTGATTTTCACTACACACATTACATATATAATATGTACAAAACCTGCAAAATTTGGGTTTCCTAGCTTTTAAATTGCAACAGTTATAGACCAAACCCCGTTTATCGGAACAATCGATTGTATGGGAGCTATGCGTTGTATTGGTTCTTTTATTCTGGTTCCGACAACTGATGAATGCTTTACAAAATTCAGCTTCAATGAGAACAAAACAGTAATTTCACAGCGAAACCTCCAACGCGAATTGCGCCATTACCACTTACCACATGCCAACAAAGTGGCCGCAAATGTGTGGCACGTCGACCACCTGTCGCAGTGTCGCAGCAACGACCACATTACAGCCAGCGCGGTAACCAAGTTTATGGTGTGAGCCACGTTTACACGACCAATTGAGCAGCAACAACAAAAGCGACAATGAAGAAGCAGCGGCAGCCTGCAGGTGAGCTTTTTTATGTGCAGCACACACACACACACAAATGTGATTGGATCTGTGTCAACAAAAAACAGTGGCATGCCAATGTGGACCAGAAGCAACCGCCTACGTCTCCTTAGCCACGTCTGGCAAACCAATTGACAAGTGAGAACCATTGGTGAGATTTTACCTGCGACGCCAGGAAATAAATACCTTTGTTGCACTCAATTTTATGTGAATTTTTGCCTTGCAGCCGTGCCACTTCTGCCTCCATGCTGCCTACTCATGGCGGGTGCAACCAATTTTTGAGTTCAATGAAAGCGTCAATTATTCCTATAATTTATGATGCCCACCGTAACTCTCAACAACAAGCATATGAAAGCGTTGAACGGCTTTGTTGTATTTGGTGGTAAAATGTTGTTGTGTTGGGTGGTGCTGCTGCTGTTGGTGTTGGTTGTTGGTTGTTGGCAGTCGTTTTGATGACTACCGACGTTGCAACCTCATTTCATTTGGTGCACATTGCCTTGTTATTGAAGTTATCCGATTCCCGCCAATCTCTGTCTGCTTGCTTTTCAACTATCTGTGCTTTGTTCGCTCATTGTATTTCAAAAAGTGAGGGAGTCCCATTTTGTCCATATTTGTAAGCGACGCGTTTGAAGCAATTTAAAGATAACGGGTTTACATGAAAGAGCTCAAGAAAGTACTTATTACCAGTGCTTTAAAATAACAGTTGACAGGAAAATCACCCTGGTTTCGCATCGAGAGAAAATTTTATTTCCAAGTCATATTATATATACGAACGACGTCGAAGTTTGTCCTATAATGCAAGGGAGCCCACTGAAAAAACCTAGTTCCTTCCATGCAGTAAGTATTTGCTGATGTGAATCTGCATACAGTAGAACAAGGAAAAATTCAAACAATCGTTGATTTGGACACTTCGCTAAAAGGGGTCCTAAGCTTAGAGTTAGACATCTAGTAATAAATCAGTGGAAGTTGCATTCAATCCAATATAGCTCTTTTGGAGAGATGGGCTTACAATCATATCGACAATCAGACAAGAACTTTTAAGAGCGCTGTCTTTTCTTCTGTTAATAAAGGGTGTTTTTTTAGGGGTATAGAACTTCGAATTGAAACGAAACACAAGAAAATCGTTTTAAGGTCCATCAATTTGGCTTTATTGGAAGGATAATTTTATGCCATTAATGTTTAAATATGATTTCGGGCATGTGGCCGCCGCGGCTGGCTCGAATAAAGCCAATTCTACAGGTCCAATTTTCAACCACTTTTTCGAGCATATGGGGCCGTATGTCGGCAATAACGCCACGAATGTTGGCTTCCAATTCCCCTAACGTTTCTGGTTTGTTGGTGTAGACGAGCGACTTCACATATCCCCAAAGAAAATAATCCAATGGTGTCAAATCACACGACCTTGGTGGCCAATTGACAGGTCCATTCCGCGAAATTATGCGCTCATCGAATGTTTCCTTCAATAAATCGATTGTGACAACTCATCCACATTCATGCCATCCAATTCGGGAACAAAATAGTCGGTTATCATGGCTCTATACCGGTCTCCATTAACGGTAGCTGCCTCTCCAGCATTATTGCGGAAGAAGTATGGCCCAATGACTCCACCAGCCCATAGAGCACACCAAACAGTCAGTTTTTGTGGATGTAATGGCGTTTCAAGGGTCTCATGTGGATTCTCTTCACTCCAAATGCGGCAATTTTGCTTGTTGACGTAGCCATTCGACCAAAAATGAGCCTCATCACTGAACAAAATTTTGCGATGAAAATCAGCATCGAAATCAATCTCATTTTCGGCCCATACACCAAAATCACGACGCATTGCATGGTCTCGCGGCTTTAATTCTTGCACAAGCTGGATCTTGTAAGGTCGCAAGCCAAGATCTTTGCGCAAAATCTTCCATAAAGTTGATGGACAAAGCTCCAATTGCTGTGCACGGTGGCGAATCGATTCATTCGGGTCCTCTTCAACACTTTGCTCTACAGCGGCAATTGTTTCTTCGGTGCGCACTGTTCGACGTCTCTGCGGATGCGTATTATCACATAGAGTAAACGTAGTGCGAAAACGATCCATGGTTAACCGAATTAATTGCTCTGATGGACGATTATGTCGACCATAAAATGGACGGAGCTCACGGTAAACTTCGCGAACTGAACCATTATTTTCGAAATAAATTTGCACGATTTGCAAGCGTTGTTCTTTTGTCAACCTGTTCATGATGAAATGGCAAACCAAACTGAACATAAATGACATTAGAGTTGCCAGATTTGACCACAAAATGCCAGTTTCATCTCTATTCGAAAAACAAACCTGTAAAAAAAACACCCTATACAACGAAGACAACGCATAAGCATGCTGTAATATTTGATATAAATATATTTGTTTGTATGAAAAATATTTTTTTATGGAGTCACCGTGCCGGAGTAGCGCAGAAGAAATAACCAAAAATACACACTAGTACTGTCAACTAGGGTATATATGAACTTTTATTAATACTATTCGCTTATCAACTTCCAAGATAATTTTTCGTTTAACCTTGGCATTTAATTATGGTTAGCACAGTAACAAAAAATGGTATTCACAGACCTTTTATTTTATTTAATTTCATTTGTTTATGTTTGGTTTGTTTTATTTCATTTTATTTAATTTTTTTTTATTTTATTTTATTTTATTTTTTTTTATTTTATTTCATTCTATTTTTTTATTTTATTTCATTTTTATTTTTTTTATTTTTTTATTTATTTATTTATTTTTTTATTTTAGGTTTTTTATTTTATTTTACTTTATTTTATTTTATATTTCATTTTATTTTGTTTTATTTTATTTAATTTAAATTTTTATTATTTTATTTTATTTAGCTTTATTTTACTAAATATGTGGGTGAGTCTAAACAAATTTTGAAATAATAGTTTTGTCTAATTTCTTTTACCGGTATATTAGTTCTAACACCAGGGTGAAATAAAGAAGCAACAAGCGACATCTTCCACATTTACTTATTTGAAAGTAAGTTATGGAGATGCATTTTAAAATTCAAGTAAACTGACTTTCAAAATAAGTTTAACATAAAGAAAGCAAAAAACAAAAATAGAATTACAAATGAACATCAAAACTCATGCTGCGGTTTAATTAGCAAATTAACGGTTCATGTTGCACAACATAAAAAGCCTACGAAAAATGAAAAAGCAAAAACAAAAAAATAAATCGAAACAATTAACGCCGGCAAGTCACAGTGGGGGCCAATCAAGTGGCATCATGAAGCGTATTTTGTTTCATGAAAATTAAAAAAATTTGAAATATTAAGCCAAGTTGAAAGCGTTTAGGAAATCGTGTTGCACTTACAGCCATTATAAATAAACATAAATTATTTCTCAGTGAAAAGGTAGAGTCAAAACTGAAACATTTGGGACAGCAAAGAAATGAAAGTCATATATTCCAGAGTTTCCCTCTAGACTGGGGATATTATGGGGAATGCAACTAATACCTAAGAAAAGTGGAAAGTATTCACAGAAAATCAAGCATGACTGAAATACAATCGGACTAGTTTTTGCAACTTTTGTTGCCCAAAAAGTGAAGATCTTCTTAGTGGGTCGACAATCAAAAAAGAGTTCTAAGTTCGAAAGGGCAGAATCGAATAACTCTAAATACCTAGCCATGCAAACAAAAGCTGTTGATTGTCACGGTTTAAACTTATTTAAAATATTACTGAAATTTATCACTTTTCTCAAAACGATTATTGTTTCTTTGTAACACTACTACTTATTAATTATGCTGAACTTGATTGCATCAATAGAACCTTCGGGGCGTGTTTCTGTCGTTACAACAACAACAACAACAACCTATTGAGCGAAAGACTTAGGAAACGAACTTCTATATTTATCATGCCTTTTTAGCGATAACTCACGTCATTTGGAAATATCAGGGGGGGGTGACCGCATCCACCCTTTTTTGCAACTCGGTCGAAGCTAACTGAGCTGAAGGCTCTGCTGCCAATTCGGGTACCACTAGGATAACTGTCTGGCCGGAGCTTCTTTGTGCATTCGCACATGATCCAGCCAACGAAGTCATTGGGCTGTAATTCGCTGTACTATAGTCAGAAACAATTTCGGCTCGCAAAACTCGTCGTTAAATTTCCAATTCCATTCGCATCACGTCGGGGACCATACATACACACGTTTATCTCGAACGCTTCAACAGAGAAACCTGCTCAAACACATAACCGATTTTGGGTTTTCACGAAAACAGTAAAAAAACATTCCATCGGCCATCTTTTTACAAGATTGGAGACGGATAGTGCACTACATTCTAAGACTCTCACTTATGTGTTGTCTCTGAGGATGTTTTTACAAGTTTGCTACCTATTCCGAATTTAAACAAAAATTAAGGGAAATTTCGTATAAAGTTTATTTACTATAATATAGGCCATTTAACATAAGTGTTGTGACACAGGGTTGCCACCTATATGAATTTAGAAAAGTCAAATCAGATTTGCTAATGTGGATTCAAGCAAAAGTTATTTAAAGTCGTATTTACTAAAAACAGGGTTAGGTAGAGTTATAACCTAGGGTTGCCACCTAATTACATTCCATTAATTTTTCTTGCATATTCACTATTAGCTCGAACACGACTTGAGCTATTTGAATGAGTTTTTGAAGTTTCACGCTCTCCTGTGCAACCTTTTCCACTTAGCATTCCCTTTATTGATAAGTACCTAGAACAAACTAAATCATACGATAACCTGGAAAATGCCGAGTAAAGCCCGTTCGCCCAGATACTTACAGAAAAAGCTGAAATCGTGTTTAGCATGAAAAATATTTAAGAAATCTTGTGGCTATATTGTATTTGCATTAAAATTACAGAGAATTGCAACTAGTGTTTGAAATAAGAATAAATTATTTAATTTAGTAGTATGTTTGCAAATTTTTTTAAAAGTGTAGTTTTTTTAGAAAAATGTAAGTATTAGTACTCATCTACACCAAATGTGCCCTTCAAAATGTGGAGCTTCAGAATGGTTAAAGTGAGATATTTCGCGAAAACGAATCGCCGCGATTTCAATCAAAACATAGTTAGATTCTCATTCACACTTTCGTTCCCATTTTTTTTAAAATTCAATTATGCCAGCAGAACGCGTTATAAACTAAAAATTAAATTTTGTTTAAAAATCACAGAGCAGAAAGTGTTCAAGTTATGCTAACTTTCATCCGTAAGGTGGGCCATTTTTTTTGTCAACTAACTATCTTAGAGATTAATATTTAGCATGTGTCGTATTTTTTTTGTGAGAAAACATGCTCTTCAACAATTTTTTTTGCATGGTTTTTGCACTGATATCAAAAATATATATATTTAAAATTTTGTTTTAAATTTTATATAAAAACAATTCAATTGAATTGTTGTTTTTACGGCCTGTACATTTGCAAAGTACCATGACTATAAACGAGCTCAAGAACAATAATCACAATTTTTCTTTTTATTTATGAACATTATTATTGTGTTTTTTTTTTAATAATTATTTTTAATTAACAAAAATCCAGTATGAGTACTGATCAATGTTACCGTAAATGTGAATAGAACTAAGATTTTAGCTGACACAAAACCAGCGCTCTTTTAGCTTAATGGTTAGCAGAGCGTGCCAAAATTTCTCTGATGAAAAAGTCTAGCAGCTTCCAAAATGGATCTATAAGAAAAGCTATGGCGGTTCTCTCTAAAAATTTTTTCTAATAAAATAAAAAATAATTATTAAAAAAATAAAAACAACAATAATTTTCATAAATGAAAAGAAAAATTAAATTTAAATTTTAATAGATATAAATATAAAATATAAATAACATTTTAATAAATATTAAATTTTAAAGAACTAAATTTTGTGCTCTTGAATAGTTTTTGAAAGCGAGAATACTGGCATTTATACTATCAAAATCGATCCTGTATATCGTAGTTATTGAACTTTGATATCAAAAGGAAACAAATTTTCAAATGACCATAAAACAGGATAAGAATGCTATTTCCAAAAATTATTGATGAGCATTTGTTGGTATTGTCAATAGCCACAAAATGATACCATTATTTATCAAAAATAAATTTTCTTAATTTTAAGTGATCCGTTTAAGAAACTCTTACCCTAATACATTTACAGACCATTTATCACTACAAAATAGCCATACAAAACTTAATGAAGAAACCATCGCAGTATACACCTTAGAAGCCTAAATAGTCTCCCGCTACCACATTATTAGTTTCATGTTTTATTTGTGATAAATTATCCTGTGTCAGGTCAATGTAGTTAAAATAAACAAGCGTATCAAATGATCGGATCAATAAAAAGACTCTGTTAACTTGTTATAAGTACTATTGTTTGATTTATTATCCATTTGGCGTCTTTCAAGATAGTCGATTGATGGTTTGATTATCTTTCAGTGCTGTAACTTTTAGTGTTGAGAGCAAACTTTTATTTGAAACAAAGAATCTTCTTAAATAAAACTAGCGTATTTTATGTGCATTCAATATTGGATAAATAATGGATAAATTGACAAATGGCCAAAAAAAAGCGAGGCGAATGCAAGAGCGGACAATTTTTAATTAGAGGCGCAAAACATCAAAAGCACTAAAACCGGAAAGAGGAAACAAAAATTAAATAAAATAAGTATGTACGATTTTTGATTAGTTAAGTTCCCATGAGAAGTGAAGTACAGGCATGGATTACTTTTAAAAGTTCTTTGAGAAATGTAACAAAGGGAAATATACTGGGAAATTCGATAATACTTTTACCATTCCTTGTAAGGCAATTTGAAGCATTTAATTTACATCAATCCCCATATGTTTTCGTGTAATTTTTAAAATAGATTACACTTTTTGAATAAAATGAAAAGCTACCGAAGTTCCATTTTCCAGTGGGTACTACCTGCCCCCCTCTGTTACTTTGTCTATTTGTTTTCTGATTTGCTTGGGTTTTGAACGAAAACGCTGTATATCAGTGAGAGCCAGCTAACTAATTTTCACTGCAATATCTTTATTGAGTTACGACTAAGCGCCTTCGAAAATAGCAAAATTTGTATACTAAAAAGTAGGCTGCGCTACGCCTTCTTTCACAAAATTCAAGCAATGTCGCACTTTAAATTTTACAAACTAAATTTTCATAAAAAAACTGGCAATAAAAGTCTTGTGGAATGATATACTATATAAGGGGCGGGCCACGCCTGTTTTCGAAAATTTATATATTTTCGCATATCTTACGGACACTTTGATAAGGACAATCTTTTGTTTTGATATCTTCAATCATTTTTGATTTATGTGAGATGAGCATACCAAATTTAAATGAGATATTTCAAAATTTTGCTCAAGTTATCATGTTAAGGGACGGACGGAAAGACGCACATCGCTTAGTCAACATTACTTTTCCTCCTGAAAGCCGTAATATATATAAGTTAACTAGCAAACCCGCCACACTTGTTCTGCTAAAAAACTTGCTTGGGTGATGTAAAATATTTGACTATCTATCCTATTCTTATGTTCATCCATTTCTCTATTCTTGCCCCTCCTCTAACTTTTCCAATCATACTTACCTATTTTATTATTTTTAGGCTACGACCATCCCTGAAAGGTTGGAGTTAAAAGTACCTGTGTGAGTAGAAAGTAGATTAGTCCGTTCGTACCCTTTCGGGTATAAATGGGTACAATTGATCCCTTCATGGGACATGCTCAAACAAATGTGAACAGTCCAGCCCATACAAAGTGATCACAACTGGCATTAGTCGCATCCCCTTTGCGAGTCATCTTGGACTTATTTGATTTTTTACAGAGTCTTATCTTATAAAAAAAAATGAATGTGTGTCTTTGTGCCACGCCCACATATTTTTGTGATTTATTTGTGCTAAATTAATGTCCAAAGTTTACTGTCGATCTCTATGAAACTTTCACAATAGATTCAGTAGTTAGGCAGGTGCACACAGGTCACATATATTTTTCGAAAAGTGGGCGGTGTCACGCCCCCAGATTATATAAAAGTTCTATACGTCATAACTCTAAATGTATTTGATCCAAAATAGGGATTTTCGGATATATGTATCCTTCATTCAAGATTTACATATTTTTTGAAACGCCCACATGTTTTGTGTTTTGTTTGTGGTTCATTAATATCCACAGTTGTCGATGTCTCGTTGGGCACCCCACAGGCTGTATATGGTTTTCGGAAAAGCCCCCAGGTTATATAAAGCTGAAATTTGGTACAGCTAGGAATTTATTTTGATCAAGTTAATGATATTTTATTTATAGATATGTGTGCTATATATCAAAAAAAAAACTTGGAAAAAGTAAGCGGTACCAAAACCAAAAAAATTTCAACCGCTATACCTTCGAAACTATGTACATATCAGTACCCGTGGAGAAAAAGGGAGAAGAAGGGGAGCATAAAATTTGAGAATTAGAGGAGGTGTCAAAGGAAAATAAAGAGGGTTAAACAAATTAACGGAATATGGGGGTGACAGAAAGCAATAGTGGAAAGAAAATTTAAGATATAGGAATAAATTACGAGGAAGCGCCAAGTGGGTAGGGAAGAGAGTATAATTTGTTAAATGCAGGCAGCTCAAATTTTAGGCAGGACAATAATAATTTGCAACAATAAATCGAACACATTAAGCTTTAGCAATTTGAAATACGGCAATCAACAAAAATAGCTCTGGCGAAATCCCTTCAGTTAGCACCGATCCGTGTTACAATAGCTAGATTCTGGTTTTGCAAAAATGATATGATAAACAATGATGTGCCAATTTTTGTATGTTAGTAAAAATCAGGGCATCATAGCTTAGGTGTTAGAGTACTCTAACAGCGGCTTTGGTGCAGACACTTGGGTTCGTATCTCAGTGTCCGAGAAGGGGTCTGATGAGAAGCTGGGCACTTCGAAATATGTCATCCCATACCATCGCTGTGCATAACGTTGTAATTTTTCCTCTAATATCAATTAATAAATCTATATTCATTGCTAATCAAGTGCTAGGGCTGCCGAAAGGTGGCTAGCCGTTTTCCAGCTCGATGCAACACCTGTAAATAAAGCTAATATTTACTACACGTGGGCACTTCTAAACCCCTGCGGGTTAGGGGTTTAGAATATGCCCGAGGTAGGCATACCGGTCGTAATATGCACAAAGTTAATGACTTGCAACTCGATGCTTGATCTACGGATATGACGCCTTTCACCTCTCATTACCCATCTTACCCTTCCTGACGGAAGGAGGGATGACCTGACCTAGAAGGTTTCACTGGTCATAAATTGCTACCATGACAGTCGGGCAGTACCGCAAGGGAGTACCGGAGCGTACCGGGTTAAAATCCGGCCAAGGACTGTTAATTCGACAACACTCCCCAAAACCTTCGGGGAGTGGTTTAGTCGTTACCACAACAAAAACAACATACATTTATTTGCTTGTAAAACAAAAAGAAAGCAACACAAAAAAGCCGCCTCCATATTTCTTAATCAATTAAAATTGATTCGGTACGTGTTCGACTGCCATTTGATGAACAATAAATGTAAGTAATGGGCAATAAAACATTCGTAATCACATACAATCATATATAATTATTACCATAACACATATACAAACGTTAATCAAACAATGCAGAAGTCCCAAATAAATGGACAAAATGTTTATGCAAATTAGATTGCCATAAATCGTTCAAAAAAGTAGCTCAGTAAAATAAATTTAAATTAAATCAAAGCCAATAAAATTTAATAGACAAAAATAACACTATTATGTGGTGACACGATAATATTAAGCAGCTATAAAATCGATTTGCATATGACATTAAATACATAAAATTATAATATTTTAAAGCCATCAGCAAAATGTTTCCATTAGACTCTGTTGTTTTTTTTGTTGATATATTAATTAGGGTAATCACTTTGCAAGACAAAATCAACCGGTTTTTGGCATTTGTAAATTTGGTAGCCAACAAATAATTTATTTTCAAAATCATTCTGAATATATACGAACGGTGCAAAATGGTCGGATGTCTGAGAATTATATGTGAGTTCTTTAGCAAAATGTTATTGTTTGTTATTTTAAAAGAAAGTTTTACTCATCAAGTAACGTTCTCATGACATTAAATGGTGCAGGGCGGTTTTGACGTGGGAGTTCATACAGAAGAAAAATTCATAATGCACAATGTAACATCTAAAGATAACCCTAAGGCTTTCTGGAACTTCATCCATTCCAAACGTGGCTCCTCCAACATACCGGTTTGCATGAAGTGGAATGACGTTTCTTCCAACTCTCTAGTAGATACTGTCGAACTCTTCGCAGATTTCTTCAAGTCTAATTTTGAACCTGACTTAAGTGCCCAGAGCTGCAACTATGTGCATCCATGCCCTTTCGAGTGCCTTGATTTTGAATCCCTCACTATCACTGTGGAAGAAGTTAGCAATGCTATGTACACATTGAAGCCTTTGCTAAAATGTGACAGTGATGGTCTCTGCGCTTTTGTCCTGAAGCATTGCTGCCTGTCTCTATCTTTCCCTCTATGTCATATCTTTAACTTATCTCTGTCTTCGGGAATATTTATTGACAGGTGGAAGAAATCATCCGTCACCCCAATCTTCAAGTCGGGGAATAAAAATGATGTCGCTAATTATAGGCCTATCGCTAAGCTTACAACTTGCTCTAAGCTATTTGAAAAAATTATTAAAGAAAAACTGTCCTTTGTGATCAAGAGTATTGTTGAGCCGCACCAGCATGGGTTTGTTTCTGGGCGCTCTACTGTTACTAATCTGGCTTATTGCTCTGAGTTCTGTATTTCTGCCTTCAAGGATGGGTCGCAAGTGGATACTATTTATACCGATTTCTCGAAGGCTTTTGATAAAGTCTCCCACTAGATCTTATTATTTAAACTTGAGTATATTAGCTTCCATTCTGCCTTTTTAAGCTGGTTGAAATCTTATCTATCGAACAGGACTATGTGTGCTGAAATAGAAGGCTGTCTTTCTCAACCTTTTGTTGCAACATCGGGAGTCCCTCAGGGTAGTATTCTTGGACCACTATTGTTCGTGCTTTTTATTAATGATATTGGGTCCTGTTTTAAATCCTCTGGCTTTTTACTCTACGCTGATGATCTCAAAATTTTTCGTAGGAATAATTCTCCATCCGATGTCTTCCTTCTGCAGCATGACCTAAATAATCTTTTCGGTTGGTGTTTTGCGAACAAGCTCTTCCTAAATGTCAAAAAATATTTTCAAATGTCTTTCTCCAAGTTCTCTAATTCTCTCTCCTCGTTCTATGACATCGCTGGTCGTCAGTTGGACTCGGTCTCTGAAGTTGTTGATTTAGGTGTCGTTTTTGACACAAGCTTTTCCTTTGTCAATCATATATCTTATGTGCTTCCGAAGGCATACTTCAATCTCGCGTTCCTTCGTAGATATGCCAAAGACTTCAGTGACCCCTATACCAGGAAAGCCTTATACATATCTTTGGTGCTTTCAAAACTAGAATATGCCTCCATTGTCTGGAACCCTATCTACACCAGCCATTCCGCAAGAATTGAAAGGGTTCAAAGAAAATTTATACGCTTTGCCCTAAGCTCGCTAAATTTCGATGACCCGATCCCTTCATATTCCTCCCGCTGTTTGATTATTAATTTGCAATCCCTTGACTGTAGAAGAAGAGTACACTTGCTTATCATTGTTAGGTCCTTAGATTGTCCAGGCCTCCTTGAGAAGGTGACATTTAATGTCCCTAATAGGTGTCTTCGCTCGTTCTTAGCTTTTTATTTGATTGCTTCCAGAGCGAATTACTACCATTTTAATCCAATCTTTCGTGCCCTTACTGAATTTATTAAGCTCTCGAAGAGTCTAACTATTGACTTTTCCTTGCCACGAGTAACCTTTAAGTCTGTCATTGAACTAAGTTTATGATACATTTGTATATTTATTTTTAATATTTTTATTATTTTTATGCTTCTAAATTTTTAATTTTAACTTTTCTTTGTATATGTCTGTAAGATGAATAATCATAGACTGAATGAATAAATAAATAATCTCTGGAACTGGTTTGATTATGTCTCTCGGAGCGAAAAACAGTCACCAGTAGCACCAAGTTTAGGCATACAAAGGTACAAAAAGCTATCTGTCAGTGTCCTGCTCATATCAGAAAATTCTACTAAAATATCTGGTAGATGACGCAATCCATCAAAAAGGGGGAACAAGGACAATAATGGCGATCAGGTAACTGCTGAACAGATTGTACTTAAGTTCTGAAGGGGGCGTTTATCCTCATGTCTAAATAGCGAGTGAGATGATGAACCCGGCATTGGAGAAAACATACCACCTCATGAAATGGCAATATCTCGCCTAAAAATGTTTGTCTCAAGTTTGATATTTCATTGCTTTTGCCATACATTGAAGTCGCGCTTGGTGCCTGTAACACCATTGTGGACAAATAAGTTGCCTTTGAGCTCTAAGTCAGAAAGTTCAGCCTACATAATGAAATATTTTTATCAACAGTGCAAGGTTAAGACATTAAAGGACCTATTGACCATGTGGCACTGTGTACCCGATTCGTGGGCTAGTGGCGACTCTTTCGTCGAGACAAAAAGCGCTATCACTATGAGCAGTGGATCATTCTTTCTGAGACTTATGTATGTTTTGGATTTGCTTGAGTCAGTGTACGTGGTAACGTTCAGTAGGCTCTGTCTACCATTTTGTGTGAAAAACGAAAACCTCCGTTAAGAAGGTGGTTGGAAGTTTTTTGTGTACATTCAGACCTGTTAAGTCTAATGTTGAAAAAATCTCCATATCGTGGTGAATTCCCAGGGATTTCTGCATGCATATCTGAATTTGACTTCGCTTAGCAATACCAGGAACTGGGTCAGGATTGAGAAGTCCCTAAAGGAGCCTTTCGACATCACACAACAGACAAGGCGACTGGCAATCATGCTATTTTTTCAGTCTGGTTAGACAAGGGAACTGTCAATCATGCTATTTTTTCAGTCTGGTTAGTACTAGCTGGTGCTTGGATAAGAACGTACGGTACTAAAAGTTCTATGCGGTTTAACAAGTTATTCTTACGTGATTCGAGCTAGTTGGTGCCGTATCCAATACTGGTAAAGGACTTGCTTTTCCAGGACATATTCCCATTAATGCTTGGTCTTGGCAGTAGATAAAGGCGACGTCCCCACTTTGTCGAATAGAACTCAGTGAGGCTGACTTGGTGGCTACCAGCCGTTTAGTGAATAATTTATGATGGGAAAAGCCATGCTAGTGTGCTTGCTTATGATACCGAATGTCCCAAATTTTAACAAACATTTTGCTGTTGAAAAAGTTCTTCAAAATGTAGTCGCACCACGCGGAGTCATAATAAAAACTAGAAATCGTATTAAATTCGGAAGACAAGACAACTATAAAACTCTTAATACTTTTGGGTCTTCTAGAAGCATGGGAGCTCAGCACACAAAATTTCAAAGAATTTGTATGAATATACACCTCAAGGGGGCGGTTGGTAGAGAGCCAAGATGAGTCGTCCTGAAGGTTAAACCGGTCCAAGAAGTCTCCCCTATTGAGGTCTACAACCGATACCTGACTAAAGTTAAGAGGATTAAGTTAGGCACCCATATACGAAAGCTAGCATCTTCAATTTAGTCCAGTGTACTCAACGACGTTTACGCAGTAATATCATAAAATTCCCGGGCATGGACATCCATGAAAGCTGAAAAAATGTCAATTACCAAGCTTGTCTATGCAAATTTCAACTAAATGCTTTTGGTCTTGAATGTCTTCGCATCATTTGTTGGTCAACGCGACTAGCCGTGGCCTAGCGACTTTATGCTCGTTAAAAAAATGTTATAACAAGCTCGGCTTGGAAGTGCGTGGGTTGAATGCGCATGTGTGATGACTGTTTCCACATATTGAAGAAGGCCTACGATTGATTAGCACTTGCAAGAATTGTTTATGACTTGAAATTCAAAGGGCATTGATAGGAAAATCGAAGCTAAAAGGAAAAGTCATAGCATTCGTTTTTTTTAACGGTTGTTTGGGTATAATGCTTTCGAAGCTTTTGTGTTGTTCATCATACGACACTGTGGCTACAGAAACATGCAGAGGTCGCGTTAGTTCAAACTAAAAGCTCGAATGCAGTTTTTTTTCATTGGTTTCTTTCAGTTTAAAGACCTTTTCATAGTCCCTTGATTCTTGACAAAATAAAGCAGAGAAATGTACGGATTTAGACAATTACAAAACTTTGAATCGAAGGAAAAAATAAATTGTTTGTAGTATCAGCTACAAACCACGAACAAACAAAGCTAAACGATGTTATGCAAATTCGCTGCGAAGAACTAAAAAACCAGCAAATAGATGAGTTCATGTGCGGATGAAGTAAAATTGTATATACCCAGTAGTGCGCTGTAAAGGGGGCTGCGAAAACCTATTATAAAATATATTATGAAATAAGTGTGTAGGCCACTCAAGTACATTTGAAATAAAAAATTTAAAACAAATTATTGTTGAAATAGGGCTTAATATACCCTTCGTTTATTTTCAATTTAGGTAGTTGGGAACTCCGAAAAAAAAAATCTTAAAAAGCATACCTTAGTGAGAGAGAGATTGTAACAAATAACCTTTGCAAAACATTTCATAGGGATGGGTCCAGTCCTATTGGCGGTAAAACGGATAGGCAATAAAATGATGAGGTGGCAACCCTATGGCGGAAACCTACTTATAAATATTTTTGTTGAAACAGGAAATAAAATACCTTTAATTTTATACCCCTTTTGGAATATCTCGTTTGATAAAAAAAACATATTTTGGAAGGTGGCAACCCTGTTAGGATACCTTAATGACAACACTTTGGTGGAAGATCATGAAATTTAACAAAATGTTCAGCGTCTAAAGCGCAACGATGTGGGTGAAATTGTTTGAGAGATAATAGAGGATAAGCAAATAAATAACTAAAATAGGATTAGGTGGCAACCCTAGTTTTTAAACTAGCATAGAAATATCTCGTCGAGTACCTTTCATTTGACACCCATATTGGTGTGTCTCACTTAATTTAAAAAAAAAAAATTAGTTAGGTGGCAACCTTGTTAACACTTTTTCAAGTACATAATCTAGGCGGAAATTTCATCCAAAGCAGCTTAGTTGTTTCCGAGATAGTAGTATACATAAAAGTATATAAATATAAATATATATGTAAAAAATATCAGCAAATCTTTTTTAAAGTTGTAAGATAAAGGCCTTGAGGCACTTGAGCTCAACCTTTCAGCTTCAGCTTTTTTCTTCATAATAGTCACTGCACCTAGGTATTAGCGGATCCAGCTCCTAAAAGCAATGTATCAATCGTCCAGATAACAAAACCTTCATCATCTGGAATATGTAGCTCAGCCTCTAGGATAAAGTCTCAGGCAAGTGTAGCTTGTCAAATATTGAGCCAGATACTTACTTGTGTCTCTTACTTGCAGTCCTGTCCATTGATAACAGGTCCGGTCTTACCAATAACCATCTGGGTGCCTGGATAACGGCGCACAACAACAAGCTCCGTATGCAAAAGATGGAAGGATGTCTAGAAAGGGGTATCGATCTTCCATTTCCGTTGTCTATGTCCAGGAGTGCACTCATATTGATAGAAGCGCCTTCTCTCGATATGCGAACGGCGTTGACCTGTTCCCCGTGCTGAAGTTATGGAAAAGGATTGAGAGCGCAATATCTGTGTGGAAACATACACTACCAAATGCCAGCACTGAGATCATGCAAAATGGGCACAGATGTCTCCCATCCTGAAATGGGTTCATTCCAGGGCTGACATTTCTAGTCCGGGGTATATTTTACAAGGAAAATTTCACATTGCTTCCGTAACACAAAATTGCATTCAAAAGTTTCTTTTGCTCTCATTCGGCCAAGGGTAAGGTTAAGTTGCTAGCCCACGCTTAAAACATTTTGGCGTTATTAGACCACACACTGAGCCGCGTACGACTTCCACCAAAATCTAAGCATTCGAAAAAGCACTGGTTAGGAATCGTTGTCTTGTTCTTGCTGAACCGGGACCAACCCTGCAGCTAAAGCTAATGTCATTTATGGAGAGACAAACACAATGAGAAGGGGGTGTATTCCTAAACTGACTTGATAGCCTTAGATGGTTTGCAACCACAGTCTGCGATCAAGGGTTTCTCAGGTTGAAATAATTCTCGAAATATGAGTATCCGCATGCGAGTCCTGCAATAACCACTCCCAACCCACAGTGGGCTACTGGGTATAAAAAAGATCTGAGAAATACAAATATCGCACAGTCCCTTGAAATCCTGCATGCGACTGAAGCTATCAGGAGTTTATTTTGGGCTATTTTCGTTAGCAAAAAACAAACTCAAATCCCATTTAAATCAACAGTCGAATAGCAGTATTTGGCTCAAAAAACATTGGCAAAGTGCAAGCAGTTGTAAACGTTGCTGTTGTTGTTTTTACAAAAGGTGACAATCACGACTCATTGCGCACCACAAACACAAAACACGGAATGCTCCAAATCGCAAGACTGACTGATGAACAAACCAAACCAACTGAGTAACTACCAACCGTCTATACGCGCGCTGAACAATAACAACAACGACGACTGCTTTACATTTGTCTGTCATTTAGTTTAGTTGTGACTCAGAAGCAGTAACTGGCATCATGTTGCTCAGCTGCTGCCACACTGGGAGGCCTGCATGTTTTTCGAAATGTTCACAGCATTGCTCGGATGTTCTGCAAAGGTGAAACTAACTTTCTGGTCTGATCGCGGGCGGTGCACATAATTAAATGTTACATAGAGCAGAAGAAGACTTGACAACACCAACAACAATGTCGGCATATAAAACGCAAGCAAGAAGTGTTGACGCTGGTGATGATGAGGCTCATTTGCGGTGGTGTCGTCAGCGCAACCTACAAATGTCACGTGATTTTCTCTTAATGCGCAGCAAACGAAATCTTTTTGTAAACATTTAATTTAAATAGTCAAAATGATCGAGAAAAGTGTCGAACAAATAGTATTGCGCTCGTTTGACTAATGAGATAAAAAGTAGCATGGGAATAGTAAGAAAAAAGGGTGAGTATTTGGTACTCGAAAGCGTTGTGTAATTTGATGCGCTGCTGAGCTTATTAACAGCTTGGTTTTGTGAGGATTCGCATTGTTAATGGCTTCGTCAGAAAAACACTATACATTAGGGACACAATCGATACTTGATTCCTTTATTTTCCATTATAACCTAACGGCTAGGTTGAGCGGCAGTCACCCTTTATAAGAGAAGCTCACTTACGTCCGGATAACGTCCGCTGTGATAGCAAATCAAAATGGTTACGCGTTTGATTACTTGAAGAATCGTTGCGTTAGAAAGTTAAAATTTTGAATAAGGCTTACTTCGACAACAGATAAGTCCTTTGGAGAAACTTATAATAAAGGACCGAAGTACCTCCGCCTAATTCTAGCAAGAGCTGGGTAGCTAAGCATGACTTTACTAGCTGATTTCACTTCGTTATCATTCTTGCAAATGTGTCACGTTAAAATTCCTACCGTTAAAGATAAAGAAACCTTACTGAATCGAATGAGCTACGCAAATCGCCTGCAGTTTGTACTGAACCTGAAAGTTCGCGCTGCTATCGTGGCCCATCTACTCAAAAGCAGAGCACGCTGAGTTCCTAACACTGATGTTAAACGGCTTCCTATAACTATTGTCCTTGGATACGACATAGCAGGTAAGTGGAGATGGCACACTATTTTCAAACGTCCTCAATAAGGACTGCCGGGTCAGGTAGGACCCAATCTATTTTTGAAAAAAAAAAATATATATAAAACGAAATTCTTTACATATTTCCCAAAAAAATATTGCACACTAATAAGAACTGTAAAAAATTTGAAATATGGAAGTTTTAAATCATAAAATCCGGAAACGAAGTTCCGAATTACAGAGCTTTGAAAAAATCCGCCCAATTTTATTTAAACGTTTCATGACTAAGTCGACTTCAGTTTGTAAAGAGAATGCCACGCCTCCTTTTCCGATAACTCCCACTATTTTCCCGTGGGTATGGTATTGATATCGTATATCTCTTTACCAATTTTCATGTCCGTACCATGAACCCTTTCAAAGATATTCAGCCTGAAATGTGAAGTTTTCATGGGAGGTGCCATGCCCCTTTTATCGATGACTCCCACTTTCTTGTTATCGGATATCTCCATACAATTTTCAGATCCGTACCATGGACGCTTTTGGAGATATTACGCCTGTAAAATCAAGTTAATATTTGAAGTGCCACTCCCCCGTAATATTTTCTTTTTTTTTCTAAACAAACAAAACCTGAAAAGAAAGTATTCAATTTGGTCCAGCCGTTTTCAAGTTTTAGCGTGACAAACAAACCACGGTCCATTTTTACATCTGAAATTCTATAAAAAAATGGCACATTTTGAACCCGACACTTTGAGATTTTGATGAAAGTTTGCATAGAGGTACATTTACCTACACAAACGCAGCTTCATTTTTAGAAATTTTATTTTCGAAAAATTGTGGACGTGGCAAGGTATCGAATATTTGAAAAATTGCGGTAGTATTTACTTTTAAGCTGTGATTACTGCGAAAAGGCTCTACCGATTTCAGAGATCTTTGTACAGTTATAAAGGTAGTTAAATCAGCTTTCGAAAATATGCACCTTCTAAGTTTTATATTACACTAAAATTTTTTTATTAATAAAGTAAAAGCGTTTTTAAAAACAGACTTTTTTCAACAGTTCTATTCAATATATATAACATCTAAAAACTAAAAAGTTCCTTTTGTTCTTTCTATATCTTTAAATTTTTTAAGTAAATACATATTTGAAAAATTAAAAAAAAGGGAAGAGAGTTTTCAGATATATATATTAAGCTATACTTTATATAATAAATATACCTTTCTAATAAATTTTTTTTAAACACATGGCCTTTGAAGTACTTTCCCAGTTTAAAATTTTATTTTTATCAAAAAAAATTGTTCAGTGTAAAATAAAGTTTTTACAGTGTATATTTTCGAAACTTGGTTTAAATACGTTCCAAATAGTAATGTACTTACTACCGTAATCTTACAAATATTCGTTTACTTAAAAAATTTTGAAAAAAAAGAAGAAAAAGCAAACGTCATTTTAGTTTTGAGATATGTTATATATTTTAAATAGACCTTTCTAAATTTTTTTTATTTTATTAAAAAGCTTGGCCTTTAAAGTGTTTTCACAGTTTAAAACTTTATTTTTATCAAAAAAAAATTTTCAGTGTTATATAAAATTTAGAGGGTGTATATTTTAGAAAGCTGATTCAAATACATTTAAAATGGTAGAAAGATCTTAGAAATCGGTTGAGCTGTTCCGTAGTAATCACAGCTTAAAAGTACCTATTACCATAATTTTTCAGATATTTCGATACCTTGCCACGCCTACAGTTTTTCAAAAATGAAATTTCTAAAAGTGAAGTTGTATTGGTATATGCAGAGTGTAGCCGCACGTCAAATTTAATTAAAATCTGATGGGGTCCGGTTCAATGCATATCGGTTTTGATATGAAATTCATCATATATAGATATGAATTTCAATACTTTTTACATATTTTGCTCATTTAAGAGTCGTATACTTCGGTATTCAAATTTTTGTGCACATCTTTAAAAAGTTAAACTCTGAGAGTGCTACACTCTAAATATATATATTTATGTTGAACATATACATTAATCTTTATATGCACCGTGCCTGTTACACCCGAAGATATGTCAGATATTGACCCACTTCATTTAACGCTTTTGCTTTCGTTTTTTTTTTGTTACTCACACTAATTAATAAACAAATATAAACATTCCATTGTTCATGTTGAGTGTCCACTTTTGGTAATTTTTGCTTGTTCAGCGCTTATGTGATTGCCGGCGCTGTTGGTCGCTGTACGCACACTTTTGTGAGAGTCGAACCAACAATAATCGTCATCATCTGGTTGGGAGCAAGCAAAAAAAATGAAATTCTTGCAACAACTATTCAAAACATAAGTAAGTAGTTAAACATACCCAAGCACAAATGTACCATAACACAGCAATGAGACTCTACCGTGTTGACCTCTCAGGACCGGTATGCCTACCTCGTGCATATTCTAAGCCCCTTACCCAGGTTTCGGTCTATTTTACTAGGATAAGTGAAGATTGACGTCAACTCCTTAGGAAGCCTGCATAGCTGGAACGTAGGAGCTATCCACAAGGCAATGTGAGAATAACCAACTTCGAAATTGGTATACGCTTATAAGTAGATTAGCGGGGTATTCGAAAGTTTTAGTTGAAGAAAGCATAACGAAACTAACTTTCTTTAGAGAAAAAATTGGAAAGAGAACTTTCCGACAAGTCCTTACAATTAGTTTAATAAACAAAACCTATTTCAAAGTTTCTAAACCAGACTTGAACCTGAGATCCCCGGCATGATATGCCATCACACCTCCACAATACCACGGCTGCACCTTATATTTACATAGGTTTATGATAGAGTAAATAGTTCCTCCTCTCCTGTATCTTGCCTTTTTTGTTACAAATTCGCTTATGGTAAGTTGCGTTGTTCAATTTAATTGAATTGAATTTGTCTTTTACGCGCTGTCGTTCGCTGTTATAGAGAAAACAAACATTTATTGCGCTCCACGTAGTTAAACATTTAAAGGTGCGTTGCAGTGTTGTTTGTCAAAATCAATTAAACATTTTTTTGTTGAGAGAACGAAGGCACAAGCTGTGCTGGTTTTTTGTTTGTAGCTGTTTCGCGAATTTCAACATGCGCTTAAAGCTTAAAAAGGAGTTTGTTGCCCTAAAAATCGCTAATGTAAAAATAAATGGATATTCTAATGGCTTGATGTTATGTTTGTACCATTTACAGTTGCTCCAATTACAGAGAACAACAGTTAACATCAGATGTGATTATAGTTTATATTTAAAATATATTTGTATATACTTAAACAAAAATAAAATAAAATTAAATAAAATAAAATGAAATAAAATAAAATAAAATAAAATTAAATTAAATAAATTAAAATAAAATAAAATAAAACAAAATGAAAGAAATGAACTGAAATGAAATGAAATAAAAAAAAAATAAAAGACAAAAAAAAAAAAATAAAATAACGAAATAAAGTAAAATAAAATAAAATAATATAAAATAAAACAAAATAAAATAAAGGTAAAAAAAAAATAAAAAAATATAAAAAATAAGAAAAAAGTAAATAAAAAAAAAATAAAATAAAACAAAATAAAATAAAATTAAATAATATAAAATAAAATAAAATAAAATACAATAAACTAAAATAAAATAAGATAAAATAAAATAAAGTAATATAAAATAAAACAAAATAAAAAAAAGTTATATATTATAAAACAAAATAAAATAAAGTACAATAAAACAAAATTAAAAAAAAAATAAGATACAATGAAATAAAGTAAAATAAAATAAAATAATATAAAATAAAATAGTATAAAACATAACAAACTAAAATACAATAAAATAAAATAAAATAAAGTAAAAAAAAACCAAATAAAATAAAATAAAATAAAATAAAATAAAATAAAATAAAATAAAATAAAATAAAATAAAATTAAATAAAATAAAAAAAATGAAAGAAAATATAACAAAATAATATTTAATAAAATAAAAAAATAAAAATAATATATAAAAACTAAGATATAAAATGGCATTAAATAAAAAATAAAATAAAATAAAATAAAATAAAATAAAATAAAATAAATTAAAATAAAATGAAATAAAATAAAATAAAATTAAATTAAATAAAATAAAATTAAATAAATAAAAATAAAATAAAATCAAATAAAATAAAAGAAAATGAAATGAAATGAACTGAAATGAAATGAAATAAAAAAAAATAAAAAAATAAAAGACAAAAAAAAAATAAAAATAAAATAAAATAACGAAATAAAGTAAAATTAAATAAAATAATATAAAATAAAACAAAATAAAATAAAGGTAAATAAAAAAAAAAATAAAAAAATATAAAAAATAAGAAAAAAGGAAATATAGTAAAATAAAATAAAACAAAATAAAATAAAATAAAATAATATAAAATAAAATAAAATAAGATGAAATAAAATAAAGTAATATAAAATAAAATAATATAAAATAAAATAATATAAAACATAATAAACTAAAATACAATAAAATAAAATAAAATAAAAAAAAATCAAATAAAACAAAATAAAAAAAAATTATATATTATAAAACAAAATAAAATAAAGCAAAATAAAATAAAATAATATAAAATAAAATAATATAAAACATAATAAACTAAAATACAATAAAATAAAATAAAATAAAAAAAATCAAATAAAATAAAATAAAATAAAATAAAAATAAATAAAATTAAATAAAATGAAATAAAAAAAATAAAGTAAAAAAAAAAAAATAAAAAAAAAAAATAATAATAATAATAAAATAAAATAAAACAAAATTAAAAAAAATAATATAAGTCAAAATAAAATAAAATATAATAAAATTAAATAAAATAAAAAAAATGAAATAAAATAAAACAAAATAATATTTAATAAAATAAAAAAATAAAAATAAAATATAAAAACTAAGATATAAAATGGCATTAAATAAAAAATAATATCGAATAAGAAAGTAATAAAAAACATGAAATAAAATCAATAAAATACAGGGAGTAAATTCTGGTTTGCCGTTATTGCGAAGTGAAAAGTAAATGCTTCAATTCACCACGATTTTCGAGTTTAGTTTTACTTTAAATTTTCAATTTGAAATAAAGTGAAAAAATTTAACGGCAATGTAAATTTGGTGTTTATGTCAAAATTTAAAAGAATACAAACAGCGGATTTTTTTTAAATTTTAAGGATTTAAGTGATCAAAATTACTTCTATTTTTACTATTCTATAATAAAATTTTATTTACCAAGAACAACTTGTGTCAAAATGTTCTTCTGCAAACAGTTTTCACCGCACATATCACATTCGCATTTTGGAGCGAAGTGAAAAAGGGTAAACGTCAAGTGATAACTAAAGTGCAAACTTTTTTTCACTTCACGATAACCAAAATTGACCCGGTTTAAAAGAGAAATAAGGAGCGACGATGAAATAGTAAGGGGAAATGGGATATATGTTTTGAGAAATAATGCCAAAAGTATTCTTAATATGATAGAGCCGTCGCTCGTGTGCAGATATAATTTTTCTAGAGTTGTATTCAAGATTTGTGGATGGATGGATAAGTTCGGAAAATTAAGTTCGTACATTTTTTTTTTAAATGATTTTTGATTTAGGTGAAATTGACAAAAAAAAAAATAAACGAAAATCTTACAGAGGCACGCTTTGATATTTTTTTGAAAAACTAAGTGCATTTTGCTTCATATAAATCTATTTGAATGTAAATTTTTGCGATTTTGATAAAGAAAAAGTTTCGCACAAATGCTAAGTCCTAAGCAGCGATTACAAAAATTCTAAAAGTTTTTCAGATGAACTCAACAACATTCCCTACGTCACATTTAGTAATTTGTTCAAAGAAAAGTTTTATGTGTAGACACGACTTTTCTAGAGTCTTATTATAGTATAGATGACAAAATTCTAAATTGAAATTCTTTTACTTTTTACTTTCATAATCTCTAAAAATGAGCTCTTGAGCTGATTGCGTGGGCTCTGAAGGGCTTAAAAAGAAAAAATCAGATTACAAAATGCATTTCTTTATTTGTTTTATAAAAAATAAATATATCGAGATACATTGCTGCATGCCTTTTGTTAGTAGGTGTATATACACATATATTAACTCATGGTTTCTAGACTCGCACTTCATTCTAACCTCATATTTCACATACTTCATTGTTTTTATGCAGTCATTTTTGTTAGATAAAAGGTTCTAAAAGCCGATAATAACCCCAATCTTTACATGCTCAAAATCATTGATTAAAAAAACATCTCAATTCATTCCGAAAACGTTTACTTTGTCAATAAAAAAGTTGGGGCTACCATTGCAGCTTGTGAGCATTTCCTATTGGTGTTGAGAGCAGAAGTTTGTTGTTCAAGTCTATTGTTTGTGTTATAACATTGAGAACAAATGGCGGCAATGCATGCAATAATAAAAGGGCTAATAAATCGAACTTTAAGAAATTTTGTACAGTAGGTTCATGTGGGTACAGTTATATATACCCTGCAGTCAACTGTAAAAATGGTTAGTAAACATTCTAGTTTATTAACTAGATGTTTGTGGGCTTATTCATACCAGTCTGAGCGACTGCAACGTTTCCACTATCATGAGCAGAAACAACACTCCAAAATAGAATATAGATACATGTGTACATACACGAGCAAAAAAGAAAACAATTCAGTATTCGGGCCGCAATCGTTCAGTTAACAACGCCGTCGTACATCTTCAATTTCTGTTAAACTAATATTCTGAGTTTTTAAATATTCATTTAATTAAATTATGTATAAAACCTTCTTGTGAATAATTGTTGTTATAATGAAATTATAATACTTTTGAGAATTTCGTGGTTTAAGTAGTAGATTTGGGTTGCAGATCATGTACGTACATGCATTTCAACAAAATCACTCATCTTTTTTGCGATGTGGCTACTGCAATAGAGGCGTAGAAGCGAAGCAACAAAGAATAAGAAATGTTCAAATGAAACCACGAAGAAAAGTGAAAACGGAACCATCATTTATCAAATCAATTGTGTAAGTGAATAACATTTCTTTTTGGAATAATTTAAGTAACCTTTTTCTAATAAAAAAGGTTTTCAAAAGATTAACAAAACAAATATTGAATTGTTGTTATTTTTCAGGGTTGATTTATTGTGTGTGCGAAATGCAGTTTTCATAAATAAAATAATAATGAATCTCCAACTGAATCGTTTAAAGGCTCCAACAACGAAAATCGGGAGCAGAGGCACATTCAATAACACGGTGGTTAAAATAGCACTTTTTAAAAAATTTTGTTACGAGTACTGATAAATTGCACATTATGTAGTAGAATGTCATAAGCGAGTTATCTGCATGGTTATTTACAAAGGACTCCGAAACTTCTAATTTCATCATAAAAAGCTAATTTTCCTTGAATTTCCTTAGTTTTATGTAAATATATTTTTACAAGGTTGGATTAGATTCTATCTGATATTAATATTTAAATTATAAAATTTCCAAGAAAATTTAAAGATTTATGCCAGTGAAATCAATTATAAAATTCAGTCACTAAAGAACTATTATTAAAAAAGAAGAAAATTACTGATTTTTGTTGGAAAAAAGAAAATTACTTTTTTTTAGAAATGTTTTTCAAGGGTAAAATTGCTATGAATAGCGACTATATTTTTATTGATATTGGTTTCATTTGTTTAATATAAAGATGGATATATTTTTATATCTGATGACACATATTTTATAAATGATGACTGAATTTTCAATAAAGTGGTTTGTAATGTAATTTTTCAATTTTCGTGTATTTTTAAACCAAAAATGAACTAACCTACTATGAAGTGGTACAGAAACTGGTATGATCCTAATGTAAATATAGACTAGTATTTTGAATGTTATGATATTGATTTATATGATGACTAGTATGTCAACTGGTATATTTCTGATAAAGAGACTGACTAGTATGCCAATTGGTATGGTGCTGATGCAGATGCGGACAATTGCCATCTCGTAGGGAATCGCCGTGTTAAAAATACCAGTTGCTAATATGGAAAAATTACAGAAATCGAACTAGTTGAGCCGGTTTGGCAAACTAGTATTTGACTAGTATAAAACTAGCAGAATTGACGGCAGGGTAGGTAAAGAAAAAAGGGCGAGGTCACGTGCCAGGCAATATATCATTTCAATTCATCATAACTCATAACTGATGAGATTAATGACATAAGTATTTATAAGTGGCTTCCGGTAGTGTTACTGGGCTACCGCACCGAAGGTCTAAGGTTTCGACAGTAGTTTGGCAAACTCTCCGAGTGTATTTCTGCCATGGAAGGCTTCTCAGCAAATATTCATCTGCTTTGCAGATGCCGTTCGGAATCGGCAAAAAACTGTAGGTCCTGCAGCATACCACAAATTGATAGAGAAGCTCGGCCTTAATCTCCTTGGAGGTATATATCGCTCCAATTATTATTATTTCTTATGTATTAGTTCTTGGAGCTTAGTTCGATGAATATCCATCCCTGCTTATCTATATAAGTTTTGATTCAGATGTGAGAGAATATATTTGTAAACGTTCAAATTGATTTAGCAATCAACTTGAATGAAACCCGAGGCAACCTCCAGCCGCATCTCACGGTGGAAATACGTTGCTGAAAGGAGGCCCCAAAAAGCCCCTGAAATAACTATTTGCATCGAAGTTGCCTTTCAATGTTCTCTTATCTTAAGAAAATCTAGCTACGCCACTGCAACTGCTTACCTGCATGAAACATCTTATGATGAAGAGCAGACGATTCACTTGAACGTCATAACTTCGTTACTTAATACGTACTCTATTAATATCCTTCTAAAGCATACATATTTACACTCAAACATACCTATTGTGGTAAACTGCAAATACTAAGTTTAAAAATGGGGCAGGCCTAACATAAATTGGATAAATACCAACTGGGTTAATAATCTGAAGAAACAGAAGCAATAAAAGCTTCTTAATTAAGAGCAGCACGCATAACCACGCCCAATGCGGTTTTAGTAAATGTTTTGCTATCAGACGTTTTCGAAGTATTTGTGCGCTGTTTGTTGGTATATTTCTTTTACAGAAGAGGGGAGTAGTTTAAGCAGACTTCTCGGAAAAAAGAAAATAAATAATAAGAATATAAAGGATTTCCCGCTAGGTAGCGCTGGAACTTCGCGATATGTGTTGGAACAGGGTGTATAAAGAAGGAGTCTCCAAAAGAAAGAGTCCGAAAATTCAGTCTCCACGATATACCAAGTCCCAAAGGGACTATGTTGATTGACCATCACTGAGGACACCATAGGGGGCCAGAGAGACTAGAAGAACAATTGGCGCACTGAGATATATCACTATGCCTCTTAAAAGAAGGCCCGTTCGCAACGAGGGCCTGTAGGTTAGCGCTTTCACAAGCCGAAGTGGGAGGAGAAAAGCATAGATATAAAAAACTAAAGTGAAGGAGCAATAATGTACTAAAATTCTATGAAAATATCCGGAGAATGACGGCTTTGGTGTAGAGTTGTGTAGTTCATGAACAAACTAGTTCAGTTGAACGACTCAGTTCAGTAAACAAACGAACTACATCGTTCAAATGTTTTCAACCTCGTTCAGTGATGAGCAATGTTGAACCATCTTTATGTATGACGCTAACGTAAGTAGTTCAAATGCTCTTGTGGCAGCGAGCAATAACAACCAAAGGCGAACTAAATTTGCTATGTCAATCCTACTCAATGTTGGCTTGCAAAAACAGCTTAAGTTAGTCGACATTGGCTCTTATTACCGCAATAAATTTTACCTACCCAACGGTTATCTCCTACCCGAGTTTTAAACCATGGGTTTGTGTCCATGCTTTTTCTTTTTTGTTTCCTGTGCTCATGGATATGCAAACTGATTGAAAGTAAAACTTTGTATTGAATGGCCCAACGACTGAAGGAAGTAAAAGCCTAGTTCACTTTTGAAAAAAGTAATAGTTCGTTCGATCTTTAAATTCAAAAAACGTCCAACTCTTATGGGGTACTGGAGAACAAGATCTTACTTATTTCTAAATAGAAAGATAAGTGATGACCAGAAAACCCTAATCCTTGACGAAAGCTGAATGGGAATATCAAGTTTAGAAATAATAACAACAGATTTCGCTCTAGAGTTCGGTTTCTTATCTCGCGCCCTCTTTAACCTCTGATGATATGTTATGTTACAACTGACACAAGAGGATTACTTGGACCATGTAAAGGTTCGTGCCTTATTTAATTCCTTTCATTGTCGCTGCAGTGCAATGATGGAATTCCAAATACTGCCATACTCGACCCCGGATAAGTCTTGGGGGATATTGAGTAGTCCGACACCGAAGTGACTCCACCTACTTCTAGAAAATGCTAGGAATAAAGGGAATCGATGATTTCAGGTCGTCAACATCGAAGCAACTGCATCAGGAACGGGTTTACAGCATGCTAAGGCGCACAGCGTAAAATCCGACTCGGCAGCGCCCGTCGAAAAGCCGTCCAGCAGTGGTGGATGACCTTTAGTGAACTCAATGAGCTCCGTAGACTGCCTGCAATCCACTCTAGGTCATAAGGATCGCTTTATCCTGCCAGATGTAGAGCTTTCTTAGCTGGCTAGTGTCCCATATCCTCAGGAGCAGACTCATGTAACGGCGAAACCCCGAACTTTCTATAGCAATCCACATCCTGTTGATAAGTGCTCCATTCCCCAAAACCACATCACAAGGGTCGAATTCTGTGCTGTCATGAAATAAGGAATCGTTGACCTTAGGATAGTTTGCCACGTCACTGTGGACGGATAAGTGTTTGAAAATGTGAAAGGCTTCGTCTTTTTGGAAACCGACTTTAACAACAAAATTATATCAGATGCATATATATATAAGAAATTGAACATAGAATAAAAATTTGTTTACAAGTGCTTCTTTGAATTCAATAATCAATTAAGAAGCAAAAGCCTCTCTCGACGAATTAAGATCAAGCTCTGTAAGGCGATCGTTACACCTGTACTGATATACGAGTATGACTCGAAATGATGGCAGAGGGAAATGTAGAAAAATCAGGTGGTCAAAAACCTTCCCACCCTTGGTGTTTCCAATTGACTTCAACTCGCTACGAACGAACAACTTGAACGCTTTTCGCATAGGCGATTTGGTACTAATTCTGAAACTTTTTAGATTTTCTGTTACAGTAGTGGCAATTGTAAGAGATTGTAGCAAATTCCTAGAAATGGGAATTACCGGAAAGCGATTGTAATCCAACCAATCTAAAGAAAATGAAGACATTTGCATAAAAGTGCAATACGCAACATGACAGGACAATCGAAAACTATTGTTGTTTAATAGCAAGACTAGAGCTAACAAACGACAAATTGGATTGTTTATATGTAAGACTGTTTGTTTGTATAGATATGTCTACATCTCACTATGCCTATCTCGGTGCTTGCTCCTGTATCAGATGGAAGATTTTGCTGCAACAAACGACGCTGCCACCGGTTGATTTGATGGGTCAGGTAAAGTTGTGTATGTGCTTTACATGTCTTCATAAATACAAATATAGGTGTATATCTATGTACATATATCTATATTTTTCATGTAACATAAACATCGTTTTCACAGCCAAACTTAAAAATGTTTTGTGCGCGCCGCAATTTTAAGCCAATAAAACTATTATCAATTCGACGCGACTAATTGGTTCCAAATTTATGAACCTGTAAGAAATATTTATGTATGTCTGTACATCGATCGCCTAGTTGCGAAAATTGCACAAAATGCAGAGAGAAACACACATGATCAACAACAACAATCAGTAGATTTTATCGAGCTGATATGTCGACTGTGCAGTTGCAGCGAGTCACAGGGTAATAGTGTGCGAGTACTGCAGGAACCGGTTACAGAATGAACCGAGTACTTGTTTGGTAAATTATAAGGACATTATTATTATTAAGATTATTCCTAAGATTTAGTGGTCAATGGAAATAAGTAGCATCTACAAAAACTAAAAAAACAGGAAATTCCATTCACGGCCATTTGCCTCTAAAGTTATTATAGTAAAACTGAATACACCACTTATATATATCATATTTTTATATAGGATCTTTTATAGCAAGATGATAGTGGTGCCAGAAAAATTAACTCGTTATACCTCTGCAATTATGGTCTAGCAGATATACAAACTGTGGGCTTGAGGGAGCCGGACTGTGACAGCGAAAATGTGGGAAACGGAAAGGTACAGAAAGAGGTGCAAAAGTAATATAAGCGAAAATGTAGGGGAAAGGGGGAAAGCAAAAGTGTAAAGAAAATTTGAAGGAAAAATTAAAGGAAAAGGGACTAGAAATGAAAAATGCTAGAAAAAGGGAAGAGGAAGTGGATAGGTGAAATACGAAAAGTAATCGAAATCTCTACATATAATAAAATTGTAACAGGTCGATGTCTGTACATTGAAGATATTTACGAAAAACTGATAGGAGAGGTCGTTATTGGACCAGCGGAACCCAAATCTACAATTTTTAGAATTTTTGTCTGTCTGTCTGTCTGTCTGTCTGTCCGTCTGTATGATTGTGCGCGTATCACGCAAAAACTACTGCATAGAATTGCATGAAACTTTCACCATTCTATCACTTAACGTCTAACTTAAAATTTAGGACAACTATCATTGGGATATCTCATCAAGTTCCCGAGTTATTGACCAAAATGTGGGAAAAATGTGACCAAAAATGTGGGTTTTTACCATAACGCCCGCGTCACACAAAAACGACTGCATAGAAATGAATGAAACTTTCAATAATCATTCTCTAGACGTCTCTCCTAAAATTTAAGATATCTTTCACCTCGATATATTACCCGCGTCCCAATTTATTGACCTAAATGTGGACCCAGGGTGACTGTATGATTTGTGCTTTTAAGGCGGAACAAAGTTCGGCGGGTCAGCTAGTGTAAAATAAAAATGAAATAAAAAGGAGAAGAGAAAAAGAAACAAAAACTCTTAGGGAAAGAGGAAATGGAATGAGAAAACAAAGGGAACAGAGTTCAGGAAAAGTAAAAATGAAAGAAAAATAGAAGAGTGATGGAAATGTAAATAGAAAAATTGAAGGGGAAAAAATAATAAATAAATAATTGGCCCTCCGAGGAGATAAAGGTCGAGCTTTTCTACCAATTTGCTGCTTTAAGTTTTCGCACAAGTTGGTGGGACCTATCATTTTTTGTCGATTCCGAAAGGCATGTGCAAAGCAGATGCATTTTTGCTGAGAAGCCTTTAATGGCAGAAATACACTCGGAGAGTTTCACAGACCACGGCTGAGGGGCGATCCCCCTTTTGAAAAAACTTTTTCAAACCACTTTTAATGTTACCTGTACCAGGGCTCGAACCTTGGACCTTCGGTGTGGTAGGCCAGCATGACTACTGCCACAACACGGTGGGCGCAGGCAAAATACAAGTATTATAATCCTTAGGATGAGCAGGCAATTTCATAAATCGTGGTGCCGACTTATCAAGCTGAAGTACTGTTGTTACAAAAAATACCAGTGCTCGGAAACTCTTGGATTCTCTTTCTACCAAGGAAAAGCTTTTCCGTAAGAAATCATCAGCCCTAAAATATGTAGGAGAAACTAGAAGCATCAAAGTTATTATTTCATTGTAAGAGGAGTTACGATAGGAAGCGGAATAGGCTCGTTCTTAGGACAAAGAAAGGTATAAGACTGATGTATAGAATGTTTGAGTTAGTCTACCATTCGTAAATCGAAACTGAAATGTCTTTTCTTGGAGTGACTCTACAACATTTCCGAACTTTTCTAAACGGAAAGAATATCTTATTTTATTATGCTTGTAGCGAAGCCTTTTACATGAAAAATGTAATATGCCCCTTTACAGGGTCCCAAATCATGGGTTCTTTTAAGAGGTTCGGGAATTACTTTCAGCCCTGTTACGTTACGTAGTTATACCTTTATTATGGATTTCTATGGTTTTTTGATACACTTTTCGTTTTCCGCATCCGGTTTCTCAATTCAGTACATCACTGCGATATCACCATCGGCGCATGTTAAGATAGCAATAAGCAACAACGGTGGTGCTTAGGCAAAATTACTGTTTTTGACAGTTGTGTGGTGAATATAACTTTACGTCAAAACTTGTTCACCATAGTAAAATATATGTCAGCATAGCGCTCCGCTTTTACTTGTCGAAGTTTCTCTTTAAGAACCGTTTTCTTTATTTGAATTACTTTACTCGAAATCTTTCCCACATTTTATTAGATTTTGACAGTTGCGTGGTGAATATAACTTCACGTAAAAATTTGTTCACCATAGTCAAATATATCTCAGCATAGCGCTCTGCTTTTATTTGTCGAAGTTTGTCTTTAAGAGCCGTTTTCTTTATTTGAATTATTTTACTCGAAATCTTTCCCACATTTTATTAGATTTTGACAGTTGTGTGGTGAATATAACTTCACGTCAAAGCTTGTTCACCATAGTAAAATACATATATCTCATCATAGCGCTCTGCTTTTATTTGTCGAAGTTTGTCTTTAAAAGCCGTTTTCTTTATTTGTATTATTTTATTCGAAATCTTTCCCACATTTTATTAGATTTCGGTGCCAATAAAGATACAGAAAAGGTGCCGGTGAATTCACTTTCAAAACATCCGGAATATGTAGATATGTTTATTACTTGCTCCTTCATAAACAAAATATATGTATGTGTCGTATCTTATAAGCGAATATTTATCAATGTAATTTTCCAAACAGCTCCAGTAGTCAAATGGTCAATGGACTATTCGGCGGTTGCCTTACAACGTAATTGGCTATCAATTTGCTGTGAATTGCTGTTAAATCGACAAAAAAAAACAAAAAAAAATGGAAGAGTAAGTAAATTTGTGTGACCAGAGCACAGTGTAAATGTGAATTTATATCTTTGGGTGATGGTGAGGTTTTGGTATTTCATAATTTAGAAATTAATAAAAGTTTCAGTTGGATTAGCACACTGAAAAGGACATTGGACTTCTAATTGATTTAATTTGAATAACATTCTATATCGGCACAAATGGTATCAACGACAAAAACACACCAGCCGTTCATTCGCGTGGTTAAGCCAACCTACAGCCTGTGGGCTCTTCGAAACTGTAGACAGGAGCTTCAGAGTGAGCAGAGAAGATTTCTAAGTCACGCTCCGAAACATGACAGATCAGTGTTCAAAGTTTGCAGCTCCGGTGGGATATGTGAACAAAGGACGCTGAACTATATTCCTGCTGCTTATAGAGAACACTCGCGGAGTAGATTTCTACCTGACCTAGTTTCTAAGCGGTCATAGATATGGAAACCATGAAGTACCTCAGCATCCTTGAAAGTCTGTCATATAGGCCGCCATGGACTCACGGCCTCTTCACCTGTTTATATAAGCTTTAAAATCCTCTAGTATAAGTGATGAAAGATGATAAGAAAGCACATAATTGAAACAAATGCTTTTCAACAGAGCTTTATGGGTGCTGACTAAACTGCAAAAAGGCTTGCGATGATTGCATTGCATTGAATACAAGGAACAGATAGGGGAAGAAAGCACGGAATATCACGGTGTTTGCATTAGTAATAGTGAGATTTCCAACAGGAACGGTTCTTTAGCAACCCTTACCAACTCTGTAAACTTCTCGTCCTGTTGGTTGTTTCAGCATAGCGTAATTTATAGTGCCACATTTTCCTTTTGTGACATTCAAGCCACCAGGTCACCAAAAGTGACCCCAGCAGAAGTTAAGGCTAGTGTTGGTGGTACATGGGAGATTGGTTACTGGAGGAGTTTTGATGAAGCTCTAGGCGCATACTGACTTTGGGCGATGGAAAGGAAAAAAAACGTACGAGCTCAAAGCATATTCTGGTTATTACCAAAAGTCACATACGAGATTTTAGGGTTTCTGGCAAGCGGCCGATGGATGAAGATGATCATCAATGGAGGGGTCGGTCGTCCGTCTAACTTTTTCTCACTGCTGGGAAGTGGAGAAGTTTCGAAAGATACCACCAAATTGAGAAACTTTTTTAAAAAAAAAATTAAATTCTTTAACAAAAACTAAAAAATCCAATTTTAGAATTTTTAATAATAGTTCAAAATTTTCAAGAAAAGTACAGAATTCATTTTTCCGCTTATTATTACGATTAGTAGTCAATAACTCCTTCAGTTACTTTATTTAATGCCATTATATCACTACTATCTAGCTGAAACTATTAGACCTATAGGCACAATGGCTGCACTCTCTTCTATCTTCTAGCAAAGCAAAAGAAAGGTGGAATGTAAATCATGTCAGAGATTGGAAAGCTAAAAATGTATTTGCTGAAATAATGTTGCTTGGTCTATCGGTCTATCTTCGATAGTGTAAGAGGTTTTTTAAACGAACACGCAACAACAAATGTATTTACTTGCACGTGATATGAAGCAGCACGAAAGCAAGTATTAACAAAAAAAAAAAATAAAAGGACTAACAAGTAAGGAAGTCTAAGTTGGGGTGGAACCGAACATTATTTACCTAGTAGTGATCTATTATGGCATACCAATTTACGCAGGTCTATTTTAATACTTTTGAGTTCGTATTATAAAGCCAGCTGATTGTTTTCAATAAAAACACTTCTGTTGTGAGTTTTGACTGGTAAATTAATCAAAAAATATATAAATATATGGCGCGATATACAACATGTATATCATCAATTTATCAAGCATTGAAGTACTATTAAAAGACTTACTTATGTCTTACTTTGTACTACTCTCATAAATTAAATAAATAAATAAAATAAACCTCCTGAAAATTTTTTTCGTCGAACTTCTCTTCCAATTTGAATTATTTCCTACAAATTGGTGGGACCCACCGCTTTTTGCCGACTTCGAACAGCATCTACAAAGGAGATGAATTTTTGCAGAAAGACACTCGGGGAGTTAGCCAAACCACTACCGAGGGGCGACCCTGTTTTGAAAAACGTTTTCAAACCTCTTTTGCTGTTACCTGTCCCAGGACTCGAACCTTGGACCTGCGGTGTGGTAGGCCGGCAGCCCTACCGCCACACCACGGCGGCCGCCGTTAGTTTATTTGTATATATATAGCTTCCCTACCAACAACTGCTAACCACATTTTTTCAAAATACCAATACATGCACATTTTATGTTTGAAAAATTTGCGTTCAAATAGACCGACGGAGAGACAGACAGACGGACGGAGAGACGGACATTGCTAAATCCACTCAGCTCATCGTTCTTATTATTTTAGTTTACTTATTGATGGGCCCATCTCTTCTTCTTCTCATACTGACAAACATTTCATGTTCATTAAAGGTATGAAAATCAAAAAAGGTATATAACTTCCCTATTGCAGTAGGGTACTAACAACTTGCCCGTATATTTTACTTGTGAGTTATCCGATTTGCTTAGTTTTTGGCAGAGGTGTACTACATACTATTAAGAAGCAGATAACCAATTTGATTGAAATATCTAGTTGAAATTACAAGCAATCGCCTTTGAAAATACCAAAATTTTTATGCTGAAAAGTGGGCGGCGCCACGCCTACTTCTGCAAAATCCACACATATTGTTTGCTTCCGAGTGTTGCTTAGAAAACTTATTATGCGTGCAAAATTTTATTGATATAGCTTGCATGGTTATAAAAATATCGCATTTAACATTTTACAAACAAATTTTTCAGAACTATGTTAAAAAATTGGGCGTGGCCGTTGACAATTTTTAAAACAAACATTTACCTTTATATGTACAAGATTTTTGCCGGAGTTATGGCATAAAAAGTTTTGTTGAATAATCCACTATAAAAGGGGCGTGGGGCGGGGCCACGCAAAGTTATTGTCTATTAAATATATCTATGATCCTCTTCAAAATATTTCGTATAAAAGTGGGCATAGTTCTTAACCGATGTCGTCCATTTTTTTCAGGAACATACCTTGTATTAATATGAGTGTGTGCGCTAAATTTCGGTTCGATATCTTGAACGGTTTTTGATTTGTGATTAATATTATTTCTAATTTTGACTAAATCAAAAGTGGGCGGTGCCACACCGATTTTATATAGCTTTTTCTTGAAAAATTTATTTCCTGCCTTAACATTAATGTCCACACCAAATTTAATCCTTATAAGGGTATTATGTAATCAATAATCCCTTTTTTTGTATATATTTTATATATAAAAAGTGGGCGTGGCTATCATCCGATTTCGCCCATTTCGAATAGCGCTCGGAGATGAGTGCCAAGGAACCTGTATACCAAATTTCATTAAGATATCTAAAAATTTACTCAAGGTATCGTGTTAACAGACGGATGGACGAACGGACGGACATGGCTTAATCAATTTTTTTTTGCTGCTGAACATTTTGATATATATAAGTCAATATCTATCTCGACTCGTTTATGCCGTTACATATCACCGTTACGCCACTAAAGTTAATAATCCTTGTGTGCGTAGCACTACTAGGTATAAAAAGCTATTAACCAACCTCAATGAACGACAGGCGCAAGACGTATTTAGCGGTATATACCTGCATATGTAATATATAAACAGCTCAGTAGTAGAACATTCAAAACTATGAAAGCTGAGTACTTTATATTAGACTCATAATTGAAATGGCTAGCTGTACAAACATCATAGCGAAGAGTTGTTGAAAAGCATGCATCAACACTAATGCAAAATATGGTAGGGCCAACGCATGCCTCCAAACTGGAACACACGAATGACATGCCCAATCCATAAGTAAGACGATCCACCAAATAGTATGACATTTCGCAGGAAAGCATTGTAAAGTGGCAAAATCGCCTTGGCCTTTAATGTAATTATTCACAATTAACAAAAGTGACTGTTATTTGGGTACTGGAACATTGCAATTAAAGAAATTATTTTTTTCTTCAGATATGATTGCAAAATTTACATAAGACTAGTTAAGGGTGAAGCGGATGGAACGCAAAAAAAGAGAGTCAAATTTGACTTATTAGATTCATTGCATACACTTGTGCGAGTCACAAATGACTTATACACTTCCAATGTATTTCATCATATTTAACTCAAACCTGATAAGCTAGCGTATGGGATAAGCTCGCATGTGACTCATTACGCAGGGAACTTAAGTTGTTTCTTTATAAAAATTTCTGTGGAACCGCTTGTGCTTATAGACTGAAACTGCTTACCTTCAGCCTTATTTATGTCACAAAACTAACGCGAAGTTGAAGGTGATGGAAGCAGACCTAGTAAATTCACATTAAAATTGGGTAGTCAATTGATTGGATGGATCTTTCAACCAATAATCATTATTTTAATTGTTTTTAAAAATACGCAATTACTAATGGATTACCATTGGAAAAAAATTAAAAACAATCAGTTATAATATAATTATAATTTTAATTATTTTTAATTTCTCTGATTTTTTTTTATTATTTTGGTGGATTTGCAGTGGATGTCTGTCTGCAAAAATACCAAAAAGTAATCAAATAATAAAAAAAAAAACAAAAACAATTAAGAATAATCAAGAGTAGTCAAACAATCAAATATAATCAAAAGTAATCAAACAGTCAAAAGCAATCAAATATAATCAAAAGTAATCAAACAGTGAAAAGTAATCATAATTATTTTTTTATTGTTTTCTAAAATAATCATTAAAGACCGAAAACAATGGGTAATCAATCATTAGTAGGGTTTTTCAAAAAATTATCGATCAAACCGGTAATCAGTACGATTTGTAATCATTCCTTGAAGGGTCTGGATGGAAGTAACCAACTTTTCAGTGTTAAAATTTAAAGGTCCAATTTATAGAATTGTTTGAATGTAGTACATAGGGACCTGTTATTGGTCGAATTTTAGTTGTCGGGTGTTGCTGTATGGCTAGAAAGGCTAAACGAGTATGTGGCAACAAGACCAAGCATTAGCTGGCTTCAAATTAATAATCGGCCCACCTAAACCATGCCAAGCATCCACTGTTGCCAGATATAAACTTTCAAGGACTCTGTGATTATGGAAATTAATTGTTGTGACATATCTTAGTTGTGACATATCTTTCGAAATCATGTAGAGTATCGAAATGTGTTGAGGTGCCTCTTGTAGCATTCGAAAGATTTATTCTCCGATAGATTTATGGTACTTCCATCGATGCCAAAGGTGATTAGCGAAGAAAATTGACTTTTATTTCTTCCTGGTATGACCACTGTGACTGATTTTATGCCTCGCCCAGGCCATCGAATTTCCTGTAGAGCGGTTATGGCAGACTTTGCATCAATGAATATACCAACTAAAAGTGTTCAAGTATTCATAAAATCAAATGCTTGGCATGGCTGATATCAACCAACAGGGTTATCATAGAAGGCTTTGTGCATCTTTCATTTGGTGTAGTGCTTGCGTGGCGGGTCCCAAGCTGAGTGCTTAACACGACTACGGAACTGTGCAATATTTACACACTTATATAGCGAGCCTTACGAGCTTTACACAGATATAAACATAGTGCAGTGAATTATGGTCCAAGACCTTGGACGTTGGTCCGGAACCGAAAATGTTCCTCTCGACACAAATTTTTTTTAGAAAGCCACCGAAAAATTAAAAAAAAAGGTCGAAAATGATTTGGCCTTTTTAAGGTTAACTATTTGATAAAATTGGATGCCTATGATGTCCTGTTTCTTAATAAAGATAATCTAACGCGGTTAAACACCATTAAATAATGATGACGATACTGCCATAACAGCCCTCTGGAAGCGAACACGGCTTGTTACGGCAGTTTGTAGACCCAGATGTTCTGAAAATGCAAGCTATTCTTATTGGTGTCAGTTATCATTAAAAATAGATAACTGTGGAACTCGATCCTTTTCTTCCCTTCTTGACAAATAGGCATTTCATCAGCACCCAGCTATTAATGATGTTACAAGTTTCAAATATCTAGCCCACCGAGCACTTCATAAAATATTCAACAAGATTTCACACCTTTTGGGGCAAGCAAAAATGCAGATCAAGCGTGACAAGCAAAAACATGGCCAAATGAATTGAAATTTGAGTTATTCTCCTATTTTGAAACAAGCACATATTCGTTTGCTATTACAAATTTCAAATTCTGCAAATTAGAGTTCGTACAAATTGTCAATATAATGCTCGCTATTTATGTCGTATGAATCCAGTTTAAGCTGTTCACTTTAATGGCTAATAACAAGCTAAATCGCACCATCAATAGTTGAGAATGAGCCATGAGATTTACTCAGTTTGCAAGCAAGCAACTGCACCACATCCGCTCTCAGTGTATAAATTTGTTGTTGCATACTGTACTGGCACTCTATCAAACTGCAATCGCCACGGTGCACAGCACCTTTTACTATTCGCCACTCCTCCCCCCCCCCCCCCCTCAAATAAATTCACTAACTCAAGCTTATCTTCAAATGGCTTTAGTGGCTGCCGAAGGTGAAAAACATGTGTTGTAGCAGCCGATAAAAAGCTTGTTAATGTCATATTGATATGAATTTATGGGAACACGCGAATAGATATCGTTTGACTTTATGTAGTGCTGAGCGTGAGCATCGTTGCAGCAAATAAATAAAAAAAATTGTGATATGATTGCTGAAATGGCGCATAAAACAAGTAAAAGCCGAACAGATGCTTGACTATGGCTTGGAAAACGTGTGAAGAAATATTTTAGTTTTGCTATCAATAAATTGAATGGAATGTTGATCCCTACGATTGAAATGGGCACTTTTGCCTTTGGAATTTTTGAATGGACCTTTATGAACTCGTAAATCTAATTGTTCATTGGGTCTAAAACATCTAGGCGGTTTTGACCGTTATGTAGGAATGCATACCAGTCAATAATGTTTCATAAATCCCAGTCGAGAACTCCACCTTTCACCGCTGTTTGATTCGGGTGTCGATAAGAAAATTGTTTGGCCGAAGCTTCTCACAATGCTCAGCGTACCATAGGTATCAAAATTTTTCCGGAGAAATTTTTTCTAGAATACTCCAATAGAAATCTTATTTTCTTTCGACACTGTCCATGATTCCTGTTCATGGATAACGTAAAGGGTCCTCTTCGTTCATTGATATAGACTTTACGTCTTGATTGTCTATTCAGCGTTGTTGTTGTTGTAACCGAAAGGTTTGGGCAGTGTTACCGATATGGTCAGTATTTTCCTGGACAGAAACTGGTTACCTCCGTTCATATATTTTAGTCCAAAGTAGAACTTGTTGGCAAAAGCTTTTCTCGGTAGGATTTCTTGCCTGAAATTATTTTCGCTGTCTATCGCTCACAGCTTAGAAGTTGTAACTATCAACACTGACGTAGGTGTCACAGCCCACGTGCATAGATTTTTTAGCGGATGACAGCAAATACCTCGTCGTGGGATCAAGTTAAAGAAATCACACGATAGAAAGTTGTCTAGTCTGAAGCCTAGTTGGGCATAAAATGAGTCGGAAAGGGGCTTAAAAATCCTGGAGTTGCTGTTCGTGGTGCCTCATGCTGTCATAGATCGGGTTTAACAGCTCGATCGCAATTTTTTAAATGTTAAAAGTGTTGCCCACGTAAGCTAGGTCGATTTTAGCATCAGTTAAAAGGTCGCTGTTAATATTTTTACAGGAATCCGCTCCATTTTGGACCTGACGCCACCCTTTAGTTTTTCTGACATATATTTCCTAACAGTCAACATTGACCAGACCGATATTGATCTGAAGGAAGTGCCCTGACTGTGTGACTAAGCCATTTTACACCTAGCTAATGACGATGCTAAAGCCCAAAAAGCATTATTTGAAATACCATGCTGTTGGCAATTGGTCGCACAAAGCAAGACAAAGAAGGGACTGTCTTGGAGGGTTAAAACGGGTGTGCCATATCAAATGGTTGAGCCGACAGTCGGCTAGTACCTGAAGGTAAAGGTGAAAAAATATCTATATCTCTGCTATATAGATGATGTCTTTCTATCGATACTTCATTTCATTTCATTTCATTTCATTTATTTGCAGTCAATGGAATAAATCCTTACAGACTAAAAAATATTAAATAGTACTTAAATTAGGTGTAGAGCTTAACGTATGAAACTTATGTAACTTATGTACATATAAGGACCGGAGAACTTAAAATGCAGAGTTTAAAATAATTAAAAATTCAGACCTTGGTAGTGTTTTACTACTATCGATAGTATCGTTTATGTTGTTAAATATGCTTACAAATGCTCTAATTAGACATTATAAATATTTGATAAGCCGAGAATTCCTGGACGCTATATGGTAGCACTTAATCACGACTATCGATAGTTTTTCACCTCTAGCTGAGCAGCAGGGGCACAGGATTTGCATTTGACCTGGGTTATTTCCTTATTTATTTAATGAATTACCGAATTACTACGTATCAGCACCAGCCTTTTCATTAAAGCGATTCTTTTTTGAAATGGAACCTAGTTAATGGATGTGTAAAGCTTGGACGCCGTCTAAACGATTTTGACTTTCCAACAAAGCGCGCCACCTGACTCTATCCTTTGCCAGTTGACGCCAATTAGAAACGTCAAGGGATCGCCGATTGTTCTCCACTTGGCTTTTCCAATGGAGTGGGGGCCTTCCTTTTTTTTCTTACCTTCTTTACCTTCTGGGACGGAGCTTCTAGGGCTAAGCAAACATAGCCGTTGGGTTTTGATTCGTTGGGCAATGTCGATGTCTGCGTAGAGCTCATACAACTCATCAAATCTACTTCGGTAAACACCGTCGGTATCGCCTAGGGGCCCATAAATCTTTCGAAGAACCTTTCTCTCGAATACTTCAAGGGCCGACACATCTGTGGCTGTCATCGTCCATGCTTCTACTCCATATTGCAGGACGGGTATTATGAGCGACTTGTAGGTTAAGGCGCATAAATGTGAATTGCTAATATGCTGCTACTAACAGGGAGCTAGTATGTTGCGCAGCTGTCGCTTTCATTGCTTCCTGGTTTTCAGTGATTTCCATCCTCCGTTAGAGGGATTTTGAAGGATTTCTACTTGATATATACTACAATATCATGGGGGTTTCAATAGCTTAGACATATCCACGGATTCCCAGTACCATGGCACACACTTAAGTATGTATGACACACATCAGCGTAGATTTGATTCCCGCTGGAAAATACTTTTAAAGGTACTATTAAAACTCGCCCAAGCTTCTGTTTGTGAGGTTCAATTTTGGTTTAGCTTCTTCCTGTGCCCTCGAGCCTTCGAGCACTTATATTTCCTGGGAGGTTAGTAATAAATACTATCTAGAAGCACTGTGAGTTAGTTTCACCAAAGTACTCCCTTCACACTAAGAAGCAATGAGTCAGCACCAGACGGATGATTTTTCGGTGGATGCAGTGGCTTCGGCACTCCACCAGTCCAATATCTTACTATATAGAAGTAAATCGGCTCGTTCATCTGCGCGCCATCCTTAAAAATAGTGTCCAATGGCCTTCCGACAGCAGCACATGGCGACTGAGGTGGTATTAGCTTTTTTCTCTAGGTTAAGCGTCTATCACTGCTTTAGGAATAGTCCCGAGTTAATTAACCCATTCAGATAGTATCAGTAGCATCCCTCTGTCAAGGTGGTCTAAATTCAGCGATCTTGTACCTAGTCGTAAAGTGAACTAGTTCCGTTTTACTGTAACAGTTAAAGGCGCGAGAAGTTTGGACCCAGATTACTCTCCAATTTCTGTTATGCTACTTTTAGTTTGTCCGAAAAAATAGTGAGACCTTCAAGCACTCCGACTTCCTCTGCTAAAATGACAAATATTTTTTGAATCATTTTGACTTGATTGGACTTGAACCTGAAGAATTCAGTATTTTAGCCGTGTTTCCACTATGCCACGTAGCCAAATTCACCGCATAGACTTCTTTACACGCTTCTACTTTATTATATGCGCATATCAGTTTCTTTGGCCCATTTAGCATCACGTTTTAGCAGTGGCTGAACTGGGCTACATGAACAGCGGCATTGGCATTGGTGCGTTGCTGCCGAAAATTAAATCCGAGCCTAATTGCAGCTAAAGCAAATACCAGCTCATACTTTCTTTGCTAAAGCCACTTCTATACGAAGCTATTAAGAGTTGCTCTTATCATTGTTATTGCTTTATTTACATTCGAGGTTGAAAGAGAGGCAATTTAGGTGTAGAATTCTCGAGTTCAAATCGCATGTAAAAACGCGCCAGGCAACAACGAGCAGGATTTTTTCAGTTTGGTCTGAGCGTGATGAGAAATTTAATATAGCTATGCTGATGTAAATGGCAGATAATAGATTTGCGAACAGCGTACCATGTTGCAACACTGAAAACCTTGCTGATTGCTGTTGCTGCTTGTTGCTATTGTTATTGCTACTCATGCTGTTGTGTTGTTGTTTACTGCTGCTGTAGATGCTGTCGCTGCTGCTGCCGGTTCAATATCAGATTTCATTTCATTAAAGTACATCATGAAATCAATGAAGATGAATACGTCGCTGCTACGAATATTGCATGCAGCCGGAGATAGAAGAAGTTTGTTCGAGCTGCGTGCAAGTAAAAAGAAGTAAGGAAGTCTAAGTTCGCATGTAACCGTACATTATATACTCAGCTGTGAGATTTAGCGACAAAGTTGGAATTATTTTTAATTTGCCTTAAGCAGTGTTGGACGTTAACCAATTAAATTTTTAATTGATTTATTAATTGATTAAGAAAGTAATTGCAATTAAATCAGTTGCAATTAAAGTAATTGCAATTAAATAAATTGATTTAAAATTAATTGTAATTAAAATTTTAATTGCTTGTTGCAGTTAAAGTATTTAAAATTAAATTAATTACAATTGAAACAATTCTAATTAATTTTTGAATTGTATTATGAAGCAATTAATAATAGTTCTTGATTGATTTCATTCAAATATTCAATACAATTAATCAGGGGAATAGAAATTTTCAAGAAACCACGGCACCCGCCTAATAATATACTAGATAGCGGCCGGGTAGCGTGCTTATTGTTAAATTCATAAAAAAATTGTTATTAACAAATTGTTAATTTTAGAGAAACACAATTAATAATTCATTAATTGTTAATTGCGATCATTACAATTGATTAATTGTTAATTGTACACTTTTGCACAATTTTGTACAATTAAAAATTGTTAATTGTAGAAGTTGCAATTAACAACTAATTAATTGTTAATTATTAATTATTTAAACAATTATAATTTGCCCAACACTGGCTGTAAGCCATGTCTGGATAACATTTATACGTCAATACAAGAAACTTAAAGATGTGCTTTGATTGAACTCTTCCCTATCTCTCAGCCTTACTACTACAGCTTTATATACATATGGGCGTGGTTGTCAAACGATTCACTAAATTTTAGCAGCTAAATGGCTTTATGGAAACACGTCTACTTTGGAAGTAAAATAAAATTGATATAACTATATTTTTTGAAGATATATGGCCTATTATATTCACTTATGATCCTTTAAAAAGCTTTTATATAAGAATGGGCGTGGTATTTCACCGATTTATTTTGGACACATAATTTCCTTACTGTTATCTTAGACGGTTTTGGATTTATGATGACGCATAATAACTTTAAACTAGCTTTTCTTACAGGAATCGTCTAGTGTCTTACATTGTAAGATTTTCGTTTATGTGTTGCCACTGAGGGTATTTTTACAAGGTTGCCACCTATATGATGTTTCTTAATTAAGTAAGACAAAGTAATATGGGTATCATGCGAAAGGTTTTACATTTGCAAAAAAGGTAGGTTTACCGGTGACACTTACCACCATCAACGGAAATAAGTTCAATTTAATTTATTTCACATCGCAAAGGGAAATAACGTCCAAATGTTTTAAAAAGAGAAATGAAGTCAATAAAATATTGTCATTGATGCTACATCCCAATTAACAGCATTGCCTATAGCATATAGACAAAAAATATCGCCATTTTTATTTCGAAATCTTCGAGTGCGACGATTTTTTAAACAATTTAGAAAGTTATCACATTGGGTATTTAAAATTCATATCATACTAAACACTGACAATTTAAAAAAAAAACCGTGACGGTGTGCAAATTAAATATTTTAAAGAGAAATAAAGTCAATTGTCCTTATTTCAGTTGATCTTGTTATTTGTCACCGGCTTACCGCCTCGGGTTGCCACCTAATCCTATTATATTTCTGTGTTTGGATATCCGCTATTACCTCAAAAACGATCTTACCCAGTTGGATACACTTTTGTAAATATGTTACATTGCAAGCTGTCGTACTTAAATGTTGCCACTTATTATGCTCTTTACTAATAAGTATCTAGAATAAACTAAATTATACGGCAACTTCGAAAAATGCTGATTAAAGCTCAGATGCCAAGGTACTGGTTAATAATGTTTGTGAAACTATTTCAATACAAGTTGGATAGTTGTTGCAATGTAAATCTGCAGTATAGGTGCATTTTGCGGTTTTCAATGTATTCGATATATGGAAAGTGGGCGCGGCTAACATTCGATTTCTAACCTTCTCAGTAGCGATTTGATATAAATACCAGGGATAATGTGAACGAAATTGAAATAGGATAACTCATCCGCCTAGTTATCGACATAAACAAGTCTATATCTATCTTGATTCAAAATCAAAATGTTCCCTGAGCTATGCGCAGTTGAGTATAAAAATTGGTAAAAAATGCATTGGCTGCATTCAAGATGCCTTAGATTAATCGAATTACAAAAATTTAATTTTTGCTCCCAAACTATTGCTAAGCACCAAAAAAAGCAAATAATGAAAGAGATAAACATTTAATTTTGACCAAGAGTTGAGGGCGCTAGAAACTTTAGTTAGCTGCCCCAGACAACCCAACGACTGAGGTATGCGATATCAACTGCGCCGGTTTTTGTAGTTGTTGTTTTGTATCTATGAAGTATAGCTTTTCCATTGAAGTTTGCTTCTGATTTATGTGCGTTAGTGTTTTGCTTTGTTGTTGAGCTGGGTCACTACAGCCAGATTACGTACCTATCAACCGGCAATGGCTCATGCACCCACCAACGGTGTGTGTCTGCCGTTTGTGCTCCTGCAGCAGCAGCTTTGTACTCGCTTAAGCTGGCTACTCAAAATAGCTTCAAAAATAATATGAAATGGCCGCCAATATCCAATCACTACAAGCCAATGGGCATTGCCCTCCAGTTATTTGCGCGCTCCCATAGTTTTAGTGGGGCAAAGGTTGGCAGCCTACTGGCCAAATAGCCAACAGCGCACGAGAAGCGCCTGAAAACTAAAAAACCGCTATGCTGGCACAAGTTGGCTTCCAAGTATTTTTTCCCGCTGTTTCTCGACTCAGTGGCCACTGCCGCCGTTATTATTTTGTATGGAATTTTTTTTTTTAGTTTCTTGTTACCTTGGATATCGCTCCCAGACATCACTTAAGTACATAAATATATGAATTTTGTAAATTAGTTTTCAGAAAAATAGAACGCTGCTTGCGCAACTTCTTAATGGCGGTACCGTTTTCTAGTTGCAATAAATTCAGGCCAATTGGAGCGTGATTATTAAATGATCATCAATTTGAAATCAGAAGACAGACGCAAACTCATAGCTCATACATATTTGAAGGTTCCTCGAACCAGTGAGAAAATATGGGAAATAAATTAATTAAGAATAAAAAATCGATATTGCTCTGTGTGTATTTTTCAATAAGACTAACGGTGCGCCATCAGGTTGAAGGGGGTGTAGATATATTTTAGGAGGAGCGAGAGTTAGAAAAAATATATATAGAGATTTTGGGGTGGTTTTCATCCCACAATCGTGTACAAGAGCGCAGATACTTCTGGCCAATAAGGTGGAGAAGTATCCTCTGCAGAAGCAATTTCTTCTGACTGGGAGCTCAAAATTTAGCTGCTCACACACAATGTAGGATCATTTAACTTATGATGTGACCAGCACTATAAATGACAACCTAGTAGAACTTAGAGAAAGTGCGGCTAAGGATACGTTAAAGATTTGGCAAAACCTGCTATCCGGTCCCTTCCGTTCCGATATGAGTGAAATTTTTCAGACAGCGACAAGCTTAGTAGGTACGTTGATGAGGTCTAATATTAAATCCTGACAAGGCGGGTCAACTTATTTTCACCATCCTACTTACTTTTTTAGACGCTTGATTTCCAATGACTCTTTGCCTACTTGTTTGAATAGCTAACCTGGTATTGACATTCTCACTTTATAGTAGTGGCTCTACTTCTCAGTCTCACTACTTCTGCGATCTCATATCTATGACGACGAGTTTGACAATGTTACATCGAAATAACAGCGCTTGGTCGGGTAGGAAAACCCGAGTCTTTTCACTTTCTCTCTCCATAGATGTTGTTGTTGTTGTCGTTGTCGCGATAACTCACCCTGCACAGTCAGATTCTACCGGAAACTAGCAACGGGGTTGCATTAGAATGAAGTTGGTGTTAAAAAAGTCTACTCAGTCAAGCATATGATGGGTGACATGAGTCGACACAACACATCGCGGGAAATTCGACACAGTACATTCAGTCTAGATAATTAAGAGTTTAGCCTACTCCAGTATCCAGATCGCATTTGGACCAGAGTGACTCTTGTCTCACTCGAAAGTTCGCTTGCCTCTACGACAACAGGTGGGCTTGTACATCAATGACGGCATTCGCCGGACAGGAGCTGACAAAGAAGTACACCGCCTCTGTATAGATGTTGTTGAGAGCCTGCGGGTGCACTTTTGGATCAAACTGCGTTGTTACTTGTTGTCGGATCTGGTCATAATGTTTATGAAGACGTAGACGTCTAATACCATGTTCACACGTGACCGAAGATTTGATTGGTGACAGTTTCAGATTTCGCGAGGCGAAATATCTAGATATTGTCGAAAGATAGCATATTATTTTGGAGCACAGTTCATTTACTAAAGAGTCAGTTGCCATTATCGTGCCACCGTCTGCGTCGCAAACGATAGTAACACCCTATGGTGGAGGAGGGAGCCTCGAGATGTAGTAATTAAACAAAAGCGTTGATGGAATACCACTCTGTAGCACTACCTGCTTAATCCTACGGGGATTTGATATTTTTTCTCTGAATATCACAGACAACTTAGGCCGACCACTTAGGCAATTGCAGGTGCAACGCAACGCTTTCTATGCGTTTTTGGATGAGACCAAAGTTTTTCTGAGTGTTTATGGCTTTCAATGCCGCGCTGCGCACCAGCATGGGGATGATCGGATAGCCCCAGGCATGTAGTATAGTAAGGGAGTAGGTCTCTAATGTTTTGGCTGCTGTGAAAAAGTTGTGATATTTGCTTGATTCCATTTTCTGGGATGCCAGAAGTAATCATGGAAAGCTTTAAAAGCTTTACCATCCGTAAAGATATTTCGTCGTGGCCTATTCATTAAGAATTTTTGACTTTCCAGATGGCCGCCTCTACCTATGTGGTGGTGATGGAAATGGGTATCTGGTTTATGTGCTCGCTCGAAGCTTGTAATACATACTGTCGGCAAAAAGTGCTCTCATATTCGTTTTGGTCCGATAGAACCTTATCACCGAACGCGATTGTTTTGTTTGTTTTTCGTTTTTGTCGGATTTACCTAGGACTTAACCGTGGACCAGAATTTGCCTACACCAGCAGGAGAATTGCAAGACCTTAGCAGCTCCTCCCACTTGACTCGTTTCTTATAAAATTTATTACTCTCCCGTTTTGCTTTCTCTCTTTTCTCTATTTATCTGCTTCTTCACGTTCGCCCTATTTCCTTCATCGCTATTTCCATGATTTCCATACCTATTCCCATCTCAAATGCTTACATTTCACATCATGATCTCCATTTCCATATGCTACTCACATGCCTAACCATTTCGTCACTTCTAACTACTTACAGCTAAGCGCTACGACAGGTGAACGTGAAAACACAAAAGGTGAAAATCGCCGCATTTCAAAAAAAGAAAAAAAAAAAAACATAAAGAGGTGTTAATAACTCATTTCACTGTTATAAATATTCAAATTAGGCCTGCCAACACATAATCACACATTTATATAGCTCTGAGCACAAATACAAAGTGAAGCCGCACAATGCGCCTACCAAAGCTGCAGTCAAAAAGCGGAGCAATAAAAGAATTGAGGGGATAGGTCGTCTGTTGGCACGTTCAGGCCCACAATGCAGAAGACACCTACGCGATAAAAGCATTTAGCCTTAAAAATGGTCGAAGGTGGAAGATGTACATATGTATGTAGCCATGTTCCCTGTAAGCAGATTTAAGATATGAGCAACTCTTTGTAAATGCGAAACGAGAAAGAATACAAAAACAGTCTAAGAAACGAGGAAGCCATTCGAAAGCAATGGAAATGCTACGACACTAAACACCAGCACTCAACGCTGGCAATATAAATGACATTGGCGGAGACAATAGGCATAAGAGCAGACAGCATCTAAATTGCCATATTTGCCCCATCTTTAGTGGCGACAATTATGCGATACTTTTAACACCTGCGAAGAGATAAGATGGCGAGATGGCCTAACGTTGTCCAGAACGTTGTTTAAATTGTAATCTCTTTGTATGAGTTTAGATGCCCATGATAAGCCTTTTTTGTGCGAAAACGTCGCTATTGAACTGTGAGTGTGAGATAGCAGCCGGTAAGTAAAGGAAAGCTTACAGCTTTGATGAACATGAAGTGTGATAGTAATGTTTGTAAATATAAGACGACGAAGGAGAGATGGATCCATCAATAAGTATGAAGAAATGATTAAGACGATGCCCTTGGTTGATATAGCCATTTGAGCCTGTCTGTCTGTTTGAACGCAAACTAGTCCCTCAATTTTAGTGTCGGAATCAACTAGGTCGGACCAATATAACATCTATCCCCTATACAATAGATTAAGGTATGGCCGTGGGGCTTTTGTGCATGGATTTTATTGAACAAATATTAAAATTGGTAAAAATACCCAAACATCTACTCAAAATGCCCATAGTATGTTTTCATCATACAGGACCACTTGTAGAGCGCTCTCGCGTTTCGCAGAAAAAGCAGGTGCATCGCCGTACTCCGCTCTGAGACGTAAAAGTTTAGTGTGTTATCACGAGGAAGCGGAGGTGACCATCGAGGACCGGCACAGTAAAAAGACCTCCTTAGTCTGGAGTTGCTGGCTTTTGACCTATCACGCTACTGACTAGTTAAATGTACTGGTCGTGCTGTCTCGGTCCTGAATTTAACCAGAAAATCCCATGGATGCCAAAATGTATCAAAAGCGCTAGTGAGAGCTGTTAAAAGTCCAACAAAAGAAGAGAAGAAACTGCGCAATAGAGAGAGAAATAGATCCACCGGAGGTGGGTATGGCGGTAGTAAGAGGCGACTAAAGTCCACAAAATGTAATAAGGTGCAACATGATGGTTGATCCACAGATATGATGCCTCCCCCCTTTGATTACCAGCCTTCTTCTTCCTTACGGAAGGTGGGGGTGAGATGACCTAGATGGTGTACTGGCCACACCAACTCCCTCCCATGATAGTCTGGCATGTACCGCAAGGGAGTACCCGAGCGTGTCGGTTTTATATCCGGCAAAGGACTGTAACTTCCGACAACACTACCAAAAACCTTCGGGGAGTGTTTTTGTCGCTAAAAACAATAACAACAGCCTTACCGAGCTGGAAGTTGAGCGCTTATAATGGACCCGTGAGCCAGCTGGAATTTTGCAGACAAGCCGCGTTGACAGGGCAACCAGAAGGCGGTACGGCCAGGAAGCGAAGGATTGCGCTCCTTGATTTAAATGATGTGGGATGGGTCGAAAAAGTCACTACCCAACTTCGACCAGCTATTTTCAATGGAGGAGAGAAGTAAAACTTGACATTCTATCAAAAATTGCCCCAAAGAAATTTATTGAAAATGTTGACTTTATAATTAAAAGGGTTTATTGTGAAATGGTCGGTGCCCTGCCACGCCTACTTTTTCGTGAAGTTCTGACAAAATTGTTTGTACAAATATAACCGCCGTTCAAGTAGTTAGTACCTACTGGAAATCGAACTTATCTACTTTTTTATACTATTTCTTTATTTTAAAGTATAACGGTTTTCTCCGACCTTAGACTTTCCGGTTTGTTTTATATGTTTCTACAATATTGCCCACAGCTGATTACCTTCTCGCAACTCCAGTATATGAGTGGTACGTGTGACCATAAAATGTGGCAATTACTCGCATTATTTATTGACTTCCTGCTTTTCAATGCCACTGCTAAGCACTGAAGTGTATTGCCAAGTTATACGTACACTGTTGTCCTTAACTGGCTTCCTTTGTGCTACATACACCCAAATCCAAACACGATTTTGCTAGCCTGTGGCCCTATTGATGTGATCCGCTATTTCTTGTTGCTGCTGTTGTTTTAATATTCTCTCAACTGCTATATTGTAGCAGTACTTCAAAAGTGGGGGAGTCTTATTTTGTCCATATTTGCACAGCCAAGTGCTAGTGGCCGAACTGATACGCCGATAAGCACTGTGGCACACTGAACCGCTGCACGTCTACAGCTTATTAGTTATTGCATTATTATTTTGCTTAGTTCGGATTGAGTATAGCTCTGTTTTACAATTGTTACTTGTTCGGCCGCCTTCGTTTGTTTCGCGCCGGTGACTTGAGTTTAAAGCAATTGTAATTCCTGTCATTGTTCTTGTTATTATTTGTTATAGCATTTTTTATTTGGAATTATATGAAAATGGTAAAAACATCCATAGCCACGAAGAAGCTGAGTCAATATTTTTTCACATGTGTTAGTGTATGTGAAGCTCCCGATTGTTTTACCCACTATGGTGCACAGTGGGATTTAGGTTGCTTCTGTCATTGTTGTAGTAATCTTCCAACTAATAGTTTCTGTAGTCCGCAACCACGTCTTGGTTACTTTGACGGTATTCCTGTACCTTCTCTGACCCCGGCTTTTGATTAGTTCTACTACTACTACTCTGAGCATCCTTCAAATATCTTCCTATGATGCCATGGTCTGCGATTGCGAGCAGTAAACCGGACAGATACAGGGTGGCTGATGAAAGCCGCTACCAAAAAAAAATTAAATAACTTTTTTTCTATTTAATGAAACTGGTTAATTTTTTTTTTATTTTGCAGATTGACTTTTACATTTAACAAAAATGGATAACTGGGACACTGAAACAAGAATTTGGATTGTCCGCCGCTATCACGCACTGGAGTCCGTAGTTTCGGTTCAAAGAGAGTATAGGCGCACGTTTGGCGGCAATCCTCCGAGCAGATGGACCATAATAAGACTTGTAAACAATTTTGCCGAGCATGGCACAGTCAACAGAAGACCTTACCATCGAAACCCTTCAGTTCGAACGGAGGAAACAATCGCTGCTGTAGCTGCTGCCATACAAAACAATCCACGTGTTTCGACAAGAAGCTTATCTGCTAAAATGGGTGTAAGCAGACAGTCATTACAGTCAATTATCCACAAAGATTTGGACTTATTCCCATATAAAATTCAAATGGCCAACAAACTGAACGCTGCAGACTTGCCGATTCGCTTGGAATTTTGCCAGAAGATGCTTCAAATGGTGGAAGAGGATGGAAACATGTTGAACTGTCTTTTCATGTCTGACGAGGCCCATTTCGATTTAAACGGCAACATAAACAAACAAAATTGTCGAATATGGAGTGCTTCCAACCCACAGATACTCCATGAGACGGAATTGCATCCACTTCGTGTCACAGTGTGGTGTGCAGTTTCATCACGCTGCATTGTCGGGTCCTACTTCTTCGAAGAAAACGGTCACACCGTTACGGTTACTGGAGACCGTTACTTGAGCATGTTGAGAGAGTTTTTCTATCCAGAATTACGCCGAATGAGAATTTCTTTCAACTCTGTGTGGTTTCAGCAAGATGGTGCAGCTCCTCATATAGCCCAACCTGTTATGACAGAATTGCGACGAAAATTTCCCAATAAGCTGATATCCAGAAACTCCACATTCCGTTGGCCACCCAGGTCGCCTGACCTTACTGCACCTGACTTTTTCTTGTGGGGTTATTGCAAACAGGAAGTCTTCAAAGCAAAACCAACAAATTTGAATGAACTAAGGCAATCCATTCGAGAAACAATTGCGGCTATTCCTGTCTCAACTCTCCAAGCAGTAATGAACAACTTTTTGGTAAGATGTCGCACATGCATCGACGAGCAGGGGGGGCATTTAAATTCCATTATTTTTTAAACTAATTAAGCTATATTTAATAAAATTTAATGAGCTTTAACATGAATAAAAGAAAAAGGAATTCCATACACTGAAAAAAAAATTATTTGAGTTTCTTAATGTAGCAAAATTCATCAGCCACCCTGTATGAATGTTTTGTCTGCCTGGAATATTTTGTCGCTCTTTGTTCTCCAAACATCCTCTCATCTGCTGAGCTTTCTGGTAAAATTGTGGGGTAGTTGCTTTTGCTGCGTTAGAGTCTTTAATTCTTGGGTTCGTATTCACTTTTCGTCTCAATATATTGCTTTCGGGCAATACTTGGCCACATCGTGGAATTGAAGTTTTTTCTTGGCAGGCAAATATTAGAGTGAGTTTAAGGTCAAGTTCTTCTCAGGCTAAGTGTCCAAAACGCGGACGACATCGAAAAGGAATGCGATCATTATCAGATGGCGCTCAGATGGATTCTCTCTATCTCTATGGCGCGATATACAACAGGTATATCATCATAAACCTCCTAAGAGATTTTTGCGCCAAGCTTCTCTTCCAATTTGTGGTGTGCCGATTTGAATTTTCCCTACAAATTGGTGGGACTCCGAACGGCATCTACAAAGGAGACGAATTTTTGCTGAGAAGCCTGTCATGGCAGATGGATTGACGTTCCTTTTTCTGCTGAAAATGTATAAAAGACATTATATATTACGATTCTGGTTTCGGTTTAGGCCTCTAATTAGAATTCGGCTTCAATTTCGATTTCGTTTTTGGGATCTATTTCGGTCTCGGTGTCAAGTTTTGTTTCAATTTTGTGTTGTATGTTTTTGGATAAGTATTCAGTTCTGGCTTACGTTTCAGTTTGGGTTATTGTTTCGATTTCGGTTACGGTTTCGGCTCCCAACAAATTTTTCCCACGTTAAAAGTGGCGCACGAGCTGGTATTCACACTTATTCCAAAAATCGTTCTATAATTCAAGGGTAAACCTTTAAAGTGTCTTACAAGGGCAAAGCTTATGTAAAAATTAAAACAACAAATATTAAATACATTCCCACTGTGCAGTGGGAGGCATCTTCTGCATGCTGTCAAAGCAGTGTAAAACGACAAGTTGACATTTTTGGCATAACAAAAAGTCAATTTGTTTTATCTATTGTCAAACAAGGCAAGTAACAGCATGTAACAAGCCAGGCTCATACGTACATACAACTATGAATGTAATACATATACATATTTTAAATCATATTTTTTAAATCCATACTGCTTGACCAAACTTTGCAGCTGTTTTTGCTATTTTTTTTTTTCAAAAGTGTTACACAATGCCGCTCTAGAGGCGGTATTGCAATATAAAAGAATAGTAAATTCAAAAGCAGAAGTAGAAAGAGTTAGATATATGTATGTATTAGGGTGAAAAAAGAAACAGAAAATTAATTGCTTATATTTTTTTTATTTTTTGTTATTTCTTTTTCTTATTTTATATTCTTTTATTTTATTTTATTTATTTTATTTTATTTTATTTTATACTATTTTATTTTATTTTATATTATTTTATTTTATTTTATTATATTTTATTTTATTTTATTTTATTTTATTTTATTTTATCTTATTTTATTTTATTTTATTTTATTTTATATTATTTTGTTTTATTTTATTTTATTTTATTATATTTTATTTTAGTTTATTTTATTTTATTATATTTTATTTTAGTTTATTTTATTTTATTTTATATTATTTTATTTTATTTTATACTGTTTTTTTTTTTAATTTATACTGTTTTTTTTAAATTTTATTTTATTTTATTTTGTTTTATTTTATTTTATTTTATTTTATTTTATTTTATTTTATTTTATTTTATTTCATTTCATATTATTATATTTTATCATATTATATTATATTATATTATATTATATTATATTAAATTATATTATATTATATTTTATTTTATTTCATTTTATACGGTTTTTAATTTATACTGTTTTTTTATTTTATTTTATTTTATTTTATTTTATTTTATTTCATTTCATATTATTATATTTTATCATATTATATTATATTATATTATATTATATTATATTAAATTATATTATATTATATTTTATTTTATTTCATTTTATACGGTTTTTAATTTATACTGTTTTTTTATTTTATTTTATTTTATTTTATTTTATTTTATTTTATTTTATTTTATTTTATTCTATTTAATTTAATTTTATTTTATTCCATTGCATTTTATTTTATTTCATGTTATTCCATTTCATTTCATTTCATTTCATTTTATTTTGTTTCATTTTATTTTATTTTGTTTTATTTTATTTTATTTTATTTTATTTTGTTTTGTTTTATTTTATTTTATTTTATTTTTTTTATTTGGTTTTATTTTATTTTATTTTGTTTTCTTTTTATATTTTATTTTATTTTTTTAATTTAATTTTATTTTATTTCATTTTATTTTACTTTATTTCATTTCATTTTCTTTCCTCTTATTTTATTTTATTTCATTTTATTGTATTTTATTTTCTTTTATTTTATTTTATTTTATTTTGTATTTTGTTTTATTTGATTAATTTAATTTAATTTAACTTAATTTAATTTAATTTAATTTAACTTAGTTTAGTTTATTTTTTTTTTAATTTTGTTTAATTTAATAAATTTTTTGTTTAATTTTATTTTATTTAATTTTATTTAACTTTATTTAATTTAAATTTATTTTATTTATTTTTAATTTTATTTTTACTTACTCTATCAGGAATTGCTCATCATAACCTGCGCTTAAATCGAGTGAATGATCTTTCATTGATACATTTCAAAAGTATCTAGTTATTCATGAAAACCCGAAATAAATTTTGTGCCGACCTTAGTGTGCATACTTACATGTATAAAGAAGATGCTTTAACTGCATTCAAACCGAGTGTCCATTCGAGTTCGTTTCTTGAGTCTTTCACTGTGTTGATAGCAAGAAAGCGCTGCAACTGCGAAACAATAGAAACACATGTGAATTGCAAAAATCCGTTACCGTTGACAAATACAGACTGCTATTGCCTTTTTGTTTACGATTCGGTTTGTAGTTTTATTCTTTTCATGAGTTTTTTAACTTTGTATATGACTATTATGCACAGCAACATATGCGCTTCTTCATAAGTTGTGTGTTATATTTTACGCCTCCTAGCTCCAATTCTAAGACGTTTAGCTCTATTTTGATTAATAAACTTGCCGACTCGTTATAATTGACAACAGATTCCAGTGCTGTTTAGCGTTTTGTGTGTCTGTGCAGGAGCTGCTTATACTTGGTTGCGCGCATATCGTTCCATTGTAAAAGACACTCATATATAAACACAATATCAGAAAATATTTCGTTTTTAATATTTAACAATTGTTCTTAAAAATATCAGCTTAATGCTTTAAGATTGTAGAAGTTATGATTTATATGTTCATTGAGCTACTTAGCCATGAGATGGCAATGATTGCGCTTAGTAAAAATTCAAAAATGGTGCCTGTCGATTCTCTTGGCATATGTCTCCTCTAAAACTAGCTATATAGTAGTGATATAGTTACTGTAGACTTACCAGGTCTAAAGCCAAAATGATAAGGTGGAACCAATTGGAAGACGATGTGCTTCAGTATTTTAAACAATGCGTTGGACAAAACCTTATATGCTATGTTGAGGAGACTAACTCGGTAGTAGCGGGATTGGTCTAAAGGATCGAAGTTCTTGCTTATTGTGTAGATAATACTCAAGTTATCATCAGCACTCGCCCTATCATATTTTAAAAACTTCCTGCATGCCCCACAACAAATCTTCATATCCGTGTTTTAGCAGATCTTCGGTTGTTCTTCCTTGCCCACTACAATTTCCAAAATGGCATTAGGTGATGAGTGCGAAAGAGTTCGCGTAACTCTGTTCTCAATAGAACCCACAACAAGTTCCCACTAACAAATGCTATAGGTATTTGAAGATAGCTGCTCTAAACGGCAATCAACTGTGTTAACATCATTGTGCCGTTGGCTATTTCCACAGCTTCCGTCGTTAGCAGATTGTGCGTCATTTGCAACAATGAGCTGCAACGGCTATTGCAATCCCGACTGCAGACATAACAGAAGGCAGATAAAACGTTGAGTTTTCTTTTTTTTCTTATTGAGCACTTTCCTGGGTTTTCAATGTTTGTTTGTAGATCTAAAATACGACCAATCAGCGCAACGCCAATTCCCCTCAGGCATTTGTTGTTTTATTACTTTGCTACCGTGTGGCTGCAGAATAGCCCAACAACACATTGCATGAATGAAACTTGTTTTTAAGTACATTTTGTAGTGTCAGCGTGCAATGGTGTTGCAGTTGATGTTTGCTCGGTCGGTTGTTAGTTGTGACTGAGCGTATCGTTCAAGAGCAGAATGTTTGAGTAAGAAATTTAAGAGGCGGTTAAACTTGTTTTAGGAGTAAGATAAATAAGACATATTTGTATGTATGAATACAGCTAATTTTAAATAAAAATATACCTAAGCTCAATTTTAGACTAAGTGTAGCTTCTGAGAACATTCGTCCACCCACTGTTGGTTAAATTTCAGCCAGCTCTTTTGATGATTCAGTATGCCACATATCTTATCTCAATATTAGCTTATAGCTCCAGCTTCTGGAGGAGCCACGGCTTCTACAATCTTTTCGAAGTGTACGCGTGGGACTATATAGTCTAATTTATTGATCTTGATGAAACCGTGTCTACTTTAATCACTCTCACTGCTGTGTTATGTTGTATTCCCAAAAATTATTTTGAAATATGCACTCAGTATTTAAAACTTTCAAGGACTTGGTCCATAATTAAACCAGCAAACAGCTTTAGAAATCGAGAACCACTCCTTGCTAACAACTGCTTCATTCGACGAACAAAAATCGCGCTCATAAGTTCCTCTTAATATCTGTCCTTATGTACACCTCGCAGTTATGGAGAGCTCAGAAAGCATATGGGACGGGCCAGATTTCACAGCAAAGGCGAAAGTACTCAACTTCCGAGCGCCCCAACTAGGATAGTCTTCTTTATATTTAGCTGGTGCAGCATTCTCAGTCCAGGTGCAACCTAGGTAAATATATAAACCGCTTAATAGGTTTGAAGTGGCCGCTGTTTTGTGGCGGTCATGGTACAGGTAACATCAAAAGTGGTATGAAAAAGTGGTTTCAAATCGGGGTCGCCATTAGTCTGTAGCTTGGCAAATTTTCCGAGTGCATTTTTGCCATTGAAGCCTTGTCAGCAAAAATTTATCTGCTTTGGAGATGCCGTTTGGAGTCGCCAAAAAATTGTAGATGCCTCCAATTTGTAGGAAACAATTCAAACCGGCACACCACAAATTGTAAATCTATTCCTAGGTTTATGATGATATATATGCGTGATACATTTAATTTAATTTAATTGGTTTGAGTAAAAGCGATGCCAAAGTATTAAACATCTTTAAAAGCTAGAAAGTGTTTTTTATCAAACAAAGGCTTTAAACAAATTTTATTTTGCCAGTTGCGCATGCGCTTTCTTTCATCGCTCCGCCCACAAGCAGACGTTAGCAAGAAAAAAATAAGAGAAGTTGTATTGTGAGTCCGATGGAAAGAGAAAATATTATAATACCACCACCATATTGTGTGAAGAGCAAATTCATTTCGTAAACAAATATATTCTCTTCACGGCGAAATAATTACCCGTGATGAAAAATTAATTTCCTAAAGCCATTAGGGCTGAACACACGACTGCTAAGCGCACAACTTTATCTGCAACTATGAAATAGTACAAATATTAAGCGCAAACGCAGATGCGGATAAAAAAAAAACACGGCTAATGCTTCCCATAAGAATAATGTGACAGATGGCGCTTTGCAGTCGCCGTGTTGAATGTAATCAGGCTTATTCTCTCAAAATAAAAAAAGGCGAGTGGTATTAAAACCAAAAATGAATCTTTGATTAAAACTACACTCTCTTAACACACATCATTTTAGAGCACACTCCGCTAAAAATCTCCGCAATTGCTCTGTGCAGCATGTTGCATCTACTTGTGTTGCACTCGAAACACCACCAACAACCGCCAATTGATGTGTTCCTATTCCAACTTGACACGCCGTTAGTGGCTATGTTTCATTACCGTGGAACAGGCATTATTCGCCTGCGAGTTGTAAGTGGCGTCGGTTTACGTTTCGGCTATTTATGTGATTTGTTACGCGAATAAGAATAACGGCAGAAATCGTAAAATACAGCTACACACTTACATACATATGTAGCATGTTGATAAGCAAGTGTCACGTTTATTTTGTTCGCTAGCTTAACAACAAGTGTGAGTTCCTCATTTGCTCCAAGCCCAAATAAATCAATCGGAGGAAGGAAAATAAACATAATGATTAAAAAAAGTAAAAATAAACTGCGCAGCTGAAATGAATTAGAAGAGTGTAAAATGAGTTTAAAATACAAATAATTAGGATATTCGTTTGATGTACTATGCTCTACGTGGATCGGGGTTGATCAGTGTTGAATCAGTGTTTCTTAAATGGCATTTGTCTGGCGCTTATTTTGTTGAATGACGTTCAAGCGAAAATTTTTGTTTAAAAACAAGCTTTCATAAATGGCCTAAAAACAATAATCAGCAGAAAGACACAGGTAAATATAAAAACTTTTATATAAAAACAAGGGGGTCCTTATATGTAAGGAGAGTTTGTGCTTCCCCACAGCCTAATTGAACTCTCTAGGTTGTGTAACATATAGCTAATACTGTTAGTGTCCTGGTTTCGAAAACTTCAGCATATGAAACTTCTAGATTTCACGTGCCATCCAAGTTATTGGTTCAAAAAGTTCCTTTTATCAAAATCATATTCTGATAATCTGCAAATACAGGGCCCTCACTCCGGAGTTCTATTCGAAACAAAATTTGTTCGCTTTCGTCTGATTCGTACTCTGTAAGAAATTTTCGAGTAGAAGGCATTCGTTGTTCGAGTTCCATTCTGTTCCCTTCGAATTTGATTTATCCCCCTTTTTATTGTTGACAATTTGATACTCACTACTTCGAAAACATATGCCACAATGGTCGAAAGTTAGAAAATTCTTTTCGACAACAACTTAGCGAACGGAAATCCACAAAAATGTATTTTCTTATGATTATAATAAAACAATTAATCTTTTTTTTCATCAAGAAGTAATTTTTATAGCAGAAAGAGTTAAGCAATCGTTGTTGACAGAAACTAATTAAAGAAATATAGGTAAAAATTTAACCAAAGAAATTTTTGGGATTAGATTATTTAAAAAAATAAAATTTTATTTAATAAAAATAAAAACTACTTGTGCAAGGACTTACGTTCGAACCAGCAACCACACGCGTGGTAGTCGACATTCTTATCACCTACGCTACCGCGACATGTAAAACTGCGCTGCCTAATATCGCACTTGAGACTTATGCAAAGTGTTTTTGTATTTTGCTTTGCGGTTGAAATTTGTGAAACAGTGATGCCTACTATTATGGAATATTTTCTAAAGTAAATTCTAACGAGCTACAGAGTGCCTATGTGTATAAGAATCGCTTTTTGCTTTCGAGTAGAACGGCCTTTCGAATAGAACTACAGAGTAAGGGCCCTGGTACTGAGCTGTATATATGTATATCTAAATCTATTGTGAAGTTTTTGAAAATAAATGTTGAGCATTCGTGTTTCCTTAAGAGCTCCGCTAATACAAATCATTTTGGTTCTCTTCACTTTAGCGAAAGAAAAAAGTAGTGCTTCAACCAAACCTCTTACATATATCTCTTTTACAGAGTGAGGGCCCAGGAGTGGACTATTGTAATATTTTGCCCCTAGTTCGAATTTATCTGTCGCACTTATTGTCGTTGCTCACTTCCTGTCTCTCCTTCCTCACTGTGTGTATTTGCTTATTATTTGTTGTTGATGATGTTGCTGCAGTGATATATGTGGATGCGTTTGTTGTTGTAAATTTAATAGGCTCTAATTAAATTGCATTAGTATTTTGCGGTTGTGTTTTATTGCGTTTTTTGCATCGTTCTGAGCGTTCTAAGTGTCATAGCTGGTGGTTGGGAGTAAACATGTGGCTTTACGCATTGCGGAAGAAGATGGAACATCGAAACAGTAATGAGCAGAGGGAATAAGTATTTAATTTTTAGCATATGCGGTTTTATAGGTTTGTGTGACATGGGTCGAAGATATGGTTTTAATTTGGAGAATAAAAGGAAGGAACTGCGGCATAAGAGCTCTCCTTGAATGAACTGGAATCTCTACATACAAGGTGGCGTAAAAGTAAGCTTCCGATGTTCAGCATATCGGTTGTGGCACGTGCACCGTCTTGTTGGAACCACATGTTTTCCAATCCCAATTCATCAAGTTGCGGCAAAAAGAACTCGTTGATCATTGCTCTGTAGCGCTCACCATTCACAGTAACCGTTTGGCCCCGACCGATTATTGGTCAAATAAATAGTCAGCAATATTCCGCGTTCTGGAGCAGTGTAGCATAACATTGTTTATTAACGTGTATTTCACATGTGTTTACTACACAAATGTCAAAACAGAACTGACTTTAGGGGCCAATCGCAAAATTTATAGCATTTTCTGATAGGAGGATTACTTTTGCGCCACCTTGTATAATAAAATTGTATAAGGTCGATGTCTGTACATCGCAGATATTTAAGAAAAATCGATAGCAGGGATCATTATTAAGCCAATAGAAGCCAAGTCAACTGTTTCTAGAATTTTTGTCTGACAGATCAAAACAGTTGGTAATAATCGTCTGATCTCGTTCAAATGCTCAAAGTAGATAGAGGATGAACAAGATGTGAGTTGGAATGACGTTGCAAAGCACCTATTTTTCAAAATAATGCATTCAGTTTTTTATACGTTCCTGCTCCATGATATTGCTATCGTTGTCAGCACTTGTTGCTTGATCAAGCATTTTGAATGTTGATTTGTGCATGGTGAACAGTTAGAAGTTTCTCCAGTCATAGAATGCGCGCAATCAATGAGCCAACAAATGCAGGTGAGAAGCTTAAAGAAAAAGTGACCGAGCAAAAATCAACAACAACAAGTATACGCTGCCGATCGGTCAGTGAGTTGGTCAATTGCAGCAATCTGGTGATGAGTCTGGCGTTGTCAAAAGTCATTTTAGCAATGCTTCAACTGAGTAAATTGATATGAAACGATACGGTTGAGTATGATGCATAGCGCAATTCCAGCGGCTATTTTCTTTGGCACATTTTCAAAGTTTTCATGTAAAGTGCTCGCTTAAGTACCGGTTTTAGGTTGAGTGAGTGCCGCGAAAATGGTTTGTTGGGCGAGATATAACTGTATCGTTACGTAGCAATCATCGTTTGCGGGGAACAGCCCTACTAGACAGGGACCAGTTAAATGGTTGGTCAGATAAGCCCTCGGCCTGACTTGCGTTTGCGTTATTTTTGCTTATTTTTCTCAATTAGTTTCTGAAGAGCAGTGTGCCAAATCTAACCATGTGTTTGCTGTCCGTGTGCACACGTACAGTATATGGCATCCCTTTCTTGCGCATGTAAAACCACATCTGTCTGCACTCTTCACTCTCATTATCCGTAATGAAAAGTTGGGTTAGCGCTAACAGTCAGGTATAATGCAAACGCACGCCACCGCTAATGGTTATGAGTACGGCAAACATGCGCCAGGCCTAATGGTTATGAATAATGGAAACTTCATATATAGCTAACAATAAAAATACAATTGGGTTTATTATTAGATTTGGTTTTTAATGTTTAATATAATTTAAAATTACACAATTTTCACGTTTACAACAGTCAATTAGATCTATAAATACATATTTATACCACTAAACATTTACAAAATATAATTTCACTCCATTTGCCGCAAGTTGAAAATTCCTTTGCTCGTCCACCTGAAAATATGAAAATTTTTGTGCATACAAATATAAACCCGGACTTTACTTGTTTAATAACAATAATAAGCACTATATACTTGCCTTATCTAGACGTATTACTTGCAATTTCTTTGCAAAACTCCTTATTAAATATTTTATACATTTTTTTACGACGCACTAACATTTCACTCACAATACCTAAGAAGAAGATACACAAAGAAAAAAAAAACTTGACAGAAGGCTTTGTGTGTGTTAGTAATTTACAATTTTCGCTTGCATGTATTAGTGAGTGTGGTTAGGTCCGTCTAGTAGGGAGGCCTGTAAATGTTTTTACTGTCAATGTTGACTTCTTGATGCGCATTATTTTAAATCCATTGTAGTAAAAAAATCCAGTGGATGCAAAAATGCTCTCGCGGTACTTTGTATAAGCAGATGGACCATTTTTTCTGAAATATTTGGGTAATTTCAAGAAGACGTCTAAAATATTGAAACGACTACTGTCGGAAATGGTAATTGAGTTGGCAGATACGGCACATGGGAAAAGTTATTTTGTTCATAAAAAAAAAGTTAAACAATATAAAATAAAATAATATAAAATAAAGTAAAATAAAATAATATAAAATAAAATAAAATAATATAAAATAAAATAAAATAATATAAAATAAAATAAAATAAAATAATTACAACGTTATGCACAGCGATGGTATGGGATGACATGTTTCGAACTGCCCAGCTTCTCATCAGACCCCTTCTCGGACACTGAGATACGAACCCAAGTGTCTGCACCAAAGCCGCTGTTAGAGTACTCTAACAACTAAGCTATGATGCCCTGTAGCGTCACGATGCATTTTTCCTCTAATGTGCCATTTGCTTATTCCTTTTATACATTCTTTGGTACATATATCATCTAATATCAATTAACAAACAAAACATAAAAATTCGAGCTTTGCTCCAACAACAATCAAAATAAAATAAAATAAAATAAAATAAAATAAAATAAAATAAAATAAAATAAAATAAAATAAAACAAAATAAAAGAAAATAAAATAACACAAAATAAAATAAAACAAAATCAAATAAAATAAAATAAAACAAAATAACATAAAATAAAATAAAATAAAATAAAATAAAATAAAATAAAATAAAATCTTGGATTTAGGCTCTTTTGACCACTTTTCCAACCCAACGTTTCGCTAGACTTCCTAGCTTCATCAGGGGTGATCTATTTATTTTAAAGAACAACAAACAAAAACAACAATGACAAACAGCAATAAAACTATCTGAGACACTTATTAACAAATCTACGTATATACTTGCAATAACATTCAAACACAACACACAGTATGTTTTCTTAAAATCTAAAAACTAAAGATAGTACCATCATGGTTTGGTATCATCGTCAAACTAAATTATAATTATAAACATAAAAGGTAAGCTGCTGCAATGTTTTGTGTATCCTCCTTCTTGTTTACCGTATTTTCTCTTTTTTCTAATATTCGCAAACTCTCTAATGTATACCGAGCTCTCCCGTATTTGTTGCGGTCTATTATCTTCGTGTTCGCTAGATCAGCTGTATGACCACTAGGCATATAACTTTTTACAATTTTTGCAAATACGAAAAACGGCATACCATAGTCGAATAGAGCATAAAAAAGTACCCCCACTATTTTTTTTTTTTGCGAAATTGCAAAAAAGGTTCCGCGCAAAACGAAATTACTTTTTTATCAGAACTGCTGAAAAAAACAAAAAAAATTTTGTAAAGTGTACACGTTTTTCTTCATAATAATAGATATTTATTTAACTAATAATCTTCCTATTATTCCAAACGCCTTTTAATGGACCTCAGGGAAGTGCCCCACCCACCCCAAACTAATTTTTCTTCAGAAAATTCTGATTCAATATAATAATAACACAGCTGTGCGCGCGACAATGTCTTTACATCTGACGAGACGAGAGCGTAGTTACATACTTCTTCTCTTTTATTTAATGTTCTCTATGCAAGAATGATAAAAGAAAGATTACGATAGTTGAATGAAATATATATCGTGGGGTGACAAGTAAAACTCATTAAGTACACGAAAAAAAGTGTTCGACGCATTGAGGTTTTAAGCACATTTTCTCGTCAAAATTCCACCAAGCCCTCTTATTTAATCAAGTCTTCACTTTTATAAAACCCGCCCGCTCCAATTAGGACCCTCATTACCTCGTTTTTCTGAAAGGTCACTAAGATATAATGCGTTTTATGCAGAAAAAGTCGTTTTTCCGAGAAATGTACTTAATGACTCATTAATAATGAGTTTTACCTGTCACCCCACGATATATAAATACAAGAAATTTTACTTCAGTTGTGTGATCTTAAGCACATTTGTTTTATCATTCAATTAATCGGGATAATTAAATATTGTTTGTGTAAAAATGTTTAAGACAAGTGCTAAAAATGCCGAACAAAAAAAAAAACTGTTGAAAAACACTCTTAAAAATGAAAGCTGGTGCTTGCATTTTGACGGGAAAAAAATTGGAAAGAAGGAATATCAGGTCGTAGTACTGAAAAATGCTTCTAGGGAAGTAAAATTAGGTGTACTAGTTCTGAATGATGGAAAAGCGTCGACGATATTTCACGGAATAAAAGAATTATTATGTGATTTCGACTTGTTGGAATCAATTAAAATGATAATTTGCGATACAACCAGTGTGAATACTGGCAGACACCATGGTGTTGTCACTCGCCTACAAAATTTTTTGAAATCCTTTTCATTGCCCGCTCCACAGTATATTGGTTGTCAACATCATGTGCTAGATTTGATGTTAAAACATGTCATGGATGAGCTTTTAGAGGGAAAAACATCATCGCCCAATATTTGATACAATTTTATTTCAAATTTAATAGAAAATTACGATGATCTAAAAAAAGAGTATGAACAAAATAAAGAGTTTATTAAGGTTAAAAGCATTAAATGGCGAAATGACATGCAATACTTATATGAATTGATCGAATCTTTTAAATACTTCGAGAAAAATGGACGTTTTCCCTACATAAAATTTAAAGCAATACCAGCACTCAGTAATGCCCCTTGGAATTCTAGAGCTATTTTGGCACTTTTAGCCTTTGTACTTATTCCTGAATATCGTTTGCAATTATATCCTATTTGTAAGTTTGTGTGCGGTGCTTGGAGCGAAATCTGGTTTTCCGATCATACTTTCAACAAAAATAATTTCGCCACACTACAGAAATCATTGGCCGGCTTCACAAAAGCAAATGAATGTTTTCTCAGACATTGGGTAAATAAACCATCAGCTATTGAGGAAGCTCAGCGAAGTAACATCTGCGCAGAGCGTGCAATTAAAATTGTGCAAGACATTTTACCATTGTGTAAATCATCACATACTTTAAACTTAAAACTTATTTCATATAACAATTGACAAAAATGTAAAAATAAAAATATTAAAAAAAATTAAAAAAATAATCTGACTTTTTTTAGAAATCCATTTTTGCGCGGAACGTTTTTGAACCGAAATCACCTAAAAAAGTGATATTCATTACTTGTGGTGGTATGCCAAATTTTTCGTCAAAATTTGTTATATGCCTAATGACCACTTGTTGTGATATGTTGTGATAAGGCAGTTGAATTTCTCTTATTGTTTATATCGCTTCCGTGCTCTTTTAATCTAACGCCGAGTGTACGTTTAGTGGTTCCTATGTATACCCTGTTGCAGCTTTCATTTTCCTTACCCTGACATGTTATCTCATAAATTACATTATGTTGTTCTAGTTTATCGATCGGGCTTTTTGTTCGCGTGAATATGTTAGCTAATGTGGAATTGGATTTATATGCTAATGCTATGTTTTGGTTATTTTTTGCTATTGCTTGGTTGATGTTTTGAGATAGTTTGGGAATATAGGTTACACCGAAATACTGCTTTATTTGATTTTCTCTATGTATTGTTGCTTGGTTATGTTTATTGCGTGTTTCTCTTATGTCTTGGTCAGTTAGATTTTTTATTAGGTTGTGTGGATAGTTATTATTTTTTAATATTTCGTATATTTTTTGCAGATTTTTGTTCCAGTATTGTTCGTCGCTTATGGTTAATACTTTGTTTATTAGGTTTTTTGCCGTATTTATTTTGTACTTCATTGGCTGACAGGAATGAAAATTTATGAGCCGACCAGATGATAGAGGTTTTGTAAACCAGTCAAAGGAGAGACGCGAATATTAGAAAAAAGAGAAAATACGATAAACAAGAAGGAGGATACACAAAACATTGCAGCAGCTTACCTTTTATGTTTATAATTATAATTTAGTTTGACGATGATACCAAACCATGATGGTACTATCTTTAGTTTTTAGATTTTAAGAAAACATACTGTGTAAGTGTTGTTGTTGCGTTTTAATGTTATTGCAAGTATATACGTAGATTTGTTAATAAGTGTGTCAGATAGTTTTATTGTTGTTTTTGTTTGTTGTTCTTTAAAATAAATAGATCACCCCTGATGAAGCTAGGAAGTCTAGCGAAACGTTGGGTTGGAAAAGTGGAATACGATCTTTTATTTCACTTCAAAACTAATGGTCAAAAGAGCCTAAATCCAAAATCTAAATAACACATAACTGACCGGAAAACATCCAAATATAAAATAAAATCAAATAAAATAAAATCAAATAAAATAAAATAATATAAAATAAAATAAAATAAAAAAATAACATAAAATAAAACAAAGTAAAATAAAATTAAGTTAAATAAAATTGAGTAAAATAAAACAAAATAAAATAAAATAAAGTCAAGTAAAACAAAATAATATGAAGCTAAAGCAAATGAGTAGAAATAAATCAAAATTAAATTAAATTAAATTAAATAAAATAAAATAAAATGAAATAAAATTAAATAAAATAAAATAAAATAAAATAAAATAAAATAAAATAAAATAAAATAAAATAAAATAAAGTCACTTTTTGAAACTTGTTTTTATGGTTGACAAAAACAATATAAAAATGTGTTTGAGCCAGGTTTTCGAAATCCTAATAATTTTCAAAGTTATTGCCATAAACCTATTTTCGAAGTTCCCTATTTTTTTGTGCAAAAAAATAAATATGCCAAAGTAAGAAAAGCAGTTGGGAAGAGGATACCATCTTGTTTATATATTTCAAAAATGAGCAAATTAGGAATGGTAAGTCCCCAGAAGTTGAACAAAAACTTTGGAACTTCGAAAATATCTGTATAGCTATCGCTTTGAAAATTATTCGAATTTCGATAATTTGTGAAATACAAATTTTTGTTTAGTCGTTGTGAGCCGTACTACAAAATTTCATTAAAACACAAGACCTTGGAAAAAAATTTTGGTGGCTTATTTCACAAATTTTTACCCGGCTTCAAGTATCCTCTGTTTGTAATTAATACATTACTCATTTTCTAATCTTAGAAACATAAAAATATGAGAATATCACAATTATTTATCAACTTTTATATACTCAAGCTAACTACGCGCATACTCATCGCTACTCATATTTTCTCAGAAAAGGCCTAAGCCTCATTAAACTACGGTTATAAGAATATAAAAACTTCGGTTTATGGCCAAATAACCAAATTGATGGTCAATAAACATTTCAGCAACAGCTCAATGCACTGTTGGCCAATTAAGTGACAACCCTGGATGTGGCTGTTATGCAGCTGTGCGCACACCGTTCAATGATTGCGCCTTGTAAGCACTGAGCTTTCTATAGCATGCAAGCAAATTACGCATCATTTAAATTAAGTGAGATTTGAATTCGAATACAAAAGCTACAAAAGATGGAATGCGTTATCTGTGCTGCTGACTGCGCCCAGACAACAAATGTCAGTTGCCAGTTGGAAGCTGTTAGTTGTTGGCATTACCGTTTACATTTCAATTGGTAAACTAATGTGCCAGGTTTTTCTTTCGGTTGCTAACGCTCGGAAGCCACATACTAAATTGCATATTTTATGTTTTGTATTAGAAATGGCATTGGTTGGTGGTAGGCGCGGTGACGCGCATGTGCGCTGTAGGGGGCGTTATTAAATGTGGCGTGTGAAAGATGGTATCGTGTATTAAAATTGAACAAACCATGATTATTTGTGCTAAGCGCTTTCGCACATTGTGTAAAAGAGCACTTTGGATGCTGGCTTCTGCCGAAGTGCACCCATCGGCAACGATATTTGCAAACTGTGAGCGGAGCACATGCGGCGTCTTCGTTGAGATAATTTAGTGCAATTCATTCTGCGGTGCAATTTTTGTACATTGATTGTGCATTAGGCACAGTGCAATATGTAGTGGAACATGCTTTTGCATGCTTCGTACATAACACTTAACAAAATTAGCATAACTTATATTCACGTCATTCGAAGTTTCGGTTTTGTTTCCTCCTGTTGCATTGATTTAGGTTTCCGATTTAGGTTCTCGTTTAAGCCTTTATTCAGTTTCAGTTTTGTTCTTAGTTCCGATTCAGGTCCCAGTTGAATTTTCTGTTTGTATTCCTCTTTTCCCGATTTTGGTGGTGTCGACCCCAATTCTAGTTCCAGTAACAGTTTAGTTTCTTATTACGTACTGGGCTTGGTTTAAGTCTCAGTCTAGGCTCCAGTCTCAACTACAGTTCCGGTATCACTTTTTTGCGATGTTCGTTATGTTTTCGTTTTTGGTTCTGCTTCTGCTTTCCCGTGTCCATTTCGAATCACCTTCCAGGACAACCTCATATGTTTGTTGCTTTCAATTTTTCCTCTAATCAAAAATAATAATAATTAACTAAGAATTATTATCAACTGGTCTTGAGCTCGTTATACTTACAAAAAGAAATAAAATAAAATAAAACAAAAATAAAATAAAATTAAATAACATAAAATAAGTATTCATGAAACGAGCTCAAGGCCAAGAATAATAATTTTTCACTTTTTGAATTTATGAAAATTGTTACTGTTTTATTTTTGTTTTTTAATAATCATTTTTAAATAATTATTAAAAGTTTTTAATTGAATAGAGTAGGAAAAATGTGTAGAGACAACCGCCATAGCTTTTCTTATAGATCCATTTCGGAAGTGAAAAATTACACTGTACAACAAGATTTTTAGTAATTGATGAAACCAACAAAATCTGAAGCTCTATCGCTCTCGTATCAAAACCTCATACCAGGTTTTTGACCTATAGGTCTGTTTTTTTTTATTTGAGTTTAAAGTTTTTAACCCTATGTATAGGGGTTAAGTGAGGAAAACTTGATAAAATGAAGCAATTGGTTACAAAATAGTGGCTAAATTAATGTTTTTTGGGGCAAGGAATTCATTTTTGATGTTTATTTTTACATAAAACTTACGATAAACGATATAAAACGAGGATTACACAGTTTAAAAAAAAAAGAAGACAGTTCTATCTCTATGGCGCGATATACAACAGGTATATCATCATAAACCTCCTAAGAGATTTTTGCGCCAAGCTTCTCTTCCAATGTGTGGTGTGTCGATTTGAATTTTTCCCTACAAATTGGTGGGACCTACAGTTTTTTGCCGACTCCGAACGGCATCTACAAAGGAGACGAATTTTTGCTGAGAAGCCTGTCATGGCAGAAATACACTCGGAGAGTTTGCCAAACCACTGCCGAGGGGCGACCCCGTTTTGAAAAACTTTTTTTTCAAATCACTTTTGATGTTACCTGTACCAGGGCTCGAACCATGGACCTTCGGTGTGGTAGGCCGGCAACACTACCTTCACACCACGGCGGCCGCGAAGACGCGAAGACAGTTTGGTCTTGATAAAAAGTATAAGTGTAAAAAGTTTTGTAGTAAAAATGAAGCTTAAAACTATAATTTTCATTTTTAGTGTCATCAACGATCACTTCACTAATATAAAACAGGATAAAACATTACTATTTCTACTTAGAAACTGTTAAAATACTCTTTTTTCATAAAAATTGTTAAAAAAAATTTTAAAATTGTACCACAGCGCCACCTATCGTAAGATTTATTAAAAGATTAATGTCAAAAATGAGTTGCTCGACCCTAAAAACATTACCTTAACACACATTTCGTAAGCAATTTCTACTATTTCTACTTAAAAACTATTAAAATACTATTTTTCCATGAAAAACTGTTAAAAAATTTGAAAAATTGTACCACAGCGTCATCTATCGTAAGTTTTATGTAAAAATAAACATCAAAAATGAATTCCTTGCCCTAAAAACATTATTTTAGCCACTATTTTGTAACCAATTGCTTAATTTTATCAAGTTTTTTTCAGTTAACCCCTATACATAGAATGCATTTCATATGAAAAGATAGGTCGACCTCTCCGATTTTCTTCAAATTCGGAAGACATGATTTATGATTTTTACGCACAGTAAGTTTGTGATACAAAAATTTTTACACTATATAACACTTCGAAATGGCATCCATATTGTTAACAGATGTTTTCTACATACAAGGTGGCGCAAAAGTAAGCTTCCGATGTTCAGCATATCGGTTGTGGCACGTGCAGTGTGTGCTGTTGCACCGTCTTGTTGGAACCACATGTTTTCCAATCCCAATTCATCAAGTTGCGGCAAAAAGAACTCGTTGATCATTGCTCTGTAGCGTTCACCATTCACAGTAACCGTTTGGCCCCGACCGATTATTGGTCAAATAAATAGTCAGTAATATTCCGTATTCTGGAGCAGTGTAGCGTAACATTGTTTATTAACGTGTATTTCGCATGTGTTTACTACACAAATGTCAAAACAGAACTGACTTTAGGGGCCAATCGCAAAATTTATAGCATTTTCTGATAGGCGGATTACTTTTGCGCCACCCTGTACATATTTACCTTCTTATTCATAGAAAATAAAAAAGATTGGTCAAACCTCTTTTATTTTCTATGAATAAGGCCGTTAATTAATATATAATGCGAAGTCGGGGTAATTCTATCAAAATTACGACACACATGCATACACTCGCGTTTAAAATTCTCCGCAGTTTGACAAACATCACATTTTATAACTAATGTAAATAAAAAAATGAACAAATCAGCTGTTTAATAACGCCATCTGTAATGAATTCCACTTATTAATAACGGGAACATGCACTTCAGTTATTTTTTGTTTATTCTATCGCAGTAGTCATTGATTTTGTAAACGTCTTTTATTTATTACCTTATGAAAATTGTTTGCATTTCACAGTCATTTGCTATTTGATTCATACAAGAAAAGGTTCTTCTCCAAAGCTGTATTTCTTACAAACTATCGTACATATATACATATTCTGATTCCCAAAAATGCCAAATAAAAAATTTTGTTGTAATCCATTTGATTTGCCTAATCACAACTGGGTTAAAAAAAATGTAGGTAAATTCACTCCAGAACTATTAAAAAACTACCCAATTTGGGGGAATATGTCTGCTTTTGCTGCAGGATTAAAATTCTAAAAGATGCTGTACCATCTAAAGAGGTTAGCAATAGTATTATTAAAAGTCCATTGAATGAAACTAAATTTTTCAGTGTAAAAACAGGTTCCGAAGGAAATCCATCGCCAAATATAAGTTCTGATGAAGATAGTGAAGTGTATACAGGAGGAGATGACGGCTTGGAAATGCTTTTATCTGTAAAGAAAAAGTTTCAAACCATTTCGAATTATTCAGAAAAGATTTTTTGGTTGACAATTTCTCCACCAAGTTGGACATCATACAAACTCCAAAAAAAAATTTAATACAACTTATAAGTTAGCTTCTCATGCGAAAAAAAACCCAAAATATGTTTGGATTTGGTTCCCACCCAACTCAAAAAATATCAGGAAGGAAGATTTCCGAAAATGATATTTCCGTAGTCCAAAATTTTTATAGCTCAGATGATATTATTGGACTTATGCCTGGGTAGAACGATTACGTATCTGTAAGACAAACGCATCGAAAAAAGTCAAAAATTCAGAAACGATTGGTCTTGTGCAATATGAAAGAAGCTTATGTCGAATTTAAAAATATGTATCCTGATTTAAAAGTTGGATTCAGTAAATTTGCCGAACTACGTCCTATGGAATGTATTTTGGCCGATGCTGCTGGAACTCACACAGTAACTGTAAGTAAAACTGACCTAATTTAAAATATAAAAGTTCTTCTTCTTCTTTAAATGGTCATCTAACCGCCTGGGCGATTTTGACCGTCCAACATAGCTCGCCAGTCGTTTCTTCGTTGCACCAACTGGCGCCAATTGGAAACACCGCGGGATCGCAAATCGGTCTCCACTTGGTCCTTCCATCGGAGTGGTGGTCTCCCTCTTCCTCTGCTCCCACCGGCGGGTACCGATAAGAATACCTTCTGGGCTGGAGCATCTTCGCTCATTCGCACTACGTGGCGAACTATGTCGGCGTCTGCGTAAAGTTCATACAGCTCATCATTAAATCTTCTTCGGTACTCGCCGTCGCCAAGGCGTAGAGGTCCACAAATCTTTCGAAGAACCCTTCTCTCGAATGCTCCCAGAGCCGCCTCATCAGATGTTGTTAGTGTCCACGCTTCTGCACCATATAGCAGGACGGGTGCGATGAGTGACTTGTAGAGTAATATTTTCGTTCGTCGAGAGAGGACTTTTACTTTAATATTAAGCTACATTTTCATAATATTTATGCCATTTCGAAGTGTTATATAGTGTAAAAATTTTTGTATCACAAACTTACTGTGCGTAAAAATCATAGATTTATTCAACATAAAATTTTCAAATTTTTTTTTCTCGAAAACAAAAAAAAACCATTCTTTTAAATTTGAAGGGTAGGCTAAGAACATATTCAAGTTTCTTTCAGATTTCTTTAAAGAGAGTCGGTGCTATCCTTCATTACTTTACACTGAAAAAAATTTTATTTTATTTTTCAATCATATTATTTTTCAAAATTTTGAGAACATAAAATTTTTTTTATAAACTTCAATAATTTTAAAGACTTTTTGTAGTAAAAGATTTTTTTCTGCAATTAACAGTTTAAAAGATATTTTAACTCAAAGAAAAGCTTTCAAAAATTTTCCACTGTCAATAAAATCCAAAATATTCAAAATTTTAAAAAAATATTTTGACACACTATTCTAGATGTCAAATACTACATGTCTTCCGAATTTGAAGAAAATCGGAGAGGTCGACCTATCTTTTCATATGGAATGCATCATAGGGTTAAAAACTTTAAACTCAAATAAAAAAAAACCAGACCTATAGGCCAAAAACCTAGTATGAGGTTTTGATACGGGAGGGATAGAGCTTCCAATTTTGTAGGTTTCATCAATTACTAAGAGATGAACCCTCATTTTGTTGTACAGTGTTATTCTTGGCCTTGAGTGTTATACTTGGCCTTGAGCTCGTTTCATGAATACGTGAAAATGTACAGGCCGGAAGTCAACAAAAACTGTTGGTATAAAAAAGCAAAATAAAATAAAATAAAATAAAATAAAATAGAACAAAATCAAATAAAATAAAATAAAATAAAATAAAATAGAACAAAATAAAATAAAATAAAATAAAATAAAATAAAACCAAATGGAATGGGAAACAGAGTGAATGCAACAATGTCGGCGTTAAAGCCACTGCTAGAAAACTGAAATTTAATTTTATACAAATTATTAATAAAATGTGGCGAAATATTATGTATTTTTTTAAAAACAATTAAAATTTGTTTAAAAATTTTTTTTTTTAAAGTATGTTTACTATTACAAAAACTGCCCCGTAATCCATATACATATCCAGCATAAACGAGCTAGCGCATACACTGTATTTTATAGCCGCATAACGAGTTTGACGCACAAAACTGAAAGTGCGCAAGTGGCGATATCAAATTGCCTTCATTGCTTGTCCACCTGGACGTCCGTAACAGACAACGCAAAAGAACGCATGAAGAATGGCGACCAGCAGAACACCGACGAGCTGCTGATTGCTAGTGCGTCGCTTAGGAGGGACATGAAAGAGGGGGTTGCCAAGAGCAGTGGAAGATAAAACGTGCAGAATGGTGCAAAACAAACGGCCAACCTGTTTCGTGGGAACATTGCCATGTCGGGGCTGAATAGAAACATAAGCTCGGCATTTTAGTTTTTTGAGTTTGTGCGTTGCTTTGAGTATTCGGTTGCGTCAGTTCGTACACGTTGTAAACGTCAGTGCGCTACTTTGGCAGTCATTCAGTCAATCAGTTTGTTAGTGTTGCAGCATCGGTCAGTGTTGTGCTGTTTGCTGATGCCCATTTAGCTAGCGGTTGACTTTACCATCAAGCTTGTTCCTTGAAAGCAAGTTCGCGCTTGGGCTCATAAGTAAATGGAACCTATTGAATGAATGAAATAAATTGTTGCTACTTGCTTCACTTATTCTGAAGTTGATAATTTTATTTTATTCTCTCCGATTTGGTTTTTGCTTTCGTTTTTATTGTTTTGTTTGTTTGTTTTGTTCAAATGATGTGCGTAGGTTCCTACTGCAAGTCTTGTTTGCTCCTCTTTGCTTGCCTCTTCTTCAAGCTTTCTTTAAAAGATTTCTTTTTTCAAAATATTTTTTACTCTAAACGATTTTTAGGTTCATGTTTTGGTGTATCTTAAAGTGTGTGTAATCATTGGCAATAAAGCCATAAATGCTTGTAGCTCTTTGTTTTTAAGCCTTTCAATAAAAAATTGCTGAATAGAATTCAATTCAACTTTCACCCTTGCATTACTAGACGTTTAATTTCGATAGCTCTACATAATGGTGATCTAAGGATATGATGCCTCTCACCTCTCATTACTAATACTCTCCTTCTTTATGGAAAGGACCGTTCACATCGGCAACACTCCTCTGAACCTTCGGAAATCAGCAGGAAATCTTCTAAGCGTAAATAAAAAGAAAATAATCGTATCCATTTTAAAAACTACAAAAAACCGGCTTGATTAATTACTTTAAAGTTTTAATGATTATTTCCCAATTAGTTAAAAAATAATCATGATTTTTACGATTATTAAAAGAAATAAAAAAAAAATTGAAAATAATCAAAAAAAAGTTGTTTTGATTTCTTTTTTCTCGATTATACACATCCACAATATTGAAAAAAATCAAAAATAATCAAAAAAAGTCAAAAATAATCAAAGTAATTGAACCACCGTTTTATACCTAGTAGTGCTACGCATACAAGGCATATAAACTTTAGTCGCCTAACGGCAGTATGTAATGGCATAACCGGATCGAGATAGATATTGACTTATGTACTCGTATATCAAAATGTTCAGGACAAAAAGAGAAATTGATTTAACCATGACCGTCCGTCCGTCCGTCTATTAACACGATAACGAGCAAATTTTGAGATATCTTAATGAAAATTGGTAGGCAGGTTCTTGGCACTCATCTCCGAGCGCTATTTAAAATGGGTGAAATCGGATGATAGCCACGCCCACTCTTTATACATAGAATATTTTCGAAAATACAAAAAAAGTGATTATTCAGTACATAATACACTTATAAGTATAAAATAAAGTGTGCACATTAACGTTAATGCAGAAAATCAAATTTTCATGAAATTTTTGGAATTTTTGGTGGCACCGCCCACATTTGATTAAGTCAAATTTAGAAATAATATTAATCATAAATCAAAAGCTGTTTGAGATATCGAAACGAAATTTAGCATACATATTTATATTAATAGAAGGAATGTTTCGGAAAAAGGGCGAAATCGGTTAAGGTGCACGCCCACTTTTATACGAAAGATTTTCAAAAGTATCATAAATATATTTAATGGGTAATAACTGTGCTTAAAATAGCTTTATATGATTTATATTTCCCTTTTAAAGTGTCCGTGAACGAAGAAAGTCGAAAAATATAAATTTTCGAAAATTAGTGTGGCTCCGCCCCTTTTATAGTGGATTATTCCACAAAACGTTTTATGCCATAACTCTGGCAAAAATTGATTTGTCGAAACGATATTTGGCAAAAATGTTGCAAACATAAAGGTTAATGTTTTTTGTAAAAATAATTTTCGAGCCTGCGAAATTTTTTTCATAACCTACTAAAAAAATTTTCGTTTGATTTAAAAATTTTCATGTATACGCTGTCCAACCCAAAAACGTTGGCGATAACAGTTTTTTGAAAAAAAAAAAAAATATTTTTTGACCCTTTCGCCATTTTTTTAAGGGTTTTTTCAGTATACATGCAAAATTGTTTTCAATGAAAACAAATTTGTCTCATATTTGCTGTCCCTGTTGGCGATAACAGTTTTTTGAAAAAAAAAATTTATTTTCGGGTTTTGGAAAAGTCGATTTTTTGGCCAAAACAGGTCCCAAAACCCGAAAATAAATTTTTTTTTTCAAAAAACAGTTAGCGCCAACGTTTTTAGCGGATATTTTTGGGTCGGACATGAAAATTTGAAAATCAAATGAAATTTTTTTAGTAGGTCATGAAAAAAACCTTAAAAATCAAAGTCGAAAAAAGTAAAAAAAAAATGAAATTTTGCAGGCTCGAAAATTATTTTTTTGGGTATGCGTAGTGGAACTTTCTTTTTTCTGAGCCCAAAACCGATCGAAAAATCGATGGCGCGATATCGGTTAATAAATCGACCCAGTCTAATGTGTATACATAGATTAAAGTCGATAGCGCTTGCATAGGTATTACACAGTCTAACACCCCTAGCAATCGGCTCATTCGTTGAGTAATTAGTAGAGTGCACTATGTATACCAGAAAATGTTTGTAAGTATGAGAAGAAGAAGAGATCGGCGCATCAATAAGTAAACGGAAATAATCAGGACGATGAGCTGAATTGATTTAACCTTGTCTGTCTGTCTGTCTGTCCGTCCATGCATTGGTGTTTTGAAAAAATGTGGTTAGCAGTGTTTGGTAGTGAAGCTATTTATATACGAGTACAAGTAAATAAATTCCCCCTCAAAACTAATAAGAAAAGTTTTTTTGGTTGAAAATAATCAGCTGGCTTTAAAATACATTGAAATAGATGCCATAATAGATCACTGCTATGTATATAATGTTCGGATTCACCCGAACTTAGACTTCCTTACTTGTTTTTGACAATTTTCGATTTTTAAAAAATATTTTTTTTTTCTAATCGTAATAAATTAGTAATTGCCTTTTCTTGAACAACAATTAAAATCACCTTTACCAATTAAAAAAGCCGTATAATTAATTGATTACTAATTACTTAACAGGTCTGCAAAAAACTCCTTGAGAATCCAAAAAAATTTAGTTTAAAAAATTCTAAATTAAAAAAAAAAAAAAAAATGGGTTTCTATTTGATGTTTCTTTGTTATTGTTGATGATATAGCTTCCGTTTTAAATAAAAAGCATATTAAAAATAGAATTAATTGTTGTATACATATCTTCAGGTTCGATACATTCCATAAGCATTTACTCACTTTTTTCTACCTATCTCTCGGAAAAAAGCGAACACCCAAATTTCGGAGCGAATCCCGGGATCCCTCTGGCATGAAATCAGAGGCCGAAAATACTAAGATTGTTGAAATTACAGTCCCAGTATTTAATAGGTTTTATGAACGATTATGATTATGATCTAAGAAACGATAAGGAAAAGCTAACACTATTAGTAAGCAACTAACAAAACTACAAACAAAAACAATGACAACAAATTGTAACAAAATTCCATGCAAACAACGCAATATTGAGGCCAAGAGCTGTCGGCAAGCCAGCAACAGTGACACTTCAAATCATCATCACTCCTACAGCAACAACGTTGACAAGACAAGATCGACAGCAGCGCATACACTTGGGATTAATGGTGAGGCATGCTACTGCCTATGGTGCACGCTTGGTGTTGTGTGGATGTATGATACATTGACCAGTGCAGTCACTCGGGCGATATGGATTCCGATGTCACTTTCGTTTCTTTCAATTGATGGAAACAAATCCAGAGGCAACGCGTTTGTATCTTCTATCACATGCGAGTTTTTCTGTAGTACGAATGTCTTGGGCGTCTGCTCCAATTGTTGCTTCTTTCAAGCAGTCTCTTCTGCTTGATTGACAGATGCCCTGACTGACTTCACGATGACACTCAAGTTTGAGTTTCGATTGCTTTACTGCTTTACTCTTTCAAAGTCGCACTCAATGAGATGCCATAGAGGTTTTGCTTAGGTTAAGCGCAGAAGTGCGTAGGTGCCACTTATGAATATAATGTTAATATCCATGGCGGGGTGCAATAAATCCATATGGACCTGTTTCTCAACCTATTGAGCAATAAGGCCATTTTAAATAATAATAACATGTGCAAGTGGCCGGATAAAATGGCTGTGTTGCCTATTTTAGAATATCAACCTTGTGCTGAGGGTGATGTGTGATAGTCATTTACCCCCCAAGATTTCGGTTGAGTTTGCGGATTTTGCTCAAGCCTTCTTTGATGTCCTGCCTTCATTGCCGCCAGCGGTTTTAGTTCCGGGCTCAAGTTTCGTTTTCGGTTTCGTTTGCAATTCATTTTGCATTTTAAGTTCCAATTAGGGCTAAGGTTTCGACTTCGATTCAGGTGCTAAGACTAAGGTTTCGACTTCGCTTTCGGTGCTGAGACTTTCTGTTCAGTGCAACCTTCTGCTCGGTTTCGTTACTTGAATCCTACTTCTATTCCGATTTAAAAAAAAAAATCACCTCGAACTTCTGTTCCGGTTGCGACTCTGGGTCCCCGATCCGGAAAAGACTTCAGCTCGACCTACTGCTCTGGTTTCGAGGTTAGGTTCTGATTTTGGTGAATATTTGATTTCAAAATTCTCCTCCGTTTTCCACTTTCGCTTCCCATTTCTTCAATATTCACCGTATCTCAATATTCGTAAGGTTCAGAGAAACGCAATCTGTTAAATTAATGGGATACTTCGGACCACATCGCACTTAACATTACTGGGATATTAAAAACTTATTTTGTAATAGACTTTTGCAAGGTTTCTGAACCAATCTCTCAATACGGTGCGTGGGAGAAAAACTATATGTTAGTGCTATATATGGTATTCTGTCGGTCCTTTGTTGGGCCAGCTTTATTTCGGTCATGAAATTCCTGATGTAAAGCGATATTCTTTTAGTTTCACGATATGCCATCTTTTACCTTTAACCTTGCCACTTGTTAAGTGCTGCAAAACTAGAAAAATACCAAAAAGACCTAGTCCAGGGAGGCTATGTTTATTACTTTAAGAACTTCTTATTTGCATACACTAACAGTTTAATTCTTTTAGGACTAGTTTGATGTCAGTTAGAAAACTGTAGTAGTTGTAACCAGGAGAGTGACATTTCGTTGCACGGTATCTAAACTGTTTGTAAGATTCTTTGGCGTTTTTGTTTTCCAGATGTTTTGTTGGCGTTGGTGAGCGACTTTGTCGGCTTTCAGATTATGCTGGATCGATTTAATAAATTTTACATCTACTTGATCTCCGTTTATTTACTCTTTTCAGATTTTTTTCCATTTTACTTAACCCTTATAGTTTGTTTTTGTGAATAGTACCTAACCTTGATATTTTGTTTTGTTGCTCAGTTTTTAAGTCCGACGTTGAATTATTAATTCGATTTGTTCTTCTTTTTACTATTTGCAGTACTGTGGAAAAGTGGGAAAGTTGCAAAATTTTACGTTTATAAGTCGTTTACCAATCTGTTCAAACAGTTAAATTTAACTTAATGCCTTGGAATTTAAAAAATGCGGTATTAAGAGACACATCAATAAAATTGGGCAAACTTAAAAACCAAGCGATATAAAATAATTAAAAGTGGAAGTCCGATAAGAATGTTTATGTTCCTCCCCTGATTTGTAGCATCACAATACTTCCATCCCTTCCTACTTCTGCTGTTAATACATCTTCCAAAATGTCGGCAGCACGCAGAGTTTCAAATATATAATAAATCTCTAAACAACCATGAAAGGCTTAAGCATGCACATACATGCATACGTAAAAACTTAAGAGTAGCAATGTTAACTATGCAACACGTAAGCAGCATGCTACATGCAGCAACGTAAGCCACCGCATATCGATTACAAAGCGCAGATAAATAACTTGCAATACTACGGAGGTTATCCCCAAATACTTGGTGTCGGCTGCGGGAGTTCAGAGCGATCTACGCTGGGCTCGAAGAAGCTCTCGCCAACTTGCTGTTTTTGTTATTATAAAATCATTGCCTCTGCAACCGTTTGTAGTGCCTTTTAGAATCTAGCGGAACGAATGTGCTTAGTGCAAAAATGTGAATTAAGACTGTACTAAGCCAGCGTAAGAAAATGTTGTAAGAATATTTTACGCAGGGAGAGTGCTACAGTTGATTAGTTGCTGCTCAATTTCTTTGTAAGTAAATTTTAATTAAATTCCAACTTATTTAAGGCGAATCCGCAGTGGAAGAATAATATTGCTGCATCCGTCTAAAATAATAAGCTTATTTGCTACTAGAGTTGCTTTGTTGCTGTTGTTGTAGCAGCCGTTTAATGTTGCACGCATGAAGATACAGCTTAATCGATTTTTCAACATCTTAGTGTACTCGTTTGCCTTTGACTATGTGGCTAGCGTATTTGTGATACGAGTTTGTTGCTTAAGTCTTTCGTTTATTAGTTGCATTTTTTTTAGATGATTTGAGCACATGTTCCAAATGAGTTAAGAATCAGATTGTCGCCTTTTTGAAAGCACTTTAGCAAATAATTCTTTGCCAGCCGAAAGCCTCCGATGCTAGCGCTGCGTTTTCCTTTTAGCCTATTTGACAATTTATTGTTAATTTAAGCTTTTTAAAATAAAATTAAAATAAATAAAAATTCTTGTTTACTTTGGGACAACTAAGGAATGACTGCCATGCCATTATGTTGACATCTTCGGAATAACTGATTGATCAGGTGATGCAACAAGTTTAGCAGGCGATGCGTTTGCTACTTTCCTTTTTGGGAGCCTGGGGATAAGCAACTAATGTTGTCGCATCACCTGGTGCGCCTTATTTGTATGCAAATAATGTGACATCATTCTCATCAGGTGATGTGACGTCCTGCTCACCAAGTCATGTGATATCCCACCAGGTGATGCTACACATGCTACTTTTATTGAGGCTTATTGCTCAGGATATATTTGTAGGAAAGTAATAAGAAATTTTTTAAATAATTTAATGGGCAATCTGTCGTTTCCTATGTGCGCCTGGGGCGTCGGATTTACGTAAACCTACACCAAATGATATGATATAGTACGTTTTTTGGAAATGATGTGATATCTTATAATTGACCTTAAAAAGTGTGCCCTAAGTTCTCCCTTTTTGTATCTTGAGGTGAACGAGGACGAGTCGGAGAAATTTAACGGAGAATAACTTTTGCATGCAAGTGCTATTTTGTACTAAGTATGTAACTGAGAAGTAACATACTCTGTCGACGAACAACGATCACGCTCTATAAGTCTCTTATCATACCTGCGCTGATGTACGGCTCGCACTTATGGACAGTGTCGAAAGGAGATGGCGGCAAAAATCTCCTGTGTGGTGGAGCGCCAATGAGTGATTATGATGATATTGATTGATTCGGCTCTGACACTGACTTGCGCACTTAAACAATATTGAAAAACACCCTTACAGTAATATAACTTTAATTTCCAAATTCTTCACCACCAATACCTAACTATAACTACTTTAAATTTTAGTACAAATTTATTAATGTTATTGATTTCTTTTGTGCAATTTCTAGACTTGGCGCTCATCTCTGTGATCAATATAGATTGTGAGAAAAGTTAATATACATATAAGAAAAATAAATACAAGTTACTGACGAAACTCCATCAACGACGTCGTGATACGTTCATAAGTGGCTGCTGCAGCATTATTATTCTATTTAGTATGAATCGTAATTCAGATTAAAAAATTTATCGCATTGCTTAATGGAACTATTATTAAATATTAACTGCTTTGCAAGTATTTAAGCATTCAGTTAATAAGCAAATATTATATTTATGCGTTTAATAACTAAAGTTTAATAAATTTATATGCTTTAAAATTAAATATAACAAGCAAATAAAAAAGATGTTTGAAAATATTTTTTTTTATTGAAAAATCACACGTGAAGCTGGATTCAATGCACCGTTTTTTCAAAAGCATTGTGCTGGTTGGACTGGTTGGTAGGTACCTTCTGATTTCTTCACACTGAAAGAAACTGCTGAGAAAGTGAGTTTGATATTTAGCTATAGTAAATCTAAGTACGTCCTGTCTTAAAACAATGAGTCACCGCATTTGCTTCTTGGCAACCATATCACTTTTGTCAAGCAAAATTTCGCAATATCAAAAGACGATGAGAATATCTGTTGCGATGCATCTGCGAGTACTCGATAGAAAAGTCCATTGAATGATTTTGAAAGAACAACGCTTTGGTCATTGCAAGTACCGAAGAAGATTAAAGGTAAGCTCTTTGCAGAGATATAGTTTAGAAAATTAAAACTTAAAGCTAACGATGAGCTAAGCCCTGTTTTGGGCATCATACACCAATCAAAGGGAATACCCCTAATGTATGGACCATAATCAGAAAGATTTGAAATCGCTTGGTGCTTCAAATTAACTTTTCTTGATTTTGTTATTGTTAGCACTGCTTCGACTTGCCTTATGGGCACGATCACCCTAAGAATCGTCATCAAGCTCTTTTAAGGGGAGTAAAAGGAAAAGAGCAGTTTGGACAGGTTTGGAAGAGAGTGATATTATTGTTAGAAGACTAGGTTCAATTGAACGCGTAAAGGGATGTTTAGTATCATGAGGGAACGTAACATATGCAGGGAAGTATTTGGTAGAGGGTCGAGTGTGGATAAGCAAGAGTTTCTTCTTCTTTATTTAAATAGTTATCTTGCCGCCTGGGCGATTTTGAACGTCCAACATAGCTTGCCAGTCGTTTCTTCGTTGTACCAATTGTTCCTTCCATCGGAGTGGTGGTCTCGATCTTCCTCTGCTTCCGCCAGCAGAGTTTAACCTATTATAATATCCAGAACGAAGTTGTAATAACATGACCCTATCCTCGTAAGAGAAGAAGCACTCCTCTTTAGCTTTTACACTTGGTTAGATGTAAATTACGAGATTCACAGGCCGAGGTCTGAGTGATCTGTCTACGGACCCGGTGTGAAGGTCGTTTAGAGCCCGGCTATGGTTACGAAAGTCAAACGGCAAGATAATGTGGATTTTACCATATTGCTTACGCAGATGCTTCCTTATGCCTCTATGTGGCGGATATGCATCTAACAGATTTCGGTTTAGTTGAATGTACTTATGGAATTTCAGTAAAACTGTCTACTCAACAGTTTCGGGTGCTTTCTGGAATTGAGAATTTTGGAGGTGCACCTCAGATAACATATGAAGATGCGATGTTTTGGCAGACTTGCAACTTCCTCCAGTTGGTGTTAGCAAATTGAGAGACCATATCGCCGAAGCGCAATCAATAACCGGTTGGTCGATGTAGCCGGCAAAGTTTCTTTATCTATACCCCCACTTGAGGATCTTGTTGCGGCTCTCTACCTTAGAGACTATTGCGGCGACGGTAATTAAGTACAGTTACTCCATCTACGTGGACCTTTAACTCTTGTCCCATTTACGTATTCCACTTTGTAAAGAGATATCGCTCGGTGAAGAAGCTTTTCCTCGTAACACGTGATGGTGTTCGTAGCGCTCTATTGGACAGTGTTCAAGCTGGCACTAAGTAAGTAAGGATATTGCAGCAAAAAATACCTAAGCCTGGGTTAGGAATAGAGTACGATTGAAGAGATAACAATTTTGCATAGTTGGTGATTAATTATTTTCTTCACGTTGTTGTTGGTATTTTTAGCGACAAACACACTTCCCGAAGGTTTTGAGAATGTGACAGTCCTTTGTCGGATATGAAACCGGTACGCTACGGTACTCCCTTGCGGTGCATGCCCGACTGTCGCATGAGCAATTTAGTATGACCAGTGGAACCTTTCATCTCACCCGCTCCTTTCGGAAGGAAGAAGAAGGTTGGTAATAAGAGGCATCATATCCGCAGATCAACAATCAACTTGCATGCCAATTACTCTTTGTGGATTTGAGTCGCCTCTTACTACAGGCGTACCTTCCTCAGGCATATTCCAACCCCCTAACAAGCAAGGATGTTTCTTCACCTTGAGAAAAGTTGAGCACTGTGCACGGACCAATAACTAACCAACTAGCACTACATTTTACATACCTTCGAGTGATTATTAAATGGTAAAGCACTGCATGAGTAGCAGAACTTTTAGCTTGTTTATGTTTGAATCTAAGCCATTCTTTCAAATATTCTCCACTTAATTTAGGTATAGGCTTTCTGATCACGTTTTAAGGGAAGCGTACATAAAGGGAATGATTGTATGCTGTCAAGTGCTTTCACAGCCAGGGAGCTCAACAATTACTACTTTTAACACCCGTATATGAAAACACAGAGTTTAATTATGGTGCTTTGGAAGGTCTTTTATTGGCTTTATAGTCTGTATCGCCTTTAACTACAGCAGGAAACAAATAAATTTTGCCATCTCTATACATATTGATATACCTTTTGCGGTCGTGCAATCAAGACGAACCTATCTGTATAGCATAACACTTTATTCAATTCTTGCTGTGTGTTTCGGTGTATTATTTACTTCATTGAGACCGAATTGGACGTACTGCCACTTAGGCGTCATCGAATCATCCAACCATCCAAAGCTGAAGTCAACCTGATTCGAATTTAACGCGGCTGAAAATGATTCGCTATATAAATAACTACACTTACTTCTGGACGCATATTTTTGGAGCATTTCTAGTAGCTTTCCTTAACGGATATCTCTCGCCTTAACTATGCAACTGAATTTTGTTCGGCATGTCATGGTTATTAATTGCTGCCATAAAAGAGGTAAACTCTGTAACGGAATCTAAGACGTGCACATAGCCGCAGGAGCCACAACAGCCGCAGAAACAAAATACCACTCGTGGCTACCACCTTAAATGGCGAGTGCTAATTTAATTATCAAATATGTAGCAATAAATTCCATAGAGTTTCAGTTTTTCACACCTCCTGCAATGCAGCTAATTAACTGCCATAAAAGATGCGCCACATGGACCGTGAATACATACAAACACAAGCTAACACCGATACAAGTGCACATAACAGAAATTGCATGGAGTTGCTAGTTGCGCTTTTGCTTGTTTGGTGCCATATTGAAATATTGTTGTAAAGGTCTGGTCCAAAGTGTGCGTATTTATATATAGGATAGTAGCACAAAGTTGTAGATATGTCCCCGGCTCAAATTTAGAAATTAAATAAATAAAAATTGGCGGGATATACCTCAGAAGAGATTAGGGCCGAGCTTCTTTACCAATTTGAAGTGTGCTGCTTCTAATTTTTTCTACAAATCGGTAGGAACAACCTGAACGGAATATGAGAAATGTTGTTTCCTTAGTGCATGGGCTTGTCACCCAATTAAAACCCTGCCAGGACTCTAACGATCATTTCGTCGTTAATTTTATAGTGCGGATGCAGTGGCCGCTTTTGCATTGGACTTGACTATTAGCGCATAACTCTATAAGTGCCGGTGTCAATTCTACCACGACCTCCCTGATATCTTTGGCTCCACATATAAAAATTCAATCCGATAGGGGCTACACATTTTGTGTGAAAATTGCAGCTACGAGTGGGGACCTATTCTAAAAAGTTAATTTTTGAAGAAACTATAATTAAAACTTCGTCTTCCTCCTCTCGGGGGGAGACTACTCTGGCTTATGGGGTTAAGACGCTTTCCCGTCACCGACTTGGGATGTAAATACACAGGCTCTAAAAAAAAATAAGGGTGTTTTGAGGTGTGGACTAGAACTAGCAGGCCAGTGAGGTTGGTACCGATTCTAGCGCCAATGGAGGGATTCCTGACTACTGATGCTGGATTCCAGCTAAAGTTAGTTTGGCTGCATGACCTCGCTATCTGCCTTAGGTGCACCAAAGGCAGTCTTAGCCTCAACAGCGAACACCATGTAGGTGAAAACTTTGAAAACTTCATATCACTGTATAATATTCCTAAACGCCTTACGCATCAGGAGAAGTACAAGTCCGTCAAGGTTCTGAAGAAGCGCTGGCAGAGGGATCAAACCTGAAGCCGAAAAGGCACAACACTTTAGTGTGGGCAGTTTCAATTTTACCGAGGTTGCTAAGAACGGAGGTTCATATTGGGAACATCGCATCCCCTGCACTTGTTAATAACGATGGGTTGCTCCAAGGTCATATTAAAAAGGTCGCTTGTGAGGACGCGAGATCTTCGATGCTGTACAAGGTTATACTATAGGTGACTTATAGTGTTTTGTTTTCGTTTGTTGTGAAAGAGCTTTCCTTGCTAGTAGCCTACTTAGCCCGACTATTCAATATTGAAAATTTGTCAACAACACAGATTCGGGGGTTCTGTCTATAAGTATGCCATGTCTATTGGGCTTTTTTTTGTACATTCTTTTTACTAATTTTCCAGTTTTATATTGTTTTTGTTATGTGGTTATGGTCTGTTTGCTTCAAGTATAGGTTGCTTTTTCAATGTTTAGTAACAGAAATAATAAATTTATTTTAGTTCATTGGGGTTAGTGTCATTGACATAGGATATCCTCTAAAATATACCTTTGGGGAGACTGATAAAATTCATCAGGCTCTTGACTTCAGTAAGAGACATCGTTTCTTGTGGATTTGGAAGAGCAAACTTAAGTTCAAACCATTAAACCTTCGCTCGCCGTTGATGACTAATTGCTGGCTGCGTTTACCAAAAATTTTCAAACTTTTTTTTCATATCCCAGAGCTTGTTTGAAAAATTTCGCATCCCAGAATATGTTTCAATAGCGCTCTCCCCAACGAAAATTCCATACATTTTCAGACTTCTTGAAAAAAGTTGAGAGATAGAGCATTCTTTAACTTGAAATAAGGCGTTCTTCAAAAATATTTTTAGGTAGTTTGATCTAGCACTCCGCCGTCGGTATGTTCAATACCTTTTCAAAAGTATTGGGAAGTTTCCACTCAAATATGTTTTTCCTGATATCTTCTCATGAAAAACCAGTCTCAAAAACCTTCATTTCACTGTCCCTGCCACTTATACCATATCGATCACAACTGTTGTCTTTTTGGTTTATTTCAACGCTTTTCTTCATTTAATAGTCATTTGTACACTTCACAGTCTTTCACAGCTCTCGCCATCACCAGCGTCATCACTAAAGTCAGCAAGATCAGCAGTCAGCAAGCAGCAACCACCAGCCATAGTTAGCAAATTATCTAAATGAGAACACAACTGCACCCACGGCTGGATGTCGCTTAAAGCTGTATGTGTACTTTTTAATCAGGCGCTAAGCCATTTCTAGCTTAGAGGCTTAGCATGTTTGCCACCTGCCATTAAAGAGCAGTAAACGAAGCGCCACAATCGTCACCCGAACTAAATGCGTGATGAAACCGCCAAAGTTTACACAAAAGCTGAAGTTACTTGTGCAAACACAGCAAGTCCATAGATCCAATATCTCAGCTTACCATTTGCGGTGATCACAGCAGGCGCACTGACTTGCCAACTTATTATTTTTCGCCACAAGCGGGCCAAGTAAGTTATAGTAATGTTCGATTGCTTGCGTTTGAATTGAGAATGCATCCAGAAAAAGTTGCGCTCCCCAAATGGGCAAATCCAACAAGTTTGCACTTCTTAAGACAATCCCGCTGTTATATTTACTTTCATAGTAATTTGTTGATATTGTTAATGTCAAATGGTCACTGCAGCAAGTGTGGACTGCAGATTTTCATCAAAAGTCGCATACTCGTCCGACGACCAATGTGTCAGGTATGAGTACAGGAACATGACATGCCATAGATTCATTTTGGAGATGAAATTTGCTATTTTAATGAAATCATAAATTCCAGTTTTTCGCTATGACATTTTGGTAATTGATTTAGTAGGAGTGTTTCGCCCTGCTTAATGGGTACATCCATATATGAAATGGGACGTACTAGGTCAAAAAGTGTCATACTTATATTGATAGGCTTTTTTCAAATATGAATCTAGAACGCTCCGGGACTATCCCCTTGTGGTACTACCCTGACGGCCTTGACAACTATTTCGTTGTCCCGAAAAAGGGGTCCATTTGCACTTTAGTTGCCTCTTACGACTAGCATATCTATCTGGGGTATTATCTAAGCCCCCAACCCTCAGAGTTTTCTTCCTGGTTGGGGAATAGTAAATGGCAACAGCAAATGGAATGATGGAGTGGAAATTCTGAATATATATTGTAGATTAGGTTAAGTAAGTGTAGCTTTCTTCCGCTCAGACCGAGCGACACGCTTAAGAAAGTTAGCCCGTTGCGATAGCTCGTTAATTACATATTACCCTACCTCGAGGGGGCTTAAAACTGATTACCGTATTTGTTCGATGTGGCGTCGTATATCCCCAACTTTCGCAGAGAAAAGATATGTTAGGCAAAGGAAGAAGCATTGGTTTAGGAATTTTATCTTGTTTTACTTTTAACAATGCTGAGACAAAGGAAGCATTCTTTTCTTTCTATCTCATCCGTGCAGCCACTATAGAAATTTTTAAATTCTCTGGGCAAACAGCTGATTGAGAGGAAGCGGGAAATAATTTTGTTTTTATTGATCGTTGGCCAGATCTGACTAGTCACCCTGCAAGTGGGCTGCTGTACCCTCTTTAATGGAAGTAAGATCGAGCCTGTACTTACAAGTAGAAAAAGGAGTGTGTATGTCAACGATGTCTGGTATATTTTTGAGTATACCCAATTGCAAAGAATGCTTTTTTGTCGAGCCATTCATATCACCTCTGTCGTAATTCGCAAAGTTATTTCAGCACCTGTATGATTTCTAAATATTACAATCGTAGAGGTGTTTCCTTATAGTGCCTTGATCGTCGGTTAGCTGTAGCAGTAAATTATGATGGATAGATTTCGGGATACGACTAGAATGGAAAAAGTGAGTTAAAAATTTATTTCCCTTGCATAGCTTTTATTGTTAATCGGCCTCCGGTTCCCTATCAACAAATAAATTAGGGTGAGACATAAGTTATAATTGTCCAGAAATGGCTCAACTGAACGCACGAAGTTTCTGAGCTACTTGCAGTGTGCTGGTGTCCTTTTAGTAAGGTGCGCTCAGCTTAGGGGTGTTAGCTCTTGGTACCAAATATTGTCCCTGATATTTATAAGTTATGATTTTTATACCTTTCATGAACATGAAATGGTATATTAACTTTGGTCCGATGTTTGTTACGTTTAGAAATATAAGAGATAGACCCACCATTAAGTATCCGTCTGTCCGTCTGTCCGTCTGTTTGAACGCAAACTAGTCCCTCAATTTTTGAGATATCTCGATGAAATTTGGCACACGGATGTATTTTTGTATTATATTAGACATTTGTCGGATCCGGTATAATCGGGTCACTATAGCTGATATTTCCCATACAACCGATCGTTCAAATAAGAGGAGTATGACCATTTCTCCCTGATTTTTAAAGATTAAAACTTGAAACTTGGTGAGATATTTGCTTACAAATATAAAAAAAAAATTTGGTAAAAAAATCGCCAAGATCGGAGCTATATATAGTATAGATCCCATACAACCGATCGTTCAGATAAGAGGATTATGGCCATTTATCCCTCATTTTGGAAGATTAAAACTTGAAACTTGGTGAGATATTTGCTTACAAATATAAAAAAAAATTTGGTAAAAAAATCGCTAAGATCGGAGCTATATATAGTATATATCCCATACAACCGATCGTTCAGATAAGAGGAATATGGCCATTTATCCCTCATTTTGGAAGATTAAAACTTGAAACTTGGTGAGATATTTGCTTACAAATATAAAAAAAAATTTGGTAAAAAAATCGCCAAGATCGGAGCTATATATAGTATATATCCCATACAACCGATCGTTCAGATAAGAGGATTATGGCCATTTATCCCTCATTTTGGAAGATTAAAACTTGAAACTTGGTGAGATATTTGCTTACAAATATAAAAAAAAAATTTGGTAAAAAAATCGCCAAGATCGGAGCTATATATAGTATATATCCCATACAACCGATCGTTCAGATAAGAGGATTATGGCCATTTATCCCTCATTTTGGAAGATTAAAACTTGAAACTTGGTGAGATATTTGCTTACAAATATAAAAAAAAATTTGGTAAAAAAATCGCTGAGATCGGAGCTATATATAGTATATATTCCATACAACCAATTGTTCAGATAAGAGGATTATGGCCATTTCTCCCTCAACAACAATGCGTATTTAAGTTTGCACGTATTTATGAAAGGTATAAAGCCTTCGGCACAGCCGAAGACAGCGCCGTCCTTACTGATTTTTCTTTGATCACGACACGCTGTGAGAATTCATAAAGCGTCCTGAACATGAGTCATACGGGCTTTGTATGAGCGTGACTGGTAATTTTGTAACTGGAAGATTATGCAACCTTAAGATACAAGAGTGGTGAGGGGTGAGGAGGCTTTGCACATCCTACACTAATGTAATTTTTCGTATTGCATATCTTCTAATTTGAAAGAAGACTTTAAGGTTATAAGGAATTATACTAATATGAGGCTGACCTTTAAAATAAATAAATAAATGTATGGCGCGATATACAACAGGTATATCATCATAAACCTCCTAAGAGATTTTTACGCCGAGCTTCTCTTTCAATTTGTGGTGTGCCGATTTGAATTTTTTCCTACAAATTGGCGGGACTTACGGGTTTTTGCCGACTTTGAACGACATCTACAAAGGAGATCCATTTTTGCTAAGAAGCCTTCCATTGTAGAAATAAACTCGGAGAGTTTGCCAAACCACTGCCGAGAGGCGACCCGATTTAAAAAAAAAACTTTTTCAACCCACTTTTGATATAACCTGTCCCAGGACTCGAACCTTGGACCTTCGGTGTGGTAGGCCAGCAACACTACCGCCACAACACGGCGGCCGGTTGCTTGATCTCTTACGCCTCTAGAAAACCGGGTATGTCAATGATAATACTAAACAAATGTGATTTTTCGTAAAGCATATCTCCGGACGTCTCGGGGTGGAAATTAAAAATTATTAAAAAGTTATAAAAGGTTATTCTCTAAAAACTCAAGGAAATAGACGACTAAGGGAGATGAGTGTTTAGTACTTCTAAAAAAATTATGGCTAAGAGAACAGGGGAATTACCATGCAATAATTTCCACGAGCTGTGTAATGTTTAGGTGTCACTAAAGGCAGTTGAGAGGCCAAGGCGGGGGAGTCCTCTGGACCGTAGCTCTTTCGGGATGGGGTGGGTTGTTGCCTTTTCTCAACCGATGTTACATAAACTTTAATTTTAGGACACCAGACCTGAATCTAAACTCGGGAGCTTTACTTCCTTAACTCAAAAATCTCGAAATCATACTCAAAAAGGACTGCAAATGGGAAAACTAACATTACTCTATGTTGTATCTGTCATCGATTTAGGTTCCTATTGGGGCGAGGTCTGAGGTGGTAATCGATACTCGCTTTCTCTACCCTACCCTACCATGATCTTCGATGTGAATAGGATTCGAAGATCCCACCAAAGAAAACCAGCCTTCTATGTAATCAACACATTGTCCTCCAGGAACATACTAAACTTCTAAAGACTAATTTTTTCCAAATAGATACAATATCAACTTTTATTCAAACTTTTTAAACTTAACATACTAGAATAGAAAAAGCGTTCACACCTATGCTTAACAATAGATATACATATGTCTGTATATACCTAGGGAGCTTAATCCTGAGAAAAAAACTAACTAAGCCCAAGAATGGCATATGATAATTAGTAAGTTAATTGAGTGTGGATCAAATCCGATCCGATGACAAAAATCATATGTAGCTACATATCTATATGGTAATATGTGATAGTTAATTTGCTGGGCTTACTAGGGTATCAGGAACGAACAAAAAGCAAACCTAGTGAACTATTTCGTTCTTTTATTTCTTTATTTACATACATTACCGGTGTGTTTCTTTTGTTTTTGTCTTTTCCAGTACGAAAACAAATTTATTGTCGGTACCTAAATATGTGCATATGTATGTCGCTCTGTATCAGAGGGGCATTCCATGATTATGTGGTTGACAAAAAATAAATTATAATTTTTTTTTCTTTTTTAAGGGGTTCTGGTTCCGGTATCAAAATTTAATTATCATTCCTACATCCGGGATGAATAAAAAAAAACCGTAAGATAGAAAGTACCAATTGAGTACCCTATTTTTGCAATTGATAGTTACTTAGTAATTGAGGAAAATGCAGATATTGGTTTGTACTTAAATCCACTCAGAGTTATTATTTAGAAAGAGGCTTAATGAATCAAGAGAATTTACTTTTGCGAAAGTAAATATTTGACAAAACAATTTTTCATACTAAAGTACTTAATTACTGGGACTTGCCAAACTCTGCTTTACATACATATTTATATGAACCATTGTAACGACAAGAGAATGGTACAAACGTACGTACGCACATATTTAGGGACAACAAATGTACATATGTAGGTAAGTATGCTTATACATATCCTTATTCACAAATAAAAGCCAAAAAAAATCAAAACAATAGAAATTGCAAAAGCTAATTAGAACAATGTTACTTACATATTTATGTTGGTATGTATGATGGTATGTTAAGGTGCTCCAGCGATGAAAGGCCTTCCAGCGTGGTTGATGCAATTGATCTGTTTAGCAAAGGCAAAGGTATTGTTTTGTTTTTGGGTTGTCGGGCTTTGCTGTGACTTACACTGCTAGCGAATGCGATCACTACAGTGACACAGAATACTTTTCCCTATTTACAAAAATTAGACTTTTGACAACTATATCTATTTTTATTTCTTTTTTCTTTGTTCATTAGCACCTTTGACTAAACAATTTTTTTTTTTTTTTCTTTAAAAAAAAATTAGCGCTTTGTTAACACTACCGCCTGTATAAACCTACATATTTGAACTTTAAAATTTTTTCTATTTAGCTATTGGATTACTTTATATAGGAACATTCCCTGATCCTTTGTGGAAAAGCTTTTCTTTAGTTTGTTTCTTTCCTAGACATACTGATAAATTCTACTCGATTTGTTTCTTTAACACATTTAAGCCTTGTTTCTAACTTTTACTTTTAATTCACTCCTAATAATTTGACGAGTTTTCACTGGTTTGGCTTTTTGTACAATGTGTTATTTGATGTGGTGCAGCTTTATTTGCAAGCACTGTGCCCTGATATCACTACATTTAGAAGGTGTCAGGAAAATGCAGGAGATGCGGCTGGCGTAATTGATGTGCGCCTGGTTGACGCCATGCCCGGATTTTGACAGGAAACAATACCGGGGTTAATATTAGGGGCTCCAGGATCACTTTTTCCCGGCAAGCTCTGGCCGGCCGTGGTCCTGAGCAAACAGCTCTCACACCCACCCTTTGTATGCTCGATGGAGGGTAAATATACCATGCGACTTGACAAGCGACTTAGGGTTATGGGTGTGGCTGATACAAGGAATTCCCCAGGAGGCTGATAACGCTCTATTGAACAAAATCCTACAATTAAAATTTGATGGAAACACATCACTATAAAAAAACTTACCTTGTTTTCACAAAAACTTATAGGATATAGTTAGGGGCACTGGTACTAACTGGTAATAATGTCTGACCACTTACTGGGGTGAAACGAGAAACCGCAAAGAGACTAACTGTAGCCGATCAGGTCCTTTTATAGGTTCGGTGTTCCTTCCTTGAAGCTTTCGTTTTTGACAGCTTCCCTTTCGTTATTTGGGAAGTGTTCAATGTCAATTAAATGCGTCTTTTCACAGACCGAATAAAATTAGTACAGGGTAACCTGCATGATTCTGTTTTCGGACGATCTTTTGGTAATGAGTCATATGTGACTCACGTGAGAGTATTTACGAAAACAAGCGACAATTGATAGTTTCTTCCTAGAATCAATTAAATTAACTAGCCACAGATATGATTGAACATGAAATGATAAGTAAGATCATGGAATGTGGACATGGAAATTGTTAACAACATTCAAAGATATGTGGTAACTGAAGCGACCATTACATAGTGAAGAACAAATTTAACACGATTACTTTTGACTTTTGTACCAAAGATGAGCATAAAGAAGTAAAACTGTTCTTATCGAAACGATTCGCAAAATGCAAAACGGTTTCGGGTACACGAAGTTTTCATTCCATTATTCCAATTGAAAATAACAAAATGCAATGTAAGAAAGTTGCTGCTCTTGACGAAAGTTCTTCCTTTCAGTTTAAAATGTTTTAATTTAATATTAAAATAAAATATATTTTTTTTGTAACTTAATTTTTCCTTTTTTTGAGCAAAATCAACTTGTGAGCTTGTGGATTAGGCCTACTGGGGATACCACATAAAACTAAACGCGCCAAATATACTCTACCCCTTGGGTGGTGAGGAAATGGGTATAAAATAAAAGTGTTAATACATTTTTAAAATGTTTTCAAATAGAAAACAATTACAAAAAGTATTCTTAATGCTGGCGAAGCATTAAAAATACTTTTAAGGTCGATTATGGAGGGCTGTGTAACGCTGCGACGAAAATTGCGTTGCCCGTATCCAACAACCCAAAACTAAAAGATTAATTTCTCGAGAAAATCAAAAAACACCTTCCCAATTTTTTCAAAATCTTTAGAGGATAATATAAGCTATAAAATATATATTTTTTTTTAAAAATCGGTGCTCGCTTTCTATTAAAAAAACAACAACAAAAAATATTTTTTTTAACAAATTAGTCAAAAAAATTTTTTTTTTATTTTAAAAATTTTCCCAGTAAACTTAAATTTTTGCATACAACTTTTTTTTCTACGATTAAAAGATAACGAGATAAAAATTTTTGAAAAAAAAGTTGCTAAAAAAATAAATAAGCAATATCTTGCAAAATAATTGAAATTTTGCAAAACTTTTGGGTGTACTTCAAAAGCATCCTAACCATAACAAATTGACCAAGTATGAACAAAATCTTAGATTCAAAAGTTCTTCCAGCCATGGAACGCCTCATAAATAAGAATCGTTGGATGGGGAGATAGTAAAATTTAGAAACACAGAAAGAGTCACAAACCTTACTATTTAATTTTTCAACAGTTTTTCTCTCGGGGCCATCCTGCCTAATTTCGGCAATGGACATGATAAAGGACTTATAAAAGAGGAATATTGTTTCTCAACAGCGCAATTTATTTATTTTCTCTCTTGACATATCAAAAATTGAGAGACTAGTTTTCATTGAAACACACAGTCGGGTGGATTTATATATCTACAACGACTCAGTTCTTCTGTCTAATAATCTTGGTACCTCCACTTAATAATGGCTGTCTCTGTTCTCTTATTGCACTCAAAAACATGCAAAAGTGGGTTTAGAGGGTAGAGGGTGAAATTATGTGTCACGAGACACTCTCTGCCACAATTCAAATACACTTGACCAGTTGTGTATTTACCACAAGTGAATCTCACCTTAAAAAATGCAATTTTTATTTTACTAATTTTATTATTTCTACGACAAACAATCACCTAATATTTAAGTCAAATGCAATTTATCATGTAAGTACGTGAGTAAATAAATACAGAAACAAAAATAAAAAGGTAGGGTGAGGAAAGGACTTCTCCTGCCGCTCAATTTAACACCCTTCAACCTACATGTCAAGAATGAAAAATGATGAATCAACTTGGCAACGAGAAACTTATAATCCTGTGCATATTTGAAATAAAAAAAATTGGATTTGTCCAAAAACTCGTTCTCAATTAGCTCCGACTCGATGTGTGTTGAAACTCAAAGGGTATTCAGTGGTGCACATGTGCGGTTTTATTCACTTTTTAGGGTTGATAGAAAAAAAATATTAATACAAAAAGTGTACTCTTCAAATGATAAATTTTTTATGTCAATATACCCAAAAAAATTGTCTCAACGGTCGATGTTAATATATTAAAGTCTGTGATTTGGCATATTTTACATGAGGAAGGAGCTCCCTATTGCAAATGATACATTTGCTTCTGATGAATTTATATGAACTGTTTCGATCGCCGGGTATTGAATGTTTATTCTATAGAATGAAAAAGCGGAAGATCTAAAATATTTGTACTGGCATGCAGACGAAGGCAATGCTGAGCACGCTTTCTTCAATTGCTGACGACAGAGACAGGAGCTACAAGTGCTCCAGCAAAAAATCGGAGAAATCACAGTCGAAAATGTAATGTAGAAAAGAGGAGGATGGCTCAGCGTATACGTAGAAAGCACACTGACAGCAATAAAGAGGGACCTGGCAGCAGGCTTTATAAAATGGTCTCAAAAATTAAAAATGTGGAACGCCACTCTAAGGCGAAAGTCGTACAAAAGTGGTAGCGATCGTTCTAAAGCTGTACGAAGCTTTTTGCAAGGAATTTGGGCCATGAAACCTTGCATCGCAACACACCTACTTTTTGTGAGCCCAATTCTAACCGACGGTATGCATAAGCAGTTGGAGGAATCTATACAACCGCCTGCGATCTCAAAAAAACCACCTTTTACTATGAAAGTTGTAACGTACAGGAAGATGAGGGCGAGTACAATGAGCAGTGTGCATGAACGCTAACATGAGCTCAGGAAGAAATCGTACAAAAATTTGCAGTATGAAGGAAGGTGAGTGATGCCCAAAGAGTACTAAGATGGTCCCGAAGAGCTTATCTCTGCGCTTTTAAATAAAAAAACTTGGCAATAACTAACAGAAAATAGCTAGACCGAGGCCACCATCAAAGATAATAAAATTACCCCCGACTGTGGGTAGGTACCAATGGAAATATCAAAAATAACACAATAAAGCTGAGGGAGCTGACGTATTCCTTGCTGAGCTGTTCAAATGCGGCTGTAAGCAGGTGGTAAAGCGCATGCATCAGCTTCTATGCAGCATTTGCCTGACCCACTGAAGACTAGAATCAATGAGTGCTTTTCCCATCCCCAAGGAGGGAGATCCTGCAAACCGACGGTGTCAGCTTGCTTACTATAGCATATAAGGTTCTGCCAAGCATATCGTAGGAAAGACTGTATCATACCTTAAAAACTGCTAAGTACGAAAGTCGATCATGGAGAATACCCGTGATAAGAAAACCGACACTCGCCAACACTTTTTGTTCTCAAAGCAGCTTTTGACAGCTGTAAAAAATTGCCTATATTCTGCCACGTCTGAATTTGACTTGTCTGCAAAACTTCTGCATTTCTACTATTAGATGTTGAACCGACTTCCCCAACGGGTTAAGAGTTCAGAATATACCTGCCATAAGTATGCCTGTCGTGAAGGGCGGTTAAAGTCCACTACCCAATGCGGTTGAACAATTGGCAACCGCTGTACCGTATCCATGTTCTGCAAAGGTATATCACACCTTTAACAATCCGCTAAAATTTCGGGCAGGCCATCCGAAAGTCAACAGAGTTTCAAACAGGGTGAAAACTCTTTAATTTGATGCTGGTGAAAATAATTGCTGGAGCCATATTTTATAAGAGCGTTCAATTGTCATCATCATTGGGAAAACATAATAGCTAATACAGCCCAAGAATCAGAACATCTGATCTTGACAACCATGCTAAATTTGGCAGCCATGATTTCGGAATAGCATAGAACTTACATGGGAACCATCAAAATGTCATTCCAGATGCACAATGAACATTAACTTGTTTGTCTGCTTCGGACTGAGTAGGCAATTGAGAAGGTAAGTTCTTTATATAAGTAATTTGTCGCATACGTGGATTGCAATATCTTATGAGATGGCTCTGGAAATATTTGAGTGGAACGTTCTTCTAAAGATTTATGGAGTTGTATGAGCTTTGCACAGAGATAGACATCCTTTAGCAAATAAAGACCTAGCTTCTTAATTAGCCAGGCATCACTATAGATAAGGATTTGATATCAGTTAGCATCAAAGGTTGTAATTCGCATGCCAAAGACTTTTAACTAAATTTTAGCAAGCCACCAACCCAGTACACCAGTAACTCATTCCCCAACACCCTTTGCGTAAGTCGCTCAATAAGCTCATGCAATTTGTATATTTACTAAAACGGTCCAAACTACAAAGACTTATCCTTAAATTTTCTTTCACATATAAATATTCATGGCACCTTTTCGTGCCCTTGCGTAGCCCTTAACACTTTAGTTCAAGGCACTTGTGAAATGGCGGGTCTAGATAAACTAAGCAAACCCTTTACATGAAGTGCTCATTGTAAATATTAATTGTTTCACGCTTCAAGAGGTTTTCAAAAATATGCAAATATTAAACTTTAACATATCCACGCTAATTGGTTAATTGATTTTTTTTGCGGTAGGACCACCTTTGCTTTCAGTTAAGTGCAGTCGGTGGACTTTCGGATTTGCTCATATACTATTCCATCTTGATAAGGTTTTTTTTATATTTAACAATCATCAGCCGAACTTAAACAGATTTGCAGGCAAGTCCTCAAACCGCTCTGCAATCTATTTAGCTGTCGAAATTTTGTTTTACAGAATGACTTACAAACAAATCAGTATTTCGAATTGGAACTATGCAGCGGCCTCTGGAAATCTACACCTTCCGCCTTTAGTTCGTGAAGGCTACAGAAAAAATATCTGTGAGCTTCTTCTACATAAAATATTTAATTGAAATAAATATGTATGTACGAGTATATGTGATTTGGTGAGCAGATCGAAGCTTAAAAACATTCATGTGATGGACTTAAACGTATAATGTCCATAGATGCAAATTGCGAATATATTTTTGTGCAATGGGATGGGAGTTTTTGAGTGGCACTGGGTAGACCTTAACTATCAATGACCTTTCTGTGAATTAAACCCTTAATATGGCTTAGTTAATTTGGCCTGGCATCTTGTTAGATTTTCATAAGCAAACTAAAATGATAAGATAAATCAATTGTATGCAATGAGCTTTCGGCAGCTTTGGAATAGGTATAAATCGAATAGCAATCGAGTTGTCTACTCACTGACCTACACCATAAAGGCAAATTATCAAAACCACAAATCTATTCAATAATCACAAATTCCAAATTATATCTTTGGAATAATCTAGAGGGACCCTGAATGACAGAATATAGCAGCATATAGCTAAGCTCTTCACAGATTGTTTAAGACCGACCTCGCAAAGGACAGAGTGACGTGTACCCCGGTGCTTGATTTATTGACATTACGCCTCTTATCTCTTACTATGCATCTAATGCTTTCCCTCAATTGAAGGGTATATGCTAAATGCAAACATCTTTTGAAGAATATACTAACGAGGTTATACGTCCGGAATGTTCGAGGTTTCTCAATACAACGATATATACATTTTCCTGCACTGGATTTTTTAATTTTTTATGAGTTCTTCGAGTTTTTTTTAACCCGCATTGTCAATCATACGCCTCATCGGTACACCCTCCCATTTCTCTCCAACTTCATTGTATTTCTGGTTTTCTTATTTCTCTTTTTGATCTCCTTGTTTTTTTCTCTTGCCTCACCATATACTCCACCAGCACCTCCACCACTACCTCTCTATTCAACTGCATATCGATGCCGATTTCCACCTTTAAATGTTTATATATATATGAGTAATCATATGCAGATATGAATGACATATGTAACGACCCGATCTTTAAATTATGATTTTAGGCAAATTATACTTGTTAAAATAATTAATAATTAACAATTAATTAATTGTTAATTGCAACTTCTACAATTAACAATTTTTAATTCTTAATTGTAAATTCTACAATTAACAATTTTTAATCGTTAATTGCAACTTCTACAATTAAATTTTTTTAATTGTAATTGCAAAAATGAACAATTAACAATTAATTAATTGCAATATTTCTTCCAAATATCCCTTTTGTGAAAATTCTGTGCCCCTGATAAATTGTATTGAACTTGAATGAAACCAATCAAGAATTACCCTGGTAATTGTAAAAAATGGTTAATTATTATTAATTGCTTCACAATACAATTAAAAAATTAATTAAAAATTTTTCAATTGTAATTAATTTAATTTTAAATAATTTGATCGCAACAAGCAATTAAAATTTTAATTGCAATTAATTGTGAGGTGGGCTTATCGAAGGCTGGGGTAATTCTCAGCCTATCCAGAGTCGAGGAGAGGTCCCACGGTGATTGGATGGTGCTATTTCAGTCCGGCACACACACACACATAGGGGTATCTAGTCGGGTACGATGAATGGGATGTGTCACTAGCGACGTATAACGTGGCTGGTAGGGTGAATGATAGTGGATCGGTGCTAATCACGGATGACGGGTTGGTGGATCGGTAATAATTACCGATGGCGAGTCGGTGGATCGGTATGAATCACCGAGAACGGGTTGGTGGATCGGTATGAATCACCGATGACTAGTTGGTGAATGCCGGTGGATCGGTATTAATTACAGATGACGGGTGGTGGATGCCGGTGGATCGGTGCCAGGCTACCAATGACCGGTGGATCGGTGCAAGTCACCTACGACGGGTTGGTGGATCGGTGCAAGGTTACTGGTGACGGTGGATCGGTGCAAGTCACCAATGACGGGTTGGTGGATGCCGGTGGATCGGTGCCAGGTTACCGATGATTGATGGCCCGGTGAGTACACACCGGTAAATGTATTTAGTGGCCGCGCAGGACTCACTACTGGTCTTGGGAACGAAGGTGCAACCGTTAGGGTGCTTCTCTACGTCCCGTAAACGCAACCAAAAAGTTGCACGATAGCGGAGGGTTGTCCAGGGTAAGGGTGGAAGCTTCTCACGATATGTTGTGGTACTTGCCGTCTCACTTACCGAAACCACACTTTCGATAATTACTGAAGCGCGAATAATCTTCTTATACATAAGGTGGGATAAACTAATTGCGAATTACAGCTGCGCATAAGCATTTGATTCGCATGAACGAAATCATGTTAGGCGCTCACTTGCTTTGTGCTTTGCTTACCTTTTCATTCGCAGTGGGCGCGTGTGTGGTAGTAAGGTAGAGTGTAGGTGTGAAGTATTTGTAATGCTACTTAAAGCGGCATTACATAATTTAAAATCAATTTATTTAATTGCAATTACTTTCTTAATCAATTATTAAATAATTTAAAAATTTAATTGATTAACGCCCAACACTGCACCACGGAAAGGTATTACTACGAATATATTTAAGAAGATATGTTAGCATGCATTTAGTTAGGCAGGCTTCTCTCTACTCTTTCTCATCTAAACTAACACATATTCTGAAAAAGAAACAGAAACATGAGTAAAGCAATGAAATACAGTGGCAATAGGTCGTGCACTTCCAGCTGCGCTTTCGACATCTTTTTTAAAATAAATTTTTGGAACTCGTTCGCTTATCATTTAAGAGATCAGTACTAAGCGTAGAGTAGCAAGCTAGCGACGACATAACGCACAAAGCCTTACAACAATTGAGAGTCATTAGGTTTATTATATGTAGGAACGAAGGAAGTTTTTGAGCAGTTGCAGTTTTCATTTGAACTTCTTTGGCAATAAAAAAGCTAAATACGAGCTAACTACAATGAAGGTATCTACCATGTAGGGTTTCAAATAGCTCATTAGATATTGTCAGCGTCGAAGCTTCTACACCATAACTGTCGCGGTTATCAAGACCGAAATACGCAGGGTCTTGGCTACATTCTAGTTCTTTTTGCAGACGTTAACCCCCGAGAAGAAGAACTTATGTGGATCGGCTGCAGTTTACAGTTTTAAAGTCAGAGAAGTAAATCAAGAGGAGTCGAATGAATACAAAAATACATTGATCGATTTTGTTATAAAAGTATAAGCATGATACCTAAGCTCGTAAGTGAATCCCTTTTCCAGACTATATCGACACTCCGTATTGGTCCGCTAGATTTAAGCACTATATGTAATTTCTAACTGGTGCTGTTATTACAGCCCGATATACGATCATAGTTTTTTCATACAGTTTCATGAATTAAAAACCAATTAGCTGATTATTGGTTGGTATTGGATGATGACGTTGATTGGTTGAAAATTGTTAAGCGCAAGCCATTTTTATTATCCAGGCAATTGTGCGATTGCGATATATGAAGCTTATTTTTGTTGGAAACCACCTTACCACTCACATGCTTTTATATCTAGTTTTGCGGCTTGTGTTGTGGGGCATAGGAAAGCGAATGTAGTAAAGTCAAAGTGCAACGAATTCTAATATCACTTAACAACACAATTTGCCAATTGTTTCAAATCGCTGATGGAGCTGAGCAATTGTTGTCATTATCTCCCAAATGTGGTATGCGATCATTGTTTGTAGTTGTTGCTGCAGCTTCGGTTGCTTTATTGCATTTTTATGTAAATAAGTTAATTTCGTTAGGCCATGTTGTACAGGGTGTTTTTTTTACAGGTTTGTTTTTCGAATAGAGATAAAACTAGCATTTTGTGGTCCAATCTGGCAACTCTAATGTCATTTATGTTCAGTTTGGTTTGCCATTTCATCATGAACAGGTTGACAAAAGAACAACGCTTGCAAATCGTGCAAATTTATTTCGAAAATAATGGTTCAGTTCGCGAAGTTTAGCGTGAGCTCCGTCCATTTTATGGTCGACATAATCGTCCATCAGAGCAATTAATTCGGTTAACCATGGATCGTTTTCGTACTACGTTTACTCTATGTTATAATACGCATCCGCAGAGACGTCGAACAGTGCGCACCGAAGAAACAATTGCCGCTGTAGAGCAAAGTGTTGAAGAGGACCCGAATGAATCGATTCGCCACCGTGCACAGCAATTGGAGCTTTGTCCATCAACTTTATGGAAGATTTTGCGCAAAGATCTTGGCTTGCGACCTTACAAGATCCAGCTTGTGCAAGAATTAAAGCCGCGAGACCATGCAATGCGTCGTGATTTTGGTGTATGGGCCGAAAATGAGATTGATTTCGATGCTGATTTTCATCGCAAAATTTTGTTCAGTGATGAGGCTCATTTTTGGTTGAATGGCTACGTCAACAAGCAAAATTGCCGCATTTGGAGTGAAGAGAATCCACATGAGACCCTTGAAACGCCATTACATCCACAAAAACTGACTGTTTGGTGTGCTCTATGGGCTGGTGGAGTCATTGGGCCATACTTCTTCCGCAATAATGCTGGAGAGGCAGCTACCGTTAATGGAGACCGGTATAGAGCCATGATAACCGACTATTTTGTTCCCGAATTGGATGGCATGAATGTGGATGAGTTGTGGTTCCAACAAGACGGCGCTACATGCCACACAGCGCACGTCACAATCGATTTATTGAAGGAAACATTCGATGAGCGCATAATTTCGCGGAATGGACCTGTCAATTGGCCACCAAGGTCGTGTGATTTGACACCATTGGATTATTTTCTTTGGGGATATGTGAAGTCGCTCGTCTACACCAACAAACCAGAAACGTTAGGGGAATTGGAAGCCAACATTCGTGGCGTTATTGCCGACATACGGCCCCATATGCTCGAAAAAGTGGTTGAAAATTGGACCTGTAGAATTGGCTTTATTCGAGCCAGCCGCGGCGGCCACATGCCCGAAATCATATTTAAACATTAATGGCATAAAATTATCCTTCCAATAAAGCCAAATTGATGGACCTTAAAACGATTTTCTTGTGTTTTATTTCAATTCGAAGTTCTATACCCCTAAAAAAACACCCTTTACATAAATCGACGCCGTTTTATTTATTTGCTGCATTCGAAAGGAGATATACCTTCAAACTATAACAAGAAACAATAGACTTAGGAAATAAACCACGTAGCACAAGCTTGCCTAGGATTTTGGTATGAAAATTCACTAAGATTATATGCGTTGTAAGAATTTCAGGGTTGTTGCAAGAGTTCTAACTCTGGATGAAGGACTGAAAGTCACACAGTAGATTCTTAAGATATTGTTTTTTTACTGTGACTATTTGAAATTTAGAATCTTATATAAATGTTTTAGCTGGGTTGCGAATCAAAAATCAATTATTACTTTGATCGAGTTCTTTTATTAGTTATCGAAATTATTGACGGTAAACATAAATTTTTATTTAATAGGTTACCCGAATTACACATTTTATGAACAACGGATGTAAAAAGGGAAACCTATTAGAAAACTATACTTATTTTCGTGTAAATCACTTCTGGGCAACCTTCTTTCTAGTAAAATTTAAGGTAACAACGAACATTTGTAGAAGTTTTTTATTATTTAAACTCAAAGATGAAGAAAAAACTTATCTCATTTTTTAGTTTTAAGATCAAACGATTACTCTTATATTTGTTTTTATATAATTTAGCTAATGTTATTTTATATTAACCTATTTATATCAAGCTTAGTTTCATTTATCATATTGAGGCTACTGTCAACAAGGCTAGAGGTGTATTAGCTTTTGTGAAATGGTGGTCAAAAGAATTTAGTCACCCTTATGTTATACTCTTTTTTTACTACTTAAGTTAGATCTATTTTGGAATATGTCTCGATTATCTAGAATTTGCTTTATCAAGTTTGAATCGAATCAAAAATAGCTCTTACTTTTTGCCTTGAGAAATCTACGATGATATTCATTGTAAAGTCTTCCAACTTATACTAATCGTCTGAAACTTATAAATCTCCCAACGCGGGAAAGTCGTAGGCATATGCTTCGTTTAATATTTATGTCTAAACTCTTAAATGGATCAATTTCTAGTCCATTTCTTTTGAACAAAGTTAACATTAATACTCTCTCCCGAGCTTCAAGACATTTCAACCCTTTTCTTCTGCAGCAGTGCGGAACAAATTTGCAATTACTCGAGCCAAGAAAATTTTAACTCTCAGATACTTTTGATATCTCGGACTCGCTTTTTACAATAAAAATACTGTTCTATAATCTACTACCAAATTACTTATATTGTAGTATTTATATATTTTAGCGTATGTGCGTGTCTTTCTTAGCTGATGAACTTTTTGCTCTAGCTGAGCAGTTTGAATCTCGATACTTAACAAACCTCCGCTTTTCAAACACTCGGCAAATTTAATCCGCGCTTTATTTGGACGCGCCCCTCGCTGAGTTTATTATTACTATTATTTAATGTTAAACAGTATGTTGACCTTTTGTAATAATAACAATTGATACTCCTTGCCTAAACCTAAATAATAGCTAGAATTTGCAAAATATTATTACACCATTCTATGAATTGTGTGACGTCGCCACGGCGCGTTGTAAAGCGTATTCGTACCTACCAAAATTGTTACGATTTATTTAAGCCATATTTCGCCTATTTTTTTGTAGGGACGAAAACGCATTACAGAATCCCTATTAATCCCAAGAATACCTATTATGCCAACTACCCATTCCGGTATAAACGTCAACAATTTCCCGTAAAAGTCGTATGGTTATCAAACCGTAAATAAGAGTCAGCAGAAAATACTCAAAGTAGCAGGAATGGATCTAGGATCCCTTTGCTTTTCACACGGGGAAATTTATGTTGGATTTTTGCGAGTATCCAGCCGAAAACCTTTTTGTGTATGCGGAAAACAATGGGCGCTATCATGAATTTCATTGGAAAAAATTCCCAACACGTTTAAAGCAAAACAATAACAATTTTTCATACTTTGTTTTTGTTTTCTTTATAAATTTTGGGAATTTTGTTCACATGAAATTTATGAAAAGTGTTTTCTACAGATATGTGTTGCCGTAAAAAATAGTATTAAAAAATTTCAATCAAATTCTAGGTCAAGAGTCTGTTGTTTATGTGAACTTTAAAAATCAATATTCAAACAAAAATTAAACTTGAGTTCTATGTTAGCAATCGTTTTCATATGTAACCTTAAATATTTATCTGTCTGCGAAATTACTAGAGACCATTCTGCTCCCATACTTTATTGCAAATCTGAAATTGGCCGATCACCAGCATGGTTTCCGCAGCACTACATCCGCTTTGAATGCCACTACAACGCAGATAAATTATGGTTTGAATCAACACCCATCAAACCATAGGATGGTTCTCGTGGCACTTGACCTACCAAATGCATTTGATACGGTCAAACGAGGTCCTTTGAGACCTGGAAAAGACACCGCTCCCTGCCGGTCTTAAAACGTGGACCGCTAATTACCTTAATCGTCGACAGGCATCAGTCAAACTCAGGAACAAGAAATCTAGGCCACGAAGGATAAAACAAGGGGTGCCGCAAGATGGTGTTCTCTCTCCCCTTTTGTTTAATTTCTATATTTCGAGACTTTCCCACCACCAGAGGGAGTCTCCATTGTTTCCCACGCTGACGACTGCACGATAATGGCCTCGCGCAAGTGCCCTTCCATTGACGAACTCTGTACTAGAATCAACAGTTACCTCCGTGACCTTTCCAGCTTCTTCACCGAGCGAAATCTGACCCTAGAAGAAGGAGTACCTCTAACTACTGTCAACCACCCGAAAATCTTGGGTGTGACATTTGATAACGGCCTCACCTTCGCCATGCCACCGCAATAGCTTCAAAGGTACAGAGCCGCAATAAGAGCCTGACCGGCAGTACTTGGGGAAAAGACAAAGAAAAATTGCTTGCTACATATAAGGCTATTGGCCGACCGGTTATTGACTACGCTGCGCCCATATGGTCGCCCAATCTTGCGTACACCAATTGGAGGAAATTGCAAAGTCTGCCAAAACACCGCCATCAGAACTGCTACGGGATGTCCTTCTGAACTGTCATAAACCTAGTCATCCAAATCGACATCTTTTGGATGTAGCACCGCCCCCCAGAGACATTAGGCGACATCTCCGTAAGCACTACGATGAGATCCGGCACCACATCTCTTTGCCGTTTGATCTGCGCAACCATAGACGGGCTCTAAATTACCTCCACACCGAGTCGGTAGATAGATATCTCAGATCTTAACCTGTAAATCCCGTTATCAGTACTCAGCGACCTGAATTGCCTGAAGAGGAGCGTGTACTTCCGAGGGAGACTAGAGTCATGCTAGCACAACTTCGCTCCGGATATTGTAATAGGTTAAACTCTTACTTATTCAGACTGAACCCCAACATACCAAACACATGTCCTGCATGTGGTATGTCCCCTCATGATACCAAACATCTCTTCTCCTGTTCAGTCGAACCTACTCTTCTAACACCTACATCACTCTGGTCCAACCCTGTGGAAACTGCGCGTTTCCTCGGACTTCCGTTAGAAGAGCCTGAGGACAATTTAGAGTGATCGAGCCCATTGGGCAGGGCGAAGCACTGTTAACAACAACAACATTTATCTGTCTGATAAGTAAAAATGTCTTCAGAAGAACTTTTGTTATTTTACTTGTTTTCTTCGTGCGGGCGGAGCCGGGGGTAAAAGCTAGTAAAACATAAAAATAAATCAATAATTTATCTGATGATTTATTAAACTTATCACGAAATCGAAAAGAACCCCAACCTGAAGACTTGACACATAAACATGTAAATCGTGGCTCACCAGCGATATCTGTTTATCAAAAGGTAGTATGTCGATACTTAAGATGAGAAATAACCAAAACTTTCTGACTCAAAAATTGCGACAGACATTTATGTAAATCTATACGGCTCCAATCGTTGTTGCATTTACATGAAAAACGTGCTTCCCGTCTCCGGATCACGAGAACCGGATAATGCCTATTGCTATATATTTATTTGCATAAATGTAACACACAAATAGAATACGGCATGGCTGAGCATAACCGACTGAGAGTTCCTGCATGTAACGCCCTGCCCGGAGATATTTGAATATTTAGAACAACATAAACTGACGCCCCAGTATGCTCAGTTTTCAAAGTGACAAGTGAAAAGGGTAGTTATAGTTTTTACAAAGTATGTATAAAGCGGCCAGGAATTTCAAACGACCTTGTGCAAAAGTGTTAAAGTGTATACATATGTGCAAACAATTGGATTAATGGCACGCGGGGCAAGTTTACTATAAAACAAAAACACATTTTATTGTGTGGTTTCGTTAGGATATTCAAAGATTTAAAAAAAATCTTATTAGTTAAAAGTTCATACAATATTAATTCATTCAGATTAGATCTACATATACTCGTACATATATGTAATTGAAATCTTGCAACTGATTGTTTAGATATAATTATACATAAATATTCTAGTTGTAACAGTAACTCAGCTCGGAGACATTTATGTCCACGGTGAATGCTCTACGTGAGTGCCAGTCGGCGGTACATTCTTACAACCAGATTTTTTCTACCAAATCCCATATTTTCGCTTATTTCGCGGCTTTCTGGGTAGCTTCGCTATTTTCATGGGCGGCTTACTTATAATTAAAAATCACATTCTGAGCTTGAGATAACTCAGTTTTTTATGACAACTACCGAAAAAATAACATCGCTTAGTTAAAAATGTGTATTACGATCACTCTCACTACTCTCAGCAATATCAAAAACTAAAGGGTTAAATGATTTCAATTTCCCATATTTGCTTCTAATTAAAATAACTCCTCAGCCGTGACGGTGGCATATAAAAGCAAATATGCAAACCAAGACTCCAGAAAAATATAAAAAAACAGCAAAAGAAGAAAAGAGTGAAATCAAGAAACTGAGAATGAGAACCACGCAATCAACTTGCATGCCAAAGTACCATACGTCCACACCGTCGCCAATGGGATACCAGACGAGTGTCCATCCAACTGTGGAATTTATCACTAATGAGCAACAACGACAGCCGAAGCAATGAGCGAAGATTCTTTCATCGAATCCCGACACAAAAAATTCCAGAGAAATTACGCATTGATGAAGGCGAAGGTGAAGTCGATTTCAAATACGAAAAACACAGCAACAACACAAACAAAAGCGGATGTTCTGGCTTTCGGCAATCGCTTAATATTGATACACCGCTGGCGGTGGTGGTTACTGAGTGCGAGAGTGAAAGCAGGTGAGTACCGTGAAATGATCGTAAGCGGCGATGCCGCCAGATTCTCGAGATAATCGATTGACGTTTGCTTTCAAAATACATACATACATGTTTGCAAAAAAATCATTGAGAATTAATGTGTGTATTGAACGTTAGCTGTTGTTTAGCACTTGTTGTTTCTGCCAAGTCGATTACTTTCCCACAACTTATTCGAGTTTCTTTTTTTTCCTTCTCCTTTGAATATGTTTTACCTTGGTATTTTGCTTTTATTTTGCAATTAATTTTTTATTGGATTGGGTTAATGCGAATGAAGCAACAAAATATAGTTGGCGTTAATTAAAATTGTAGTGGAATATTGACATGTTTCGAATATCATTCACATTACTTGAAAATAAAAGTTCTGGGTTTTTACCAACTCAACCAATAGATGAGGGGTTGACAGAAGCTGACTTTGCTTTGATTGTTGGAAAAAAAAAATATATGTGAGTTTAAGTGCAAATAATTATAAATACATAGCATCACAAAATCCACTAGAGCCAGAAACTTTTAATTTTGTTTTTAAGTCAGTAATTTCTTTATTTCTAATATCAACTAGTAAACCAAATTTCTCTAAAAAGTTAGCGCCAATTATGGGAGTAGAAATATCTGCTAGTTTGAAAGGAAATTCGAAATCGCGTCTTAAATCTAGATCAAGTTTTAAAAGTTTTGTTCCAAAAGTTTTAATTGAAGAACCATTAGCTGCAGTTAAATTTAGATCAGAATTTCTTTTATGAGATTTGAATTTAGAAGAGGGAATTACAGAAACAATAGCACCCGTATCTATTAAAAAATTTAATTTATTAAATTTGTCAAAAATAAATAGGCGGCGAGAAGGTTTAACGTCACTTTCCCTACTAGCCACTGTCATAACGTGACGTTTTAGTTTAAAGTCTTTAAATTTGTATTATAATTTGAGTTAAAATTACATGGTTTAATACATTTATAAGCATTGTGTTTAAATTTTTGTTGATACCAACAAATAATATTTTTATTTTGGTTATTGAAATTTCGGGGATTAGAAAAATTACGTGATGTAGATCGATGTCGTTCTCTAGATCTAGATCGAATTTGAAGTTCATTTATATCTTCACTAATTTTATTTAAAATTTGAAACATGACAGTAGTTAATTCAGTCAAATTTTTAACACATTGTGTCAGGGCAATGTTTTCAGAATTATCTATTGCAGCAATTTTAGAAGATTGTTGATTATTAATAAAATAAAAAATTTTATCTGCTAAAGTAATAATTTCATCAGTAGTTTTATTGTTGCAAGAAATTAAATGAATCTGAATTTCTTTTCGTAATTTACTAATCCATAGTTTAAAAATAAGTTCTTTACTAATTATAGAATAAGAACTAATTAGAGAGGTCATTTGTCGAAATAATTCTGATGGAGAAAGATAACCAAGTTCTGTTTTAGAAATAAGTTGTTCTAATCTTTTTTCTTTGGAAAGAGAAAATCTATCAATTAATGCTTTTTAAATAGTTTCATATTTATTTATCAGAGGAGGTGGATTAATTATATCTATAATTTTTGAAATGGTTTCTCATTGAAGTGCAATTAAAATATTCTGATATTTTATATTGTCATTTTGAATGTTATTTATTTGGAATTGTCCTTCAACAAGAATAAACCAAGTTTCAGGGGATTGTTCCCAAAAATAAGGCAACTTAACTGATTTTGAAAAATTAAAATTATCTCTAAACATTGTGTTATTATCTGGAAGCATATTATCAGTATGAATATTTTGTGTAAGGTTCAAATTTGGAATTGAGTTGTTGTTTTCGAAACTTTTTGTATGAATAGGTGATTGAATCATTTTAGTTAACTGGAGAAAGAGTGTACACAATAATAAAAATTTAAATATTAATATTAAAAAAAAAAAAACAAATATTAAATTAACAATTTAATAATAAAATTAATTAAAATATGTTAAAATAGATTATTATTTTGAAAAGTTTATTATAATAATGGTTTTTGATTTTAATAATTTCATTAATTATTCGTAAAGAATAATTTATTTTTATGTTTTTGTATTTATATAAATTTAATGAAAGATTTAAGAAACGAACTTTTAAGCAATTATCATATTATCAAGCAATTGTCATATTAAATATTAATTAATTACGCCACACATAAAACATTTCACATTGATACAATTTATTTTGAAAATCGTTCTATCTTTTTTAGAAGACAAGTTTGTTTCTTAAGTCTTTTGTCTAAAAACTTGATTATTTAAAATAGTATGTATAAATAATACAAGCTGCAGAACTTAACCGCGCTGGAACAATATTTTATAAAAGCGTGCAACTGTTGGCATATGCTGACGATATTGATATCATTGGCCTTAACAACCGCGCCGTAACCTCTGCTTACTCCAAATTAGAAAAAGAAGCGGAGAAAATGGGATTGGTGGTGAACGGGGGCAAAACGAAGTACCTTCTGTCATCATGCAAAGAGTCAGCGCATTCGCGCCTTGGCAACCAAGCCTTTGTTGGCAGCAATAATTTCGAAATAGTAAAGGACTTCGTTTACCTGGGAACCAGCATTAATACCAACAATAATGTTAGCCTAGAAATCCGACGAAGAATCACTCTTGCAAACAAATGCTACTTCGGACTGAGTAGGCAATTGAAAAGTAAAGTCCTCTCTCGACGAACGAAAATAACACTCTACAAGTCACTCATCGCACCCGTCCTGCTATATGGTGCAGAAGCGTGGACACTAACAACATCTGATGAGGCGGCTCTGGGAGTATTCGAGAGAAAGGTTCTTCGAAAGATTTGTGGACCTCTACGCGTTGGCGACGGCGAGTACCGAAGAAGATTTAATGATGAGCTGTATGAACTTTACGCAGACGCCGACATAGTTCAGCGAATTAAAACACAGCGGCTTCGCTGGCTAGGCCACGTAGTCCGAATGAGCGAAGATGCTCCAGCCCAGAAGGTATTCTTATCGGCACCCGCCGGTGGAAGCAGAGGAAGAGGGAGACCACCACTCCGATGGAAGGACCAAGTGGAGACCGATTTGCGATCCCGCGCTGTTTCCAATTGGCGCCAGTTGGCGCAACGAAGAAACGACTGGCGAGCTATATTGGACGGTCAAAATCGCCCAGGCGGTTAGATGACCATTTAAAGAAAGAAGAAGAAGAAAGGACTTCGTTTACCTGGGAACCAGCATTAACACCAACAATAATGTTAGCCTAGAAATCCGACGAAGAATTACTCTTGCAAACAAATGCTACTTCGGACTGAGTAGGCAATTGAAAAGTAAAGTCCTCTCTCGACGAACGAAATTAACACTCTACAAGTTACTCATCGCACCCGTCCTGCTATATGGTGCAGAAGCGTGGACACTAACAACATCTGATGGTAATAGTGTTCCCTGAGTTGCTGTTGATGGCGGTGAGTTTACGTATATATCCAATGTATATATCAATTAGTTCTAGTCTTTTTATAAGTTTTGTCGGCGTGTTAGAGTCTCATTTTTAATTGACAATTGAACTTTCAAGAAACTTAGGTGGGTTTATACTACATATTTGTTTCCACAGTCGTCATATTACCAAAATCGTGTAGTTCGAACAGCTAACTACGTTGCATGTATTTCCCAAATGGGCCTTTGATGTTGTAGCTGCTGTTTGAATATTAGTTTTCTCTTCAAAAAGTTAGGATTCATATGTACAGCTTATGGACGAACAATAATATTTGTTGCGCCAACTAATAATCCCTCTTTCTTTTAAATGTGAATTAATGAGCTTTTGTATTTTCTTGTTGTAGACATGGGCCAACGTGCTTCGAAGTTTTGATTTAGAGCATTGTAATGTATAAATTGCAATGAGCCTTTTCCGTTTAAATTGAAAAACTATATTTATATTTTTATTTAAATTCAAAAATGTATCTTTATTTTTGAAAGAACAAAAATTCAATTCAATATTTTCATTTTGATAATGAACATTAAACAGCAGTGAACCAAAAACCAATTTAAAAATTAATAAAGTAATATATAACACAAGTATATAACCCTACAAATACCTTACTCCCGCTTCTCCGAGATGTTTTAGCATTACCATGGATATACCGTCAAGGCCGATCGATTTGGAGCTTTTGGACCCCCGAATGGCCTCCTGAACTTCAGTGGTGGTCATGGCAATGGGCGCTTGGCAAATTTTTCGTTTGTGCGCTTCCCTGATTTCCTTGTCGACCGGAGGATGCAGTATAAATTGCCGGCAGAAAGCGCTCGCGCATCTCTTCGGTTTCGACTGTACCTTATCACCAAAGGTGATGGATATTTTGTCGTTAGGTTTGGTCGGATTTGACAAGGATTTTACAGTGGACCATAGGCGCGTTTGTGTTGATCAACCAGTCGTCTGATTTCCGCATTGAGATCTTGAAATTGAGCGTCGCACATGGTCACGTTCATTTGCCAGGGCCGCTGCCTCTGCGGGGAAATACGGGCGTACTTCCTTAATTCTACCTAGCGGAATGTATTGATTCGAGGCTGAGGCTATGGACATGCGAAACCCTTTTTCGCCTTCTCGTACGTCAGACAGGATGGGAAGAGCAGCGAAGGTGCTCTCAGTGAAGTTAAGCAAACCAACCCAATCAGCTTTGCTGAAATTAGTGAAAGTGCGATTTTCAGAACTGACAAAGTCATTAGGCGATCGATTGAGGGGACTATCGGTAAATGATCCGATGCAAGAGTTAGCATCGGTCGCCAGTCAACGCAGTTTATGAGACCAGCGCTGACGATGGTGAGGTCTGGTGAACTAGACAATTTACCGCGACTCTAGTGAAGGCATCCCCGTTCACAGTACAGAACGTCGAGTCATCTATTTGTTTTGCCACTCCCTTTCCCCTACCATCAACCTGTAGGCTCGTGTGCCACAGGTCGTGGTGTGCGTTAAAGTCTCCGAGGATTACACGATTATCGCCTCTGAGTAACGCACTGATGTCAGGGTGGTAATTCCTCGGACAGCAGGTGACAGAAGGTATATAAATGTTAATTATTTCAAGATGGACATCGCCTGATCGGACAACCATATCTTGACGTTCTAAGATATTGTCCCTCGGGTCGACATCAGTCTCAAATAGACAATGTTTCACATATTGATGAGTGATAACTCCCCCTTCGATATCAGCAAATACTTGATCTTATATTGGTTTACTCCTAGACCTATACCTATTTTTGTCCCTTTATCTTCACTATACGTCAACTGCATGATAAAATAATCGTCCCCATCATATCTGTGTAGGTTTCAAAGCGCGGTATGGAGTTACCAATATGCTTCCATGTCTGAATTTGACTTCACTGCCAATTTCATGGCTTTGAGCAATACCAACATCTGCATTGACAACAGAAAATTAAAATCTTCTCTATGCGAGCAAAGAGCACGTTCTATTTGTTCGGAATCAATAGGAATGTCCAAAATACAATTAGATAGTGCTTGTAGTACTCGAGAGATAAGTTCTGTGGAAACATATAGCAATTACAGCAGGAAATTTAACGATGATATGTACGAGCCTTCTGAGATATGAGCTTACGGCAGTCTGTGTCATTTTATGCTAAATAAAATAAAAATAAAATAAATAAATAAAATAAATAAATAAAATAAAATAAAATAAAATAAAATAAAATAAAATAAAATAAAATAAAATAAAATAAAATAAAATAAAATAAAATAAATAAATAAAATAAAATAAAATAAAATAAGGTAAAATAAAATAAAATAAAATAAATTAAAATAAAATAAAATAAAATAAAATAAAATAAAATAAAATAAAATAAAATAAAGTAAAATAAAATAAAATAGAATAGAATAAAATAAAATAAAATAAAATAAAATAAAATAAGTAAAATAAAATAAAATAAAATAAAACAAAACAAAAAAAAATAAAATAAAATAAAATAAAATGAAATAAAATAAAATCAAATAAAATAAAATAAAATAAAATAAAATAAAATAAAATAAAATAAAATAAAATAAAATAAAATGAAATAAAATAAAATAAAATGAAATAAAATAAAATAAAATCAAATAAAATAAAATTAAACAAAATAAAATAAAATAAAATAAAATAAAATAAAATGAAATAAAATAAAATGAAATAAAACTAAATTAAATAAAATAAAATATAATAAAATAAAATAAAATAAATTCAAATAAAATAAAATAAAATGAAATAAAAACAAAATAAAATAAAATAAAATAAAAAACCAACAACAAAATAAAATAAAATAAAATAAAATAAAATAAAAAATAAAATAAAATAATACAAAATAAAATAAAATGAAATAAAATAAAATAAAATAAAATAAAATAAAATAAAATAAAATAATTGATTTTTTATACCAACAATTTTGTTGATTTACGGCCTGTGCATTTTCAAGTATTCATGAAACGAGCTCAAGGCCAAGAATAATAATTTTTCACTTTTTGAATTTTTTATGAAAATTATTATTGTTTTTTTTGTTAATTGATATTAGAGGAAAAATGACAACGTTATGCACAGCGATGGTATGGGATGACACGTTGTCATTTTTCCTCTAATATCAATTAACAAACAAAACATAAAAATTCGAGCTTTGCTCCAACAACAATCACCATAACTATTATTGTTTTTATTTATTAATAATCATTTTAATTAATTATTAAACGTTTTTGATTGAATAGAGTAGGAAAAATGTTTAGAGACAACTGCCATAGCTTTTCTTATAGATCCATTTCGGAAGCTGCTAGACTTCACTCATCAGAGAAATTTTGGCACGCATTGGTAACCATTAAGCTAACAATACGCTGGTTTTGATGTCATCTAAAGAAGAATAGAACTAGGAGTTCAGGAGTGCGTGCCAAAATTTCTCTAATGAGTGAAGTCTAGCAGCTTCCGAAATGGATCTATAAGAAAAGCTATGGCAGTTGTCTCTAAACATTTTTCCTACTCTATTCAATCAAAAACTTTTAATAATTAATTAAAATGATTAAGAATAAATAAAAACAATAATAACTTTCATAAAAAATTCAAAAAGTGAAAAATTATTATTCTTGGCCTTGAGCTCGTTTCATGAATAAATAAAATAAAGCAAAACAAAATAAAATAAGATAAAATAAAATAAAATAAAATAAAATACAATTAAATAAAGTAAAACAAAATAAAATAATATTAAACTTATTTAAATCAAATAAAATACAATCAAATGAAATAATATCTGATATTAGCGTATAAAAATATAAGAAAATTAGTTAAAGTAGTTTTTTGGACTTCAGATCATTGAGAAAAATCTATCAGTTTAACCGTTTCTCATTTGGAGTAGCAACAACTCCCCTACAACCCAAATAACAGTGTTCATGGTCAATACGAAAAATAAACACATTCATATGGGAGCTCTAGCTGCTCATTGCGTCACTGCTATTTTTGAAAAACAAAGTAGCTGCAAATTTGTAACACGTTCACCACTTGTCTCATTGTTGCTTTAGGCCACATTGGTGGCAAAGAGATTACCAAGTTTGTTGCGGTATATATTGGTAAGCGCGTGTTAACCACTTTTGCACGACCAATCGGGAAACGACAACAAAAGGCAGAAAAACGCCAGCGGCAACGGCAAAACTATTTTTAATGTGTTTGTTTCAGGGCTCCAATATAAAATGTGAAATCATTACGATTATTCAATGATAGAAATGTTTTTTGCAGTAATACTAGATATTTATCTGATATTTATTAAGGACATGTAAGCCCTCTACTAGGAATAGGCTACCTAATGAAAGAGCTTAATTTTTAATTGAGAACTTTTTCACGTCAGAAATCAACTCTTACCACTGCCGAGCAGCTACCATGCTTACATACATGCTTACATATTTAAAATATTTCTGATGTTACTTTTCTGGCGATGTAAATTGAGACCTTCATTATAAATGGTACTTATCCAATATAATACAATGGTTGTCGTGTAGGGGGCAAAAGGCAGAGGTAGGCAAAGAAAATGTGGGGGTTTATTAGCGAAAGGCGGAAGGAGCAGAATATAATGAATTTGATATAAATATATGAGGATAAGGTAACGCAAAAATTGAAATATCGGAAATGAAGAAATATAACAGGTCTTCAGACCAACTTCAGATGGGTCTACTGGCATTTTAGAAGAGCGTGTAATATCTGCATCATATAGAAGGGGAAAACGAGAAAAAGTAGAGTTAGGGGAAGAGGTAGTGAGAAATGAACGCTGTGATGGCTCTAGGATACCTAAGAGGAGATTAGTGCGACCTGCTCTTCCTGCATACGTTTTGATGTTACCAATACCGTCATTTAAACCTGTGGCATTTGGTATGTTAAGCCAACACACTTCCACCATCCCACTGCAGGCGCTGATAAAATTTCAGCGGCGGAGCTGCCTAGGCTATGTATCGTAACTATATGTGTAAGATGCTTCGGCAGAGAAAGAGTGAGGTTCTTAGTTCTTTCGAAAGATCAAGCGGTAAAAGCTCACTTGGTATTTCCATTTTGCGTCTGTTAGCAAGACAGAAAATCATTCAAGACGCCTCCCACAACGCGGGTTTCATTAAAATCATCCTTAACACATTGACGGCCAAAAAAATGAATTAGGTAAATTGTCTATTTTTTTAAATACTCATCGTTGTTCTGGTTTAGCAATACTAAGTCTCAGAGTGGAATGTATCTATGCTGGTATAACAGTTATTATGAGACCTTTTTACTTGTTTGGGAGCAATCTCCTATGCGTACCACTTTTAAATCAATTGACAAGTGAGAACTATTGGTGAGTATGGGGCTACCGCAGCACAGCTCTTGTTGTAACAAGTAAAGCATTGTTGCTTTCTGCCGCCTCCGCAAGCATGACTCCTCATTGCGGGAGTAAGAAATGGTTTAGTTCACTGCAAGCGTCAATTACTCGTATAATTTATGATGCCCACCGTTTCTCGCGCCAACAACTGCAAGAAAGTGTAGAACGGTTCTTGATTTGTTTTTGGCAAAAGGCTGTGATTTTAAGTGGATGCGGCTTTGTGGTTTTTCAGCCTTGTTAAAAGCGCAGAAGCCTTGGGTGGCTACTGACGTTGAACAATGCGCTAAGCATTACTTCCTTCTTGAGGCTATTTGATATCCACCAGACTTACTTTGCCTGCTTTTGTGTATTTATGTTTTTTGAGAGCATTGTCTTTCAAAGAAGTGGTATTTTGGCTATATTTGGTAACACTGACGAAGAAAATTGTATTAAAAAGCTTGGCTAGTGTTTTGCATATTGAATAGAATTCAATTATCTCATCCAGCATTCTGTTAAAGAAACTGCATGATAGATCATAATCTGACTGTTTTATTCTGAAGGGCTTGGAGTGGTCCCTACAAATGCTAAAGTAGTTGTTCTTGGTCTCAGCGTCATCTGTCAAAATCGTATAAATTTGACATACTCGTATTAGTGTGCTTCAGACACAGGAGAATATAGTAGAACTCAAGCTAATAGGTTAACCGAAAAATAGAGTTAATCAAGTATGACAGTAGTCGGCTCCGAATAGATCCGATTAGTCGAAGTCTGTCCACTAATCGAATAACCCCTCGCTTTCAATTATTAGGTTAACCGCAGTTTTTCGATTAAACGAATATTTACAATTACAGTTTTTTACATCATAGATATTTTTCCAACAAAAACGTTTTTAAGTACTTTTTTCTATTATTCTGTCAGATGGTATTTAATGCAGTAACCCAACGAATTGTATAACTTCAAACAATTGATCTTAGTACTTACGAGACAGGTACGATAACATCAAGAACATTGTACAAAAAGTCTACCTTGGTCTTGAAGGGTCTATATATTCTTTTATTGAAACAATTAGAGCCATGGAGTCTTGTTCACGATCTAGCTCGGTTTTAGATGTCGAATGAAAGAATAAAATTCTTGCGTCGATGCCTTTTATCAACGACAGTTTTTTGAAAAGATAGCAGCCTTTCAGAAGATTTTTTGGCATTCAATCATTATAAGATAGATGAGAGGTATATATATATACTAACGGGATTGTAATATAGGATCTCATGTGGTAGCGATTATTCTAACACTGCCGAAGTAGAATTTCTCGGAAAACTCTTAGAACTCAAGGATATCAAGATTATAGAGCTTTGCAATAGAGTTCCTGAATGACTTTACTAGCTCTGGACATTCGCGTACCAACAAGTAATCCCATTGCCATTTGAAGTACCAGTCTCATCAACTTCTTTGCTATTTAGAAAAGTGCAGGGACGGAAAATAATGATTATGTTTTATTTTTACCCAAGAATGATGATTATTTGATTTTTCAAAGCGTGCCGGATTTTGCCTTAAAAATTTAAACGAACACCCGTCTTGCTCTGAACTGACTGATCCCAAAGATAAGTTATTGGAAATTGGACTCTGAATGGTGGACAGTGGGTATGAAAATATGCGTGCCGCCATTTCCAAATATTTCCGCCATTTGAAGTAGAATTTTCAATAAGAGGTATGTTAGTTTAAAATTATAAGCCAAAATTCCGATATAAGATGCTTTGAGTTTTATTATGAAAGATAAAAAAATCAATTGCCGAGTAGAAAAAGTGTCTCTAAAATTTTCATTTTCTATTCAATTAAAAACTTTGAATAATTAACTAAATTATTAAAAATAATAAAACAATAATAATTTTCATTAAAATCCACGATATTTTTTCGGATTAGGAAATTAAGAACACATATAAAATCAGAGAGTTCATTAACCGACCGAGCTAAATTTGTAAAATTTCTTAGCTTTATTGATGTAGAATGACCACATTAATAAAAAAAGATATCAGTGCACACATTTTTTCTAACCGTTTAGGATAGAACGAAAAAACGTTGTAAAATCATCTCGCTATAAAACCCACTTCGAACTTTGACTCTCTTACTTTTTTATTTTTAACCGTTTTTTAATTCCACTGTTATGCTCTATAACGGCACAATCACGAATTTTATGTAAATTTATTTTAAAGCGATTTATTGAAACATTAATTGAATCTTAATTAAACATTAACTTAAAAAACTATTTGTTGTTAAAAATAGTAAAATTTATGGTTAAAGCAATTGCTCCAATTTTTATTCATTTAAATTCCGATGTGTAAATTTTACGTGACGTGAATTACAAGCAAGGTATTTAAGGTATCCAATCACGAACTTATTTGCTAGCGTCTCTGTTGTACCCAAGTACTAAACAGTGTTTAATTTTTAAGTTGGAAACGTTTGTAAAATTACCGCTTCATTTGGCACACTTTTATTTCAGTTGGCATTCACTTTTAAATGCTTTTTCTAACATTTTCGATTTGTGTTCATACATATTTTCTCTGAAAAAGTAATTAATGCGTATTTATAACGGTAGTAAATGCAACATAATTTCCTTAATGCTTTCAGTTTAGTTTAATCTTTTAAATTTGAGAAATTTCATGCGCTCCATGCTGCTACTTGATTGGCGGCCACTGTTTTTATAATTTTATTCTTGCTAGCGCAAATTTTTGTCGATTTATCTTGCATATTTTCCTAAAGTCTTTCATCTACGTAAGTGTCTGATGTTGACTTGTACTAACAGTGTATTTGCTGACTATGTCTCAGTCTCCGCATGCACTTTGATGTAAAAATAAGAAGTTAATTTTTGATAATTCGTGCCCTTTCTAACTGTTTGGCAGCTTTACAAGTTTTTGTGCTCATTTTCGTGTTACACTTTTTCTTTGATTTGATAAACTAAATCAGTGGAAAAGTGGTTTTTTAAAATGAATTAAGTTATTTCAGTCCAATTCTCCGTACTTCTTTCACTCTTCCTCTTTTTTTTACTCTCACGCTCACTCACTCTTTTGCTCCACCTTCATCTGCTGGCCCCTTTCCGCAGGGATCACCATCTACCTCTCTTTCTCCCTCACTTTTTCATTCTAGGTCCACTTCGTAACTTTTATATATTTTTACCCAACAGTACTAGTCCACAATTATTACAGATTTGTCCAAATAACGGGGATTTGTAACGCAAAGTGTCACGGTGACTTACAAAATCAACCCTGTTGGATATTTGAATCTAATCTGGCACGCAGGTAACTTTTCGAAAAAGGAAAATTTTTCATAATTTCTATTTAAAATTTCAGAAATTTCGAAAATCTATAAAGTAATATAGTTCATTGACAGAAAAAGCTAAAGTTAATAGTAAAATTTGGTAGACTTTGGCCCTGTGCCAATCGGTTGAAAATTGTAAATTTTGACAGCGAAAGAAAATTCTGACATTTATTGCGGTGAGTATGAACGTCAGAATTTACCCTAGCCCATGAGGCTAGGTAAAATTTTGACAGCTACGAATGTGTACACATATATGCATTCGGTATTGCCAATCATATTATTTCAAATGAATTTATATGCCAACACGTTATTAAACGATAAAATATAATTTAAAGCAAAAGATACGAAATATAATGGCAAAAAAAATACGTACATTTAAAATTTATTCACACACAAAATTTACAACTGTCAAAATTTACCATTTAATTTGGCACAGCGAAATAAAAAATATTTTTACACCATAGAAAATTTGTTCACCTCATTTTTCCTCTGAGTAAAATGTTTCCGATTAGCACACGGCCATTTTTGCAAAAAATTTTTAAGTGGGTTGATGTCAGTAATGTGCTAAAAATTGATGTTTAATGGATATGGCACCACTCAAATTAGAGTGAAGAAAATATAAAATTCCTTTAGAGTTGTTTAAGACCGAAAGGCGAAAATTGGTACGAGGCTTTTTATTGTAGTGGAAATATATATAGTGAAAAAACCGATTCGCCAGAAGGCCAAGCAAACTTTTTTATTAAATAATGACTGAAGGACAAGGTTCAAAGAATTGAATCGCCGGGATATAAATTTCCTAAAATATTTCGCACCCTTTTGATAATGAAAGAAGGGCTTGTTAATCAACATGGATTTTTCCACAATGAATGTGAAATGGCCGTTTTTTAATATCACGTGTTATGTTTATTTATCACATGATATCTCAATGACATCGCATAAATCAAACAGCATTCTCCCACTACAGCAGCCACGGGAACGAAGAGTTAAATGCGAAAACGTGACGGGCGACGATTTTTAATTCCAAATTTTAATTTTTTATTATGATTAGAATTTAAAATATTTAGTCCTATTAATTTGACATTTATCAAAAGAAAGCGCCACCCAGGCGAAAATTTTTAAAACCAAGTAAGGAAAGGGCTGTCTTCGACTGTGCCGAAGACTTTATACCTTTCATGAATACGCATCACGGTTTTCATTGTCCGATCCTTACTCACAATTAGTACAAACTCTGCAAAACCGTTAATTTCAAGATACATAGCCCAAACCCCATTTATCGAAACTATCGATTATATGGGAGCTATATGTTAGTTTCGTCCGATCTGGGTAATTTTCCCTACACACATTACATATATAATATGTACCAAACCTACAAAATTTTGCGTTCCTAGATTTTTAATTGCAACAGTTATAGGCCAAAACCCGTTTATCCGAACAATCGATTGTATTGGTCCGATCTTGCTGGTTCCGACAAATGATTCATCTCATGCAAAATGGCGGCCCCATACCGAATTTGATCATCAGTTTCCAAAAAACTGAAGGACTACAAATTTTAAATATTGAATTCAGAAAACATCAATTGAATTTCAGATTAGGCAATTGGATTTCAGAAATAGGCAATTGGATTTCAGTATGTGTGAATTTGATTTCAGAAATAGACAATTCGATTTCGGAAGGCGCCAATTGGATTTCAGATAAAAACAAAGTTATTACACAAAGTTGGAAAATAATTTGTAAGTTCAAGAAAGGCTATACATTCATTTAAGTAAATTATGTAATACAGATACAGTACAAAATAAGACATATGTACATACATAAAAATGTATCACTCTCCGACCCTCATATCTTTCATTGCTAATGCGTCAGCATAGAACGATGCTGCGTGTTGCACCGCCCGAGCACAGTCCCCTGTTGTTATTGTAGCTTTTGCTTGGTCTATTTTGCCTTCAAGGTATTGGAGCCGTTGCTCCATTACATTGAGGCCTTTCTTTTCCGAGACAAGCAAATTAGTCTTTACGTGGCATTTGACTTTTGACCAAGTATTAGCATCGCAAAAACAGTTCGAAAGGTATTTTATGAAATCCACTTGACGATTGCTGAAATCCAATTGACACATTCTGAAATCCAATTGTTCTATTTCTGAAATCAAATTCACACATTCTGAATTCCAATTGCCTATTCTGAAATTCAATTGACATGTTCCGAAATCCAATTGCCAAATCTGAAATTCAATTGTCGTTTTCTGAAACATAATTGGAATTTTCTGAATTCAATCTGGAAAAGGTGTAGTTTGCTTTCAAACAGACAGACGGACGCACGGACGGGCGGAAGGACAGACGGACATGACTAAATCGACTCAGCTCATCGCCCTGATCATTTCGATATACTTATTGGTGGGTCTATCTTTTCTTCTTCTTATACTTACAAAAATCGGACCAAAGTTATAATACCGTTTCATGTTCATGAAAGGTATAAAAAATCGCGCGATTTTTAATTCCAAATTTTCATTTTATATTTTGATATGAATATTGGAAAAAACGTCGCTGCGAGACTAGTAATGCCGAAATGGGGGTGGTGGCTGCAATCCAAAGCGGACAACCATGAAAGAAGCAAAATTTACTTTTCTTATTGAAATATCGCACACTAAATCAAAAACAGTCACAACTCAAAAAATATTTGGTGATTTTTTCGACATTAATCGCTTTGTTAATAATAATCATATTTAGCTAAAGAGCTACCTTCGTGCTTGGTATTGTAAAATTACAGCGCTATCCTGAAGCGTTCAACACAAAGTTTTTCAGATCTTGAAATGTGACTGTTTCTGATTTAGTGTGAGATGTGACTATATCGCTTTATTTGTCAAATTACTAAGGCTTTATTTCACATTTTAGATAGTAGAAATAATGCCATATTGATAAATGTTGAGAAATAGGGCCAATGGCTTTATTGCACCCCGCCTTAATCAAATGCAAAAAAGATGTTTTACAAAAACGTCTTTCCATATGTTGTTTTGAACTTAATCCCCATAGCGGCAATTAATTCAGCTTAAGGTACTTGTGGTTGCTAAGAAATTTGAGTTTGAGAAAACTTTTTACAAATTCACCCATAGTGCGCCGTTACTTGTAAAGCAATTTACATGTTTAATCGAAAACTGATAATTATTTTATTTTAATGAGATATTTAAGTAGCTGAGTTAGCTAAATAAGTTAAATTTGGTAAGTGTAACTGGTTCTATAGAAAAATGTAAGATTAAACGATGGAAATGAGTTAAGTGCACAGAACTGTACAATAATAAGTGTGGTGAATTTGGTCGAAATGCTATACCGACCACACCCACTTTTACACAGCTGGATATTAAATGTACAGTTCCAGCCACACTTTGACTTTTTTACTTATTAAATTCTAACTTTTTAATTTTGTCCTATTCATAAAATATTTCAAAATTCCAAGCTGAAACAAAATCAAAAATGTATCATTTATAACACAGTGGGGGCAATAATATATATTAACAACCTCATTGTTGCTAGGATGATTACATTTTGATGAATTATTCTGTGTCAAACAAATTTTCTTAAATGTGCTCATTACATATAACAAGCGTATCAAATCATCAAAGCAGATAAAATATCTTTATAAGAATTTTTTCAACAAAGATCAACTGAATAAGGACTTTGATGGCTGCCGAATAGTTGATCGTTGTAACTCTCTTTTTTTATTAATTTGAAATTAAATTTCTATACAGGAATCGATTCAGTAATTATTTATTACATTTCTGAAGTTAATTATGGAACTATTAATGAGTTCTATAAAACAATTCTGTGCTGATGTACGATAAATCAGGCATGCGTGAAAAGTGTAGAAGAGTTGGGTGTTTCAAAATGTCGTCAACAGATGTTCGATTAATCAATGCAACATTTTTCGGGCTGTTAAAAAATACGGAACCAGCGGAACTCGCGGCATACGTAGCTCAAGTTTTATTCATTCTAAGTATCTTTAATTATTACCAAATTTAGTCATTTCCTGGATTAGATGCTTAGGGATATTATTTTGGCTCTAAGCGCCTAGAATACTTGCCTAGTCTTGTTTACTATGAGGTCTTGATCCTAGAGCCACGATAGAGGAGATATGATTCCATCCTAATGGAATGGATACGTGTGATGTATGCTTTGTTGATCTAGAAATTAAAAACTGTGGTGCCTTTCACTCAGTAAAATAAAATTAACTAGCCCAGTGGAAAATTAATGGAAACGTGCAGCTCTACAAATAATTTTATTGGCATCTACTTTTGGGATCCAAGCCGATATTGGTCCTTATAAAAACAATCAGCGTTCTTTGATTTTTGTTTTGTCAATATTTTGTTTTTTTTTGTTGTTGTATATTGTAAGAGTTTTACCATAGCTCTGTAGGAATGCACAAAAAAAAAGTTTTCCTTCTTGCTACCGGTCGTTTCGGTGATATTTTACTTTCTTTACAACACTTTGAAGTGCCACCATTTCTACTTCCACCATGTTTACATAAGTGATTGAATTGAATAGGGAGAAGGACAGGAGATGAGAAGAAGACAAACAGGAAGAAGAAAAATATGAGAAAGAAATAAGGGCCCAGTAACGAAGAAGTAGAGAAAGATAAAAAGGAATACTAAAGATTGGTAAGAGAAATCAGAGCAGCAATACAAAAACGAAAAGAAAAATTCAGCAGAAGGTAAATAAAAGAAAAAATAGTGAGAAGGGCGGTTAGTATAGTTTTCGGTAACCACAAACTATGACGGGTCTGCTAGTCAGTTTTATCAAATTTATACTTTTAGGACCAAAAAAATGACGGAACGATTAGTGGTGATGGTTTAAGATATTCATATTAATACTTTACTGTTTTATAATATTCAAGTTCTCTAGCTAGAATCCTCTATCTGAAAATGGGAGGGGTTAACAAATTAATTCCGCCCCAGTCGGGCTGGTACTAGAAAGTGCCAGTAACGGAGCATTCCGTTTTAATGCCAGCAAATTGCCTCCCATCCCCATAACTGTCCAAAGCGTCGGATAGCATTTTGAAGCTACAACAATAACTGTAATTGTGGTACTATTTATTAACTTTAAAGTGCGCAGACGCCACAGACTAAAATAATATTCCGCAAAATTGATTTGAGCGCGGTCGCCTTACAGGCAACTACCAGGGTTACTCTGCTGTGGCAAAATCAACTAAATCTCTCGATTTGTTTTACTATGTAATTAGTCATCGATACTTTTTTAGTATCAAAACAGAATCAAAATACTATTTCTTAATCAATTAAAATTCAGTTTTGTACATGTACGCCTGTCATTCGACCCACCACAGCACTAAATTATCACCAATATATTTGCACATAGAAACTATCGCAATAGTAGCAAATCAAATATAACAAAATTATTCCCATAGATAGTGTTAAGAAAAATGTACCAAATCGTTCAGCAACAAGAAAACCATTTCAAAAATTGGCCAACGCTTCCAAAAATCTTAAATGTCATCGTCAAATAAATTGCTCCTCAAATAGACAACTGGGAATGTTTATGCAAATTAGAGTGCCGTAAATCTTTTATTAAAGAAGCCCGATAAAATAAATTTAAACTAATCAAATATCATAAAATTTAATAGCCAAAAATAAGTCTTTAATGTGATGACAAAATAATATTTAGCGCAATAAAAACGATTTGCATATAACACGAAATGCATAAAATTAAAATGCTTAGTAGTCATAGGTGAAATTGCAAAATGTTGAAAATATAATTTTTAATGGATATTTTTGGTTTGGGAATTTTAATGGCGAAGCGATTTGGGTTTTTTGTATTGGGAATTTGACAGATAGTCGCATTAATTTATTAGCAAAATAATTACACCTGTCTTTCTAACTCAGCAGGGGCTTCCCAAAATTTATTGCACTAAACTCACATCTGCTTAAAGCTAATAAAGGAGTCCTTATAAATGTTTTCCCGGAAAGTATTAATGTGACCCCATCGGTGGTTTCTCGTTTCGGCGCACCTTGCTTATCTGCTATCCAAAAATGCGGTTTCTTCAGATAGATCATCCAGAGGAAATGACTGGGCACCCACCGAGCTATTCAAGAGTTATTCTAAAGCTTATCTCAACTTCTACGAACAATTTGGTCGAACGACTCTATGCCCGTCGATTGAACTTTAATTGAGATTTTCCCATTTCAAGAGATAGATGATCAGCATATCAAGCCAATTATCCTATAATAAGTATTTTTAATACCGCATGTAGGGTCATCCGTATGCGAAAGGCTCATTTTCAGCATCACAATGAACGTGATAATTCTACTATCAACAAGATCATTTATCGACAAGATGCTAAGAGAGATTGCAAATGCTGACAGTGCGCCTTAAATACGCCCTTCCTTTATACAGTGGATACACGAGCTGGAACTACGCTGACGACTTTTAATAGTCCTACAATCCTTGAAACTATATTTCTTAATACCCACCGGAGCAACACAAAACTGCTGGAAGCATACCAGACAGTCGGAAGGTTTAGAAGATTTGTGCCACCAATAAGTCTTGGCGCTTCTTAACGACACCTTCTTCGGTAAAAAGTCAAGACCAGGAAATGTCTACAACATTCTCTTTGCTTGGAGACAGTTCAACAATGAAGTTCGCAAGTGGTCGGCTATTTATTATGTTTGAAAGTTGCACCTAGAGCTCAATCAGAGAAGCAAATCTTCGTAGTTACTGCCGCTTCAAATCAAACTGATTTAACCCAATACCACTGTGGTACAAGTAAATTATAAAATTGACTTCGCTTTAATTAATTTATAGCTTGTTCTAAATATTCATTAGTAAAGATGGTAATTTTTATATCTAATTTTTTGTTTAAATTACAGATAGATGGTAAAAGCCGGCTAAATATTGTAAATGGCAGTATTGAAGTTAGAGAGCAGATAAATTATTTACAAAATTTTATAGATTTAGGTTAAGCCGTTTTATAGACTAAAGCGGTTATGCGAAAAAGTAAATATAATAAGATAAAGTGGCAACCCATAGTTGGTAAATTTTTCTAGCAATATTTTAGTGGAAATACGGCATACAATACGGGTATTTTCATGAAAATTAGCATATCAGATTTAATAGAAAAAAAATCAAAAATCAAGAATCAAATATCAAATAATCTTTGTTGGAAACACTTAAAGAGGAGAGCTGGAAATGTAGCATAATAAATATGTTCACTTAAGTTGATTAACTCGTTTTCCAGTTGGTATCGGATATAAAAAAAAAATATATATATATACTTTGGGAATATATAGCAACCCTAGGTAGCAACCCTAGGATGGGTATCAGTGAAAGGTATTTTAGGCCGTATACCAACCAAAGTATTTTCGAGTAGGGTTGCCACCTAGGGTTGCCACCTGACCGCACTTTATTTATTCCTTCAGATATCGACCACTATCTCGGGAACGGCTAAACTGATTTCGATGAAATTTGGTAGATGGATAGTATGCTTCCTTCTAAGATTTTCTAATTGGATGTTGCCACTAAAGGAAGCTTAGATTGTAGCCACCTTTCCGAATTTAGATTAAATATTAAGCAATATATGGCAATATGGGTATCAAACGGAAGGTATTTGAGGCCGTATACCAACCAGAATATTTTTAAGTAGGATTGCCACCTAGGGTTGCCACCGAGCAAGGCTCGGTCACCCAGGTACTAATATCACAATCAGTCAAATTCGAACCAGTTTCATATTCTCATTTTGTTAACAATTATTGTAAGGGGGAATGTTCAGATATGTTTTTCTGTTACTTACCAAGAAATATCTCACTAAAAATTAAGCATGTTATTTCTGAGCTGTCTGAGGTCTGCATCTTAATTAAATTCTAAATCTTCCATAATCCTTAAAAATTAGTTCTTCAAACTGCTGGCGTGAAATGACAAATCAATATATAGACCTATGGACATACATATGTACATTCGTGTTAAAGAAATTTGGGTATCCAATTGCGCTCACGCTACATATATACAAGGGGAAGTGAATGAAAGTATTGTAACCTTACACTTCATTCTCACTTCATATTTCACATATTTCATAGTTTTAATGCTGACATTAATGTCAGAAATAAGGCTTCAATAGCCGATAATTTTTACGTTCTTTACGTGCGGTTGGCTTACAATCATTATTCAAAGGAAAAAAAAATGTGTCAATGCATTTCATGAATTAGCTGCAGTTAATAAAAAAATAAATTCTTTCATGGCAACCTGTGCGCATTTTTTGTCGGTATTGAAGGAACGAGTTTGTTGCTTTAGTTTTTTGTTTGACTTACTGCGCGCTGCAGACAAAAGATTGTGAAAATAATGAAAGGGCTCATAAAGTAAGTAATTGAGGAAAATTTAACTGCCTTTGTGTGTATGTTGGTGCATATTAAATTTTTTCGACCATAATATTTACAGCGCGACGACGTTGCAACAAAGTTTCGTTTGGCTTTTTGTTTCTAAATCGAGTTTATGTGACTTTCGACACATCATTTAACGTAATGAAGGTTATAAAAGATTAATGAAGAATGCTGTTAAACATGACAAATGGTCTTTTTGTGTGTTTGGCTTTTCTTGAGGATTGTCCTAGAATAAAGGACCAACAACATTTTTAAGTCTTCATGAAAAGCGACTTAATAGGGATAAGCCAAGAAAATTATTGCATAAAATTTAAATTTCAACAACTTGAGACTATTATTATGTGCCAATCAAGTTAAAATAAAAGTATCCACAAGAAATACACATTCTGCGTTGCTTAAACAATTTAGCCAAGCTGGGTTATTTAATATGAAGGACGCTTTTTTTAAAGTGAGCACTGACGCGAACATAAACACCCCAGATCGAGTAGCGTTAGAAAGACTAATAAAGAATTGGATATAGAGCGAGCTAGTGAGCAGATATCAGGAGATAAGAGGGGATAAAATACATGCTTTGAAGGTTGTACGATGTAAGCAAATTGCTCCCTTTGCCGGCGGGAGGGACAATTCCGGAAGAGGACTGTGGTCAGCCGGAATTGGCATGAAATTGGGCATCTATTTCGATGACTTCAACCTATCGACTGGAAGGCAACCCAAACTCTTAACAACATACACCCTGGAAGAATTTGAAGGCGAGAGCAGTCAGGACAGCTACGGAATATCTGATTATGACGACGGAACATCACCTACTAAATTGTTGTAAACAACAAAATCGTAGACAACAAATTCTTTAAGCTAAGCCGCCTCACTGAGAAAATAGATGGCACTTCCGGAAACGTAGCGATGAGATCCGGCGTCACATAATATTGCTATTTGATCCAGAGTTCCGAAAGTAGGCCCTCAATAACATCCACATAGATTCCGTTAACAATTTGGTCAAACTGTGGCCTTTAAATGATCATACAGGCACAAGCCGCACGTGTCGCTGCTGGGGAACATGAACATCCAAAGGAAAAAATATTTTTTTATTATTTTTTTTTTTACAATTCAGCTTATTGTAATGCAACTCCTGACGAGGATGTTCAATCGTCTGATAAGAACTCGCAATTCGCCAAAAGTGCAAGTAACCCAGTCTGTGAATCGTTGACATTACTATGATTGAGACATCGGAGTTCACTCCTGCAGAGTCTTTTCAAACTTCTAGTAAGAATTCGCAGCTCGCCAGAAGTACAAGGACTAAGAGGGTGAAACTGACCTACTGAGAAATCTGAGACCGGGGCGAAACCGGGTATGGGAAAAAAGGTTATATCAAGCGTATTGTGCGAAAGAATAAAGCCCACCTTTAACCAGTTGATTGAACCTTATCAGTGCAGCTTCGGAAAAAAAAACCGGTGAAAAAAGAATTAACACAAATCACCTCTTTGTTGATTTTAAAGCCGCCTCCGACAGTGCGAAAACGAGCTGCCTATATACCGATATGTCTGAATCAGAAAGGACCTCTCCGAGCTCTTCGAAACGAAACTAGATGTCAGCCAGGGTGACCCATTACGACGAACAAAAACCACGCTCTACCAGTCTCTCACAATACCCGTCCTGCAATATGTGGCAGAAGCATGGACGATGACAGCCGCAGATGAGTAGGCCCTTGTAGTATTCAAAAGGTTCTTCGAAAGACTTATGAACGCCTACGCGATACCGACGGTGTTTACCGAAGAAGATTTAATGATGAGTTGTATGAGCTCTACGCAGACATCGACAATCTCCAACGAATTAAAACCTAGCGGCTAAGTTGGCTTTTGCATGTAATGCGAATGGAAACTCCATTCCGGAAGGTATTTTTGTCGGAACCCACCTATGGAAGCAGAGGAAGAGGGACGCCACCTCCGTTGGAAACACCAAGTGGAGAACAACCTGCGATCCCTTGGCGTTTCTTATTGGCGTCAACTAGCAAAGGATAGAGTAAGGGGGTGTGCTTTGTTCGAAGGTCAAAATTGTTTAGACGGTTAAACAAACAAAGCTACATATGTATGTAAGTAAATCTGTTGCAGCAGTGTACTAGGATGATCCTTAAGCATAGTGAGACAATAGTTAGACGGGATTTCCCAAGCTTCAATCCCTACATCGATACTGATGTATCTGGAGAAATTGCATAAGAAATAAGTTAAAATTTAGGCTCGATTGTTTACTATGTTAAAGTTGTTGGTAATTGTCATAGTAATGAACAAGAACTGTGAGCGGAACTTACTACTGGTTTTGCCAAAAGGGTACATAAACATATCGGTCTGATCGATAATATTTTTTTCATAATAATATAAACGTATATTTTTTTACATTTGAAAAGTTCATAAAAACGTTTCTTGATTTTGCTCTGTTGGAATGAAATAAGTTTCGTTTTGAATAAAAAACACCTTCCAAAAATCCAACTATTTCTTTATATATTAAGGTTAGATAAATTTTCAAAAATTTTTTCTCTTTTTTTTGGAAATAAACTATTGGAGAAAGCGTATTTCAAGAAATTCCCGAACTAAATCTGATATTCCAGGATTGTAAAAATCCAAAAAATTAGGATCCCTAACACATTATTCCCAAAACTGTATTCAGATAAATATATAGAAGCAACGTTCCTTCGTTTGCTTCTTTTTTATGGAGCTGCCCTCTTGCTTGTCTTGTCATTTTTTGTCATGTCACGTCACGTTCGATTGTTGTGATTTAATCCCAGAGGGCTTAAAGATAGTAACCGCTTTTCTCGTTGTGACCATCATCATACATAGCAGATGCCATAGGAGCCACCAAATACCATTTGGAGCATTTTGTTGTGGCAGTCAACTTTTAGCCAAATTCGATCTGTAGTAGAGAGCGGTGCTAGAAGCAACACCATCAAAGGCAACGGTGGAAAAGCATGATGGATAAATTTACACAAACAAACAAGGCTAGGTGGGGACAAGTATGTATATTGATTTGGACTCTAGAGCGTGAACATGGAAAGATGGCGTGTCAAATGTTGGCAATGCGGTATCAACAAAATTCACATATTTACTTATACATACCTAACTCTGTATTTATGTCAAATAATTTGTTTTCGCTTCATTGCCTTAATCTTATTACGGACAATAAATAGGACAATAAATAACGATGACAATTTCGAACAAAGTAAGAGCGGACCTGTATTCTGCTCTAACCAGAGTCTTATGGCTTTCATAAATATAATCAGAATTGGTAAAATGTAAGCAGCTTCGTAAGGTTACTGCTCGTATAAGAAGGCTCAATTGTTTTAAAACCACAGAGCTTAGTGCTGATTAGAGGGGATACATAAGGAGTGAATAAGGCAAGAAACTTCAACACATACTTCGCTTTTTTTGTTACCCGAATGTGGCAAAAGAGAAACGGGAGGCCTTAACTAAGGCCAAAAAAATAGTGAAGGATGGCTGGACATTTCTTGGTGTTTCTCATTGACTGCATTTATTGCTGAAAATTGATGAATGGCCTATTTTGATACGCAATGGAAAAACCGAGCAGTTATTAATCTCCCATGAGGTTCATTCCGCTTAATGAATATTATTTCTCTTCATCTGTATTTATAATACTCTTCAGAGAACCAATAGTGATATACCATTTTACGATCATGAAAGGTATAATAAAAGCTTGCGATTAATATTTTTTTATCCAATAACGTCTCAAATTTTTTGTGATTTGTTGGTTATTTTTTTTTTGAAAAATTTTGAAAAAAATTTCTAAGTTTGCAATATAACAAAACAAAATGTTTGTGTTGGTCGCTGAACTTTGATGTTTGTTATTTGAGCTGGATGCCCTGCAAAAAACGGAAATACTCCGTTATGTGCTCCATAGAATACTCCTTAAGGAGTATCAGAGTACTCCAACACTTATCCTCATTCATATAAAAAAGGTGGTCCAATTTACATGGCAATGTCCGGTGATTCTATCACCTAATCCATCTCGGAATACTCCGTTTCTTTGCTTTTGAATACTCTATAGATCACCTACGTGAGAGTACTCTCAAAATACTCCCATGGGATTACTCTATGGAGTATTCAACAGCAAAGCGAGAGTGGGAGTAGGTGGTCCTCAAAAGAACACATACTCCCTTCCCGCTTTCGTCTAGAATACTCTATAGAGTAATCTTTTGGCAGCATTTTCGAAGTACTCCAACGTAGGTGCTCTATAGACTATTCGGAAGCAAAGTAAATGGTACTCCGAGTAGGATTAGGTGATCCAATCACCGGACATTGCCATGTAAATTGGACCACCTTTTTTATATGAATGAGGATAAGTGTTGGAGTACTCTGATGCTCCAACGTTTTTTACAGGGTGGTAATGAAACTATTCACTTATACATATGTACATACTACGGATGCCAATACCGAGATACCGTGATCACGTAATTTTTAAAGTGTCGAAAACCAAGTGATTTGTTTCTCATAATCCCGGTATTTTTGGGCTGGAAAACTACATATGTGTGATTTATTTATGAAAATTATCTTAACTTGCTGTCTATATGCAGTATTTTTGAGTATTTTAATCATTCGTTGAGTAGTATAACAAATAAGGAAGTATATTTTCAAATCTCAGAAATTGATTACCATTGGTATGATTAAAATTTCAAAACTAAACCTTACAGATACCATGTCATTATTTGCTGTTTTCTCGCGACATAAATATAAAGGTAGTCCTTAACCATTTTTTATCAACTTTTTATCTTTTTTATATGAAACTAAAGTAGTCAAAAATACTCCACATGAAAGTACTTATGGGCTGCACAAATTTTTTATAATAAAGTGAATTAACTTTGCATGAGAAATGTAAATCTAAAACAAAGTATTTTGTTCTCAAAATTAAAAATTTTTCTGTAACAATACACTAACCTAATAGTTTAGGTTTACCCTAATACTTTTCGAATTGACGTTACTTCTTCAGTGCTGTCGTAGAATTTGGCTATTTAAAATGACAACACTTTCTTTGCGTTTCTCTCAAACAATTAAACTTGCAGTTACAGCAGTTTACAATGAAACATACGATTTTACGAGGATTTACATGAAGAATAATTCATTGGAATATTTTTAAATGAATTTCTTAGTCTAGAGTAAAATTTATTTCTTTGAAGATTTTAATAACTGCAAGAAGAATATTAACTGGATGAAGAAAGTGATAGCTGCTCTATGATACCAAAACACATCTTTTCTCTGTCTTTCAACTGCATTGACTAAAAATAAATGGGTGCCTTTATTGTTGTCACTTCGCCAGTTTGCATTCTATAAGACTTTCGCAATACCTGAAATTGTAATACAACGGTGTAGTCAAAGTCGTACAGAAAGTGAGGGCTACGTAAGTATTACACCTAAAGAACCCGTTTGCATTCACTGCTGTCAGAATACGAAGAGCAAGTGTAAGAGGCAGAAGCGGAGGACAAGAGAGAGAAAGTGAATAAGAAAAGGTATACCCCCTTTCTGCAGAGGAAAAGGAAGCATGAGAAAAAGTCGAAGTCGAAGAGTTGGGGGAATGATAAACAAAGCGAAATATAAGCATTATAAAGGAATAATTTTTCAAATGTGGGCAAGTCACTATTACATATTGCGGCAATTCGCAAATATCTACAAAACATGAATTGTCCCATAAAAAACTAATGAATCTTGCGAAGTGGTAATTCGGTTTTCAGTGAAATTATGCATACTAGAATTCTAGTGGTTCTAACTCCATAAAACTCCCCAAAGAAAAGTGTGAACAGTTTAGTTGTTACCCTCAATATTTTCATTTTCTAATGACAAAACTAACCTTTATATGCTGACACACTGTTGTATTTCAGATCACAAAGATCACATATTTCAAGTTTCACAAATTAACTCACATACAAATTGCAAATATGCATGCTCGCTGTTTATGTCCAATAAATCCAGTTTATGCTGTTCACTTTAATGGCTAATTGCAAGAAATATCACACCATCAATAGTCAAAAGCATTAGCCATAAGTGTCCAAGTCTTTATTGAGTTTGTAATGCTTTTGATAGCATAGAAGAAGTTGTTGTTGTATACTACACCTCTACTACCACTAAATGCAACGCTTCATACTAACGCTACATAAAAATCGCTAGCTTCCATCTCTAGCTGCCTCTTCCCCCAATAAATCCAAGTTATAACTCAAGCTTAACTTCAAATGGTGTTAGCGGCTGCCGTAGGTGAGAAGCATGTGTTGTAGCCGGCGATAAAATGCTTGTTACTGTCATATTGATATGAATTTATGGTAACACGTGAATAGATATCGTCTGACTTTATGTAGCGCTGGGCGTGAGCAACGCTGTACCAAATGGTGAAGTCATTTCGAAAGAAAGCAAGTAGTCCATAGATAAGTGTACCGACTTCACTTTTATGCAAGGCACAACTTCATAAAATAGTGTACAATAAAACACAAAGGGTCATTTATCCCTAGGGATTGGCATTCAGTTTCGACTCGGCACAATTTGTGTCCACACGATTCGGCTTAACATGCCGGAAAACCTTTCCTCAAGCAGTTTTGTGGAGGATGACTAGGGTTAGGGGGTAAGAATATGCTCGAGGTATGTATGCCTGTCGTAAGAGGCGTCTAAAGACCCAAAGGTAATGACGTGCAACTTGATGGTAGATCTAAGGCTATGATACCTCTTACCTCTCATTCCCAACCTTCTTCTTACTTACGGAAGGAGGAGGTGAGCTGACCTAGGAGTGTCAAACCTTCGTGGAGTGTTTTTGTAGCTATTAATAAGCACAACAACGAAATGACGAGGTGGAATCATCAAGTCACTTCACGATCCTCTTCGCCGCATTTTCGCTTCTCCGCGAAAACCATTGTGAAAGTGATTAAATAACTCAGAGTTGTTCCATGTGGTATCACAATGAACCTTCTTATTATCCAAGTAAAATTCTTTTAGAAGGCAACTTACACACAGCATAACCTAACTTAAATATTATTTTTGTATTTTGTATTTGCTTTTGTTAAGCATTGTACTTTCCCCAGCTCTTTATCAAGAACAGAGCTCCTGTGACGGCTGATATTATCAAGTGGGGGCTCTTATATAAATAAAATATAACAGAGATGACAGTGTTGCTGGGCGCGATGTCGTACAAAGTGATTATGCCTGTTGACTCTTCCTTCCGGCTTCTCTTTCGAGATTTGGCTTATGATGAAGACCACGTCGGTTATCGGCTGGGACTTATGAGTTTCAGGCTGCTGACTTAGTCATTCCCCCCAAAGTCGGTAAGTAGCGGTAAAATATTCTGGATTTTTTTTTTTGCTTTTACAAAAACAATAACTGATGTCGACTTAGGAAGGATAGAGTCAATTATCCAAGTTCACAGAGTGCAACAATGATTACTACATCATGAGCACTGAGTAAGACATAAAGATCAGGATTAAGGTCATATGGGATAGCAGGAGTAGATTCTATCATACGAGAACCCAAAAATCCCGGTATCGGCTTTCCTGGGCACCACCTAAATCTGTACATATAATGTTGTATGTGTTATTGGCAGGAGAAGGTTGGCATGGAAGCAGAATATAAAGAATATCGGTAATCCTACATTTTTTTTACTTCAACATATATATTTCTTTCAAAGATAATTTCATGAAAGTGGGTACAAGTAAAGCTGGCGGCGGGTTTGTTGAGGTAGGAGTCCGGGTAAGGTAGAGATAGAAGAGGTGGAGGAAGAGCCAGAGGAAGAAGCAGAAGAAGAGAGAGGAAGAGAGAGAGAGAGAGGAAGAAAGAGAGAGAGAGAGAGAGGAAGAGGTAGAGGTAGAGATAGAGCTAGAGTAACCGCGCTTCGTTGAAATTCATTACCTTATTCACTGTCTAAGTACATTCGAATTACCTTAGTACTACTTCTGGTATAAATATGAAATTACACTAATTTACATAAGTTTGGTGGAAGCTGTGTACGTAAGATATTGAACAAAGATAATACGGCCTGCAAATGGATACAAGCTTAAGTGGTACAAGTAATTCTTATTAATATAAATATATTATTGTTTTTTTTTCTTATTTTTTTGTGTAGGTAATTAGGTTTAGTATGAGTTTACGTGTTATTGAATTCTTTAAGAGTACTTATAATATTAGTGACGAGACTGGTAAATGACTCTGAGAGGTGTTTCTTAACGCTGATAGACATTATGTTAAAGGGTGGTCTGGGTCTCTTCGCACAGGGTGATGTGTTTATGCCTTGCTCTATCATACCGGGGGCAGTCTTGCAAAAGTTGGTTCAGGGATTAGGTTGTCTTCCGCTTGCAGGGACAGTTGTGTACTTTCATAATTTTGAATCGTTTCAGATATTCCTTATGGAAGCCATGTCCCGTGAGGAATTGGGCCATTTCAAAGGATATGCCAAACATTTTCGCATAAGTGCTTACCTCCGTCGGATATTTAAAATGTTTTTTCGTAGTGTTGTCGTAGTGCTGCGGTTTCTAAGCGAATCTGATGTTTTGCATGGCTCAATGAAAACTCCGAGTGTTTGGTTTCACCCGATTCTGTTGCCGCTTTTTTGGCGTAAAGATCGGCTAACTCATTGCCTTCTACCCCCACATGTGCTTTGACCCAGAAAAACTCTATAACCTTATGTTCAGTAAGTCGATAACGACGCTCATGAGGTAGGTAGAGGTAGAAGTAGATTTAGTGGTATAGGTAAAGGTACAGGTAGTGCTGGAGGTGGGGGGACAAGTAGACGTAGAGGCAGAGGTAGAGGAAGCAGAGCTGGAGCTGGAGGTCGATATGGTATAGAGGTGGTAGATATAGGCGTATGGGTAAAAAAGGGATAAAAGACGATTTAAAGGTTATGTGGAGTCGTAGAGATGGAGGGAAACTAAAGGGGAAAAGAAGAAGGAACAGAAAGGCCGATATTGTGGACCAGGTGCGACTCTAGCAAATGGTTTTGCTTTATTGGTTAATTAAAAAGCAGTGGTGGAACCTGTTTCCTAGATATCGACCTAAATGTCAAATGGAAGTTGATTTTCTTCCCCCAATCAATAAAAAGATATTTTTAACGTGACATTATCGCTTAGGAATCCATCGTAGATCGATAGAGGAAGATATGTGGTTGTAAGAGGGCGACGAGGAAGGTGAAGAGGCTGATAATTAGGAGGAAGAGAAGAAGGAAGGGGAGGCTGATCTATTTCTAAAAGTTCGTAATAAAATAAATTTTTTATTTAAATACCAAAAGTGATATCGTTGGGAGTGTAGTGGTCGAGCCAATCTTAAGGTTAAATTACGACAGATACATTTTCCATTTCAATTATATAAGACAAATTTCGTTTGCGTTTTAGGAAAATTTGAGGTTTGTGTTCTCTAAGTGATTTTGAATCACCCTGTTGGAAGGGGGCTTTGACCCATAACTACAGTTTTTGAAGAGATATTCGAAATTCGGAGCACGCTTGGTATGCAAAATATGTTTAAATTCTTGGAAAAGCTTCAGTAAGTCTATACTCAGTGCGCATCTACGGACTAACGCAGAAACTTTATTTTATTACCCCCATCCCAAAATCTCAGCAATCCATCAAATTCGTGCCATTATCTAGAATAATTACAAAGTTGTTGGCTTATAAGTATCAAATCTATTGTAAATCACATTTTAAACCAATTTTTAACTTAACTGCTTTTAAAAATTGATCCCTACATATGACACAAACGCCCAAGCACTAGACATCCACACACACATACATACATCGTAGATTGGCGACAATACAACTTTTTTGTTCTCTCATCCTCTAATTATTCCGACACAAAGCCAGCCGTTGATCCTTTTAATGACATGATAGCGCCTAGTGCGGTAGACCGAAAATTATATTGAACAAAACCCACCCCTTCTTGCTTAACCTCTGCAAACCCTTGAAATTTGAAGTGTGTTAAATTAAGCAGCAGCAATTATTTTCATGCGCATGCCTACCTGCTTTACAACCACCACCCCAGTCACAACCCTGCTCATTTCACTTCTGCCACATTTATTTGAAAATGATATACTACGATCGACTTCATCATAAATTTGTTTTGTATGAAACTTTAATTGTTGCTTGGCACATTTCCAAACATCCCCGCCCTTTTCATGCATTGTCGTATGCACGCAAGCGCTGAAGTGGGTGTGGGCCACGCGTCATTTTCAAAAACAAAACAGTTGGAATTTAGTAATAAAAAAATCGAAACATGTGACACAGTTTCACATTGGGAAAATCTGTCAGTTGTACAAGTGTATCCTTTTGTTCTTGAGTTTCACCACTTTTTTGTTGGTGTGCCGGCAGTTTTTTGTTTGCTCTGCTTTTTTTATTGTTGTTATTGTTCGGTGTGTTTTTTTAATGCGTCGAAAGTTGATTAAATGGAACATTATCTACTTTTTTTCGTTGCTTGAGGTTTATTTAATTTGGTTGCCAAGCTGAAGTTATCAGTTGGTTTATGATGCCACATGTTGTTGCCGATGAACTGTTTTTGACCTATTCAATGTTAGCAAGTATGTTGTTGTTTTTTCTTAGGACATTCAAGTGCAAAGTTTTAAGCTTTTGAAGTACATCTGGCCACTTCACCCTACATCCAGCAATGAATTTGGTACATATTGGTATAATAATTCTGGCTAAGCGCGTGAAGGTGGGTTTTTTTGCTGTGTCTTTAAAAATTCTTAGTGGGACACTAAAGTCATTCATACATTTCTAATAAAGCATAATTCTGTTTGAAACAAAAAAACTTTTTGCGGAACAGTGACAGTGACAAAATTTTTACAGTTAGCCACAAGGTGACCGCGTCTTAAATGTTACCAGAGTGTTGGCAGTAACCATAATAGTGAAAAATTGGAAAACCCTGTGACCGGAACAGTGACTGTGATTGAATCCATGACAGTGGCAGTAAACCTGACAGTACCTCGAACTTGATCGCGAACATATCAGTTACAGTGACCATAAATAAATCAAAAAAAGTTACCGTAACCCCCACAGTGACCGAAAGAGTGAGAATGAACTTAAAAATTACTGTGACTTTAACAGTGACCGTGAATAGATCCATAAAAGTGACCATAATATTGACAGTAACCGAAACAGTGACTATGAATGAATTTATTAAATTGACTGAATCCATAACAGTGACAGTAATCATGTCCATGAAATTATCAATGACAGTGACCGGAACAGTGACCACAGATCCATGACAGTTTCCGAAACCCTGACAGAAACTGAAGCAGTCACCATGGACGTGACCCTGAGAATGAATCCAAGCCAGTGATCGTATACATCACAGGAGGTAGAACAGTGACCACGAACGTATCAATTCCAGTGACCATAATTATAACCATAAAAGTTACCGTAACCGTGACAGTAAGTGAACAGTGTTTATAAACGAAACTATGACAGTGACCGTAAGTTGGTCCATAAAAGTGACTGCAATAGTGTTCATTCGAGTATCAATGACAGTGACTGGAGAAATTGCTAAAGATAAATCCATGATAACGACCAGAACACTTACACCAGCCGAAAAATTAGCCATGAAAGAATCAGAGTGTGAAACCCTGACGGACACGTGCTGTTAACCGTATCCTGGTAGCGACAGAAAAAGTAAACGAAACCTTAACACTGACCCTAATCGTTACCGTAACAGCGACCTTGAAAGTATCTATAACAATGACCGGAACTGTTACTAGTAACGTCAACGTAACCGTGACAGAAAGTCAGAGAAATCTTGTGACAGCTATTATTTTAAAGGACACTGCCTCGCAAATGCCGCCTGTAGCGTGCTCTCAAAAATGATTTATGATATTAATTGTGGTGTTGTATATTCACACTAACGTAGGCGTACACATGTATGTTGCTGTAAAATATGCATGTAATATTAACCGCGACATTTCATAAACCAGTATCGTAGAAACTAGTTCAACTACGCCAGCGCAATCACCCCACTTCTACGCAAAGACTTACACAACAACCACTATTCCGGAAAATGTTGTTTGGCAAAAAAATTTTGTGGTTTTCAAAATCCAAATTGTAAACATATTTTGCTATAATCGTTGGGGTGGTGGTGGTGGTTTGTGCAGGTTGGTTTCATTTACTTGAGTATAATTAACACTAGCCAGGAACGACGTCGACGCGGTTGTGATACGCTGCACTGTGGGACCATAATACAAAAATGTTATCTATATACAGCACAGTTCGAAACGTTAACAAATTTTTTAAAAAAGCCGTTTCACCATACTGTTTTCATTCAGGTGTTTTTGAATAGCCTGCATTTAAAATATAGTAAAATCTATAATCAAAACCATACAAAAAAAGTTTCACAGTACGCAAAGTTAAAGAAAGTTAATCCCGTTTAAAAAAGCTTAGAAAATTTTTGGGTACGCAGTTTTGTAGGGTTTTGTTGAGTGTGTTTTGAGATTGCTTTCATACAATGCACGAACAAAATAAATTTTGAATTAAAGAACATATTGAAATTAATCTGTGTGGTTAGTGCCAGTTGGAAAACCTTTCTATCTCCATGGCGCGATATACAACAGGTATATCATCATAAACCTCCTAAGAGATTTTTGCGCCAAGCTTCTCTTCCAATTTGTGGTGTGCCGATTTAAATTTTCCCTACAAATTGGTGGGACCTACAGTTTTTTGCCGACTCCGAACGGCATCTACAAAGGAGACGAATTTTTGCTGAGAAGCCTGTCATGGCAGAAATACACTCGGAGAGTTTGCCAAACCACTGCCGAGGGGCGACCCCGTTTTGAAAAAATTTTTTCAAATCACTTTTGATGTTACCTGTACCAGGGCTCGAACTATGGACCTTCGGTGTGGTAGGCCAGCAACACTACCTTCACACCACGGCGGTGGAAAACCTTTAATATCACTTAAAATAATAGAAAAATACTGACATCTTACTTATATTATAAAGGCGTAAGTTTGTGAGTGAGTGAGTGTGTTTGAACCGTTTTCACGCCCAAACTACAGCACCGATCTGTACGAAATTTTGCACACTTATTTCCCGATGTCTCGGATAGGTAACAAGTTTCATGAAATCTCAATACCTCACACTGTTATAGAGTTATGGGCACTAATGTGACCCAACTAACCCAAAAATTTATTTTATTCAATGAATTTATGCAATTTGGTGCCCTAAAACCTTAAAATGTGCATACAATATGGGTATTGAACGAAAGGGGAATTATTTTGGACTTTGCAGTATTTCGATAAATTAATCGATAACTGAGTTATCAATCAGAATGTGGTTGCTCAAAAAACCATGAATTTGCATACAATATTGGTATCAAACGAATGGGGAAGGCCACAGTATTCTTTTGGACCCTGCAATATTTCGGTAACTTTATCGATAACTGAGTTATCAGTCAGAATGTGGTTGCTCCAAAACCCCTGAATTTACATACAATATGGGTATCAAACGAAAGAGGAAGGCCACAGGTTTCGTTTGGACATTGCAATATTTCGATAAATTAATTGATAACTGAGCTATCGGTCAAAATGTAAAAGCCCTGAAACCTCTAAATTTGCATTAAATATGGATATGACACGAAACGGAAAGGCCACAGATTCATATGGACTTCTCGATATTTCAATAAACTAACCGATACTGCTATGTTTCGTTATATAAGTTAATCGATAACTGAGTTATCGGTCAAAACGTGACTAAAAAATTCATCGCCATATCCACAAAAATACTTTTAAAAACTAATTGCTATGATTTTAATAAGTTTAGTTACTATACATCAAGGCGAATTCATATAAGGTGAGAGCAAGGCGAATTTAGCATGTTCAGAAATGTCAGATCAAAAGAAAATAACGTTCATGTAATGACTTCGCCTTGCTATACATACAATACCAATTTTATTTTGCGTTTTCGGTACCCTTTCTGTCACTTAGGGAAAACAGACTCAAGACGACAACGACGGTGCGGCATCTGTCAAATTATTTTTACACATGTTCTTACGTGGAGGAATTTTTCCTGAATGCCGCTGTCGACAGATTAGATCTATTTCTAATTTGACAGCGACGGTCGTGGCGTCCTTTTTTCTTTTTGTGAATTAAATCGAAAATATATGCAAATTGCTTTAAATATGTGTTGAAATTGATTAGTTTTATGTTTTTTACACATGCAATACTTTTTTCAAAATTTTTTTGCTGTTGTCTGAGCTAATGCAGAACTATCGTTGCCGCTTTCATTATTATCATGTTGGCGGTGCTTGGCGGCAATTATCGTCAAGCTTCGGTTTTTCGCCGTTGTCGTTCGCAGTCGTCGTTTTGAATGTGGGCGGGGCTATTTTCGTCGTTAATAAATATGAGTAATCGTCAAACAAGATATTGATATCGTTTCTGCGGAAAATATCCTTTTAGTAAGTTTAGCAATTCTTCATATTTTGGTTGCTTCGCTGTTTCGTAAAAATTAAACTTTTATGAGTGTTTATATAATAATAAAATTTATGAAGCTCTTACGGTTTGTTCTGTATGTATCTCTTCTTCAATGTGATCTGAAAAATAATTAATAGAAGATGGTGCTCTGTGTGAATTTAATTGTTTACAAGTGCTCCTAAGAAATTTGTAATATTTGGTGTGTAACCTGATTATTTAAGGTTTTTTTGTATATCATTATTTTAAGGAACATGTGAACTTTAAAACTTATCTGTTTGATAAATAAAAATATTTTCAATAGAGGCTTAGTTATATTGCTTATTTCTTTGATGCGAGCGGAGCCGCGGGTAAATGCTAGTATAATCTAAAGTTGAACTTGACTTCTAGACTTATTGCCACAGATGTTCAGAACTTCCTCAATGTAGGACTTGTTCAAAACTTCACTCATAGTCAAGACTGATTCTCCATTGACTAAACAATAGGATATAATATTTGGGCTACTTTGTACTGAAACAAAAGAAAAGGTCTGCCTACAAGTTCTTCGTGTGTTCTTCCGTATAATCCGATAATACTTCTATATGGAGATTGCAAGTTTTATAATATTATCCAAAAACGTAGTAATTTCTGTCAAAAATTGTGAACATTAAAGCAAAAGTCTTCGGCTTCTCGGTAGATAAGACAGTTCCAACAACAACTTCAACGATTAGTGCCGATAGTAAAGTTACAGTAATGGGAGTAGTATGAAAGATGAAAAAATCGAAAAATCTGCGAATATATCGGAACCAGTTGCTATTGCAAGTGAATCTCAATGATTCTCTCTGTAGAATTTCCAAACACATCAGTTCGGAGTAACGGAGATTGTAAATGTTCAGAATCATCCGAAAACAAGCAAAAGAAATGTCTTTGCGACCATTCCCGAAGGAAGAAAAATAAGCTATACCAATACGGCAACGAACGTGCTGTGGGCCACTGAGACAACTGAAAATCGTAAGGAGCGACTAAAATCCACGACCCCTTAAGTTCGAAGCGTCAAAGAAATAGTTTCCGTTGCACTCGATCTAGTACCAGCAAACCCCTGCCCATATTCGGCCCTCTCCCTAAACCTTTGTTAGAAAAGTTAATTTTTCATTTTTTCTCAAGTTCATAGGTAGAACCAAATGTTTTCATAAGGACTAGGTGAGAAATATGTGGTAAGATAAAAATGTCCTAACCCGGCACATATTGACATAAATTAAAGAGACAGAATTTACTACGAGTGCATTAATTACCGACTTCCCCAACTCATAATGCAAAACGTTATCAAATTTACTTGGCTCTAACAAATAACTTACTTACCTACAATCAAAAAATTGTACGCTCCACTTACCAGCGCTCGCTTCCTCTACGTCTAATAACCTAAAAAAATTGGACTAGCTCATAGGTATACCATTTGAAGACACTACTAGTTCTACGTCAATAACCAAGCAATGCTTTCAACTATCCACTTTTACATGGCATTGTTATTGGCAGTGGCCGGTTCTCAAGCGGAAAGCTCTAAGAAAGCTTTGCTTTTGCTAGTTCTCAACCGATTCCATTTCGGATAGTTCAGGGGCAGTTTTGGTTACGAATAGGTGATTATCGATATCCGATGCTTAAAAGTGTCGTGTTATTTACATTTTACATTTATTTTTGTTACCGATATAGAGCGAGATGGAAGTGAAGCCCTAAGACTCTCTCTCTTTTTAAAGACTGCTTTCCAATTTTACTGCAGGGTTGTTTCTCATTTTTGACTTTCTCATCCCCTTCTTCTTCATTTTCTTTGCCCTTTGCGCCTCTCGTTCCCTTTTCCTCCACCCACTTCTCACTTTCTCTTTTGCACATTAAAAAAAGAAATACAAATTATTTCAGGTAAAATAACTCAAACTGCTTTGATTTTTATCAGAAATAAAACACTGTACTACACTTGCAAGTGCCAACTCGCGGATGTTACTCGTTGTGGACGACAGTTGTTGCTGTCAAAAGCATTTATGTTGGCGTATTTGATTACTCAATATGTTTGATTTTATGATAATCCTGCGGTCACATTCATGCGCAAACGAACCGACATACACAAACACACACACGCTCACCTTGGCTATGTCTTCCTTGTTTTTGTTTTGCACTGGGTGTGCCATCTGCACTTGCACATTTTCGCTAAGCAGATGAAGCGAACGTTTGCTATGAATGCGGTGGCAAATGTTTGCCTCGCGTCGATATCAGTTGATCGCATTTTATTTCAAATTGGCTAACATTCAATAGCAGCGCTCTACGTAAATTGTTGTTAGCTTTATCCTAATCGAAAAATATGGTGGCAAATTGTCAATTGATAGAAGAAATATAAACAAATCGGATTAGATCGATTCGTATTAATAGGCGGATGGAGGCAATAATTGTATTGAATAGAAAGTTTCGAGTTAATCTATTCTGCTACTTAAGCTTCTAAGTGCACAAAACCATTTATTGGCTCAGCTCCTTTGAGCTCCCGATAAGTGTCGTATTAATTACTTAGTGTGTAGTAGCGGTAGGTATAAGGTTACTGGTAAAAATCTAGAGGAAACTCGGTTTGCTGACTTCAACTGTCAGTTTCTTCGGTTCAGGACATAACTTGAACTGAAGAATTCTTATGGTTTAGCCTGCAGGAGGGGCTAAAAAACTAGCGATTTTCATAACGGGCGTGCAAAATGGTATAAAATAATCGATATAGATATTAGACTGGGTTCATTTATTAACCGATATTACGCCATCGATTTTTCGATAGGTTTTGGGCTCATAGGTTTCGAGCCTGCGAAATTTAATTTTTTTGACTCTTTTCGACTTTGATTTTTAAGGTTTTTTTCATGACCTACTAAAAAAATTTTCATTTGATTTTAAATTTTTATGTATACCCTGTCCGACCCAAAAATGTCCGCTAAAAACTTTTGGCGATAACATATTTTTTGGGTTTTGGGGAGTGTTTTGGCCAAAAAATTGACCCTTTCGCCATTTTTTTAAGGGTTTTTTTCAGCATACATGCAAAAATGTTTTCGATGAAAACGAATTTGTCTCATACTTCCTGCCCCACTTTAAATTATGCGCTAAAAACGTTGGCGATAACAGTTTTTTGAAAAAAATTTTATTTTCGGGTTTTGGAAAAGTCGATTTTTCGACCAAAACAAGTTCAAAAACGCGAAAATAAAATTTTTTTTCGAGAAACCGTTATCGCCAATGTTTTTAGCGGACATATTTGGGTCGGACAGGGTATACATGAAAATTTTAAAATCAAATGAAAATTTTAAAATCAAATGAAAATTTTTTTAGTAGGTCATGAAAAAAACCTTAAAAATCTAAGTCGAAAAAAGTCAAAAAAATTAAATTTCGCAGGCTCGAAAATTATTTTTTTGGGTATGCGTAGTGGAACTTTTTTCTTTCCTGAACCCAAAACCTATCGAAAAATCGATGGCGCGATATCCGTCAACTTTCGTCCATACAAATCGACCCGCCCTAATACATATATAGATCCAAATATCGAAGTTCTTAGAAAAATAAAGAAATCGACTGAGTTATGTCCCCACGATAACTTCAATAAAGTTGAGATTGTTAAGCGAAAGGTGTTTTCAATATGCTAACGCGTACCGCATGTACCACAATGAAACATTGGGCCTAAGTGAAATCAATAAACGCGAAAAACGCTGCTACAGTCGCAGCAATAACATCGAACCCGATTCGCCACCAACCAGAAGGAGCTAGTCACAATGCAAGACGGAACTATAGTGCATATCTTGTTCAATTGACTCAAACCCAGTTTATTCAAGAGCTGAGTGCAAGTTGTCTATCTATCTCCAAATACCTTACAGCAAACCCTGTCCCATCCCCACATCAGGGCCAAGAAATTATGTAGACAGTTGCGCGGAATATTGTCATAGTCAGGTACCGAGATAATATAAAATAGTTCCAGACCACACTGCATGGCACAACTGCTGAGCGTAGTTATATACTATTCACAGCAACCTTGCTTGAGACGAGTTCCCATTGAAGGAATTTGCAACGATTGGGCAGCTTGAATTTCGAAATAAACATAGAGCTCTCGCACAATCTCAACCACCGGTTGTATATTCAGTGTAAAAATTTGTAACATTGGGTTCAGTCGAGGTAGACACCGCTTAAGCTTTGATATATTTGATACGTTTTCTTTGACTATTAAGATGCGCAAACTAAAACAAACTTCTATCAAACTCTCATAAAAGTTTGTTATGTGCTTTCAACTTTGAAGTTAATAGCTTTTCCAGCAGCTTAAATCCATTAAGTTCCACAGGTCGTTTGGTAGTTTTGTTGCATTTGCAATATTTTCTTAATTGATTTATTTCCCATCTCTTATATATCAGTAATATTTATGTAGGACTGAGTGTTTGTGTGTTAGTATCTGATTGATGGTCATTTAATAATCGCGCGACCCTAAATTTATTACAACCAGCAAACGGTTCCGCCGCCAAGCAGTTACACAATTACCGTTTGATTTTGCGGAAAATTAATTTACAAATTTAATAAATGTATTTATATATGTAAGCCAGCGCTGAGTCTGACAGCGTAAGCCAAGGAAACAAGAAAAACTTGAGAAAGGAAACAATCGGATTTCAGCGGGACGACTTGATATAGAATAGATGCCAGTGGAAGTCAGCGTAGCAGCACTAGCTTTCAATCACTTGATTTTATCTTGTTCACGCCGTCCGCCGGCTATTTGTGGTCTTCAACAGTTATTCCATAGGGGAAATGATAATGAGTGTCACGTTTGTCGACTTTAAAGCCAAGTTGGGTAAAAAAGGTGTCAGAGGATCTTGTGGAGAATCGAACCCACTCACCCTGATTGCAAGCGCAGCTGCCTAACCCATAGGCTATGCTGCAAGTAGTTTCGCAAGCTGCTTAATTCAAGTTTTCCTCTAATTGTTGTTTGTTATCTTGCCAACGGTGTATACTGAAAATAGCAAAACTATACGAATTAGTATGACGAGAAATCGTGGCTGTTTTCGAAATAGTACTATAACTATAGCCTGTATATGTTTGTTGCTTTCAATTTTTCCTCTAATCAAAAATATATAATAATTAACTAAGAATTATTATCAAGTGGCCTTGAGCTCGTTAAACTTACAAAAATATGTAAAAATGAACAGACCATAAAACCAACAACAAAATTATTTTATTTTATTTCAATTTATTCCATTTTATTCTATTTCATTTTATTCCATTTTATTTTATTTTATTCTATTTAATTTTATTTTATTTTATTTTATTTTATTTTATTTTATTTTATTTTATTTTATTTTATTTTATTTTATTTTATTTTATTTTATTTTATTTTATTGTATTTGATTTTATTTTATTTTATATTTTTTTATTTATTTTATTTTATTTTGTTTTATTTTATTTTGTTTTATTTTATTTTATTTTATTTTATTTTATTTTATTTTATTTTATTTTATTTTATTTTATTTTTATTTTATTTTACTTTATTGTAGTTTATTTTATTTTATTTTATTTTATTTTATTCGGTTAGATCTTTTTGATCTGAGCTACTCATACATGCTTTTTAGGCACCTAAAATCTCGGGCCACTACGTGTTGAATATCTCAACCCTAGTTTTAGCTCTGCATGAATTTTCCCAAAATTTGTACCGCCGCCGTAAGCTAGCAAAATTGAGATTTTACACTCAGTGATTATTTCTATTGACATTGTTCTTTTTTTGCTAGCAATCTTCGCTGAGCAAGAAATTGAAGCAACTCATTTTCATTGATCAGCAGCATTTCTAGTGGGGCAACAAACGCTGCGGCTAGCAAAATGTATTAACTGGATTTTATATCAGCAACGTAGCTACATTTAATTTCTCATCACGCCCTGGCTAGTTAAAATCCCGAGCTGCTCGGCATTATAACCTTATTTGAGCACGAAAGTACGAGTTTATATTCAGCAATATACCAATGTCAACGCTTTATTGATATAGCCTACTATCCTACAATGACTGAGCTCAAAACGTGCTTGGTGCTATGCGATAAAATGGGTCGAAGGAAACTGATACCAAAATGAAGAGAGTTGCAAGAAGAAACAGTATTAATGTATAATAAATAAAAAAAATTTTATAACAAAAAAATGCTTGAGTGCAAGAGTGATTTTATTCGGTTGAGTGCGATCTTACAACAAAAAACTTAGTGATATATTTCGCTATATAGCTTAGGGATGAAATTATTAATACAAGGTGGCGCAAAAGTAATCCTCCTATCAGAAAATTCTATAAATTTTGCGATTGGCCCCTAAAGTCAGTTCTGTTTTGACATTTGTGTAGTAAACACATGCGAAATACACGTTAATAAACAATGTTACGCTACACTGCTCCAGAACGCGGAATATTGCTGACTATTTATTTGACCAATAATCGGTCGGGCCCAAACGGTTACTGTGAATGGTGAGCGCTACAGAGCAATGATCAACGAGTTCTTTTTGCCGCAACTTGATGAATTGGGATTGGAAAACATGTGGTTCCAACAAGACGGTGCAACAGCACACACTGCACGTGCCACAACCGATATGCTGAACATCGGAAGCTTACTTTTGCGCCACCTTGTACAAGAAGCATAGTACGAAATAGAGCTTCCGCCTAACACAATCTCTTACTCTAATGATGACCTATCAATTCACTAGCAGAATATATACCATAACTACGACGGAGGTTAGATGGTGGACTGCAATCTTGAGTATTAGCAATCCCATCGTGTGAGCATGGCTACTAGCTGAAAGAAAATATATGTTTTCAAGAATTTGACTGACTGTAGAAAAAAAAAGTAAGAAAAGGGCTATCTTCGACTGTGCCGAAGGCTTTATACCTTTCATGAATACGCATCACGGTTTTCATTGTCCGATCCTTACTTACATTTAGTACAAACTCTGCAAAACTGTTAATCCAAAGATACATAGCCCAAACCCCATTTATCAGAATAATCGATTGTATCGGAGCTATATGTTATGTTGGTCCGATCTGGGTGATTTTCACTACACACATTAGTGCACACAAATGTAGGAAACCAGCAAAATTTGGTTTTCCTAGCTCCTTAATTGCAACAGTTATAGCCCAAACTGGCGGCCTCATACCAAATTCAATCCAGATATCTCTAAAACTGAGGGACCAGTTTGCGACCAGCGTGAGGTCGCGCTGTTAGGCCCAGACATCTCTTGGGCTAATACATAAACCGGGTTTCTATTTAAACGCCAAAAAAAATGTTTATGAGCGGCTTCACCTCTGCATACACGCGTTTGAAATTGATATATGAAACAAGTTGATGATAGTGGGGGTGGAGCTATGTCTACCATCGATAACGACAAGATCAATTCGGTTTAAAGTCTTTTGTTTAGGGGGCAACCTGGTGAAGAACGTGTTAGAACACTGGCAAAGTTAATCAACCTAGTCCAGTTCGATGATACCGTGAAGGCTTAATTTTTCAACTGTAGAATAAATGGTTAAATCCATTCCTAATCAGGCGTTGAAGTCACTAGTCGTTCATACATAAGTTCCAATTAATCTGAATAAAAGGAGGAGTCCTTAATTGCATAGTTCACCCCAAGTTGGCACTTAGTCGCAGATTAACGGGTACTTGGTGGTGCAGCCTTTTTCGCATCACCAATACAATACCACTTAAGTAGGCGATATCTTTCATACTCTACCCCGTTCATCACATTTCCTCTACAGAAGCGATGTCAACATTTGCATTAACGAGGACATCATTTGACCTCTATACGTTGCCTCAATAGGGTCTGGACTGTATACGATTTAATATCGTATCCCTTTCAACATTTGCCTTGTACGTCATCTGAAAAGGGTTCTGTTGTGATTTCTTGAAGCTGGTTTGGTGAATGGTCACAAAACCAGCTTACAGTTCGTTAACGGTGTGGAAGCCTTAGCGAGCCGTAAAGCGGAGTATGTGCGAGAAACCTCAGCGATATTCCTGCTCTTTCTGCCCTACCTAAGGTATAGCAATGGTTGGCTAAGGCACCCTATATGTAGATAGCTGACATTGTCCACAGTGTGTAAATGGAACCATTAGTGTTAGGGACACAACAAAACCCCATTACACTCTACAAGTTCCAGTTATTCAAATCATGGCAGTCTTATTCCAGCAATGCCGCTTCATTTTCCACATTCCGCGCACATAACAAACGCGTCAATCACTTGTACTCCGAGCTGCGACAGGTAAATTCAAAAATATGAAATCCGCCGACCGACTCATATCAGACTCATAAATGTGGAAGACAAAATAGCATAAAAAGCTGTTAATAACTCATTTTGCGGTAATAAATATTCAAATTAAGCTTGTCAACACATAATCACAAATATGCATAAAATGACGTACATATTTACAAAGATAGTTATGCATGTAATTTCAGAGCAGAGCCGGCTAGTATATCCGCTAAAGAAGACAAACCACAAACTCCATACAAAGTGTACTGACAAAAGAAAGACGTGAAGAGAGAACGTGGTGGCACGTTCGAAATCTTAATGCAGCAGACACCTACGCTGCACGACGTTGAATCTTACAAATGGTTGGACATAACGAGATCTCCGTTTGTGTGTTCAAGTTTGTAAGCAGATTTTAGATATGAATTACGTTATGTAAATGTTTTGTGAGGAGACTGAGGAGCATCACCACCACAAGCAGAATATGTTAAATAAAGCGCAGAGGGCCTACGAAAGCGCTGGAGTATAATGCGACATTAAACAATGCCAACACCACCAGCATGCAACGATGACAAACTAAAAGTTTTTTGTTGCAAACAAAAGGCGTTAAGCCAGCGCGCAGCATCTAAATTGCCGCATTTGCCTCCATATTAAGTAGCGGCAATTATTTGATACTTTCAACACCTGCGGAAAGGTGAGCTAGTGAGTTTGCAAGATGTGTGTAGATAGCTTGTTAGCACTGCTGGGGAGTTTGGTTTATTGATGATCTCTTTGAATAAGTTTAGATATGCGTGTTATACATTTCTGCATAAGTATGTATGTGTGTAGGCATCAGTGCAGGTTAAGTGCTCATCAATTCTATGAGCACTTGAATAGAATAAATTTAAGTTCGGCAAAGAAAGCTACTTAAAAACGGAGTTATGATTTCTGTCATGAGTTCTGTGCATTTGAGAGCCATACCGTAAAACTCACATCCAATGAAAGTGACTATATCTGAACTCACGCATACGGAATGCTCGAACTCTAGGTGAGGATGTTGACTGCAAATTATGACATCAGGTTTTTATGAAAAATTTTAAGGATCAAATTTTCGACGTATACTTTACTGGAAAGCTTAAAATAAAAAGAAAGTCTGGTGTTGTATTTGTAGTAGAAAAGTCTCTGAGCAGTTTAGTTTTGTCACTCACGCCTTCATATACATCTTTAGTAAAACGGCCGACCATAGAAAGGACGCACCAATATGTGGAATATTGAGGTTAAGCTCTGACGTTAGGCTTTGGTGAGTAGGGACGGGGGATGGTGGGCTTGCAATGTCCTGAAGGTTCAATATCTACAGTAGAGTGCTATTACTTGCGCGTACCGGATAATTATCTATCGAAGGGCTCCCATTTCGAGGAAACCCTCTAAAACTTCTGGAATATTTTTGCCGCTACTCAATCGTAGTTCTATTTACAGAATGCAACCCTCAAAAATATATTTAGTTTACTTACACTCTTTATAAGAGTGTGGCCGACTCCCCCCTAACAAAGAAACGGAGGAAGTTGCCTCCTGAAAAGATCCGTAGTCATAATCTGCAAACTTTTGTTAATCCCACCCCATTGACAGAATGCTGTTTTCGTCTTTTTTTGCATCTCGCCTCCACAGCTGCTCTAAAACCGGATCTTGATCAAAATTTTTTTATGAAATTAAAGCAGAGTCACCCTATGAAAAAAAAAAACATCAATGAAATGTAGTTTTCCCAGACCGTGTAAAAAAAGAAGGTTATTTCGCAGTTTTCTGTTTGCGTGATTTCTTTTAGCAAATATTCTTATAAGGTGAAGCCAAATATACTGTACTCCAGCTTCGGGATAAAATAATTTCAGGCGCATCGTGGCTGGCTGATAAGAATAGTTCTTGGAAAAAATTCTGATTATCACAATTGAACTTCAGGGCGTACCTAACTGTGAAGCGAGCAGTTCTAATCGGCACTAAGTGTCAAAGAATATACTACGCCCGATACCTCAATACTCGTACAAGTTGTGTATCGCGCCATATATTTACATATTTTTTTAAAATGAATTTATCAGTCAAAACTCATAACAGAAGTGTGTTTATTGAAAACAATCAGCTGGCTTTATAATACGAACTAAAAAGTATTAAAATAGACCTGCGTAAATTGGTATGCCATAATAGATCACTACTAGGTATATAATGTTCGGTACCACCCGAAGTTCCCTACTTGTTAGTCCTTTTATTTTTTTTTTTTTAGTTAATACTTGCTTTCGTGCTGCTTCATATCACGTGCAAGTAAATACATTTGTTGTTGCGTGTTCGTTTAAAAAACCTCTTACACTATCGAAGATAGTCCGATAGACCAAGCAACATTATTTCAGAAAACACATTTTTAGCTTTCCAATCTCTGACATGATTTACATTCCACCTTTCTTTTGCTTTGCTAGAAGATAGAAGAGAGTGCAGCCATTGTGCCTATAGGTCTAATAGTTTCAGCTAGATAGTAGTGATATAATGGCATTAAATAAAGTAACTGAAGGAGTTATTGCCTACTAATCGTAATAATAAGCGGAAAAATGAATTCTGTACTTTTCTTGAAAAATTTGAACTATTATTAAAAATTCTAAAATTGGATTTTTTAGTTTTTGTTAAAGAATTAAATTTTTTTTTTTAAAAAAGTTTCTCAATTTGGTGGTATCTTTCGAAACTTCTCCACTTCCCAGCAGTGAGAAAAAGTTAGACGGACGACCGACCCCTCCATTGATGATCATCTTCGTCCATCGGCCGCTTGCCAGAAACCCTAAAATCTCGTATGTGACTTTTGGTAATAACCAGAATATGCTTTGAGCTCGTACGTTTTTTTTCCTTTCCATCGCCCAAAGTCAGTATGCGCCACGAGCTTCATCAAAACTCCTCCAGTAACCAATCTCCCATGTACCACCAACTAGTCACTTTTGGTGACCTGGTGGCTTGAATGTCACAAAAGGGAAATGTGGCACTATAAATTACGCTATGCTGAAACAACCAACAGGACGAGAAGTTTACAGAGTTGGTAAGGGTTGCTAAAGAACCGTTCCAAAGTAATTCGGTTTCTTCCCTGTTGGAAATCTCACTATTACTAATGCAAACACCGTGATATTCCGTGCTTTCTTCCCCTATCTCTATCTCTATGGCGCGATATACAACAGGTATATCATCATAAACCTCCTAAGAGATTTTTGCGCCAAGCTTCTCTTCCAATTTGTGGTGTGCCGATTTGAATTTTCCCTACAAATTGGTGGGACCTACAGTTTTTTGCCGACTCCGAACGGCATCTACAAAGGAGACGAATTTTTGCTGAGAAGCCTGTCATGGCAGAAATACACTCGGAGAGTTTGCCAAACCACTGCCGAGGGGCGACCCCGTTTTGAAAAACTTTTTTCAAATCACTTTTGATGTTACCTGTACCAGGGCTCGAACCATGGACCTTCGGTGTGGTAGGCCGGCAACACTACCTTCACACCATGAAAATTTACTTTAAAACTCTCGGAGCTCAAATCGGGTTTCGACACTTAGTTTCCTTAAAAAAGTTAGTCGGAATGATCCGTAATCCAATGACGCTTTATTGAAATTGCTTTATGTTGTTGCTGAATTTTTGCGTTATGTTCTTCTGAGTTGTATGAATATCTGTAATGATAGGGTTACTCTTATTCTGTCTGTATTTGCTCCTTGCAGTGTTATTGTGCGAATAATTGTTGTTGCACACTGAAAGGCTTCACGTCCGCAAGATACGAGTACAATATTGCATTACTATTTTACTTGTTGAGAGAAGTAAATAACAGTTTTACCTCAAAAGGAAAATCGGTCACAACGGGCCAATAGCTCTAAGTGTGTATAGTCTGCAAGAGCAGCGGTTAGGCCCCTAACCAAAGTTGGATCAGTTGGATGACTACATACGTACACGCAAAACATGGATTTACCAATCTTAGTACACAGTGGCTTCTATGTGAATTTTTCAGACTATAAATAAGTTTCGATGCATAAAGTTTCTAAAACAGCCATATATTTGAGCTATCTGATGATATGATCTGCCATTTTCCGTCGATCTTCCTCAATGTAGTTTCATCTTTTTCTATTATGTTCTAAGGCCTGATGTTGTCTTATGTCACATCCGCTATGTAGGAGATTATTTAGTGTCGGAATGGAATTTTTTTAGCATCCATAACCTTAGCCCTAAATCTTGGGTCTTAAATGTGACGGTAAGCTTTAACCTTGTTATAGCCCTGACCATAAAAAAACATAAACTTTAAGAACCGTAACGATAACCCTAACCATAAGGTTAATCGTGGTCATAATCGCAAAACTTAACATAGCCGTAACCAAATGGAATCTGTACGGTAATCTTTAACGTAAGAGTACCCGTAATTGTCCCCGTAAGTGGAGCGAGAAGTCGAAAGGATAAAATTACCTTAACGTAAAAGTTTCCAACGCACTATAGCAGCATTGAGTTTGTTGTGACCCCAATAAGACGGCATTGTATTTCGAGGAAAATGAGGCTTCACTGTAAATGTACCAGTAATTGTAACAACAATCTTAATCAAGTTTAGCCGTAATATTAATCGCCCTAGTACCCGTAAACATTAAAATGCATTTCGACCAAATTTAACTCTAAAATATTCACATTTGAAAACCTTAAGCACTGTGCAGCGGGTGGCTTCTTTTGTACAGGGTGGCTAACGAAAGCCGCTACCAAAAAAAACTTAAATAACTTTTTTTCTATTTAATGAATCTGGTTAATTTTTTTTTTTATTTTGCAGATTGACTTTTACATTTAACAAAAATGGATAACTGGGACACTGAAACAAGAATTTGGATTGTCCGCCGCTATCACGCACTGGAGTCCGTAGTTTCGGTTCAAAGAGAGTATAGGCGCACGTTTGGCGGCAATCCTCCGAGCAGATGGACCATAATAAGACTTGTAAACAATTTTGCCGAGCATGGGACAGTCAACAGAAGACCTTACCATCGAAACCCTTCAGTTCGAACGGAGGAAACAATCGCTGCTGTAGCTGCTGCCATGCAAAACAATCCACGTGTTTCGACAAGAAGCTTATCTGCTCAAATGGGTGTAAGCAGACAGTCATTACAGTCAATTATGCACAAAGATTTGGACTTATTCCCATATAAAATTCAAATGGCCAACAAACCGAACGCTGCAGACTTGCCGATTCGCTTGGAATTTTGCCAGAAGATGCTTCAAATGGTGGAAGAGGATGGAAACATGTTGAACTGTCTTTTCATGTCTGACGAGGCCCATTTCGATTTAAACGGCAACATAAACAAACAAAATTGTCGAATATGGAGTCCTTCCAACCCACAGATACTCCATGAGACGGAATTGCATCCACTTCGTGTCACAGTGTGGTGTGCAGTTTCATCACGCTGCATTGTCGGGCCCTACTTCTTCGAAGAAAACGGTCACACCGTTACGGTTACTGGAGACCGTTACTTGAGCATGTTGAGAGAGTTTTTCTATCCAGAATTACGCCGAATGAGAATTTCTTTCAACTCTGTGTGGTTTCAGCAAGATGGTGCAGCTCCTCATATAGCCCAACCTGTTATGACAGAATTGCGACGAAAATTTCCCAATAAGCTGATATCCAGAAACTCCACATTCCGTTGGCCACCCAGGTCGCCTGACCTTACTGCACCTGTCTCAACTCTCCAAGCAGTAATGAACAACTTTTTGGTAAGATGCCGCACATGCATCGACGAGCAGGGGGGGCATTTAAATTCCATTATTTTTAAAACTAATTAAGCTATATTTAATAAAATTTAATGAGCTTTAACATGAATAAAAGAAAAATGAATTCCATACACTGAAAAAAAAATTATTTGAGTTTCTTAATGTAGCAAAATTCATCAGCCACCCTGTATGTTGTGCAAACCGCGCAAAACGGCATGTTGACATTTTTGACATAACAAAAAGTCAATTTGTTTTATCTATTGTCAAACAAGTCCAGTTACAGCATATTACAAGCCATATGTATACATAATCCATATTGCTAACCAAATGCGGAGTTGCTGCAACTTTTTTCCTTTCAATATTTTCCGCTCGTAAGAAATTCCTAAAATCAATGAGAATGGATGAGAATCATGTATTGAACATTTTGTAAGTTGCATGCTTTGTAGACACTATATTAGCAAACACATTTTATATATACACACATTCATATTAGTATATGATATGCATGACGGTCGAGAATCCAGCCAAGTTTGTCGCTTAAGTCTTTTGTTGCATTGTAGCTAAGAGCGACCAAATAGGAAGAAAATAAATGCATGAGCTCAGCTAAGAAGCCAATTAATGTTGACAAATCCTGAATGCTTTTTCACGTGCTTATGGTTTATTCTTTTTGGTTTTTTTTTTTAATTAGTAGTATTGTTCAGTTGCTTTAAAAGTATTCACTTGTGCCATACGCTGTACAAGTCTGTGTTGCAGATGCGCCTTCTGCGTCCACTTAGGTGCAATGCTGCATATTTTACACCTTCTAGCCCTACTATTTACGACGAATATTTGATTTATTTACTCAAAGGGTCGTTATAATTGACAACGTATGTGATTCCGGTGTAGGTGAGTGCAGGGATGCGCGAAAATCCATTCCATTGTGTAAGCAGTCGCGTATACTATTTGCGTCATCTTCAGTAATTTTTCGTTTCTCATGTTTAACAAATGTTCTTACAACTGTAAGTCGTATGCATTCATATTGTCAAAACAGTGATTTATAAGCTTATTGATTTGCTTGCAGTAAATGTTCCGTAGTGAATTTTGTTTTAAAAATTTATTTAAATTTTCCCATCGAAGCTGACTTTAGCACCCATACCACCTGGTTGTGAAAGACAAAAAGGAGTCAAGTGGGGCAGTGCGATATTTATGAGATTTTGATTGGAATTTGGACGATAATCATGCATAAGTTTTCGACAAAAGCAGAACTAAGTACATATTCCTCTTTGTCTTGAAGTATGAAAAGTTTAAATTTTTATTATTATTAAATTAAACCGACCATGAACTAGAAATATTAAATATTCGAAATCTGTGCGAATACTAAGACTCATTCAAAACCAGGTGAAGGTTTGAAATAAAGTCTTGGGGTCAAAATAAATCACTGGTTAAAAAGAAGTCACTGAATAAAAATATATCTGTGTTCCAAACAAAAGTCATGTTAAAAAAATCACCCCTTTTTGAAAAAGTGTATGTCTTCCAAAGTTTCACCATTACCAAAAAAGTCACTAGTTTTACGAAATTCAATGGCTGCATAAAAATTATTAGCAAGAAAGTGTACCTATAAGTCACCGCTGTGAAAAAGTAGGTGCTAAAAGCTCAACAGTTTCACTGTAAGTCACTAGTTCCAAGAAAATGCATTTTTTTCAAGAAAATGACAAACAAAAAACTGGCTGTAAAAAAGTCGCTGGTCCTTTTCCCTTTTTCCAAAAAAAGGTCACTAAATCAAATCACCGTTGAATATTTTTAACCAGTGACTTTTTAAGACCAGTTCATTCTTCGCAAGTCTTTTGCATCCCTTTTGCATCCAGTGACTTTTTGACTTGGTTTTGTCCAGACCTATTAAATTTGATTAGCAATTAGTAGTCAATTAATTAGGCGGATTTTTCAACTGGTAATAACTATTTTAATTGTTTTACGAGAAAAGGCAATTGCGATTAGAAAAAATCCAAAAAGCAATCATGATTTTTGACGATTGTTAAAAAAAATTATAAAACATCCAAAAAAGTTGTTTTGATAACTTCCTATTAAATTTGATTAGCAATTAGTAGTCAATTAATTAGGCGGATTTTTCAACTGGTAATAACTATTTTAATTGTTTTACAAGAAAAGGCAATTGCGATTAGAAAAAATCAAAAAAATAATCATGATTTTTTACGATTGTTAAAAAAAATTATAAAACATCCAAAAAAAGTTGTTTTGATAACTTTCTTTTTTTTTTTTGATTATTTTTGAATTTTTTATTTTTTTGGATTTTTTTAATAATTGTAAAAAATAGTGATTTTTTTGATTATTTTTGAATTTTTTTTTTGAATTTTTTTAATAATTGTAAAAAATAGTAATTTTTTTGATTATATTTTTAATCAATTGGAAAGTAATAATAATAATTGAAAGTAATGTTAACCAATTATTAGATGGTTTCTTACGAAAAAAATTCATCAAATCGGTAATCATTACGATTAGTAGTCTTTATTTAACAAGTCTGGTTTTGTTCCGAAATGATATCAATATGCTACCGAAGTGATAACAAACAAATACGAAAATCAAATTGAAATGAAGATTAAATGCCCTTGAACTAATAAAATGTGAAGAATCGAATCCAGAATGACTTCGAAACTATACCTAAAAGTTCTCGTATTCATTTCAAAAGCTGCAAAGGTCTCATGGTGATTGCGTACATATTTCCCTCATGGTGTGAAACATGACGGAAGTAACTGTATTTTCTCCGCAAATATTTTAAAAAAGCCCTACAAAAGTATTGCGATCTCGAATTTTTGAGATATGTAAAAAATCTTCAAAACTACACACAAACAGCGACTTATTTTTAAAGGCCATAGAAATATATAATTTTCAAAAGTTCCAAAAAAATAGAAAATTCTATAAAAATACTGGAAAAATCACTAGTTTCAAAAAATATCACTGCTTCAAAAAAAAAATTTCTCTAGTTCTATAAAAATCACTGGTTTCATCGGAATCGTCCCGTAATGCTGCTACCGAAACTAAATTCGAAATTTTAAAGTGGCTCCAAATTAATCCCAAGCTAATCTTGAAATAGCTTCGAAGACTTCCCGAACTGATCAAGGAATGTCTTTGGAATAATACCAAAGGGGTTTCGTGTTGATGCCAGTTGTGGTGAAACCTGGTTTGCTGAGGTACAAACTTAAACGATTTGGACCTGCAACAAAGTTTCAAATGGTCTCGCAGCACTTAAAGTAAGCCTGGAGCGAATGTATTTTGCGCAGAAATCATAGCAAACTGGTATTATAACTGACCCTTTTTTTCGGTTTTTTTATTTTAAATGAAATAAATCAATTATACAAACAAATAACAGCTTCAATGTAAAATTTTTTTCGTCCTTAATTGTAAAAAGCATATAGAAATTGTCGGTTGAGTCTTACCCTCTTTCATACTAAGGAAGTTCATTTCCTTTTTATATTTTTTACTCAAACTGAAAACACATTTATTCACAAAGAAAGTATGCATGCTGAATGAGTTCTTTGTATGCATGCAAAAGGCATGCTTTATCAGTGAAAAGTAATTAATTTTGAAACCTATACATCTTCCTGAGTTGGACTTCACGCACATAGTTGAGTACTCTTAGATTTTTCTTTGTATTTTTGAAAAAAATTATTCACATTTTTAAAATAGAAATAAAATGTATAAAAAAATATTCCATAATAGAGGAGATTTCCTGGACATATTAGGATTGTTCATTTACTTTTCCAGTAAATACTTTAAATAAGAGTTTTACTATAAAATAAAGAGTAATTTCATTCGAAGAGAAAATTTTAACATAAAAGTAAATGAACAACAATTGGTAAGTAAAAAAACTACTGGCATGTTTCAAAAATGAATTAAAAAACTAACCACTTTTTATTTTTTGATTAGGGAAACAAATTGTCCTTCTGGCATTGCACTACGTTTTCTAGCTGTTGTAGCGTCCTTCTGCCAGCAAGCATGTAAAGATTTTACAAATACCCTGAATTGTATCACATAATTTAGTACTTACGCATTGAATGTGTTCTATTTTCCCTTTTCTATCCATCAATATTAAAATTTATTTTATTTTTGGAAATATTAAAAAAAAAATATTTATTAATTTTATTTTAGTTCGAGTTTAACAGCGAATTCTTTGAGTTTACAAATTTTTACTAGCAAAAAATTTACCAGTAAAGATTAGTAAGTTTTTCAAACTCTTACGCTCTCCATTTGGTTTTCTCTTACAATTTTTTTGAGTTAGTGATCACTTGACAGAAAAAGTTAGTAAGAATTCGTAACTTCCAGTAATAATTTTTTGTTGTTGAACATACCTATTATATGCCATATTTTTTAATGAATGTCAGTGACTAATTGATTGTTGGCACAATTATAATCCATCCATCTTAGGAATATGTATATGCTGTAGGAATACGAACATTATCTACTATTTATCATGCTCTATTTCATCAGTGTTTATGTACTAGTGTTTCAGTATGCGTTCAGAATTTATGAAGATACATCCATACAGAACTAGTACAAAAGAAGGGATAGAGTATGCATGCTCCCTGAGAAACATACAAGAGTTCCAAAACTTTTTTAAATTAAACTAAAATTTTCTTTTTTGGTAATTGTTGTTGGAGCAGTGCTCGAACTTTTATGTTTCCTTGTTAATTGCACAGTACACAGTAGACCAGATAAGGGAAACAAACAAATGTAGATATGCTTATTTGACAAATTTATTTATTTTCTGTCTAAAAGGTGTCATTTGCCTTAACCTGAAATAAATAAATTTGTATTAACTATTCGTGAATGTTATAAACTTTTAATTAAAATATTATAGAAAAAGACAAATGTCAATAATTCGTGTTTCTTATATGTATAAGAATGCTAAATTCTCTGAGTATGTTATTGGTTATATGAAAAACCCGTTTGAAGTCGCGAAAAAAATGTTAGTCCAAACTAGTTTTCTTCCACAAGCATGAACTGGAAACGCCTATGTCCTCACCAAGATGACCCATGGGTGACACTTGGCACACCTCTGGTGATCAGTAGGTGGAATAACTGTCATCCAAATTTAGCGGGTTCTTGAAAATATATACATATACGTATGCCGTGAACAAGTTTCAGGTAACAAGTTTCAGGTAACAAGAAAGTTTACTCGTTGAAGTAAAGATTCTGTGGTTGTTTTGGTCGTGGCTTAAGTTCCTTTCCCACATTCAAAAAATACATTCAGGACAGGACTCAGAAAGCAACGCTCAAGGACAAACAGAGTAAGATCGGTTTATATTTATAAGGCAGGGTTGAGCATCCAAATACGAATATACGGTTAATATGATAGAATGGTTTATTTTCCTCACTATCGAATAGTATCTACTTATTTATCTGATCTCTCTTGCATTTATCTAGATTCATATATGTACATATATTGGTATCCGGGTATTCCAGTATTTGGTGTTGGTATTTTTATGCTATCAAATATGAGAAGCATCATCCAATAACTACCCTGAAACAGTGCATTAATACGTCCTTTTAAAATTCATATACAAAATTATCTGTGTGCTTTTGTACCGGTCGGTTCAATTGGGTTAATGATTTAAAGCACCAATGCATACACATTTTTCATGTATTAATTTTCAAATAAGCATAGACGTCAGTATCTGGTCTACTGTGGTTAATTGATATTAGAGAAAAAAGTACAACGATATGCACAGCGATGGTATGGGATGACATGTTTCGAGGTCACCAACTTCTCAGCAGACCCCTTCTCGGACACTGCGTCACCTTAGTCCTTATATAAAGTAATACCGAAACCAAGTGAAATATTGAAAGCTACCTTTAGTTATACCCACATCGGAACATTACATATGCTGCCAGTAAGGTCTAATCAGACCAATCTCTTTTCAAATATTGGAAATTTCTTTTATTTGCTGAATAGAGTGGAGTATAACGGTTTTAATATCATCAGCCTTTTCCAGCAACGCCAAATTGTGCCTACATTCGGACGATGAGTAACCGTTGCAACCGTTAGGCAAAACCGACCATAAATCTAACAAAAACCAGATTAAACGTTTTTCGTTTAAATTTCGGTATTATTTATTAATTTTTTCTTTTTTTTCTTTTTAATTTTTGGCTTGCGATTTGTTGGGTTCTCTGTGCTCACTTCACTATCTTACAACCGACCAATCAGCACAACGCAAATTCCCCTGAGGCATTGTTGTTTTACTATGCTGCTACCGTTTCGATGCCACAATCGCCTAACAACACAATGAGTTTATGAATGAAACTTGTTTTTCAGTGCAATCTGCAGGCCGGCTTCCACCGTTTCGGGGTTGGTGGGATGGTGGCGAAATTAGCTGAGTGTAAGTAATGAGAACATACTCTGTTGTTAAATAAGAAACGAACACGAAACTAAAGAGAAGATCTGCTCGAACATGTTTTATTGAAAATATAATACAGATATATACATATATATAAATTTACGTACTTATATGTATGTACGAGGTGTGTTCAAAAAGTATCGCGAATTTTGTGTTTTTTCAAAAATTATTTATTTATTCATGAATATCTATTTTGTCCCCTTCAAAGTAATCCCCGGCCGCCGTGGTGTGAAGGTAGTGTTGCCGGCCTACCACACCGAAGGTCCATGGTTCGAGCCCTGGTACAGGTAACATCAAAAGTGATTTGAAAAAAGTTTTTCAAAACGGGGTCGCCCCTCGGCAGTGGTTTGGCAAACTCTCCGAGTGTATTTCTGCCATGACAGGCTTCTCAGCAAAAATTCGTCTCCTTTGTAGATGCCGTTCGGAGTCGGCAAAAAACTGTAGGTCCCACCAATTTGTAGGGAAAATTCAAAAATCGGCACACCACAAATTGGAAGAGAAGCTTGGCGCAAAAATCTCTTAGGAGGTTTATGATGATATACCTGTTGTATATCGCGCCATAGAGATAGAGATAGAAAGTAATCCCCATGAGATATTATACACTTGTGCCAACGGTTTTTCCAATCTTCGAAGCACTTCAAAAAATCATTTTTTTGTATCTTGTTCAGCTCCTCCTTCGATGCCGTCTTTATCTCGTCAAGAGAAGCGTAACGTCGTCCTTTCATGGGCCTCTTCAGTTTAGGGAACAAGAAAAAGTCACAGGGGGCCAGATCTGGGAAATACGGTGGCTGCGTCATCACTAGTGTGTTGTTTTTGGCCAAAAAGTCGCGCACAAGCAACGATGCGTGAGCAGGGGCGTTATCGTGGTGCAAAAGCCAATTTTTGTTCTTCCACAAATCCGGGCGTTTCGGACGGATTGCTTCGCGCAAATTGCGCATAACTTGCAGGTAATATTCCTTATTGACCGTTCTTCCCTGTGGCAAGAACTCGTGATGCACCACGCCCCTGCAATCGAAAAAACTTTCACATTCGACCGAACTTGGCGCGCTTTTTTCGGTCTTGGTTCGTGCGGCAGCTTCCATTGAGATGATTGAGCTTTGGTTTGCACGTCATAACCATAAACCCACGATTCGTCACCAGTTGTGACCCTCTGGAGCAAATTTGGGTCGTCGCGGACAGAGTTTAACATCTCATTAGCAATGTTCATGCGATGCTGTTTTTGGTCACAATTGAGCAATTTTGGTACGAATTTCGCGTAAAAATCGAAGACGATCCAAAACACGTGCAAGCAAAGCAGCTGTCAACAATTAACTGAACATTCAAAATGGCCGAGCTTGTCGGCATAAGAGAGACATGAGTACCAACATAACGCCACAAAAAATTCGAAATTCGAATATACGTAACCAGCGAAAATTCAAAATTCGCGATACTTTTTGAACACACCTCGTATAAATATATGGATATAGTCAGGAACATATGAATGGGAGTATGTGCACAGATTAGCTTGGGGTTCGGATGTAGCAAATTGTATTATCGATATTATCAGTCATATTTGTAATGTAAAGCTAAGTGCTCCACGAAGAGGGAGACGGACCCCAGTTGCCTAGTAGTAAGACGAGGCTGAAATCAAAAATGTAGGGGCCGAAGATGTTAGCTAATATGAACTAGGATAGGAAGCACCCAAATATGTTAAGTTCTTAATATATACCAGCGTTAAAGTAAGGCTGTCGTAAGTGGAGACCACACGATGCGTAGGTTAGAGGGTCAAAACTCCAGAAAGTTGTAGTACTGGGCTCATTCCAGTAAGAAATGTATATATCCGTAACACAACTCAAGCATGCTTGGAGTGCTTTTTGGTTACTACAATCAGTGCTTATCAGGCATTCAAAACTGTCAATTTGCAAATATGAGAAAAGGCTGATATTAGTAAGGATATTGAAACTGAGAGTTTGAGAATAATCATGTATCAATGGCTAAGAAGAAGATCACCCTATTTGAAAATATTTGTCCGTTATAGGCATAGTTGGGGTAATTCGATTTTAATTTAGGGGAACAAAGGGAATCTGTTCGACACTAACCTTTTGGGCATGCGCGGGACCAATTAGTCTCTTCATAGGACTTGCTCAAACAAAAGAGATCACCTCAACCCATACAAAGAGATCAAAACTGGCATTGGTCACATGTTCCTCTGTGACTCATCCCGGATTCATCCTAGACTAATAGCTTTTTTTGCAGGGACTTATGTATTTCAAACTGAGTTTAAAATATATCTACTCTCAACGAAAATTCTATAAGGGTCGTTTACTCAATGTCTGATTAACTGCTTAATCAAGACTTTATCAGAAGTTGGTCCAAAAGCCATTTACTCAATGTCTGATTATCGACGATGCGCTGATTATCTTCTGATAAAAGTTATCAAAGGATGGACCGATGATTATGTGCTTAGCAAAACAAAAAGTGACAGCTGAAAGTAAAAGTCTGATTTTGTGTTAAATTGCTTTGCTAACAAGCTCTGCAAATAATAGAGTTTAAAAATATAATAATATCCATATAAAGAAATATCGAAATCGAAATTTGTACGCTAAAATGGTTTGTTTAAAATTGAAAAAAGAGCAGCTGTCAATGCAACTTTTGTGAATTTTTTTCCAATTTTATCATGATAACTTAATCCGACTTTTGAGTAAACGAAAATGTCATTCTGAGACCAGCCAGGATTGGTTATCGTGTGATAAAGTTTATCACAACCAAACATTGAGTAAACGGGTCTAAGTCTTGTGCTGAGGTAGGGCATTGCTGAGAAAAAAACTGAGATAGTATACTAAGATATTCTTCAACCAAATTATGAAGAAGGTCACTAGGTCGTAGAAAAATTTAAATTTTTTTTTATTTTTCGATACCAACAATCAAACCAACCAATATCTTAACTACAAGATCTCGTTTTTGTATATTTTATTATGCTGGCAGTTTGTAGTGAACAGGCCCGCCGAGAGGGGGGAAGCCGTAGCAATTTCCCGAGGCGAGGCGTTCCCGGTTCGGCTCCCGATGGCCCAGTTTAAGCATATCATATTTCAAAAATCCAAACAAACAAATGTTCAAAATATTATTTCAGACGGCTTATGGCTGACCTATAGATATACCGACCTGCCTTATTCCCATCAAGCTCCTGCTTTTCTTAACATATAGTGAGTGTACATTCCTAACAGCTCTAGCAGGGCCGAAAACCGATGTGAAACCACTCACATATTTTCCCATCCCTATCCCTGTGCCTATCCGCCCTTCTCTTAATTAATTTATATTATATCAAAAGGTTGCCACCGAAAAATTCATGCCTTTCAGTCCTGGTGGTGGTGGTAATTTGATGGCCAAAAATTTTCCTGACTGTATCATTAAAGTTTGGTTCTCTCCCTAACATATTGGTCAATATCTTGAAAACGGGGTCTCTCATGGGACCAAGAACCATTCCTGGTTAAAACCCTCATTATCACTTTTCATTTGAAATCCATATTGTACAAACACCTTCTAGTTCCACATTTTGACCAACATCTCGAAAACGGAGTGTCACATGGGACTAATAACCATTTCTCGTTCAAACCATCATCAACACCTTTCATTTGATACCCATATCATACAAACACCTTCCAGGGCCACACCTGGTTCACATTGTGGTCAATAACTCGGAAAGGGATTTGAATTAGCAAAAAAGGCCTCCGTCATGACCTACTGATGTAACAAACGAATAACTTTGCAAATTTTCACGTCGTGTGGTTCCGACGTTCTGCACGAACATAACGAAAAGCGTTTCATTTTTATAAATACGCAGACTATCCCGATCCCGATTCCCATACAACTTTCATATTTATTCACATTTTAAATCTTGCCTGGACCTCCACGAGTTCTCGAGTTCGATTCGATTCCTCGAATACCTAACTAAACAATGTTTGCACAATTTCCGGTGAGCCCCAAAAACAAAAGTTTAAGATCTATTATTCTATTATTTTGCAAAGTGACTAAAGAAATTCCCCAACCCATTCAAACAGTCATATGCGCTACTAGCGGTATCAGCTCAACAGTACAACGCAACGCGGCGTTACACAGACCCGGTATAAACCTATAGTATTTGAACGACTGAACTTTGATAGATATTTGTCGAAGTTGCCATCTAGTTTAGTTTGTTCTAGATACTTGGCATTGTTGGGAAATAGGGGATATGCAAAGAGAATAGATATAATCGGATTAGTTGGCAGCCCCAGATGTAAGCTTCTCATTTAGTTAGAAATTCTAAGAATATAGTAAACTATCTACTTATAAAATATCCTCCACCATTTGTGAGATAATAGTGGATATATAAATACTCAAGAATAGCGCATTAAAAGTTACAAGATATATGCTATGAACCCCTAATTTGATGCTTTCTGAAGTCGTGACGTGAAGATGTGACTTTTTGGTTCTACCAAATATGGAACTTTTGCGAGAGAAATTTACTGAGACTCAGTGATGATCCTACAAACTTATACATTTAATTGATGTTAGAGAAAAATCACAACTATTTGCACAGCAATGGTATGGGATGACATGTTTCGAAACCCTAATGTCTGCATTAGTGCGGATACTGCTTTAACAACTATTACCTACATATTAATTTAATTTTCGAAAATAGCTTCGTTTTTCTAACACTATGTAGTTTCGAAAATCATTTCGAGGTAACAGTTTATTATTTACTGCTATTAACTATGCATTATTTAAGTAGTATACCAAATTTCTAATCTAGAATCTAGATTCAAGCAGCATTTTTCTACTAGCTACGGATGCGAATCAGTTGATTGCTCCGCCCATAAATTGCCGGAGGCAAACTCAAGAAAATTAAGAGAAAATAGCTTATAAATAAATAATTAAGAGAAGCTAAAAATAACCAAAGAGAGTACAATAACTTATGCATGCTCTTTGCAATAACAAAGCTGACTTTGTTACTGCCTTTTTTACGTTTTGCTGGCACAACAACAACATAAAATATGCTCAACAGTTTTATTGTATTTTCAACTAAATGCAGCACTTTCTTGCATTTATTTTACTAGTAAAAAAAAAATAATTTACAAAACACAACTTGGTTTCATTAGCGCTCTTAATTACTCTTTCAAACGCGCGCTCTTAAATTGCCAAACTAAAATAACTTGCTCGATGTTGTTTGTTAAATGTCGCAATCCAACCACCACCATGCACCGAACCACCCCAATTGGTTTGCTAACGTTCCAACTGGACAAGATGCTGGTGGCTATGTTTTATAACCGTGGGATGGGCATTATTTGCCTTCGAGCTGTAAACGGAGTCGGTTTGCTTTACGGCGTTTTACACACGTTTCAGTGCGCGACGGTAATTGCAGCAGCAGCACAGCAAAGGCAACAGTTGCGGTTAGTGAAATGGACACGCACGCACACAAAAAAATAAATAAATAAACACACGTGCACTTAATTAAATACATAGACAAACATAGCTATATATGTATTTTGTATATAGAATTTTATAACAACAACGATAAGCAATTGTGTGACGGTAATTTTTTTTAAGTTTTTGTTGTTATTGAATTTGCCTACGGCAACAAGTGTGAGTGCCACCTCATTCATTGCAAATGCAACAAAGCAAAGAAAGCAAAAATAAGTGAATAATAAATAAATAAAATAAAATACAAATTACGAATTGTGACTAGTGAATTGAAATGGAAAATTGTGCATTGCGGAAGAATATATAAAAAAATTGAAAAGAATACTGGAAATAAATTGAATATTTTAGAATCTAGCGAGGTATGTTGGGCTGCGCGTGGATTTCCAGTTTAACAGTGTTGGTGTTGTTTGTTGAATGAATAAAATGCGACATTCAGTAAATTGCTGCTGCTGCCTAAATTTTGGCGACTATTTTGTGAAGAAAGAAGTAAAAAGTTGCATTTTTTGTGAAAGCAAGAAATTGTTGTTTACTCTCTGGCTTGTGCTTAGGGATAATAAGATTCCATTCACAAACAGCAAAACTACTATTCGAGCTTACTACAAAATATGCTAAACAATCTAAAAACAAAAACTTGAATAGTCAGTCAAACTTATGCTGGTAGAGCCCAGTAAACCGATCTTAGCTTAAAAACAATATTTAGGCAACTAAGAGTAAGCCTTGATAACGAGAACTTACCAATAAGTGTGGTGCAAGGAACAAAAAAAAAAATAAATCAAGGTGTTTTGATTGCACAAAAGCATTATAAATATGAAAATTAAAAAAATTAAAAAAGTACATAAATATGACAATTGGCATCCACAATTCTCGGAACGGCAGCATTGCACTCTTAGCGTTTCAGAAAAAAAAAAACAAATACAAATTAAAACTTCGCTTGTGTGTGTGATAAAAAAAGCAACATTAATATGCAAACAATGAGGAGGAATCTATTGATATTTTTTTGAACCCACCAAAAAACGTTGCTATGAAAAAATTGACCAATATATTCTGTCAACTTTGAAAATTGGTGCTTGCTCCTTAAGTCAAGATTTTTATCACATATTTAACATTTTCAGGAGAGAAGTCTTATTAGTGCTGTAGCCACTATTTCGTGCTTAATCGAATAATCAAATTTGGCTGGCGCATAGCAAAGCAAAACTTAACTAAGTAGTGGCATTATTTGCTACCAATGTCGAAACCAAACAAAGGTAAACCTTCTGAAATCCCAGGAAAGCTCGTAGTCATCATCATTCCAGCGATAACTGACGACAACGGGAAATTGCAAGGCAGGTCAAGCCATCCAGCACCAGTTTCCAAATCCCAGGACCTCCCAATTCCATACAGGTGTAGTTAGGAATAGTTTTTCTGTCGGTGTCTTTGGCGACGGACTTTAATTTTACACAAAACAATCATTTGGCATCACGAAGGGGCCATAAATCTTCCGCCGTCTATAATTCCGAACAAAATATATCAGGAAAGGTATGATGAGGGACTTATAGGTATATGCTCAATTGCCTACTTAGTTCAAAATAGGTCTTTTTGGTAAGAGTCCTATTGCTTCGAATTTCCAGGTTAATATTTAACTTCAACTAGTACCAATAATCTCGATCTTGTTGCTTCCGCAGTTATTGTAATCAAACACCCAATTCTTGCCAGTACTAGTTGGAGCTGTACCAGCAGTACTTTGTCCTGTTTAGTCTGCGCATCCATTCATGGAATGGGACGTGACATACCCAATAGTGTTATGCTGATTCCAATACCGTTTGAATGATGTGAATCTGGTATGCTTCAGTACTCGCCTGTTGTGGTACCAACCCGAATGCTGTGCGAGTGATTTCGAAAATACTGGACTATTTTATAGCTAGTTGGTTTTTGAGACTAATTTAGTTTACTCTTTATGTAAAATAAGGCTACTAAAAGCTCAAAGTAAGACAGCATTTCTCAGAGCGATAGTCTGACCCAAAGTGAAACTCTACTTTGAGACTCCCTCTCACTCTAAGGCTTAAGTCTTAGGTAGGTTTTACACAAATTCGTTGACACAGTTAAGGGCCATTTAAAGAAAGAAATATGGTCTTACACAAAATCCTATTAGAAATATTGAAAGGTGTATACTCGTATAGTGCATTTTATAACTAAAACACTTTCAAATTAAACTTTTTGAACATGTGCGTAAAGTTTAGAATACAAATTTATATGGCTCTGAAATGAGAAAATTGTCATAAAATTGACAAAAAAAAAACAGATACTACTGACCAAGTTTTTTAAGAATTTCCTAAAACTCTACATTTTTTTGATAAAGTTTTTTAAGCCGTTGTTAGTTATAGCAAACATCAATTTAAATTGAAGTGCCCGTTTTCATAAGTTTGAAATGCTAAGTTCTAATATTAAAAAAAATTAGAAACATTGTACGAAAGCTGGCCATAGCCGATTTTTATTCGTAAGCACTTAGGAACATAAAAATGAAATAACTATCCGATTTCTCATATGTGAACTTGTCGCTCTTGTTTTTGTGCATTTAGCCCAGCTTCAAATTGAGGATTAAAAAGGCCTGATATTGTTAATAGTTTCCAAAGAAGTATTTCAAAATATAAGAAACTTTTTAAGTCTGCCTTTTATAGGTTATGCAAACAAATTTTGCTTCACTTATAGCGCAGGACATTCTTAATATCCTCATTGGTGTAGGAACAAATTTCCCTAGTAACCGACCTAATTTTTGAACTAACTTGCACGCGCGTTTCGAAAAAGATTTGTCGTCTTAGAGGAGCAAATAACATTAATATGTGTTGGGCTAAATCGCAATTTAACACTTCTAAAATAAACTATATCCACTATAAGGTTTATGGGTCATAGGACCACTTATCTATTCCGCTGCATTTATTATACTGTATAATTGCTTACGCAATTTTTTATTGGGTCCTTACGTTATAAATACAATCAACAGCCACCATAATATATGCTCATATCCTCAGCTCTGTATTGTATGAGGAACTCCATTTAAATGTTTGATAAGCTGGATAAAAGGAAATAATAAATAAATGTGATAATAAAATGAAATAACCAACTAAAAGCAGTGTACAATAAATAGAAATGACAAGCTCTGAAAAGTAATGAACGGAAAAATGTTTGTGTGTCAAATTTGGACTTAAATAGTTCAGACTTTAGAGACTAAAAATAAAATAAAATGAGGAATTGCAATGAAAAGAAACTAAAAGCAAGGCTAAAAAAGCAAAGAATACAAGAAAACTGACATCTGCAATCAGCCCCTATCCTCTGAGCTTCTTCTATGAGTGAAAATCTAATCAAATTCGCGAATTGCGAAAAACCCTACCAAGAGGAGATCCCAAATATCTCTTAATATCAACTATCACTTTACATAATAGGAAGTTATTCATTTCTAATTTTCCAGTCAATTCCGGAATAAATTGTCCTGTATCAACCACATAAGATACTTTATTGACTTATCTAACAAGGATCTCACAGCAGTAGTTGCCTGCTTTCATAATGGAATAAGCAAATAACCATTCAAAGATTCAACATAACAAACCCAGCCAGTAGCTTATTCGCTTTGCCAATTGACAATTTGAGACCAAGTGATCTAAAATCGTTCTCCACTTTGCCTTCCATCGAAGGAGGCCCTCTTCCTTTGCATTCTCCGGTAAATATCGATAAGATGGCCGCCTGGGTTGGATAATTTTGCTTCATTCACATAACATTGCCAAATCGATATTGGCCATTGCGTATCAAAGCAAGCTAATCATACATTTTTAGCGATAACTGATATCACTTGGAAGCAACAAGGAATCCAAAAGATCCTTCAACTGTATTTTGATTTTAGTAAATTTCCACTCAATGGATTTATAATCTATAAATCCAGAATTTGATGTATGGAATGCTGTATCTGTCTCGATTGATATATGTTCAAATAATTTAGTGATCCGAATATATTCAGTTATTCTGTGATCTGTATGTTGGAACCCGTTCGAAAGTCGCTACTACCCGAATATCACTCTCCACTCCCATAAAAGAAAAAAAAAAACTTTTTTTGTTTCGTTCAGTTTTCTTCCTATATTCCGTCGAGTTCCTATTTAAATTTCCTTTACTGTCGCACATTGCGCTAAATTTATCCTTGTGTGGTATGCTGGACATGACCTTAAAAGATTCTCACAGCTTTTACAGCCATGAAAAATTAAAAACTCATAAAAAAGTGTAATAAAACTCCAATGATGTTAATTGAATTGCTTACTGCAAAACTCCCACACTTAAAGAAATGCGTGGAATTCAAGCAACAACAACAGTTGCATGCGAACAAATATTTGCAAACATAAAAGTACTTCCATACTTGTTTGAGGACAGTTGTTGAAAACCTTATTTGTATTTATATAAGTTTGCACAGACATAAAAGGGATGACAGGCGTAAATATGGATGTTAATGTTGACATCAGAGATCAATTCCCGCGGGAAGTCCGCAACTGGCTAGTCGGCTTGGTTGAATATACCCTATATAGATAAACAGGCATAGCAACAACAGCAGCCGGCCCCTGGAATGTTATATTTGTATTTGTATATAACTAGATGTGTGAAATCAAAACTGAGAGTACAAAGCTTCTTATATAAAGCTTATTTGGTTGCGTCAAAAGGCTTATAAATAGTATGCGATCTAAAACCTGTGAAGCCTTGTTATAAGTTTTTTTGCATTTGGCAAAGAAAGTATGCCTAACGCATTATAGTTGTTGCCGTTGGGGAATTATACAACTTCACTAAAATCAAATAAAATAAAAATAAAATAAAATAAAATAAAATAAAATAAAATAATGTAAATAAAATAAAATAAAATAAAATAAAATAAAATAAAATGAAATGAAATGAAATGAAATAAAATAAATAAAATAAAATAGAATAAAATAAAATAAAATAAAATAAAATAATATAAAATAAAATAAAATGAAATGAAATGAAATAAAATAAATAAAATAAATTAAAATAAAATAAAATAAAACAAAATAAAATAAAATAAAATAAAATAAAATAAAATAAAATAAAATAAAATAAAATAAAATGAAATGAAATAAAATGAAATTAAATGAAATAAAATAAAATTTAGCTAGATAAAATAATTTTTTTTAATGAAATAGAAATTTTTAATGTATATCTTAAAATTATGTTAAAATATATAAACTAAAATAAAATTAAATTAAATAAACTAAAAAAAAAAAATATATAAAATAAAATAAAATAAAAAAAAAAAATTGAATTAAAAATAAAATAAAATGAAGTATAATAAAATACTTTTTTGAATTAAATAGAAATTTTATATCTTAAAATTATTTCGTCCGCTTTTTTTCTTAATTTTCAACAATTGGGCGAATTCTAGTAAGGTTTGTCGCTCATCTTAGCAAGCAATACTGCTACTGCAATTGTGACCCATAATCACTCACAAAATTTTTTGGTGGGCATATAAGAAGCGCTTATAACATTGCCCAACTTCATTTCCGGTCAATGCAGCTGAGCTGCCGATGGTGACGCTGAACCAAAAGTCTGTGTTGCATTTGGAAAAGGCAACGATTGTGCTCTGATTAGCCGAGAAATGCTATGATAAGCAAATAAACTAAGTTGGTATGGGGGCGAAATGAGTCAAGAAATTTGCAAAGTTAATTAATTAACAAGACATTCGAGTGGCGCGAAGTGCATGCTGCTCAACAATTAACACTTTGTCTAATAAAGGCGGAGTACGCACATGACGTTCATTGATGAGGCGTAAAATAACCACATAAAATGCTTCGTAACCAAAGAGTGAACACGATGAAGAGGCACGGCTGAACCAGCCATGTCTGTGTGTAGTAGACGACACAAGAAGGCGGATGGTGTTGATTGGCATCAAGAAAATCGATGTCGTCTCAATACACGCGCTTTGTTGCCGCACACAAGAATTATGCAAATTGATACTAGTCACACTTAAGCCGTTGTGGCAACAACAACCACAAAGTATGTGTGTACGCACGAACGCCTGCCTAGCTAGCGGCAATACCGGGTTTAATGCAACTACAAAGTTGCAATTTGTGGTGGCTGCTGCAGCAGCATTTTATTGCTTGTGGTTACAATATTTATTGACAATGAATTCAAGTGCTGATGTTGTTGGCATGCGTGCCTGTGTGTGCGCAAGCGCTGTGTGTTGTACATTCTCAGCAGCATCAAACGCAATCATTCACTCATTCATTCGCAGCAACAACATGCATTGTAAATATATTGCCTTGTCAGTCGCGAACCCGACAAATTCGAGCTCATCTGTTGCACTTGTTGTCGTTACTCGTATCATCATTTCTGTTTTGTCTCTTCCTTCGTCGTTATGACATAAATGTTACTAGTAGTTACTTTTGTTGTTTGTGTCATTGTTATTGTTGTTGTTGTTTATTTAATGGGCTCTAATTGAATTGCATTTGCATTTTGCGGTTGTGTTGCATTCCCTTTTGCATTGCTCTGCCGAACGTTTATGGAATAGTTGATGGTTTGGCGGTTTGGGGTTGTCAAGTGGCTGCAAGTTTTTTTTCTAGAGAACTGCAAAAGAAGATGAAGCATAGAAAAAAGCACATGACAATGATGTTGCATTCTAGCAATTGTGGTTTTATAGGTTTGTGTGACAAGTGGACAACTGGAAGTTTTTAATTTGTAAAATATAATGACCAACCAAAAAGTACAGGAACAAGATAGTCATTTTATATAAAGCTCAATTTCTGTGCGGTAAAAATATTATATTGAGGTAAACAATATTCCTTTTACCAGCAAAGAAACAATCTATTAAATTCATCCTTTTAGTAGTCTGTCTGTGGATAACTTCGTAACTCCCAAAATAATTTGTAACATGGCGGAACCGTGTTTTGTAAATTGTTTTGGGGAAAGAAAATAACACAAATTTTTTTACAAATACTAGTTAACAAGAATTACACTTAGCACTGTTTCACGTGCAAGTTTTCATTTTATTCGAATTTTTCGTTTTTGACAGTGTTTCCATGTAGGTTGTATAAGCTGTATTACCGACGGTAACAATTTCCTCTCACATAATCCTGCAGATACAAAATAACCGAACGCTCAGAATCAGGGTACTTAAAGGTTGCATATATGTAGATACAAAACAGCTGATCCGACCAACCTAATGGAAAGCAGTACACTCGTTTAATGGTGTCATACCATAACGCTATAGTCCATAGTCCCATAATAGAATTTTGAATTTTTCGTCATATCCATCCGTTATTGATTTTTAAGTTTGGCAAGTTTAGCTCTTTAGAATTTTTATTTTTCATTTTCGATGCGTTTGCTTTAGTGAGTTATGAGCAGACCTGTTAAATTTGATTAGTAATTAGTAATCAATAAATTAGACGGTTTTTTTTAATTGCTAATGCCTATTTTAATTGTTTTTCAAGAAAATTCAATTATTAATTGATTACGATTAGTAAAAATCAAAAATTGTTAAAAATTTGTTTTGATTACTTTTGATAATTTTAGTTTTTTTTTAGTATTGTAGATGTGAGTATTTATGTGCTTCTACAACAATAAAAAAATAATCAAAAGTAATCAAAACAACTTTTTTTTAATAATTTTTGATTTTTTTTAAACGTAAAAAATCATAATTTTTTAAAATAATTTTTTCATTTTTATTCTATTTAAAAGTTAGTTTTATTTAAAAGGAGTGAGCAACAACATGCCTTAGCTGACTTGATATTATCCTTGCTGAGAGAGATCTCTAACAGCTGCCTGCCAATGCGACAGGATCCGTGGACTGAAAGTTTTGCACAAATTCTCTTTCCTACTCCAAAGTTCAAACTGAAATGAAGAATCTTCGAGCGAGGGAATCAATTATATGGCTCTGTAGAGCACGTCAGAATCGCCCCTGTGATTGCAAAATATGCAGCTCATCTAACTTTGGAAAGCATGTTATTCATCACGAAACCTCGGCAGGTGAAGATCAATGCGCAACGCTTAATTCATCCATGCTGGGAGTTCCGACGTTACACCCCAACCTAATATAAACGCATTCCGGCAATTTTCTGTCAAAAATATCTCATGCACATACAAATTGTATGTAAAAACCCAACTCAATTTCCAATTTTTGTTTTGCGTGACATATTGATTTGACATTTACGCTCAGCTGGCACGTCGGTTGTGTATATGAGAGCTTCTCACGCACGCACATTTATTTGGGTTAGAGCCGAAAAAGGCGTTTATTTTCGTGCGGTAAAAAACGCTGTCCGGTTATATTAGGTTGGGCTGTTTGACACCACTTTTTGTTAAAAATTTGTATACATTAATATGCTTATTTTTATATTTAACGTTCATCCAGCTTCTTCAGTGCTGCTCGCAGGATCACGCTGAGAAATTTAATACCGTAATCTGCTTTAACTTAATTTTTGTTGACTTGAGAATTGATACAGTTTAAAATGTAATCTTAAATATCAAGGCCTTATAGGGAATGCTCCCCTATATGCCCAGGAAAGTAGTCCAGATAAACTGTTTGCTCTTATGAAATTTCTCACCTTTGTGGAACATTTCATTTAGCATAAGAAATATCTTTCGCACCTCATAACAAATTAGTTTTGCTGAAAAACATTTCGAAGACACCCAGTATGCAGCAACTCAAATAGCCTCAACCGTTGTGGACTAGAGTTTCGTAAAGCCGTAAAATTATAAATATTTCAAGAACTCTTTATTTCAGAATATTTTTTAAAAACGCCTTCCTCAATACTTGATTCGAAACCGTCCTATGTCAGCTGAAAATGTACTAAATTTTCGTTGGGATAAGGAGTTCTTGAAGCAAATTCTGAAATATTGTATTATTGAGATAAATTCTGAGATGAGACGTTTTTGAAAAATATTTTGAAACAAGGTGATCTTCCACGCAGCGGGCCACTTGTGATACTGTTTTTATTACAATTACTCTAAGATGGGAATATTTTCACTACATGTGCTACTCGAAGAGCTTTCATTCATGCCTTCGGTTTACTCTAACAATGAGCATAATTTTAAATTAAAACTGAGATTTATTTATTTTTAAATTAATAGCTGTCAGAACACCCACAAATACAAACATTAATACATGCATAGTAAGTACATATGTACAACAGGCGCTAAGCGAATGGCTTTATAATCAACAACAACAACGAATTGAATATAATAAAATCAACAATTAAATTAAAACAACAACAGCAATAAACGTGTACAAAGTGGCAGGTCTAGCAACGAGAACAACGAAGAACTGAATGAAATTTAAAGAAAAAAATAAACATAAAACGATAAGTTAATATACATACAATGCAACTATAAATACATAAATACTTTGCAATGAAGTGTAATTCATAAAACAGCTATGCAAAGTAGATATAAGAAACACAACAAAAAAGTAAGTGACTAAATTTAAGAATGAATGTGACAGTGAAGTGTAGGAAATATGGCACTTACCTACATACATATAACGACGTCTCTTCTCCGCGAATCATAATAAATGATGTATGGGTGGACGCAAGGCAATGAAAAATTATAACAATAAAACGGCAACAACTACAACAACGTAAACGACGTAAACAACAACAACCAATAGTGATAGTGAATGCAATGATTTTTGATAATAACAACAATGAGCCCAACAGAGTGAGAGAAAATATATGAAATGACTACGTGTACAACGTGTCTGAAGAATTGAGTAAATAAAAAAAATGTTTGACTGTGATTAAAAGTGAAACAATAAATGTGTGAAAATAATAAAAAAAAACAACAAATTATTGCATTGCAACTTTACATTGGAGACTAGTGTAAATTAAATTGTTGCGCCTTATCCATAAACGCGCTCTTAGAACATACATTTAGATTTCTCTGGAACGTGCCAAGTAGAAATTCCCAATACTCAAACGAAATGTATAAAATGTTTACAAAACATTTCCGTCGGAAAATCCGAAATAGCGACTTTGTCGGTGCTCTCACCATTTACATACTGCTAGCTCTCATACAAAAGGTTAGTATACGATGTAAAATTACGCGTTTGTTATATATACTATACAGTAACATAAAATTATATCCTAAATTTTCCTAGAAGCCAATCTACTGGATAAATACTATAATTCAAATTTTAAAATGCAATGAACGGATGAGTGGAAGATTCCCTTATTTCAAAATATTTTTAAAATATAGTTTATAACAAAAAATTTTTTTAATAACACCCCAACTAAATTTGTTTCAATGATACCATATTTCGGAATTTGATTGAAGAACGACACTTTTGAAATGATTTCAAACACTAAAATTTAATACATATTCAGCTGAGATATTGAGTTTTGAATCAAATGATGCGATGAGACATTGTTCAGAGAAATTCTTATATAGAGCGTTCTTCAACTAAGTCCTGAATAGGAATTTTCAAAAACATTTTAAAATATAATGATATTTCACTCAGCCGTCGATATGTTTGTACTTGTCTGGAAAGTTTCCACTCTATCTCTTGAGCTTTCGGAAAGTATATATGTAGGTATAATAAAACAATTTTAAGTAAGGGGATTGCGACTTCCATACCAAAAAATCTTTCATATATACTCTGTACTTTAGTTCAATAACTGAAATTGACTTCAGATGCATACATTTTTATAGGAAGTTTAAAAAAGAAACTAAAAAAGTTTTCACACCAGCTTTTGCTTTTAAAATCTATATTTATATTATTTCTGTATCAATGTTTGCATGGTTGCAAAGTAAAAAGTGGAACCAAACCAATGTTTTAAACTCGATTACTCTAAAATGGCCCTCCTGAGAAAATTTTTATTTTTTTTTCAACTTTTTCATTAAAAATTTAATTGTTTGGCAGTTTTACAGGAAAAATGAAATAGTACTAAGAAATCTAAGCTATTAATGATATATTTTTAATTTTTTATATATATGTATACAGTTTTCGTGTCACAGGCACATATGAGAATCGGGTATAAAGTATATACTTCTAAATGACTAGCTTCTGGAGATATCGAAGGGCATTTCTGAAATATTTTTGACCAATTTTAATATCCAACAAAAGAGAACCACGATCACATCTAGAGTGTGTTTCGAGACATTGCACTCTGGTATGGTGTGGGTTGTGTAATGCGCCCACCAAGCAAAGGTATAAGCGAGATCTCAATATATTCCAAACAACCTTTCATACTCATATTGGGACTAGGGTGTCCAACAAATGGGGCAGTGGTCTCAATATTTGTTTGTTTTATGTCCAAATATTTCATGTTTAATATACTCGTATATGTACAGATGTAATTTCATTACATGATAAGAAGCATTTTGACTTAAAACTGTACAAGATAGGTAGCTCTCGAAATAGGAAGGAAACTGAGAGATAGAGGCAGAAGCATAGGTAGAGATAGTGGTAGATTTCGAATTAGATGCAGGGACATGGAGAGAAGAAATGGAAGTAGGAGATTGTTACGGAAACGGGATGGGTGGAAACAGGGAAATATAGTGAAAGAGGTAGAAGAAGAGTGTATGGAGGTGAGATATAAAAACTTCTTGTTTTTTTTTAATTTTTCAGGTAAACCAAACTTCGAGCAACAAAAAGTTGTAGGGACTGCTTACAACATCTGTTAGGTCAGCTAGAATGAGTGTGAGAAAAGCTGAGCTCGGTTACAGTTATCTACACAGTTAGAGGACTTATCTATTTTTGGCAAAACACCGCACTCAGAACCGCCACGGGATGTCACCTTATGTCACCTGAACACCTCCTTTACAGCGAGGCAAAAATGCTGGGAGTTAAGGAGCATAGTGAGATCTTGACCAGGCTATTCTTGGGCAATTGTTACAAACTGCAATATACCAACAGACGCCGGCTTAGCGAAAATCCGCCTCCCAGGAGAATAAGGAGACATCTCCGTAAGCACTATGATGAAATCCGGCATCGGATATTTTCGCCGTTTGAACAAAAGTTGCATCGACGGACCCTCAACCTCATCCACACAGAGTCGGTTAAGTCCTTTGTCCGCTTTTGCCCAGTGACTGGCACGAACTCAACCTGTTTCCGAAGAAGAACGCGAACTGCCTAGGGTGATAAAAGTCATGCTGGGCCAACTTCAATCTGGATATTGTAACAGATTAAACTGTTATCTATTCAGACTTAACCCTGACATGCGAAATGTCTGCGCGGCATATGGTGTGTCATCTCATGACAATAACCATTCATTTATCTCACTTCTAACGACTAGGCAGGGCGAATCATCGCTAACACAACAACAACCACAGAATTTATATGTAGAATTCAGCCACATTATTATATCTTCCCACTTATTGAGTTTTCTAACAAGAAGTCAACAGATGAGCGATCTGATTCTCAAAGCCAAACATTCCTAGACATCCTAGACGCACAGAGCAGCACAGTCTAAGATAGTTCGTACGTTCAGAAGCAGTGTACCATAGATTACTACGTTTTCGCTCTTGCTTTCTGTTTCGTGTTCAAGCGACAGTCAAGTAACATTGTGAATACTTTGTGCTGAAGTGTGAATTATAATATTTCGGGCTGACTCGAAGTCGATAACTCTTTTCCCACTTTTAGCTGTAAGATCAAAGAGAGATGTGTATACAAATTGTAATTCTTAATGATACTATTAGTACCCAATGATAGCAGAATTTTATCATGCGCTTCATCTGATCATGTTTCGATATTGAGAACACTATTACAATTTCTTCAAGTATATTGATTTTAATTTGTTTATTAAATGTTCACAGGAGCCCATTAAGTTTGTAATTTTCAGTGAAAATTCCTCATGCAAAATTTATGTTTTTCTTTTATTGAATTTATTATCATCATTAAATGCGCTAATCAAACTGATTCGTCAGACAACATTTTATTAAGCTATAAAAATTACATTTTAACACAAATAAACAAAACATTAATTGAAAGCAAAAGAGTTATGTTAAATTTAAAAAAATGTTGGCTCAAGTGAAAGGATTAAGTTTTTCAGTTGACGTACAAAATCGTTTAGTTGTGTTTTGATATATGTTTGTTATTGCTTTTCGAGCTGAAGAACCATTTGATGCTTATCAGCTTTCTAACTAACCGATTACAATTTTTCCATGAACGGCAAAAGAGTTTTACGTAGTTGTTGGTTTTAACATTTTTATGCTGCAATTGCAATCAATTAACCATCAATCCACCAGCGCCAGAGTGCCGTAGTAAATTGTTTGTAATTCAAAATTAAATACCAGCAATAAATCCGGCTGGATTCAAGCAAAGCGTTTGCACAAGTGTGGGATATGTGTATGTTGGCGCATTAGGGTGTACAATTTTTTGATGAAACATTTTTCTTAGTGCTGGAATGACTTTTTCTAGGGTAAAAAGAAGGGCTCTTGTTTACAATCGATTATCCGACTAATCGATTAGTCGAATAGCAGCTATTGAGCTGTTTGAATGTCGAATAGCAAATTTTCGATTTCGACTAATCGACTAATCGAATACTGCCGCTTGATAAATACAATTTTTAAAATAGTAATAAAAATTTCAACATTTTCTATAGTTGCAACGCATGTTTATGAAGGTGATGGAACTCAGTTCCATACGAATAGAGCATCCATTGTCAATAAAGAACACAACTAGTCGAATGCAAACAGCTAGTGGACTAGTCGATTAGTGTAATCAATTACTTTTTCAAACAACTACTTAAAATTGATTAATCGACTATTCGATTAGTCGATGATCAAGAGCTCTAGTAAAAAAGCAATATATTTACAGGTTGCGTTTCGAAAACAGAAAGACCTTGCACTCTAACTAATTTAATTATGATCAACATTGCTTTTATGGGTACTTGCCTGTTTCCAAGGAGACAAAAATCCCCCAAATTTTAATGTTCCAGCTTCTGAGCAATATTCCGAATTTAAAAACCATAGTAATAACGATATAACTTACAAAGCGATAAGAAAAATCTCACTTTAGCGCACAAATATTCCAAATACAATGCGCCATCAATTGGAATTTTACTCTACATTTTGCATTTTCTCGAGGTTATGGCCTATGTATAACGTATAAAAACTCTATTTCAATGGAATTACTTGAAAACTTAAAGCATAGCTCCAAATTTTTGGAGAATTTTCTAAATATCTTGAGGCGTGCACAACAGAAAATGTTTCAAGGTTGCAGGGATATTCGGAATGATTTTTGCTGGTGCCCTGATAGATCCCTATTTACTATGAAGGCTCTGGATTTGATTGCCTGTGCCATATGTTTCTAATAAATTCATGTTCCAACTGATTACCAGAAAAAAGTTGTTTATGTGCATTTAATGTTTTAGGGCCACCAAATTTCTCATCACTTTTTGCATATATCTTCCTTTCTTTGCCTTATGAAAAAGAGCCAAAATGACCCAAGTGCTACCCAATTTCGATGAAATAATTCCTAGATAACAAATTTGTATATACCTCGTCCTTTAAAAGCTTACTGGTTATACGCAGCCGATATCAAAGAAGTCTGCGACACTCAACATCTTCATACAATTTTGTTCGCGGGTCTTTTCCCTCGAGCTCAAGGAGCACACTGCCCAGAGTTGCAAACCCAGTGTGCATCAGAGCTGGACATTCGCTTCTTCATCACAGCTCAACCATCTGTTGTTGAAAGAGATACCCATGCTTTGGGCTCGTTGCCTCAGTAGTCTGTGTACCGTCATCGTGGCTGTTATTCTTAAGATTTGTTTCCTTGATCTTGTCAGCAGGTCTTCTGTTCTCTTTTTGTTCTAGCTTAGCCAAGTGTATTTGGTGATCTTACAGGCAATGGTGGATCGCCAGTTGCAGACCGCCACTTCCTCCCAAATGCTATGGACGTGATTGGTGGATGCATCATGACTGCCGCATAAGCGTCCAAAACGGCGCCAGCTCTGTCAGCTCGTCTGCCTTTTTACAGTGATATCTCAAGCGTCCAAGCCAAGGTATTGCATCCAAATATTGTAGGAAAGGTTGTTGTTGTTGTTGTTGTTACCACAAAGTGGTGTCGAATTAACAGTCCTTGGCCGGATTTGAACCCGGGACGCTCCGGTACTCCCTTGTGGTATTGCCCGACTGTCGTGGTAGCGATTTATGACCAGTGAAACCTTCGAGGTCATGTCACCCCTCCTTCCTCAAGGAAAGGTCCAAAACGGCAACTCTGGTGTTGGTTATGAGAAAGCTGGCTAAATGATTTGTTGTTGGCTATACCACAAATACACGTCTTTAAGTGGACCGCCTAAAACTCTTCACTCACTTCAGAGAGGGAAACCTGAAAATTGATTTCTCTATTTAAGTCAAATTCATGAAATAAAAGGCGTTGAGAGGAAAATTAGCAACAAATCCAGTAGGGCTACTTTGGTTAATGCTACCGAGACTCCTGCATTAACAGCACATACAAGAAATTCGCAATAGGGAGCGTGCATAATCCCACTATGGTGATGGAGAGTTCGAAAGACTTGTTAAGGTTGCTGATATGTCGGGTTCAAAGAAAAGAAGAGGTAAGGTAAGAAGTGAAGTGAAATGAGGAGGAAGTGCAATAGAATGAGAAAAAGTCAGAAGCATAGAAAAGATGTGAAGCAGATTGTGAGGAAAAGCAAGGCTTAAAGATGTTGGGAGCGAGCCATTTAGGAACAGGAAGCAATAGAGAACATTTGTCCAAATGTAAGCAAATAAATATTTTGGAAAGGATAACGTCTGTCGGGTGTGATAATCTCAAATTTAGTTTTTCGCTGTATATTAGACACCCTAATGAAGTACATACTAAGGAGGTAGATATACATACATGCATATGTGTTTATATGTACCTATGATGTACATATTTTTTGTTTATCATGCACGTTGGGATACCTGGACATTGAACGTCTTTGTAGCGCTGATGTGCTACGTAAATTCTTATCCCACCAAAATGAGGCAATAAAATTGATGACTCACATTTGTTGTGGATTAAGTGGGAAAAAATCAAAGTTTCAAGCAATCAAAAAAAAAAGTTAAAACAAAAAAATGTGTGTACGATATGCGTGCTGACGGCCACACAGCTTAAAGAAGCAATAAAAAAAAACTCGTTTACAATGTAGCGTTGAGGGTATTCACCCAGCGCAACGTCATCGATTGTAGTTTGAAGCGTCTCATTTTAAATAGTACAATCGTAACTCTCATTAGTGGTAACACACATTTTTTTGTGTTAATTGCTAATGCTAGATTTATCACATTTTTAGAGGAGCCAAACGTATTAAAGCGTTTATTAAGTTACAAACATTCAAGGTTAATAGACAAAAATCTTAATAAAACAAATGTACAAAAACTGTAACCAGGTTGCTCCAAAAGGCGATAAAAGTAGCGAAAGGCCATTTTTTTTTTAAATTTATTTATTGCTTGTTTTGGTGTGGTTTCTGACTCCCTTTTGATATTAATGAACGACTGGATATTCATTATAAATACCTTGTTGCATGTGTGCGTGAGCTTGTCTTGGCACATGTGGCTTCTGAATATTGACGCGCTCTGCCATTTGGGTAGCCGGACATTCTACCAACAAACGAGAAGGCGGTCCTTAATTAAATTAAATGATTGTACATTTTACATTTGGCCGTTTAGTAGATTGCTTATTTTGTGGGGGGCCGACTAATATCAACGACGTTGTTTTACTTTTGTCAGTTCCTTTCTTGATTCCGTTGCTTGATTTGTTCTATTGGATTGTTTTGTGTGGAGTATTAAGGCGCATGCGTGCATTTTCTAGATGGCGATCGATGTGATTTTGTGCGGTCTAGACATCTTGAGGAGTCAGCCGGATTAGTTATGGCAAACAGCGATTACTTGTTCTTGTGATTTCATTACAAATAAATGGAAGGGGTAAACAAGAGGCATTGATATCAATTTATCTCTTGTTACTTGGAATTCGTTCATATAGGCAGCGTGCTCAGGGTGTGCGATTTATCAGGGTTTCAGTTGGGTGTTTAAATTAAGGAAATCGTCTGGAGCGATTCAGTCTTGGTAACATTTTGGGTACTGAAAATCCATTTAAACCGAACTAAGATATTCATATACTTAACAAACGTGTTCAAGTCCACCCCGACTTGGCCTTGTCAACTCATCGCATGCCTACTTCTCAACGCTGCCTGAGCCAGATCACCTACATTCATTCGAATAGCAAGCTTATCCGCTGAGTTTGTATCCGCTGAACTAGGTCTACGTCTGCGGAGAGCTCCTACAGTTCACAGTTGACAGAAGAACCTTTCTCTCGCGAACCCAAAGGATTATCGAAATGAATGTTACAAGATGTTTCAGCGTAATAGAACCTGAGCTGTAGCCCTTACAATGGCAAGGTCAATTAAGGCTTCAAACACTTTTGTTTTGATATTTTATTCAGTTCTTGGAAGGTTAAGATAAATCAGTCCTAATAAAAATTAAAAGCCTGGCATATAAAGTGAAATTTTTGATGTCAACGGTGGCAAACGCGTTAACGGTCCCGTTTAGGGATTTCATGTGGAAGCTCCTTCTGTTCGGCGGGTTGGTGTTCTCTAAAGGCAAAAGGAAATATCGCCGCCATACAGAGGATGATATAGCGATATGATGACATGATGTAGAAGGTTGCAATAGTTATACCAAATTGGTCCCCACAACAGTCGGAGATGTACCGCAAAGGATTACGGCTCATATCCGGCAAAGGAATGTCACTTTCCACAACACTCCCCAAAACCTTCGCCTTACACTTTGTGAATTAAATATAAAGTTACCCCTAGCGAAGCCTCGGTTCCGGATTTGTGGTAAAAGAAAGATTTCGACGACTAACGTCTCATAATAATCCTCATCTATGCCCACGCGTTAAAGTACAGAACGACGCAAGAGGATGTTTTTGGCACAACCTGACTATTGTATTGAGATTGATCGCCTACGTCGGTCTCGAAATACGGTCAGATCCAGTAAGAGTTACCAACATTTAAAAATAGCTGAGCGGAAACACGTTACCCTATCGACCATCGTAAACTCTATATATAGCACTCCGTACCGCTACTAATGAAGCAATTTCCAGCTCGGAAAAGCATCTGGCACCACTTTGCACGTGACAGTGCTTTAAACTGTCCGGTTGTATATAACGAGAAGAGTGCACCATCGGCATCATGACTTGAAGAGAAAAATGGGTGCTATAAATCCAAGGGCGCTTGACCTACAACGAAACGGACTTCCAAAAATTAGGTTCAATCAAATCGACTATTGACGAACGGTAGTCCACAGAATACTTAGCTTTTGGAGGTACCAATTCTTAGTCCTTTCAAAGGGAGAAATCGAGAAACCATATAGGCGAGATGATTAAACCGACCCCACAATAGAAGGTCACACATGGCCTTTAAAGATCGAATGGATATAGAGATGGTAAAGACATTATTCAGGACAGGTTATCATCTAAATTGGCTCTTGGTTGTAAAATTATGATAACTAAGCAAGTAAAATCTATAAAGGATAGGCGGCCGATATTTTGCGAGCTATAAAATTATCGATTAGCTATCCAGGCTTGCATCCCCACTTTACCGGACTATGTTAGTACTGCGAAGATATATTTAGTCGATCTTTGGTTCAATTACAGATTTTCGTACTGTTAAAGCACTTAAGGCTTCGCACAACCAGAATTCAACTAAGAGAAGCGCAAGTTTCAAGTGTTTGCTATAAGCCCAAAGAACACTAAAGATTTAGATATGACAGTCGCCAGGGCCGTATTCAAGAAGGGGTTGACGGCGTTCAGAACCCCGTTACCCGAAACATTAGGACTCCGATGAAAATAAACTATTTCTACAGAATCTACTTAACGAAAGAGGTGCTAGGGTCAAGTGGATACCGAATGCCGCCCAACAACTGCACTTAAGTCACAGTCACATTCAACTCTTGCCAAACACTTATAACTGACAATGGTTAGTAACCTTAATTATAACAAAGAAATCAAATATGGCCTTTATTTATTGTAGTGGTTTTTGAGTTTACAACTAAACCGTTAATTAAATAATAATAAATGAAAAGCAAAATACAATAAATGTCAAAGTCTCTCTCTTCGATCAACCAACTTCAGGGTTGTCATTCACTGGGCTGCCACATCGCTTACACATTCTCCATTTATCCAACATTGGCTGTCCTTACGAGTACTGCAGGACGCAGTTTTCGTCTTGATACGGTTCAAAACTTGTTTGCTGAACGCGACCGCCGAAGAAAAACTGAATTTATTAACCCGCATGGGCGTTATCCGAAGGCCTAATTGAACACCAGTGAAGTGATAAATGATTTTGATGCAAAAATATCCAGACGACTTAACTTTATTTTGGAATAAGCTTTAATACATTGCTTCAAATCAGATTTCGTTTGTTTTCGGTTAACTCACATTGCATTTATTTAAACAAAATTTTATTACCCTCTCCGAAAAAAATCTTGCCTACGCCCCTGCAAATCGCTCTATATATATACAACCATATACGCATATAAGCATCTGCATATGCGGCCCTTGCTCGTCACCCTGACCGTCAAAAAATTTGCCGTTTTATACATCGCTCCATACAGTTTTTGCACGGATACTTCTTCATCACTTGTTTTTGTTGTTGTTCATTTTGTTTTAAATTTTCGATCACATTCTCGTTGATCTTAACGCGCAATCATCTGACTTTTGATGGGAAATTAACAAAACTGCCGACTGATTGGGCAAGCAATGGAAGACGAGTTTGTTAAAAAGCACAACACGTAGTTAAATGAAGGAAAAATAAGGAAAGGGCTGTCTTCGACTGTCCCGAAGACTTTATACCTTTCATGAATACGCATCACGGTTTTCATTGTCCGATCCTTGCTCACAATTAGTACCAACTCTGCAAAACTGTTAATTTAAAGATACATAGCCCAAACTCCATTTATCGGAATAATCGATTGTATGGGAGCTATATGTCATGTTGGTCCGATTTGGGTGATTTTCACTACACACATTACATACAAGGTGGCGCAAAAGTAAGCTTCCGATGTTCAGCATATCGGTTGTGGCACGTGCAGTGTGTGCTGTTGCACCGTCTTGTTGGAACCACATGTTTTCCAATCCCAATTTATCAAGTTGCGGCAAAAAGAACTCGTTGATCATTGCTCTGTAGCGCTCACCATTCACAGTAACCGTTTGGCCCCGACCCATTATTGGTCAAATAAATAGTCAGCAATATTCCGCGTTCTGGAGCAGTGTAGCGTAACATTGTTTATTAACGTGTATTTCGCATGTGTTTACTACACAAATGTCAAAACAGAACTGACTTTAGGGGCCAATCGCAAAACTTATAGCATTTTCTGATAGGAGGATTACTTTTGCGCCACCCTGTATATAATATGTACAAAAGCTGCAAAAGTTTGTTTTCCTAGCTTTTAAATTGCAAAATTTATAGCCCAAACACCAGTTATCGAAACTATCGATTATGTGGGAGCTATATGTTATGTTGGTACGATCCGGGTGATTCTCACTACACACATTACATATATTATATGTACTAAAACTGCAAAATTTTTCTTTCGTAGCTTTTTCATTGCAACAGTTATAGGCCAAAACCTGTTTATCGGAATAATCGATTGTATGGGAGCTATGCTTTGTATAGGTCCGATCATGCTGGTTTCGACAAATGAGTAATGCTTTACAAAATGGCTGCTCCTTACCAAATTTCATCCAGATATCTCTAAAACTGAGGAACTAGTTTGTGTTCAAATAGACAGACGGACATGGCTAAATCAACTCAGCTCATCGCCCTGATCATTTCGGTATGCTTATTGGTGGGTCTATCTCTTCTTTTTCTCATACTTACAAACATCGGACCAAAGCTATAATACCATTTCGTGTTAATGAAAGGTATAAAAAGTACAATCAACAACAATAAAGAAGAACACCCGAAATTTAGCAGGAAGCAATCGAAAAGCAAAACGATCGCCAATGGACAATCGATCGCTGCTGCACTAAATATACAACAATTTGGTTAAAAGCTGTATTTAAAGAAATTCTGGTTTTGCAGCAATAAGATATTGAAGTTGATTCCATTGATGCTGGCTGTTGTTGTTTCTCACTTTTGTTCTTCCTCTTAATTTGTGTTTTCGCTTTTATGCCACCTTCACTATCGCTACCCGCACTTCCAGCGCTCTACCAACGCCGCAACTTATCTCGGTTTAATTAAACGAAATCTCATAATAAATTATCTTCATTAGTCGAACATTTTAGCCATCAAAGAATTCTTCGTTTTCGTCTGCTGTATTTGTCTGCTTTTATTTGCGACCGCTATTCCCGCCATGTTGGCTGCGCATCATGAACGCCAGCAGCGGCAACGGTTTATTGCATGTTGCTGTGCGTTGGATTTAGGTTTTATCTTTTGTTGTGCTTACTATGCGCTACTCATTGTTGTTTGTTTGTTTTAAATGATTGTTTTATTGTGTTTTGGAATTTTATTGGATCGTCTGTATAATCGATTAAAAGAACAAAATTATCCAACACAGACTCCCACTGTCTTTTAACCCTTTGAGTTCTTAGACAGAAGAAGAGAGTAGGTCATGAAAAAAACCTTAAAAATCAAAGTCGAAAAAAGTCAAAAGAATGAAATTTTGCTGGCTGGAAAATTATTTTTTTGGGTATGCGTAGTGGAACTTTTTTCGTGAGCCCAAAACCTATCGAAAAATCGATGGCGCGATATCGGTTAATAAACCGACCCAGTCTAGTGCATACCTTTGGAGGTATTCATGTTATAAAATCGCAATTCAGTTAGGAGTTAAATGAGACTAGCCTCTAACATATCCCAAAAGTAAAGGAAAAGGGGGAGTGGCACGCCTTATGCAAATAAGATTTTTAGTGAAATGCAGTTTGGTTAATAAGGTAAAAAGAGCTTGGCACCTCCCGTAGACATATAGTAAAAATTGTTCAACTATTTTTAAATTTTGTTACGAAGCAACTGGGGTTTAGTACTACAACATAGTGCTAGAAGCCATTGAAAACTAATGATGTTGTGAAAGGTATTGCGATGGATCACAAAGAGCACAACCAAAGCTTTGAGCTCTTGCATCAAAATCATAAAATATCCGTCAATCTAACAACAAAAAGAATTAATTAAAAATTTGTTATGAAATATAAAAAATTAAAAAAAGAAACTTGTAAAAAAAGGGGTAGAAGCTTGCACACAACGTAGTCCCCTGCTTAGAGGTGACCACGAAAATCGCCACAAGTCTTCGAAAAGATGCACATAGCTTGCCCATGAACATGAGGATGTTGAATATTTATCCTTTTTTATTTCAATTAAATTTGAATGTAAATTTTAAGTTCTGAGGTCAACGTACCGTAGTCGAGTTTGCTAGTTTTATTATATTTTTGCATAATTTTTATAGTGAAACCGATTTTTGGAAGAATTTTGCTGAATTTCTAGTTCTTCAACTTGTGTGCTGCCATGTTTTTCACAGGGTTGCCACATATCTGAAATAAAAATAAAAAACAAATGCGACATGCAAATAAGGGTGCACGGCTAAAAATTTGAGCTTAAATTTTAAACCATTAGTCGGTTTAAGCAATTTTTTAAACTTTTTTTTAATAAATTCCAAACCTGTCAATTAAGTACACCAATTTTCAATTTATTTTACATTTACATTTAAAACTTAACTGAACAAAACGTCTAAAATTTTTATACCTTTCATGAACATGAAATGGTATTATAACTTTGGTCCGATGTTTGTAAGTATGAGAAGAAGAAGAGATAGACCCACCAATAAGCATACCGAAATGATCAGGGCGATGAGCTGAGTTGATTTAGTCATGTCCGTCTGTCTATTTGAACACAAACTAGTTCCTCAGTTTTAGAGATATCTGGATGAAATTTGGTAAGGGGCCGCCATTTTGTAAAGCATTAATCATTTGTCGGAACAAGCAAGATTGGACCTATACAACGCATAGCTCCCATACAATCGATTGCCCGATAAACGGGTTTTGGCCTATAACTTTTTCAATTCAAAAGGCTAGGAACGTAAAATTTTGCAGTTTTAGTACATATTACATATGTAATGTGTGTAGTGAAAATCACCCAGATCGGACCAATATGACATATAGTTCCCATACAATAGATTATTCCGATAAATAGGGTTTGGTCTATGTATCTTTAAATTAACAGTTTTGCAGAGTTGGTACTAATTGTGAGTAAGGATCGGACAATGAAAACCGTGATGCGTATTCATGAAAGGTATAAAGTCTTCGGGACAGTCGAAGACAGCACTTTCCTTACTTGTTTTAATTTCTTTTCATTTATTTCTGAAGGTCTTTTTAAGTCAATCAATTTTGCTCATTACCGTTTTGTATGCGCCGTAGCACAGCAGACCACTCTGATGCGGGGAGCATCGGTTCGTATCCGGCCAACTGATACAAATGTGTTTTATGTTTGTTTAATTGTTAAGACATTTCTGATTTAAAATTGAAACTCTTTCTTCACGCGAATTTTTTGGAAAACTGGCACAATTTAAATTCTAAACCAAATTTGGTTTGGACATATACGAGGTGTGTTCAAAAAGTATCGCGAATTTTGTGTTTTTTCAAAAATTATTTATTTATTCATGAATATCTATTTTGTCCCCTTCAAAGTAATCCCCATGAGATATTATACACTTGTGCCAACGGTTTTTCCAATCTTCGAAGCACTTCAAAAAATCATTTTTTTGTATCTTGTTCAGCTCCTCCTTCGATGCCGTCTTTATCTCGTCAAGAGAAGCGTAACGTCGTCCTTTCATGGGCCTCTTCAGTTTAGGGAACAAGAAAAAGTCACAGGGGGCCAGATCTGGGGAATACGGTGGCTGCGGCATCATTAGTGTGTTGTTTTTGGCCAAAAAGTCGCGCACAAGCAACGATGCGTGAGCAGGGGCGTTATCGTGGTGCAAAAGCCAATTTTTGTTCTTCCACAAATCCGGGCGTTTCTGGCGGATTGCTTCGCGCAAATTGCGCATAACTTGCAGGTAATATTCCTTATTGACCGTTCTTCCCTGTGGCAAGAACTCATGATGCACCACGCCCCTGCAATCGAAGAAAACTGTCAGCAAAACTTTCACATTCGACCGAACTTGGCGCGCTTTTTTCGGTCTTGGTTCGTGCGGCAGCTTCCATTGAGATGATTGAGCTTTGGTTTCCACGACATAACCATAAACCCACGATTCGTCACCAGTTATGACCCTCTGGAGCAAATTTGGGTCGTCGCGGACAGAGTTTAACATCTCATTAGCAATGTTCATGCGATGCTGTTTTTGGTCACAATTGAGCAATTTTGGTACGAATTTCGCGTAAAAATCGAAGACGATCCAAAACACGTGCAAGCAAAGCAGCTGTCAACAATTAACTGAACATTCAAAATGGCCGAGCTTGTCGGCATAAGTGAGAGACATGAGTACCAACATAACGCCACAAAAAATTCGAAATTCGAATATACGTAACCGCGAAAATTCAAAATTCGCGAATCTTTTTGAACACACCTCGTATGTAGCCCAGAAAAGTTTAAAATTTATTATTTGAATCTATAAGGGCAGCCACCTTATTGCCTTATTTTATTTTTTTTTTATATATTTTGGTGCGTTAGAAAATGACTTGACAGATTTCTGTGAAAGGTATTTGATTTGTTGACAAGGTATTTGATTTTTTTTAATTAAGTAAGATACGCCAATATGGGTATAAGACAAAAGATACTGAAAAATCCAAATTTGTTTATTTTCACTGATTTTAAATGATTGAATAATTTTGTAATGGAGGAACAGTTTCTGAATAACAATTTTTTTCTCCGAAATAAATAAATATTTTTAGTAATCAAATTATTATTTTAAAAATTATATATAAAGTACATAGCCCTACATTAACCTAACGGTGTTAGCTTTCAAATATAATACAAGACGATTTTTTTCGTAAGCACTTAGCGGCTTATGAATAAAATAACGAAATTTAGTTTTGAAATTTACTTTGCAAATTAGATGCGAACTTCTTTCAACCAAACTCGTGAACACTTATGCATTTTTTCTTGTCGATTTTGTTTTTCCTTTCAATACATTTTCTTAACAAGCAGAACAAATTTTATCTAGCATCGAAATAACGAATAAAAAAGACTAAAATATTATTTAGAAATTAATCTTCATCTACAAAATATTTAAATAAATAAAAAAATGCAAATCACAAATCCCATCGGGCAATACTCTGTCCACACTTAATTAACTAGTACCTGGATGACTCAGATAGATAGAGCACCAAGATAGTGGTCGATATAAGAAGGAATAATCAAAATACAGTCAGGTGGCAATCCTACTTAAAAATATTCTGTTTGGTATACGGCCTCAAATACCTTCCGTTTGATACCCATATTGCCATAAATTGCTTAATATTTAAAAAAAAATCGGAAAGGTGGCAACCCTATAAGCTTACTTTAGTGGCAACATCTAAGTAGAAAATCTTAGAAGGACTCATACTATCCATCTACCAAATTTCATCGAAATCGGTTTAGCCGTTCCCGAGATAGTGGTCGATATCGGAAGGAAAAAATAAAATGCGGTCAGGTGGCAACCCTAGATGGCAACCCTACTCGAAAGTACGTTGGTTGGTGTACGGCCTAAAATGCCTTTCATTTGATACCCATATTCCCATATATTGCTTAATATTTTAAAAAACATTGATATAGGTGGCAACCCTGCGAACCACCCCAAGTGGCAACACCAAAGTAGAAAATCTTAAAACATATACCAAATTTCATCCAAATCGGTTAAGTGGTTCCTGAGATAGTAGTAGATATACAAATATACAAGAATAACTCGTTTAAAGTTATAAGATAAAGAGATGGACGCCAGTATTTTCGCTGATCGCTTGGAGTCGATAGTTCGAAACCTTATATTATTGCTCACCAGTCCAGAACTCGCCACTATCAACTTCTTGCTTTCGAGTACACGCTAGGTCAAAGACATCCAGATAACAATTTGCAAGGTATTCCGTAATGTTGCGTCACTTAGAATATTTTCATCACACATACTTGCATAGTTTTATGCGAAGCAAGAAGGAGGGGCGGCCGCCGTAGTGTGGTGGTAGTGTTGCTGGTCTAACACAACGAAGGTCCAAGGTTCGAGCCCTGGGACATGTAACATCAAAAATGGTTTGAAAAAGTTTTTTCAAGACGGGGTCGCCCCTCTGCTTTGCAGATGCTGTTCGGAATCGGCAAAAAACTGCAGGTCCCACCAATTTGTAGATAAAATTAAAAGCAGCACACCACAAATTGGTAGAGAATCTCGGCTTAATATCCTCGGACGAAGAAGCAGACAATAGATAGGCTTCGCTTTTCTCTTGGGAAGTATGCGTAGGTCTTTTTAGGTGCTGCTTTTAGTCGAGACTGAAGAGAAAATTGCCATAAGTCGAGATTGGGAAATTTCAAACTGCTGTTAGTGGATCGATCGATCGATACATCGATTTCCTACTTATATACTTTGTAAATACTCCCTAATAGTTTTCTCCAGAATATGGAGCTAGTATACAATTTCCCACTTTCTCTGATCAAACTAAATCTTAAATAATTCCAAGCAAGTGTTGATGTGTGGCTCTTAAGAGGCACATTCCCAGATTTAAAGCCAATTCATTTGATACAAAGTTAAACTTGTCATTGATGAACTCTGTGCCGTTTTAAAACAAACAAGAAAAAAGAGAACTGCAATGCAGGAATACTTGAAGTTATCATAAGCTCACAAATTCTCCTCGGCTGACATCAACACACCCCGGTACATATGAACACCTGCTCGTAAGCTCTCAAACGCCAATGCGTCAGCATTTTTTGGCTCTTCAACACAAGATACGAACGAATCGCTTGTGATGCGCTTCATTTTTAAAATATGTCGATGAGGTTTCGCGCACAAACGGCTATCGCGGCTTGGCGGCTAATAACTCATCCGTTTTGCAAAAAGAAGATGGCGCGACGACTGCTGACTGACTGGGGTACATGACATTCATTAATAAAATTCAACACGAGCGCAGTTCTACGAAAAGTTTCAAAACATGATTTAGACGACTGCGTTGTCTTCAGAGATTGCGCGCACATGAATTAAAGGACACACACACACACATGTTGCACCGGGCCAACTTGGAGGCCAGTCGCTTGCGCCAAGGTGAAATAAAAAAACAAAAATAACACAAAAGTTACGCGAAAGATATGGCAACGGTGACGGCGACGGCGCCGCACTCATGCCAGTAATGATGGTGGTGCTGCATGTTAAGGATAGCTTGCAATGTGCTGGAGCTCGTTTAATGAATAATCGAAGAAAAGTGGCCGTGCGAGCTAGCTAGAACACATTGCAACAGATGTCCAAAACGTAAAATGCAGTAAAAGAAGAAGAGCAGAAGATGCGCCAGCGGCAAAAACTTGCACTTTGTGTGTGGGGGGAAGCCTTGCGGCATGATTGTAGCAATATATTGAACTTCGTGGATCATTGTCCGGCTTATGTGCGCGTAATGTTATGCCGGGGAACCGGTTGCGCTCAACGCAACACTGGTACCAATCAAGATGCCAACGTGTGGCGTCGTATTGAATGCAACTCTGTTGCGTTACACATTGCACTGTGCAAGAAGTTGCCGTCACAAATTGAGGCACGGATCGATAGATCGATCGATCGTACGAAGCAAATTGAACGTTCAACAACGCACAGGTAAATAAGAAAAGAAAACAAATCACAACACAGACACCCATAATTAACAAACAAAAAAAGTTGCAAGAACGGCCGTTTTAATGATTACAAAAAGTGCTTAGCAAGCGAAGGAATAACTTGCTGAAAAGTAGCGGTGCACAGTGTTTGATATAGCACGAATAACTTTTAAAGGCATATAAATTGTTATTGTTCTATAATTTCCGAACGCCTAGATAACTAAGGTCTGATACTAGCACGATATATACCCGAAGAGACCGAGCGATATGCAAATCAGTTTAAAAGAGATCCCGCTAAAAATGGCAAAACACTAATTAATATTAAGCTGCCTGCCGACACGCAAGCATATGCTGCTGGTAGCCATAGCAACGGGTAGTTACCATAGCAATCGGCGCGAACGACGGGTAGTCGTGCTCACACGTACTTCTTATCGGCTTTCGTTGATGAAAATCAAAAATTTTAGATTTTTTCGCTTGACAGCTGGTCTATTTGATCGTTGCCAACGTGTTTGACAAGCATTAGTGTGTTAGTTTTGTGAGAACGTGAAATGAGCAAGCTCGCGGAAGAAAAAGATTTTACGTTGCGGTTTATTGAAACCTACGAGTGCATGATGCTTTTAACTCTTTTAAGAGGTTCTCATGCGTAAACTGTTTACGTTTTGCATGCAAACTTTTCATCCAGAATTTTCTTTTTTTAATTTTTTCCGCCAAAACAACTGCAGTTACAAGCAATAAAAAATCGTCATCCGATGACATGTTTACGTCCGCACGCTACGAATTTTCAATACAAATGGCGTTTGAATCTTTATGCTTGTATGGTGGCCGGGCAAACGACAATCACCCGACTACGCACACAACCACCCGTTGCTATGGCTACCAGCAGCATATGCTTGCGTGTCGCCAGGCAGCTTTATGGAGACGTTGTGTGTATAGACATGCTTGCTTGTGTTTATGTTATTGTATTATTCGCTGACAGGGTAATAGATCGTGTGCATGCACGAAGAGTTGTTTTTATAGAAACATGAAGTTAGCAATAACAAACATTTGCTTACACATGAAATCTCCATGGGAGCGTGTCATTATTCTGTATTACAAAATTCTGTGTGACAAAATTCTGTAAATTGCAAAAAAATTCTGCTTGAACAAAATTCTGCTTTTTTAAAATTCTGCTTTTTAAAATTCTGCTTTTTTAAAATTCTGCTTTCTAAAATTCTGCTTTCAATGTTCTGTATTACAAAATTCTGTATTAAAATATAATGTTAACAATGTTAAAGAGGTAATGTAATTATTTTTAAAAAGTGCGCACATGTACATATGTATATATTTTATTTGTTTTGTCGCAAGTTTTCATGTGGTTGTTGTAAATTATTAGGCAGTACTTAAAAACGCGCAAAAGAGTCGGATCGGTGGCATGTTGCCACCGATCAGGGCAACCACCTGGACTTGGCATGGCGTAGCCCAGGGTTATTTAAATAAGCGCGGCCGAAGGCCGCCTATGCAGAAAGGTCTTTTGTACAGAATAACTGTAGTTCGCGTAGCTGCGCACTTTTTCAAAATAATTACATTACCTCTTTGAAATTGTTAACATTATATTTTAATACAGAATTTTGTAATACAGAACATTGAAAGCAGAATTTTAGAAAGCAGAATTTTAAAAAAGCAGAATTTTAAAAAAGCAGAATTTTAAAAAAGCAGAATTTTGTTTTTAGAATTTTGTACATACAGAATTTCGACACCAACCCAATCTCCATATTGAATTTATTGGAGGTGAGAATACTCAAAACTAGATTAATGTTGGGTTTTGTATAAATAAAGAAAATAAAATAATATTTGGGTAGCAGATAACTCTTCTAAACTTCACTTGCACACTTTAATAGTGTTTTTTTTTTATATCTTGAAAACTACTTAACACCGATAAAACTACGGATAGGTATATCGATTTAACGGTGACTAAAGTTTCATTATCATATCAAACTCCCTGACGGTTGAAGCGCCAACTGTCCCATCCCGCCCATATCATATCCTTACCACACTTCTCTCTAGACGTAAGCTCAAATATATTCTATGACATAAAAAACTATTAGAATCCATATGAAGCCATAGGCCTCACATTGTAAGAGCCTGGTGTGGAGCAGACAGTTATTATTCAGCTTTGTATATCACTAGAATTGACTGCTTAGTTCCACGCCTGCAAGAACCTAACAAGACATTTTTGCATTGAGAGTGCACTGAGTGCCACCTATCTTGATGCTTCCATACAAGACTAGGTTGGTTAAATTATTCATCTCCTGATGTTAGAAAACTTGAGGTCGGAAGCTGGGCTGGGGAAAAATCAAATCCGTAGAGAACAAAAGGCAATTCGAACAACAAATGCGCTCGACTCGAAAGTTTCTTACAGAGTACGAATCTCTCGAAAGCGAACAAATTTTCTTTCGAATAGAACTACAGAGTAAGGGCCCCGGTTTAAAGCCAGTGAGTCCGATTTTGAGCCCATCTTCATTTTGCACTTATTCTCTATGACTAAGCCGAAGAACGTTTGCATGGGTACTTCCCGAATGGCTACTTAAGCTTAGAATGCCGCAGCAGACTCCATCGAGATGAAACTGGTTGATGGGTACCCAAAACTCTGTTAAGAAAACTTGCATTTAATCAGCTGGTAAGGTTTCTGATCTTTTTAATCCCAACATCAAGAATCTAGCCCCTCCTCAATATATATATATAAACTTTAAAAAATAAACATTAACTTTTTCTTTACAACAATTCCTCAATTTTAAAAAAGTCAAATGATATTAAGCAGTGGTAAAATTAATTCCGGAAGAATTAATGAATTTCGGAAGGTGTAAAATATATTTCGGAACGGCTAGTTTTACAAACATTTTCAGAATAAGTAGTTGTGCTTCAAAAACTTGAAGCTATACTGTAACACAGTTTAATGATCCTGATGTACAGTTAACTATTCTGCAATAAATTTTACGATTTCTGAAGTACAATTGACTCTTCTGAAATACATTTTACGACTTCTGAAATACAGTTGGCTATTCGTAAATATAGTTTACGACTTCTGAAGTACAACTGACTATTCTGAAATACATTTTACGACTTCTGAAGTACAACTAACTATTTTGAAATACACTAAACGATTTCTGATGCACAATTGACTCGCCTGAAATACATTTTAATACTTCTTAAGTATAATTGACTATTTTGAAACTAAATTTTCATTCTGAAGGACACTTGGAAAAGGTATGAAACTCCTCGCGTTGACTCGGATCTGTCAAAGCCTAAGACTCCTAAAACTAACACCTTTAAGCTACGGAGTTTGCCAAGCTCAAAAAACTCAATTTCTATAAATAAGGACCCACTGTCCTCCAACATAATCCACATTCACAAGCCAAACACAAATCAATGCGGTCATGCATAAAAGCGAAGATGTACGCTACACAAGCATGCGCACAGACTTTTTCTACGCATGCGTGCATACATCTCTACCAACATATGAACAGACCTAAGTATGTATGTATGTAAACGCAGGTTTATAAACTCGTGCTTGCTTGTTTGTTTGTTGATTACCAAGTCGGCGATTGATGATCGTTAATGCCATCAATCGTTCTGTGTGCATGTTGAGATTTTTTATATGTATCTAAGTATATATATATTCATGTATGCATGTACCAAGTCAGCAAAGCGAAGACCTCCTTTCTCCAAAGATTCTAAGGAAAACAAGAAGAAGGTCGATTGCAGCGGTAAAAAGCCATTGAACGCTACGCGGTGCCAGACAAGCTCACAGGTGGGAATCTGGGAATATATTCTGTTGAAAGGCAGTAATAACAACAAAATGAAAAAACTAAGAACAACAATAACAATGCTCTGCCACAACAAACCTGCGTTTGTGAACACCTGAAATCGAGCTCAAACAGTTGAAATGAAAAAAAAGCAAACTAAATAAAGTAACAACAAAAAATTACATCAACAAAGTTAAAGCAGCTTCCGTAGTTCAAAAAAAACATGCATAGAACTATTTCATAAAGAACAACAAAAAGTATGTACAAACAGAATAAAAATAACAACACATCAGTTTTTATTTTAGATCTTGGCTTAAAGCAACATAACATCTAGTCGCTCTAGATCGAACTGAATAGCAAAAATTTGTCCAGCTAGTGGCATGAATAAAAAATCTGTACGTGTTTTGCGCATATGGCGTATTCCTTCGCAACTGTGCCAGTCTAAACATTAGCTTTTTAGGATTTCTTTGTTATCATCTTTACGTGGATATAGAGGGGCTTGAAGCTCCCATGTTTTAGATTATGAGATTGGCGCCCACTTAGCTATGTTCATTTTTACTACAAATCGGCTAAGAAAAACCTACAGACACAAAGAAGGTGCACTGTCATTTTTTCCCTCGCAAGCCTTTAAAAAATTTATTTTGCACAAATATATCGATTATCTAATAATCGATTCTTGAGACTCGAGTTCACATTCCTAATTGACAAACTTATCGTTTTCTTTAAAATCGTCGATGATAATGTGACGAATTCGATGATTGCTTGACTGGGTTCGATCACTATAAAGTCAAATAAACACACGCACAGATATTGTAGCTAATAGCTAATTTTATTTACTAGTAATAAACGCAATACAAATTTCTGAGTTTGGTAACTTCACAGTAGTTCACTGAACAACCCTTGAAAATAAACTGATCTCCCTGAACTGAGCCTTATATAGTCCAACAGGGTGCTACCCTACTCACTTAGAACTTTGTTGGTTGTTCGCTCTTCGTGTTCTCGGAGGATCGGTGTTATGTTCTGCCTTGTATTCGCAAACACTCGCGCCATCTCTCTTTCTCTTCCTTTGTACATGCTTGCATGCATAAGCATAGCCATCATCTCTGTTGTGCTTAGCTAGTGGTGGGAGTGTTATTGAGTTAGGGATGGTACACATATGTAATTTCTACCCTCTCAAATCTTTCAAAATTGATTTTTCAGAAATATATCGATTATCTAGTAATCGGTTTTTGAGACTCGAGTTCACATCCTTAATGGACAGACTTATCGTTTTCTTTATAATCGCCGATTACTTTGGAGTACCTCGTACAAAGTAAAAGTATTAATGTCCTTCATATTTCCACCAACATATTTTTGCCTTTTCCCTAAATACTGATGCCATTTTACTGGAGGATGCAAGAAATAGAGGAGGACATTGAAAGGAAGGAAGGCAACTTAGTCGGTCACATTATCAAGTTGCGCGATGTGAAAAACTGGAAGATTTTTCAGAGTTCTTCGTTTATTTAGTAGAAAAGCTCATACATTTTTCTATCTGTAGCCAATATCGAGCAGTCTTCAGCATAAGATCTGATGATGACGCCTATTTTTAGAGAAGGAAATTTTGGATTTATTGAAGTTAAGCCACAGTAATAATACACCACTCCTTTCAGCCCTGACTTGGTAATAGCTGGCAACTCTTCTTGCCATAATTAATCTGATGATTAACCCTATTTCAAAAATTCAGGATCACTTCTTCACTCCCACCACAAGCTGAGGTTCTTTGAGGAGATAGATAAATGGCTGATAGTTAACTGCTTTGAGGACTTTCTGAAGGCTTGCTATTTTATTACAGAAGTTGCAGCTAGGAAGAGAAAAGGGCTTCGCTTATCCATAACACGCCCCAAACTTTAATGGAGCATTTTGCGGTTACAGCAACAACAACAAAATCCTCAAAACACCAAGGCAAACCTAGTACTTCTTCACATTATGTTTCCATATATAGATTTGGAATCGAACAGTTGGGCAAAAATACCCCTTTCGCACACACTTTGTACCAGAGGGTTAACAGAGATGATGATTAAGCGGAAATGAGGAGTAGTTGTAGCGCAAAAGATCATCTTCATTCCAAAAAAAAAATGATCTCAAACAAGCCCGCGAAGTAGAAAATCACGGTAAAAGTCAAAATGGCAGATAAAAAAATTGAACAGAAAAGTGAAGCGATAAACGAGCGCTGATTGCATTGCTGATATAACGTGGATATGCTAAAAGCAGACGATGGACAACGGCATCAGAAGCTACAACAACAAAAGCACGAGTGCGGATATGTGAAAGGGGATTGCTTGAAGATGAGTTGTTATGGGCTGTGCGCTGAAATGACGCGGCATAAAAAGTGCCCTCAAGCTGAGTTTTTGCTAAAGGACACATTTAACGCTGCTGTATGTTGTTGTTGTTAACATGCACTTGTTGCGCAATCACGCAGTTCACTTCAATATTGTTGCCGAGTATGGAAAATAGTTTTGAGACTTTGGTCGCATGGAGCTGTTGCTGTTGTTGGCAGTTGTTGACGTCTGCCTGTACGACATGTAAATGCGCACTCAATTGTCAACCAATGCACGGGTATAGAGCTTAACGAAAGCGTAATCACGTAACAACAACAAATACAAAGAAATGAATGCAACCGATCGGTCAGTCACTTGGTCAATTGCGGTAATCTGGTGACGCGACTGGCGTTGTCAAAGTCATTTTAATGCTTCAACTGAGTCAATTGATATGAGACGATACAGCTGAGTTTGAATTCAAGCGGAAATCTGGCGGCTATTTGGTTTGTCAACTTTTCACAAAAAGTATTTAGGTAAATTGGTATTTTCAGTAGCGTTTGTGGGTTGAGCGAGTGCCGCCAAAATTGCTAGCGAAAAAAGTAGAGATGACAAAGCTGCAAAGTGGCAATCAACGGCTTTGTTGAACGAATATGTAAATGGTTTTGCTGTCAAAGTTAATTCCTTGTTGCTCGCATTCCATGGCTATTCCTTGCAGTGGGAATTCAATTGGTGCAGGAATGCTTTTTGTCGCATTTCGCATACGCAGTTTTGCGATTTCTCTTTCTCGTTGGATTTGGGTAAGCTCAAAGTTAAGAAGAAGCCGTCTGAACAATTTCAATTGGCACCACCACAGTTGGTTGTTGGTTCTGTAACTGACTCGCCGTTTTGTCTTAGGGAGCACGAGTATGTAGCACACAATTGTTGTTGTTTTTATTAACAGTGCTGTAGCACACCATCTAGCAAGGGACTGCCTTTGGAAACCCTCTTTACATAAAGCGTTACCGAGGTATATATTTGCGGATTGAAAAGAAAGCAAAGTGCATTAACCTTATTAAAGATTTCTATGGAGGACGCCAAGTCACGTTTAATAAAAACCATGAGGCATACACATCCTGGCGGGACTAAGAATATGTCCGCAAACTATCTAAAAGGTCAACGGCATTAGTACAAATGAGTTGATGGTTATATAATTTGTGCTTCTTCTTTCTTTTTAATTCGTGCTTAACTGACTAGTCCACTCTGCCTGAGCTGAATAAAGCGCGTCTATATGGCTCCGAGCTATGGGCAGACATACTTAAGATAAAGAACCGCTCATCTGTACAGCGGACAGCAGCATCAGGACCAGCCGTTTAGGTGATGACCGGAGCGACCGCCATCGACCTACTGGCGCTGCAAGGAAGAATACTATGGGAGACTTAAAAGCACACGAACGAAGAGCTCAAGAGAGAACTCAGCGAGGAAATGTTTAGACTTTGGCAACAGCGCTGGGAAAGTAAACACCGAGGGAGATGGACTGCAAGGCTGATCACTGACGTTAAAGTATGGAGCACTAGAAACTTTGACAAGGTTAACTACCATGATACTCAAATGCTCTCTAGGGATAAGTTCTTCAAAAAGTACCTACTTATATAGAATGGGAAAAGTCGAAAATCAGAACTGCGTATATGGAGACGCACACATTCTTCAAATGCTCAAGGTGGACCGAGGAGCGACAAGTGCTCGAACGAAGTGTCAGCCAAATTACTGCCGATAACGTCGTAGAAAAAATGTAGAGCGGCCCGGAAGTGTGGAAACAAATCACAACTTTGTAAAAACTACACTCAGAGCAAAAAAGCGGTATCTGGACGCAGGTACAATAGAAGGCTCTTACGGAATGAGAAATATGGAACACCACCCTGAAGCAATACGAAAGTGGCCCCAGGGTGGGAGACGGCTCGAAAACTTTGAGGAAGTTTTTTAGTCCACGTACCCACGGCTGGTCGACGATATCAGCTTTGGTTCATTAGGCATTTTTTCATCCCCACCCGCAAAAAAAAAAATTTCTTCTGCACTATAACTGGAAATTATTTTGATAAACCACTCGTGTCAAGTTTATTATATATTTAAAGTTCGCAACGCAGTGTGGTTTATCTATTGCCTTTGCAGTCACCGGTTATCGCTATTATAAACAATTTTCGGGAAGGCGGAATGCTCCTAACACATCAATGAAGGCAGCATTTCATTCATTCGCTTGTCATAGTCGTTGATTTCTATTTATCGATACTCGATATCGATTGTGGCCATCAACACTATCGGTAGGCCACACAGAAGCAATACCAAAAGGGGTTAGATTTTTGGTCCACGGACACATGGTAACCAAGACGGCTTTAACTATAGTGAACTATGCATTTTTGAACCCCATGCCCAAAAATCGACAGGCATCAAGTATCAATAGCTTTTCTTCTCTATATGAGTTTTTCAGGGTTACTTTATGCAGATATAACAACGTGCAGTCACCTATATTTTGTGTCGATTCTCATCTCGCATGTTGTGGTTGTTGTACTATTGTGGGTTTACGGGAGTTCTACTGAACTTGACACTGATGATAGGTCAGTTCGGCTCTGGTATTAGCCTGAACCTATTTGTTGCTGTTGTTGTATTTGGAGGAATTACGATAATGCTATTGATGACAGCATCAGTCCGAAGGGAAAGTGATAAAGTTCAGTCCCTCGTTGACGCCCCTAGATAGACCCTTGTTTGCAGGAGCCACTGTTGTGCTGGAGGAACATGTACCATTCATTCAAGGAATTCTTAAATGTCAGCATCTCAAGCTTACGACTCTTTACATCGTTATAAGTATCACCTCGCAACGAAGCCATGAAGCCAACCTTTGAAACCACCTTTACTCTTCATACCAGTTCTTTTTCCGAAATCGTTGAAAGCCTAAGGGACTGATTATGACCGTTATGCTCACACTTTGCGTCACAGTCTCTCACATTCATCCGTATGTAATACCAAAGAAATTCACATAGAAACTTTCATTTACTGACAGTCACTGAGGGGAGTGAACGCCTTTATATAATACGAATTTTTTTTAAACGAGAATAAGTGACTCCGCTATGCGTTTTACATAATAAGGCCTAAGATACATTCGTAGGCGGTAGTTACGACGTTAGGTGATCCCCCTTTCGACGGCAAGCGTTCTTCATTTATAAAATCGGCTGCAACGGAATGATATTACAGAACCACCATAAAACTTAGGACTCATTATGTAAGATGCAACGACTCACTTTCTCCCGTTTAAAGCAAAATAGATATAAGGTAAGAGCATAAGGTCACTTGAACCCACAATCACAGTGGTGCAAAGCTTCGCCACAGGCCCTATGGAAAATAGTATATACAGCAACAACGGCAAAATGTATTCTTTATTTTAAGATAGACCTCCAGCAATACCTCGGTGTGAAAAGCATTGTGTTCCATGTAGTAGTTATTTAGTGATGCGGGTACATGCAGACAGATGGGCAAAAATTAAAAGAATTTTTTTCGATAGATATATATATTTATATTTTAAGTAAACTTCTATTATTACCACTGTGTATATGGTAATATAATATTTCAGAACCGTAAAGTGGATTCTAAACTTTAACTTGGACATCTAGCAATGCATCCTTGAAAATCGCATTCAATTCCATAAAGCAGTTTTTGGGTGATGCGCGAACAAACATACAGATAAACAAATAAAAATGAGAAGAAATGCTGTGTTGGATTTTGTAATGTACAGACATCTGCCAGTTACAAATGATTTATATGTAATGGCTATTTTTGGTGAATTTGAATGAGAATGAAGTTTAAACTCCATGACTAACCTTTTGGGTGTTTCAGGCAACCCAGACTTCACTTGTTTTTTAGCTAGATCATTTGCCCAGCTAAGGAACAAGTTAGAGCATAAGATGACTGAATCATTCCAGATTCCATTCCTAAGAAGTCGCTCCTGTAATATGAATCTGTCACTAAAATTGCTTTGTGAGTACATATTATTGCATTACTCTCTTCTAGAAACTAGGAAGTACTAAATGTTCCATTACTATGCGAAACATTTCCCATTAATAACAAGCATCCGTCCAAGTACTGTGAGAAAACACTGTTCTTTATGCAAGAATATATCACAAACAATTTCAAGCTTTCATAAACCTAGGTATACATAGGAATATTAATACGAATCTCCGCGTTGTGAAAGGCCTCATTAAACTACGATTATTACATTATAAAAATTTCGTTTTATATGCATATTTACAAATTGATGGACCATAAACATTTCAGCAAGAGCTCACCGTTGGTCAATTAAGTGTCAACGTTGAATAAGGCGGCTACGCAGCTTTGCGCATGCGCAAGTCCTGCTAAATGTTGAATACGGACGTTCGTGCGTTGATTTCGTCTTCTACGCACTCAGCAGCACACCCTTGGGAACGCAATCGAATCATGCACCATTTAAATTAACTGAGACATGCATTCGTTAACAAAAAGGATGAAATTTGCAAAAAAACAACAAAGTAAACCCATTGCAACCGGCCAAGAACTGTCGTGGTCAATTAGAAGTTGCACGTTGTTAGCATTGCCGTTTACATTTCAATTGCCCAAACTAATGCGCCATGTTGTTTGCTTGCTGCCGCTCAGAAGTCAGCTACTAAATTGCGTATTTTATGTTTTTCATTAGGAATAAAATGCCAATTGTTGGTTGGATGAAGTGGCGTGGCACATGTGTGCTGTGTAGTGGAAATATTAAATGTGGCGTGTGAAAGATGTTATCTTGTATTAAATTGACGGAGCCATGATTATTTGTGTAATATACTTTTCGCGCACAAATGGGATTTTGTGCAAGATCAGTAGTTAATACTTAAGGGGGCTATTAACTGCCGCATCGCACCCATCGCTAACCAATGTAATTAGTACTTGTGTCGAGCTCATGTGGCGTCTCTGTTTGTTGGCGCTACAAATTTTTTGTTTTTTACTGGGACTCCTTGCAAATGGTTGGAAACAACTTATGCGTTGTGGAGAGGAGAGTGATATTTAACCTTACTAAGTGCGGTGCAAAAATATCAGTAGTTTTTGTAACCGTTAAACAACGATTGTGTCGATGAAAGCTATCGATTTATCGAGATTTTAGTAAAAGGCAAAGTGTGAGATAAATTCCAGTTTTCTGCTGAAAAACAAGTGCTACCATATTGACGGCTAAGTGGAAAACAAAAATATCTCACAAAACGATTGAAAATGTCATATCTTAGAATCATTCTATATTAGAATGAGTTTCAAAAATACTCTGTCTCAACTCAAATAAGTTAAATAATCATCTAAATTAAGGAGTTTTTGAATATTTTATGAGGGGATGATCTTCCACTCAGCTGTCGATAAGGTCTTTTCGTAGCTTATTTTACGAACTAGTTACAATGCGTTTTGCAGGGAGCGGTAAATTTTCTAAGATTTATTTTTCGGCGGAAAATGTGTGAACATTAGACTGGGTCGATTTATTAACCGATATCGCGCCATCGATTTTTCGAAAGGTTTTGGGCTCTCCGTTTCTCTGCCTTTACCTCTCTTGTTGTTGTTGTTGTTGTGGTAACGACAAAAACACTCCCCGAAGGTTTGTCGAATTAACAGTCCTTGGCCGGATTTGAACCTGGTACGCTCCGGTACTCCCTTGCGGTACTGCCCGACTGTCGTGGTAGCGAGTTATGACCAGTGAAACCTTCTAGACCATGTCACCCCTCCTTCCGTAAGGAAGGATAAGATGGCTAATGAGAGATCAATCATCGAGTTGCACGTCATTACCTTTGTGCATATTAGTCGCCTCTTACGACCGGTATGCCTACCTCGGGCATATTCTAAACCCCTAACCCGCAGGGGCACTTTACCTCTCTTCGTTTGCTTCTCCTTCCCTTTCTCATTCTCCCTAAACAATTTTCTCACTCTCCTTTGAACTTCACCACTCTTCCTTCTCCTTGTCTTATTCACTCTCCCTTTACTTATCCTCCCCGTTCTCCTTTTCCTTTTCTTTCTGGCTCTCCCTCTCCTTTTTCCTTTGCCCCGCCTTCTACATCGATGTTAACCTGTACCTCCTTTCCCTCTAACTCTCTCACTCTCTCCCTCTACCTTCACCACTGACTCTCCATATTTATTCGCCTTACCCTCACTATTTTCCTCTCGCTCTTACTCTACCTCTACCGTTAGAGCTTCATTCAATTTAAACTCACTCTCTTGTTAACATGGAACATCTCTCTCACCTTTTTACCTCCTTAAATGCAACACTCTGCAGTCTTACTCGCACTTATCCTTTTCTCCGTCCTACAAACAAGAATTCCTTAATCATCACTATCATCATAGCTAAAGTACATTGAGTAATCCAATGAAAATAATTAACCTTTTAAATTTTGCTCACTTTGCCTCTCAGCTTTCGGCCTACCTACTTCTTCAAATAATACTTACGACCTCCTGTGTGTCATTATTCAAATCATGCGTTCACTTAGAAAATCTACCTCCTAGGCTGACGCAGCAAAGGTAAGCTCTCGCATCCACAGTCAAGTAATTCCAGTAACTAGTTTGTTGTATGCAAACACAAAAGTCATATGAAATGCAAGAAAAATTTGATTACCTTATCTGCAGGAGATCATTTCATTTGATTTGGTTTTATTGTGTACGTTGTACTTGTTGAAGAAGTGTAATCTGCTTATTTTAAATTGGATAGCATCCACCTAGCATGCATTTACGGCGACTGCGTGCATTCAAATGGAATTTTTGGCGCTGTTGATTCCCCTTCTCTACACTTCGTTAAGTGGCACGCTGCATGCGCTTGCTATTTGTTGTATTTGTACTTGACCCTCAAATAATTTCTTATTTAAATTTTCTTTGATTTCGATTTAATTCTGTTTGCTGTGCGCTTGTCTGCCGTTGTAATGAGTAATAAGTTGTTTGAGCTGCTGGATACCTTGTTTAATTTTTGTGTGAGCGAATTTTTCTCACCGGAATTAAGAGTTTATTGTTGTTTTGGGATTTTTTTTTGATACTTATTTGAAGTTAGCTGATTGTTATGCTGTGGCACGCAGATTTCGATTTAATATGCAATAAATATTATTTTCGTCTAACTTAGATAATTAAATCAGATTAGAATGTCGAAGTAAATTTATTATTTTAGCTCATTCCACGGTTTCTGGTGTGAAATCTAAACTTCAACTTTAAGGTTTACTAATTAAGCTATATTTTACAAAATACATACATTAAGATAAAATGTCTTTAATAAAAATTTAGAAAAAATGTTAGTCAAACGTATAAGAGACACTTCAGGGAAGATGCCGCGTGTGAGAACACTTTTTGCGGGGTGTGGCAAACTGAGCAGGCATCAAGAAGGAAAATTCATATCCACATACTTAATTTGTTAATAAGATCGAACTTCACAAATCCACAAAAGAACTTGCCATCTCTGAGGGGGATTATATCTGCTGTTGTTCTTGCTGACGTAATAGTATTTTTTCAAGTCAATGAAACATTTTCAAAATGGTTGGAACTTTTTTAACGTGACATTAAATGTTTCCCAAATACCTTCCTCAACCTAAATGAAGCGTGTTTGAATAAAATTGACTCCTTTTCAAACCGAATTAAACATTTTTTGGGTCTAATTATTTTTTTTTAATTCAAATTAGATTTAAATATTTTCTAAGCCAAAGAAACCTCTTTGAAAACAAATGTAAAGTTTGCCAAGTCGTATAAAGTTTATGGTAGTAAAATGAAGTATTTTGCAATTAAAATCAAACCTGTTTCAAACCAAATTAAAACTTTTTGCAAGTAAAACGAATTTTATTGTTTGATATGAAATAAATTCTTTTTTGCCAAAATTAAAAACTTCTTATATCAAATCTGAATCTTTTGAAAGTCGCTTAGACTTTTTCACGTTCAATCAAACCTTTTTTTTAAGTAAAATAAAGCCTTTCCAGGTGAAATGAAAATAAATGAACAACGAATTTAACATTTTTCAACTCAAATTATATAAAATTCTGAGTAAAATAAATGTTTTTTTTAACCACAATTAAACGTCTTTCAGGCTAAATGAATTTTTTTTCAGGTCAAATGAGACCTTTTCCAGATTAATAAAGCAATTTTAAGGTGAAATGAAACATTTTTCAAGTTAAATAAAAAATTCTTTAAATCAAATTAAAATTTGTTCAAGTCAACTGAGAAATTTTTATAGTCAAGTGACCCCTTTTCAAATAAAAAAGGAGCCTCTTTCAAATGAAATTAAATAATATCCAAGTAAACTTAAACCTTGCTATGCGTAATGAAATCTTTTTTAAACTTCATCAAAAACCAAATACTTTTAAAATCAGTGAAACCCTTTGAAGAAGGATTTTCAAGTAGATCTCTTTCAATTAAATAATTTTCAAGTAAACCTCTTTCAATCCAAATTGAATATTTCTTCAAACTCATTTGAGACCTTTTTCAAGTTAAAGCAACCCCTTTTTCAGGAAACCAAACCTTTTTAAGTAAAAAAAAAAATCACATCAGATTGAAATATTATGAAGTCAAGTTGGAATTTTTAAGAAAAGTAAACCACCGATTTAAAGAATTTTCAAATCAAATTAAATATATTTCTGTCAAAATTAAATATTTTTTAAGCAGAAAGAAGCCTTTCCAAATGAATATTTTTTAAGTCAATTGAGATGTTTCCAGTTTAAGCAAACCTATTTCAGGTGGAATGAAACATTTTTTTAGTTAAAAAAAAACCTTCCTCAAATCAAATACAATTTTTTTTATTTCAAATGAAACCTTATTTAAGTTAAATTAACGCTTTGCCAAATCGAATTAAAACCATTTCAAGCCAAATCAAATCTTTTTAAAGTCATATGAGGTATTTTGCAAATTAAAGCAGATCCCTTTTTAGTAAAATGAAACCCTTTTCAATTTAAATTCAAAACAGATTGAAATTTTTTAAATTCAAATGGGGCCTTTTTACAGTCAAATGGAACCTTCTTAAAGTCAAATCAAACTTTTTAAAGTCAAGTAATACCCTTTTCAGATGAATTGAAATATTTCCAAGTAAAATGTAACGTTTTCCAACTCAAATGAGTCTCGTTGCCAAATAGTTTGCTTTAGGATGGTATGGCGGTATGGCGTGGTCATATAAAAGCTAGTTAGTACCTGAGCGTGCTGGATGGATATTTAGAAAAGTGCTTCCATTTCCACAAAAATCGCCAAAACCTTCAACAGCGTTTGCTTTATATCTTATCTCATCATCAAAGATACTTTTTTTTTGAATATGTGAAGGACCATGCCCATTTTACAAAATTATAAAAAAAGTGTCTTCATGATATCTGAGTAAGTTAGTGATTTACCAAATATTCTCCTTATTTACGCAAGATTTTTTCCTGTTTGTCTGTTATGATTACCGTGGAATAATCGTTCTGCATAGCCCCATCGTTATGTATGTATTAGAAAGAGCAAAATAAAGCATACCAAAGCTTCTCACTAATTTAAATATATTTTTTTTTGTTAACCCCAAATTTTATGCTCTAAATTTTCCATGCCGCCGTGCCATTCACTGGATTCATTCTCAGCCTAACTAAATGAGCTGTTTGCTCATTGGCGTCTCTGCTATTGACCGACAGTGCTACGGTCGTCTGGTAGACTAGAGCATATCTAATACCATTTTACACACAACTGGCTGTTCACAAAAATTTTTTTTAACGTTTGTTTGGCGCTTAATTAAATCGCTGCTGGATGCTTATTTTTGCTGCTGTTTTATCGTATATTTTCTTATAAATCAAGCTATATTTTTCGTTTATGAGTTTACATATAAAATATCTTTGTTATTGTAATTCTGTGTATTTCTATCAATTCCCATGTAAATATTCAATTTGTTTGCGCTTTTGTGGCTTAATTAAAGAAATGAAAGTCTATAAATTATATAGTTGGAGAAGTGTTGCGGTTTATATTTCGAGGTGATTTGTTAAGTAAATGCGTACGTACATACCTGGATACATAGTCAGATATCGATTTATTTGCAGAATCTAGTATTTCGTAATGATTTGTTTTTGATTGATAGAAAAAGGTGTAGCCAAGCACGTCTACGATCTCGTGGGATTTTATTCAGACCGAAAACGTATTTATCGCAGCCACTTTAGGAAGCATATAAACACTGAAACATATGTAGAACACATAAGTATATACATATATAAAATATTTATTACAAATACTAAAGGGCCTGACAGACTTGGTCTGGACAAAAATTGACCTGCATTACTATCCTTGTCCCTTTTGCTACCCTATTCCAGTGCCGCCCTTTTCCTTCATATAAAAGGTGTCCATACCTAATATTACGTAGGGGCGTCACGCCTCCTTTTCCCCTCAATGACCTTTTACCCTCATATAACCCTGTACCAGTTTTCAGTATTCTACCACGAATAATTCCAGAGATATGCAGTACGAAAAATGCCATTTGTATGGGAGATTCACGCCCACCTCAACATTTCTCCCCTTTTTTCTTGAGATGTTAGAGATTCGTGTCAGTTAGCTTATGGGAGTTACCACGCCCACATCATCCAATGGTACGGACTTCTGAATCCAAACCATCCTCGAACCCAATTGAGTACACTCGAAAATGTTGATCAATTTCATACAGAAGATTTTTATATATAAAGACTAGGAAAACCGGCACACGTCGACCTGCCCAGAGATAAATTTTGGACAATTTTACTGTATCACCTCCTTATTTGTCTCTTCTTCTTCAACCACTCCCAATTTTCATCTCCCTTATTATTATTCTTCCTACCCTTACTTCTTGTATTCATTCGAGTTGAAATGCTATATAGGCTGAAGGCGTGGCACAGCAAACTTTTCTAAATCTGCATACAGTCTATGCTGTACCCAGTAAACCCACTGACCTGCTGTGAAAATATCATAAAGAGCGGTTGACTACTTTGGGCGCTTATACACAGACAGACACACATTCGTTTTTAAAGTAATCGAGTTGAAAAAGGGCTACCAATATACCAAATTTCAAGTCGCACCATAAATACAAAAATCTAATAGATCAGTCCCTGGTCCAGTTCCCGGACAAAAAAGAATTTCAAATATTGACAAAAGCAAAGGGCTACCAATATACCAAATTTCAAGCAAATTGCAACATAAATAAAAAACTTTGGAATAGGTAGGTCCCTGGTCCACGCAGTGCGGAATCAGCACAAAGCATGGAGATTCCGCTAATGGAGGTTAATCGCTCCCAAACTATAATTTTTATATCGTTTCAAAAGATCAATCGAAAGTAGCTATCTCCTCAAAGTAAATCCCTTATTTACTTCCCACTCTCATCGATTTGCACTGCATGGTGTCATAACTGACCTAACCGGGGTCTGTCTTCCATGAGATTTTGGTGAGATATCGTAGCCTTACATTATTTATCCACTCTACCGGATGGAGCAAAAGATATATCAAATCTGTTTTTTTGCGCGAGATCCCTATCATGCCGCGAGTCTGCGCCTGGATCGTAGATAAACTATTGCACCATTCTGGGGCACATTAAGAGCGGAAACGCAAGGCTACACCTCAATGAATATAGAGCAGTTAGCTAGTTAGTCAATGCTAAGTGACCTATTTAATTCACGATGATTCGCTTTTAGCCTCTAAGCTTGTGATCGATTAGTAAAAGCTTGAATATGTGAAACAGGTAACTCATTGAGCGGACAGGTTTAGGTAGTCTGCACACTAAGCTTCTGGCACATTCGTGGGTATATTGTGGAACATAAGCCCACACATAATCCATCCTATTTGACGGCTTTACTGCATTATAGTCAGTATTCGCAAAACTTTCTGCTGGATAGGGAGTGAGCAACCGTCAGCAGCAATGATCTTCCCTCCACACCCTCTACAGCTTTAGAGGTTATATTCAACAAACCTCACTATATGCTTTCCTGCTCTGGAAAGCATATTACATTGAGGCATGCTATTTGCTGGAGACCATACCCGAAAATGTGTGCCAAGTCAACGAGTGTAGGAAATTGTTGTGACTTGCGAGTTGATGGGTGATCTATGCAGATGAAGGCTTTTCATCTCCCACTACCAATATATTGATTTCCTTCACAACAAAATGATTTTTTGAGAAACTGGGACTTGCTCATTTGGTTGCTTTTGTGGAGCCTTGGAGAAATATAATTATTATCACTGCTTTTCAGGGCTCTCGATAGCACTTTTTATCTCATAAAACTATTACTCAAACACATTTGTAAATACTTGGGTCCACATATGGGTCCATACATTATTTTATCTAGAAACTCTTCATGTACATCTGCATGTATATTAGACTGGGTCGATTTATTAACCGATATCTCCCCAAAACCCAAAAAATATTTTTATTTTTTTTTTTCAAAAAACTTATCGCCAACGTTTGTAGCGGACATTTTTGGGTCGGACAGGGTATACATGAAAATTTTAAAATCAAATTAAATTTTTTCAGTAGGTCATGAAAAAAAACATTAAAAATGAAAGTCAAAAAAATGAAATTTCACAGGCTCGAAAATTTTTTTTTGGGTATGCGTAGTGGAACTTTTTTTCCTGAGCCCAAAACCTATCGAAAAATCGATGGCGCGATATCAGTTAACTTTCGTCCATACAAATCGACCCACCCTAATGTACATCCTTATCTCAACAATATGTTTATATTTATATTAGATCTCTTAATAATATAACATTTTTCTTTTCTTTTGCAGATATCAGCGGGTGGTAACTTTGAGTTAGAAATATTAGAAATTTCAAATACAAATAGTCATCTATTAACCGGCTATTGTTGTGGGGTTCCTATAGAAATAAGAAGTACAAAAACGACGGGTGAGTACAAATTTTATTAAGGTGACTTTAATTTGTTTCCTAAAAGATTAATTTTCTAATTTTTCCTCATTTTACTACACATTTTTTCTTCTAAAATATGCAAACGTAGGTTGTCCGCCATGTTCGACTGCCTTTCGTCTATGTCTCAAAGAGTATCAGAGCTCACCGCCGAGCTTATCAACGGGCTGTTCGTTTGGTAATAAGACGACAGCGATATTGGGTGGTTCCAGTTTTGTGCTGAGTGAGCCTGGCATGAGTGCGATTGTGTTGCCATTCACATTTCGTTGGACGGTGAGTAAATTTTAGTGAGATATAAGTTCACATGCTATACATTTGTGTTGTATGTGTAAAAGTATTTAATGTACTCAACGTCACTATGATAGGCAAACATTTAAGTTAACTCTATAATATTTCAAGGTCACTACTCATGTTTCAATGAATTATTTTATTAAACTCTTTTTTTTTTTTTTTTTTGAAAAAAAAATTTGGCGCATGCCAAGCCTGATAAAAGTATCAAGGCTATGAGCATAGCTCTTTTTTGCATTTTTGAAATATAACAATATGGAGATGTTTATTTTGAACAATAGGCAAAAAGAGTGAATCCATTATTTGAATGAATTAGTTTGCTCAACATAATATTTCTGCGTAACATAATCGGGCGAGTAATCTCTAAAGAGAGTGTCTCGCGTTAATTCGTTTTGTCACCTAGGGGTACAGTTCGAAAAAGTTATTTTTAATTTATGTAGTATACTTACAGGGGTAGAAAGTAGCACAAAAACTCAAAATTTTGTATGCATGCTAGTTAACAATAATCAAGGAACAAGATAAACACTTATTGAGACAAAGTTCCGTTCGCCTTTCTTATTTTAATCCCTTGTGCGAATTTTAAGTTTTTGACAGCGTTTCCGCGCTACTGGCGTACTTCGTTATATTAACTGCAATGCCGACATTTATGCATAATAATACTCCAGCAGCGGAATTCTGGAAATCGCTAAAGCTTAATCTCGATCGGCAAAAATCTCTTAATGCATTTTAGCAACATTTGGCGACCTTTGCGATTTCAGTGAATGACAATCTCCTAAAATCTTCATATTATGGTTCATTTTTTTGGCATAAATTAATCAGCTGTTTTGCAATTCTAGAATTTTAGCCATCTCCTGAAATCTCGATTTTTCTCTCGAAAGGTTTGCTTATTTTGGCAATGAAAAAAATCTGTTGCTAAAAGGCAAAATGTATGATAAAAGGTTATAATTATGTTGTTTTAAGTTATAAAACACTCAAATAAATAAAATATATGTAATTTGTATTTGTAAATAATATTGGAAACTTCTAGAGAACATCTATTCACTTTACTTTGTGACTTACTTACATCTCCAGAATGTTTTAACGTTCCTTGGCGTAGAAAAACTCAAACATTTTTTTTCAGTCTGCCAACTTCCAAGAGACGACATAGCTAAGATATCAGCTTTGAGAAGATATTGAAAATAAAACTGGGAGACAAAGTAAGCTAGGATGCGTCCAAAATTAAATTATTCCATCAGAATAGAGTACTAGTGCGATATTAGTTACTCCATAACCCCAGAGAGGATTGGAGCGATAATATTTGGCTCCCACATCAATATGTCCATAGCGGTTTCATATCTCTGGCGGCGGTGGTCCTTATACGCCTGCGTGCAGAGGGAAATCCGCAACGCAGTTACCCTGCAGTGAAATATCAAGCTAGTCAGCGAACATACTAGTATCCAACTATAATTTACTGGTTGCAATCATACTAGTCAGAAAAAGTTCAATGCATACTAGTATACGACTACAATTTTCATAGTATGTGTTTAAGCGACATAAGTGGTAATTACTTCTTTCATTTATTTCATTTGCAATTCATGCTATTGTAATTCGCAACCAGCTCATGAAATATTCTAAAGATATAGTTTATGTTTTGCAATCAGAAATCGGTGTTTTTCACAGCGAAAATGATGAACAATTAAAATGATGTATTGATGAGTCCATTTTCTTATCTTAATCCCTGCTTGAGGTTTTGGTCCAAATTTAGAGTAGTATTATTTTATCTTTTTCGAACTAGTACGAAACTGGTATGATTAGACTGCATTTCCTTCCATTTTGAACTACTATAAAACTGGTATTTTACGGCCAGTATAATACTAGTATATTTCCACCATATACTCATGAGTAATACAGGGTGTTTTTTTTTAGGGGTATAGAACTTCGAATTGAAATAAAACACAAGAAAATCGTTTTAAGGTCCATCAATTTGGCTTTATTGGAAGGATAATTTTATGCCATTAATGTTTAAATATGATTTCGGGCATGTGGCCGCCGCGGCTGGCTCGAATAAAGCCAATTCTACAGGTCCAATTTTCAACCACTTTTTCGAGCATATGGGGCCGTATGTCGGCAATAACGCCACGAATGTTGGCTTCCAATTCCCCTAACGTTTCTGGTTTGTTGGTGTAGACGAGCGACTTCACATATCCCCAAAGAAAATAATCCAATGGTGTCAAATCACACGACCTTGGTGGCCAATTGACAGGTCCATTCCGCGAAATTATGCGCTCATCGAATGTTTCCTTCAATAAATCGATTGTGACGTGCGCTGTGTGGCATGTAGCGCCGTCTTGTTGGAACCACAACTCATCCACATTCATGCCATCCAATTCTGGAACAAAATAGTTGGTTATCATGGCTCTATACCGGTCTCCATTAACGGTAGCTGCCTCTCCAGCATTATTGCGGAAGAAGTATGGCCCAATGACTCCACCAGCCCATAGAGCACACCAAACAGTCAGTTTTTGTGGATGTAATGGCGTTTCAAGGGTCTCATGTGGATTCTCTTCACTCCAAATGCGGCAATTTTGCTTGTTGACGTAGCCATTCAACCAAAAATGAGCCTCATCACTGAACAAAATTTTGCGATGAAAATCAGCATCGAAATCAATCTCATTTTCGGCCCATACTCCAAAATCACGACGCATTGCATGGTCTCGCGGCTTTAATTCTTGCACAAGCTGGATCTTGTAAGGTCGCAAGCCAAGATCTTTGCGCAAAATCTTCCATAAAGTTGATGGACAAAGCTCCAATTGCTGTGCACGGTGGCGAATCGATTCATTCGGGTCCTCTTCAACACTTTGCTCTACAGCGGCAATTGTTTCTTCGGTGCGCACTGTTCGACGTCTCTGCGGATGCGTATTATCACATAGAGTAAACGTAGTGCGAAAACGATCCATGGTTAACCGAATTAATTGCTCTGATGGACGATTATGTCGACCATAAAATGGACGGAGCTCACGGTAAACTTCGCGAACTGAACCATTATTTTCGAAATAAATTTGCACGATTTGCAAGCGTTGTTCTTTTGTCAACCTGTTCATGATGAAATGGCAAACTAAACTGAACATAAATGACATTAGAGTTGCCAGATTTGACCACAAAATGGCAGTTTTATCTCTATTCGAAAAACAAACCTGTAAAAAAAACACCCTATATATGGCTGGTATGTTCTGGTCGAAATCTGACAATTGACATCTCGTAGGGCATCGCCATGTTAAAAATACCAGTTGCTTGTATGGAAATATGACAGTTGGCTGACTAGTTGGGCTTGGTGCATATACTAGTTGTAAAGTAGTTTGCAACTAGTTGGTTTGACTGCAGGCTACTTTAACGAGAATATCAGCAAACTGAGGGCTTATGTTCTTGTGAGCCAAATTGCTAACTAGTAGAGGGCAACGAAAAATCGTGTGAGACAGCCGGAGCAGCTCTAGCTAAAGAGTCCAACGGTGGAACTAAGACTAGGGCAGTGATGGGTGGTTATAACACTAAACAATGCAATAATCGGTATATCAGAGAAAAATCTTTGGATTCTTTAGGCGTTCTCATAATCCATTATAGGATCAAGGCTCATATGAATTAGCAATTTGTGACGATTTTTGGCAGTGCTAGCCCAGCCCCCCCCCCCCCCATCAAAAAAATAACGTAACAAATTTTAGCTAGGCGACTTGCGTTCCAAAATCACAAATAAGATTCTGAGAGTTCATTTTCTTTGGCATTTCGACATATTTTAGCATGTAGGCGTTGGCAATATCTGGAATTCTATTGGTTAACACTGCATTTAAGTTTTTGATTGAAATGCAGATGCTCCGGCCTAGAAGGTACTCTTATCTTCACCTGTTGGTGGTAGCAGAGGAAGAGCGAGACCACCAACCCGATGGAAGAACCAAGTGGAGACCGATTTGCGATCCCGTGATGTTTTCAACTGGTGTCAGTTGGCAGTTAAGCGCCATTTAAAATAGAAGAAGACGTTTCCGTTTCTTTGCTTGCATTACAAAAATAATACGAAAACCATTTTTCGAGTTCTGACTTTCCATTTTCTTTGGAACTTTGAGTAAAAAAGAATAAATTTTTTTTTTATAAAGTACTAATTCCAGCCCAAGCTAAACTAATTTTTTTTCCACCCCAATGTGTATAAAAATGGACGTGTACTATCCGTTGTATGGTCTACTTTGTTATCAGAGATCGTTTCAAAATTGCACCACTTTAGTTTCTACAGATAACTTTATGTAACCCATAACCTGATAGAATATCACTGAAAAAATTTCAAACTAAGCGCCAAAGCCTCTTAAGCTGATTACTGCAGTTATAGTAGTCACAGCTACTAGGTCTACTGTCGTACTAGGGATTTAACTAGACTATTTGGAAAATGTCTAGCACAGCTTGACTTACTTACTAATAGAGTTTCGAAGTTCCACATTTGATGCAAAAAAAAAATAAGAGGTTGGTACTGCGAGATAAAAGGATCATGTCAGTGGATCAGCTATGAAGTTGACTCTCGTATATCTATTAAATGGACTTCAAAAATTGTATTCATGAGCCGATAGGTTTTAAAGCATACAGTAGGAATCCTCTGGGCATGCTTGTCGTGGAAATTGTTTTTTAACATAACAGAACCTCTGCTATTGTTGTTCCTCTTTTACCTGTAAAAGTATCGCCAGAGAGTTTTGAGGTGTACGACCCCTAGCCCTTGAAATTAATTCTTGTCGTATATAAGACAACTAGAACGGTCATCTTGAGACATTCAATAAGTGGCATTTCTGTTGTCAATCCTCTTCTTTCAATTCCTTAGCACCGCATTCTGCATTTATGCGTCAATCAATCGATACTTCAACATTGAAAGTTACCTAAGTCCGTTTTTGCTTCATAAAAGATATTAAAAAACAAAATGATAATGATTGAATGATACTCACATTTTGACTGCACAGCATGCAATTAATTTGACTGTTTACGGGCACCTCTCAATACCTTATCTGAAGCGTTCATTTTGCTTTCAACATTTCACTCTTATTACTTTTTAGTTTCTTCACTGCTTAGTGTTTCTTGTTGAGCAAACATTTTTAGGTTTTTGTACACAGTTTCTATTTTATTTGATTCAAATTATACAAATCAGCTGTGAGATGTAAGTACAGGGTAGCTAATGAAAGCCGCTACCAAAAAAAAAATTAAATAACTTTTTTTCTATTTAATGAATCTGGTTAATTTTTTTTTTATTTTGCAGATTGACTTTTACATTTAACAAAAATGGATAACTGGGACACTGAAACAAGAATTTGGATTGTCCGCCGCTATCACGCACTGGAGTCCGTAGTTTCGGTTCAAAGAGAGTATAGGCGCACGTTTGGCGGCAATCCTCCGAGCAGATGGACCATAATAAGACTTGTAAACAATTGTGCCGAGCATGGGACAGTCAACAGAAGACCTTACCATCGAAACCCTTCAGTTCGAACGGAGGAAACAATCGCTGCTGTAGCTGCTGCCATACAAAACAATTAACGTGTTTCGACAAGAAGCTTATCTGCTCAAATGGGTGTAAGCAGACAGTCATTACAGTCAATTATGCACAAAGATTTGGACTTATTCTCATATAAAATTCAAATGGCCAACAAACTGAACGCTGCAGACTTGCCGATTCGCTTGGAATTTTGCCAGAAGATGCTTCAAATGGTGGAAGACGATGGAAACATGTTGAACTGTCTTTTCATGTCTGACGAGGCCCATTTCGATTTAAACGGCAACATAAACAAACAAAATTGTCGAATATGGAGTGCTTCCAACCCACAGATACTCCATGAGACGGAATTGCATCCACTTCGTGTCACAGTGTGGTGTGCAGTTTCATCACGCTGCATTGTCGGGCCCTACTTCTTCGAAGAAAACGGTCACACCGTTACGGTTACTGGAGACCGTTACTTGAGCATGTTGAGAGAGTTTTTCTATCCAGAATTACGCCGAATGAGAATTTCTTTCAACTCTGTGTGGTTTCAGCAAGATGGTGCAGCTCCTCATATAGCCCAACCTGTTATGACAGAATTACGACGAAAATTTCCCAATAAGCTGATATACAGAAACTCCACATTCCGTTGGCCACCCAGGTCGCCTGACCTTACTGCACCTGACTTTTTCTTGTAGGGTTATTGCAAACAGGAAGTCTTCAAAGCAAAACCAACAAATTTGAATGAACTAAGGCAATCCATTCGAGAAACAATTGCGGCTATTCCTGTCTTAACTCTCCAAGCAGTAATGAACAACTTTTTGGTAAGATGCCGCACATGCATCGACGAGCAGGGGGGGCATTTAAATTCCATTATTTTTAAAACTAATTAAGCTATTTTTAATAAAATTTAATGAGCTTTAACATGAATAAAAGAAAAATGAATTCCATACACTGAAAAAAAAATTATTTGAGTTTCTTAATGTAGCAAAATTCATCAGCCACCCTGTAGATATCTACTATACGAGTATATATCGTAGTTTCTTGACTTTGCATGACTTGCTTACTTTTTTATGTCCTTTTAACGATTTACTCGCTCGGATTTGTTATCCATAAAAAAAATTACATTTGAACATCTGCGGAGTATGAATATTTTAATGATGCTACTCTGTGTTACTTTAACGCATCGTGTTATAGTTTTTAATAGCACGTCCAATAAATTGGAACATAGCAAATACTGGGAAGCTATAAAATGTCTGTTACAAGCCCCCGTAGGAAATTGAGCTACAGTAATATTATACCTTCTTCCATATCTAGTCTTAGAAATTTTTCAAGGTAATACCATTTTACAGCTATATCTAAATTAGGAAAAAGTCATTTGTTAATGTAGGAAAGCTTACAATAATTAAATAATCAATTAGGATGATATAACCCAAAACAACCAAGAGTAAAAATGTGTACATTAGGGTGGTTCAATTTTTTGACCAAAACACTCCCCAAAACCCAAAATATATTTTTTTTTTCAAAAAACTGTTATCGCCAACGTTTTAAGCGGACATTTTCGGGTCGGACAGGGTATACATGAAAATATTAAAATTAAATAAAATTCTTTTTTAATAGGTCATAAAAAAAAACCTTAACAATCAAAGTCGAAAAAAGGCAAAAAAATTAAATTTGGCAAGCTCGAAAATTATTTTTTTGGGTATGCGTAGTGGAAATTTTTTTTCCTGAGCCCAAACCCTATCGAAAAATCGATAGCGCGATATCGGTTAATAAATCGACCCAAATTAGTGTACATGTTCGCTACTTAATAAGGAAATTGTCTTACCCATGATTTAATAAGTATATCAAAATTGTTACAGATAGTCGATAGTTTTGCTAGCCATCGATAATCTAAGAAAGTATTACACGTGTGTTGATAATCTGAGGAAATCAATAATCTAACCATCTACAAAAACAGCTTGACAAGTTAGACAAATTTTTAAAAGATAAGTGAAATCATTATCTTTAATCGATAAATAAATCTTTAAGCCTTTTTCTAGGAAAACCTAACTCAAATTTAATAATTTTTCATTATTGTAGTGGCTCTTGAAACACAGTTTATGATTGGTTGTAATGGCCGGAACGAATCGAAATATTTGTAGACTTCCATTTAATTTTTTTTTAACACTAGGGCGATTCCCTGTATAATTTGCCTTCCTATACTAATCGCTTGAAGCTGATTAACCTTCCTATCCTTGCTAGTCGTAGAGAAATACTCGGAACAATATTTATAATTAAATTATTAAGCGGGTTGGTCTCTAGCCCATTTTTGTTGGGAGAAGTAAACCTTAACATTCCTTTTCGGCCATCAAGACATTTTAAACCAATTTTTTTGAAACAGTGTAGGACAAATATTGAATTAAATGAGCCTTTCCGATGTTTGTGTGACAATTATAACACTCACTCCAGTACATTTCATATTTCTGACTCGCTTTCTAGCGATACTATCCTCGGTTAACCCATATCAACTTTATGAATTTACTCTTTACAATCTAACTGATTCTTTCTGTTCTTGGTACATAATTTTTAAGTTTTAATTTCTTGTGTTACTTAGCTGATGAGTTTCCCTCTGTAGCTGAGCAGTTTTAGATCTCGACACTTAACAAACCCCTGCCTTTCAACGACTCGGCAATATATAAAAAAAAAAGCCGTGCGCTATGCGGATGCGCCCCTCGTGTCGGTTGGGCGGGATGGTGGGTTATGCGTTGGAAATTATTATTTATTTATTTATTAAATACACAAAATCTGTTGGGACATTGTAGAAAGGCTCACATAAGATTCTCATTTCAAAATTGTGTTGCTTTGTTTTTCACTTTACTTTTCTTGAATGGCTAATGCCTTAGTTCTCATCAATGAATAGTGACATTGTAGAGTCTGTTAATGTCACTATTGATAATATCTCTCTTCTCCACACTTTACGACTACAGCTGTTGTTCCACAAGGCAGCGTTGTAGAGGACCTGTTGTTCATCACGTTTATTACTTATATTGCTCTTGCTTTCAAACCTCAAAATTTTTTCTCTATATAGATGATCTCAACATTTATTGCTTAATTCGAAATCGGTATGACTTTCTCTTCAAACTTACCTTCATAGGTGATTTACATGGTGTATTCCAAGACATCTCTCTCTCTCTCAATATTAAAAAGTGTTGCCATTTTACTTCCTCTAGAAGGCTTACTTCGTTCCCTATCCGCAATTACATCTCTGTTACCATTCTCATATGACTGCGGATTTCAAGGACATGCGTGTTTATGTTGAGCAGAATTTACGTTATGTGGTCCATATTAATGACTTTGTTTCTAAATCGTATTCTCATTAAGGCTTCAATCAGAGGAACTTTAACGGTTCGTTAGGAAGAGCCAGGCCATAGTCCAGCCTTTCATTTGGATGGCGTAACTTACTTCTTACATAATCCGCCTTGAAATAGTGCAGACAGTTTTCATCAAATTCGATTTTTGATCCTTGAATTTTACTATCATATCCCTTCATATGAATGGGGCTATGTATTCATTAATTTTAAACGTACTTCTAGGTTGTATATTCTCATTTCTTACACCATTACCAACCTTCTTCTTCCTTACGGATGACCTAGGAGGTTTCACTGGCCGCAAGGGAGTACCGAGGCGTTCCGGGTTCATATCCAGCAAATAACTGCAAGTTCCTACAATACTCCCCAAAATCTTCGGAAAGTGGTTTATTCTCTAAAACCAACAACAAAAACAACGTTTAGCTACCTAATGGAGTAGTACGATATATAATTATAATTATAATTTATGATACTTTCGTTCTAGTTAATATAAATTTCTCTTAAAAAAAAAATTTTCGCTATATATACCTCCGAGGAGATTAAAGCCGAGCTTCTCTACCAATTTGTGGTGTTCTGCTTCTAATTTTTCCTAGCCTTCCATGGCAGAAATACATCGAAGAGTTTGCCAAACCACTGCCGACCCCGTTTTGAAAAGCGAAATAAAAAAATTTACAATAAGTTAATTACAGACGTGATGAGAACGCAGCTTAATTAGCTGTAACATTAATTACTCACACAAATAATAAATTCTCAAATTAAGTTCTAGGATACAAAGATTTTTTCAGGTGTACTGTAGATCATATTCGTATCAAAAATTATATAATCGGCGCCCTTCACTCACCAGTAGCCCTGCCAAATTTCACTTTAGTTTTTCTATTTGCACTTCTTCCGACCTAAAGTCAGTATAGTTATTTTCCAATAGGGTTTTTTCTACACTCACACACACGCACCAAAAGCGCTAAATCATTATGATATACATTCGCTTAATTCATAATTTTCCAAAGTAACTTCCCGCTTTTTAAATAATAATTTCAAAAATATTTCAACGCATTAAATTGTTGAGTCATCAGTTAGTAATTTTTAATATTTAAGCGATGCCGCCACAAACAAAAAATCTAATTAAAACAGATTAATTCGTTCATATTGTGCAGAGGGTAACAATGTTGGTTCAACAGACGAACGAAACTAACTCTACATACAAACAGAGCAACTATTTACATGTTTCAGAGTAACAACAAATAGATATTGCTGTTGGTCAAACAACATCATCAACTCTTCTTCTTATTCTTCTGAATAACAAAAAGCAATTAAATTTCCTACTTTTTTGCTGCGCACAATCAACTTGGCACACAAATATATTATTTTTTGCTGGCGTTTTAACGTTTTTATGTTTTGTGCGGCTGTAAATTCACCTCATTCATTTTTACTACTTTTACGACCGTAAACTCTTACATAGCATATTTCTTGACTATTTTAAGACTTTTTTTTTTGCAATTATGAGGCGTTGAAAATTATTGTAGATTTTAAAATAGCTGGTTGATTTTGTGCTGCGGCTATAGCTACCTTTGCGCGGAGTACGCGTGTTTCAAAGCAAGTATCCCGCAGATAATATTTACTGTTTAGACTCGAGTATACAAATGTACATATGTGCATGTTGGGTACATGGTCTTTATGGAGTTATAAAAAAATTTGGAAATTTTGTAAAAAATATTAGCATTTGGCTATCAACTTAAGATGCTGTGAGCAATATTGGGCTTAGATTTGTTTGAGACCAATATTCCAAAGCGGTGAAAAGGGTGAGCATTATGCTTAATACTCCCGTATGTTTGCCTAGACGGGTTTGTTGTATTATTCTCAGCAAGCTGCATATTTCTAGTATCTACTTACCATTTTAATCAAATTTGGCATACATTTTTAATTAGTACAAAAGACTTAAGCAACGAACTTGATTATAATTGTCACCCTTGTAAACGCCATCTAAAAAGCAGACCATAAAATCTATTATTCTTAAATTTACTCCTGACAATTTTTTCAAACTCGCAAAGTTTTCCTATACCAGTTTTTCTAAATTAGGGGGTGCAACCTTTTATCTGATGCCACCAGGAATAAAGTGCTTTAAGATAACCTAGCCAGTGAAGCCACTATCCTCATATATAGATTCGATTAAATAAGGTAATCCTGGGTTCGCTGACAATCGAGGTGGCTTAAAATTATCCTAGCAAAAGCAAGAAGTCTGTTACTAGTATACCAAAAAATGCATAATATGCTGTACCATTGGGAAACTCGATGTCAACGCACGAGTCATTAGCACTATTGTCTGCCCAGGTGCACTCAGCCGACTCAAATCCCATCTGAATTATTTCGAAGACCGCCAAATCTGCTTCACAAGTAACGGCCTAAGTTTTTATAGCTGTTGGTAGTTCACGGGACTCAGATGATAGTTAGAAGTTATCTAGAGCAGGGTAAGCCGTTGCCAGTTTACCTGCTCGCTCAACTGCTGAATGGAGGGCTTAACTGGCATCGAAAGAAACTTTGATTTCTCGAACACTTTGAACTGAAAGGACTGTATCGTATCATTGATCCCAACTATTTTCGAAAGCCACTTCAGTGGTCGTGACGCTTTCATTTGCGGATTACTTCGAGCTCATGCAACAAGCCATATCCCTTTTCTCATCTTCACCCAATTCATTTCCAGAGGGTGTAAGGAGGTTGCATTTAGCAAAATAGGGGCAATTACTGACTGACAGTAATCAGTATCTACCTAATCAAACTATAAGTTAGTGAAAATGGTATATATAACAATCCTAAGACAATATTACTAGGCCTAATTAAAGCCCGTGCCTCCACCAGCTTGCCGACAATGTCCAGCATTACACTCTAACCCATTGGCTATTCTTCTAATAGCTGCGCCATTTTCGATGAGAGCTGTCAGTGGTATTGATTAAAACCTTTCAGCAGTGTTAGATGTACCCACTTCGTTCACAAAGACAAGTTCCCAGCGACGTGTAACGGCTTAACCACCATTTCATACAACTGCACTGCACTTTTCAGAGAAGCTTCCTGGCATTCCACTCATTATAAAAAATACTTCGACACTCGACGTTAGCACAACACAAAGGGGGTATACAATGATAAGAGACTTGAGAAACTTATGTGTGAGTGATACAGAAGTACTTACTTTCCACTCCATTTTACCGTATTTTGAGCGTTTCATAAAGTTTTTATTTTGCTTTTTCTTTGTATGTCCAAAGTATGTCTGTAGCCATAACATTTATTAGGACCATCATTTAAATGTCACTCAACGTTTGTCATCTGGTGGCCAAGATCTAGTGATGATGGCTATCAACTCTACGAAAACGAATTAATTACATATTTAAATGTTGCATGTCAGATTTAAAATGACAGTTTCAGTTATGCGATCCAATATGGCTCGCAAAAAAAATATGAACGTATAAACTCACAACTTTTGATTTTGAAAGGTACCTTTTTTCTTTTAATTATATTGGAATGCTTTGCATATTTCAGGCCTCTGTCGATGCTCCACGATTCTACATACATACATGTATAGGCCAGTTATATCAAAGTAGAACCAGGGATCATCGTTTTATTAATCCCTGAGTACTCCCTTGCGAGTGTTGGATTACTCTCTTATACTCCTTATACTTCTGTGTATCACCATATTATTTTGTATACTCTCTTTTAACATTGCAAGTCCTAGGAGTGCGAGTAATAGAAAAATTTCCTTACACCTCTCAAAAATCAATAATGGAGTTTTGGTTATTACTTTTGTATAAATCCCAATATAGTAATGGGGCAGTTTTGGATAATTTTAGAAAACCTCCCAGGAGTGCAATGAGGAAGACATTTCACATTCCTCCTAAACGACCAATGAAAGCTCTTTGGAGAATCATACTTCAAAACTTCTATGGAAGCAAAAAAGGAATGAAAGCAATGAAATAAAACTCATACATAAATACCTCACATATTAGCAAATAAGGGATTAATTATGGAAAACAATAGCTATTATTATTTAAATCTTTATTTAAATTGTGTTTATTTCTCATATTTTTACGATTGCAGCTTCTTTTTTTTTTAAATTGTTTTCCATTTGACAACAATTTTTTCTCTTTTGTTGGCAGGTAAATTTGGCTTGCTCAGAACGGCGTTAGCTAGGAGTAGAAGCTGACGAAATCTCTACTTTCACTCCAAAAATATATAGAAGGCAGTAATCTTTTATTAATAATTTAAGGAGGTCTCTCCTATTGCTTCAAGACTAGTAAAATCGTAACATAGAGTGTAGAAATCTTTGTTGTTGATCCGCAAGGATGTTAAGGGGAGTACACTCTTATTCATCGCTTGTGGATATCTCTCCTTGTCCTCCACAAAGAGCTGAATAAGAGCAGAAAAAGAGAAAAAAATATCTTCTATTGTTCCAAAAGTATGTCAAAGAGAGTACTCTCTTATTCATCTCTTGGGAAGATCACGCTTCAAGCTCTACTGGGATGTACTCGTATGTCTATAGCCATCCATCGCAGCTTCACGCATGTTTACTTTCAAATGACTCTGAAGCGCATATTTTTGCTTATGCCTCGTTGTGAAATTATGACTTTGTTTTGTTTAATTGTTGACTTGTTGGCCCCTTTTTATTATTACGGTTATTTCTCTCATTGCTCTCCTTGATTGTTTGTTTCTTGTTTTTTTTTGTTTCTCCCAACACTCTTAATGGCTGTTTTGACACTGCTGCTTAGAACATTTTTTATTTTTTTTTATTTTTTTATAGCTTCATTTAGCATTACTGGCCATTGGCAATGAAGACATGAAACATTTCATTGCTGCAATAGTTTGGCCACTACAAGTTTTTAAACTTTTGTTGACATTTTGGCATATTTACCTTATTTCTAATTGCAATTGTTGTGTTTATTTTTATTGTTATGAATTGCTTTAGCATAGTTGGCAAGCACTAAATTTAGTTTCTTTATTGCCTCTGAGATTTTATGAGTTTAACGCTACTGTTTTTGTTTCTTTTATTAGTATTGTCATGATCTCGACAGCTTTATTTTTGATTATAAATTGTTCAACAGTATTGCTTTCATAAATGTTTACATATAAACAAGTGGCTTAAGATCTAATATTTCCAGTTAGTGCTCCCAAAATTCAAAGTTTTGATTATTTGCATAAAGTTTAGAATACACATGTATGCGACTCTGAAATTAGGTTCTCTGAAAAATACATTCAAATAATAGTATCAGTTAATCAATGGTCAATTTAATAAACATACATTAATTATTTTAAATCAGACCTGTTAAATAATGATTACTTATAGTAATGATTAACGGGTTTTCCAATTAATTGAATTTAAAAATTATCAAAAAAATTATGATTTTTTACGGTTATTTAAACAGAATCAAAAACAATCAAAAAAAGTTTGTTTTGATTACTTCTAATTATTTTAGATTTTTTTGATTTCTGGTTGATGCGGATATTTATGTGCGTGTACAACAATACTGAAAAAAATCAAAAATAATCAAAAAAAATGTTTAAAATAATCAAAAGTGATCCGAACAACTTTTGTTTTGTTAATTTTTAATTTTTTTTTATTTTTTCTAATCGTAATCAATTAATAATTGCCTTTTTATTGATTACTAATTACTAATCAAATTTACCTGGTCTGTTTTAAATAAATACTTTATGAAATATTTTAAAAAATCCTTAAATAATTTTTAGCACAACCAAAGATAACATTTATTGAACAAATATAATCAAAAAATGTATAAAAAGATATTTGGGTTTTTTGTAACATTTCAGTTTTATTGTGAGGGTAAATGTTTAAAATAGAAAAATTTCAATATTTTTCGCTTTTTTATACCAACAATTTTTATTGATTTATTTTATTTTTCATGTATATAAATGACTAGAACATATAAATTTCAAGTGAGTTATAGTTTTGAAACGCACTTAATTTTAAATTCAAGCTAATTAGCTTTGAATCTGTCACACAGTTTTAATAGAGCCTGTATTTTAGCTTTCATTTCATGTACACAGTCTGCGGATAACTCTAACATTTAAATAACTAGTCTGTTTAGTTAAAAATAAATGATTTGTCAAATTATTTCAAATTGTATGTGTATGAGTATGTATTGAACTTATAGTAAGCCGAAAAGTTACTTGTCAAAACGCTTGCCAGTTTCATAAAAAAGCTCACCAAAAACCAACGCTTTAAGTGGTTTGTCCACTATTGAAATATAAAAAAATTGATCTCACGTAAATTTGCAATAAACAAACATTGCTAAACCGAATGTATAAGTATGTGTAACTGTTTATAAAAACACAATTCAAAACTTCAGCTTAACGAAATGTTAGTTGTATTAAGTAGCGCAGAATTTGCAGTGTTTGAAAGGAAGTTTGAAAATTGAATACTGACTTAGAAATTAATCTTAAATTCAAGTAACATAATAATTTAGTAAATCGAAACAAACATTTCTGTAAATCTGTTTAAAAACAATTTAAATTAAACTTGGTTTTTGAGTATGCAGCTTTGTAAGCAAAAAAATTTTAGCATAATAAGTTCTTAAGTTCGTGACACATTTTGCGGATTTTTGACAATTTTTTTTCCGACGAGCTCAAGTGTTTTCTTTCATATAAAAAGAAAATGGGTTAGTAAACTTGTATGGGGGAAGTCCCAAGAAAAAAAATTGCTTCTAAAAATTCTGTGAAAAAAATTAAAAAAAAATGTATAGTTCTTGTATTAAACATTGGCACATGTTTTTATATAGTCTTTGTTGAAATAGTTTTAATTAGGCCAAAATATATGAAAATCGCAGACAACGTCTGCGCCAATACTTATTTCCCGCGCTCTATGTTCTTAACTTGAAACTTCATGTAGCATGCATGCGCCTTGTATACATACAACTGATTTAAACTGGGTATTGTTGAGGTGAAAAAACAAAAGTCATTTGCATTCAAATATCAAATACACTTCTCCTTTGCATATGACATTAGGAACAAAATTTTTGAAAATAGTTATTAAATTCGGTCTCAACTGACATTGCTTGTTGTTAAATACATAAATAAGTGTACATTAGCAATAATAACTAGAACACAATTACCACCAGAGCAACAACAAACAATATGTAACAACTAATATAAGTAAACACAAAAAAAAATTATGTAATTCCAACATTCGCGTGTCTCAAAATAGGTGTTGGCGGCAACATTTAGAACGTCTGTGGCCCATAGCTTTTGGCTATCGCGCACAACCAGTCATCAACGCATTTCGACTGCTGTTCGACAGCTATGTTGGTGGTGGTGGCAGTTTACTACAAGTGCAAAACTGCCACGGCAGTGCAAAATCACATATGTATGGCTTTATATTTATATATGTAGGTGTGTATGAAACGTACATGCGCATGCGCATACGCTGTATTTTATAGCCGTACAACGAGTTCGATTTGGTGGTACAAAATTGCAATAGTTGCAAGTGCCGATATGAAACTGCATTCATTACCTCTCCACCTGGACGCATGGCTACACGGACAGACAGCAGAAAAACCGAAAAGAACGCAATGAGAACAGCGCACAGCAGAACACAGTGACTGACTGCTGTGTGCTACTGCGTCATTAAGAGGCGTGATAGGGGTAAAGCAAAGGGAAGTTTGGTAGTAGTAGCGGCAGCAATTTGTATACAGGAATGGAAAATAAAATAAATACAAAATATTTGCTGCATACTACACCTTGTAGTAGTAAGAAGGGAGGGAGTAGCGCGCTTGTGGACAGACAACCTGTTTCATGGGAACATTACCTTGTCGGGGCTGAGTAGGAGCTTAACTGCTTGGCTTCTTGGTTACTTGATTACTTGGTTGTGCGCCGCTTTGGGCTATTTGGTGCGACCAGTCGGTTTATATTGCAAACGTCAGTACGTCAGTACGTCGCTACGACAGTTGGTACGTCAGTCAATCAGTCAATGAGTCAGTGCCGGCGCTGCCATAGAGGTGTGTGCGTTGTGTGGTGTCGGTCAGTTTTTCAGTGTTTGCTGCCCACTTAGCTGGAGGATAGCCAACAGAACCACCTTCCTACTCTATAAGCCAAACTGTTTGTGTGCCCTGTTTGCTGTTTATGGCTTTGCGGTTTGCGCTTCAGCTCATAAGTAAATGGAACTTGTTAAATGAATGAAATAAAATGTTGTTATTTGCTTCACTTATTCTGAAGTTGATATTTTTATTTTATTCTCTTCTTCTTATGTTTGTTTGTTTTTTGTTGTTTTTATGTTATTTTTAGTTTGCTTAAGTATTGTTCATTTGAAGTGCGTATAGATAGACGTTTCTTCTTGCTTTCCATGCACTGACATGAAGCTTTCAGTTTGAAGGTCCCACTTTTCAACTTCTTTTACACATTCACTGATCGTTCGAGTTCATGTTTTATTGTATTTTTAAGTGAGCACGATCATTTTTATAATAAAGTCATAAATGTTTTATTTGTAGCTTTTGTATGTTAACCTTTTATTTGAACATTTTTGTTGTTGTAGTGTGTTGCCTATACCCATCGCACGCATGTGTTGTTTTTGTATTGCTATTTGCGCATTCATGGTTTACTACTCGTTTTGTAAGTTTAGCGCGTACCATTTAAAAGGTGATTTTGCATCCTTTCAAAATGTAGGCCCTTTAGAGCTTGTAAAGGAGCACAAACATATTGCGATTAAGATGATTATCTTCACTGGTTTCATGTTTTTCTTAATATACTATGTCAGCTTAAAAGGCCACCAGAATTCTCATAAAAAACTTTGTCTCAAGCCGTTCATGCAGTGGTGTAATCTTGATTAGTTAATTTTTTTTTTTTTTTAAATATGAGAGTTCAGTTGGTAACCTCAAGAGACTAGTGCGCCCATTGTTTACTTTTATACACCCGAAAAATTATACTTTCTTCCATTTCCATTAATTTCTTTTACTCTGCTCTTCCTCTGCTTCTCTCTCTTCATTCTACCTCTATCTCTTGATCTGCCTGTCATCTCGCCTTTTCCTTTCTTCCCACTCTGTTTTTTCCAGGCTTTTTCTCTCTGTCAGACTATATCACTGTCCATCTCGATTTTACAGCTATCCCACTATATAGGCTATTTCAGTTCAAAAGTACACCCAGGACCTTGTGTAGGGCGAAAATGTGACTCTCATGTTTGAATTAGAGAACTCGTCCTCGTAGGTTGCTGTTTTTCTCTTACAAAAGTGTGTGGCTTAGTTCTTTATACACAGTATAAAGCATAGATATAAGTGAGTTTAGGTGGCCTACGCCCATTTGTTTGATTAAAGTTTCAGCTCACCACGACACTGTCAATATTTCCTACTTTCGTCTGAAAGAAAGGTTCATCATATTTTTGAGCACGTCTTCCATGATGGAAGTGCTAAACTTCAAGCTTAGGAGTGAATATTATACGTCCATCCAGTTCGAGTTGTCGAAGGTCTCAATCTATAGTTTCAAGTTCAGTTACAATAAAATATTTGCGTGTTTTTTTGCAAGCAAAATAAAAGTAATCACTTTTGATTGCAAGCGCCATTAACCACTGCCTCTCAAATAATTACAATCATTATAATAGATATAATAGATAATTTAGTAGTTCTGTTCACTTTTTGATTATCAACTTAAATTTGAATGATTAACTTTTGATGCAAAAAAATCTAGGCAACCTACATTTATTTTACAATAAGTTTAATAGATCTAAAAGTCAGATTTACGTATTTACAGCTCTAAGATAACTTTTGTTGCTTGTTAGAAATATTTCAAAAATTTATAAAATGTAAACAGCTCCGTCCGAAAACATTCTGGCTACGGCCCTGATCATAACAGTACATTATAGAATTTTAAAGCCACTTTGAGACACATTATTTCGTGTGCTCAAATTACTAGAATATTACATTAATTGGACATCTTAATATCAGGTTACCCGGCACTTAATATTTTGGGTTTCTATGCGTACGTCCATAGCACAATTCAAGAAAAACGAGCAGCGTGGTTGCTAATGAAAGAAGGCGTCAACAAAGGGATGCGTGCTCTGACGTATTGATTTGAGGTATTCTTGTAAAAGTTGATGATTAACTTGAGCTGAAAATCAACACTTTTAGCTTATAGAGAGATATAAGTAAGCTAGAATCAGAAGTATAATTAAGTTCACTGCCTCTCTTTTATGCGCTAAAGAAATTTTTTATTTCTTACCAATTTTTTTGAATAGCTGATATTTCGTGTAGCTGCACTCTCTTTTCGTATTGGCTCAAGTAACTTGTATAATACATGGTTTCAGAACTCAATAATTTTCAGCTAGCTTTCTTTATAATCATTAACCGTCGTTGATAAGCTATCCATCCATTTAATGTTATCGTCGTACGAAATATTTTTTAATAAAAAAAACCAAAACTAGCACGTTTCTTTAAAAGAAATTGCAAATCCTCGACCATAGTAAGGGGCTACTTATGTAAACTCCCGTCACAGTGACTCTGATTTTATTCATCGCTGTATAAAACCAAATGAGTGCATATAGCAAGTCCTATTTACTGCCAGTCACTAAAGTGAGAGCACGATATTTACAAACACTGCTTTTTGCAGTTTACATAATGAGCACGTAATAGGCTTGCATGAGTCACAAGAGGCTTAAGGCTTTTGATTTCCTGAGGAGTTGTAGAAGAAGTGCAAGAGAAATAGGAAACAAAACTCACAACTGTAACAAAAACAAGCAAGTAATGAAGCCGATCGAGTGATTCCATTTGAATTTTGGTTTTGTTCTTCAAAATAATTTGTGTTTCGGTCATATTTCGTTGTTTCAATAAAATAATGAAACAATTTTTGCTCTTTTTTAATCGAACAGTACTATGTAGGAAGCTATTTTGGAAACTAAGAGCAAGAACTGTGGTTACGTTACATTGCTTTTGAATCATTTTTCTTCGGCAGGTAATAAGACGTAAGTACTGTCACGTCACACGTTCTAAGTTGTAGGTAGAGATCGTAATTTAATGTGAAATTAATGTCATAACAAAACTTTGTCATACCGGTATAGTATTAGGCTCCGATATGTGGCCTAGAAACTTTCTAGCTATGACTATTTTATCTGGTTAAATCACCTCTTATATATCTTTCTGAGAAGAGTGGAGTGGTTGTCTATTTTACTTGTGAAACTAAGCTTGAGGGGGAGTATAAATCATATTCTGTCAAGAGTTAATGGTCCGTCATGCCAGTTAGGAAAGGTGTAAATGGACAGACTGCAGTTCTTGAGGTAACTATTTTCAGGTGAACTAAGTAAGCGCTAGGCTGACGTTACTATCTTTAATGTCGAAAAATGCTTCTGACAATCCACATGTATTCTTCCTTCCATTTGATTTCTTAAATTAATGAAGTTTGCGATTATGCTTTCGGTTTTATTCCTTGAAAGCACTAACAAAAAATTTTAACACCGTCTAATACAAACAGCAAAACATTGAGGACAAGAGCTGTCGGCTTCTCAGCAGCAGCTACACTTCAAAGTCTCGTCACTGCAGCAGCAAAATTATTGACAAGAACAACAGCAGCGTACACACTTGGGAGTAGTCGTGTGGCATGCTACTGCAAAGCAATTTATGCTGTAGCCCCAACCAACAGTAAGGCAGTTACTTGAAATATGGGTTTTGATGTCATTGCCTTTTATAAATGAGAGAATTAAATATAGCAGCTAGCCGTGATGTTGTTTCATTGTTCCGGCATTTTTTGTTGCCTCACTCCATTCGGCATCACCTTCAACGGCTGTCTGATTCATAGCTGTCTCATCTAACTGAGTCACCCATGCAATGATTGACCACACGATGCCACTCAAGATACCAACACTTGACTCTCAATTGTTTTGCTGCTTCGCTGGCTGAAAGTTTCGCTGTCTGGTGTTTAGAGAGTTTTTGATTTCTCAAATGTTCGGCGTATTTGAACTTAGTAGTCGTAGTGTTGTTGCTGAGTCCAAGAGAGTGGGTGGTACTTGTGTTGTGAGCAACATCAAAGATTGCTCCTGTAAAAACCAAACATAACCTTAGGGCCAGCTTGTTTAAAGTCCGTTTAACGCTAATCGGCGGTTAAATGAACGATTAACGTCAAAAAAAGCCCGCTTAGCGTTAATCGGAAATGATGAAATTGACCCTTAACCTCTTACTAGAATTGTAGAATGTGAAAATTAGAGCTGTGCAGTGGTATCTTTGTTCAAACTTTTGCGTTAACTTTTAGTCAGACCTGTTAAATTTCATTAGTAATTAGTAATCAATTAATTAGACGGATTTTTAATTTGGTAATGATTATTTTAATTGTTTTTTATATTTTTGTAAGTTTAACGAGCTCAAGACCAGTTGATAATAATTCTTAGTTAATTATTATTATTTTTGATTAGAGGAAAAATTCAAAGACATTTTCAAGAAAAGGCAAGTATTAATTGATTACGATTAGAAAAAAAAAAGTTAGAAAAGGGCTGTCTTCGACTGTGCCGAAGACTTTATACCTTTCATACAGGCGGACAGACGGACATGGCTACATCGACGCAGCTCATCGCCCTGATCATTTCGGTATGCTTATTGGTGGGTCTATGTCTTCTTCTTGTCATATTTACACACATCGGACCAAAGTTATAATACCATTTCATGTTCATGAAAGGTATATAAAAAAAAAGGTTATCAAAACTAATGATTAATTTCCAATTAATTGAAAAATAAAAAATAATCAAAAAAATTGTTTTGATTACTTTTGATTTTTTTTCAGATTATTTTTGATTAAATCTGATTTTCTTCAGCATTTTTTATGTGTATATTTATGTTCTTCTACAACAATAATGAAAAAAAAAAAATGTTTGATTTTTTTAGTAATCGTAAAAAATCAACATTTTTTAACACTCTAAGTCTATTTAAGAAAGAGAGTTTAGAATTTGGTCATACCAAGCGGAATCTGTTCATGTTTTATTGGCCAACTGAAGCATTTGGGGGTGCTATTAAAGTTGAGAGTCCTTTGTCGAAATGAATTCGATACGTTCTGTTATTAAACCGGCTGGAGCAAGAACAAGTTGTTGGATTTAACTTTCGGATCCCCTCACCTTTCTAAGCTGCTCGCAAAAAAAACGCTTAAAGTTACCAATTATAGCTAATGTAAGGAAAGTTATAAGGCCATCTAGTTGCAATGCACTAAGTCGACGTTCACTTTAATCGACTATTTTTAATTAATATCGATGCTTTGGATCGATTTCATTAATGGTAAACATCGTATGCTAATAAAGAGATAATAAGCATTACACATTAATGAAATTAGTTTTCAAAAATTTATTATAAACAAAAATCGATTATCTTCTTTAAAACTCGGTTTATCGCTAAACAAAAAGAATCGATTATTGGGTAAGCGATTTTTTCTCTTCAAGGTCACATCCCTGCACCTGACTCATTTTGTGACAGCTGGTTGGACTCATTGATCCCTTTTCATCTGAACATCTAACTCCCTCCTCTTCTTTTCCCCCTTTATGAAGAACCTCTGCCTATGTACATACTTAATGGAGGTGTTTTGCAAAGCCTCACATAAACGCGGCCTAACTAGTGATAACTAAAATTAGACTACATAGCCGAAACTAAAAAAATCGAAATCAATAAATTGTTCACCAGCTTTTCTTGAAAACTCACGCTTTTAATGTAAACTAAACTGAGAAGGTTTCTTATTCACGAATTTTCCTGGCTGCAATGCCAAGTAATGTGTCCCGCACCAAATGCCGCCTTCGAACATTTGCACGTGCACTGGCGCTTCACTTGTTGCATTGTTTTATGAAATTCTAAACCCACATATATACATGCATAATCTCTTTAAAAATGCATCGTCGTTACTCATATTTAAAACTTTTTAATATTCATGATCCCACAGCACTGAAAGTTAGCGAAAAAAAGTCGACCGCAACACGTTGTTGAAATGGCACACGTACGACTATGCACCTTACATATATATTTATTGTATGTACCCTGCAGTCAATTTTACTAGTTGTATACCAGTCAAATACTAGTTTGCAAAACCGGCTCAACTAGTTCGAGTTTTGTAATTTTTTCATATTATTACATTTTGTTTAAATAAATTTTAAAATTTAAATATCAATCTCAGGTAAAATCAAATCCATACTTGTATAAATATCTTTCAGGGAAAGATTAATTTCGGAGTTCTTTGCAAATAACCATGCAGGTAACTCCCTTATGGGATTTTAGTGCAAGTTCTTAGTAACTAAAAAAAGTGCTGTTTTTGAACAACGTCTCATCGTATGTGTCTCTGCTGGCCATTTTCGTTGTTGCAGCTTTTAAACGATTTCGTCGGAGATTCACTGTTATTTTATTTATGAAAGCTGCATTTCACAATAACAATAAGTCTAGCCTGACAAATAACAGCGATTCAAAATTTCTTTTATGCATTTGTTGAATACTTTTTTTTCAGAAAAAGTTTACTTCAATTATTCCAAAAAGAAATGTTATTTACTTGCATAATTGCTTTGACAAATGATCGTTTCGTTTTCACTTTTCTTCGTGGTTTTATTTGAGCACTGCTTACTCGTTGTTGCATTGCTGCTGCGCCGTTATTGCTGTAGCGATGTCCCATGCACCTACGTACATGATCTGTAACCCAAATGTACTATTTGAAGCACGAAATTTTCAAAAGGATTATGATTTCACTATTATTTACAAGAAATTTATATATTTAATTTAAATAAATGAATATTTAAAAACTCAGAATATTAGTTGAACAGAAAATTAAAATGTAGAACAGCGTTGTTAACTGAACTATTGCTACCCGAATACTGAATTGTTTTCCTCCTCGCTCGTGTAAGTATTTTTCTATCGACAGTTCTGCAGGGTTGTTGCTACTTCTAGCGAATACGTTGCAGTCGCTCGAACTAATATGAATAAGCCCACGAAATTCTAGTCAATGAACTAGAATGTTTACAGACTAGTTTGGCAGTTGACTGCAGGGTATTTATATATACTGCATTGTTTTTGTTTTGTAAGTTTATTTAGCATTGTTCCTGTCGTGTTGTCGGCTTTGTTGAGCGACTTTGTCGCTTTTCAGATCGTGCGCAAGCGATTCAATACTTTTTCCGCCAACACGTTCTCTTGTTACCAATTTTTTTTTTTTACTCCATATTATACATATTCTTGAAATACTTATGTTGGAATTTTGTGTTTTTTGTTACCGCTGACAGTTGTTGGGCTTTGCGAATCAGTGCACCGATCTTGATGCGTTGTTCTGTTGGTCAGTTTCCGTACAAGCTCTGTTCGAGTCCTGCTCTGAATTACAAATTCCATACGTTCTCGTGTTTACTATTCGTCGCCTTTGTCTCGCTGAAAAGCTCAATGGGTGCCACATCAAGTTGTATTACTTTTGTTCTTTTTTTGTAACTGCTTCCGGTCACGTCCAGCGTTGACTTGATAGTTTAGAAAACCAACATAATTTTTATTTATTTAAAATAAAAGAAACGATTTAAAAAAGCCATGAATATTTATAGTTTTAGTTCCTATATCAATTCGCTAAATAGTCGTGCATCATTAAAATAAGCTAAATACTTATGTCTAGTCCACATACATATTTATGATTGGTTAAAGTTCAATGTTTCCCTTAAATAAAGGCAACCCAATAATAAAAGAACACGGCACGGCAGTGAGGAAGATCATTAAAAAAGATAGGTATGACAGTGACCGAGATCGTGTTAGTGACACAGCGACAGTGACTGGAACCGTGACAGTGTTAGGTACTATAACAGTTACTTTATGAGCGGCCTTGAATGGAACCGTGACCGATATAGTGACATAGTCAAATATTACCAGGACAAGCAATGGCTTCACAACAGTGGCAGTTGACGTACTCCTTATAGTGGCAGTAACAATGATCATAACTGTGATAGTGACAAGCTCATTCGCCAAGGCGCAAAACATCTAAGAATCCCTATAACACCTAGAAAGGTATGGATTTTGAAAGGATAGATGTGAAATAAAAAGAAGAAAAGTAAGAGAATATGATGAGGAAACCAACTATGAAGAATTCCAGTAGTCACAGTTACTGTCATGGTTACGACATCGGTAACACTGACTATGAAAGGGACAGTTACTCTGATAGTCTGATTCTCATAGTTAAATTCTCTGAGCCCGTATAAATTATCATAACAAATAAAGTTGAACGTAATTTCATTGGTGATCACTGAGGCAATTAGATCTTGCCCTATGCATGCCTTGAGCTGATATGGAACATGAAACCTGTTGAGTAAGACAACGCCCTCCCACTGTTAGTCCTACTCTCGGGTAGTTGTGACTTTGGAAAGAATGTAAGTATTTGTACTATGTATAACTACGGTGTGAAACCAAAATGGACTACATCTTTCCGGTACAAACGGTAGGAAGGCTTTCAAGTATAGTGGACTCGCTCAGAGAGTCGACATTATAGCGGAAACGTACGTATACTCGTACATTATGGGTTGTGGAATAAGAGCGAAAACGTTGCAACTCTGCCTTCCACGTTCAGATCAAAGAGCCTTCCAAATTTATCAGATGCATCGCAATGCAATAGGCATAGAAAGCCTTAACACCCACGCATATTACCAGAAATGGAGTAACAATCTTAGTGGATAGCCAGAGACTTTTCACCGATTCTGTTTAGTCATTATAAAGTTTAGTCTAAGAACCTAGTTAGTCGGCACATCATTCCTTTATTTTGTGTTGAAGAACGAAGAAGGTTTAATGATGAGTTGTATGATCATTATGAATCCAGCTTAATGAAATCCAAAGTTAACGTGGTAAGTGCGCTCTAATAAAGACACTGCCGAATTTTTTTTTTATGCCACCAAGCGAAGCAGAAAAAAGACTCAGTAAAGACCGATTTGAGATCGCTTGATATTTCCACTTGCTTCCAGCTATCAAAAAAAAAGAAGCGAGAATCACGCTTTGTTGGAAACCCGGACCACATTTATGATGAGCTTTTATATAGAGCAAATGCTACCGATATTCAACTCTCTCTCTATGGCGCGATATACAACAGGTATATCATCATAAACCTCCTAAGAGATTTTTTGCGCCAAGCTTCTCTTCCAATTTGTGGTGTGCCAATTTGAATTTTCCTTACAAATTGGTGGGACCTACAGTTTTTTGCCGACTCCGAACGGCATCTACAAAGGAGACGAATTTTTGCTGAGAAGCCTGTCATGGCAGAAATACACTCGGAGAGTTTGCCAAACCACTGCCGAAGGGCGACCCCGTTTTGAAAAACTTTTTTCAAATCACTTTTGATGTTACCTGTACCAGGGCTCGAACCATGGACCTTCGGTGTGGTAGGCCGGCAACTCTACCTTCACACCACGGCGGCCGCCGAAATGAAATCTCTGCCACTTGGTCTTATTTATTTAATTACCACCGTGAAAAGTGTAACGAGGTGTGATGTATGTAAATCAATTTATTTATGCGATTTGCGCATGCGCTGCATTCATTGTTTAAACGTAACAAACACCACAGCTTACGAAGACCAAAGGAGCCTTTGCCACATGGTCTAATTTCGCTCTGTTTATTTTGTATTTTAATTGTGTTTTTTCCTCAGCTTTTACGGCTAAGTATTTTGTCATTATTTGTTGTTATTTGCATGTCTGAATTGGTTGGAGTCGGCACGCCTTTGGCTTGCAAATTGTATCATTAACATTTAGCATTAAACTTTGAATGTGGCTTACAATCGGAAATTCGTGTACTTCTCGTTAGTTCGTTTAATTTCACAACATCACCCATTTCATTTAATTTAACTCTCAGTGACTCTTTGTTTCGTACTTTATGAGATCGTTTTTATGTCTTGAATTAATTGCATTTTAAATGCGTCCAAGTAAATGTTTGACTCTGCTGAAAACTCAACACGAATAATTTGTGTACTTAGTCATCAGCGGTAGTTACTGCTTTATTACAGAGAAGTCAATAGGAAAGAAGAGAAACAGAGGAAAGCCAGTGTTTTCCCATGCTTTCTTGGACCTTAACCAGTAACAATTCGTTATCCCAGCTTATCAAGCGTCGCATAGTTATTGGTTACTTTTAAAGAAATATTTTATTTTCATTTGTACCAACGGAAATAGCTCTTTCCCCGGTAATACTACTTAAACCTACTAGAGTTGACCCACTGGTTGAAGTCGTGGAACCGAGAAATGCTTTATGCACTAATCGGCTAAGCTCCGGTTACTAGATGCTTTGGTAACGGGACTCTCCGAGTGTGGGACTGCCTTCTTCTTTCTAGGGGCTACCCACTAAAACGCAACCTCACACAGCTCATGCATTGTTATATAACTGGGACCGCCTTTAAAATTTCTTCAGGTAAAAAAGAGATAACCTGATCTATCTGGCTACCAATAGACTAGACAACTTTAAGGCATCTTATGTGTGATATCAACGTCCCTACGTACGTCAAAACAGCAATTCAGAGGGTCCCTAGGTACTTATGGATTTCACGACACCCGATCAGATCTCCGCGTCTTAGAATAGTACAGAATCTCAATCACACATGAATGTGGTGCCCCTATGTTTCCCCTATGTGCTCTGAGAAGGTGAGCTTGCTGACTAGGCACACCGCGACGGCCCATATTCCATCAAGCTGCATATTACGTTTCTATCTATTGAACCTCACAAGTCATGTTGATGAGTCCGTCTCTTCTTGAGGATCTACATCTCCATCTTTAATCCTACGTGGTGTATTCCTAGCCGATGCGGTGAATTGTAATCTCAGTAGATTACTGCTATTCTTTCTCCAGTTGTTCATTTTCGTCCTTCATTCTGTTGTTAGTTTCGATATTCACTTTATCTCCGCTTCAAGTCGGTAACTCCGCTATCTTATGGAAGTCTGTATTCAGAACCAGAATGCAGCACTCGTAAGAAATTATGTCCAATAAGCCCTCCTTACCAACTTAATGTTAACTAGCGTCGAACGTACTTAAAGACCTGCTAACTCCATAGCGGGACCAAGACGATGGCGATTGCGATATTATCCTATCAGCTATTTCCGTAAGGTGTCGCTCTTGGGGTTTCATCGTCGTTTTTTTAGTTTCGGTCTTCAAAATCATATTCTAGGCAATCTTGAGGATACTTAGTTAAAAGTGTAAGGGCGGTATCCACGCGCACTCCGACCGAAATGCGAGTAGGCCACAGCTTATTCCCGCTATCTTGTTTGATCGTTGTAACTATACGTTTTGGGTGACCCTGAGTATTTCATTTCTACAGTAATACACATCTTCATCTGGGAGGCATTAATCTACTTTTTTATCTTCAACCGCCCATAAGGCAATCTTCCATCCATAAAGCTCAACTGGGGGGGCGAAGCTCCCGGTATTCTTTAAAAGTATTTGGAGTTACTGCGTTGAAGAACGGTTATAGGTCAAGTGAGAGTAATATGATCTTATGCTTGTTAACTTCGCTAGTAATCTTACCTTTAAAGATGTGTATTATCGCGTATGACACGTTAGCGGTCATCCACATGCTACATTCGATTAAACGCTGACATGATGCTTGCGGCCGTTGTTTCATTTGAGAAAGAAGCAAACCTTCAACCATCTATGGACCTCATAACCAAATGCCTACCTTTCCTATAACCTTGTCTTTGGCATTTTCGCTCTACAGCATAGCTTCTTTTTTCTCGTTGAATAACACAGCGATAGTTAAATGAAGTGTAGCCCGGGAAAAATAATGAAATAAATCCAAAAATTGTTATTTAAGAGCCACCCTAATATGCATGTTTGTTTGTATATAAATATTTTACTGCGCTCAAACATTTGTTCAATCGAAAGAAAAAATTTAAATCAAACCATTTATGTTGTTTATAAATCAATGTGCTTGCCGAGTCTTGTAGCCCTCACTCAAATTCTCTCTCTCTAAAATCTAATTAAAATTTTGTTACTTTGAAAATCGTAAAATTTGTGTGGGTTGAATGGGCTTGTCATCACATTTTTATGACGCCATCATTAAAACTCTTACAAAATTAGGTATGTACATAGCTGAGTGAACCATGATTTTGTATTTTCTATGTCGCTACACATGTTATTCGTAACAAAAACTTGGTATCTCTTTAGGTGCACTAGTTATAATCGAAAAAAAAAACAAAAACAAGAACAAAATGTATGGCGTAAATACAAAACGTTTTGAATGCAATCGAAATATTTATGCGATGAACAAATGATTTAACGAGTGAATGGGTCATGAAATGCAAATTCCCAAAGTTGTAAATGTAAATTAAACCAAGATAAAAATCTAATTCTTCTTTGTTTGCGTTTTGTTAGTTAAACGATTTTGAATTAATGTTTGGTCAAGTTTTTGTGTTTGAAATTTTATAATTTTCAGATAATTAAAACGCGAATGGCATCGATAAATGCAAGAATGTATTGAGACCTTTTAAATTAGTTGAGTCTGCTTTTTCGGTTCTAAACGGATTTTTAATGTTAGAATATTGTTCACCTTCGATTAGAATCAATTAATTGTTAATGGGTAATACCAACTGAAGATGAAAGGCCTAATAAAAACTCAAACAGTTTTGTGTTTTCAAGTTTTTTTTCAAATTTTCAATACCAGAAAGACTCCATATGGCCCGTTACTAGGAATAAAGTGTTGTCAATATAGTTTCAAAATATTGTAGAGAACATTTTTGCGGAAATTTTCACTAGGGGTAGAATATTTGCACAAAGAAAGTGAAAGACTGCAAAGAAAAAAAATTAGCAATCCCTTCGTTAGTGATTAGCCACAAGATTTTTTGCAGGATAGCTTGTTGTTTTAATATCCCTGCAAAAATTCTCACATGTCACAAAGACGCATGCCACGAATGCCAGTTTTGATCTCTTTGCATGGGTTGAGGTGATCCCTTTTGTTTGAGCATGTTCCAGGGATAAATATTTTAAACAAGAACAACTATAAACATGTTTTTTATAACTACTTCGTAGATAATACTAATAATATTTACATAGACTGGCCATCTCATAAGCTTCAGATACCGATGCAAATAGTTTTATTCTTTAATATACATATGTAAATCTTAACAGTATACTCATGTTTTTTAATCTGTAATGTAATATTTTTCCTTCATTGTTGTTGTACTATAAAAGATGAAAAATCTTATTGTACTAATATTCTGTTCAATAAATGAAATCAAATCAAGAGACTAACTGGTCTCTTTTATGCCTAACGGGGTAGTGTCGGACATATCCCCTTTGTTCTCATACGGTTACGATCGGACAAGTTTTTTGAAAATGCGCGTGGCACCGCCCACTTTTGAATAAGTCAAATTTAGAAATAAGATTAATCATAAATCAAAAACCGTTCAAGATATCGAAACGAAATTTAGCACGCAGATTTCCATGAGCACAAGCAATGTTCGAGGAAAACTGGGCGAAATCGGTTAAGGTTCACGCCTACTTTTATATGAAAGATTTTGAAGAGGATCGTAGATATATTAAATAGGCAATAACTTTATCATTTATATTTCATTTTTAAAGTTTCCGTAAAATCAGAAATCCAAAAACTTAAAATTTTCGAAAATGGGCGTGGTCCCATTTATAGTGGATTATTCCACAAAACTTTTTATGCCATAACTCTGCTAAAAATTGATTTGTCGAAACAAAATTTTGTGATAATGTTCTATATATAAAGGTAACTGTTTGTTGTAAAAGTGAGCGAAATCGGTTAATTTTTTTGGTAAAATTTAAAAAGTGATATTTCTACAACCAAGCAAGTTATATCAATCAGATTTTGCACACATAATAAGCTTTTTAAGAAAAACTCGACCGCAAAAAAATGTTGTAAATTTTAAAGAAGTAGGCGTGGCGCCGCCCACTTTTCAGCATAAAATTTCTTCAAAGGCAATCGCTTATAATTCAATCTTGATATTTCAATGAAAATTGGTCAGCTGCTTCTTAGTAGTATGTTTTATACTCCTGCCAAAAATTAGCCAAATCGGAAAACACAAGCAAAATATTCGGGCACGTAGTTAATAGCCCACTTTTTTGATTTTCATACCTTTCATAAACATTAAATGTATGTAAGTATGAGAACAAGAAGAGAAAAGTTAACTAAAATGATCAGTGCGATGAGCGGAGCGGATTTAGCCATGCCCGTCTCTCCGTCCGTCTGTCTGTCCGTCTGTCTATTTGAACGAAAACTAGTCTCTCAGTTTTACAAAAGAATGCTAAAATTCGTTGTTTGCTTTCGCCATTTCATAATATACTAGCAAACCCGGTGGACGTTGTTTTCACGTTTTGATACATAGAACACATCTATATATAAAATGTCATTAACTTGAACTAAATAAACTCCTAACTATACCGAACTGCAGCTTTATTAGCCTGGGGGCTTTTTCAAAAGCCATATACAGACTGTGTCGTGCCCATCGAACTCCTGAACCTATAGTGAAAGTTCAAGAGCACAACAAAACACAAAAAACATGGCACCGCCCATTTTTGAAAAATTATGTACATATTCACTAAGTGACGCATATATTCAAATTTCAATAACTTAGACCGAAAAAGTTCGGATTTATGACGAATTGAAACTTTATATAGCCTGGGGGCGTGGCTCCGCCTATTTTTCCAAAACTATATATTGCCTATGCTGTACCCAGTGAACCCAAGTATATATTGTGAAAATTTCATAAAGATCGGTTGAGTTCTTTGGCGCCTATAAAAGACACATGAACATTAAATATTTGTACGTATACTCAAATGATTAGGAAGATGAGCTGAGTCGATGTAGCCATGTGCGTCTCTCGATACGTCTGTCTGTCTGTCCGTCTGTCTATTTGAGCGCAAATACGAACTGAAAGTATTAAAATAGACCTCCGTAAATTGGGATGCCATAATAGATCACTACTAGGTATATAATGTTCGGTTCTACCCGAACTTAGACTTCCTTACTTGCTTTTGTTTATTTAAACTCGCGCTAAATAATTTTAATTCTGAATGGTCTTAACAAAGAAAAATCTGATCTGTGATCTCAAACAGATATTGAGATTTTATTATGTATCCAGAGATTTCCCTTTCTGCTCTGAGTATTAAGAATATTTTTTTAAATTGAATGTGAGCGCCTGGAGCTGTTGAGGGTACAAAGTATGAATGGTCAGCATTGCTCTGTCTTTATGCACATGTGCACATACCCCGTCAACTCAAACTAAGCATAAACCCCGAAATGACAGAATTGGTACTTTCTCCGACAGGGGTCTCATGATATTAAGGAAACGTCAAGCTTTGTTTTATCGAACACTGCCATAAGACATCTACAATCCGATTTGTTCTGCTGAATTTTAATGACTGCTTTATCAGAACAAAAACAGGCCGGCTCTGTCCTGTGGCAGCCCTAGATAATGTCTACAAGATATTCTTTAATATTACGAAGTATTTGAAACACGCACTGAGCTTTAATATTTCAGTTTTCACGGACGGAAATTTAATTCGAAAAAAAGGTGCCACCCTAATATACACATATGTACATATATGAAGATTCATTGTTGAAAGTCTTTCAACAGCAACCATACCCATTGTAACTTTCATGCTATCAATAAAAAATGATTAATGAGCTGATATACGATCCATCCGTTTTAAAGTCGCCCAAATTTGTGTTCTCTCATGGCAAATGTTGACAACTCGCTGGTTGATGTTAATATAAATAGCTCTTTCATGAGGTGTTAAAATTTGAACAAAAATTGATAAATTGATAGAAACAACTTGACATGAACACGAAAAAAAATAATTTGGTGAACTAGTAATTATCCATGTGTAAGAAATTTTTCAATAGTGAAAGTAAGTCTTTCTTCTTCTTTTTTCTTTAAATGGTCATCTAACCGCCTGGGCGATTTTGACCGTCCAACATAGCTCGCCAGTCGTTTCTTCGTTGCGCCAACTGGCGCCAATTGGAAACACCGCGGGATCGCAAATCGGTCTCCACTTGGTCCTTCCATCGGAGTAGTGGTCTCCCTCTTCCTCTGCTTCCACCGGCGGGTGCCGATAAGAATACCTTCTGGGCTGGAGCATCTTCGCTCATTCGCACTACGTGACCTAGCCAGCGAAGCCGCTGTGTTTTAATTCGCTGAACTATGTCGTCGTCTGCATAAAGTTCATACCTCATCATTAAATCTTCTTCGGTACTCGCCGTCGCCAACGCGTAGAGGTCCACAAATCTTTCGAAGAACCTTTCTCTCGAATACTCCCAAAGCCGCCTCATCAGATGTCGTTAGTGTCCAGGCCTCTGCACCATATAGCAGGACGGGTGCGATGAGTGACTTGTAGAGTGTTATTTTCGTTCGTCGAGAGAGGACTTTACTTTTCAATTGCCTACTCAGTCCGCAGTAGCATTTGTTTGCAAGAGTAATTCTTCGTCGGATTTCTAGGCTAACATTATTGTTGGTGTTAATGCTGGTTCCCAGGTAAACGAAGTCCTTTACTATTTCAAAATTATTGCTGCCAACAGTGGCTTGGTTGCCAAGGCGCGAATGCGCTGACTCTTTGCATGATGACAGAAGGTACTTCGTTTTGCCCTCGTTCCCCACCAATCCCATTTTCTCCGCTTCTTTTTCTAATTTGGAGTAAGCAGAAGTTAAGGCGCAGTTGTTAAGGCCAATGATATCAATATCGTCAGCATATGCCAACAGTTGCACGCTTTTATAAAATATTGTTCCAGCGCGGTTAAGTTCTGCAGCTTGTATTATTTTCTCCAGCATTAAATTAAAGAAATGGCACGATACGGGGTCACCCTGTCTGAAACCTCGTTTAGTTTCGAACGGCTCGGAGAGGTACTTCCCAATTCTGACCGAGCTGGCGGTGTTGCTCCAGGTCATTTTGCATAGCCGTATAAGTTTTGCGGGGAAACCAAAATCAGACATAGCGGCATACTCGTATAGGCAGCTCTTTTTCGTGCTATCGAAAGCGGCTTTAAAATCAGCAAAGAGATGATGTGTGTCGATTCTCTTTTCACGGGTTTTTTCCAAGATTTGGCGTATTGTAAAAATTTGGTCGATGGTAGATTTACCAGGTCTGAAGCCACACTGATAAGGTCCAATCAGTCTGTTCACATCAGGCTTCAGTCTTTCGCACAATACGCTTGATAGGACCTTATATGCGATATTCAAAAGGCTGATTCCGCGATAGTTGGCGCAGTTTGCAGGATCGCCCTTCTTGTGGATTGGGCAGAGAACACTTAGATTCCAATCTTCAGGCATGCATTCATCCGACCATATTCTGCATAGAAGCTGATGCATGCGCCTTACCAGCTCCTCGCCTCCGTGTTTGAATAGCTCAGCAGGCAAACCATCAGCGCCAGCTGCTTTATTGTTTTTCAATCGGGATATTGCTATTCGCACCTCATTATAGTCGGGTTGTGAAACGTCAATTCCATCATCTTCGATTGTGGGCTCGGGTTCGGCATCTTCTCTGGTTTCTTGCTCAGTTTCTCCATTTAAAACGGATGGGGCCGTGTGCAGAAGTCCACGCAAGTGGGGAAAGTTTCTGATCGCCATTCATTTGGGAATGGCCAGAGCGATTCTTTTGCATGCGGTTCAAGCAGCTCACTACTTCCGGGCTTTGCGCCCAAGTATTCTCTGGGTAACCACCGAACACCCGTTTGGTGGTGAGCTAAACGTGAAAAGGCGACAACCTGGTAAGGCCACTCCGACATAATCGGTTTAAGGGCTTGCTGGGCGGGTTCAAACAGCAGCGTCTGATAACCATGTGGTGCGGCTGCAAGTGGGCGTCTGTCTTGGATCAAGCGGCTCGCTATACAAACGTGTAATGGAATTCAACTTCACGTGAAACGGGTTGTGCGTTGGGTTTGGGACCCACCACATAAAACAACGTTCCAATGAAATTCAACAACAAAGCCTCGGATATGAGAACCCCTTTTTTAGATGACAACACCCGCAAACGAAATAAGGATTATGAGATAAGGGCATGTACCTGGAATGTCGGGTCCCTTAATGGGGAAGGTGCCGCTGCCCGGCTGGTTGAGGTCCTGAGGAAAGCAAAAGCTGACATCACCGCCATACAAGAGATGCGATGGACGGGGCGAGGAAATACGATCAGAACACCTTGTAACATCTACTGGAGTGGGCATGAAGACAAGCGCGGATTCGGCGTGGGATTTGTGGTGGGAGAGAGACTCCGTCACCGAGTACTGTCGTTCACACCCGTGAACGAGCGTCTCGCTACAATCCGCATAAAAGTACGATTTTTCACCATATCGTTTATCTGCGCTCATGCACCCACGGAAGAGAAGGACGACGTGGAAAAGGATGCATTCTACGAGCGCCTGGAAGAAGCATACGAGCGCTGCCCCCGTCATGATATCAAAGTCGTGCTTGGCGACTTTAACGCCAGGGTGGTTAAGGAGGGTGTATTCGGCCCCACTGTCGGGAAGTTCAGTCTCCACGATCAGACTTCGCCAAATGGGTTCAGGCTGATCGACTTCGCCGGTGCCCGAAACATGGTCATATCCAGCACTAGGTTTATGCACAAGAAGATCCATCAAGCTACATGGCTGTCCCCCGATCAAAAAACACGCAACCAGATCGACCACGTTGTGATAGACGGTCGGCATGCTTCCAGCGTTTTAGATGTTCGCACAATACGAGGACCTAACATCGACTCTGATCACTACCTAGTAGCAGCCAAGATTCGTACCCGCCTCTGTACGACAAAACAGGTGCAACAAAAAACGCAGATCGCCTCTCACACCTGCTCTCCGAGAGCATAATTCAACCTAGTGGAATGCATGAGCAGTGGGATCATATCTCAGGAGCACTCCGTACCGCAGCCGAAGAAGTAATTGGATTCCGGCGAACGCGAAGAAACAACTGGTATGATGATGAAGAGTGCCGCGCTGCAACGAAAAGAAAGGACGAAGCCTACAAGGCAACGCTGAGATCGAATGCAACGAGGATTGTGTGTGAACACTACCGCGAGTTGAAGAGGGAAGCAAGGCGGCTTTTCCGGGCGAAAAAAAGAGAGGCAGAAAAGCGTGAAATAAAGGAGCTTGAGATGCTGGCCAACGGGAATAATGCCCGAAAATTCTATCAAAAAATTCGGCGAATGACAGAAGGTTTTAAACCCGGGGCAAACTCCTGTAAGAATGAGAACGGCGATCTGGTGGCCGATGTTCAGAGAGCACTCAGAATATGGAGGGATCACTTCTCTGTACTTTTAAATGGAGTAGTGAAAGTAAGTGGTAAGCTTAATTTGGCGTTTACTCACAATCGTATCGCGAACATCATTCCCCTCAATATCTTCAAATGAGGAGAGAGTTATCTCCATTACACTGCACATAGCGCAGGTCGCCATTATTGTTTCTAAGGGGAGTAAATTTAGGCAAATCCTATACCTTTCCATCTTTCCATCGAGATATTACTATCGTTAGAATTGCCTGTGGGCTTGGGTTCAGCATCATTTGAAAGGTCATAAATTTTTTAGTATGTTGGGATTTCCTTCTCCCTTTAATTTTCTGCTTTTACACCTTTAACTGTCTCGGGAAAATGTAACCAAGCTTTACATGAGATTGACAGCTTTTCTCATTCCTTCTTATTTAATTTCTTCACCTTCTTACTAGTTTCTTAAATGTCACATCTTTTCCCTAGAGCTTTGATTGAAGGCTAACTTATGTTCAGAGTTCCAAAGCCACTTGTATTTCAGCTTGTAAATAACTACAAACAGTAAGAAAGCTCACTTCCACCTAGCTAACTTTAAATTAAGCGGACTGCAGAAAAGACCTGTCGCTGAGTTTGTCATACAGCCATTTTAGAACCAAATGACAACCAACGCCAGCGCTGTTGCCATAATCGCATTCACCATCATCCACAACAAAGTGCGGGCAGTGTATGCAAAGCAAGACAATTCGCTAAATTTTGCTGCCAAAGCGCCTCCCAATCGAGCAATGATGATCGCTGTGCCTCTTTTCATTTATTACTTCTCTTTGACTGCTGATCATAATGCGTGCTGCGTCGACCGCATCTGCATGCTTTGCTGACAACGAATTGCACACGAAGATTATGCACAGCTAAAGCAATTAAATTTCAACAACGTCGCACAGCTGGATGTCAGGAAACTCTCATTTAAGTCCAGTCAAACTGGCGGCTAACTAACAGCACGCAGCACGGTATCGAGGAGGCGCAGACGTAAGCACTGCTTGGTGATATGAAGGAGGCAAATTGACTCGATGGAATGTTTATCTATTTGTCTACCTTGCAAGGCGTGCGAAAAGCAAGAAATATGGAATGCGAATTTCGAAAGTGATCTACGTAGCGAATCTAAAGTAAATGGGATTTGAACGGATTTGTAAAATTACTATGGAATACCAGAAAGAGAAGAGCTTAGAAGTTATCTGTTATGTAGATCGTGTTCATAATATTTGTAAGATATATACTACTAGGTATGCCGATACCGAGATGCCGTGCATTTTTGGTCCCGAAAATTGCGGTTCTTCTTGCCTACATTTAAGGGGTTTTGAAAAATATTACTTAGGCATAAATATGAGTGAGTTTTTTATAAATCATATCTAATTTTTTTAATACTTTGCCGCTCTTATTAAAAAAAATTTTGCTCACAAAAGTTGCCCTTATAATAATTTAAACAATATATTTGTAAAAAAGGTGATAGAACATATTTAGTTGTAAGTACCTGGGCAACCAAGCATTTTTCGAGGTTGCCGTATAGATAGTTTGTTACAGATACTTCTCAGAAGAGTATATTACAAGGGGCAGCACTTAAGTAGGAGAGCTTAAAATGTAGCATAGTGCCTAGCTACAAAGTTCAACCAAATGGGCTAGTCATTTTCGTGATAATACCGAATAGGAAAAATTCTAACTAAATTGGAATAAGTGGCAATCCTAAGTGGTAATCCTACCTAGAAATAGTTTGTTGAAATTCTCAGTTAAATACTTTTTATTTGGTACCCATACTAGCATATTTCATTTTAAAAATATTTCACAAAGGTGGCAACCCTGTTAAAACATCTTAAGGTGCAGCTCTTAAGTAGAAAAGCTGGAAATGTAGCACATTACCATATTCACAAGTTCAACCAAATGTGTGAATTCGTTTTCGAGATAATACCGGATATGCAAAGTTGTAAATCAAAAATGTTTAAGTGGCAACCCTAAAAGGTAACCCTACTTATAAATATTTTGGTTGAAATTCTAAGTAAAATACCTTTGTTAGGCATATTTGATTTTAAAAATTTCATAGAGACGGTAACCCTGTAAACACATTATAAATGACAGAAAGTAAATAGATAACTAAAACTGTAACATGTCGTTTATATTCAAAAGTTCATTAAAATGGTTTAAGACGTTTTCGAGATAATAGAGAATGTGCAAAACAATTATATTAGGATTAGGTAGCAACCCAACAAGAAGTTTTTTTTTTTAAATACGATGCAAGGCAAAATTACACCAGGTGATATCACGGTGAATTTGTTGCTGTATACAGAAACATACTTCATGTGTTTTGTTTTTCCATTGTTGGCTTCTCCTGTCAGATTGCATAGAATTTTTTTATTTTCACAGAAGAAGCCACTGCGCATATGTTCTTATGAGATCACCTGTAAGTGAGTTCGCCTTCATACGACGTAAAATACTGCTCGAATTTAATTTGATTTTTTAGCATATTTGACACTTTTTATTTCTGACTGGAGTACGTCAATGTGCTAAAGTGAAAATGTTGGAAAATCAATTCCAAAACTTTATCAAATAACTTTCTTATGAAATAAAAATAATATTAAAAAGGCAATTATTTGTTATTTATTTTAAAGTAAGATAGTTGCGTCAACAATTTCAACTCTTTTTCTAGCCTAGCTGTCGGGACTGTAAAACAGAAAAACTCCATCGCTTCATACTAAACATGTAGCGTAAGTTGTGCCTGACCACTCTGCATATTTTTGATTTCTTGCATTTCTTTTAACTTCGCAGGCTTTATACACTTTCTTACTCGTCAGTATTCATCTCTAAGTACCAAGTTCCTGCAAGAAAATTCCTGTAATTGAGCGCCGAGACGCATGTTCCGTTCATATTTCAGAGACGATGACAACGACGCTGCCAGCAAGTACGACAAGTGCAACGTTGCATTTGCTGCCATTCGTTGACGTCGTCGTGCCAACATAACGCGCCACAAGTGGTTTGCATCAATCGGCAATTAAATTAGTTACGATAACGATCGTGTCATGTGCACTGATGGCTGCATGCTGGTCGAACTCTCCTCATCTCAGCACACCTGCTCGCCACTGCTGCTGAATCTCTCCAACTTAAACTCGATACTTGCGCTATTTTGCAAAATTTTGCTATGCCAACACACAAGTTATTACTTATTATGCGAGCAACTGATGCAATCGTGTTCTCTACGTCAATAAAGGCCCGTCTTCTTGTCGTCTTCCTCTTCTCTCACTAATTCGTGAGTGATTTTTTGAAAGCGTAATAAATCAAGCAAGTTGTCTGTTGTTTACTTGCATAAGTTTAGTTTATTGGTGTTGTTGTTGATATTGTTTGTTTGACACTTTTGCTGTTGTCGTTGATACATTTGACGTTTCATTAGTTCCTAGTTTTTTTGCGTCGGGCTTTAGATCTTTAGTGGTGTATCTAAGGCTGTCGGTGTAGGTCATTTGGTCAGTTTTGTCAATTTGACGTTGTAAAATTCACGATTATTTTGAAGAGAAGATTTACTGAAATTTTCTATGCTGAGAGATAGAAACTAAGTACAGTTATATTACCGTAGCCTTTCTTAATACAAAGAGAAGTAGGCCTGGCAATATTGCGTTATTTACATTTATTTGCTCATTTTTCTGTGCACGTACTAAACGCTCCCCGATGGTTTTGTGGAACAATGTCGAAATAGCAGTCCTTTTGCAGGTATCAGTACGGTATGCACTGCTAGTTACTAACTAGACTGTCATATGAACGATTTGCAATGCCTACGTCGAACCTCCAGGTCATCCCAACCCACCACCTTTCCATCCATAAAGAATTTGAATTTTGTCTCTCGTCGAAAACTTTATTACGTTGCCTAAAATAACGTTGGGTTGAAAGGCATGCGCCCAACTTTAGAGTAATGTTTCAGAATAACATCTAGGCCACACGTGAGTCCATTCTAATGATCTGTGTAGTCTCAGTTCGATTTGTGTGCAAGATGCCATGCCTCATCGAGTCATTTCTTTTTTTACTTTTTGGGCTCGAATTATTTTCTGCAGAATTGAGCTGAACAAATTGCATGAAAATCTGCCGTCTTGCCTGAAACCTAGTTTGGTCTCGAAAGGTTCAGAGAAGTCTTTTCTCGTTATTGCGGAACTGCAAGTCTTGCTTTAAATACAACTTTTTTTATTTTTTAAGTTTATCAAAATACTTGGCCCTAAACCAGTTCCGTCTTGTAGCTTTATTAAATATTAATGACGCCTTCAACACAGATGTTAGTCTCTAAAGGCGCTATGTCATAGGCATTCTTTAAAAGTTTCAAAGTACCAGTGTGGTACTCTGCATCCACCTTGTAGCAAGCTAAAGAGTCTGGCAGATACCAGCAATATCTTCAATTGTCCAATGAATCATTTGGTTCAACACTGTTGTAACTGCACTGTTCACAACAGAAAAAAATGTATGTTGGAAAAATTGTCTTTTTAGGCCTTTATGCGTGCAAAAGATCTATAAGTAAAAGGTGCGCCAAAGCTGAAAATATATTCTAAGGAAGGATTTATGTTACGATTGGCATACCCTCCCTTTTATTTAGGGGGTTCTTGTCTATTGGCGAGCTTTAGTAAATTGAAAAGGGTCCCATACGATGGACTTCGCAACAATGCATTTAAAAGGAGGGATATCCGATGGACACTAGTACATATTAGAAATGTTTGTCAGGTTATGCGGTTCGGTTTACCCATTTTTGCTTGCTTGTAGTCAGGGCACATACAAGCCTAAGTAACCCTAAAAAGTATAAGAATCATGCAAATGTATAAGTCTGACCCTTATATAAATCAACCACAATCAACAGCCCATTTACAAGTGAAATATAGGCTAGTTTCGGTAAAACTGAAATACATAGCTACCAGCCAGAAGTTTGTTCGACTATATTTAAAATATTATCTAGCACCAGGATCCATGTTAGGCAATGACTTTGTACCCATAGCATGTAACAGAAACTTTATAAGAGCCAGCCTACTCGCTGCTTCGAGATCTGTTAATCCTTGATTAATAATTGAAGCGAAGTTTATAAGTATTCTAACGAGACACTGCCTTATGGCATGCTCGCAGGATGGGATGGGCAGAAAATGCAAAGTGCAGGCGGAGACTGTCGAACACATTATGTTAAAATATCCGGGCAAGTAGATAATACCCCACTGCAAAAGCGAAGTTGTATATCTTTTTTGATTTTCATACCTTTCATGAACATGAAAGGTTTTTAAGTATGAGAAGAAAAAGAGATGGTCTCATCAAAAAGTATACTGAAATGATCAGGAGGATGAGCAGAGTCGATGTAGCCATGTGCTCTACAACAATTCTGAAAAAAATCAAAAATAATCAAAAATATACAAAAGTAATCAAAGCAACTTTTTTTCATTATTTTTGATCTTTTAAATAATGGTAAAAAATTATGATTTTTTTTGATTATTTTTTTAATTAATTGGAAAACTTTCATTAAAAATTTAAAGTAATTGGTAGTCAATCATTAAATGGATTCTCAAGAAAATAATTAATCAAACCGGTAATCATTACGATTACTAATCATTATTTAACTGGTCTGAAATAAACAGAGGAGGTAAACGTTTTTCTGGTAACACTACAGACGCAATGCGGCTATATGCGGCTGCGTTAGCCAACCAGCACAACCTCACCTAACCTATACTTAACTATATCTTCCTTTAGTGCTAACTTTTTACATCTATTGACACTGACGAGTTGTAATTTAAAGGCACGTGATACAAGAACCAGTGCCCTGTAAGTGCACCCATCCTTGTTTTTCACGGATAAAAACCATTTTATTAGTCTTGGAGACTTTGTAACCACGGGCCGAGCAACTTTTGCTTAATAGATAATTTTCAGCCTTTTCCTGCTTTCAACTCTCCCAATCAGATTCGCATTTATACCATATACTCTTCAAGTGACGTTTTCTACGTGGCCAGCACATCAACCCTTTCGTTTGCATATTTTAAGCGCACTCTAACGAACTCATTACAGGGTGGCTGATGAATTTTGCTACATTAAGAAACTCAAATAATTTTTTTTTCAGTGTATGGAATTCATTTTTCTTTTATTCATGTTAAAGCTCATTAAATTTTATTAAATATAGCTTAATTAGTTTTAAAAATAATGGAATTTAAATGCCCCCCCTGCTCGTCGATGCATGTGCGGCATCTTACCAAAAAGTTGTTCATTATTGCTTGGAGAGTTGAGACAGGAATAGCCGCAATTGTTTCTCGAATGGATTGCCTTAGTTCATTCAAATTTGTTGGTTTTGCTTTGAAGACTTCCTGTTTGCAATAACCCCACAAGAAAAAGTCAGGTGCAGTAAGGTCAGGCGACCTGGGTGGCCAACGGAATGTGGAGTTTCTGGATATCAGCTTATTGGGAAATTTTCGTCGCAATTCTGTCATAACAGGTTGGGCTATATGAGGAGCTGCACCATCTTGCTGAAACCACACAGAGTTGAAAGAAATTCTCATTCGGCGTAATTCTGGATAGAAAAACTCTCTCAACATGCTCAAGTAACGGTCTCCAGTAACCGTAACGGTGTGACCGTTTTCTTCGAAGAAGTAGGGCCCGACAATGCAGCGTGATGAAACTGCACACCACACTGTGACTCGAAGTGGATGCAATTCCGTCTCATGGAGTATCTGTGGGTTGGAAGCACTCCATATTCGACAATTTTGTTTGTTTATGTTGACGTTTAAATCGAAATGGGCCTCGTCAGACATGAAAAGACAGTTCAACATGTTTCCATCCTCTTCCACCATTTGAAGCATCTTCTGGCAAAATTCCAAGCGAATCGGCAAGTCTGCAGCGTTCAGTTTGTTGCCCATTTGAATTTTATATGGAAATAAGTCCAAATCTTTGTGCATAATTGACTGTAATGACTGTCTGCTTACACCCATTTGAGCAGATAAGCTTCTTGTCGAAACACGTGGATTGTTTTGTATGGCAGCAGCTACAGCAGCGATTGTTTCCTCATTTCGAACTGAAGGGTTTCGATGGTAAGGTCTTCTGTTGACTGTCCCATGCTCGGCAAAATTGTTTACAAGTCTTATTATGGTCCATCTGCTCGGAGGATTGCCGCCAAACGTGCGCCTATACTCTCTTTGAACCGAAACTACGGACTCCAGTGCGTGATAGCGGCGGACAATCCAAATTCTTGTTTCAGTGTCCCAGTTATCCATTTTTGTTAAATGTAAAAGTCAATCTGCAAAATAAAAAAAAATTAACCAGATTCATTAAATAGAAAAAAAGTTATTTAATTTTTTTTTGGTAGCGGCTTTCATTAGCCACCCTGTATGTTAAACCCAACACGATGAAACCAGCCACAACTTCTTATTATATAAAGGCCTTCACTCCCTTCAGTGACTGTCAGTAGAAGAGAGTTGTTATGTGAATTTTTTTTGCTATTATGTAGTAATCAGCTTCCTATACACATTTAGCTGTAAGGACTAATGTCTAAGTTCAACAGCGTTTGTAAAAAAAAGTTGGTTTTAATGAATTTTATCACAAAACAATTTCCAAATTGCTCTCTAGAAAATCTAACTCTGTATTTAGGGGAAAAATGTGCTCCTGCTTTTTGGTCCATGACAGTCTTATATAATATTTTTATCTCATTTTGATTAAAAAATTTAGACGTTATTTTAGACTCAATCCTTGTCAACTAAGTCCATAAGTACCCTAATTTGATTACAAGCAGATCTGCAATTATTAGTTTTTCACTTCCCATCGCCTGAGTTGAGTGAGAGAACGCCCTTATATTATACCAATGTTCTTCCACACAACAAAAACTGATTCGTTGCGCAACTTCGCGTTACACATAAGCTGCCCTTTACTAACACATAAAGTTACGTTTTATAATGTAAATGTAGGACTAAGCTCTTTAGGTAGCGCTACTACTGCCCCAAACTAGAAGTGCACCTTCAGACACAACATTAACGTTTAATTTCCACTTATTTTACTTGAGATCACCAACTCCCTCTTTCCATTGGAATGGAATAAATACGTTGAGACGTAAATACCTATGTAAATGCCAATTAACGTCACTTACAACGGGCTACTGTTCTTGTTTAAGCAAAGAAAGGCAAAATTAAAAGTACAACAAATACTTAATACCAACTTAACACAAGAAAAAGACAGACGAAAATTGCAAATGAAATGTACCTTAAATGAACAACAAGAAATTGACAAAATAATTTAACCCCTTTTAACCCAGCGCAGCTAGTTAGATGCTCTGCTGTTTATTTATACAACACATGCATATATATATATATATGTGTTAACCTACACACACAAACATTAGAAGTAAACGTAATTTAAATTTTTAGAAACGAAATTAAAATTAAGTTTACAAAACGCTGATTTCCTCATTTACAAAATGTTTGAAAGTAAGTGTTACATAATAAATAAATAAATCATTGAAGAAAACATTTTGTAACTATTTTTCTAAACCTTAATATTAATATTTCAAAGGTGCATTATTGCAATGTCTTAACAATAAAATAAAATTTGCAAGTTAATCACACATTGAATGCTGCGATTACAGTCAATTGTTAGCAAAATAAAGGAAGAGGTTAAGAGGTAACCTGTACTTTTGGTATTTCGTCGTAATTCTCATAAAGAAATTGCTGTGAAATAATTTCAAATATTTTAAGCTAAAAATAAAATTGGCAAATAATTTTTGTTTATTTGGATTTTTGTACAAATATCTGCACTTCACTTTTCAATGCTAAGCGATTTATAAAAAATCTCTCTAGAAGTTTAACCCTTTCGCGGCTGAGTTTTATTTCAATCTCTCTCTAAAATCTGAAAATGATATCTAAAAAAAATATGTTCTGCATACATTAAAAATCAGTAAGTCCTTTCATTATCCTGGGACATATTGTCCAAGTATACAAAAATAATTTTTTATGACTTATGTTTAATAACTGGTGTCTAGAGAGTTTACTTATTTCAAACAAAATTTTTTTTTTTAATACTAAAAAACAGTTTTTCGAAATTTTTAATTTGAATATTACTGCAAAATAAGAAAAAAATATTCTTATGTAATTCAAAAAAAAAGCTAAATCAGTGTTTTTTTGTTAAAAAAAATAAACATATGTTAAAAAAGTAAAAGTGTTTATGTGTACACAAACAAAAAATATTGGCTCACTTGTGACGTGACAAAATATGATCCAATCTTGCATATTTCAGTCCATTTGAAAATTTCGTATGAAACGAATGCGACAGAAGAAGTAAAGAGAGAATATAAAAATGTAGAAAAGCGAGCGAATATGTTCCCAATAAATTGTTATATTCTTTGAGAAAAATAAAAAAAACATTGACAGTTATTTCACAAGGAAAACTTTTGCCCACTAATGTGCACATTATACCCGAAGAGGTTATTGGGACAATATGTCGCAATCACATGCTTGAACATAGCAATAGATAGAGTTTTTATAAATTTTTCATTCGATTAACTTATTTAATTATTTTTTTGTTGTTGGAAAAGTATACTCTCTACATCTTCCATTTTTGGTTTTTGACAATTAGAGACACAAGAACTTCCTTGGAGTCCATTCTGCGTGTAGCCATTATACCAACGCAGCTTACTTGGAACTGGCTTTGCCCACCTACTAGATGCGACGTTCCCTTCCGATTACGCATATATACTTAGTTTGAAAAATTTACACCAAAATTTTAATATTTTCAGGCGGAATTTTTAGAAAGTTTTCGAGTACGCATCCTCGACAAAGAAAATTCTTAAAATTTAGGGGAAAGTTTGAGATACTTCTAACTCGCACATTATTGTGCTGAAATTGAATGAGCTATAAAACAGCATCAGACGACGGCTTATAACTGCGCTCAGTTGTGCCAAAATCTTCCTCACCTGAGCTATCATACAGAATGTCCACCACCTTTCTTCAGTTTTTTTTGTTTATTTCGAAATGTGCAAAAACCATTATTGGTCCAAATAAGTCCCACGTAACACACGAACTGGGCTGATTTATACCAAAATGTATAATATTATATAAAACTCACCTTTTCTGGTATTTTAGAACTTTATTTGAGAATATACACGTACAATGTCAGAGTACCTACCAACTATCACAAATGAAAACAAAATAGCTATCAAAAAACAAATGTTTTCTACATTTTTACACACACCAGGTCGCCGAAATTTGCCAACATGTGTTGAAAACGCGACCAGTGTTACCAGACATAACACCGTAAATGTGGTTTGGGATATTTATGTCATAAATAATATCCCAAACTTGTATTGGGGCGGTTCATTTAAAAGTTTTCACAAATAATATATAGATTGAATAAATTTGGAATATTTGTCCCAGTAGTAGCGAAAGGGTTAAAGAAAAGTGTATTTAAGACCTTCAAATAAATTAAACCAGAAAACTTTTATTGATCACTGTTGTGTTGTAGATAATAAAGGCACACAAAACCAACCGGTGGGTTTCTCATAGATATGGTAAAGTGAATAGAAATAGGAGTATAGCTGATACAAAACCAAGGAGAGCGTGCCAGGTTTTTTCTTATTAGGAAGTCTAGCAGCTTTTGAAATGTATCTATAAGAAAAGCTATGGCAGTAGTCTTTAAAATTTTTCTTTCTAATCAATTAAAAACCTTTAATAATTGATTAAATTATTAAAAAAAATAAAAACAATACTAATTTTCATAAACATTTATTTTCTTGATCTTGAGCTCATTTATAGTCATGGATACTTTAAAAACAAGCTTACTTCAAGTTATTTTTAACAACATTCATATAAAAGCTTACTGGGAAATTTTAGAGCATATTCGCGCCACATTCAGTTCCCTATTTAATTTAATTGTTGTTTTCATTTCACTTACAGAAATCGTTTACGCTGATATTGCAGGCGTTGGATATGTACAACACATCGTACCCAGGTAATTATGCGCTAGCTGTTTTTATCTTTTTTTTTAATTTTTAATGCCACCAAGGTAGCAGCGTTACCAGCGCCCAACACTAAAAAAAACACCAGGCGAGGACCAGTCTGACAGTACGATTAGCATACAAAAGCAAACGACTGAATACTGGTCATACAGAAAAACAAAATACGTTTAAGTACATGGAAAACAACAACAAAGAAGGCGACCAACAGTAAAAAATTGCCACCACAAAAGACGAAATTAAAATTGGCAACGGTGTTGGTGAATGTGGCGGAATGGCAGCAATAAAAGCCACAAGCTTTCGCCTAAATTCTTGTTGGTGATGTTGTTTGTACTTTTTGTTGTTGTTGTTGATGTTTTCACTATGAAATTGTAACATAGCGACGCGTCATTTGGGAGTTTTAATTAGACAACTTTACCTAGTGAAAATGTTCAGCGTTGGTGACAATTCGCTAAATGTTCAAACAATAACAACAAAATGTTGGACAACTTTAACAAAATGACTTGAAATCGACACAAAACACAGTAAAAGGGCATAGATTATGTACTGGCACAGTAAATAGCTTGACTATTGTAATGAGACATGAATATTTTTTTTAACTAAAATCATGCTAAAACAAGTAAGGAACTCGAATTGCGGGTGGGAGCATACTTTATATAACCAGTTGTGAGATATTGTGCTATAACACGTAGGACGCGGAATTTGTTTAAAATGTTATTATTCCAACTCATTTGGACAATAATAACGCCTTTCATATTTTTTGAACACGAATTTTATTTATATATATGAGCGGGCTTGGCTCACAACCGATTTTGCCAATTTTCTCAGAAAATTTTTCTTAGAATAACGACAAAATTTGCACCTAATATCGTTGAATTAGTTAGCTTTTGTTACAGTTATGACAGTAAGAGCCTTGTGAAAGAAGAAGATAAAATGGGAGTGGACACGCCCATTTTATAAAACTTGCATTAAATCTCACAATTTTTCTGGTGGTGTTAAAAATTATTTAAATACCCTAAAGAATATTTCACATTTACTTTTATGGTAAAAACTTTTGAAAAAAAGTAGGCGTGGTCAATAAACGATTTCGACCTTCTTCAACTTGTATACATCAAAAGCAAAAGTAGTCTTACTGTGAAGTTTTAAGGGCTGTAATGCTTGTAAATCTCAAAAAATCTCCTCTTTCAGCTGTGGGACCATTTTCCAAAATTACAAAAAAAAAACAAGTATTTCACATTAACATAGTATTTCATCAATTTAGCGGTATTAGTTTTGGAATTATTCCTATTTTAAATTTTGCTTAATTTCCCATATCTATTTCGATATATTCCCGCTCATAGGAGCAACTGCTAGTCCAACAAAATTTAAAAAACAAAAACCACGCTTTAAGCACAGCTAGCTATAAAAAAGTTAGTAAAAAGAAAAAATTTTGACACAAAGAAACCAAAAGACTTAAGCAACAAACTTGTTGACAGTTGACTTGAGACTAACACATTTTCTACATTTCATTACATTTCGTTTCATGTTTGTATTTCGTATTCATTCCTGTATTTTTTTTCTTAAACTTCTTTCTTTCATGTGCTCTGCTGTTTGTGTCGTCACCGTTGTTGTTGTTATATTGTGTGCCTCATTTCAATACGCTTGTTAATTCGTCTGTTGGTTGGTTTTGTGCTGGATTCTTTGCTCGTTTGACTGCTGGGCGTCTAAAACAAACAAAAATTGTGTTGCCTAACAATGTGCCAATGTATTGTGTTTTTTTTTCTAATGTCAATTTGTTGTTGCTTGTATGTACGTTGTTGTTTTTGCATTGCTTGAACTTGTGCTTTCTTTATGCGCCCAAACAAAACAAAACGCTTGCCGCACAACAATTACTACAATATACAAACAATAATACAACAACTGCACGGCAATGCAAAAACAAATCGTAACAACAACAAACTAAATAACAACAACAAAAATTTCGCAAATGATTGTTGGCGCACAAAAAAAAAAACACAAAATGCCACCATCAACGCCACCGAAAACATTGCAACTGCTGAAAACCAAACAATATTGAAATCTAACCGCATGCTTTATCAAACAACAACAACCACAAAAAACATTTGAAACATTGCAACAACATTTGTTCGCATTACAAATACAACAATGGCTCATCAAATCCCATAGATTCGGAGAGGTTAATTGAAGAAACAGCATTTTCGGGCGTGATCCTACCATCGCCCGAATGGAAAACATTGGATCACATTGGCAAGAATGCTCGCATTACATATCGGGTCAGAGTGCAATGTGCCGTTACGTACTACAACACGACATGTACAACTTTTTGTCGTCCGCGCGACGATCAATTCGGTCATTACACTTGCGGTGCAGAGGGCCAAAAGTTATGTTTGCCCGGTTGGCAGGGCGTCAATTGTGAGGAGGCAATATGTCGGCCTGGTTGCGACCCCACACATGGCAAATGCGAACAGCCCGGCGGTTGTGAGTAAGTAAACACACTTATATTATTTGAATATTTAACTTTTTATATAAACACCTAGATATGTGTGTGTGTGTGTCTGTACATAATTATCAGTCAACTTAATGTATGAGAGTAACACATTTATGTGAACTCAAGAGAAATTGTTTATCATCATACAGTAAGTTAAACGCAGTTTAAAGTTTAAGCATTTCATGCGTTGCAGAATTTCATCTATTTTCAGCTTTTTAACTTTACTTAGGTAAACATTTTCCTGATATTCTACATCTTAGAGGCCAAGAGGTTGGCTTTGGAGTTTTAGCTTTAAAGTTAAAGGGGATCATAACTGTCCTCTACGCCTTTTAAAAAGGATATGAACTGAAATTTGAAGAGCAATAGCTTTATTATCTCATAAGATACTATTTTTTTAAAAAATTCTCACCGCCAAAATTTCGACTTCGACTTTTTCCATAGAAAGCACATACATTTTTTCATTTGTCCGCAGTTGTATGAGGCTTCGCTATACACCCAAGAGCATCCACGACCAAATGTTTCCTAGACATTAAGATGGGCCTTCACCAATACGCCGGTGAAAAATGTACTCAATGCATCCCTGTAAAAAACGATGGAGTATCAGAGTATAAAATATAAAATAGGTGGTCCAATTTGCTAGGCAATGTCCGCTGATTGGATCACCTAATTTATCTCGGAGTTCCCTTTACTTCACTTCTGAGTAGTCTATGGCGCACCTACTTGAGAGTACTTTCAATGTGCTGCAAAAAGATTACTCTATGAAGTATTCTACACCAAAGTGAGAGAGGGAGTAGGTGTACTTTTGGGGAGTATTAAAAAGCAAAGAAATGTAGTACTCAGAGATAGATTAGGTGATCAAATCAGCGGACATCGCCATGTAAATTGTACCACCTGTTTCATAGGAATGAGGATAAGTGTTGGAGTATTCTTTGGATGATCGAAGGGAGTATTTATGTTCTTTGCAGGGATCCAATAGCTCGTTAGTGATGTGCGTATAAGCATGTATACATACAAAACGGCGAGTATTCTAAGAATTGTTAACTTGGATTTTGTTGATCTAATAAACACTCCGGTTGATTTCTCGACAGGGCGGTAAGTTAAAGTATATATTAGTTGCGTTCCAATTAGCTATCCAGATCAGTATCACGATCAAAATCTCACGGGAACGATAAGGATCCAGTTGTAAGAGATTTGTTTGTGTATATATGTGTGTTTATATATATATATATGTCTGTGCTATCAACCAAATAAGGGTTGGCTGCCAAAAAATCGACTACAAAAAACTAAACAAACAGACGGATCCGAAATTGATCCAGATAAATATCAAGATCACAACGTTGTTGTTGCATTTACATGCAAAATTTCTATCTGGCTATGGATCAGTCCTGATTGGAACACACCTATTGGCACGATTTTCCGTCATCCCTTGTCAAATTTGCATCTGTGACAAAGCACGGAATCGAACAGTCGGTATATAAGTCTGTAAATCTTTTCAAACTTTGCAGGTTGTACACTAAACTTGAAGCCATCCAAGTAAAAACTTATTACCTGGAAAATTAATCGAAACTCTTCGGATGTGTCCCTTTTTGAAATACGACCAAAGCAAGAATAGGGTATTGACTGACAACAGACAAGGCGATTGGCGTTTCAAGATATATATGAGGTCTATCAGGACTTTTAACTTCAGATTTAGTGGCAATTTAAAAACCTTGCCGTCTTGGCGGTATTGTATGGTACCAGCGGCCACGCTTTCAAACTAATGAATCCTTGATTCCCATTAAAGTGAGGTTGTTCAATATACGTTTTATTTGTGGCTAAATGGAGTCCCTCTACGACAACCTTGAAAAGACATACGAGCACTGAGCTCACCAAGACTTGACGACATTCACGTAAAAGGCGCACAAGCAAGAAGGCGGACTGTCTTGGCCTCAGCTCGAACTATGGTCGTATATAGCAGCAGGCTCCCATGTGAATAGATGCATCACCTTACCCGGCTGACTCTCGATAAAGAAGAACACCATACCGATTAAGTGAAGTCGATAACTTTGGCGGATACACATTCCACAACCTGGATCTTGGCACATGCCAGAGTAACATGGTTAAGCACCGCAAAGTAATTACAGCAAAAACACTTCCGAAGTTATATTTTAAGATGATGAGTATGGCGTCGCTTTGCATGATATGGGTGCTGCTTATAGGACCAGGATGTGAACTAACTGGTTTGAAACGATGTGAAACTTTATCTGTTTGGAGCCCGCGTTAGCACCGCTAGCAATATCAGCCTGGATTAGGTGAAATAAGTGCCAATGGCAGCTGGCACCACAGTAGACCACTATGACACTAGCACTTTCTGATACTATTCCGTCAGCCACAGGAAGGATTTCGTTGACCCATTTAAACTTTCGGTTAGTTCTAACTTACTCCTTTGACCACACGGGCAGTTTAATAACTACCTAAACAGACACTTACAAGGGTTATGTTAAAATGCAAATAAGTCCTGAGTAAAATCATTGTATGAAACAAGTTGTCGTCGGATTCCTAAGTCGTACACATCTCCGAGCGGTTGCGATTCCTTCGTGTGTATCCGTTTTTATCTCCCTCTGGATGGTAGTCTCATTATTTGCACTCTGGTAAGCATTCGGTGGACACATCAACTAGTTTTAAAGGCTGCAGTGAAGATTGGAAAAACTAGCCTGCTCGATGCGCTTACCGATGTTGCCAGCTTGTTGGCTGTTTGCCTATATCAATTGTGTGGTTCATTTCTTATTAGCTTTTATGAACTCTGAGCAGTACGGTAAAATATTCTGTGTTACAAGTATCCTCGTGTAGCTTAGCTCTGTCAATTTAACTATTTCCTAGTATTAAACTACGGGGTGAATATAAGCCGCAATTGAAACACAGCCATTTTGAAACTCATCTACAGGTCTCACTAGCAAGCATATACTCGTATACACACAAAACGGAGCTGAGCTGCTAGGAAGAGACTGCTGATGATGTTGGAAAGTACCACCAAAGCGGGATCACGTATTCTGTGTTACACCATTTTCCAACTTCACAACAAACGCTAAATCGTGCCTGCCACAGTCAAATAAAATGCCTCAAAAACAACATTCTTATTTCAACTATAGACAGCTGCAACAAGACAAATACAATCACAACAACAACAAAGACTGTTAAAAAAATATTTGATGCCGCCTAAACACTGTAAAGCTCAGTTGTTTGATGTTCACTGTGACTCCTAGCGAAGATGAGAAGTTGCGGCTAAAAGGGAACTGAGCTACTCACATTTAGGGGTGCTTGCCACATTTCCTAATTCTTTTTGCAACATTTTGTTAGCCACAAGTGGAGTGGAAATGGAAAATCAAATTAAAAACGCTATTACTTGCCATGCTTGGTGTTGTTCCGTTGATGTTTTGGTTGCTAAAAGAGGCGTAAAGCTCCACCCACTTGGCTGGCGCGCAACACGAAACGATTATTGTTTGAGTGAAATTGCAGTTGTAATGGCAACAAAAGCAAGAACAACAACTAATCATAAAGAACATACATCCAGCTGCGTTGGTATGAAAAGCAAATCGGAATAGCAAACGTTGAAGAGTTCGCAACACAATCCACAATCGGTAAGCAATTGAGCAGCGATTGGCAGCATTACAAAGAGTCGACTAGCAACAACAACAACAAACTAAAACATGCATTCAAATGCTAACAACTGAAGCAATAATAGCGGTACACAGTAAATGCTCAGCAGCAGCAACGACAATGGCAACAATTCGATTGAAATGAGCGAACGACGTTTCTTGTTGTTTCTTTTAGTTGCGGCTCACTGTGACAATGCAGCAGGACGGGATGCAGCAAGCATGCAATCTAACAAAACCATTGTCTGCTTGGGGCGGGATGCGTCAAGCCCTGAGCGGCAACACAAAAATCCAACAGCTCCTGTGGCAGCCAAAAACTGTTAGGCGCTTACATTGATGGCCTGTTGAGATGCCCTACGGCTGCTGTTGCCACCAATTCTACACCATCACGGCAGCTACAACGGCAGCAGAAGTTGCAGTAGGGAAAAAAATAAAAAATAATTTAAAAAAAGAAATCGATTAACAACAGACCTGAGAACAAACAGAAGTACAAAAAAATGCAAATAAAGGGAAACTAAGTGCGGTTCGAAAAGCAAATAACATACCAAGTGGTAGAACAACCGCAACCAGTTTATATGAATTAAGATGCAGTTGTTTATCGATAACTAGAATACTTGCGACTGATATACTAGGAAGTAATCCTACTTAAAGTATTAATTCAAATGCTAGATGACCACGGTTGTTTAAGACCTCGCATTTTACCCAGAAAAAAAAACAGAACATATGGCAACTGCTTCTAAGGGGAGCCTATATTTTAAGATATACCTAAAGTAATACATGCAAAAAAGGGTACGACTTTAAGTTGAACATTTAACAAAACATCGGTGAACATTTTTTTAAATTCCATATAAAAATTTTTGAGTGATGCGCGAACAAGCATACAGACAGATAGACAAGATTTTTCAAAAGTGATGTTTTTGCAAAAATACCCAAGTATTCCTTTTTCTTTGATATCTGTAGTTAGCAAAAATTACACTGTTACAATTTCAAAAAATATGTTTCAGGTCCATTTGTATTGCCACCACTGAGGCATCGGAAAAAATGGTTTTCTGCTATGGAAGTCATCTTAAGTTTTAAGATCGACCTTCAGAGCCTTACCGATTGAATTTTCATGAAACTCTATGAACCGATTTTTGAGTGATGTGGGTACAAACATACAGACAGACTGACAAAAATACTGAAAACTCTTTATTTGGCTTCTGTCATGCATGCATTTTCCGATATAATATTGAATGTGAAGAGATCGCCCTATTACGATTTTATTATATTTTCTATACATTGCACAGGATATACTAAAGTCGACTTTGGATAAGTCTCCCGAAAAACAGACATCTGCACAGCCAAGCTAGAGATGAGTCGACGATTCCAGCTCGGCATGAGCTGGTCAACTGCACCAGGAAAGGTTTTCTAATATTTTGAAAACAATCCCTTAATGCTCTGCCATAACGACATAAGTGAGCTTTAGCGAACCTACTGAGCTCCGCAGATAATATTCAACGGCCCATGGAACCCCGAACTTTAAGCTTTAGGCAATGCATAAAGAGGTCCGACAATCCCAGACCACCCTCGAGCGCACCAAACTGCCCAAGTAAAAATTGAATTTCGAACCCGTAATAGCATTGGATATCATCCCATGTACTATATAATTCCAACTGAGATCCATTCGTGAGCAGTTCTCCGGTCCACTGTTCGCAGTTAGGCGATCGTCCCAATCCTCTCTAGGGAGAATGACGGTATTAAGATTAGTACGAGCAGTCACCGTCACAGTACATAGTGCAAATCAACCGAGACATCCTAGACCTGTATTTCACATTCGGTTTTCAAAAGCTTCTTATTGAGTATAGCTAATTAATATCTTACCCTCTCATACAGTAATATCAAAACCCCCTAATCAAGCGTGGTGTTCAGGTGACGGATTTGACACCTTTTTGGATTGTCGTAACACTCCGTTACGGCAGTTCTATTGCACAGGATAAATAAATAACCACATCCACGACTCCTAAGCCTTCAGGGTTTTTTCCATTTACTAATATGTTTTGCTTTGTAATTTTATGAAAAATTGAGCTTGGTGATGAACCTGAAACTGTAGCTTTCGCTCCCCTCCCGTTTCCATGTGTGCTCCCTTGAAAACGGAACGTGGTTATCGATTCTGGCGCAATTCAAATATCACAAGATTATGAGCTGACAAGTTTTTGTTGTGGATATTTGAGTTTCCCCTCACGAACGCTATCGTGCTCACGGACGTCCGAAAGCCAAAGCTCAAGAGATTTCCTTTTTCAATTTGATCATTTTTCCACATGCAAGCCACTATCTATCTCGCTTCAATTATACCGTTACAATCTACTGTTATGCGCACAAAGTCGTTAAACCCCATGTGCTTATCGCAACTGAGTATAAAGGCCGCTACAAAAAACAAGATAAAAGGTTTACAGAGTAAAAATATAATTTGTTTACAACAAAAACTTAATAGCGTACAAAATACGCTATCAAAACAAAACAAGGCAACAACTTTGCAAACTCACCAAATCTTGGCTGGTAAAGTTGTAGACCGCCGTGTTGTATTGCAAGTAGTTCTCACTGTTGTTATTGTTATTGCTGTTATTATTATTATCGTGTTAGCGTTGCGCTATATTTGCCATAACAAAAATTTATGTGTTATTTTTGTAGAGTATTTGTTGTTGTTTACTGAATTTTGACAGCAAAAATGGTTTAATTTTTGTCTTTACTCGATTAACGGTGTTTCAAGCGATTTCTACCGTTACGCCATTTTATGCTTAGACTACTTTTAATTAAAACTGCTGTATAGCTGGCCACGCTTCATTTATTGTTGTAAAATTTTACTCAATCAAAACAAGTTCAATTATCGAAAATTAATTAATCTAACGGTTTTTTTTTATGAACTCTTTCTCATTCATATAAAAAACGAAATTGCAACGAAAGCGGATAAGTTTAATAACCTTGAATGTTATGGAATTATATTACTTAAGCCATCTCCTCATTCCGCTGCTGAAAAAGAAGACTGCCGATATTAATACCTTTTGGACCTCAGCGTCCTTTGCATTATATGACTGAGCCAATTAAGTCGTTGGCTATTTATTTGCTACACTTTTCAACATCTGTCTAACGCTTGCACAACTATTTTCCAATTTTCTTCCATACTTGCCGATGACATCGAATTAAGGACCATATCTCTTACGCAGTTAACGTCCTTCACAAGTGCTGAGATTCTTTAGTTGATGACAGCAAGCCTATGGAGGTGCAGACGAAGACAATGCTGAGCACATATTTTTAAAATGCTTTAGATGTAGTGCGGAGCTAAAGGTTCTCGAACGTAGTAGGCTCAATCGCAGCCGATGGTATCATAGACAAAATGTTGAGTGGCCCTGAAGTGTGAAATCAAATCACAGCTTTGTAGAAACCAAGATCACATGGCGTGGGAGATGGTGCCAACATTTGGGGAAGTTTTTCAGTCCACGGGCACACAGTTGGTGCGACGGTATGAGCTATGATGTGTTAAGCATTTTTTCGTCCCTGCCCGCATTCAAAAAAGTACTTTGTTTTGTCTATCCAGAACAAAGAAGACCGATCTTACCGTATCATCAAAACACGTCAGCATTTTTAGGCGGTCAGTCAAATTCAGATGCGCCACCACACCTGAAGCTATCAAAAGCGGCTTTCAAATCGAAACAGTGACGATGTGCGTTGTCTATCTCACCATGCGTGTTTTCAAGGATAGGACAGGATAAAGTTCTGGCTGATGACAGACTTACCAGCTCTAAAGTCACACTGATAAGGTCCGGCAAGCTGTCCATAATAGACTTCAGGTTTTCGTTCAATATGCTTGATAAAACCTTATATGCAATACTGCTTTCGATCCTTAATAAGTAGCATGATTTGCGGGATCGGTTTTATTACGGATACATGCTTCTTACAAACTCTTGATTTGTAATTTCATTCCCTGGTGCTTCATTTTTGAGTCGGGAAATTGTCATTCTATGAGTAATTCGTCATGGTAAATTTATTCAATCTTCAGGGATTGGGGTTGGGGGTTCAAATTTCTTGCTGCTGTTATGTAAAACGAGGCAGCTTATGGAAGTTTTACCGGTGTTAACAGTCCAACCCGGTACGCTCCTGTACTAACCGCAGCGAACCTTCTTGTAGTAGAAAATTTAGTCGTCTCTTAAGATATTCATAGCATACCGCGGGTATATTCGAACCAGTAAGTGGTATCAGGTTCCTCATTTTTCTCGCCTTTAGGCTTAAAGAACAAAAGTTTTCTTTGATAACTTAAATATTTCGGTTAACAAGTGATAATTTCTGTTCCTGGATCTGATTGTCTAGTAGAATTTGAGCAGTATTCCTATCAGTCAACATCGCTCTCACACATTTCGGCCTCGCTTTTCTTTCTCTCTAAAGAGGCCTAGCTATTCGTTGGCGAGTTACATCCGTATGCGACGTGTTGTGGTCTCTGTTTAGCTGAAGCCCTATAATGTCCATAGCAGCAGAGAATGAGAAATATGCTGCCTCTACTTGTAGAGTAGATGTTAGCCCATATTGGAGAAATTATCAGCCGTCTGTTCCGTTTGCAGGTTTTCAAAACCTTGACACACTTTACTTTGCATACTTTAAACACTGTACATAAAGGTGTACCTATCTTAGCTGTCAGAAGGAGTAGAAGCTCGTAGAATGCGCATATCCAAATTGCTTCTTTTGCTTTCTGTGATCAGAATACATCCAGATAGTTTGGTCTTTATGTTCGAACCTGCGTGCTCCTAATCAGCAAACCCTTGCTGAGAGATTTTACACGGAGTCTTCACCAATTTTCTGACTTAGCATTCAAGACTAATTTCTTTCCCACATTTTTTATTTCATGCCAGGGGAGCGTAGTTCATTGTTGAAGGAGCCCTTTTCCATAATCATAGGTATTTTCCGTTAACTACCAAGAAGCGACCTCATTACCAAACTATCTTAATAATAATCACAAAAGTTGTTATACTTCTGCAATTGTAACTAATTCATTGCGTACAATTTATGACTTCATTACTATAATATTATTGTTAAATACTTATTAGTAATGTACCAACAACAGCAATCCACAAACCAACGACCTCTGCAAAACCAATGAAAAACTCCAACTTTGAACTAAGTCAGCAAACCAAAGTAAATGCCCATTCTAGAAGACTTAGGCGCCACATTGTGCTTTGCTAATTTTTGTTGCTGACTACGAAATGATGTGGCAGACAAACACCAAACCGCGAACGACGACAAGAAAGTGTCTACGAATGCATTGATTGCTGTTACGATTGTGAGTGGCTTGTCAGCAATGCATTCAACTCTCAATATGCAGCCAGAATAACTGAATAGATAGCAAATCATATAGAAATATACATTAGGGTGTGTTGGAAAAAAATTTTATTTGCTCAGAATTTTGCGAATTTTTAAATAAATAATAATTCATAGAAAAAAATTAGTATACAGGTGTTATAGAATGTGTAGGGCATCCCCTCTAACCTAATAAAAAGTCACGGGGGTTACTCTGTATTGTTTGAAAAAAAAACCTTATTTAATTTGACAGCTTTCGAACCGCTATACGGAGTAACCTCCCAGAATTGGAAAAAATTATATTTTGTAGAACGTTTTTCCAAAATATTTTGATATTGTGTGATCATCCACTCAGCCGTCGAAATCGTTTTTATTTAAATTTATATTTTTATCAAAGAAATTAAAATCTGAAAACTAAAATTTCAAATTATTATACAAGTGTTAAATTTATTTCAAAAAAATTAAAATACCTTCAAATATTGAAATTTTATCCATGACATTTTTAATGTATAAATTACAGACTAATTAAATTTATAAATTAAAATAATCAGTTTAAAATTTGAAATAAAACTAGTTAGTCTTTTAAAATTTTTTTTTGTTAAATTATAAATTTATTTATTTACAGTCAACTTGAGAAATTGCTAATAATTTTTAAATTTAAATATTTATCATTCATATAATTTCTTTTTGCATTATAACTCAAATATTTAACATAATACTATTAAGTAATAAATACTGAAATCATAAATATATATTATATGTGATAACTTAACATATAAATAAAAATACTGACGTTCTTCAAAGTATTCAAAAAATTTTAAGATATTAACTATTGCTAAATTAAATTTAAATAAATTTATCAATATTCAATTTAAACAATTTTTTAAAAATAGTTAGTAATTTTTAAATTTAAATGTTGGTCATTTATATAATTTATTTTCAATTGTTAAATTTGATTTAAGAATATAATTTTTAAGCTTCAACTGGTGGTAAAAGCTTAAATTATTATAAAAACATAATTTTTAAATTTTAAATGATGGTAAAAATTTTAAATTTACCAATTATATTTTTTAAATCTAACGAAATTCCAATTTTATCAATTAAGTTCTTAACTAAGAAATTAATACCTAATTAAATTTATAAGTTAAAATAATCAATTTAAATGTCAAAATGAGAAATAGTTAAACATTTGAAAATTTTGCAATTAAATTTAAATTTAAAAAATTTCTTAACATTTATATAATTTATTTTTAAATTTTAATATCAATTTTTTTTTATAATAGTACTTGGTAATAAACAATTAAAACAAGGATAGACATTTTATATGATAATTAAAAAGATTTTAATTAAAAAATAATTTCGTAATATAAATAATTAAATATTTCTTAAGTTTATTTTTTTTTTAGTATAAAATTTTTTTAAATTTTTAAAGTTTATCAGAAATAAATTTTTATTCTATTAAAATAAATAATTTTTATTTATGAAAAAAATACTTTGAAGCAAAAAGATTTATTGTAACTAAAAATTATAATATATAGGATTAAAAAGAAATTCGCCCATAAAAAAGTGTCCACCTAAAAATATTGAGTAATATTTTTTTTTTAATTTTCCATTTGTGAAGCACATTTTCTACTGACATATAAAGCAAAGAAAATTCTTCAGGCCAACCCAATATACATATATATATTTGTACTATGCTTCACAGTTTAGTCGGTCAACGACGATTTGTTGCACTTAAATGGCATAGAGTCGTGAGTGTGGTGTTCCCTTTTTGATTACTCGCTAAACATTCAACCAGCCTAGCCTGCCAGTACGTGATGAGCGATGCTTGATAGCTGGTTGCTGACGTTAACGATGCAGTTGTTGTTATACTGGCAGCAGTAGTAACAACAACAATTTAAAGATGCTGCAGATTTTAGTATAACACAAATGATTTTTAAATGAGTTTACACGGTGAAATTCATGGCCCATCTTTACTGTGTGTCAACATGCGGTATGCAGTTGATAGAGAGCGCGCTTTTGCAATTTATTTGTAGTAGAAATGGTGAGTGCTAGTTGTGTTGAACGGGGGTATTGACATCGATGACTGCATTACAAATTAGGATTTCAGTTTTGTGGTCAGCGCTATATAACGGCAGTTGCTTATTTGTTTTTTCTTTTTTTTTCTTTTTGTAACAACAAATTTGCACTCTGAGAGTTATTACTCTTGCACGTTTTCGACAACACCTTAACGAATTTTGAATAATTGTTCGCGAAACTTGGCAACATGAGCTTTCACGTTGTCATTTATGTGTGACGACAAGTTTGTGCGAAGTTTGGCACTGGTGTACGTTTCAGTTGAGCTACGTTTTCAATACGAACTTTGTATAGTATGAAAGATTTAAGGGTTTGTAAAAAAAATATTGAAAATAAAATTACTATTTTGCTAGTTTTCAGGGATTTCTATGAAGTCAGGCAATGGTGGCCATATGTTGCTATTACAGAGTAAGTCTGCGTTCACACTCACGACTTAGAACATGCAGATGAAACAATCATTAAACAACTTTGCCTCTGTCCTCTACCTAGACATACAATTTTCAGTAAGAATTTAACAAAGAAATTAATTTCACACTGTCTTCATCCTTTTCCCCGTAGGAATACAGGCATCAAGAAACAGTAGTGAGAGATTCATAAATCATTATTGGCGTGAGTGTGAACTACTTGAAACGGAGGCCGCTCGTTGATTTCCATCTTAAAATATTATATCCAGCCAAACTGAGAAAAAGATCTAAATGTTAGTATTTCCTCCACCAAACCAATAAGCCTCACTGAGTACCACAGTGCGCTAACAACGGATCCTGCCTGTTGTGGAAAAATTATTTTGTTTTCCCAGCACCAAAACTAATAACAGTGCCAGCTGTATTGTTTTTGACTGAATGGGCAATTGGGAAGTGAAGTCAACGTCCCAGAAACGAAAACCAAGCTACAAAAGTTACTCACCATGCATGACCCTTAAAGTAAAAGCTGACCATAAACCTTGACAGCAGCGCAGAAATGGTACCAAAATAGAAATATCCTTGCTGATTTCGTTGTGGTAGTCGAAAGCTTGCCGGGGATGCTAAAATGATAATCCTTTGCTGAATATTAATGCGATACGCTCAGCTACTATCCCGATCGTCCTGTAAGATATGATATGAGACATTGAAATGTCTAGAACTAAATGTATTACAACCAGACACCGTTTACTTGTATTTCGGCAAGAGATGATCTTTGCATTCTACTTTACTTCACCTGACTGCATCTTGCTGGGACTCAACCAAATCTATCACTGCTACTTTGACCTTAATCACACTTTCAACCACGCTAGTTAGGCATGAAATGAAACTTAATTACCCAACTTTAAATGTGTTTGCCATTAATCGATAGTAGACCAAGTCAGCCAGGTAGGCCAACTATTTACAAACATCAACAGTAATAACATCCCCCAACCTTATTTCACTAATAGCCAAATCGAACTAAGAAATAAATTGAGTTCATCGCAAGGGTTCAACTAATTTCGCGTCGCTGGCGATAAGACTTCGATTGCCCAAATAAGCGAGTTTGTCAATGTATGTGTGTACTGTGGTCCAATAGCAGCTAAAGCGCCGAAAAGTAATTGCAACAAAATAAGAAACCAACCATACTGCAACCGCCTGGCGTAGACCGCGTTAGGGTTTATAAGATCATACAAAATGAACTCCAGTGAGTGCAGCCACAGAAAGTCTCATTTAAGGCACAGCTTTCGTATAACTTGCCTCGTCTTCTGCTTTAGCAGTATCCACGACCTTTCTCAAAGGCGACTTCATGCTGCTCTGCAAATCGTTCAGTTTAAGTAGAAGTAAATACTTAGCCATTTTCTTTGGGTTGCATATTGAGTACGAAATTTTTATTGTTCTGAGAAATTGTTATTAATTGAGTTGTAAGTTGGCAGCGATACGCGCCAATATCGGAAGACAAAAATCTGCAAAGGCGCTGAATAGGTGAAAGGCAAATGCGGCAGCTAAGTAGGTACATTCTTTTTTGTTTTGTACTGGTATGCAAGTGGATAAGTTTTTGAGTTGCTTGCGGGCCTACTTAGGCGAGTGTTAAGAACATGTTTGAATTTGTTAAAGAAGGAAACATCGCCCCCTTTCATATAAGTCACTTTGGTCTTTGGGAGTTGTTGTTTTACAAACAGTATTTCGACCTTCTGAATCGGCATTTATAATCAAGGAATTGTTACCAAGATCCCCTAACGAAGTCTTAATAATTAGCAATGTTTGATATGCTTAGCAGTTGGATAGACGGGACGGAATGCAGCCAGATCACACCTAACTATTTAAAATATTCAGCAATGGTTTCTTTGGAGGCGGTTCTGTCTCAGCTAGTTGTCTACTGGAATAGTTTTGTTTTTGACGGATATGGATCCGGAACGTTCCAGGCATCTCATTATGCTCTTTAAATAAGTAGCGTTAGGTTAGTCGATGGCAACCTCACGTTAGATTTTGCTTGCGTCATATAGAGAAACTAGAGAGATTCGCGCTATAACTGTATATTTTAGAGTGCAACAATCATAATTTCATTAGGGCTAGGAAATTCTGCTGAGTAGAACTTAATTAATAGGGATATGGCACCACGCTGTTGCATCCATCAACAGAACCTGTTTACAACCACCAGAGATCCGATGTTTTCCTTAGGCTTTGAAGAGGCATTGCCTGATGGACCGTGTGAAAGGAAGATCGAGTCACGCTGCGCTGCAAGAGGCAAAATCAGTTCAGCGTTGACTCGTGTTTGATCTGTTCAAGAGTATACTACAGGTGGACAGGCGAGCTACGAATGCTCTAAGGGCAGTCATACCCAGAGGGCGACATTTGTCCATTCCGACTCTAGGTAGGCCTAGCTTTGGTTACATCAATGGTACGCACACCTTGCATCCTTAACCTAAGCAGATTGTTCAGAAAATGCGTTAATGTCGTTGGAAGCTACAAATGTAGATGCTTTGGTGGCTTTCCCAACCTCTGTGGTTGTGATGCTACAACACCAGCAGAGAAGCTTCGGGTCCTAAAATGATCTTTCTACTTGGTTCGTTTTAGGTTCATTGAATCATCATTTTATTTCTTCGCTGAGGTTCCTGATTTATGAAGCTCTAGGTTTGAAATTGATCACGATGTCAGGTCAGGGCTTCAATATCGGCAAAGCGAAGCGAAGATCGACGGGCCAGTATAAAGTGAGCCAAAGTCGAATCAATTTCCATATTTTCGTCCCAAAGTTTGCAAGATTTCATAACGATATTCAGGCAGAGCTACAGTAGTGTGGTGGAAATTTGGACTACACGAGCTGACCCCAATGATAACCTTGAATAATACTGGATCTGATTGCCATGCGGCACACACAATTTGAAGGGAAGTAGCTCCCTGTTAACTCATGCCTGACGTTATGACAGAAGCCGAAGCCTAATCGATGGTAATGCGTAATTTGACAAGATTTGACAAGGGTTGACGGAAAATCATTCCAATATACAATATCTTTAAATTAAGCAAAATAAAACGAGATCTGGCATAACTTTCTTTCATGCATAAGACAAAATGGTGGGGGTAGCAAATCTACTCTCCGTTTAAAGCCAATATGAAGCGAGCTGAAGCCAAAACGGGAGACTTGAATAACTCTCGTGCGCCTTTTACTACATTCGTCCTGTCAAACAGCATCCAGCATGATCACCTTACTACTCCCTTCATGCAACCACATTTCGAGCGTAAAATATTAAAAGATAAATCAGTTAAACGGGCAAACTTAAAAATCAAGAAATATTAAATTGTTTAAAAATAGCCATCCGATAAGAGCTTTTGGTATTCTTCTTTCCTTGACTGCTGTTAATCCCTGGCTGAACATGTCGGCGGCACGCAGAACATTAAATATAATAAATCTTTAAAGAGTCATGAACGGCTTTAGCACACACACACATGTATATACATAGAGCTACATAAGAGCGGCAATGTAAAGCATGCAACATGCAAGCAGCATGAGACATAAAGCATGCGGCATGCAGCAGCGTGAGCCAACGCATACCGATCGCAAAGCGTAGATAAATAACTTACAATATTTCGGAGGTCATCCCCAAATGCCTGCCGGCGGTTGCTACAACAACGTATCAAGCACAACGAACTGCATCCACGATTTGTATGTCATTAAGTTTTCAGCAATATCTTCTTTTTTTTTATAAAAACTATGTTGCTGCAAGTGCATGTTTGTGTGTAGTACTAGGGTGGGTTAAAAAAAATCTTAACTTTCATTTTCTATAAAAAACTATTTTTCATAGACTTTTGAGGTGGCGCACATTTTTAAATAAATAATTGATCAAATGGGATAGCTCCTACAGAATTGAAGTTTAAACGTGTTCTACAATAGAGTCTTCTATGTCAAATCGTCACCCCTTCCGAGTTTAATAAAATTTGGCGAAGATATTACTTTTATAATAAAACGAAGTTTTGCAAAAAAAACAAATTTTTAATCCAAAAAATTTAAGTTAGCCATTAAATCTTGTACTCAAATTTTTTTACACTATACCTTTGATGTTCCTAAAGATATAATAAAATGTTCAGCATTGTGTTTTCAAAAATATGAATTTTTAATTTACTAACAAATTTTTTTTAACTTTCTGGTCGGTTTCAATTAGGTTAACACAAAATTACCCAATTTGGTCACTGCAATTTTTTTTTCGTGGTAGTCGAATGTAAACTAAAAAAATATGATTTAAATTTTAAAATTGAACTCTACTAGAAGTTAAAAAAATTAAGAGAATAAAAAAAAAAATTTTTTAGTCTTAAATTTAATAGCGAAATTTTAAATTTTCTAAAATTCAAACTTTTTAATTTTTTAAAATGACTCAATTTTGATCAGTGAAAATTTTTTTTTTTGTGGTAGTCGAATGTAAAATAAAAAAATATTTAAATTTTAAAATTGAACTCGACTAGAAAGTTAAAAAAATTAAAACAAAATTTTTTATTGAGCCCAAAATTTAATGGCTAAATCGAAAATTTTCCAAAATTAGAAATTTTTAATCTATTACAATTACTAAATTTTGATCTTTGAAAAATATTCTGTTGTATCCCCTTTGACTTTACCAAAAGTTTATTTTTTTAACTTCAGTAGTTGCCGAAATATTGAAAAAATTTTAAGTTTCCAAAACAGGATAAAAGTGCAATTTTAAAATTCGATAACTTTTGAAAAAAACTTTAAAATTTGTTTCTTTAGCAGAACTTAATTTTATGATAATCGAAAGGCATCGCTTCCAGCTATGTGACTATTTCACATGGGAGCACAGAATAGTTTTTAAAAATTTTGCAAACTTAAAAATTTTCGAAAACTTGAAATTTTTAATTTTTAAAAATTACTCAATTTTGATAACTGAAATTTTTTTTTCATGGTAGTCGAATGTAAAAAAAAATATGCTTAAAATTTGAAAGTCGAACTCGAAAAAAAGGTAAAAAAATAAAAAAAATTTTTTTTGAATCCAAATTTTTTTGGCGAACTCTGAATTTTTCGGTTCCAAAATTTTTTCAAAATCAAAATTTTAAATTTTTTTTTTTTTTAATTTTTTTGTTGTATCGCCTTTGAAAGTACCAAAGTTTATTTTTTTTAAATATCGAAATCATAAACTTAACAAAACAGGACAAAAGTGAAATTTTAATCATTATGTGTAATTCTTATAATCGATTGATTAAAAATCTATGTTCACCATAAATAAAATCTATGAAAAAAAATCGATATTTAAAAAAACAGGTAAAGAAAAACTTGATATATATTCACAATACTAATGGAAAATCAAAAGTTGAAAACATTTTTTTGTATTATTTTTGTAATCTAAGTAAAAAAGGAAAACACTTTCTTTTTTATTAAAATGCGAGACGATTAAAAAGCCCAGGGCTGATGAGTTTCTGGCTGATTTTTAAAATTTTGCACCAAAAAATGTCTCTTCGAAGCTTTATTTATTTATTTAAAACTCTCAAAATGTTGTGTATAATAATTTGTTTGTTTAATTTTGTTTTTTATAATTTTATTTCTTTTAATGAACATGTATGTAATGTAGGATACCTGAATGTGGAGGGAAAAATATTTTTTTTTAACCCACCCTAGTGTATTACCTCCGTATATATGGCATACCAAATGTGCAAAGTGCAAATTTGTGATTTAAGCCTGCACTGAGTCAGGGTATCAAAATGCCGGCGAGTATATTTTGTGCAGTGCAGGCGGGTGCAAGGAACATTTCGCGATTGGTTGCATGATTCGGTACGTTTGCTCGTTAATTTAGTTGCACGTTAAGATTAATTAATTTTCAACTCATTTAAAGCGAGAATCCGTAGTTTGTAAAAGAACTCGCTTACTTTCGGCTGCTCATTTTACTGGCGTTATTTCGTACGTTTTTTGTGTTGTCTTGCTTGTTGTTGTACAGCATCTATAGCAATGTTGCACGCATGAAGACATCGTTTAATCGATTTTTCAGCATCTAAGCGCACATCGAGTTCTACAGCGGCAACATTATTAATATGATTCCCTTTTTGTATTTCGCTGCTTGACCAAGAGAATTTGTATTACGAGTTTGTTGTTTAAGTCTTTCGTTCGACTGCTCACGCTCAACGGAAAAGTCAAACCTTGGCCTTTAAATGCGTTCGCGCAAAAATCACATAACTTTGTACGTGTAATAATTTTATTTTAGATTTTGTTTTTGTAACGTCGCTTTTTTTTTTCTTTGCTTTGCTCTTACAGATGTCGGCGCGGCTGGCGTGGTCCACTGTGCAATGAATGTATGGTGTATCCTGGTTGCAAGCATGGCTCGTGTAATGGCAGCGCCTGGAAATGCGTGTGCGATACCAATTGGGGAGGTATACTATGCGATCAAGGTAAGTACACAGACGTTTGTTTATATGTATGTGCAAAGTAATATTTTGTATGCTAGTATATAGCATAACATATGTTGCATATGTGGCAAGTGTTGCATTTGTTGCAAGTGTCTGCCGGATTTCTGCAAATTGCCACAGTTGCATGTGCAATGCAACAGAAATCAATGCAAGTAAGGCATTCGATAGCATGAAAATCCATCTAAATTACAGCACAGCAGCATAAGAACTGTTTTGCTACAGAATGCAGTACTTACAACAACAACAACAAGAAGAGCACATGCAGTAATCACACTGATGTTGATAGCAAAAATAGAAGGGGTTAGCAAGTATGTATGGCAGGTTGTAGCAAATCGCACGTTTCAGCTGTATTCATACTACATGTGTGGCGATACAGCTATGAGCATAAGAATAGAAGAAGTGTTGAAAATTTCGCAAGCTTTTGGGGTTCTTATTACTGCCTTCACAAGTCAAAACAGCAAAAAGTATTTAAAATGCGATAAAATAGGTGGCTTATTACAAGCGCTTCAAAAATCGGATTATCAGGTCGAATTGAATGGATGCGGCGACTAGGCGTAGTACTATTACAGTTATATTATAATAATAGATGGCGTTATATAAATTAACATTAGCTCGAATGAAAATATTCTTTTTCTCCAATTCGTGAAAAATAATTTTCTTTTAATTAATCTATTTATATCTAGTAGTGCTATGCATACAAGGTATATTTACTTCATTCGCCTAACGGTAGTATGTAACGGTTTAAACGAATCGAGATAGATATTGACTTAAACATATCAAAATGTTCAGGAGGAAAAGGGAAATTTAATAAGTCATGTCCGTCCGTCCGTCCGTCTATTAATACTATAACTTGAGTAAATTTTGAGATACCTTAATGAAATTTGGTATGCAGGTTCCCTGGCACTCATCTCCGAGCGCTATTTAAAATGGGTGAAATCGGATGATAGCCACGCCCACTTTTTATGCATAGAAGATTTTCGAAAGCACAAAAAAAGTGATTACTCAGTACATAATACACTTATAAGGATCAAAGTTGGTGTGTACGTTAATGTTAAGGCAGAAAATGAAGAAATTTCTGAAAATGGGTGTGGCACCGCCCACTTTTGATTAAAACAAATTTAGAAATAATATTAATCATAAATCAAACCCCGTTTAAGATATCGAAACGAAATTTATCAAACATATTTATATTAATACAAGGAATGTTTTGGAAAAAATGGGCGAAATCGGTTAGGGTCGACGCCCACTTTTATATGAAAGATTTTGAAGAGGATCATAGAAATGTTTAATAGGCAAAAACTTTGCGTAAAATTGGTCTATATCATTTTTATTTCACTTTCGAAATGTCCGTGAACAAAAAAGGGTGAAAAATATAAATTTAAGAAAATGGGCTTGGTCCCGCCCCTTTTGTAGCGGATTATTCCACCAAACTTTTTATGCCATAACTCCGGCAACATTGATTTATCGAAACGATATTTGGCAAAAATGTTGGATATATAGAGGTATCTGTTTGTTGTAAAAATGGGCGAAATCGGTTCCCGGCCACGCCCACTTTTCAGCATAAAAATTCTGCTACTTTCAAAGGCGATTGCTTGTTATTTAAAATATATATTTCAATGAAAATTATTCAGCTGCTTCTCAATAGTGTGAAGTATACTCCTGCCAAAAATTAAGCACATCGGATAACACACAAGCAATATATCCGGGCAAGTAGTTAATACCCCACTGCAATAGGGAATTTATATACCTTTTTTTATTTTCATACCTTTAATGAACATGAAATGTTTGTAAGCATGAGAAGAAGAAGAAGAGAGGGGCACCAAAATAAGCATACTGAAACAATAAGGACGATGAGCTGAGTCGATTTAGCCATGTCCGTTTCTCCGTCCATCCGTCTGCCTGTCCGTCTGTCTATTTGAACGCAAAATTTTTCAAATATAAAATATGCATGTATCGGTATTTCGAAAAAATGTAGTTAGCAGTGGCTGGTAGGGAAGCTATGCATATAAAAATACTCGTACATGGAGCTGGCGAGTCCACACATCGTTTCTCTAATATTGATATCGTAACATAAAGAAAAAAGATGCCCGCCGACCCAGATCGGTGTGGATTTGCCCTTAGTACCTTAGAAAACCTTGCATATCCTAGTTTACATAGGGTATTGATAAGTGAAGGCCAATGCAATTCTGCACAGTTTTTAGAAGCCTTGCAACGAACTACTATCTTGAACTTTCTAAACATGAAGGGACTTTTTCATATCAGTTACGGTGCTGACCAAGTCTGGACTATTGCGGCATACATGAAATTGAAACACAATACTGTAGCAGAACAACCTTTCTAGGAAACGAACTTCTCGAGGAGCTCTCTGAATTCAAGCATATTAAGTTAAGAGAGCTTCGTAGATATTTCTTATGGATATAGTGAAATGTTTTTCTTACAATACCTTCTATAGGTCAATTCAAGAGCTGTGGTGTCAATTATGATATCGTATTATCGGAAATTGGAGTAAGAGGGGACCCACCACACCAACAAGTCATACAGATTAAATTGAGATTGAAATCATTATTTCGGAGAAAGCAAAGCAACTTGCATGCAAGGTCTGTCGGGTTCTATAAAAGTAAGAGGACTTCCTGTCTATAACTTACTAAACACTAAGACTGATCCTTGCTCGTATACAAGTTTGCGGTTTTTCTGGTGATGAAACACAACGTTCCAGGTAGCTTCGTCTTGTCCTCGCAAGTCCCCGCTTAATTACAACAGTCTAAGATATAATATATTATTTTTAAAAAAAATTTAGACGCCGATGTTCTGAGCTTAAGTGAGGGTTCTTATGGTCTTTATTTCTTCCATCACTCGACCTGCCAGAAGTCAGTACGCTGATTGCATTTGATGAGACAACTCTGGCTGTTTTCGGCCGAAAAATTCTTGTTTACCTTAGAAAGCTCAATTATAGAGAAGGTATTATTAAGACAAAGGTGAAATATTTACTAAAACACAATGGCCTTGATAACTCCGTTTAGCGGTCTTCATGCGAGTTTGGCTGTTATGATTCATGTCCAAGGATATAATTTGTACCATTCTTCAAAAGAATAATGCATTTATACAAAAGAATTTCCTTCAAAATAAATACTAAGATCAATAATTTCATTTAAGGAAACTTTGCTTTTACAAAGGACGGCTACACGGGTACCCAATTCATGGCAAGGATCAATAGCATAGGACTGACATTTGGCATTCACGAAAAGTGTATTTTCCCGGTTAATGTTGCGAAAATGCTGAGACCATTCTTTTTCTTCTCTTTGCTCTTTTGCTTTCATACAAGCAGGATTGCTCAGACCTTAGGTTAAGCCAAATGAATGCATTATTCACTAAATGTCGTCCTGGTCTTGTTCTTTCGCCCGCAACTCTACCAACAACTCACTTCGTCGCGAAAGTTAACTAACCAGCTGGGCTCCTCATTCTGTATTTTTTATAAAGCGATTTTCCATACTATTTAATATATCGTTCGCGATGATGCTGTCTGTTGCCGCTATTCATGTTGTTGTTGTTTCACATATTATTGCTGCTGCTTTCTTATTATTACTTTTAATTCTTTCAATCTTTTTTGATTTCTTTTCTTGTTTTGTTGTAGATTTAAATTACTGTGGCACTCATGAACCCTGCATGCATGGCGGTACCTGTGAGAATACCGCACCTGATAAATATCGTTGCACTTGCGCTGAGGGTCTGTCCGGTGAACGTTGCGAAATCGTAGAGCATCCGTGTGCGACGCAGCCGTGTAAAAATGGTGGAACTTGCACGTTAAAAGTGAGTATGAAAACAAAAACAAAAACAAAATTGTAAACAACTGAAGACGTAAGATTATGTGAATATGTAGGAAGCCAGGGTGTGTGTGTAGATATTTAGTTGGTGTGCTTGACTTGTATGTGGTATGGGGTATGATTGCTAGTTGGTGTTGTTGTTGAAGTATAATGATACACTTTATAAGCATTTGTGGGTATGTTTTGCAGATATTTCTTCGTTTTTACTTTGCTTTAAATAGAACGCTTTGCAGTGTTTAAGTCTCATTTGTATGAATCTGGAATGAAATTATTGGTTAACATTGAAATGGGGCTCACTTTGTAACCTTGAAAACTATGCAAATCTTACGGCGGGTGAGCTACTATTAGCGCTTTAGAAGTACTTATAGATTCTCAAATTATTAAGAAGATATAGATATATTATCTAGTTCTTATCCTATGATGGTTTTATTGAATTCTATTGGAAAAGAGGAAAGGCTACTAAGCAAACCACATTAATAGCCATGGAATCACACTCTTTATTATCGGATATTAATCCATACCTTGTGTATAATGCAAAAGACTCTAGTCCAGGCGGTGCCTGGACCTATGCTTGTTTAACTTTAGACCTGTTAAGTCCACCATCGCCCAGATTTTCAGCACGTGTCAAATACTTACGAAGGTTCATGCTAATAAAATCGCCACACACCATGTCGGTTTGAAAGCAGTCTTTCATAGCTCAAAAAGGTGCTGTCTGAATACTGCTACATGCAGAGCTGATACGGCCTTAACAAGTGGGTTCGAGTGACACCAACAGCTCCGTAAGAATAGCATAAAAACTCTCCGAGCCACTCGCAAAGGCTTTGGACAACTTTAACTTTATTCTAGAGAAGATAGTTCGAACAGCACAGGTCAAAATGGTTTTAAAAGGTGCTTGAAAGTTCTCACTTCTATGGCCTACATAAAGTGATCACGTTTTTTCTGTCTGACACCTACTGTTGGTGTTGGCTCGAACCCAGTGATAAAAGTAAAAATATTGGCACACTATAAAGTTAACCTAAAATCATTCCTGCCATCAAGTGATTCTTTTCACTGTCTAGGCAATTAAGAAGGAATAGGTTTCTTTAGACAAGCAGAGGGTATTTCTTAGGATCGTGGCAATTGAAAGAAAAGGTTTCCTATGCTTTGAAGATCCAATCAGTTAATACGTTCAGAGATGAGACTACGCGTAGCTCAGGTCGCTGCATGGACTGGGCATATATCATGACAATCTCTTGAACTTTTACTTTAGATAACTAAAAAGGCGATACAATTATACTCATAAAACTGGGTCGATTAATTAACCGATTTCGCGCCATCGATTTTTCGATAGGTTTTGGGCTCAGGAAAAAAAGTTCCACTACGCATACCCAAAAAAATAATTTTCGATCCTACAAAATTTCATTTTTTTGACTTTTTGGACATTGATTTTTAGGGTTTTTTTCATGACCTACTAAAAAAATTTTCATTTGATTTTAAAATATTCATGTATACCCTGTCCAACCCAAAAATGTCCGCTAAAAACGTTGGCGATAACAGTTTAAACAAAAAAAAATTTTTTTTTGGTTTTGGGGAGTGTTTTGGTCATTTTTTTTAAGGGCTTTTTCAGCATACATGCAAAAATGTTTTCGATGAAAACGAATTTGCCTCATATTTCCTGTCCCACTTAAAATTATGCTCTAAAAACGTTGGCGATAACAGTTTTTTGAAAAGTCGATTTTGGAAAAGTCGATTTTTCGACCAAAACAAGTCCCAAAACCTGAAAATAAAATTTTTTAGTTGTTGTTGTTGTTTTATTACTTCCGATACTTAATATCGGTAAAACTAAACGCTATTAACTCAGATAGTTCTATGCAACGGTTAGGATCGTTTTTTACCCCTAAAAAGTTTAACCATCGACACTTCCCCCTTTTCTAATTTTAAAACTCCTAACTTCTGGGTGAATAATTTTTTTGTTCTGAAATAGTACTATTATCTTGTATTTAATTACTTCTTCCTTTTTATATTTTCTAAACAATAATTAAAAAAAAAGTATAACAGCTTACTAACACTAATAAGCACGTTTTCATTCATAAGCACTTAGTAACATACCAATAAAACAACAATAATTTTGTTTTAGTTTTTAAAATTTGTCTTGAAAATCAAATCTAAAGTTGTCGCTTTCGAGCTAGCAACCAAAATATAGCGCGTTTGTAAGTGTTTCTGCTCGCTCAATTTTTTGTTTCCCTATTATTTATTCTGCTTGTCTAAAGAAAATATTGAATTTAAAGTAAGAAAAAAATAAGCTGGTGGAAAAAAAGCACTCACAATTTTGGTTGCTCTCACGCTTGATTTGCTAAGAAAATTTTAAATTTTGGAAAAAATTTCATTTTGTCATTTTATTCATAAGTCGCTAAGTTTTATATATATTAAAGAAAATGATTTTAAGCAAGCAATTAGTAGTTTATAGCTACCACCGAATATTCCAACAAAAGAGGGCTATTATTAGCTCGTTTTTCTCCCCAAATATGCACGGGGGATAGACAACATTCGAGACTAATCTTATAACCCTTTAACCTCATATTATTACTTAACCAGATAGCCTATTAATCTAAAACAAACACACAAATAGGGAGATAACAAGTTAAGTTGATAAAATCAGCTAATCACTTAATCTTTTGTCCTTATATAACCACTTGAATAGCAAGATAACTTTTTAAGATAATATAACCTATCTAACCTGATATACCCAAACAACTTTATATATTAGAAAACACTGCGTCACAGACCTAGTCCGATTTTAATCATTATATCTCCGAAACCAGTCATCGCTTATTGCAGCACTCATTGGCAGCTTTCGTTTGATACCTTTATTGTACTAAAACATTTATCCGCATATTCGTCGATAATATCGAAACCGGTAGGGTTATCGAAATAGAGTATATCTTACATTTTCAGTTGGGCGTCTAGTAATGCATTTTTTGGGTGATGCGACCAAACATACAGACCAACAGACAAAAATTCTTAAAACATTTGATTTGGATTCTATTGGCTTAATATTAATCCCTACCATCAAATTTTCATGAATATCTGCAATGTAAAGACAATTTTATTATACAGCAGTGTTCAATATAATAGTAGTGAAATTAAAATATATATCATAAGCGAAAACAAGAAAAAGCTGTGATTTTAATAATATTTATTCTAAATATAGCAATTTCCATAACAGAAACCAAATAAAAAGATATTTCAAAGTCTACACAAACTTCAGGAGTGTTTACTAAACATTAAAGAAATGGCCACCAAAATCTTCAAATTTTTTGGCAGAATTTCTAAAAAAATGTTGAGTACGCAGTTTTGTAGACCAACCAATTTCAGTATAACATTCTCTCTTTCTCTTTATGGCGCGATATACAACAGGTATATCATCATAAACCTCCTAAGAGATTTTTGCGCCAAGCTTCTCTTCCAATTTGTGGTGTGCCGATTTGAATTTTCCCTACAAATTGGTGGGACCTACAGTTTTTTGCCGACTCCGAACGGCATCTACAAAGGAGACGAATTTTTGCTGAGAAGCCTGTCATGGCAGAAATACACTCGGAGAGTTTGCCAAACCACTGCCGAGGGGCGACCCCGTTTTTGAAAAACTTTTTTCAAATCACTTTTGATGTTACCTGTACCAGGGCTCGAACCATGGACCTTCGGTGTGGTAGGCCGGCAACACTACCTCCACACCACGGCGGCCGCCAACATTGTGAATGTTAAAACTCGCTCAAAAATTTCTCCAAACTTTCAAAATTTTCTTCGTCAAGGATGTTGAGTGATTTCTTCCATACAACGCATGAAAAAAAATTGCTTTTGCATGGAAAAAATACCCAGCATTAATGACAAAAAAAAATCAAAAAATTCAGAGGAAATTTTGAGCTACTTTTGACTTGCACATTATTATGCTTAAATTGAATGAGCTTCAAGAATTTTCTATAAAAAAATATTAGAATTTTGATGTAAACTTCTAAAAGTTTAATTAACTTTCCTGAACTTTGTGTAAGCTTTGAAATTTATTTTTATGTGGTTTCTGTTATGGAATTCGTTATATTTTAAATGAAAATTATTAAAAACACAGCTTCTTTTTATTTCGTCGAACGATACCCAATTTAATTTCACTGCTATTATTTTGAACACAACTGTATGTAGAAATGTATCTAGTTAAGTGCATATATTTTTAACTTACTTACAAACAGCCATGAAAGGAAACCACTATTAATCAGTTAAAATCTTCACAGCGCAAGAAAAATATTACAAAAATTCTATCAAAATTTGTAAAAATTTCATTTGTGCCAATTAATTTAATGATTATTGAAAGCAGCCTTATTTAAATTCCGCAACAAATGGCAATTTCACACAATCTTTAATGGTTTTTTTGTACATTGGCGCACCGTACGTGCATAGTGCCTGCTAGTAAATTCGTATGTATGTTTATATATATTTCAATTGAAAATCACATCTATACCTCACACATGACTCTGTTAGACATACGGCAATAACGTGTACGTTTGAGCTTCTACATCGTTTATTACAATTTACTTCATGCACATTTTGCCTCATTTAAACAATTTTCAATAAATATACTACTTTTTCTAATTTTTTTTTCTTTACCACTCATGTTTTTGCCATTGCTGCGAAATTCATAATCCAACAACAAAACAAACATAATGCAATAACCAAAAAAAAATCATAACCATCGAACCACGAACCTTATAGGAATCAACACTACCAAATGTAACAACGTTGCCGACATATCGTTCAATGCGCGGCATGAGCTCTGCTATGGGCAAACCAGTTAGTCGACGCGATTCATTGCTCGGACTGTCAGGATTAAATAGCGCTGCAGCAGCATTAGCCGCAACAACAACAACTGGCTCAGGTAGCATTGCAATGATGGGTGGTACGGCAAACGGCAATGGGGGTGATAGTCTCGGGAATAGCACGAGCGCCATGAGTGCACTTGCTGCAGCCGCAAAATTATTACCAAACGGTGGTGGAGGTGTTGCTAATCCCGCGCTTGCTACATCGATGCTAATGCAACTACAACAGCAATATCATAGCAGCAGTAGTGATACCGGCACGAGCAATCTATTGCATTCGCATCATTCGATCAACCATCGACCACAACAGATACCACAAGTTGGTGAATACACTTGTGGCTGTGCGACCGGCTGGACGGGACCATCATGTGAAATCAGTAAGTACTTATGTTTTGTATATAAATGTGTATATGTATATGAAATGGTTCCTAAATAAATGTATATTGGCAAACTGAATAGCTCTATGGGTGCCGCGCTCAAGATATATAGTAAAGTAGTATGCGCACACTGGGCATTTCGAAGAAATTTGGCACAAATATTTTTTTTTTTTTGACAAATCACAGAGTAATTCTAGGCTTATATATTTATTAAAATTACACTCAAATATCAAAACAAACTTTAGGCATAGTTCATGACAGGTTCAGCAGTAAGATGCAAAGTAGCTTAAAAGATACCCTCAACAAGCTATGAAATGAAACTACATTTCGACTTCATCAAACTTTCACAAGGAATTAACCCTCATGTTCCCATGGCAAAATCTCATTGTAAACAGAAGGTTCCAAAATTTACTGCTTTGTGTGTGTTTTCTTTGAGCAGCCGAAATTAGCTCTGTCGATCCATTTTTGAAGCTCAGGAAATATCATCAAAGCAAAACTACTAGGAATCAAGAGGGTTGGCGATTTCATTATAGAACTCTTACGAAGTGAGATCGATTTATGATCTGCCTAGTTTAGGGGGCAGCAGTTGCGGCTAATAAATAGACGAAAAAGGAGACGAGAGCATTACAGCTTCATAGTAACCTAGCTGACCTGAAAGTTTCACTGGCGTCATATCCTCGCTATCATACGACATTCGGGCTAGTGTCTGACTATAATAGGGCGTATCTGGCCAAGGACTTTAATTTCTATAACACACCCGAAAACAATTTGTTCTTGAGTTCTTTGAATGGGAGTATTAGGGATATGTACAGTCAGATATGATTGCGCTATGCTGCGGTTCTACCACCTTGTGTTACCTGCCGCATAGTCGCGTGAGTGACTTTTTTATCACGTCTAAAGTTCGGATAGTCTTAGCCTTGTAATATGTTCTGCAGATTATGATTTCACTTGAAGGTGACTGCTAGTGATAAAGCTATAGTCGTCATATCAGTAAATTAGTCATCGACTCGCCCATCAAAACGGGAATTTTAATTTTTCTTAATTTCTCGAAATTTAAGCACAAGAGTGAAGTCTCTAAATTAAATCGCGAAAAGATTTACGGTTTTTGGGAGTTACCAACCAAATAAAATAAGTACATAGAGCTAAATCAGATCGAAGAGAGGCTCCATCAACACGAACTTTAAGGAGCGTTATAAATAAGAAGGGAGAACTGGGATAAAGAGCACGCCATAACGTTTACGGATTTCTTAGTGTCTTTTTATTTCTCACTTTTTATTTTGCTGGTTGTTTGCATTCGGTCTTGAAAAAAAAAAGGTGAAATATAAGTAAATTCCAAGACTATGGGTAAAGGACCAACTGCATTATCATCAATTGAATGAATTTAGAATATTTAGAAGTCTCGTTTTATAAGAATTAAGTGAATAGAAGGGGCAGCACCTTTTTGGAGTCCTAAAGGAACACCTTTTTCATAGATTTGAGAGATTTTTACGAGCACTTCAAATATTAAGTCCTAAAGGAGCACCTTGCAAACTCATCCGTTATGTTTTAAACGTTCTAAAAAAAGGTTAGAAAAATTAAATACGAAATTTCCCAAGTTTTGGTTAGTGTTTAAATTTCGTTACATAAGCTTTAACGTTTTTATTTAGTCAATCTATTTCCTAGATATTTGTTTCTGAGGCAGGAGTCCTGCAAACCACCCCACTGTACAACGGTCAAGAGATCGCCACACCACACTCACCCAACATTGCATTGATTTATGTTTTATGCATTTACTATTTACTCTTTTCTCAGTTTTTTGTAAATGGTATACTATTCTTTTTGTTGTTGTTGTTATGGCGAATTATTTTCCTCCGATTAAATTGCATCTATTAGTCGCATTGACTTGAATGATCGAACTAGCGCTAGATCGTTCAAGCGTACAATGTTTGACCGAGGCTGTGGCTGGTAATTGGAAAAATTCAGAAAATAAAAGAAAATCTCAGCAAATTGCACGTTAAATTATACATACTTACAATGCTACATAGTTGGCTGTGCTTTCAGCTGTATCTCGAGCATTGGTCAGTTCATTGTACGAAATTAAATTAATGCAGCAAAATAGAATCAAATGAAAAGCGCGTAATTGCGCCTGATCCACATGCAACATTTTGTGTTGGAACACGGACAAGATCGGACTCCTACTTTGAATCGGAGGACGCATGTCTAATGTTTGCTGCTTTTATACTGATTTAATTATGTGGAATTGAAACCCATTTGTTAGTATTTTGTTGTGTTGCATTCATTTGTTGACTGTCACATTTCTTCTCGGGTTTTTCTTCAAACTTTAAACATTGTTGCTTTACTTCGTTTCATGCGATTTTTTATAATTTGCTTAGCAATTACGCTCATCCTCATATTGCAATCCCAAATTTATTTCTGCCTTTCACTGTCATGCATCTAGTTTTCAACTCTAAACTGCAATGTAGCATGTCTTATTAAAAAACGAAAACTACTACAATTCGTACGTATAAAGTGCAAGCCGCATAACACCTGTTACCATTACAAATCGTATGCTAATGGCTTGAGCTGAATTCATTTCTCTCGTTAATACCTGCTGTGCAAATTGGCAATCGAAATTTTATTACTTTTCGAAAGCTACATTAATTTTACATGGATTTGTGATCAAAGTGAAGACTTAGGAAACAAACTTGCATTGCTTCACAGTGATCTAACAAAAGACTTAGGAAACAAGCTTGCATTGATTTTATGGGATTAAACCAAAGACTTAGGAAACAAGCTTGCATTGACTCCCAAATATCTCGCACAAGTTCGTTACACATTTGAACTTCATTTTACTCGCGACACAAGTGAATGTTGTGTTAATCTTCAATTGAAATTAGAAAAAAAATTTAATAAATTCAATAAAACCCCCTATTTGATCATTATTTCCAGATTTTTTGATTAAGGATAATGTTTTTTTTTTTAGTTTTATTTTTTCTGATCGAAAATAAAACTCATGTTAGGACTGCTACGAGCTGCCTCTTTACGACGTTGCAAAATGATTTACATAGTGAGACTAAAATGCTCGGAAAAAGAGCTTTGCACTTCCTACTTGATCGTTACAAATTAGAATATGCTGGTGAACAATTTCTTGAAGCTAAGCAACCTCCACTCTAAATGAGAAAATATCTCCACAAAGACTCCTATGAAATCCGAAATCATATAAAACAAGTAAGGAAGTTTAACTTCGGTTGGAACCGAATATCATATACCTTGTAGTGATCTATTATGGCATACCAACTTACGCAAGTATATTTCAGTACGTATTACAAAAGCCAGCCGATTGTTTTCGATAAACACACCTATGTTATGAGTTTTGATGCGCAAATTAATTTTTAAAAAATATTAATGTATGGCGCGATGTACAACAGATATATCATCATAAACCGCCGAGCTTCCCTTCCAATTTGTGGCATGCTGTTTTTAATTTTCACAAATTGGCGGTACCTACAGATTTTTGCGGACTTCGAATGGCATCTACAAAGGGAATGAACTTTTACTGAGAAGCCTTCCATAGCAGAGAGACACTCGGAGAGTTTGCCAAACCACTGTCGAGGGGCGACCCAGTTTTGCAAAACTTTATCAAACCACTTTTAATGTTACCTGTTCCTGGACTCGTACCTTGGACCTTCGGTGTGGTAGACCGGCAACACTACCACCACACCCCGGCGGCCGCCGTTAGTTTATTTGTAGACATATATAGCTTCCCTACCAACAACTGCTAACCACAGTTTTTCAAAATGGCAATGCATGCACATTTTATGTTTGAAAAATTTGCGTTCAAATAGACAGACGGACGGGGAGACGTACATGGCTAAATCGACTCAGCTCATAGTCCGTATTATTTCAGTTTACTTATTGATATGCCAATCTCTTCTTCTTCTCAAACTTACAAACATTTCATGTTCATTAAAGGTATGAAAATCAAAAAGGTATATAACTTCCCTTTTCAGTGGGGTATTAACAACTTGCCCGGATATTTTACTTGTGTGCTATCCGATTTTCCTAATTTCGGGCAGGAGTATACGACATACTTTTGAGAAGCAGCTGACCAATCTTGATCGAAATATTTATTTCAAGTTATAAGCAATCGCTTTTGAAAGTAGCAAAATTTTATGCTGAAAAGTGGGCGGCGCCACACCTGCTTCACCGAAATTCACAAAAAATGTTTGCGGTTGAGTTTTGCTTAAACACTTATTATGCTTGCACGATCTAATTGATATAGCTTGCATGGTTATAAAAATATCGCGTTTTACATTTTACAAACAAATTTTACAAAACTATGTTAAAAAACTGGGCGTGGCCGATGACAGATTTCGCCTATTTTTACAACAAACATTTACCTTTATATATTCACCATTTACCTTTATATGTTCAACATTTTCGCCAAATATCGTTTAGATAAATAAAATTTTGCCAGAGTTATGACATAAAAAGTTTTCTGGAATAGTCCACAATAAAAGGCTCGTTGCTACGCCCATTTTTAAAAATTTATATTTTTCGAATTTCCTCGTTCACGGACACTTTGAAAGTGAAACATAAGTTATTGCCTATTACATATATCTGTGATCATTTACAAAATCTTTCGTATAAAAGTGGGCGTGGACCTTAACCGATTTCGTCCATTTTCTTCCGGAACATACCTTGTATTAAAATAAATATGTTTGATAAATTTCGTTTCGATATCTTGAACGGTGTTTGATTTATGATTAATAACATTTCTAAATTTGACTTATTCAAAAGTGGGCGGTGCCACTCCCATTTTTAAAAATTTCTTGAAAATTTTATTTTCTGCCTCAATTTTAATGTATACATCAAATTTTATCCTTATAAATGTATTATGTACTGAATAATCACATTTTTTTTTTTCGAAAATATTCTCTATATAAAAACTGGGTGTGGCTATCATCCGATTTCGCCCATTTAAAATAGCACTGGGAGATGAGTGCCAAGAAACCTGCATACCTAATTTCATTAAGATATCTCAAAATGTGCTCAAGTCATCGTGTTCACAGACGGACGGACGGACGGACGGACGGCTTAATCAATTGCTCTTTTCGTCCTGAACATTTTGATATACATAAGTCAATATCTATCTCGATTCGTTTATGCCGTTACATACCATCGCTACTCGACTAAAGTTAATATACCTTGTGTAAGTAGCACTGCTAGGTATAAAGGGTCGACGGTAAGCTTTTTTGTGCCCTCCAGCCCAGGGAAAGCCTTTATAAAACAAAATTGCTGCTGAGGTAATTGGAGTTTATGGTGGCAGAATCCAATTTTTCAAGTGTTAGTAACAGGGTCCTCCGATAATGAATATTTTTATATATTTAATGAAAACAAGTAACAAAAACTGTTCCGAAGACTGTATGCCTTAAATGAATACGCATCACGGTTTTAAGTGTCCGATCTTTACTAACAATTAGTACCAACTCTGCAAAACTGTTAATTTAAAGATACATAGCCCAAGCCCCATTTATCGGAACAATCGATTATATGGAAGCTGTATGTTATGTAGGTCCGATCTGGGTGATTTTCACTACACACATAACATATATAATATTTACTAAACCTGCAAAATTTTACGTTTCTAGCTTTTTAATTTCAAAATTTATAGTCCAAAACCCATTTATCGAAACAATCGATTGTATGGGAGCTATATGTTATGTTGGTACGATCTTGCTGATTTCGACAAATGATTAATCAATGCTCATACCAAATTTCATCAAGATATCTCAAAAACTGAGGGACTAGTTTGCGTACAAACAGACAGACGGACAGACGGACATGGCTAAATCGACTCAGCTCATCGCCCTGATAATTTCGGTATACTTATTGGTGGGTCTATCTCTTCTTCTTCTCATACTTTAAAACATCGGACCAAAGTTGTTATACCATTTCATGTTCATGAAAGGTATAATAATCAAAGGCTTCCCAGTATCGGAGGGCAGTTTAAGGTATATGAACGTGCATGTCTCGTCATGCTCCACGGAAGATTTGAGCGAAACCTATATAAATTACATATAATCAATTTGTTTTGAGTTTTATTTCTTTGATCAGAAATAATCATAATTTTTTGAGTTAAATTTTTTTTGCTCAGTAAAACTTTCTACTTAAGCGGTATTTCATCCTTCAAGAATAAAAATTAGATTTAAGTCTTAATTTCTTTCACATTTCTTAAAACTCAAAAAGCCTTTTTGCATGCCAACCTATGTACATGTATGTGTCTATAAATATGTTTTAGTTATTGACTACATATGTATACGATAATATACCAACCAATATTTATGATCAATTACTTGCCAAAAAAGCGTAGCGGCTTTTTGAGTTTTTCGATCAGTGAAAAAAATTAAGACTTAAAATTTAATTTTTATTCTTGAAGGATAAAATATCGCTCAAGGAATAGGTATTATTTTTGTGAACTGAAACTTCCTCTAGTGTGTGTCTGCTTTGTATGTTACCAACAGCATTTTTTATCTTTTACGCCCAAGACGTCAGCATCTAGATTTTTAGTTGGTAGACAATTTTTAGTATAGTGCGATTGACGTGGGGATTTGAGCACGATTTAGTTGACGTCAGAAAATTTAAAAATGCATTTATATTCAAGCCTCCTAGGTCTTGAATTTTCATTCTTCAACTCAACAGACGGCTTCCGATAACACAAATGATTGGCGCTCAATCTTTTCAGCCTTGAAGGAAGAGTAGTTTCGTCAGTGTCGGTTATCAGAAGAGCTTCACATGTCCCAAAAAACGTGAAGTGTTCTGTGATAAGACCTTCCCTTATTTAGCCTGCAGAAGATCTGTGTTGTTAGGCACTTTAGCGTGGAGTTGGGGACATACATTCTTTGGAATCCATGTTTATGGTGAGATAGTCGTAGAATAGAGGATTTTTAAGGGAATAGAACAGTTCGTCATCATCTTCGTCCTCCACTGATTCTCACTCTCCATCTTCCTCTACAGCACTAGCTTGAACCGTCCTTTCTTCTGCCTTTAATTTGTATTCTTCTCAAAATATTGAGTGATATTATTATTTTTTTTAAGTTAAAATACTACCCTCAATATCAGAAAGTTCACATTTTCTTCAACCCATAGTACTTTATACTGCCTGAGGTGCCGTAAACACTACGTAAACATAACCTAACTACGTCATCCCAAGATATAAACCCGTGAGATATTAGTTATGTAAAAAAATGTACCTGCTGTCTGATTTAAACCAAAGCTAAAGCATCTGCGCTGCACAAGCTCCCTAAACTGCGGTAACTACAAACTTTAAACCACTCAACTCTGACTTGTCATAATATTTACTAAGTAATAGAAAAAAAAAATTTACAAAGAAAACCCCTTTTCGCATGTAAACTCGAAAGTATCACATTTATTATACAAAATGAGTAATTTCACATTTAACTCGTCACAACGCAATGCATCACACCTCACAGTTTCTGCTATTAAACAACTTTAAAAGTTGTTAGTTTGAGACGCGACAAAAATCTTAAATGACCAAATTGTGTTTAGGCTTATCTTGATGCTGCCGCCGCAATTGCATAGAAATGTTTGTAGATCTGCCGCTGTACATATTTATGTATTCACAAAACTAGTACTTCAAGCTTGTGGCGTGTGCAATGATTGGAAGTGGTGCATTACACTTGAACTTAAGTCGACGAGTCTCTCTTAAGCCTGAAAGTTTTGCGTGCATACAAATGCTGTAGAAAAATAAATTTTATGTTTGTTTCTTGTATTAACATTGCTCAAACGGTGTTGGTACAAAGTCTCATGTGCAATTATTTAACACAACTCGCTTGCACTAAGCCTCAACAGCGCACATTCGTATAGCAACTATTAACTGGGCAATTAGTCATAAGTGGTGGCGAGCAGGTAATTTGTTGAATTTATATTTTTATGTTTGTGAATACTTGATTAGTATGTACGTAGTATATATTTATACACGTAAGAGGTCTTGAGATTAGCAAAAGTGGATTGTTATGTTCGAAACGATTTTGTATTTAAATAGAGCTTTGAAAGTATTACTAAAAGGGTACTTTTGAACCCCAAAGCTGCCTTTATTATATTGCATTTTATATACGAGAGCAGTTTGAAAAATCTGTGACTTTAATTATCAGGACAGCAGAGTTTAAAAATCGTCTTTTGGGTTGTGACATTTTCGATTACCTTAAAGCCAGAAACTGTATTTTTCTCTTTAATTTAATGTCTTTGAGAGTCCCCAATTATCTTTATACGAAGTTGGTTTTTACCAGATCTGCTCGGGTAACTGACCTAATAATTCCTTGCTTCGGCTAGCTGGATTCAGCAAGACTATTCTTCGTCAACGCGGCTCGCATTTGGAACTCTATTCCTGCTAACATAAAAGGAAGTTTTAACAAAACAAATTTCAAAACATCTATTTTAAATTATTTTTGCAAATGAATATCTAAGATGATCTGACCATGTGTCAATAAACTTTTTACTTTACTTTTTACTTTTACTATTTAAGAACTATTTTATTGATTCTTGTTAGTGTTTATGTTTTCCTTTTTTGTGTTTCTGTAATATTATTATTATTATTTTTTTATGGTATCATAGTATTAGTTATAATTTGTTTTAACGTTTCTTTTCCCAAATTAAATTTTGTACTATAAAAGATAAATATCTTATTGTATAAATATTACTTTGAAATAAATTGAAATTGAAATAAAGACCCCGAACAAGTGCGTCTTGCCGTGAAAGAGCAAAAAAAAAAACAACACTGCTCAGGGAAAATACCATTTATTGCAAGATTACTGTGAAAGCTTTTTCAAATTTTGCCATTTAGTTTGTGTTCGACATTTAAAGCTTTAACCATCGTGAGCTTTAACAAAAATGGGCAAAAAATGAATTTGGTGTGCTGACGAAACTTTATTTTTAGAGTAAAAATCCATACAAAAAGGTTTGACATACCAGGAGGACGCTGCTCCATCGCTTTCCGTGGCTACAAAATAGTTAACTAATTTCCACTGTCGTATTAGCCCAGGTGATACCCGACGCTCAGACCGCCCAAAATAAGTAATCACATCACAAACGGTGACAAAATCCAATCAATAATATTGCACGATTGGAGAATGAAATTTCGCGAAGATTTTCATAGCGCAGGCATCTAAAGTGAGCGAAAACATCACATCTTATATGAATAGGGCTCCCCGATTGTTCACCCTCAATCGTAAGCGTGACCGTGTGACAACTTCAAAATAGTGTTTGGCGTTGTTCAGCCGTCATCCGGAGAAATTTTTGTGACATTTTGTTACAGAAGACGAAGCATAGATGTCTCACACCAGACCAGAAATCAAACAGCAAACAAGACATTGGGTTTCTGCAATAAACGTGTACCAAATTAGGACAAAGTTCGTATGCCGCCGAAAAAGGGCTATAAGTACAGTTTTCAAGTGGGACATTCACATTGATTGCTTTGAAAATAGTAAAAGGATTGCCGGCTTATAATATTCGGAGAACTCATAAAAAGGGCTACTTGCTGATACCACAACCGGTTTCCACATCTGAAGAATTATGTGGGCATAAGATATTATTGTCAAATGAAGAGGTCGTCACTAAAAAAATTTATATTTGAAGGCCTTGCAACGTCTTTTTATGTCGAAGAAATGGAAAACTGGAATAACGCTCTGCTAAGTATAAAGCGCTAAGAGAAGATTGTGTTACTTCTGGCTCTACTGTGAGCTTTTGAAGACAGTGTTTCAGTTTCGTCTTTGTCTGCATCGCCATATACGCACTTCATTTATTCGACCTTTCCAATTCTACACAAGTATTTTTTCAAGTCCCCGTTTCCATAGACCATATTTTCAAGTCTGCGATCAGTTCATGAAGTTTAATGGTGAAACTGAGTATATCAGTAGTCCTTTGCCGGAAAGAAACGGTATGTCGCGGTACAAGCAACTTCTGGTACTAACCCAACCGCCGCTCGAACAAAATCAGTCATATACGTAGATTAGCAGTCGAGTTAGATGTCACTATCTTTTGCGACACCCCTCTTTTGCTTCAAAGTTTATCCAGTGCATCATTAATCACACAAATTATCTTCGTGTTCTTGCTTAGGATCTTTGCTTCAAATTTTTTTCTCCACCTGGTCCCATACCTATTTTCTATATCGATTTCCTTTACGCAAAGGATCTATACACCAAACATTAGATAGCTGGTACAAGGGCTGAGGAGTTAAAGCATATTCATATTTTTATCAGTGAGACGCGTGGCAATTCTAAACTTTAGGAGCCAAATAAATTTGGATTGTGATTTACAGCAAAGAATCGAAAGTATATATTTCCTGGATATATATATACTATATAATATATAACCTCTGATGTACCTAATGGCCATACATACCTTAAGTATTCCCACGAGAACCAGGTCTAAGTACCGTCATCATTCATGTTTTTGCCCTGCCGAGAGAAGTTGAGTCAGTATACCCCCGTTTAATCCGCATTCATAAGTACAAGTCAAAATCGCGTCTACCGAGTGCATATGAATCTCTTTTCTCTTACAATCACAAATCGCTCACTTTGCTTTGTGTGACCAGGTTAGCCTTTTCGAGGCTAGATTTAGCCTTTTATTTTGTCCTTTAGCCTTTTTTCTAGCCTTTTTTTACTCCAACCCTTTTCTGGCCCCAACACCATATTTTTCATACAACTTAGGAATATATAAATTTAATGTTAAATGAAGCTAGTTTTGAGGACGAAATACAGAAAATTATTCGTAAAAATTGTCAACTATTTTTAATGGAGTTGATAAGCTAATTGCGACATCCCCTACCTGATAATATGAACTCTTTACAAAAGATACATTTTTTTTCAGTTGATAATTCTATGAAAGTTACAAAGACGGATGTATTTTCTCACTTTTAAGAAGAAAATTCTAGGTATTCTCCAAGTCAAGTAGCATTTTTTAAGCCGCAGTGGCGAAATCTGATAACCTTACAGTGGACAAGTGTGACCTCTACCATTGAATTTTGGGCGAAAGTTCGAGAACATAAAAATTCATTAAACGAACCCCATTAGAACTCTCCGAATTCGTATTTAACTTTTCGGTATAACCTTTCAGTAATGCGGAGGTTGAAAGAATTTTTAGTGCCATGAATATTTTAAAAACTAAGTTAAGGATCAGATTAGAACGAAGAATGACACTGAAGATGGCACAACGCCGAAATCGGTTTGCCTCCAAACCAAAATTGACAAGGGCTGACGGAAAATTGTTCCAGAAAAATTCAGATCAGATTAAAAATTAAATACTCAGCTCGATGCTTAATATTAGATTACCGATCATCTCATCTTTATGATAAATACCCAAACTTTGTACGCAGACTCAAGCTTTTCTATTTCATCAGACGAAGAAAATATTATAAAATTAATTAGTTTGTACTGATTTTTCTATGTATTTCCTAGTCAAGGAAAATGTGTCTGATATGTGTTGACACAAAAATAGTTCCTTTAAGTTATGTCTACGGCTTTATATACAAATAGTTTAAACTAAAATAAAATATTTGAAGATTTCGTAAAAGAGTTTCTAACAATTTTTTAGCTTCTGTTTTTCTTAGTTTTAGACTTTTCTAACCTTTTTTTTTTTTGCCGATTTAGCCTCTTTATTTTCTATCACCTGGTCACACTGTTCCTTCGTTTAACCACTTTTAAATTTTTGTACTGCTCTCGTAGTTTACATATTTGCTGGTCTTTTAAATTTAAATAAATGAAATAAAGCTTTTTTGTGTGCTTGGGACAAATGAGAAGGTCTTGTCAAGAAGGTGTTAAAAGCTTTTTACTTTTTTGTTGGTGCTTTTGTTATTTTTGTTGTTTGTATATAGAGTGTGACTGCAAGTTTTTTGTGCACACATTTCTTTCTTTAATGATTTTTGGTGATGTTTACTTTATGCCTCTGCATTTGTTTGCTCATGAGCCACGAGATTTCTTTGATGATGCTATGCTGCGTGCCATTTAACATCTCTGCGATGGACAAATAGCTGTGAATGAGCATTCAAATAGATATGTGAAAATATATGCATTTGTTTATATATATGCTGTATAGTACATATATATTTGGTATGTGTATTCTGTGATTTACATCAATGCTACAGAGGCCTACGCTATCTTTTCTATTTTGCCTCTTTCTCTATAGTTTCCATTCATGGTAGCAATAAGTCGGTTTGCTCGGATGCCAGTCTGCACTAATATTTCGTAAGAGGCAATCAACAAGTAAAAATGTATTAAAATTTCTTGGAATTGCTTTGTGACACTATAATGCAAAGAAAGTTCGGCAAATAGCAAAATAAACCTCAAAATAAAGAAACTAAGTTAATATATCATCGTCCCTGTATAAGCTTCTAAGTCGAAAATTGGTGGTGGGAGAATAATGGAATGATGTGTTCAATGTTTAGAATCGGTAAACTGACTTAAAGGGAGATATGCAAATTCGTTCTACGGAAAAGATTATCTGAATAAAGTTAAAATCGTCAGACTGGAAATACATATACTATATAAAATTGTTAAATTGGGATTTTCGCAGTTTTGTGGGGCGCCGGCGTAGAAATCTGTTTAAGCACCCGAAAGACAAGAATTATCAACTTGGTTTGACTCGAGGCCTCTATAGCATTCTCACCAGCTGGACCCAAGTTCAATTCCAGTTTCTTGTTATTATCAAAACTTTCGCTCAAATATGTCATTCATTATTTTCACAAAAAAGACTACTTTTAAGCAAATCACCGGCTGCATATACATTTGACCATCGTGAGCACCATTTCCCTCTGGCATAGTAGCAGATTTATCCGCCCCTTAGACTGCCTTCTTAGTGCTAAACTTCAATGGGCAAAAAAAATAATTAAACTGTAATAAAGTATTTTACATTTAAACATTTACTACAACAACATTCCATATAGGAAAGAATTTGCTACAAATATAAAGTCTTTGGGATTGGATATTTTTATTTTTGAATGCTGTTGTTGTTGTTGTTGTGGTAGCGACAAAAACACTCCCCGAAGGTTTTGGGGAGTGGTGTCGAATTAACCGTTCTTGGCCGAATTAGGGTCCCGGTACGCTCCGGTACTCCCTTGCGGTACTGCCGGACTGTCGTGGTAGCGATTTATGACCAGTGAAACCTTCTAGGTCATGCCACCCCTCCTTCCGTAACTAAGGATGAGATGCGTAATGAGAGGCATCATAGATACCATCACCACCAGTTGCACGTCATTACCTTTGTGCATATTAGTCACCTCTTACGACCGGTATGCCTACCTTGGGCATATTCTAAGCCCCTAACCCGCAGGGGTTGCTCTTGATGGCCGTCTTTGGTCGGATCCAAAATGATTGTTTCTCATAATTGATATTTTATGGCTGTGTTACATACATACATTCAACACAGGACCAAATTATTTTCACAGTTTCCCTTACAGGGAAGCTACTAAAAATCTAAACCCAAACTTTTCCCTAATTTCTCATATTTGAATAACCTTGGCGGTGCGCTACCTAGCTCAATATTTCCCTCGTAAATTAACCGTTTCCGGGATATAATTCACAGAGACCTTCCTCTCAATCAATTGCAATATTCTCCAGTTTTCTATTTCCAACTTCAGAATTCTTCTCGCTATATTATGCGCTACCATCGGGTGCAGAAACACAAATATTTGAGGTTGCAATCTCTAGCCCTAACTAACTAAAAATGTATTGAAAAGTAGTCTAATTTTATATTGAGAATAGGCGGACTAACAACAAGACAATCTAATTTCACATATATTTGTTAGACTTATACAGAAAGTTGCTTTGTTCTATCTATGAACGATTTTTGAGTTATGGCCATAATGTGATTTCGCCAAAATTTTACAAAATGCTTTAATTTCGTGAATAACTTTGTTGTAGTAATAACTGTATTGTAAAATTGTTCGCTTATTTCACTCGAACTGTAAGCCATTTAGCAACTTATACTCAACTTGTTGGCTGCACCCAACTTTTCTCTTCACCCTGAGAGCTTCAACTACGCAGCTTTTTATCTATCTAGGTTCGCGTATGCTGTAACAACCTCTGTCCTTCTACTACTACTAATACTACAAATGGTTATACAACCCCTCAAACATTCTCAGAATACTCATAAGATAGGAGTATGTAATGAGTACCGAATATATACAGTTGTGTTCAACATAATAGTAGTGAAATTAAAATGGATATCGTTCGACGAAATAAAAAAAAAACTGCAATTTTAATAGTTTTCATTTCAAATATAGCGAATTCCATAACAGAAACAACATAAAAAGAAAGTTCAAAGTTTACAGAAAATTCAGGAAAGTTAATTAAACTTTTAGAAATTGACATAAAAATTCCAATATTTTTGAACCGAATCCTTAGAAAATTCCTGAGTACGCAGTTTTATCGCTCATTAAATTTTAACACAATAATGTGCAAGTCAGAAGTATCTCAAAATTTCCTCTGAGTTTCTAGAATTTTTTTGTCAAGAATGTTGGGAATTTTTTTCAATACAAAATTTATTTTTCTTCATGCGTTGTATGGAACAAATCACTCAACACCCTTGACAAAAAAATTCTGAAAATTCAGAGAAATTTTTGAGCGAGTTCTAACTTGCACAACGTTATTCTAAAATTAACAGGTCTACAAAATTTTATACTCAAAAAGTTTCTAGAAATTTGCCAAAAAAATGTTGATGACCATTTTTAAAGTTTAATTAACTTTCCTAAGCTTTGTGTAAACTTTGAAATTTCTTTTTATGTGTTTTCTGTTATGGAATTCGCTATATTTTAAATCAAAATTATTAAAACTACAGCTTCTTCTGATTTCGTCGAACGTTATCCCTTCTAATTTCACTACTATTATATTGAACACAGCTGTAGCACTGTGGCTCACATAAACTCGATCATGAAATAGCATTTAGTGACTCCGATGTTATCGAAATTATATGATTTGCTTTCAAGAAGCTTTGAAACAAGTATTCATATTTTGTTTTTAAAAAATTGTTATCTTTAAAATCAAATTTTAATTACATATCGTACGCAGCACGGTAAAAACTGTTATCTCCGTTCAGACAAATTTTTCACTAGAACAAGAAGCAAGACTGAGTGAAGTTTACACTAAATTTTTTAAATTTAAATTTGTATTGAAATGAATGGAGCTAGCAGTTTTCTATGGACAATTAATTGATACTAAAAATGTGTCATTTTATAGCCCCAAAACTTTAGTATGTGATTTTGTAAGAATCATAAATTACTCCGAAAAGCTTCGTAAAAGAATATTTTTTGATCCCAAAAGTACTTAAAATTAACAGTTTCTGAGGTGTCATATATGTCTCCTTTTCAACATCATATTAGTACAAATTTCGTTTCGTGAAGGTCGACCATCTCCAGAAGAGAAATATATTTATTTAAGGCTCCTAAGTGCGCTCATTATGAGCGCACAAGCGCTCCAATTTGCGAATCTTTTCTGACACTTTATTGGCTCCAAATGTTTGCTGGGGAGCCGTAAGAGCACTGTTCTCACCGACATAAGCGCTTTTGAAAATTAAAATTCATTTTTAAACTGCCCTGTAATGTTTCCAGCCATTTGACACACATTTACCAGAAATTAGAGATTTTAAATGCTTTATAAATTCTTTTTGCTCCAATTGATGCATTTATGAGTAAAATATTGGAAAGTTCGATTTGCTACTTTAGCCATAGTCAAGCTATGACAGAGGAAATCAAGAAATAACCGTTTTGTGATGTTAAATATTTAAAACCGTTATAAATAAAATTACAAAATCATCCGTGTAACGTATTTCATAGTTTTTTATGAATTGGGGAGTAGTGTAATACGTTGGTCGCACTAACTTAACTTTCTGCAGATACGTGCACTGTAGTTGAATAAGAAAGAGCAATATTGTGGACTTAAATTTTCTTAATCATATCAGTACCATTCATAATCCACTAATAGTCTATAGTTGCCTGACACTCTGATATATTCAAGGACCTCGAAAATGGGAGCTTAATTAGAAAATTTCTGTAATCTAAATCTATAAATAATAAATGCTAAGCTTGGGCAAAGCGCCATCAATTCCAAAAGTAAGTTGAAGGTATTTATAGCAAATTTCTTTACAAATCATTTCACTCGGATTGAAGCCATCACTACAAATATCGCCTTGATTTGGAATGTAAAACAAATTTACTTTGTTTCAAAATTTCTTGGAGAAGCAAGTATGAATTTATATTTAGAGCGGACAAGTTTTTATCATTAATAGCAGCTTAACCCTCTAAGTTATCGTTAGAAATCAGGCCTCTAATCCCTTTTTAGGGGTATTGGTTCAAAAACCAATAGAATGCAAGAAGCACTTATAGAATTTCCTGACGATGTTTTACACATTTTCACCCCATCATCGCAGAATTTTTGAATAGAATTTTCAGACTTTTCCTGCAGCCTGCCTTCTTATAACCTCGCACGGACTTCTATTCAGCTTTGTGTTTTTTTTTCTACTCACCAGGCGCCACTCTTCCTTCTTCTTTCAATTTCTTAAGACCTTCCTATAGGATCGTCAGCAGATGAGAAATTATGAGCTCTCAATTGCTTCATTTGAAGCACTTCGCTCGCTGTACAGTGTTATGTGCTTTACTTGGCTCATACAAGATGATAATCAGCACCGATATTGGGACCTCCTAGAGCTGTGTCTACCATCCATCACCAAATGATCAATTTAGTATCGTTTCTTTTTATCAACAGAGAACCAGATAATTTTGAGGATCCTTTTCTCTATTAACCTTGTACTACTTATTACCATATTTCAAATTTTGATTTGTTTCCCAAACCTAATGTTAACTACTTCTATTTTACGTAAACGACAGTTTTTGCCGGCTCAGCTTTTCCTTCGTAAGAACATGAACCAACTGGGCAGTGTTACCATTTATATAAAACTTTCGGATATTCTAAGTGCACAGTCTGAAATTGTAATCTTAAAACGGTTGCCTTGGTCGTCAACAGAAAAGAGACACAAATCCAGCGCAAACGCAACTAAACACCGTACAATTTACTTGATTTCTCGCGTTACCTAGAGCGCACGGGGGAAATCGAGCATCTTGGGAGTCTGCTTACTCTATATTACTTTGATACTTAATTTATCAAATATAGGTTAACATTTTATAGTATATTTAAATTTCTTTTCTTTGTGTTCATTTTGACTGCATCATATTTTGAAGCAAGTTCGTCTCTTCAGTCTTTCATTCACCCATCGCATACTTGAGGGAATTTCTTTACAAGAAATTTACATATCATAAATAGAAATCAAAAGAAAAGGTTTAGTTTAATTTAATTGTGTAACGCTACATAGTAAAACAAATGTAAATAAACGCCTACTTGCCGTAACAAAAGCAAAAACAAAAAATAAATTAAATAAAGATAACACAGCGAGCGGGCATACTTCAGTGGCAGAAATTGTGAAAAAAGTAGCTTAAAAGCAAACATTTGATTTCCAACAAAAGATAAAATGTCTCTCAGTAGGGTAACATTGCAACATGAATATAACATATGTTTGTATGTATGTATGTGTGTCAGTATGCATTGAAATGAGGATGGTAAAGCACTTGATTTGCAGCTTCCTAGCTGACTAAAGCAAAGATCTCACGGCTGCCACATCATTCAAGAATCACCCAACCAAGGCTGGCAGCCAAATGCATACACTCACATATGTATGTACTCATGCATGTGCATAGCGTTACAACAACAATAAGTACAATAACCGATACATACGTAGACAAAGTAGTAACATTAAAAGACGTTGTTGTATCTCTAGTTTGAATCAAACTTATAAAATGACTACAACAAATGTAATCCATAGCAAAAAATCTCAACTCATTCTTTACATTATTTCTCAACTGCCGTTTGTTTCCTGCCATCTTTTTCTTTTCATACCAACAAATAGATATCGATGAGTGTGCTGGCGGTCCATGCGAACACGGTGGCACTTGCATCGATCTAATCGGCGGCTTTCGCTGTGAATGTCCTCCCGAGTGGACAGGCGATGTATGTCAAGTTGATGTAAATGAATGCGAGGTCCACTATACGACAACAAACAATTACAACAATAATGGCGCTGGTACGTTAGCTGATGCGATTTCATCAGCAACCTCTTCAGCGGCGTTGATTGCCGCAATAAGTGCTGCCTCATCATCCACAGCTGCAACGGCTGCTGCCAAGGCAGCACTACAATCGCAAGCTGCATCTGCTGGCAATGTCACAGCCATTAATGCGGGTGCAACAACGAGTACAGTTGGTCCTTGTATCAATGCGCAACAGTGCGTCAATTTGCCTGGGTCATTTTCATGTATTTGCTTGGAGGGTTGGGGTGGGCCAACATGCGCGGAAAACCTTGACGATTGTGTGGGACAGTGCAAGAATGGAGCGACCTGTATTGATTTGGTTAATGATTATCATTGCGCATGCGCAACTGGATTTACGGGTGAGTGAAACAAAATGTTCATACTCTATTCAATATACTCTACTTATATGTTATTGAAATATATTGAAGGAAATTTTTTTTGAAAACACATTTCCAAAAATTCGAAAAAAATTTGTTGGCGTTAAAGCACTATTTGAAATGCTTTCAATTATTGTGAATTTGTTTTTGTAAACATAAGCGTTATTCATTTTGTTATTTACAATTTTTCAGGTCGCGATTGTGAGACAGACATTGATGAATGCGCCAACTCGCCATGTCGTAACGGTGGCGAATGCGTGGATTTAATTGGCAAATTCAAATGTATCTGCCCGCTTGGCTACTCTGGATCGTTATGCGAGGTAAATATAATTTTTGCGCGCTATTAACTATTAAGAAAAGTTTAAAAGATTGGTTTATATATCAATAAAAATATTGGACTAATTTTAATAAATCCAAATCCGAATTTTTGTATTGTCAATCTTCGGCTATCAGGTAAAATAGACGAACTGGACAGATTTAGCTACCTTATGTTGGTCATACTCAATTTTTTTTTTATTCTGCAACTATTGGTTGATAATTAAAATTTGATTTCGCTTTCTAGAATGAGAAAGGAAAGATTGAAATGCTATTGCCAAAAGCACTATTTCAGCTCCTATTTGGTTAATATTTAAACATCCTATTAATATTACTGAAAGTTTAGATGCTTGGATACCCAGATTTTTCACTTTGTGTTTCAAAAACGCCACAAGAGCTGGGCGTACTTTGGAATTCAGTACGCGGTTAGCCTTTAGTCTAGAAGAACTTACATGACCTTTGTTAAGTGGCGTGTCACGCCCTCTGGAAACAGTTAAATGTTGGGTGTACACATTTTTTTCTTTGTACGTGAAT